>CM061258.1:81402500-82652500 GCA_030848825.1 Tadarida brasiliensis | reverse complement strand
GTGGAATTATTCATTGACAGCTGATACCCCCATACAACATAAGCTCCTAAGGGCAGAAACTATATCTTTGTTCTCACCATTGTATCCAGAGCACCTAGCTCAGTGCGGGCATAAAGTAGGCACTCATTGCCTACTTGTTGAATTAATTAATGGACAGTAGAGGTCAATCATCCAGCTCTTCATTAGAAGAAAGAACTGAGGCTCAGATAGGCAGACTTGTCCAAAGTCCCATATTGCTGAACCAGAAAAAGTACTCTTGTTTCCAGACTCTCAATCCATAGTTCTCATCCAATTCTACCACGTGGTCCCGAAGCTTGTTCAAAGGCCAAGTCACAGCCTCCAATTTTATTGCTGGGACAAAAGGTGATTGAGAAGAAAGACAAAAGGAATTATTCACTAGGTCATGTGAGCAGTTGAACATAAGTGAGAAATTGAGAAATAAAAGACTGAAACTCAAAAGAAAAATTGATGAGTGGGTGGTGTGGTTAACGTATTGACACACAGATGAGAGATTGATCTGGCTGACTAGTCTATGATGTACACATGCAGAGGCGCAGGGCATGAGGCTCCACAAAGACAAGGCATTCACCTGGCCAGCACCTAATTAAGAGAAGAGATCTTCAGGGGAACAAGTGGGAGTACTGGAAAGTACAAGGTCAAGTTTTGTTTAACCAATTTTGGATCATGAATTCTTCGCGGGTGCTGGGGAAGTGGCAATAAAGGAATAGAGGACCAAGGTTGAAAATAGGCGATCTATTGATGTTTTTATATTTGAGAAATTGTATTTAATAAATAATGAGGATGATGCTGAGTTTTTAAAATGCCAAGTCTAAAGAATGATGCGAGGATTGGGAGCCAAAAAATAGCTATGTCTGATGAAGTGATGGGGGCTGCAGATGAGAGAGGGGCTCCATGCTGGCACCACACCCTTCTGTTCAGCCAGATCACATCTTGGCCATAATCCTTCCTTTCAACCAGTGCCAGTCACAAGGAGGAGGTGTGAATACAGGGCCAAGGCTGAAGTGTAAGGTTGATGAGCCCACAAAGTGTAGGGCCGCCTCTGCCTGGGCAGGAGAGGCCAGTGCTCTTTCATATTTCCGCTGAAAGAAGCACAATGTTTTAACTCAAAACTGGAGGGTTATTAGTTTCCCGACCAAAAGAAAGAGAGTCTCAAATGTGGGATTCCACATAGCAGGGCTGCTTTTGAACTCCCTAGCCCTCAACATCTGCAGCCATTTCCATTCTTCAGTGGTTGCCAACTTCTGAGCTAAGGACTGATATGTGCACAGACACATGGGTCTGGCAGCCTCCGCTCAGTGCAACAGGCTGGGGGAAGCAGAGTCAGCAAAGAGAGGGGCAAGGAACTCCTGAAGCATGGCCCGAAATCTCCACCCACAGCACAGCTTCAGATCGCATGGATGCAATGCCCGGGCTATAAGCAGATGGAGCCTCCCATGTGAACATGCACCAGACTTACATACGCGTACTTAAATAACAGGTGTTAAAAACAACAAACTATCTTAGGGCACTGTAGGTAAAACCAGCTTTAGATTTTAGAATAATAATAATCCATTTTTAAATTAATTTTTACACAGAGAAAAATCAGGGTGGAATAGTGGAAAGAGGACAGACTTTGGACCTAAGCCCAGTTCTGATTGTTGGCTGGGTAACCATGAAGGAGTTGTTGAACCTCTCTGAGACTCGGGGCTCCTACTTCTCCTGCTGTACAGAGAGAATCGCTGCACCCACTTTGGAGATTCGGGGGAGGATTGGAGACGATATTGAAAGCACATACACAGAGCCTAGAATGTAACAGGCACTCATTAAGTGGCAGCTGCATTTACACAGAACTTTGAAAAAAAAGAAAAAACAATGTGGTATTTTTCCTTGTTAGTGTTTTTAACAATTGTTAATGTGGTTGTAAAGCTTCAGTTTACAAAAATCAGCTTAACACAGGTATACTGAGATGGTCTCTGACATTCTTCTTTCTCATTCCAGTTTCCAATGATCAGCTATGTCCCCAATATCCCTTCATTCATACAGGGGTGGTGAAGAGAGGTTCAATATCCTTAATAAAGTACGAGGTTTTCTAAGGCATGCTTTTAGTCACAGCAGAGTGAAGGACTCCAAGTTCTTGCATCACCCGCCTTCACTGGGTTTGCTCACCTGCCTCACTTACAGTTGCTGAAAAATCTACCTTAGAAGAGGAGTGTATTTGGCTTAAGGCTTCAAATTCTGTGTAAGTACCAACACTTGCATATTGTTAGCTATCACTTCTCTGAAGAGGAGTCCCCAAACCACATCTCTCTCCTACGTGCCAGCCACACACCTTCAGCTTCCCGAAAGACAATCATTCCAGCTCACTCCGAAGGTTTTTAGCCTTGAGCGACTAATGGAAAAATTATAAAGTGCTTAGAAAATATACAGTTCTGTGGATAGAAACACACTGAAGCATTTTTTTTTTCTTTTTTGTTTTTATTAAAGAGTTGCAGGTCCTTTGCTTAGTCACAGATTTACTCATTTTTTAGGAACACAGGTAATCATTCTTCCTCGTAACTCTCCCCATAGAATGTCTTTTTCCACCAGTTTTATTGAGGTATAATTGACAAATAAAATTGTATATATTTAAAGTGTATAACATGATGATTTGATATATATTGTGAAATGATTACCATAATTAAGGTAATTAACACATCACCTCACATAGTTACTATTTGTGTGTGTGTGTGTGTGTGTGTGTGTGTGTGTGTGTTTAGAACATTTAAGATCTCTTACCAAATCAAGTATACAATACAGTATTATTAATTATGCTGTACATTAGATCTCCAGAATTTATTCATCTTATAAGTGAAAGTTCACAAAGCGTTTTTTAAATCCTATCTCTATAGCCATCCCTAAGCCTGAACCAAGAGTCAGCTCAACTATTACATCTTCCACCATTTCCAAGACTTTGCAACCATTCTAAATCTCAGTGACATCTGCTTCCTGAGAATTCATTCAAAAATATTTCTTAAATACCTACAGTGTGCCAGGTGAGGCCCACAGTATTCACCACCTGCCATTCTCCTTTGACATTTAATCATCTACTTTGAAACACTTCTTCTATCATAGTTTAACTCTAGTTATCTAAGAGGTCATTGTGTCTGTTGTCTATTTGTTAGATTTTTTTTTAATAATTTTTTTCTTTATTGATTTTTAGAGACAGAGGAATGGAGAGGGAGAGAGAGATAGAAACATCAATGAGAGAGAACATCGATTGGCCGCCTCCTGCATGCCCCCCACTGGGTATCGGGCCCACAACCTGGGCATGTACCCTGACCGGGAATCGAACCAGCGACCTCTTGGTGCATGGGTCCACACTCAACCACTGAGCCACACCGGCCAGGCTATTTGTTAGATTTTAAATGAACTTCTATTCTCCATAATCCCAGCATAGTTCAATGTGGTAAATTATTAATGTTTTGAATAAAAGAACCAATGAACTTCCCACCAGATACTTCTTTTTTTTTCTTCTCATTTTGTTTTATTAATTTATTTTTGTTACAGATGTTTCTCCTTTTTTCCCCATTGCCACCCTCCTCCCCACCCTCCCCACCCTGTCCCCAGCTTTGTTGTCCATGTCCATCAGTTATGCATACATGCATATAAATTCTGTGGTTTATCTCTTCCCTCCTCCCCCACCCCCTCTTCTGAGGGTTGTCAGTCTGTACCCTACTTCCACATCTCTGGGACTACCCCATTCCTCAGACTGTTATGTTCATTACATTCCACGAATAAGTGAGATCATGTGATATTTGTCTTTCTCTGCTTGGTTTGTTTCGCTTAGAATAATACTCTCCAGGTCCCTCCATGCCGTCTCAAAGCATAAGAGATCTTTCTTTCTGACAGCTGCATAGTACTCCATTGTGTATATGTACCACAGCTTTTTTATCCATTCGTCCACTGATGGACACTTGGGCTGTTTCCAGATCTTAGCTATTATAAATAGTGCTGCTATGAACATGGGGGTACATATATTCTTTCTGATTGGTGTTTCAGGCTTCTTAGGGTATATTCCTAGAAGTGGAATCACTGGGTCAAATGATGATTCAATTTTTAATTTTTTGAGGTAACACCATAGTGTTTTCCATAGTGGCTGCACCAGTCTGCATTCCCACCAGCAGTGTACTAGAGTCCCCTTTTCTCCACACCCACGCCAGCACTTGTTGTTTGACAATTTGTTGCTGGCGGCCATTCTGACAGGTGTGAGGTGATACTTCTTCAATATGTCATTACTTACTCTGTTGCACAAATAAATTGTGCATACTTATTCAATATGGCTTTTACTAGGCAGGGTGAAAGACCCAGAACTAGAGTGGTTAGAAGCCAAGTACAGGTGACTCTTGAACATTGCAGGGTTTAGGGGTACCAATACCACCACCCCTAGCACAGCCAAAAACCCACATATGGCTTTTGATTCTCCAAAAACTAAGTTGTCTCTTGGTGTCCATGGAGGCAATAGGTTCCAGGACCTCCCCACAGATACCAAAATCTGTGGATGCTCAAGTACCTTACAAATAATGGTGTAGATCAGTGCATACAGTCTGCCCTCCATATCTGCACTCCCAACCACAGGTTAAACACAGTACAGGTATGGATTGAAACAATTCTACACATAAGTAGATTCATGCGATTCAAACACCTGTTGTACAAGGGTCAACTGTGTTTATATTTGAAAATTCTCACTCTGACTAAAGCCAGTTCTGGCTCCATTTCTTCCCATCCCCTCAATTAGGTGAAGCTCACATTTTTCAGAGAGATGCCTAGTTCCTTTCACTTGAGACATTTCTACTTCTATTCTTCACTGTTGCAACTTTTTAAAGTAAAAAATACTCCCTCCACTTATTCTGACTTAGAGGTTTTGTGTTAAAATTAGAGATAGAATTTGAGAGTATATATCTATATCTATATCTATATCTATATATCTATATCTATATATATCTATATATATCTATACATATAGATATATATATATGTAAAAGTGGGGTCTCTCCATGCAGACAGAGGAAAACTTGCCTAAGAATATCTGTGGAGAGAACGTAGACCTACAAACAAGGAGAGGAACAGAATCTGTAAAGGAGCATCATATAAACATGTTTTACATGCTTAGGAAGGTGAACCGAGAGCCAATGTGCCTCCTCTTCTTTTCAATAAATAAAGAAAGAATTTATGGAAAAGGGAGTTGTTTGTAGTCATTTTAAACACCATATCCATAAAACAGAATAAGGAATGCCTCAACACTGCAGATAAAAGTTATTTGGAGAGAGGACACTGCCTTTAAACCAAGGAATGTACGCTGATTAGATGAGGAAGGTAAGAGAGGTGCACGCCCATTATTAATAATAACAGAAGGACTTTGAACTTCTCCAGACCCGTTCATCTTAGAATTTTTATTTGTTTATGTTAACTAATTAAACCTCACTTTTCCTTTATCACCTCCAATAGGAGAATAAGACTATAACACTTAGAATTCCTACATTCTCTTGCAGTTAAGTACTTTGTAATCATTCATTTGTTGTTCAAGACTACAACCTACTGAGTAAGCTAGTGTTGTAATTACTCCCTTTCATACAGGTAGGAAAACTGAGACAAAAACAGAATATCTTGCCAAGACCACACAGTGCGGTCTTGGCAGAGCCAGAATCCAAGCCAACTAATGCTTGAATCCAGGGTTTCTGTTGAAGAAACTAAGTCAGTCAATTCTTCCCACTCTCCCTCCTACATAGCTTCCATTACACACACAGGAGCCTTAGCAGAAGGAACTTCAGAAGTTTTAAATATGAACTTAGAAGTAATAGAGGGATGTTAAATCTTCTGAACACTTCAATTCAGGAAGACTCGAGAAAGTGTGAGGAACCCACAATGGGATAGGAGGAGAAAAAGAGTATGTGGGTAGCATTCACTGTTTTTGGTTTGGTTTTGTTTTTTTAAAGATTTGCTCCTCACTTTCATAATGGAAAATTGAAGACAATAACCTATAACCTTTATTTTATATATACATTGATATTTCTTGGTCCTGGATCAGATCGGCTTTTATCCCGACCCACCAAGTATTGGGGAGAGCCTCCCATTTAAGTGCCAGTGACAGCATCAGTGACAAGTCTTGGAGAGCACTGAGCTTTTTTAGCCCCTTGGAACCTACTCGTTTAAAGTTAGTGAACTTCTGAAGAATAATTGCTTTAAATACCATATTTTAAAATTCAAATATTGTACTAAAAAAAAAAGCAAATACTTTATCAGGCATTTGTGGTCACTTGACCTTTTTCAAACCAAGAATATTAGCCTTATTTAAATCCACAGCTTTTCTGTCTCTCTCCATTGGGAAAGAGGGGAGGGAACGACCTAACCCATAGACAAGTATTTTATTTAACTTCAGAGGCAACTGAAGTGCTTTATTTCCCTTGTGATCTTTCCAAGTTCCTTCTGATCCAGGCAACAAGCAAGGGGCGGATTTAAGAAGCGGTGAAACCAAAAGTGGCTTGGCTGTTCCTGTCAAAAAATAAAAATCAACATGTCCAGCAGTTGGGATAAATACCCTCCAAACTTGCATCTTCTACATTAAGCAGGGTCAGATCAGGCCAGGCCATCACTAAATGGAAGTTATTGCTGGGGAAGCATGTCACAGGCAAAGAGCAATGGACCAGATAGGGCCCCTTGCATCTCATATCTCCAAAGGCAGACAGTGCAACTGGGCAGAGTTTTCAGGCTATCTACAGAAACACAAAACCAACCAACCACCCACCCCTTGACGACGAATCTCAGACTGTAGGCAGTGAATGAATGAGACAGCCATGAGTGCATGCTGAATGGCACATTCCTCAGCATCAACCTTGCATCACTTGAACTTCTATTAATTTAACACGTTAATAGAAATACTAACACCAGAAGCTAGGAGACTCTGATTTTCTATAAAGTACAATCAGAACATGTCTACTGTGTATTAGCCTATCCTGCAACGTCAACAGTAGAAAGATACTCTCTTCCAGGTTTTTAATTTGGCTTTCTGCAGATATTGTCGACTTTGCCAATGATGAAGCTGTGATTTCCCCCTTTCCAAACAAAAAAACTCGGAAAAACAACAGTTGTAGACATGACAAGGGCATTGCAAGAAGAGTCAGAGGAAGCAAGTTGCAGAAATAGGAAATTATTTAAAACATTGAAGTAAACATCCCTGAAGCATTTAAAAAATATGCACACACTTCCAAATCAAAGGATACATGAAAAGTTCTCTTAAGGAAATATAATTTAGCAAGTGACTGCCTGGTAGAAATTTATACTGCTGGTGAAGTTATTCACTGGATGCAGAAGAGCTAAACGGCAAGTTCATAGGAGAAGCCAGCTCTTGTAATCTCAATAAAAAGTTAGAAGACTGTTGCCTGTTGGTTTAGCTTTAAATCTGCCAAGCTGGCCTGAAGGCAGCTCAGTTTTTTTGTGTGTGTGTGTTTTGTTTTTTTTTAAATACTAGTCTTCATTCAAACACAAATTGGACCTAACTGTCCCTTGCAATTACATTTCAGTGGCTCAAGCTGGGTGTTTGTGTTTTTTCTAGGTGATTAATAGCGCTCACATTTAAATGGTCACAGTCAGCTTCTACAGTCATTAACACCCCATTAAGATGGATGAGAAGAACTTCGCACCTTTTGTTTCAGTCCACTGGGCCATGGACTTAACAAAACAGCAAGGCATTGATTTAGGGAGGGAAGATTATCTGCACAACCAGACAGGCTAAAACTTCCTTTAAAAACAAACAGATTTTTAACAGCCCTTATAAAACCCTATTTTTGGAAACACACTTCAAATATCATTTTAAGACTGCTAAACCCCGAGTTCCCCCATACCTGAACTTATGCATGTATTTGACATGGTTCCTCAGTAATGTTTACAGAGCTCTGGGTTTCTTCCCTACTGTTTCCTTTGCTCTAAGCCTATAATTATGATTGGGAGACTTCTGTTTCTAGGGAAAAGCGGTAGTAACATGAAGATCGAGTTACCTTTGAGGATAAATACTTTAGTGGAAGTCAATGTGTGACAATCTAAACACTGGTCCATTTCTCCCAGATGGTAGCAGAAACCTCATGTTTTGGGAAAATTCAAGTAAGAATTCATTGTTTCTATTTAAATAGAAAATGAAAAAATCTAAAAGTTAAGAGCAGGATGCTGCCTGAGACTGTTTAACCAGTGGAGTGGCCAATGACAGTATTTTTAATCTCTCTTCACAAAGCATTCCCTTAAGAGAATCCTGAGGAATGACAGCAGTGATTTTTGTAGCAAAACCACTTGTTTACAAACTTGCAAAACACTGTACATCTTTTGGAGTTGAAGTTTTCACAGGCAGGGCAAGACACACATTCCTTTTGGAATCAACCTACACTCAGCTACGGGGGTGGGTCTTATGTGAACAGGTGGTTGTCAATCAATCAACATGGTATCACCGGTATTATCATTTTTACTTAGCAGTTAAAGTGACTTTATTGAATCAAAAGTTACTTATTACTATCATCTTTTTTTTTATTTTTTATCCTCACCGAAGGACATTTTTTCATTTTTTGTTCAGATAGAGTGGGAGGGAGAGAGAGGAAGAGAGAGGGAGAGAAACATCGACGTGAAAGGGACACATCCAGTGGCTGCCACCCGCACGACCAATCAGGGCCGGGGACAAACTGCATCCGAGGTACATGCCCTTAGCAGGAACCAAACCCGGGTCTCTCTGGTCCACAGGCCGATGTTCTAACCACTGAGCCAAACTGGCCAGGGCTCATCTTTGTTATCTTCCGTTGAAACAGGTAACTTTCAAATCATGCCACAAAATGTAAATTTTGAAAAATAACGACAACATGCATATCTTAACCCAGTCATGTCAGAGTCTATAATCTATGAACATTTCACACACACACTCACCCTGATATTCTTTGAACTATACAGGGTGGGGCAAAAGTAGGTTTACAGTTGTAAGTACGAAGAACAGTTTATTCTTGTATTATTATTTATTAATTATTATATTATTTTCCATATGAACAACTATAAACCTACTTTTGCCCCAGCCTGTATTTTGAAGAAACTCTTTTGCCAGGAGCACATGGAGCAACCTACCTCCTGCATGCTGACAAGTTATCTGCACCCAATTTTGACAGAAAGCAAAACTTTTTCCTTCTAGCTATTGGAGGATCCCAATAGCTCTACAAATTGCTAGACCCATATTGATCCCACGTCTAAAATGACAAAGTTAACCATTTTCTCTCTTCTCTCTTATTTCATTAGAAGGTCTGCCCTGTTGCTATGAGGGGCCAATCTCTACTAATGTTGTAAAATGCTTTCCCTTCATCCCCTGTAGGATTTAATACTTGTTTTTACTACATCATCATTTCTTCCTCTCTATTGGGTTTTTCCCATTAGCATATAAGCATGCGTCAGTTTTGTTTATGTTTTTTTTTAAAAAATATATCTCCTTGCAAATTAAAATAACTATGAGGTATCACCTCACACCTGTCAGAATGGCCGCCATCAACAAATCATCAAACAACAAGTGTTGGCGAGGGTGTGGAGAAAAGGGGACTCTAGTACACTGCTGGTGGGAATGCAGACTGGTGCAGCCACTGTGAAAAACACTATGGTGTTACCTCAGAAAGTTAAAAATTGAACTGCCATTTGACCCAGTGGTCCCACTTCTAGGAATATACCCTAAGAAACCTGAAACACCAACCAGAAAGAATATATGTATCCCCATGTTCATAGCAACACTATTTACAATAGCTAAGATCTGGAAACAGCCCAAGTGTCCATCAGTAGACAAATGGATAAAAAAGCTGTGGTACATATACACAATGGATTACTATGCAGTTGTAAGAAAGAAAGATCTTTTATCCTTTGAGATGACATGGAGGGACCTGGAGAGTATTATCCTAAGTGAAACAAGGCAAGCAGAGAAAGACAAATATCACATGATCTCACTTATTTGTGGAATATAATGAACATAACAGTCTGAGGAACGGGGTAGACCCAGAGACGTGGAAGTAGGGTACAGACTGACAACCATCAGAAGAGGGAGTTGGGGAGGGATGGAAGAGATAAACCACAGAACTTATACGCATATACGCATAACTGATGGACATGGACAACAATGCTGGGGATGGGGCGGGGGAATGGGAAGGAGGTGTCAGTGGGGGAAAAAGGAGAAACATCTGTAACAAAAACAAATTAATTAAAAATAATAATAATAATAAAGAAAGAAAAATAAATATTTCTTAAAAAAATAAATAAATACAAAAATAAAATACAATAAAAAATATATCTCTTTAGATGTCATATCCTCCATCAACTGTCACTCCATTTCTTTGCTTTAATTCACAGGAAAAAAATTTTCAAACAAAATTCTCACATTCTTATCTCCCATTCACTGCCCTCAACCAACCATTTGTTTTCTGTCCCCATCAGACACTGTTTTTGTTCCAACCACCAGCAACAAACTCCACATTGTTCATTCTTTGAACACTTTTCTGACCTCGTCTTCATCAGGTTCTCAGTAGCATTGACTATGGTTGCCTGTGCCCCTGTTCCTGAAACACGCTCCCTGCTCTCCATTCTGTGATAGGTTTCCTCCTCCCTCCCTCCCTCGCCAGTCCTCAGACTCCTTTCCTGGTTCCTAGGCATCTAGTTGACCTCGGAGTTTGGAACACTCCAGAGTTTGTTTATGTGTTCATATATCATCTTCCGGTGGGAGCAATAGATAATAACATACGAAGTGAAACAGGGAAGTCATCCAGGAGAAATAGACCATTCTGCTCGTTTTCCATCTTCTCGGCCTGGGGAGCCAGCCAAGAAGGCCAAGACAGCATAGTGGGGCAGGAAGAAACCTGTAGTATGTGGTATTAAGAAAGTGGAAGCCACCAACAGTGTTAAATGCAACCAGAAGGTAAATGAAATGAGGAATGAAATGTATACACTGGCTTTTTGACATGAAGGTTATTAATGACCTTAGAGAGAACCAGGTCATTGGACGTGGAAGTGGAGGACAGCTGAAAGTGGGTTGAGCTGTGAGTGGTGAAGGAGCAGAAATAGGGAGGAGAGACCACATTAGACAACTAGGTACTAATATACTTTAAAATCCTTCAGAATAAGTGGTGTGATTTATGTGTACACGTAAGTTAACTTTAATCAGACCCTAATGGGAGGTTAGTTAGCACTTATGGGAGGAATTTCATTAGCAATCTAGACTACAGAGGCAAACACTTCAAATATTATCTCCATCTGCCCTAGTGTAATTAATTAGTGTAATGGATCTTAGAAATAAATTTTCTTTTGTTTAATGAGTAATATTCATGATATTATGGCGAACAAAAGAAATTGTATGGGTTCTGCCATCTCCACCTGAAAAACACTACAGGCTCCAGCAGACCGAATGGCCTAATGCCTTCCAGCTAGGCCCTGACCTACAGCTTCGCGTGCTCCTTCGTCCTCCCCTGTGGGGCTGCGAGGCCTAATCCAGCCAGACATCCTGCAGATCATCTTGGTGTCTGCATCAGAGTCAATTTTCATACAAGTGCCAAAGGACAGCAATTAAGGACTTACAGGAACTGGGTGGATGAATTTTTTGCTAGTTTTCTAATAAATATTTGTATAAGTAGCAGATTCCAAACTGAGACCTGCATTCAGTGTAGCACACCAGCTGGAAGTGAGGCTATCGGCGGAGCCATGAGCCCTATCTGTCAGAGCCTGCCCTGGTTTGCCAAAGTAACCTCACCATTGTTGAGATGCAAGTTTGGCTTGAGGTCACATGCTAACAACTTTTTAGGGAAGCGTAGCTATGAACGGAAGGGGAAGGTAGGCAGTACATGGAGGGAGAGGGAGCCACAATTGAGAAAGTAGTTTTTATGTTTGTTTATTCATGCTTTGAAATGGAAGAGATACAGCATGTTTAAACATTGATGAAAGGGTCCTGGAGAAGGCCAAAGATTTACGATAAAGAATAAAAGATAGCTGCCTGGCCAGTGTGGCTCAGTGGATTGAGTGTGGTGTCATGGACTGAGAGATCCAGGTTCGATTCCACGTCCTGGTTGTGGGCTCAGTCCCCAGTGGGGGGCATGCGGGAGGCAGTGGATGGATGTTTCTCTCTCACATTAAAGTTTCTACCTCTCTCCCCCTTCCTCTCTCTCTAAAAACAATTAAAAACATATTTAAAAAATAAATAAAAGAGAAAGAACGGTACATGGCAGCCAAGAAGCAGAGGAAGAAGGGTCTAAAGCAAAGGCCAGGGAAGCCTTAGAAGTGACAGGTTCACTATTTTGAACAGGGAAGGGAAGGAAGATGGGCCAGTGTTGGGTGACTTTGAAGGGTTTTATGGCAAGGATTTGAAAGCAACCTTATCTATTTCTCCCCAAGGTGAAATACAAAGTAAAGTCATTCTTTGGGGTTGAGGGGGATGATAGATAATTCACAGGTTTTAAATTGCCCAAATATAGAATTGATCAATGGCAATTCGGTTTAATCTTTAGTTTCTGGTTATTCTGGAGATGTCAGTACTGTGCTTGGATAAGAAAAGGAAAAGAAATAAAATCTGTAAATTCACAGTGGCAATTTTACTTTTTCCTACAGTTTTGTTGTTTCTAGTGCTCAAAATGGAGAGGGTCATTTAATCAGTGCATCTGGGAATTAGGTCCCTGCCTTGTGTCATGTCCACTACCACACCAATGCATGGTACAGGTAAAGGCAGGACACTCCTGCGGCCACACCCTCGCTTCCGGTGGGGAGGAGCAGGGAGGGGGAAGGTCAGCAGAAAGAGTCTAGTTAATTTTATTTCTTTTTGCTTTGTTTTTCTTATTGTATTTCTTAAGTAAAGTAATTTGGGAAAAGGAGCTTGCTTGCTTTTACCTGATTTTGAATATGTGTCAATCTAGCTTTGGAGTATGGTTTGTTTTGCAGCTGTTATTCTAGCTTCTATTATATTCCATTTCAAAACCAACATTTTAAATCATTGTCTTTTAGATACCAGACATGTGGGAAAGTACCTGCTATACATTGCTGGACAGCAAACTTTTTCGTTTCTATAACCACAACTATTTCTTTTTCTTAACATTAAATGGACATGGTGCTTAGCTTTGTTTTTCTTTCTAACTTTTTGTTCTATAGGAAGCTTCAGAAAAGCAGCGTTTGACAGGGAGGTTATATGCAAAGCGCAAAGGTTAGAAAGTATGTGAATTACTCGTCCATATGGTCTGGGGTTTGGGTATTACCGAGACTTAGAAATCTGGAGTATTTCATCTTGATTATAGAGCTCTGCGGAACGCTCCGGGTGCCTCTGCCCGTGGCGGGAGACACGGGAGAACGCCGGCCAGGCGCGCCCTCCCCACCCGGGTTCACCGACTGCGACGGGCAGTTTGCTGGGGAAGTCTGCTGGCAACGTGCAGGGCTCAGCTTGCTCCTCTGTGCCTTGCTGAGAGGAAGAGCTGTTGGAAGC
Organism: Tadarida brasiliensis; assembly: GCA_030848825.1. NCBI lineage: Eukaryota > Metazoa > Chordata > Mammalia > Chiroptera > Molossidae > Tadarida > Tadarida brasiliensis. The sequence continues at coordinate 82,639,011 of CM061258.1, read as the reverse complement.
GAATCAAGGCATGAAACTTTTGCTGCTCCAGCTTAAAGCTCATGAAAGCAAACGATCTCCAGGGCACTAATCCTTTCACCTTGGTAAACACGCAACAAATCTACAGGAAAGAAAGGCGGAAAGACATCCCATTTCTCCTCCTGCAGCAACCGCGACACCTGTAGGCTCCAGACTGACTAATAGGTGTCTCCTGAGCCTCCACGGGAGGAGAAACGTCCTAAGAAAACAAAAAAGACAGAAGTCTGAGGGTGAAAAATTCACAGATGCCCATAAAGCCAAACTTACTCTGACAAGAAGCCCTGTGTTATTTCTCTGTCCTTACTGCAGAAAAAAAAGAATTTGACAGAAATCAACATGGGTTGCTAATAGTTATTTTGCTTTATTTATTTATTTCCAAACTTACAGCAGGATGCCAGGTTTTGCGTTGTTTTACTTTTCAATCAGCCCATTCTTTCCCAGTTACTGGCACAACTCCCTCTGCAACTTGCTGTGTCAGGGACTGACTCTGAGAGGCAATCTATTAAACTCGAACTGAAGGATGTTTCTTCCCCTGCAGATCTGTTTACCCGTTTTAATTATTGATTGAAAATTGTTTGCAATGGATAAAAATACACGCTGAAGGTAGGGGGTGAAAACACAAACACACACACCCAGGCCTAAAGATTTTTTTTCCCTGAGTCATACATTTCTTTTAAAATATCGGTACGGACCGTCAGTGTTATCCAAGGACACTTGGCAATCAGTACCAGGGCTTCCATCTCCGGAAATGTAATAACAAGGCAAACCAGTGGTTTTATCAAGCCCTTATCAGCAAACAGGAACATGAAAAATAGCATTTGATGTAGAGTCCCTAGAGAAAACGGTGAGGCCACCTGGCACCAAATTACAGGAAAACTCCAATTATGGATGTTATATCAGGATTTTAATCAATAAAGCTTGACTTTTCTCCACCAGGGACACATCACCTGGTGAAATACCTGAGCTTGCTTTAAAAACCAGGCTTCTGGGCAGTGGGGAAAGGAGAGAGAGGGGCTCGCTCTACATGTAATCCTAACATCTTTAAAAAAAATAAGGGAAATTCACTCTGGGGACAAAGCTAGGAAACCTTCAGAATAAAAGTGCCCTTATTGAGTAATAGAAATAAAAGACACCCACTGCCCCAAGAAAAAGATTTCACCAGAGTAACAACAGTTTTATGCCCCCGCCCCTTCCACCCCCTTTCCTCCAGGATAATGATGAGAGATCCTTTGACAACTGCTATTACCTACTAGAAACCATTAGCCTAGGTTGGGCAATGACGTGGATTTTTTTTTTTTTTGTTATCTGCAAATGAGGCAGTGTAGCTGGAGGATTGAATTTTTCCCCTTGCTTTTCTGGAGACAGACTGGGACACTGAGGGCCCCCGATTTAAATTGTAATGAAGACTGGACAGGCTGTCATTCCGAAGTCATGGGAACAGGTCTTTGTCTTACAGAAGGAAGGGGGTAAGGACGATTAGGAAGATGGAATGTGAGATCAGACCACACCTTACAAATACAGGGTAGGGTTCCCTGAAAGCTGGTGGTATGGTCAAGAGTAGACATATAAAGCACCCAGTTTTGCCAAGAGACCTGAAGAGAAGATCACAAATATTTATGTAAGATGATCTTCTTGAGGGACCTTGGACACTATTATACAAGAGCTTCAGATGTCCCCCTACAGAGCTGTCACTACCGTTAGTCAACTCAATCCATCTTAACATCAGGCATGTCTGGTCCTTGTGTGGTCGTGGTGTGGAGAACGAAGGGATGGGGTGGCGAAGGGATGTGTGGCCTTTGCACAGCCAGGCTGTGTTGCCAAAGAGTAGGTTGTCATCAAGTCACCATGGGGTCTGATTCTAGGAGTACAAGAGGGTAACCACAGAAAAGGAAGTGTTGGCCCAGAGGAAAGGGGAGTGACAGAGAGGAGCTCTTGGTGCTGAGGAGGACAGAGAGGCCTAAGATGAAACCACCTGCTTTCTCGTTATAGCAAAAATGTGACTCATGAAAGCAAACATGGGACAGCTGGATGCTTGGGTTACCTACACTATCTCTTTTCAGAGCTTTCTTCACTGGAGACTGGGACAGCATCTTCCAAGTTATCCAGTTTCTAGCCAAAATGTTCAGCCTGGAGATTTTCTATGACCGTGACTGTCCAGTGCTATGAGGACCACCAAGTGGAACCTAAAAGAAATGCTCGAGTTGAAAAATACTTCCCCAGCCCAAACCTTGATATTCTCTTCTGTTCCCTCTCACTACTCATTCATTTCATAAATATTTATTTATAATGAGACTGGAACGTAGCAAGATAATTTTTTTGGAGTATTTGTGTTTTCCTTCTGAATCTTGCGATTTCCCCGGAGTCAGCCAGAGGCAAGCACATTGCCTTGAGGAGGAGTCAATTTGGGGTATTTGTTTTTAATTTTTAAAACAGTCTCTAGAGAATCAGAAGAGAGGGCCTGAGGGAAGCAAATAATGAAGTTCAGGCCCTAAAAATAGGACATAAAAGAACAAAGGCATGGGGAAAACAGGCAGGAGGAAGGCAAGGCGGGACAGGCCTGGAGGCCCCAGAGAGGAGGGGGTCACAGTGGACTGTAGAGAGCTGCTTTGGCTGGTAGCAGAGGCCTCATGGAAAGCTGAAGCCACCTCTCAGGATCCCAGGAGCACAGCACAAACGCTGGGAAGAGCAGTGCGTGGCATGTTCGTTGTGATGCTGTGAGGAGAGGACCTCCACTCAACAGCTGCCTGCAAATTCCGTGAACCCTCTGCAGAAGGACCCTCACCGTGCCTGGGACTTTCTAAGTTCATCTGGGCTGACTTGCATGAACTACTCTCCCCTTTGCTTTTGCGTAAACCCCAAACGTGCATAAGCCCTCAAAACAGAAAATAAGGTTGTCTATCACCAGTCAACAGTGGTGGCTTCCAAGTATAGAGGGAACCCTCAGGGCAAGATGACAGTGGCAAAAGAAGCATTACAATCTTCCTGAGCCTGTGTGTCAGGCATTTTGCTGCCTGGGACTCAGAGAACATGACACATTATAGCTCTCAAGCAGGGTGTAACTGGAGGAGTGGAGGGTGAGGAAGAGAGAACAAATAGATAACCACAATGAAGTACAAGGAATATTGTGTTAGCTGTAGGAACATAGAGGAGACTCCCCTACACCAAAAGTGTTGCTTTAGCTAAGTCTTAAAACAATTAATAGAATTTAGCCACAGGGGAGATGTATTAGTTTCCTACTGCTGCTATATAAAATTACAACAAATTTAGTGGCTTAAAATAACAAAAATGTATTATTTTAAAGTTCTGCAGTTCAACTTCTCTTGGTACACACTCTTCCCATTAAAAGTGTCATTCTGGTGATTACCAGAGGGAAAGAAGGATGGGGGGAGGTAGAAGAGGGTAAAGGAGAGACAAATGGTGACAGAAGGAGACTTGACTTTGGGTGGTAAACATACAGTACAATATACAAATGATGTATTATAGAATTGTACTCCTGAAACCTATATAATTTTGTTAACTAATGTCACCCCCAATAAATTCAATAAAGCATTTTTTTAAAGTAACATTCCCAGGTATTTTACTATTTTTGAAGCAGTTTTTAATGAGATTGTTTTCTTACTTCCCCTTTATAATAGTTAATTATTAGTGTATAAAAATGCAACTGATTTCTGGATATTTATTTTGTATCCTGCTATCTTACTGAATCCATGTATCAGTTCTACTAGTTTTTTTGGTGGAATCTTTAGGGTTCTCTATATACAGTGTCATGTCAGCTGCAGATAATGACAGTTTTACTTTTTCCTTTCAAATTTAGATGCCTTATATTTCTTCTTCTTGACTGATTCCTGTGATTAGGATTTCCAGTACTATGTTGAATAAGAAATTGTGAACATGGACATCCCTCTCTTGTTTCTGATATTAAGGGAAATGCTTGTAGATTTTGCCCACTGAGTATGAGGGCTATGGGTTTGTCATATATGGCCTTTATTATGTTGAGGTATGCTCCCTCTATTCCCCACCTTGCTGAGAATTTTTATCATAAATGGGTGCTGGATTTTACTGAATGTGTCTTTCTGCATCTATTGATATGATCATGTGGTTTTTATCCTTCATTTTGTTTATGTGGGGTAGCATGTTTATTGATTTATGGATATTGTACCACCTTGGATTCCTAGAATAAATCCTACTTGATCATGGTGTATGATCTTTTACAGTATTGATAGATTCTGTTAGCTAATGTTTTTTTGAGGATTTTTAGAATCTATGTTCATCGGGGATATTGGTCTATGATTTTCTTTCTTTGTTGTGTCTTTATCTGGTTTTGAGATTAGGATAATGCTGGCTTTGTAAAATGAACTTGGGAGTTTGCCCTCCTCTTGAAATTTTTGGGATAGTTTGAGAGGATAGGTGTTAGTTGTTCTTTAAGTGTTGATAAAATTCACTTATGAAGCCATCTGATCCAGGACTTTTGTTTGTTGGAAGTTTTTGTGTGTGTGTATGTGTGTGTTTGTTCTTTTTTTAATTACTGCTTCAAATTTGCTAATTATAATCTATCTCTTTAGATTTTCTGATTCTTCCTGATTTAGTTTTGGAAGATGGCATGTTTCTAGGAATTCATCCATTTCATCTAGATTGCCAAACTTGTTGGCATATAGTTGTTTGTAGTATTTTCTTACAGTCCTTTGTATTTCTTTGGTGTCTGTTGTTACTTCTCCTCTTTTATTTCTGATTTTATTTATTTGGGTCTTCTGCGGTTTCATATAAATTTTTGGAATTTTTGTTCTAGTTCTGTGAAGCATGACATTGGTATCTTGATAGGAATTGTGTTGAATCTGTAGATTGCTTTGGGTAGTATGTACATTTTAATGATGTTAATTCTTCCTTTTCATAAACATGGTATATGCTTCCAATTATTTGTATCTTCTTCAATTTCTTTCCTCAGTGTCTTATAATTTTCCAAGTACAGGTCTTCTACATCTTGTAAATGGACCTGGCAAACATTATGCTAAGGGATATGTCAGAAAAAAAACAAGTACCATATGATTTCACTCATATGTGGAATCTAATGAATAAACTGAACTAATAAGCAAAATAGAGATAGACTCATAGAGAGCAGGCTGACAGTTGTATGTGTGTGTGTGTGTGGCAGGGGTGGAGAATGGTGGCAGGATTAAGCCAAAAAGAGAAAGAACTCATTAACAGGGACAATAGTGTGGTGATTGTGAGGGTGGGGGTGAGGGGTTGGAGGTAAAAGAGGGTATAGGGAAAAAATGGTGATGGAAAAAGTAATAATAAAATAAATAAATAAATAAGTGTCATTTCCAAGACTACTCCCAATAAGCCAGCTGCACACAAATCTCCACTGCAGAGTCAGCTTCCTGTGGAACCAAAACTGTAACAATTGGCTTTTTTGTTTGTTTATTTATTTGTTTTTGTTTTTGGCATAACTCAATCCATAATAAAGCCTTCTGTACATTTACAGCACTGTATAAATAAGAGCTCTGGTATCCACAGTTGCATAAATTTGAATACCTCATACATTTGGTATTGTAAACAAGATCAGGTCACTACTGAGCCTCATGGTTCACTATTGTTAGGTAAACCTAAAGCTATTTACACATTAACAAAATATAATACACCTGCAAGAATTCTAAAGGATGTGATATATTCTGTCTGGACCAAAGCTAACATGTTTTAGAAAGAACTTATTGCACATCATGTACTCTTGCAAATATTTACCAGAGTAGAATCTGTTACATTTTTGTTCATCATTCTTTAGCTATCTTGGATTCAGTGCTTGCAATACCATTTGGTCTGCAGACAGTAGCTTAACTGCCATTAGTATAGAAGAAATTATTTTCTTTTGTAAATTTCTACCACTCTCTTATAAACATTTCTGAAAACATATCTTTAAAATGTGTCTTGCCACATAAAGCTCTATCAGTACAGAACAATATTTTACATTGAATTCTTAAAGATAATTCAGACAACAGACATGGTATCTAGGATCAACTTGCTAGATAATTCTGAGTCTCAATAATCTCAGTTTCTTCATTTTAAATATCTCATGTTTTAAAAAGTGACATAAAACATTAGCATTTTTATATTATCTGTTTGCTTTGTGTTGTTTCTATGACTACTTGGATTTCTATTTAAATGTGTCATAGGCTTTTCTCAAAACTATCATGATCAAAACAAAAGTCTTGACTTCTCTCCTGTGTCAAAAACACTATTCTTCCCTAATTTCAGGAAGTAGCGTCACCACCCACCCTGTTAATCCAGTCAAAATTCCATGTGATTTCTCATTTCCCCATTCCAAAAACAATCCATCAGCAACTTCTTTCACCTCTATCTCAAAAACATATCCTGAATCGACTTCTTACTACCTGTCATCACCTCTCTCACCCTGGTCAGCCACCATTGTTTCTATCCTGCAATAACCTCCAAACAGGTCTTCTTACCTCTATTCCTGCTCCCTTTAGAACACATTAATAATCAGGAAACAAAAAACATGTTTTAATGTAAAGCAAAACATGTTATGATTCTGTTTAGTTCCCAAATGTTCCCCATCAATCATAGAATAAAACAAAAACTTCTTATCATAGCCAACAAGCCACTCTACCATATCGACCCTTCCCACCATCCTGAGCTCATATCATATCATCTCCTCCACACTCTCTTTGGCTTTAGTTGTTATTGTAGTTGTTCAAATGTGCCAGTTTCCTTTCCACCTTGGAACTCCTGCTCTGCTCCTTCTGCCTGGAACATTCTGCCCTTGGCTTCACGTTGTTTGCTACGTCTTATCATGAAGGTCTCAGCTCAACTGTCATCCCCTCAGAGGTTTCCCTGACCTCTGACCTACGTTGGAGCGAACTTCAAAGTAGATTGCTCCCCTTCCCAGGCACCTGTTAACAGATTACCCTGTTTTATATTTTGTGGTCTTTTCACTATCATTTATTTTAATTTTATATTTACTGTGGCTGCCTTAGTGGTGAATGAATACGGGGACTTGATCTGACTTTCTGCTGTTGAATATCTTTACCACACTTAGACAGGACTTGCTGCTCCACCGATATTTGCTAAATGACTATATAAATATGATAAATAACAGTATAACTATATTTATATGTATGCATACATTTATGTGCATGTATATATTATAATTATAAAATACATACTTATATATAAATATAATATATAGTTAAAATAATACAAGCATATACTATATAAATGAATGAATAATAGCTCAATACATAGGGCAAGCAGTTTAATCTCATACAGAAAATGAGGTTTAGATTTAATAAAATGTGCATAAATTAAAGGTGTCTCTATCAAAAGTACAAAATATATACATCTGTGTTGTTTTCTTATAACAGCAAGGGATTATACTTCAAACCATATTTTCCAAGTTCTAAGATGAAATATGTTCTCACATTTTAAATTTCTATACATATTTGTAATCCATGGGTTTATTTAATTCAATAGGTTTCTTTTACTTACAATATTAAAGTGAGGTGCATCTTATCATCAATAGTGTCTTAGAGTTGAGGGAATAATAGTAACGAGAGTTTAATAAATATTGTGAAACTGAAAGCATGAATGAAGCCCCTACCTTGCAAACAACTGGCCACATACATAGGATAGATAACCAAAATTACCGTAGAGTCAATGATTGCAGAACAGCCTTCTCTGTGTTGATCTAACTCACTCTGACAGGAAGACAGGGAACAGAACCACTGACTATGATCTCGTTAATGCCAAGCTTCAAGCAACCAATTTAAATGATACCTGGGTCAGAAAGCAAAAAATGCAACCTCAATATTACAAATGAAATCTCACTAAATTGTAAAAAAAAAAAAAAAAAAAAAAAAATCAAGATTTTCTAATAATAGGAGCTTTCTCCTATAAATGTTTTTGATAACCTCAGTGTCTTTGAGGTTTTCCATATATATAAATTTTATTTTGTTCTATTGTATTTTTTTAAAAGTGAGAGAAAGCAGTAGTACTTAATTTTCATATTTAGGCAATGTTAACACGTCCTAAGGAGTATAGAGTGAATTCAAGTTTACACCTCTTCTGATGCTATTAGTCAGGTGAAAAACATTTAATTAAAACAGTGAAATTTAATAATTTCTCATATTCTTCCTCTCTGTGATCTGAACACACCTTACCCACTAACAGATAAGACAAAGTCCCACGTTTCATGGGAAGTAATCAGGAATAGCAGACCTTGTTTTTCTCATCCCTGTCACTTCTGAGTGGCCAGAGGAAGAAGGGACAGGTAAGTCATCCAGAAGAATATAGAATGATAACCAAACTTTACATATATATCAGTCCTAGAACCAATACATTCCCTAGACCTTAGGATAGTAATTAGATTTTGCCTTGTATGCTTATTCTGATTGGTGTTGTCATCCTACAACACTGGTTTGAGAAGGATTTCTAAGGGTCAGCCAGGTTTAGGAAGAAAGAGTATTATTGTCAATTAACAAATTAGATCAATTTCATAGACTATAGTAACCAGAACTGGGAAACTCCAGGCATAAGTAAATGCGACTTTAACCTTGGAATTATGTACTTAAAGAAGTGGTACGGGAAATGATAGAGGAAATTAGAAAAGCTTACTCTCTAATTCCTACAGTCAATATAATTCTTTAAAGGGTGTTTTAAACAATTTTCTTAACATTCGTTTTTGAGTGCCAACAACGAACTACACATTGTTCTAGGTTCTAAGAATTGTCAATAAACAAAATAGCAAAATCCTGCCCTCATGGTGCTTATATTCTAATGAAAAAATAAATAAATAAAATATTTGTGTAGTGTTCATCATGTGCCAAACTTTGTTCTAAGTGAATTTTTTAATGTATTAGCTCATTTAATTTTCATAAGAACCCTACAACAAGGGTGCTATTTCTCCCTATAGTCATGCAGCTATTAGGTGATAGTGAGGCAGGACAGTGAGCATAGGAAACAGAGACCCTGGACTGTACCCTTCCCCTCCCTTTTTAGGTTAGAGCACTGCACATGTGACTTGTGGCAATACACCTGTCCCCCCATTACCACCCTCCCAATTTTCTGGGGTAAGAAATAGTTGAGACAAATAAGAATTGGTCTCAGCCAGAGTTGACAGCCATGTTGACTTAGATCACGGTTTTGAAGCCTCTTCACCCTCCAAAAAAGGAGCCACCATTGGGGGAGGAGGAACTGAGATGAACAGTGTCAGAGACCATGCATCACCCCATTCCCATAGTTGATAAGAGCCTCCACCCAGACGCCCCCCCCACCCCCCGCCACTGGGTGACTCATTTCCTGAGTTTGCCAGCACTCCCCTCCTCCTTGAGTGTATACTGTCACTTTAATAAATCTGTGTGCTTTGCTGAATCTGTCTGTCTTGCTCTCAAATCCTTTCTTGTGTGGTGACAGAGCCACTGGGTTGAGATCTCCCTTGGCCTCCTCGTGAGCCCTGCATCATCAATAGTACTGATAATACAAGTTGTCTAACTCTAGAGCCTGCATATTAACCACTACTCCATATTGCCTCCTCCACGCTGTGCTGCTTCTCATGCTTTTAAGTACTGGGCTACCATGGTTAATAAGCCAGAACAAGTCCCTGTACTCACAAACTCACATTCTGGAGGAGAGAGACAGACCATAAACAAATGATAAAATTATTTCAGAGATTATTAGAGCTATGGATAAACCAAAGACTGCCTGAAAGGAGGGCAGTATCATACAGGACAACCAGCAAACAGCTCTCTAAAGGAGATAAGAACTAATGATAGCCAGGATCACACAGATGCTATTTGGGACAGAGAGAGTGACAAGGGCAAAGGCCCTAAGGCAAGGCGTCAGCTCAGTGTATCTTTGGAAGGCCAGTGCCAGATACAGAGTGAGAAGGAGGAGGGACAGTATGAGATCAGATCAGAAAGGAAGGCCATGGCCAGATCTTAAAGAGCCTTACAGATCATAATTAGGGTTGAGGATTTTACTCTCAGAGCAAAGGGAAGATACTGAGTGTCTTAAACCAATGGAGACACAATATAATTTAGGCTTATAAAAGATTCTAGGTGAAAGAAAAGAGGAAATACAGAAATTTCTAATGGATGCTATTTGGTATTTTCCTTCATTTGCTCATTAATTAATTTTCATTTTCTAATGTTTTCATCTTCTAAAATAAGCTTAAAAGTGGGTGGGCTGCTAACATTCTACCCACACTTTCCGGCGTATGCTCATTAGCAGGAATGCTCTACCATGGAACTTGAGAGCAATTGCTATAAGCTCTAAGAAGGACTGTAAACAAAGCCAGTTCCAAAAGTGGAGGCAGAAAGAATGAGGAAGGAAACTAAATCACGTTCAATGTCAAAACTGTCCTTAAAGAAGCATGGGGATCTGAAGGCTACCCGATTTCCTGCCAGGGTCCCTATCCTCTGGCTTGATTACTGTCATTATCCTGAGGTTTGGGGTCTTCAACTGATGTGCTGAAATGACATTTCCCTAGCTCTTTGTCAGGGTGTTAGTCAATAAATTCAAGACCCAGAATCACTCGGGCACCGGCCGATCAGCACAGATGCTGCTTACAGCTCTAGAGCAGAGGGCCTCTGTTCTACCAGGAATTATGTCTTGAATTGCTGTATCATGGAGAGACGTAGGGGTCCAGGGTCTAGGGGAAGATGCACAAGGGTTGTGGTGAGGAAGGCTACTCAGAACAGTGGCTATATATCAACTGGTACAGAAGTAATTCAACATTTTAACAACTCTCATGGCCATATGATACTACTGTCTGCATTGCCTTCTCTCCCAGACCCTGGGTAATTTCACAAAGAGTATTCTGAACTGGGTGTGAACAGCAGAAACAGGCAGGACCTGGTTTCACATAAAGTTATGTCAGTTCTCTTCTAATACTTGGGCTGTTTACACAAGAACAATCGAATGTATTGGCTGGAAAATTCTCCTCACTCTGAGAGAACAGACCGATTCCCATAACATATTTTTGCTGGAGTAGCTAGCTGGGCCAAACCAGCTCTGTTAAGAAAACACCACCCACCTCAGTCTGGTCAGCCTTGAACCAGACTGTTGTCCTCATGCAGACACCAAGTCATAGTACAATAGAGGATAGTTTGCCAATGAATGTTAGTTGGTTGGCCAACAATTTAGTAATAAAGGCATTGTATCAGACACACTCCCGGTTATTATTCTTCAACGCCAAGCAACACAGCATCTACTTTGAATAACAAGTAAGAAGCATATTTCTTTCTCTCAAGGAGTTTTTATAAATAACCACACCCAACTGAAATAATCAATAACAAATTTTCTGATAAAAGTCAAAGACCTCTCTCCATCTTTGAAATCCTTAAACCATATAACTTTTCAAGTGTTCTTAAGTGATTACTCTATAATTCATTTAAATAAACATAAAAATACAATGAAACATTTAGATCCATGGAACACAAAGTAAACTGTTGTATTACTAGATGATTCTCATAGATGTTTGGGGGAAAATTTTTACTAGAAATGCCCCATACCTCAATGCAATATCTAGCTCTGTACTTTCTTCAAAGACTTTTTTTGCTTCTACTATATTGCTTGTGTTTTTCCCTTACAGAGAAGAACTAGGAAAACCATTTACATTAGCCTAAATTTAAGGTTTTTGTAACATTTTTTCAGCAGCTATCGAATACTTTTACATTGAGGCTATTTTGTCTCTAAGGAAAAGTAATGTAGTAAAACCCAATTTGTTTTTAGTATAGTGTGTAAAATTTGGCACCATATATTTCTTTCTTTATATTCATTATATTTATGTATATGTAATTGTAGTCCCTTTTTAAAATGATAGTTTATAAAGTCCGTAGTAACTAAAGTGAGTTTCTATAACTATTTTAATCATAAAAATATATATCTACATTTTTTTATTTAAATCATTATTATTTCTTAGCTGCCAAGCTCAGCTTTTAATCAATTTAAATATCTGCTTCCTATTACATTAATACTAATATAACACAAATTTAAGAATGAAAACATTTTAAAAGATCAAAGCCGACATTCATGTCCAAACCACTCGAAAAACTAATTTTAAACATTTCAATCTATCATATTTAAATTAAAAATTTAACAAACTTTAGCTGCTTTATAGACAAGAAGCATTCATAAGGTTCATCTAAATATCCTTTCAATTCTGTGACTAGATTGAATCCAAATTTTGCAATGAGAAAGAATAAAGGTGGTCATATTCGTAATCATTACCTCATCCAAACACACATAAAGCAATCAGTAGCTAGATGCCTGAAATTAACAGAGTTGTATTTGTAATAACTGAAGGTACATCATCTTCTAGTACTTGCCCAGAATAAAATCTATGCTTCCACCCTATACAATTTTCTTATAATTAGTTCAATATATAATCATGTCAAGGGGATTTTAAGCAACTGTTCACGATGCATGGGTCTTCATGGGTATTTGATACTTGCTTTGCCAACAGCATCCAGCCTCCCGCCTTCAACAACAGCCCTAAATTTTACTTGGCTTCTACCCTTCCTTTCATCTCACTCTCTAAACCACTCGAAGGCAATCAGCACATCATCCATGCCTGGCCACAGTAATTGGTTCAAGGATGAGGTATGACCACAATTGCTAAATCAGTGAAATTTAGATCTGTTGTGGGGCTGTTATTCCTTTTTTTTTTTTTTTCATTCCTCACCCAAGGATATGGTTTTATTGATTTTTAGTGAGAGAGAAAGGGGGAGAGAGAGAGAGAAACATTGATCAGTTGCCTCTCTTGTATGTGCCCTGACTGGGGATTGAATCTACAACCTTTTGGTGTATGAGACAACACTTCAACCAACTGAGCCACCTGACCAGGACTGTCATTCTTTTTCTACTGAGTTAATCTTGAAATGATGAAGACTCTGACATCAGTGCCACTTTTGGCCACTGCCAGAACTGAGACAGGAGGCAGCAGAGAAGAGGTAAAGCTAGGAAATGGAGAGAAACCATTGACATTATTATTATTTTTAATTGAATGTATTAGGATGACATTGGTTAATAAAATTATACAGGTTTCAGGTATATAATTTTATAATATATCATCTCTATATTGTATTGTGTGTTTACCACTCCAAGTCAAGTCTCCTTCCATCACCACTTACATTATTTGGGCACTAAATTCAGTTATTTTCCCCTTGCTTAAGCTGGTTTCAGTGGGGTTATGTCCCACTCCCAATAGAAAATGTCCTGACTGACTGTTTAAACCATTTCACATTTATGACTAATCAAGTGATTATTAAATGTTGAACTCAACAAGATTCACAAATTGTGTGAGACTCAAAGAATAAAATAAAATTTTTGACAATTTCAATAAAAGAAAAATCTATTGTCTTTAAAGCTGAAGGCCTTAGGCTCACAATCATCACGTAAAGGCTCTTTCTTCTCCCTTTGTAGTCTTCCAGCTAAGGTAAGCCTCCGATTCCTAATCTGTAAAAATGCCAATGAGCAGTACTGAAACCCACAAAAATGATTGGTCCTACCATATATGGAGTCCATGAGTTCAATCTTAGCTAGGTACACAAGAGTCTTGTAATTTTTTTAAAGCAATCTTTTATTTGTCCTTTAATCCCTTAACTCACCACATTGATTATTTTTAATATTCACTGACTGTCCTCAGGTCACCACTACACTCTCACCTTCATCTAATCCTATGTCTCCTTCTGCAGACTCCATCCTCCACTCCCCACCACCCACAAAACTCAAAACTTTTAGAGCTACATAGATTATGTGTGTCCGGTTATGTTGCATATATAAACTAACATCCTGTATTTCTGGAACCAATTTCATTGTCTTCTAAATAATATATGTTCCAAGCACTTATTGAGGAGAACTGGACTCCAGAATGTTTGGTAATCATCATCTTCAGTTTATATTTATTGAGTGCTTACTATTTACCAGGTACTATCCTAGTTGCTTCACATTGTTAACTTGTAAAATCCTCTTAACAATCTTGGAAGTCTTCATTTTACATGTAAGTAAACAGAGGCACAGAGTGATCAAGATCACACCTTGGTACATGGTGGAGTTGAAATTCTAAGTAAGTCTTATTCAGAACCTATGCTCTTTGACTCTTAAAGTCTCCAAGAAGACATTATTCAGAAATAAATTCTTACGTTTGTGTATACAACATTACAGTGTATAAACGGTGTTTTATTAAAATGCCCTATAAAATTAATTGTTAAGTTACAATTATTTCTATTTTACAAATGCAGAAAAAATTCAAAGATTAATGGGCTTATTTACCCAAGATCATTAAACTAATGAATGGTGATTCCACCTCTTCCACACAAAGGAAATTTAGATCAGAAAATTGTTTTCCCATGGGCTCTTTCTATAGAGATGTTTGAAACTTCCATGAAAATATCTGGTCAAACTCATTCTCTGTAACTTTATAGCATAAATGGCACCCTCTGAGCTATCCATGTGCCATCAGCATTAATGATCAATTAATATTATAATTTATTTTCACTCTTCATGTTGATACCCTAGCCTCTGCTGAAATCATTTTCTTCTTCCTTAAGAATATTTTGATTTTCACTATCATTGTTTCTGAGTCTGACTCCACAGCTGGTTGGGTGAGACAATGAGGAGACTGCAGCACAGTGAGAAAGTCAAGATAGAAGGTAGAGCTCACCGATTCTTCAACTGACCTCTGCCTTTCCTTTTCAAGTCACAAGTAATAGAGAGAGAAACCCAGTCTTGGCTGCTTTTTATCTGTAAAAACAAAAGGTCTGGCTTTATATGACTCTTGATTGTATAGAGATTGACACTCCTCACCAAGCAAACAAACAAAACAAAACATCTCCTTGTTATGGGTTAAATTATGTTCCCCGAAAAGATATATGAAAGTTCTAACCCCAGTAACTCAGAATGTGACAGTATCTGGAAATATGGAGGTTGCAGGAGCTGGAAGAGGCAAGGAAGGAAGTTCCTCCAGAGGCTTAGCAGAGGGCGTGGCCCAGTCCACACCTTCATTTCAGATTTTAGCCTCCAGAACTAGGAAAGAAGACATTTCTATTGTTTAAAGCCATTTTGTTTGTGGCACTTTGTTACAGCAGCCCTAGGAAACTAACACACTTCTCTTCACCCCTCTTATTTCCACATTCAACATTTTTTCAGGATATGTAAGTATATATAATAAATATACAAGATGCGTTATATATTTTAAATATATCATATATTTTATAAAACATAAGATTTCAGTGAGAAGCTTTGAACTCAGACATAGAGAAAACAATGAAGATTCAGAGAAATGGTTATTTGTAATTTGACTCTTGACAGAGAATTAATAGAAGCAGAAATATGCATTTAATTTCACACAACTGTCTCCATATTTTATAGAATATAAGACAATAACCAATAACCGTATCTAAGACAAAGTACTAGATAAATCACTTTCGTGATTTTATGACACCCATTCCTGCCCCCAAAACTATTTCCAAACTCTTCTTAACATGTTCTTATCCCTATAAAATTAGAGATCTAAGTCCTTCAGAATAGCCAATAGTTACAAGTGGACACTCTTTGTGATCTTAATTTCAGCTGCTTGATCTGTTGGGCATGCCCTTTAAGCTCAAGCCACAAACTGATTTCTAGCAGCATTGTTTAACGTCCAGTGTCCTGATCCTGTCCCCCTCTTAGCTCCCCCACCTTTCTTCAGTCTGCAGCACGAACAGCCTGACTCGATGTGGTCATTTGACGAGAGTGCGTGAGTGGCATGTGCATCGTGGCAAGCACTGGTCTAGTTTTAACGTGGTCTCCAAGAGCGCTGCCTCCTAGTCTCACTGCTTTCATTTTTTGTTTGTTTCGTTTTGTTAATCCTCACCTGAGGATATTTTTCCATTGGCCTTTTATAGAGAGTGGAAGAGAGGAAGAGAAGAGGGAAGGGGAGGGGGAGAGAAAGAGAAACATTGATGTGAGAGAGACACATTGATTGGTTGCTTCCTGCACCAACCCCGACCAGGGCTGAGGATCGAACCTGCAACCCTTAGATCCTGGGACTGATGCTCTAACCCCTGAGCCAAACTGGCCAGGGCTACTTTCATTTTTTTAACTACACAAAATGGTAAACCTAGTCAATGAAGAAGCCGTATTCCCTCCTGCTACAACAAACAAAATGCCAAACATCCTTCTTTATGTTGGAGAAACAGTTGAGTTTTCTCAGTTGAGGCAAGTTTTCAAAAATCAAAAGGGGTCACTTCATCTCATTTCCATCAAAATTGATAACATCTGGTAGTCATCCTCTAACATTTAAGAAGATATTTTCAAATAATACCATTCAACAGATCGAGGTCTGTTGTGCATATTTTGCAGCTCACTCTTCCTGGAGGGGCTATCAAAATGTTCTGGTTAGAAACTGGACTTTGCACAGGTAGGATAAACATTTTTCTGGCTAATTCAGATCCATCATGCTCTACGATTGCAATAGCTGGGAAAATAGGAAGGTTTGGGAAGCGTGTTGGCCCTATCTTCAAGCATCAGAGCTGCCCATGACTGTGCTAAAACACACAGTGCTTTCTGGGTGAGCGAGAATGCAAGTTGGACTTTCATAATAGAACAATTGTTCCTCATCCCACCTGTGGGTTTCTGGTTGGAACTGTGCTCCAGCACTTACTAAAGGTCTGCTTAAAGCATCTGAAATTTGAGAGAGACTGCCCAGGGGACTTGAAAGCACTTCCTCCTTCTGAATTCTCTCAGCTCTATCCCTGTATTAAGCCAGATCTTCAACAAGTGGAATACTTACATTTGTTATCTAAGCCCCTTAAGGATGCCTTCACTGAGTAATGGCTTAATATCTTATCCTCAGCCTTCAAAAGGACTGATTTAAGAAGGGTCAGTATGAACAATGTTTCTATAAGATGAAGCTGGAGTTGAAGATAAGATATTGTTTACCTTATTATTAAACTCTACAAAGAGTCACATAAAAATTGTCTTTGAATTTACATCCTGAATTAAGTGTTTCTGCACAGACTAATGCATATACTTGCTTTTGGATTAGACAGTGAAGGTTATGTAATCAATTTATTTCCCTCATGCCTTAGATGCTAAAAATTTCATATCAATTCAGTTCAGTAAATATGTTTACGATACCCAGAGACATAGCACCTCTGTTTCTTTCTACATTTATTTTATATTGCTGCTTATATTTGTCTTATTACGTGTTATAATTCCATTTTACAAGGACTTCGAAACGTTTTGGATGTAGGATGGTAATTAATCCTAAAAACTAAAATACTTCTATATAATTTTCTTTACTTTTTTCTTAAAAGGGGAATTCAAAAGTCCCTTCAGGGAGCCACAAGTAACACGTACTAGTCTGCCTTGGAAGCACAGTGACAATGGAAGAAGAAAAATTATCACACTACTGTATATACTAGCAAAGTGACAATGATAACTCTTCGTACCCTGCCTTTTTTTAAACCTCTTTTTTTGGTCTTGGTGATTCCCAGAGGCATACAGAATTCAAAAGAAACTGAAGATAAATGTATGCTTTTGCTCTCTTCCACAGAGCATTAATAGCTTTTGGAATTGAAATTGTTTTATTAATTTGATTAGGTTGAAGGAAAATCCAAGGCTTTTATGAATAATTCAAGTTTCTGTCGGATCCCAGAAAGCCTTATGGAAAGTACTGTTAAACCTCAAAAATGCCCTCACAGTAGACTATACATTTAATTTTCAATAACACTGATTTATAGTTTTATAAAGAAAAATAATAAATATAATGAATTACCTCCATATTTCCTGATCTCAGTCACTATAAAATAACTGCTGTAGTTTTACATTTCCAGTGTGAAATATTAAATGCATAAATCAAAACAAAATTATTTTTCATCTTAGAGAGAGAGACTGGTTCCTGAGACTGACAAATTCATTTTAGTTTAAAATTAATGTTTTAAGAAAAATATCTCCATTGACTCCCTACCAACTTTTAAAAGAAAAGAAAGGAGCTTGCATTTTACCATTTTGCTTATGATGTCTTCCACAATAGGGACTGTGTGTAAAAAAATTACTAAGGTCCCTACAACTACAAACTTATCAGGAGCCAAATTACACTTCCTTACGTGAATCATTTTCCTTTCCCACTTCCTTGTTCGTGGCATTTCCTTTTTCCACAATTGTTTTACCCCGAGTGGCTACCCAGAGATAAGCGTCACCTACAATATGTTTCTCTAATACTACCAGACTGGCATTTTTGTAATTTAAATATTCCCTTACAGCTACAACTAAAGTAATCATGTAATGAGAGGAACATTATCAAATAAGAACAATTCAAGAGAGATACAGATTTTCAAATAGGCAGAAACAGATGCGTTTACTTTTACATTTTCTCAACTTCATCCCCTAAATTTCATTGAGAACAAGAAACAGTATTTTGCATCCTTGATTAAAAAGAGTGAATCTAATTATGAGAATTCATTTTCAGATTTAAATACCTCTCAGCTTTTGTGAGTGTTCAACATTCAGCTACAAGAAGCCTTCAGGAGTAACGAAGGTTGAATACTAAAAGGTGCCAAATCCTTGAACAAATGGGCAAACTCTAAGCTAACAGGCCAAGAAGAAAAACTAAATCACCTAAAGACCATGACATTGGAAACCTGGAAACAACATAAGTGAAATATTGTCTCTAAGGCTCAGTTTACATGCTAAAAACAGATAAATTTAAATGACCCTCTTTTGTAAGTTTATCTCAAGGCTTGCTTGATTCCTTAAACTATCCTATACATTTTTTGGTTAATTATGAATACAATTCACTCATTGGTTATAAAACCAAATAAGCTTATTTAAAAAAAATTCTGTTTGTCATGTGGTTAAGTACAAACTAACTCCTATTATAAGAGAATTAATGTGAATAAGACAAGGAACCAATGCCTTTTTTTTTAGTCTTTACAGTAACTTAGTGTAGTTAAAAGGTGGTGTTTTCTGGGGGAGTTTCATAAAGAATCTCTGGAGTCCTGAAATAACCGTCTGGCAAAGATCTGAACAGGCCTCTCTAAAAATAACCACGGCTGTGGACTTCATAAACATTTTTAGAAATTAAATAGCTGCTAACTTGTTCCATATGGAAGCAAATTCACAGAATCCAACATGTTCATTGAGATCATCAGAACACATATACCAAAGGAAGAGGCAAAATTGTCCACAGTCCTTCACGAGAAGCCAGAGGAAACAGATGATCCTGAAACCTCTTAAAAAAATAACATAAAAAAGCAAAGGGCTCTAAAAACCACATGATACTCTTGCCCTGAGACTTCCTAGAGTTTCTTAGGTCAGGCAACCTTTGAAGATCTCCAAATAGTAATGATCACTCACTAAACAAGGGCAATAACAAAATTGCTAAAATTTTGGACAATGGTTATAAATAGTTAGAATGATATCAATAGTTACATAGTTTATTACTAGATAGAGGGTTATGTATAGTTTATGTTAAACCATAAATGAATTCAATTTTTTTATTCAGACCAACAGGATGAAACAGAGATTTTAAAAGGCTGATTAATTGATGATATGCATATAGAGACATATTCAGTTATATTCAAAATGCCCCCACTTGTCCTTTTACTCAGAATTCTAGTCTCAAGTCATCTTCCCAAACACTGTTTTATGTGTTTTTTTTTTTAATTCTTTTCATATAATACAAGAGAATGAGAAGGCAGAAAGCTAACAGCACACTGTCCCATCTGTTAGTCTGTTTACCAACGTTTCAGCACCAGCTTATGCACGCCGAGGTTTATTCGTCCCAGCGTTATGGGAGTAAATTGGGAAAATTGGTTTCCTCTGGTAAAAAACACTTACACTTCAAAGTATTTTTCCTACATTCATACTCCTAATTTTCCCTTTTTGATCTCTACATCTGTTGTTGTATAGATCCAAAGGCCCGGGGTTGCCCACCTCCCCTGCAGCCCTCCCGAACACATGGTTAGTATTTAACATCTAGAGCTTCATTCTCGTTTGTGTGGGTTTTTTTTTTTTTTCCTACTTATAATTTTGAACAAAACTGTCACAAGAAATGAAATTCAAAGAAAAGATAATATCAAATACATCTTTAAGACTAAATTTATCCAGGGTTTTATATTCAGATCAAATTGGTTTTTCTAAATAAAACGAGGGTTAAATTTCTGGGGCCGTTGCCATAGAAAAAAGTAATAGGAAAATCTATAGGAAAGAAATTTAGGAAGTCTGGTGCCGCTGATTGGATTCGCGCTGGGGAAACACAGCAGGGCTGTGATATTATTACCTATGTGATCCTTACAGCATGTTTGTTCTTGGATACCAGCCGAAGGATCGGAAACATGTCTGAGGAGAAGGGATAAGATAAATACATAATCTTTGTCACATGTTACATAGATTAAAATTGCTCAGATTCAAAATTTGCTATGAGTTAATAGTTGAGTGTTTATCTCAGCAACAAAGAGCTTAAATTAAACTATTTTAATCTGATGGTATGGAAATCAAGTGGTTGCTCTTGGGTTCGTGGTGGGGTGCTGGGCTGAGACAATTTCTCAATGTTGTCTCAATTTTAGAACCATTTTGCAATAGTTGGAAGAGAAGATCTACACTGTGCAAGTGTGTAATTTAAAGAGAGCATTCCCTGTCTTAAAATCTCTCCCACCTGCTATTGGGAATTTTGTCATTAAAGCTTTCTTTTACATAAAAGCCTAGTAGAAGTGTTTACTTGGAGGAGGTGGAGGAGGTGATAAAGAATGTATACAAATTCTTCTCAGTGTATATTAGTTTCCTTTTGACCCATGTGAATGTATTACCATGCATTACCTATAAAAAAATTTTTCTTTCAGATAAAAAAAAAAATGATTTTCTTGAACCGATAGCAATCCTCTGGAAGTGCCAATTGAAATGTAAATGCTTCTACAAAAAGAGGCACATTTTAGCTGATAGCCAACTGGGAATGAGAGGAACCCTTGACCCAGCATGATCCTTCCTTATCTGTGAATTCTTCTCTGCAGAGTTTGCCCAGCAACCCTGGCTATCTGTGCTTAGGACTATGGATGTCATAAACAGCACAATTTTATAAGTGAGAAAAGAAGGGATTGGTACTGGGCAAATAAGAACATGGAAGGGTCACTGCAAGGAGAGGTAAGCAAGGAGGCCAAATGCTCCACCGTACTACCTATGCTGGCCCTGCCTGTGTGCCCCTCATGTAGATAGCTACTGTGAGTACACGCACGCACACGCATGTGCACACCCAAATACCACGTATAATGCTACAGAGACCAGTGGAGAATCGAGAGTCACTTCCAGGCCAAAACGTATAGGCTATTTTTGGCATCTTCTGGTTTCTTTCAGAAGCAGTCTATCCCCTGCTAAATGTTCACTGATCTCATCACGATCCAGCTGCCTTCTCCTCCATCGAAGCATGTTCTAAGCAGAGCTTAGAAAAAGAGAATAAAGACATTAATACGTATGTCTCTCTGACTCTTCATGAGTTATGCTAGCTACAATAACAATTCCAAAAAATCACAGTGGCTTAACAAAATAGAAGTTTATTTGTTGCTCACATCACAGTGCAAAAAGGTTGGGAATGTCCCTGAGCAAGTCTCCTCCGAATAGTGCCTCGGGGAAAGAAGTTCCTTCCATCTTTGTTATGCCACCCTCTTCCACAGATGGCCTTCATTTTCACCAAGAAAAGGGAAGAGAGAGCATAGACAGTAATATGGGAGATTTTACGGCCAGGGCTGGAAGTTGCAAACATTACATTTGCTCTCATTCCATGGCCCATAAATAACTTCAAGGGAAGTTAGAAAATGTATTTGTGCTCAGGAGAATGAAACGGGATTGATGAACATCTAGTGAGTCTGTTATACAAATCCCCCTCTGGACATCAAATATCCATTTCAATCTTCTCACAATATCTTCTGGTCATTGCATCAAAAGTAAAATTCTGTATCTCTGGGCAAAGCACAGTCCTCTCCCCAAGGCTGGATATGACTAATCTAGTTGCTGCTACATATGAACTAAAAAGACCAGTTTTCTGTTTCTCTTGTGCACATTCCCTGTACAGTGGTGGGACAGGGGCAGGAGAACTGCAATAAACACTCCATTTAGAAAAAGGAAGCATAGGAATCACAAAGGAGTCGACGGTCCTTTCCAATTCCAAAGTGATGCTAGACAGGTGGGGCAATGCCCCAACTTGGCTTTGATTCTGTTCATTGGGAGAAACTGCTTTGTCAGCTGTTCTCCATGGACCTGATTCCATCTTCTGGACAACCTGTACTTGCCCATTCGCCCTCCTTGGTGACGTCTGATGGAGGTGTCCTTGGTGACGTCTGATGGAGGTGTCCAAGAGCACTGCCTCTTTGGAGGCCACAGAATATTTGAAGCCCTGCCTGCTGTCCATGGAAGGCAGAGAACTGTCTTAATGTATTCCCTAAAAATAAGACCCTGGAACAAGGATTTAGGGGCAAGCACTTTATCTGAGAAGCGATCCTAAGAAATACTATGAGTCGTGGAGAAGACATGAAAGGAAGAAAAGGTGGTAGAAGAAGCGTTCATGAGTAGGTTACCACTAGAGATTTTTTGTTAGAAAATGGAAGCTCAAAACCTCTGGGGACCCGCTACAGGAGGACATGAAACACAGTTTCCATAAGCAGTGCAGAAACTCCTTGGTTTAAGATCGCTCCTGAGGCACTGCTAATTCCAAGCAGTCCTGCAGGCAAAAAGTCCCCGAGAGCAGGGATTTGGGCCGAGGATGTGTGAATTGTGCCCTGGAATAGGTTGAGGAGATAGGATGGTACAATGCCAGCCAGCATCTGCTCTGGGGCCCAAGAGTTACTTAACATTCAAACAGCCAAGGGATTTTTTAGTCTGGAGTCATTGTTTCTTTGGCAATACATTTCCCTCAACAATTTAATAGGCTTCCAATACATTTGCCATGAGCAGGTAAACAGTTCTAACTTGCTTTCTGAGATACAATTATTAAATGAACTTTGTTACTTTGTTTTCTCACTCTCAGGCCTCTCTCCTCCGATTTAATGATAGCTGTCTTGAGGTTATGGGCAACCGCAAGGGTGAGGTAATCCTCCTTATCAGTAAACCGCCAGCAAGAATTAGTTGATAGTCAGCTAAGGAAAGCACACTCCCTTAATGTAATCTTTGCCCTGAGTTACTTGATTCAACTCAACATTTTTTAAACCCAACTTTTCCGGTTTAGGCTCTGGAAACAACTTTTCCAAGCAAACACTTCTGGTTTAGCTTTTTAATGGCAGTACTTCGCTTCTGATATAAATGTCTCTATTAGGAGAAATAGCCTTAGCTACTATAACAAACAGCCTCAAAATCTCAAAGGCTTAACAATGAAAAGGTATATTTGTCTTTTGCACGTAGTCCGCTGTGAGTGGAAAGCTCTCCTGGAAGGCTTTCCTCCAATGAGGTCTCCAGGGTTCGGGCTACTTCCACTTTGTCATGACACCTTTTCCAATATAACTGTCTCAGTCACCGAGCTAGGAAAGAGAGCCGGGAAGAAGAAGAAGCAGGGCTTTTAACTCCAGGCCGGGAAGTGGTAGTCATTGTTTCCACTGACATTCCCTTAGTCCAAACCTAACTGCAAGGTTTACATTACCCACAGAGAAGAAATGGGGGTTTCTCCAGCTTGACTCCAGCACAGAGACTGGCAAGTCTAATGTGTTACCACTCTAAAGCAGGTCTAACCTTGAAACAAAGAAATTAATCTCCTGTAATAAAATTCCATATTGATTATAGACCAGATTGGGGTGGGGGGAGGTCCCTGATATCCTGTCAATCATACCACAGTCATTTGGTGTCTCATTCAGTATTTAAATCTATTCCCATATAGACTATCTCTGTTCTCCCTGGGAAGTAAACCACCAAGAAGAATTGAACAAAGATGCTCACTCCTTTTGGTGACCTATCTTGAAATGATGGCATGTTTTCTTCTTTCCGCTAATCTCCTGAAAAGTGGAAACTCTGCCGGTCCCCCCTAAAGTATGGATACGAGAAGTTCTTGTTTTGCTTCCCTATTTGCACCTTTGTTAAAACTAATATTCAACTGCCTATAGTATTATAAATCTTGGAGAACAAAGTATCCACGTGTTACATCACCTTTTACCAACTGCCTTTTTTTCTGAAAAAATATATTAGTCTTTAGGTGTCAATATGCATTAAAAAGTAGGCAAGCTAAGAAAAATGGTAGAAGAGAACACAGCCCAGAGAATAAAAATTAGCCCGGGGCCCAACCACAGTTTTAAGAATAACATAATTAGTGCATTTCACTTAAGTAGACATAAGTATCCAGGGTCAATATTCAATTTTAAATATTATAAAATGCTGTAAAACTACATTTTGTGTTTGTACTTTTTAATATATTATTTAAGTTTTCATATATTACATATACTATGTAGAGTTGTATGTACAAAAAAGTCTATATTGTAGTTCATGAGGGATAAAAGGGATTTTCTTAAAGGTCATTTTAACTGTGTAATTTTTACAGATGTGAGCTTTTGAATCGAATTGGGAAGATACAATTCCACAGTAATTTTGTTTCTGCGCACAACCTGCCTCCCGACTCAGCCTCCCTGCCCTCTGAACTTGCTTTCTCTTCGCTGGTTCATCTTCTGTCCTAGTCCCGAGTCCACCTCCAACCTGGTAACAAACATCACTCTTTTGGAAAATCCTTTTGTTTGAGGGCCTGGCATTAGCATTCTGTTAAACAATATACTAGCAAAGACTTGAACTTTGTCAATGCTACCAGATGACAAGATATTCATAATGCTGTATACACATCACACAGAGGCCCAGACTCAAAAGCAATCATGGAGATCAGCTGAGGCTACCACTTGCTGATGGAAGAGAAACAACTCCTTTTGCTGCAGCTGCTGGGTTCTCATCGTCAGTCAGCTCTCGTCCATTTTGCTCTCTGCCACGCTTTTCTATGCCCTCAATACATTTCACCATAAGCTTTCCTTTGCTAGAAACAGCCTTAGTCTTCAGCAGCAAGAATACACTTGACCAATGTTTTCCGGCTCCTGGTTCCAGCTTCACCTAGGAGTCTGAAGGGCTTGTCTCTTTGAATGAAGAAAAACTCACAATATTAATTTTAAAAAAAAATAGCTACCATTTATTGAGTGCTTACTATGTGCCAGACACTGCACTAAGAGATGCATGTATAGTAGCTCATTTAATCATCACAACAAACCTGTAAGGTAGTACTATTAGCTCCATTTTATGAATGAGGACATCAAGGAAAAAGAAGTTTAGTAATTTGCCCAAGGATGTAGTAGAGCTGGGATTTGAACTCAAACATTTTGGCTCCAGGGTCTGTGCTGTTACACATTTCTTCCCTTATAGAAGACTAGTTTTATCTGTCAATAAAAAGTTGCTTGTTTGTAATAGTGCCAGGATTGCTGTTGGCCATGACAAAAATAAAAGGAAATTAGCATTTTACCTGGGAAAAAAACAAACAAAAACCTTCCTTTCAAGATTGATACCTTCTGGATGTTAGACCTAAATAAGTTCTAGGATGTTTTCACATTGATTAACTGAGGATGATCACTTAGTCCAGCATTATTATTTTAAAAATTACTTACAGCTATTTACCCTGGCAGAAAATCAATAGGAGTTGTCATTATTTAAATCTGTTTCTGAGGAACCACAGCCATGGAGCTATTTCCTGAGTGGGTGCTCAATGAGGGAAGACAGATATTCAATCACCTAGACCCCAGAAAACAGGAGCAAAAATGCAAAGTTATGTAAGAGTAGGTCGCATTAGATAAGCAATTAGCTTTGGGCATCTGTCCCTTGAATTGGGCCATGTCTGTACAATGGCAGGAAAAAACCATCTGTTAATTTGCTTGTTCAAATTAGTCAAAAATTATAGATGATTTAGTAGCACATAAGTATAAAATATATGGATAGGTGTGTGCATGTGTGTGTGTGTATACATACACACCCCAAAAATGTTTACTAATAAGACTTTGTGGCTATTTATTTGGATGTTTGATAAATTAAAGAAACCTAGAGTATAATTGCATTTGGGGGTAGAGGGAAGCACCTCACAGAGGACCAATTTTGCAAAAAAAAAAAAAAAAAAAAAGCATCCAATTATGGAGAAAGTAAAATAGAAACAGCACAAGGACCGTGAACTGACTTTAAGCTCTTACTGTTCAGGAGGCAATTATCCCACTGTGATCTATTTAGGCTCCTGGACACTTCTTCCTGTAGCCTGCCCCTGGGACAATACTTGAACTCCCACCAGCAGAGTTCAAAGACAGGAGACAGTAGGCGGTTGGCTGTGTGATATAACCTGAAGGATGTGACAGGTGTGTTTGCCCCAAGATATCTGCCCTCTCATTCACCCACAAACTCCCCATCATGAAATTTCCACTTCTGGCTTTTTTTTTTTTCTTTTCCTGCCAGTCATGCATAAAGATGGACTGTGTTAAAACAAATTCATTACTTGTGAGACATTCCATCTTTAACTCAGTAATGGTCGCTTATACAGTGTCCCAATTACTTAGCAGACGAGATAACGTGTTTCCTGGCAGAGCTCAAGGTTCTGAAGCAATGTGAGACTGGGCAGGTCTGTGTAATAGTGAGAGGTGGAAGGAGGAGAAAGGAAGTCATGGGAACCGTCCTGAGTATGCAGTACTGAGCACGGGCACTGAGCAGGGACAGGGCGATCAGGATCTAGAAGACAGCTCCAGAAAGGGCCACTGGAAGGGAGCCAAGTAATTCAGGTAGTTGGGGGTTGTGGGAAGAAGGATTTTGTTCCTTTCTCCCAGATGCTAGAGGAAGAAAGGGGAAAAGCATATATGATTTGTGAAACTCATTCACAAGTTTTATTGGGAAAGAGATCAGAATATAATGACTAAGATGGTTAAAATTCATCCTTTGGCCATCCACATTTTTATCCTCATGAATGCCATAACAAATTACCAGAAGCAGGATGACTTAAAACAACAGGCACTTATTCTCACAGTTCTGGAGGCCAGAAGTCCAAAATCAAAAGGTTGGTTAGGGTCTTGCTCTCTCTAAGGGATAATCTAGGTCACAATAGACATGCAGTTAGCTTTGGGCATCTGTCCCTTGAATTGGGCCTGGTCTATACAATGCCCATGTTTCATTCTTTCCTCTTATCTTTTGGTGTTGCCAACAGTCCTTGTCATTGCTGGGTTTATAGACAAGTCAGTCCAATCCTCTGCCTCTGTTGTCACATGACATTCTCCCTGAGTGTCTCTTTTTCTCTTGTCCTCTTACAAAGACACCAGTTGTTGGATTAGGGCCCACCCAAATCGAGCATGACCTCATCTTAACTTAATTACTTCTTCTAAGTTTCTAGTCACAGGTAATCAGGTTTAGGAATTCAACACATGTTTTGGGGGACACAATTTAACCCACAACAATGGTGTTTTTCCGAAGAGCAACAATACTTACGTGTTGATTTTCAGTCTTCCCAAAGCCTTCCTACAGTTTAGATGGGACCATTCACTGGAGCAGTAGTGGCCACTGCATTGAAGGAGGCACCTGAGGAAAACTGTATCACTGTCATTATGAGACTGAACAGCTCCTAGAAATTTAAGACCATATTCTTATTATGTTCTTCCATTTGGAGCTTTACTGGCGTCAGGACTTCCATAAAGTTTTCAGAGTTTCACCCTTGGCCATAATCCAATACATGAGCACAGCAGGAAGATGTTGGCACAGATACATAAAGGACCATTGTTAGGAAGAGGAGTGACAGCCCAGGAATAAGGAAGAAAGCGAGGAGCTAATCTCAGGGGCAAAGTAAATTGCACACTAAATCATTGATATCCATAATATCAAGTGAAGGGAGGCTAAAAAGACAGGTTCTTATTTTTAAAAGAGAAAGAGAAGGCAGTTTGAACAAGATCAGAACTTGGAATAGCAACTGCATGTAGTTAACATGTAACTAGAGTTTTAATTCTATAATTTTTCCCATCTTTAATTTTTACTATACACACACTTAGGTTCCAAGTAAAGCAAAGGAACTAATTAATAGGTTATTCATTGAATAAATGAAACTCAGGTTAACCTATGGCATCCATTGAAAATGGGCCAGCATTAATACACCTACACATCCATGCCAACTACAGTCAGCTGAGATGAATCAGTCAACTGTCTCTCAATGTTTAGGATGTTAATATTAATAATGGATGTTTCAGAATAACACTTTTATTTAACTTTATTTTTACTGTTTACACTATTACAGATGTCTTCACTTTACCTCTCACCTTTGCCCACCTCCACCCAGCCCCCACCACTCCCTTGCCTCTGATCATCACCACACTGTTGTCTGTGCCCATGGGTTATGCATATATGTTGTTTGGCTAATCCTCTCACCTTCTTTCATCCAGTTCCCACCACCACCATCCTCTGACAGCTGTCAGTCTGTTCCATGTATCCATGCCTCTGGTTCTATTTTGTTCTAGAGTTTATTTTGTTCATTAGATTCCATATATAAGTGAGATCATATGGTATTTTGCCTTTCTCTGACTGGCTTAGTTAATTTAGCATAATAATTTTCAGGTCCATCCATGCTGTCGCAAAAGGTAAGAGTTCCTTCTTTTGTACAGTTGCGTAGTGTTCCATTGTGTAAATGTACCACACTTTTTTTATTCATTCATCTACTAATGGCACTTAGGTTGGACTATTTCCAAATCTGGAGACATTATTACAATCAAGATTAGCCATTAACAATACACACCTGAGTTAGAAAACTTGAAAAACTTTAGAGATTTTAGGGGTAAGAGAGGTCTCTCAACTGTTAAAATTTGATGGAAAATGACTTTAAGATCTGAATCTGTAAGAATTTAGGCTGAAGCCCCCTGCCCCCAACTTGCAACCAAGCTAGGTTTCAAAGCTTTTTGTTTATGAACCCATCTAAGCTAAGGCCCCCGGAAATTAAGGCATCATTGCCAAAAAGACAACAAAAAGTGATTGAATACCTACTATGTGCTACATACTATTCTAGAAGCTGGTGATTCAAAAGTAAACATGGAGATTACATGGAGATTACATTATTGCATGGAGATTACATACTAGTGGTGAGACAGAACAGTATCTTGTTTCAGAAACAGGTATTCAATTGGGTGTAAAAGAGATTTTAGGCTGTTTTCCTACAACATAAGTCTTTTTATATAAGCTACTTCTAGTAACTAGAAGTTCATTCCAGATTTTAACATCTATTTTAGACACCATAAAAATAAATGTAAAGATGTTACAATGTATTTCCCAAACTATATTAGGAGGCCTGAAAATTAATCTTATCAGGTCAAAAATTTCAACAAACTGTTGTTATTTGGTACTAAGAAAAAAACTGCAGTGTGCAAAGTAGAAAGAGTCACAAGCCACAGATAAGCAGACCCATGTTCCCATCCAAGACCTCCTGTCTTCCCAAGGTCTCTCATTTCCTAACGTGTGGCGCTGAGTCATCATTTGTAATGAATTGTTCAGATAGCGTTGTAATTCCTCAGAGCAGCTTTGGGTCTTGCAAAATTTTGATTTAAAAAGTTAACTTTTCAAATAACGTTAAAGCTATATTTAAATATAGTAAAGCAAATCGCATAGTCACATAATGTTTTATACTGAACGTTAGCCCACTGGAAACTAACTACCAACATGATAATTTATGCACTCAGGTTAACAAATGTTTGTACAGGCCTCATAATGATCTCTGGGCATACATCTGAACTTCTTGAAATTGAATTATTGATCAAGTAGGTTGTAACTCTGACCTGGTCTTTCAATAAATGTGTTTCTTCCTATATGCACTTTGTGAAGAATGATTCGAGGAAGTACCTGCTGCGGCACAAGCCAGCTGTGCTCTGCCCATGGCAGGCCAGACTCAGCCACATCCAGTTCGTGTCCTTTCTAGCCGCAGCGAAACAGCTGTAACAAGAAAGCATGCCACACATCCTGTGACACCATTCATGGGAGCAGTTTTAACATTTTGTAAGTGTGTTGCCTCGCTTTCCTACCAGTTGTAAAGGATGCTAGTATGTTAGATATAAGAATCCAAAATTTTAAAGAAAATTAATCATTGCTCCACTTTTAAGTTTCTAGATCAGCTTACCTGAAAAAAATCCTGTGATTTCAAGGTGAGCTGTTAAAAGCATTTATCATTCACACCTATTTGTGTGAATCAGTGTTTTTTAAAACATTATGCAATTCAAAATATGAAAATAAAATTAAAGATCGAGACTGCATCTCTCCTCTAGAACCCAGAGTTCACATTTTTTTTTTTTGTGCTCATTAAAACAATGTCCTTTTTCTCATTACTTTGGCTTCATAGTAAGCAAATTTCTCAACGATGAACTTTTAAAATAAGTTTTCAATAATAACACTGCTCTCATCTCTTTCATATGTGAGAGATTTTCATGATATTGAATTAGAAAAAATTATTCTTTTATGAAAAATGTTTTATAATTGTTCTAGTCAGGGGTTGTTTGTTTTCAAGAAACAGAAACTTACTCAAGCTAGCTGTAAGTGATTAGTCACAGTTATCGGACCATTATTCCTGGAAAACACAAGCACTTTGAATTCACCTGTTCAGAATGTCTTTAGCATGGCCTTCAAGGTCTTACAGCTCCAACCTAGTTACCTCTCTGATCTCAAGTTCTACAGATCTCCTCCTGGATCTATTCTGCTCCAGCCCGCTGACTTGCTTTCTCTCCTCCAGCACCACCCGTCTTGGCATTTTCTGATCTCTCCTTGGAACTCTCTCTTCCCAACTATCACAGTAAGCTACTTTCTCACTCTTCAATGGTCAAAGGTCACCGTAGAGACTCAGACCTTGGTCAGGCAGTAAAAATACATCACCTACATTTCTGGGTCACTCCTCTATTTTGACCCTTCTCCATTTTTTCCCTCAAAGTACTTCTAATATTCATATTCCCTCTTTCTCTCCATATATATGTAGGTTTCCTTCCTTCTTTCCTTACTGTGTCCCTCCCTTCTTTCCTTCTTTTTTCCTTTCTTTCTATTTTCTCATCTAAATTATAAGCTCCATGACAAATGTAGTGACTTTATTTGTACTGTTTACCACTATCTGTAGAGCCTAGAACATACAACACAGAGCTTCGAACAGGTTGCTCAATGATTATTGTTAAGTGGATAAATAAAAAGTGAATGGATGGATGGATGGATGAATGAATAAATGAATGAATGAATGAATGAATGAATGAAAGAAATTACAGAAGGAGTGAATCTGGGAAGTCAGTAATTTAGATGATTTCTTTCATCTGTTGTAGAACTCCTTGTCTTCTCCTCTCTCTCTCTCTCTCTCACACACACACACACACACACACACACACACACACACACTTTTTCTTGTCAATTGAAATCTCCTGTTCCTTTCTCCAAACTTGCTCTTTCTGCTTATTAGTGAATTTGCCTATAGATGAAAATCGCCTCCAGACTCAACACGACCTGAAGTTCAGGTGCTCATTCTCCGGATAGAATCCTGTCTTCCAGTGCAAATACTCAAATGAGATAAAGCATGTGGCTCAGCTTGACCTCAAGATTGACCCAGTCTTTGTCAGGTCCCCAAAAACAGATGACATGGAGCTCAATATCACATGGAACCAACATGGCCTATGTTCACCACTTTAGCAGGTGCCATCAAAGATATTGATGACAACCTAAAAGGGGGGCTTCTGTGAGGCCAAAATAGTGTCTACTAAAAAACAACAACAACCAAAAAAACAACTACCACCACTGAGGAAGATGACTTCACATGGTTCTACCCAACTTTAATACCTTAATATAATAATAGGAAAGTTAAATATATTTTAAGACATGTATTGCTTTGTTTCCTTTTCCACTTCTTTTTGTTTTTATATTTACAGTTCTTTCCATTGCAAATCATTGAAACCTTAATTCAAATTTGCTTAAACAAAAAAAATTATATCTACTGACTTGCATAATTGAACAGGAAAGAGGTCTTTCTGGATTTAAGTAAGGAATGATCCAGAGGTTGGATGGCTTTATCCATGATTTTGTGTTGTTATTGTTGTTTGTATCATTTCTCAACTCAGCATCTTCAATGTGGACTCAAAACTGGCTCCAGAAACTCTCGTGGCTCCACCTTCAAAAGTACAAGTCCTAATGGACTGACTTAGGTCACACAAATTAATTATGTGTTAAAGGAATGTGATAGGTTGATTGGCTTAGGCTTTGATCACATGTTTCACCCCTAGAACCGGAAATAGAGTCAACTCTATCAGGTTCCTATGAGCTAAGACCGAGGGAGAAGAGGTTCTACCAATGCACAACCTGAAAGCTCAGCAGTAGAACAATCCATGTCCCCCATAGTTTTGACATAGCACTCAACTAGATGCTTGGAAATAATTGCACACCAGACAATAAAATCTTCTAATTTTCTGATTTTGCTCTACTAACCTTACATGAACACATATTGACTATCAAAACCAAACCATTTTTTCAATGGTATTTAGCTAAAACACTATATACTTGATATTCATGCTTTACCCTTTACTTTTGACTGAATGACTAATTCTACCAATCAACCCTCAGAAAAGCATCCACAAGGCCCTACTCTCTAGACATGTACATCAGGAAGGAAAGTGAACATTTAATCAATTAATATTTGCTGGCTAATGCTTTGACATTTACAAAGGCTGGACACATCTGCATGAAACTCTAAAATAAAATTAGGGAAGTGATCCAGAATAAGACTTGATGAAAAGAAGCCAATTGAACCCTCCCAAATAGATGCATTTTTTAATGATTATGGGATTTCAAATGACACTCATTGTCTCCCCATTGTGAGAAAACTATTTGTCAGTTCATTCCACCCACGACTAACCAAACAAATAGTTCCATTTCATGGACTCATGGTCAAATGATTGGTGAAATATTTCAATGTTCAATAGATTGTCTAGCATTTTGTGGATGTATGCCTAAACAGACAGAACATTCAAGCCCCAATTCATTTCGTGTTATGACTATTTTTAAAAGAGTGATCAGGAATGTTTAGGTAGAGAGAAAACATACTATAGCGGTTTGAAGTTGGACTCTGGCGTCAGGCTGCCTGGGTTTAAATTGTAAATCTGTACTTAACTCACTGTGCCTCAATTTCCTCGTCAGAAAAAGTCAAGATAATAATAGTAGCTGTCTCGGGGTTATTGTGAGGATTAAATGAGTCAATACATACGAAGCTCTCACAGGCTCCTGGCAAACAGGCAGTACCCAAAGAGTGTTAGCTGTAACCTCCTTTTACTTTTTTTGCTTCTCTTTCTCTCTCTCTCCCTCCCTCCCTCATTCTCTTGATTTTTTTCACATGAAGAAATGCTATTAAATAATTTTATGAACACCTCCCTTCTCTATAATGCATACTGCAAACTGTTCCAGCCATGATTGATATATAATCACCAAAAAGATGCGTTTGACAGAGATGGAGTAGCTGGCAAGTTGCTAAACACAACGTTAAATTGTTTGTTATTGTTGAGGAGTGGGAAGCTTCTCTTTTAAAAGACTCCCAAGTTTAAAGCCAAAATGATTAATATTCTCAGCAGACAGACTGGTTTATATAGCCAGAGACACTGAGGTCAGCCTGGATGATGAGAAAGCACGCTGGTTCCTGAGCCTGTAGTGACACATACTTCCATCGCTACCAAGCTCAGGCACCTCGGGCTTGTCAAAAAGGGGTGTGTCCATAAGGTTGTAAAAATGTGAACCTTACAAATGAGCATCATGTAGTCATAAGCATCCAGATGAGTCATGGCTTATTTTATGGGTGTAGCTCATCTTCAAAGAAAGATTGAACTGACCATAAACATCAGATCATGGAACATCAGCTTCCCAAAGGCTCCTCATAAAAAATATAATAAAAATAAATACCGTTTTTGCTTCAAATTCAAAGTCTCACATAGATTTATTGTGACTCAGATGCGTCATTGCTCATCTTCTCTTTTTGGATAATATCTATCCCACTGAACTGAGTTTCTAAAATGTTGATAAAGCTATTTCTGCTAATGCATGTAATCAGTTGTAGGAGACAGCCCAATACAGCATGGGGTAGGAGAGAGTTTGAAACACTGCATTTTTACCATGTTTTCTCACTTTCTTCTGGCTATCAGGAATCTTGTTGACATATATCAGTTCTCAGCCCCTCATCCTATAATCTGACATGACCTCAATAATACCCACACTTAGAGCGGTCAAAATGCCAAAGATTTTGAGGTAAAAACAAAATGTATATTTGTGTAACTTTCTGAGGGCTCTCAAATGTCACAGAAATTAGAAAATTTTATTTGTCTCATCACATTTGCTTTCGTCCCATACATTTGCATCCTTAGGTGTTAGCCCACCCTGAATTTTTTAAAACTAGACATGAGGATCATTTTCACGGAAAATATAAATGATGTTTGTGTTAGAGTTCAGTAAATGTGAAATCAATTTACACATACTGTTTTAGCATTCCTATTACTTCCCCAGCACTATCTAGGTTCTGTAGGAAATTCAGAATAACTATGAGAGGCAATCTCAGCATTTCAGTGGGGAGACAATACTATGTGCAAATAACATCAAACAGAATAAAGCAGGCAATAATTTAGGGAGGTTTTGGTGTAAATTGACTATTGTCAAGGTTTAGAGGAGGAGAACAAGTATATAAGTTTGGGTAAAATTCAGCCAAATTACATGGAAAAATAAGTCTTGAACTGATCCTTAATAGATTCATAGAACCCAGAGGAAAGACAACCAGTGAATGAAGTCTCTTGATATGGGATGCTAATAAGTTATTTCAAACATTGGCCTAAATAACAATAACATAATAATAAAAGAAAAAAGAGAGAAGAATAGAGCTGACTCATAGAAAAATTCCCACATTTTCTTGATAAAACAGAGGCATAAATGAGGGATAACTCCAGGATTTCAAATTTGGGTAATAAAGATCTTTGTCGGAGATCTGCGGAGTTAGAAAACAAAGCTCAAAAGCAAGAAAAGTTCCATTTAAAAGATATTTCAGTTGAGATGACACCAAGATGTGTCATTGTTGATGCCTGGCAAACAAAAGGAAGTGATACTGGGAGTAGAGTTTGGAAAAGAAATCTGGAAATGATAGGATTAAAATTAAAATGTCACTGAAATTCTTGTGCAGCTTCCTTAATAATGTCCGACCTCTGCTGCCTCCACCCCTGGGAACAGAGCGCTGTTTTTGTTTGTTTGTTTTTGTTTTAATGAGCTGCATCCTATCACTCTAGAATTATTACAATTTTATCTACATCAATAATTATTTAACTCTAATGGATCTTAGCCAATTGAGCCATATTTGCTAAATACCCTCCCCCCCAGTACCCATGGAATTTATCAGTATCATGCATTAGATATGCCATATTTTTTTATGATATCCATCATGCTACTGTCAGCTGACTGTTGTGATTCTGAAGCATTAATATTTTACACACACTATTATTCCATGTGAGTGTTTTGAAGCATAAGAAAATTTCAATGTTTTCATTTTTTTATTCCCATTACTTGAATCTCAGCAATTACACTGAAGTCATTTTATAACATCCCTATTAAAATCTAGAATGTATACCCCAAAATGCATGGACAATTATTTAAAACTATATTGTATTTTCCAATCCTAGTCAAATTATTTGAACTTTCATTGAACACTCTCAAGAATCAGAGATGGATACCCTAGGTGGATAAAAGCAGGACTGGGAGACTTACAGGATGAGAGGCTTGGGGATTGGGGGGAAGAATGTTCTATATGTGAAACATAAGTAAAGCATTTTGGCAAATAGGATTTCCCCACATGCTTCATCATGGAATCTTCGACCTCTTAGTTGAAGAGTACCTTGGAGATCCTCTACTGCTCATATTTCTTAGGAAGGATTAGGGCTGGGGCAAATGCAGAGGGATTCTGTCAGTGGAGTCTCTTTCTTGTGCTGTTCTGCTCCCACTTGGAGCATAAATTTAAGCTTTGTCTTTGAGTATTTGTAAAAAGTAACATTCAAAAATTATAAGACCCTGGTTATTAAGCTTGACCATTCTTCTCCCTGAAGAAACTTTGAAGGATTATTAAAAAGAAAAAGGTCAGTCCTGGCTGGATGGCTCAGTTGGTTGGAGTGTCTTCCCATTCACTTAAAGGTTGTGGGTTCGATTCTTGGTCAGGGTACATGCCTAAGTTGCAGGTTCAATCCCTGGCCATGCTCATGTGGGAGGCAAACAATCCATGGTTGTCTCTTACCTCTCTCTCTCTCTCTCTCTCTCTCTCTCTCACCTCTCTCTCTCTCTCTCTCTCTCTCATCCTCCTTCCCTTTCTCATGTCCCTTCCTTTCCCTCTTAAAAAAAATCAATAAAAACATATCCTTGGGTGAGGATTTTTTTAAAAGATCACAAAAATAGCAACAAAATCACTAAGATCATTGTTGCCTTTCATAGCTGACACTCTGAGGCGGCCTTGGAAGGAATTCTAGCTACAAGTAATGGAGACAGCTCTGTCTAGCTGCCTGCTCAGCCTCACCAGACCTGCCTCCTTTTGTTGAGCTAGATGCTCGAAGTTCATATCCAGCCCCATCATTCTACAATTCCATGCATGTTCTCATATAGTCTCATGAAGCCTGTCAAAAGGGTTCATGATGGAAGAGTCCGAATTCCGTTTATAGGTGAGATTACATTTGGCAATTTTATGGACCTGTAAACTCTTGTTAATGCCTTGAAGATAACTCCTTGAACGTAGAGAAGCTGCTATCCAAAGCACTTACTTAAATTAACATTTGATCAATTCATGAGCATAATATAACAATCCATGAAAATAATGTGAATACTAATTTTTCAGAGTGAAAAAAATAAACATAAGAAAAAATTGTCTACTTATTCACCTACAGAGGCGATTTTGATCAATAGCATAGTCCTATGCAGACTTAGAAGAAACTTATTGCCATGATATTTTCTTTTTACCTTAGGTCAGACAATTTGCTCCAATATCCAAAACCGGGTCACTAACTATAGCTTCCTGGTTTCCAGGCTGTTCGTTTGCATTGAAGAAAGAAACAAATTGGGAATATATGCAATTATTCCATTTCTAGTTATTTTTCATAACCAGAAACATTTTGTAATTGTTAAATAAATACCTTTCTCCCCTCCATCTGCTCATATATTGTTGAAAATTATAGAAATCAGGGCTGGTAATCATCACTAGAGGTTTTTGTTCGTTCATCCTATTACCTGGAAAATCAGATTGTCAAATTAGACCATTGAAATGTATTCTTACATGTGTCAGACCAAATAAACGTTTGAAAATGAGACTCTGTCTCCCTGTCCTCAGTGGTACCGAACGGCAAGCCACCTGTGTCCAGCTTTCGAACCCGCTGGGAGACAGCCGGGAGTCAAAGAGCAGGGAAGCCCGTGTCAGCCCTCGGAAGGCGGAGCCTGTCCACACCGGGAGCAGGACAGAGAAGGCTGGGAGGGTGTTTTACCATGACCTGTAGTTAGCCCTGCTAAACAAAGGTCAGCTTTCGCCGGCTCATTTTCTGAGCCACAGGCCTGTTGTACCCAGATTGCAGCTTTTCATTGGTCACATAGTCCCTTGGATTCCAGAATGTTCCGCAGCACTTCTTCATCTGGACAGACAAGCACTGTCCTTCCACCTGAGTTTTCAGTTCAGCTCAGGGAGTCAATTTCCTCCTCAATACACTTTCCACATTTTTCTGACTGATTTCCCCTCACTTAATGGAACTTTTCAATTACTGCAACCCCTCATCTGTCCACACCGAAGTCAGGGAGGGGCGGGTTTAAAGGATGAGCATCTCCCCCACAAAATCGTCCTTCTTCCATGCTGAGCAAGAACTAATAAAGCAGAGGGGCGTCCAGGCTCCGAACCCCTGTCTGACAGGGACAAGGCTGCTCCGGCTCAGCCAGACGATGATACACGCGGGCTCAACATTGCAGACTCTTAAATCTGGAAAACAACTCAGCTGACATTTATCTACAGCGTGTAATGTGAAGCTTGGCGAAAAGCAAAGCTGCCCTTGGAAAAAGACAATTTTAAACAAGGCTAACTTAAAAACCCAAATCAAAGGTAGATCAGCTCTCTGAACGTAAGAGGGGCGGACCCCGAAGCAGAGGGCCGCAAGGCCCGCCAGCGGAGGAGTCTCCCTCCCTCCCGGCCAAGGACACAGCCGGCGGGGGGACCCCTCTGCCAGCGACCTGGACGGGGAGAGCCGGCGCAGGCCCTCGGAAGGGCATCAATCACACTTGCTTCCTCGTACCTGAGAAAAAATAGCTATCTATGGGATCTGATTTTTTTGTGTTTCAAACTGGAGAAAGCTTTTATGATGTCTCTTGATGAAATATAACCACTCTCTCATTCTAAGCAGCCTCTAAATTCTTAAATGTGTGTAAATGGAAAACATGCTATGGGTCTTTATTCCACTGAGCAGCAAGAAATAAATCAGAACCCCCCTCCTTCTCACGCCCCCACTCATCTCTCCCCTGATACCTCCCAGATGTGCAGCGTTAGAGGGAAGAGCAGAAATGTTTTATAAAATTAATATGTGGAAACTGCTTTATTTAGCATTAATGCCTAGCCCGGGGCTTTCTCTACAGTGCCCAGTCAAGGTGTTAGGTGGAGTCCTTGCCTTCTGCCTACCAAAAGTCCTCCCCCATTTCCGTCAGACAGGAACGTCTCCACTTGCCACAGTTGGTGGTGTCCTGATCTTTTTTTGTTGTGGTTGTTAATCCTCACCAAAGGATTTCCAGAGAGAGTGGAAGGGAGGGAAAGAGAGAGAAAGAGAAAAACACCAATGTGAGAGAGACACATCGATTGGCCGCCTCCCGTATGATCCTGGCCAGGGCCAGGAATCCAAACTGCAACCCAGGTAGGTGCCCTTGGTCAGAATCGAACCCACAACCCATCTCGGTATGGGCAGATGCCCCAGTCACTGAGCCAAATGGGCCAGGGTGGTGGTGTGATCTTCACATCAAAGGTGAGGTAGCTACAGGTTGGTGGTAAACAAAACATTTCATCCATCATGTATAAAATGTGTAAATCATTTTAGGATCCTGCTGAGTTCAAAGTCCTAAATAAATATTTATCATTCCTATAATTGATATTAAACTGGATGCTAGAGACCCAACAGATGAATACAAATGCTAGGACTTGTCTCCGTGGTTCATGCATATCTAAAAATATGTAGAAGATATACCACAGAGCTCATGAAAGGCTTTTAACTGATTTTAATAGCAGTCATTACATTAGAAAATGAGGCTTCCCCTCGTAACAGAGATGAACTGGGGAGAAACAAAGGAGAGGAGAGCAGTGCAGCACCCCAGGGCCCTGCCAGAATTACTGCTGATCATTCTTGCTTTCAGCGGTGTGGACAAAAAAGGGACCGTATACTAAACCTGACAAGCTCAGGGGAGGCCTGCATGGCGGCCCTACAAACTCAGAGAGGTCCGAAATTATGTCCTAGGCTGGTATCTTCCCTGACAAAGGTCAGTCTTGACCTTAACTGAACCTATTGTCTTTTTGCATCTACAATAATGCAAAGGAATGTCAGGGTAATTTCCCTTTTCCAGACCCTTCGGGGCACAATGGTTGCACAGGAGCAGGTGCCCACAGAGCCCGTATTGTTGTTGTTATCATGCTAATTGTAAACTGTCCTGTACTCACAAATGTAAAACAGTATGTTTCTATTCCTTTCACTTTTTATCCTGTCCCGGAGGTACTCCCCTTTACTTTTTTCCGCCTCCCTAATCTATCACCAATGGATTTCATGTAACCCTTCACTCCTCCTCCTTTGATTCTCATGCATAAAATAAGGTGCAAAACTGCCATTCTCCGGGGCATTTTCTCAATCCATTGAGATTTTTGCTTCCCAGCAAGTGTCATCAATTTGGCTCAAAGAAACTCATAAAACATCCTCTACAGGTTTGGACGTTTCTTACTTGAACAGCAGTTAGCCGGCTCCTTTTGTCAAAGACTACCACCATCTAAGGAAACAATTAGGGCTCGACAGTTTCAATATGCTATTTTGTTCTCTTCCAGCGTTAAGTGCCAGCCACTAAGACAAACTATACCCACCACCTTCCTTATCAGCAGAGCCATTGTTATCCCAGATAGAATGCCCTAAAAATAAAATTCATTTTGTATGTGAAGCTTCATCAAGTCAGGTCATGTCTGCTCCTCGGGGCAGACTGCAGTGTACTAATTTCATTATGCTATTTTTAACTGTGGCCTCTTTGGATCTCTTAGTATGTCCTACATAGCTCAACAAGGCCCTGAGTTAATGTTTAGGGCTTTCTTGCTAATCATCGCTGCCCACCCACCCTGCCCTCAACCCCAACCTTTCCAGGCCTAGATGGTTAACAAGAAATAGGCACACTAATGAGGAATGTGTTCACACTTAGATCAGCATCACCTACCGGACACTGTCCACCATATGAGCTATTAGAAGTTCAAATTGACATTCGTTTCTTGAATTCATTACTAAAGTTACTGCAGCTTTAAAAAAAAATCCACAAAGAAGGAAAGTGGCTTTCTAACATATTATCTTAAGCTATAGTTGAGTCTTCTTTGTACCTATTTCTGTTTTGCCTCTTGTATTTTCTTTTTCTTTTAAAAATTTTTTTTATTGATTTTAGAGAGAGAGGAAGGGAGAGGGAGAGAGGATGGAAACATCGATGAGAGAGAACATCGATTGGCCTCCTCCTGCGTGACCCCACTGGGGATCTGGCCCACAACCTGGGCATGTGCCCTGACTGGGAATCAAACCGGTGACCTCTTGGTGCATGGTTGATGCTCAACCACTGAGCCACATCAGCCGGGCTCAAGTTCTTTTTTTTTCCGGTTGTAAAGTTAACACACTCATAGGTATATGAAAAGTGCAGAGGAAGAGCATATCATTATTCACAACTCCTAGTTGAGACTGATAGAAACCCAACTCAAACTTGTTATGCAAAGTAGGATATATCGTTCATGTAATCAGAAATGGAAGTGGCTTTGGGCACAATTGAATTCATTATGGCTTAAATTAATGCCATAAGAACAAGATTTTTCTCTCTTAATCTCTGTTTTAGTTCTTCCTGTTTCAGCCTATATCTCTCTAGCAGGCTATTTCCTCCTGGTGGCCTGTGACACCCCCTGGCTTACACCCTACCAGCTGGGTTATGCTGATGAAATAGCATCTTCTCAGTTGTTCTACTCCGAGTCCCCAAATTGAGTCTCATTAGCATGGCTTGAGTATGGGCCCATCCCTGAACCTATCAGGGTTCAATATGGCCAGAGGAAATCTCTGATTAGCAGGTTTCTATTGCCTGCCCACCCATAAAGCCAGAATTTTAGCTCAGAGTCACGTAAACCATGTGAACTGAGAAGGAGTGAGGGGCAGTTCCCCAAAAGGACACCAGGTATATCATCAGAAGAAGAAAGAACAGATGTAGAGCAAATAACAGATGTCCATGATGGAGAACTATGTCCTCACACCTGAAACCAGAATCCAAGATACATACTTCATCCTAGAAAAGGTGGAAGGTCCAGGAGTATTTTTGATAACTTGGATGAATTTGTACTAACTGAAGTAGTAAAATATTTTCTATACAAAGATTTTAAACCATCAGGAGAGAACAATGTGGAGAATAATGAAAAAAAATTATACAGGATAGAGAAAAACAAATGATGAAGAAGTCACTGGAGAATAACCTCCACAAATTCCTCTTTCCTGTTGCACAGTCACACAGTCTGATGAGAAGTTATTAATCTTGTTGGAGTTCCTTTGTAAATGATGAGTCGTTTTACTTGCTGCTTTCTAGATTTTTTTTTCTTTTTTTTTTTTTTCCCCTTTGGTTTATTTCTTCCCACCCCCCAACCCCTCTTCCCTTTGAGGTTTGTCAGTCTAACAACCAATTTGTACTTCTTAATCCCTTCACCTTTTTCACCCATCCCCCCAGCCCCCACCTACCTTTGGCTTCTGACACTTTGATTATAATGTGTCTAGGTATGTATCTCTGTGTTTTTCCTGCTTGGAATTTGAGGGGGGAAAAATGGCTGCAGACCTCCAAATCTGATGAAAAATATTACATGGCCAAAGAGTACAACATTTCTCCTCCTCTCTGTGTTCTCCCTTTTACACATACGTTGGTACGTTAATGTCGTCTCGCATTTCTATGAGGCCCTGTTTAAGTTTTTTCATGCTTTTATTTCTGTTCTTCAAATTGCATCCTCTCTATTGACCTAACTTAAAGTTTACTGATTCTTCTACCAGTTCAAACCTACTTTTAAGCTCTTCCAGTGAATTTTTCTCTTTGGTACTTTCGTTACTTCAGAATTCCCATTTGATTCTTTTTAACTTTTCAGTCTCTGTGCTGATATTCTCTATTTGATAAGACAGTGTCATCATACTTTCCCTAATTCTTTAGACATGGCTTTCTAGAGTTCTTTGAACATAGTTTTAATAGATGCTTTGAAGTCTGTGTCTGCTAACTCCAAATCTTGGCCCCTCAAAGGCAGTTGCTGTTGCGTGATGTTTTTCCTGGGTGTGTGCCACACTTTTCTGTTTCTGTGCAGAGGTTGCAAGTTTTTATTGAAAACTGGATATTTTAGATGATATATTGTAGCAACTCTAGATACCAATATCCCCCAGGGGGTTGTTGTCATTGTTTGCTTGATCATTTGTTTATTTTGTTTCAGTTATGTAGTTGAACTAACTCTGTGGTGTCTATTTCCCCTGTAAGACTCCTCTGATGTCTCTGCTCAGATTATTTTTCCCTGGCTCTCTAGGGGTTGCCCTTGAGCCTACTTGTTGGTCAAAGGTTGCTGTAAGCCCCCATGGTCAGTCAGATTTTAGCCTTTATCACTGGATGTCCATGTGGCTTGGAGGCTGCTATCACAATTCAGGGAACTGATGTTTTTGCCTCATAATCAGCCTCATAATAACTTGGAAGTTCCCTCTCCAACTGCTCCTGAGAGGGTGCAGTTTGGGGCATGCACAGTCTGCCAAACTGCCAGGGATGAACGTGATTTTATTTTTAAGCCTGGTTTCCTAGGAGTTGCCCCTGGGCTAGAGCAGCTTATTGTTTGGCCAGTGTTTGGTCAGAAGTTGTGCTTAAACCCCCTGTACCAGTGAGCCTTCCTCCCTGTGTTGATGGATCTGTGTGCAGCTTGGGGAATGATTTCCAAACAGCCGCAGCTCCTGCTCTGATTGCCGTTGAGTAGGTTGCCTAGCACATGGGCACAG
Organism: Tadarida brasiliensis; assembly: GCA_030848825.1. Classification (NCBI taxonomy): domain Eukaryota; kingdom Metazoa; phylum Chordata; class Mammalia; order Chiroptera; family Molossidae; genus Tadarida; species Tadarida brasiliensis. Next base: position 82,595,755 of record CM061258.1, on the reverse strand, counting down.
CCTCCCCGACCCAGAGCTGATTGCGATTCCAGGAGGGTTATTCTTGGCTGTCTCTATGGTTTTCTCTGTTAAACTCCTGGTTCTTGTGCTGTTTCACTTGTTGCTACCAGTTTCATGGCGCTACCAAACCCTCTTCATTGCTCTCCACCAAGATCACCGTTGTTTTCAACAATACCCTTAGGCCTGGAATTCTCCAAACTCTGTTTCAAATATAGTCAGTCCCTTTCAACAGAGCTGTTTACAGCCTGCCTCCTCCCTGAACAGAACCTCTGCACTGCTGCACAGGAGCTAGGAGCAGGAACAGTGGCCTGCCTCTCCTGAGTGCTGGAGTGGGGGGTGGTAGCCCCTGGTCTTCTCAGTTTGCCTCTCCTACACACTGCCTGTGGAGGGGCAATTGAGTCCCCTGTAGTTCCAGCCTGCCACACCTGGAGTAGAGCTTTTGCCCTATGAATAAGGGCTGGTTAGGGTGGGAACCTCAGCCCTTTCAACCACACCTGCTCTCAATAGTTTCTGCAACACGGGAAGTGGGCCAGGGAGATGGTAGCACCTGCAGCCTGCTCCATGCAGGCTAAAAGAATAGTCATGACTGGGCGGGAGCTTGGAGAAGAGGTTGCCCCCTCCCCTGCACCTACATAGCCCCTTGTCTTGGCCACAGTACCCAGAGTAGAATTCCCAGAAAAGTTTCCCAAACAGAGCTGAAGAGGTTAGGGAGGGGGCCCGTGACTCAGATGCCAAGGACTCTCACAGTGCTTACTAAGATTTAGTAGATTTTCTTGAATGAATGTTTCTCCATTTGCTCTATACCCTTAGGACAATTTCCAGGGCTTTAAAATGATTATTTTTCATAATTTTCATCAGTTAGTGGTTGTTTTGCTGGGAAAGGGGTCTGCCAGGCTCCTCACTCTGTCATTCTGGAAGTCCCTCCACACTCAAATGTAACTACCATTGCTGTTCGTTACAAATCCATGAGTCAGAAGCCGTCCAAGAGCTTAAAAAGTTATCTAGTCTATTTCCTCTGCCTTTGAGCAGGATAATACCTTAGCCAGCCTAGATAGATGAGAATCTATACTGGTTTTGAAAACCTCCAGAGAAAAAAATTTCACAGCCTTCTTTAATAACCTAAATCAGTGCTTAACAACTCTCACTGCAAGGAATTCCTTTCTTGCATTTAACCTAAAGCCCACGTGGTAGAGTTTAATGGCCTTCGCTCTTCATCTGCCCTGGAGGTGATTAAGGAACAGCTGGTCACCACACAGCACACTTCCTCTTTTTAAAAAAATCCTCCTTTGGCTCTGTCATTGGAATAAATAATCTTAATATGTCCTCGTACTATTTTTCAATCCATAAATAATCTTTGTGCTCTCGTCTGAATTGTTTTCACTGAAGAGGTTTCTCCAAGTGAGGTCTAAGCGCTCAGCACATGGTTCTCTCGGAGCACTTATTAACTATGCAGATTCCTGGACCTCACTCCGACTCCGTGAATCCTAACCCTGGCTCTGCGTCTGGGCATCAGCAGGCTGAGCACATTCTCTGGGTAATTCTGATGCACTGACGTTCAAAACCCTCCAGGCCTGTTTGCTACCACTGGATCACAGGTTGCAACACTTTTCCTGCATGGAAGAATCATGTGGGAGCTTTTAAAAGCCCTCATGTCCAAGCTGTACCCCAGCCCAATTAAATCAGTCTCTAGGCATGGCACCTGGGCCAGCACTCTTTTTAAAGCTCCCCAGCTGAGTACCAAGGTAGACAGAGTCTCCAAGGAGGACTGATAGACAGCCTTTGTGTCCCAGCACCTCCTAACATAGAGGCTAATTCGTGGGATGTTTCATTATGAGCATGAAATTATCCTTGTCATACTGAAGATAACTCTTTTAGCTGCCGTTTGTTCTGGAGCAGAGTTCACCTTGAAGAGAGTGAGGTGAAGACTTCTGGTTTGGAAACCTGTAAGGTCAGACATGCTGAGCGGCACCTGCGTGAAGATTCCTGCTAGCCATTGTGAGCATCGGAAATATGGATGGTGAATGTTAAAATCTTCCCATGGAATGATCTCCAGACTCCTTTCAGGCACCACCTCAGACACACTTGGCCGATCCTGACTCTCATTCCATCATCTTACTGGGGGACAACCTACAAGTTCTAGGGCACACAACCTGCCTTCACCGTGTGCCTCCTCCTCTTACGGAGGCTTCCCTGAGGACACAGGGGTGAGGTAAGGCAGACCCCCTACGTGCTCCCATGTGGGCAACGCCTAAGGGTGAAGAAGTTAATGCTCCAAGGGGCAAAGCTACAACCAGTGAGAGAAAGAAGCTGGTAGATAAAGTTGTCATCCTTTCTCTGCAGCCTTCCAGTCCCCACCCTGTAATGTTCTGAAACAAAGGTTATAAAGCTTCTAGACTAGAGCATGGTTCTAAGAGATCCGCTGTTAGTAGCACTTAATGTTAGCCAGCTCAGTAATACTTCCTCTTATTTCCCTCCCTCCTTCCCTGCTTCCCTGCCCCCATCCTCCATTCCTAATCCCAGCGATCATATTCCCTCATGAGAGTGGTGTGTAAGGACTACGACCCTTCTAGGGAACCCAAGTTAAATAGACGGTATCGGGGTGTCATTCATTTTCATATCCCTACCCCTCACCGAGCCTAGCACAAATTAGGTACCCAATAAATATAAACTAACATGAACATAGAGCAGAAAGCTGAACAGAGGAAGGGGTACACCAATATCATCCATGATGAGAGAGTATTTTGGTGATAGAAAAAACAAAAAATTGTGACTTAACTTTCCCATTTAATAGCCCTGGGATCATAGGCAAGCTGGCAGCCTTTTGGATGTTTAGCTACTTTACTTTATAAAATGGGATTCTGACTAGAATCTGAACTCCATGAGGTTCAAGTAAAAAAATGCATATAGCAGTGTTCTCAAAATTATAAAAGCAAAGTGTTAAGTTATTGCTTTAGTTAAGTATTGCTTACATGGTGGCATTTTTTCCCTTCAGATTTTGAGAGTAGTTCCATATATTTGCAATTAACACTTTGAGAAAGAATTAGGAACCACTGTGTGAGATGAGATAACCATAATCAAGAATTGTGAGTCATCATCTGAAGTGAACATTTTCATTGTTGCTTCATGTTATATTTCTTTTTCTAGAAATATGTAATGCAGTATAAACTATAGTTACCATGCTGTTCATTCCATCCACAGTACTTATTTTATAATTAGAAGTTTGTGTGTTTTGCTCACCTTCACACTTTCACCTACCCCACCTCTGGCAATCACCAGTCTGTTCCCTGTATCTGTGCACTCAGGATTTTGTGGGGTTTTTTGTTTTAGATTCCACAATGAGATCATGCAGTATTTTGCTCAGTGTAATGCATTTAGTTTATAATTGAAAGTTTGTTTTGACCCCCTCTGGCCACCCTTCACCCATTTTGCCAACACCCATACCCCGCCTCTGGCAACCACCAATCTGTTATCTGAATCTTATAAACTTGATTTTTATTTTTTGTTTTGTTTTCATTTCAAATATAAGTGAGATCATATTGAATTTGCCTTTGTCAGACTTATTTCACTTAGTGTAATACCCTTAAGGTCTATGTTGTTGCAAATGGCAAGGGTTTCTTCTATTCCATGGCTAAATAATATTCCATTGTATGTACGTGTGTGTATGAATATATATATTTTCACATTTTCTTTATTCATTCATTCACCTATGGACACTTAGGTTGTTTCCATATCCTGGCTATTGTAAACAATGCTGCAATAAACATGGGGACGGTGCAGATAACTTTTCAATTAGTGTTTTTGTTTTCTTTAGATAACAAATAGAATTACTGGATCATACGGTAGTTCTACTTTTTATTTCCTGAGCATCTTTAATAATGTTTTCCATAGTGGCTGAACCAATTTATATTCCCTCCAGCAGTGCACAGGGGTTTCCTTTTCTTCACATCCTTGCCAGCACTTATTATTTCCAGCTTTTTTGATAATAGCCATTCTAACAGTTGTGACATCTCATTCTGGTTTTCATTTGCATTTCTCTGATAATTACAGATGTTGAGCATTTTTCATGCACCTGTTTGGCTATGTGTATGTCTTCTTTGGAAAAATATTCAGATCTTCTGCCTATTTTTAAATTGGTTTGTTTGGTTTTTGCTTATTGAGTTGTATGAGTTCTTTATATATTTTAGATATTAACCCCTTCTCAGAAATAGATTAACAAACATATTTCTCCATTTAGTAAGTTGCTTTTTCATTTTTTTTTTTTTATCCTCACCTGAGGACATGTTTCTTTGTTTTCATTTTGTTGTGTTTTTTCTTTTTCTTTTTTTTTTTTTTAAATTGATTTTAGAGAAAAAGGAAGGGTGGGATGAGAGACAGAGAGAGAGAGAAATGTGAAAAACATTGATTGGTTGCCTCCCACATGCACCTGACCAGGGATGGGACCTGAAACCTAGGTATGGACCCTGATTGAGAATCAAACCAGCAACCTTTTTGGTGTATGGGACGATGCTCCAACCAACTGAGCCACCCAGTCAGGGCGCCTTTTCATTTTTTTAAATTTCCTTTGTTGGGCAGAAGATGTTGACCCACTTTTTTTTTTTTAAATATTTTTTTTCTTTATTGATTTTTTTAGAGAGAGAGGAAGTGAGAGGGAGAGAGAAATAGAAACATCAATGAGAGAGAACATCGATTGGCCGTCTCTTGCTTGCCCTCCACTGGGGATCGGGCCCACAACCTGGGCATGTGCCCTGACCAGGATTTGAACCAGCGACCTCGTGGTGCATGGGTCAATGCTCAACCACTGAGCCACACCAGCCGGGCTTGATCCACTTTTTAATGTTTGTTTTTGGTGCCTTTGCTTTTAGTGTGAAATCTAAAAAATCATCACTAAAATTGTGTTAAAAATTTACCAACTAGGTTTTCTTCTAAGGATTTTATAATTTCAGGTCTGAGAGTCGAGTCTTTGAGTTGATTTTTGTGTATGGTGTATGATAATGGTCCAGCTTAATTATCTTGCATTATCTTAATTATCTTGACTGTGCAACTTTCCCAGCATCATTTATTCAAGAGATTACCTTTTCCCGATTGTATATTTTTGGCTTCTTTATTGTAAATTAATTAATCATACATGGATGTATTTATTTCTGTTTGTATGCTGTTACCTTGAAATCAGGAAGTATGACACCTCCAGCTTTTTTTTTCAGATTGCTTTGGCTTTTGAGGGTCTTTTGTGGTTTTACACAAAATTTGGGTTTCTTTGTTCTATTTCTGTGGGGAAAACATGCTATTGTAATTTAAATAGGGATTGCATTGAATCTGTGGGTTGCTTTAGAATATATGGACATTTTAACAATATTAATTGTTCCAATCCATTAGCACAGAATATCTTTCCATTTATTTGTGTCTTTTTCAATTTCTTTTACCAATGTTTTACAGTTTCCCGTGTGTAGGACTTTTATCTCCTTGGTTAAATTTATTCCCAGGAATTTTATTATTTTTTTTATACAGTTTCAAATGGTATTGTTTTCCTAATTTCTCTTCTTGAGAGTTATTATATAAAAATGTAACTGAGTTTGTAAATTGATTTTTGGATCTTGCAACTTGACTGAATTTATTTAGTTCTAATAGTTCTTTGATGAATTTTTAGGGTTCCCATATATAATATCATGTCATCTGTAAATTTTGACAGTTTTACTTCTTCCTTTCCAATTTGTATGCCTTTAATTTCTTTTTATTGCATAATTGCTCTGCCTAGGACTTCCACTGTGGTGTTAAAGCATGGATATCCTTTCCTTGTAGCTGATCTTAGAGGAAAAGTTTAAGCTTTTCACTGTTGAGTATGACGTTAGCTGTGGGCTTGTCATGTATGGTCTTTATTATGTTGACATATGTTCCCTCTATTCCCAGTTTGTGGAGAGTTTTTTATCATAAATGAATGTTGAATTTTGTCAAATGCTTTTTCTGCATCTGTTGAGATAATTATATGATTTTTACCCTTCATTCACTTAATGGGGTTTATCACATCCATTGATTTGTGGATGTTAACTATACTTGGACTTAGGAAATAAACCCTACTTGACCATGGTGTACGATCCTTTTTAATATATTGTTGATTTTGATTTACTAATATTTTGTTGAGGATTTTCTCATCTATGTTCATCAGGGATACTTTCCTGTAATTTTCTTTTCCTGTGGTGTCCTAGTCTGGTTTTAGTATCAAGGTAATGCTTCTTTGCTTTGTAAAATGAGTTTGGAAGTGTTTCCCCTTCTTGTATTTTTTTTTGGGAGAGTTTGAGAAGAATTGGTATTAATCCTTTCTCAAATGTTTGATATAATTCACCAGTGAGGCCATCTAGTCCTGAACTTTTGTTTGTTGGGAGGTTTTGATTACTGATTCAGTCTCCTTATTAGTAATCAGTCTATTTAGTTTCTCTAGTCATGATTCAGTCTTGATAGGTTATATGTTTTTAGGAATTTATCCACTTCTTCAAAGTTGTTCAATATGTTGCAATATAATTGTTATAGTAGTCTCCTACAATCCTCTGTATATCTGTGGTATCAATTGTAACATCTCCTTTTTCATTTCTACTTTTATTTATTTGAGTCCTTTTTTTCCCCCCTGCTGGGGCTAGGTAAATGTTTGTCAATTTTGTTTATCTTTTTAAAAAATAGCTCTATTCTCATTGATCTTTTTTGTTGTCTTTTTAGTCTCTATTTCATTTCTTTCCACTCTAACCTTTGTTTCCTTCTTCTAACTATAGGCTTTATTTGTTCATCTTTTCCCCCAGTTCTTTAAGGTGTAAAGTTAGGTTATTTATTTGAGGCTTTTCTTGTTTCAAGATATAGGCATTTATTGCAATAAACTTCACTCTTAGAACTTCTTTTGCTGCATCCTATACACTTTGGTATATTTTATTTCTATTTTCATTTGTTTATAGGTCTTTTTTATTTCTCTTTCAATTTCTTCTTTGACCCATTGTTCAGTAGCATGTTGTTTAATTGTCACATATTTGAATTTTTCAGTTTTCTTCTTGTAATTGATTTCTAGTTTTATAGTATTGTGGTAAAAAAGAAAAAAAAAGAAACAAAGACACTTGATATGAAGTCAATCTTTTAAAAAATTAACATTGTTTTGTGGCCTAACATGATCTATCCTGGAGAGTGTTGAGAAGAATGTGTGTTTTTTAACTTCATAATAGAATGTTCTTGTATATGTATTGTAAGTGTATCTGGTCTAATGTGTCATGTGAGGCCAATGTTTCCGTAGTAATTTTCTGCCTGGATGATTTATCCTTTTGTGAAAGTAGGGTATTAAAGTACCAAATATTACTGTACTGCTGTCTATTTTTTTCCTCTACATTTGTTAATATTTGCTTTATATATTTAGGTGCTCCTATGTTGGGTGCATAAATATTTACAAATGTTATGTCTTCTTGTTGGAATGATGCATGTATCATTATTGATGACCTTTCTTGTCTCTTATTAAAGTATTTGTCTTATAGCATATTTTGTGTAATATGCAGAGTGGGGCAAAAGTAGGTTTACAGTTGTGAATATGCAATAAAGAGTTTATTTTTGTAATATTATTTATTAATTATTGTATTATTTTCCCTATAAAAACTGTAAACCTACTTTTGCCCCACTCTGTATTAATCTCTAAACAGATGTATGGTTTGCAAACATTTTTTCCCATTCGGTAGGTTGTCTTTTCACTTTGTTGATGGTTTATTTTGCACTGGGAAGCTTTTTAGTTTGATATATTCCCATTTGTGTATTTTTTTTTTTATTTTATTGCTTGTGCTTTATGAGTTATATCCAAAAATCATAGCCAAGATCCATTTCAAGGAGCATTTTTACTGTTTTCTTCTAGGAGTTCTATGATTTTCAGTGTTACATTTAAGTTCTTTAATTCATTTCAAGTTAATTCTGTGAGTGGTGTAAGTTAGGGGTCTAGGTTTATTTTATTTTAATTTTTACATGGGAATATCCAATTTTCCCAGCATCATTTACTGAAGAGCCTGTCTTTTCTCCATTGAGTATTTTTGGCTCTCTTGTTAAATATTAGTTGACCTTATATGAATGGATTTTTTTTCTGGGCTCTTGATTCTGTTCCATTGGTCTGTGTGTCTGTTTTTACGCCAATATAAACTGATGTGACTATTAGAGCTTTACAATACAGCTTTAAACTAGGAAGCATGATGCCTCCAGTTTTGTTCCTCTTAGGATTGCTTTGGCTATTTGGGGTCTTCTGTGATTCCATATAAAGTTTAGAATTGTGTTTTCTACTGCTGTAAAAAAAAAAAAAATGCCATTGGGTCTTGATAAAATTGCATTGGATTTCTTGGTGTATTTGGGTACATTTTAATATTTTGGGACATTTTACAATATTAATTCTTTTGACCCATGAACATGGGATACCTTTTTATTAATTTTTGTCTTCTTTAGATTTTTTGTCGTCTTTAAATTCTTTCATAAATGCCTTACAATTTTTAGAATAGAGATCTTTCACCTCCTTGGTTAAAATTATTCTTAAGTAATTTTTGTTTGTTTGTTTTTCATGTTATTGTAAATGGGATTGTTTTCTTTATTTTTTCAGATAATTTCAGATACCATAAAGATATGCTGCTGATTTTTGCATATTAATTTTATATTTTGCAGCTTTACTGAATTTGTTGATTAGATCTAATAGTTTTAGTGGAATCTTTATAATTTTCTGTACATAAAATTGTGTTATCTGAAAATAGAGCCTAATGTACTTCTTTCATACAATTCTGATAACTTTTACTTTTCTTTTTTTAATAAACAAACTCTTAGGTTTGTTAAATTTTTTTGTTGTTTTGTTTTTCTGTTATATATTTTACTTGTCTGCTCCAATCTATTTCCTTTCTTCCAACTTTGGGCTCAGGTTGTTCTTCCTTTAATTCCTTGAGTTAGGTTGTTTATTTGAGATCTTCTTTGTTTCTCAATGTAGGTGTTTATCGCTATACACTTTCCTCCTAGAACTTCTTTTACCACATCCCATACGTTTTGATATATTGTGTTTTCATTTGTCTCAAGATATTTTTTATTTTCCCTTTAATTTCTTCTTTGATCCATTGATTGTTCAGCTGTGTTGTTTAATTTCCAAGTGTTTGTGAATTTCCCAGTTTTCTTCCTGTTATTCATTTCTCATTTCATACCAGTGTGGTCAAAGAATATATTTGTTACCTTTTTAAATTTGCTAAGACTAGTTTTGTGTCCTAACATATGGTCCATCCTAGAAAATGTTCTACATGTACTTGAGAAGAATGTGTATTCTGCTGTTGTCAAATAGAATGTTTTATTTATGTATTTATTTTATTTAATCTATGGGGGTGATACTGGTTAACAAAATTATACAAGTTTCAGGTGCACAATTCCACAATATATTATTACCTGTACAATGGATTGTGTGTTCACCACCCCAATTCAGGTCTCTGTCTATTACCATTTATTACCCCAAAACTCTCCTACACTTCTCCCATACCCCTCTCCCCAGCAATCACAACACTGTTGTTTGTGTCCATGAGTTTTTTCTCTTTTCTTTTTTGCTCACTCCCTCCACCCTCCCGCCCCCACCCCCTACCCCCAATGCAGTCTGCATGGATTGAGCTTTTGATTATTTTTGACCCCTTTGTTAATAAGTAATTTTCTTTGTCTCTTTTTATCATTTTAAGTTTAAAATCTATTTGATATAATTATAGCTACATCTGCATTTTTTTTGTTTATTGTTTTCCTGTTTGCTTGAACTATTCTTTTTCATTTATCCACTCTCAAGCTATGTACATCTTTAAGGATGAAGTTAGTCTTATAGGCATCATGTCATTGTATGTTGTTCTTTTATTCATTCCACCATTCTGTATCTTTTGATTGGATCACTTAATTAATTTACATTTAAAGTAATTATTGATAGGTAAGGACTTAAAATTGCATTTTGTTAATTGTCTGTTTTGTAGATTCATTGTTTTTTGTCACTTATTTTTGCTCTCTCTTTTGTGTGTTTTAATATATTGGTATCAGCATGCTTTGACTTTTCATAATGTCCTTTTGTGTAACTACTACCAGTTTGTCCCTTGTGGTTACCATCAGGCTTACATAAACATCTTAAAATTATAACAGCCAATTTTAAACTGATAACCTCAGAGGAGGGGGGTGGGGAGGGATGAGATAAACCAAAGAACTTATATGCACTTATATGTAACAAATGGACATAGACAATACTGTTTGGGGTGGGGGCAGGATAGGGAGGAGAGTGTCTGTGGCGGGGGGAGGAAAAACTTCTGTAACAAAAATAAATTAATTAATAAAAAATAAATAAACTGACAATTTCTATAGCATTCCTAAACTTTACACTTTTATGCCCTCTCCCCCTCACATTTTAGGTTATTGGTGTTACAGTTTACATATTTTTATATTGTGTATCCAAAAACGGTTTACTGTAGTTTGCGGTTATTTTTACTAGTTGTTTTTTTTTTAAACTTTCAAGCTAGAGTTGTAAGTGAATGAACATTACCATATTACAGAATCTAACTTTGACTATAAGTCAAAGTTGTGTCCTATAAGACCCATAGGTTACTTCACACTTTTTTTGCTCCTCTAACTGGATAATTTCAAATATCCTGCATTCTAGATCACTAGTTCTTTCTTCTGCATAATCAAGTCTGTTTTTGAAGCTCTCTATTGAGTTATTTAGATCTCTGTTGAGTTATTGCATTTTTCAGCTCTAGGATTTCTGTTTGAGGGTTTTTTGGTTTTGTTTTGTTTTGTTTTTTGGATACTTTTTATTTCTTTGTTGAACATTTCGTTTTGTTTATACATTGTTTTCCTACTTTAATTTAGCTATCTGAGTTTTTTGTAATTTACCAAACCTTTAAGAGAATTGTTCTGAATTCTTGGTTTGATATTTCTTTTTTATTGTGTATCCATTAAAAAATAATTGCAGTTATAGTTATTTTTACTACTTTTGTCCTTTACCCTTTATACTAGCTTCATAAATGATTAATTCACCACCTTTACGACATTGAATTATCCTGAATTTTACTATATGGTTACCTTTACCAATGAGGTAAAGGTAAGGTAACTATATAGTAAATTTTCCAATTACTAATTAGGAAGTAATTATTGTCCTGTTACTAATTAGGCAAGTCCCTTTAACATTTCTTATGAGGCCTTTAGATGTGTGTTAAATTAGAAGCCTGCCCCTCAGGCTGGAGCTTTAAGATGAGCTAATTGACCTCTTCCACAGAACATTGAGAGCATTTAAGGCTGCTGCTTCTGCACTGCGCCTTGGGGGTAGCCAGTTAAAAACTGTTTCTCCATTTGTTACAGGTGTGTGGAACCTTTGAAAGTAATCCCCCAAGGGCGCTAGAGTAAGGCAATCAAGGGATAGCCCCTGATAGGCATCTGCAAAAACTGGGATGCCAGATGTGTGCACAGTCTCCTTTCTGGGAGATACCAGTGACCTGGAGTGAGGTAGAGGAATACTGCAAGGGGTGCCAGCTGGCCTTTACTGTCTTTAGGGAATATTTCAGTAGACCCCTACATGTATGTTAAATTAGATGTCAGTGCCCCAAGCTGAAGCTTTCTGAAATAAGCAAATAGTCTTTTTTTTTTTTTTTTTCTCACAGAAAGATGACATATTTCATCCTGCTGCCTCTGCACTGTGTCCTGGGGCATTGGCCACAGTGAGTCCACGCAAGCCATTTAAGAGCTGTTTCTCAGTTTATTGTAGCCTTGTGTGGCTTGTGGATATAAACCCCATTGACTTTCAAATCTAGATGTTTTGGGAATCTGTCTCTCAGGTGCAAGTCTTAAAAATTGGAGCTTCAGATGTGTAATTCAAACCCTTTGCTTCTCAGAGATAAGCTGGGATTTGTGAGTTCCCTCCTGATTTTGGCTCACTACAAAAGGGATGGGCTTTATGGAAAATTGTGTTTCAGGCTCTCTTACACCAGATGTGTAGAAGTTGGTCAGCTAGATTATTATTTCTTCAGAGGGAATTATTCTGTATGTAGCTTGCTGTAGATTCAGTGTGTCCATGGGAGGAGGTGGGTTCAGGATCCTCCTACATCACCATCTTTAACTGGAACCTGTCTTTTTTTTTTTTTAGGAGATAGAAGAAAAGCCTAACAAAAAAATATCAGGACATGTAAAACTTTTTCTTTCTTCATTTTTAAATAGCAATTCTAATATGTTGTGTAATAAATAGTCATTCACTGGATTAAGTAACGAATGACTGGTACTGAATCTTTACAATCATACCAGCTAGCACTATGCTTGCCTTAGTTTGTCTGACTAAGCATATGAATAAACAGATTTAGTAATTATGCTATGGTATTTGTTAGCTATTACCAAAAGCTTTTCACAATCTGGGGACATTTCATTAGGTGGCAAAGAAATGGTAAGCTTGTTGAGTCAGAAGTGTGCAGAAGGGCACCCCAGTGATGGCAGAAATCTATGCCCAATGTTCCAAAAGTTTGGGACCTATACCCCTACATTAAAGATGGATGATAAGTTAAGTGTTAGATAAACATGACATTAAATAACTTCAAATGTCATATGAAGAAATGTTCTTCTCTTTCAAAAGTCTTTCAAGCTTTCAGAAAAACTCAGATGGTACTAACATGTCTCCCCTAAGCTTGCCAGTATCTCTCTCTCCCTCCCCTGCCCTCTCTCCTTTCCTCTGGTCCCTCTCTCTTTGTTTAAAAATAAATAGTAAGGTTAGGGCCCAGAGCATTTGAGAGAAACACTTCCCAGCTAAAATTTACTGAAATTGATTTATTTTTTATCATGTTTATTTTTAGTTATCTCAAGTCAAGTCTCTTTATCATAGTAACATAAAATTTTCTTTAAAAAATACAGTTTTTTTTTTCAAAAAGTGAGCCATTTGCCCTGGCCCATCTTGCTCAGTGGTTAGAGCATCGGCCCTCAGACCAAAGGGTCATGGGTTCAATTCCAGTCAAGGGCACATACCTGGGTTGCAGGTTCAATCCCCGGCCCTGGTCCGGGTTGTGCAGAAAGCAACCTGTTGCTGTGTCTCCCTCTCATCGATGTTTCTTTCCCTCCCTCACCCTCCCTCCCTCCCTTCCTCCCTCCCTCCTTCCCTGCCTTCCACTCTCTCTAAAAAGCAATGGAAAAATATCCTAGGATGAAGATTTAAAAAAAATTATATATATAAAGAAAAGTGAGCCATGTAAGGAAATATATAAGCAAATAATACAGATACTATACAGATTTTTTTTTTCAAACTATAAGAGAAAGCTTATTTAGAAAGTCACTGAGTTAGAAGTGAGAAGCAGAAGAAATGGGTTCAGGGGACAAGTTACAAAGGCGAAAGGAGGGCCCGTGGAGCTCAGGAGAGAGGAAGGCAAAGGGGACGCTGCCAGAGGGCAGAGGAGGCAGACAGGAAGGGCATCTGCGTGCTCCCGAGGGAGAGCCCCTTACACAGATTTTACAAGTGAAAATATGAACATGGTCCAGAACTAACGCTGAAGAATCATTATCTAGGCCTCTGCAGAATGCATGAGATCTCTTATTCTCTGGCCTAGACAATCAATCAATGCAGTCTTTCTTGTTTTGTATGGTTGCTTCAAATTTTAATGAGTAGTAGAAGAAAAATCTAGGTTCTTTTTTTTCTTTTTTCTTTCAATCCTCACCTAAGAGTATGTTTGTATTGATTTTTAGAGACAGGGGGAGGGAGAGGGAGAGAGATCGATGTTTTGGTTTTTTTTGTTTTGTTTTAAATCTTCACCCAAGGATATTTTTTCCATTTATCTTCAGATAGAGTGGGAGGGAGGGAGGGAGAGGAAGAGAGAGAGAAATATCGATGTGAGATATTTGTTGCCTCCTGCATGACCCTGGCCGGAGACCGAACTGCAACCGAGGTACGTGCCCTTGACCGGAATCTTACCGACGACTCTTTGGTCTGTGGGCCAATGCTCCAACTGCTGAGCCAAACCAGCCAGGGTTCTACTGGTAAAGCTTTGTTTTCTCCTCAAAACAGTCCTAGAGCAGCTTCAGCTAGAGCTTCATGGAATTCAGTTATTAAGCATAGCTCCTGATCAATGCTCATCAGAGACAGTTTAGAATAGGAATTTTTTTTTCCAATTTTTATTAATTTATTTTTGTTACAGATGTTTCTCCTTTTCCCCCCCAGACACCTTCTTCCCCATCCCGCTCCCCCCCCCCAGCATTGTTGTCTATGTCCATTGGTTATACATACATGCATATAAGTTCTTTGGTTCATCTCATCTATCCCCCCACTCCCCCTACTCTGAGGTTTTTCATTCTGAACCATACTCCTTTCTATGTCTCTGGGTCTATTTCATTCATCAGCACATCTTGTTAATTATATTCCTCAAATAAGTGAGATCATGTGGTATTTGTCTTTCTCTGGTTGGCTTATTTCGCTTAGCATAATACTCTCGAGGTCCCTCCATGTTGTCTCAAAGGATAAGAGATCTTTCTTTCTCAAAGCTGCATAGTACTCCATTGTGTATATGTACCACAGCTTTTTTATCCACTCATCTACTGATGGACACTTGGGCTCTTTCCAGATCTTGGCGATTGTAAATAGTGCTGCTATGAATATAGGGGTACATATATTCTTCTGATTGGATAGGAATTTAATTGGTTTAATTGAAGGAGGACCTCAGTCATATCCTTTTACATGTAAGATTGTGTTTATAATATATACATCTAAATTCATGTTATCTTTGTTCTTCTGTATATGTCTTAGCTACACTCTAACAGTGCATGTACAGAGACCTAGAATGGCTAATACAAAGTAATCTTTAAGAGAAAGTTTCACATGCTGCAAAACTGAGGACATAAAAACTTATTAGAGGGAGGAGATTAATTTAAATACAATTTTTTCAGAGCACTAATGAAATAGCTATGTGCAAGGTACACATATAAAATAAAAATGTATGTTCTAAACCATATATAATTATTTTGTTTTATTACCTTACCTTATCTATTTTTTTTCTCTCTCTCTCTCCTGGTTTGAAATCTACATTATTTATTTGTCATGTGTTTTCTATCTGGTCATTTAAATATGCCAGATGTCTTTAAACATATCAGAATGAATAATGGCAAATAAAGCTATTTACATAGCAAATAATTGCACAAACATATTTTTATAAAGTACAACATCTCTCTGAACCAAACAATTTTGTATCAGTAAGTATTCTAGACAACTCCATGAATGAAGAGCTTGGTCAGTGTTAGAAATACACTCAGAGATGGAAAGATTGAAGGATTGGCCGATTACTTGAAAAACCAAAGTGTACAGTTGAAATACTTATTTAAGAGTTTAGATAAAATAACAAAAAACCTGCTGTAACTTAGGAGAAGGTGATGACGGGATAGAGAATGTGATTTTGGCCTGGTTATTGTAATCAATTGTTCACAATGATCAAACTCATTGGACAAGTGTTGACATTTTTTGTCTGGTACCGATATAATCACACATTCAATGAATTTGTAAGAAAGAAGACATAAATATACACTGAACCAGAATTGACTTGGATAACCACTAGCAGTTTTAACAATCCCCTTTGTTACAGTTATCGCGGGATTAACATTTTGAGTGAAATGATTCCAGTTTATATCCCATGGGGGCTTTATTTAAAATTATGGAATTGTGGGAAGGAGCTCCCTCCTAGGAAGTAGTTCTTTTGTTAGGCCAAACCACATTTACACCAATTCGCAAAGTCAGACCTAAGGGCTGTCATGAGCTCATAGAGTGCGGTTGTGCCAACTGGGAAAGGTGCTTCATCCTTTGGGCTTGTGCAGCCATGAGCACCCAGTTTAGCAGATGGGGTGTAGGCTGGATTTCAGTCAGTACTTAGCCCCTCCCTCAGCCAGTAACCCGCACAACTATGGAGTAGTCCTGAACAGAATCAAAGGATTTCTAAAGCATCATCAGGAATATATCTTTTTGAACCTTTTCTTGACAATTCATTTGAATGTTTAACACCAACATTATCAGTTCTTTTCAATAGTTGATCAACTACCTTAACAAACTAGGTCACTTACTTCTATGTACTAAAAACCCTTTTTTTTTTTTTAACAAGAAACTCACTGCTGGTCTCATTTGTGAAAAAAGAGATGCCCTGTTATAGCAATAATCATTGAAATTTTCCTCAAGGAAAGCATTGATTTAGGACTTGCAATGATTTCATCATTGACCCGGTGGCCCTGGGAGCAGAAAGCCTCAGACAAGAGCAGAGCTTATATGACAATTCAATGTCTATCAGGAGGATATGTACCATAAATCCAAAAGACAATAATGGTTAGATCCACTGCATTAACATCTGTGACAATAAATATAATAAAAACATTTTAATGCAATTTGCTCTGCCAGCCCAGGATTCAAATGTGATTGATTTTTAAATTTGAAAACTTCTTTAAATTTAAATTTTAGCATTAAATTCTATAGTTCTGTGAAAGACAAGTGGGGGGAAAACATATTTAAAATATTTTCAGCTGGTTTAGATGTCATTGAGTATATAATGGGTATATATTTTTTCTTTCAGATCATTAGGATTCTCAAAAACATTTTTTCTTAATCAGGGAGGGAAAAAAACAACAACACAGAATCAGTAAAGGAAGTGACCTTTACTTTAAGAAGGCTAGAATTATCATATCATGTGATATATTAAACTTGCAAAAATGCAACGTCCTCATCTGGCTTGCTTTTGGGAACCGAGTAATCTATAAATTTGACATTATTTGTATAAAATACATTAAAACAATAAAAAAATAAGCTGAATTGTTATTAAATTTGTGCAAACGCAGTCACTAAATTATAACAGTGAAGCATTATTATGCAAATTACACCTAATGTTACAATATCCCTATTTAATTGTTTACAGTGCAGTAAAATTATGGCACCGTTAAGCAGGACAGAATGTTGTGTGAAAGAGTATGTTTTTAATCACAGAAGTAAAAATGGTTCGATTTACTTATTTCTTTCTTTCTTGTAGTTATAGTAAGCATAGAAGAGGAATTTGGCATGGAGAAAACAAGGGCAGATGTCTCCTGCATTGTGTACTCAAGGACTTGGCTAATTAATATTTTCCATGTGCTTCAGACTCAGAGTTGGAGACAGGTTCTTTGCAGAGGTGCACAAGCTTCCCTCAGCCTTTATGAGATGTCAGTTAGAACAGCCTACAGAGATTCCCTCCAAGGAATATTTTTAAGAGATTTGTTTTGAGATGAAGGGCTACTTGAGTGTGCAGCGCGCCCTAAGTGGGCCTGAGCCTCCAGCTGTGCTCCTCAGCAGCGGGCTAGAGGAGGCTGCTCGGATGTGAGCGGGCAGAGTTAGGCTTGAAACGGCACTTAAGGAAAGGTTTGGAGAAGAAAACAAGACCGCTTTCCATCCCGTGGAAAAGGCACATTGAATAAACATCTGTAGCCAGAGGTTAATGAAGGCTATGTCACAGGAAAGGCTCATCGGAGAGAGGCAACAGTCAGTATCTGCGATTTGTTTGTGGGGGGCGCTCTGCTTCCTGTTTCTCCTACAATCCTCATTTCATCCTTCATATTACTCAGCGATTTCATGTAAGTTAAACTGTCAGCATATGAGAAACCTCTCTGCCAATGAGATTACTTTTTTTTTTTTTCTCCAGAAAGCCTTGCCAAGTTTATGAGCCAAGAAATAGCTGAATTATAATGGCTGGAACTTCAAAGAGAAAGAAGAGGGAAAGGTATTAAAATATTTTTGTAAAAATCCCTGACTCTTAAAATCAGCAGGGGCTGATAGATATGAGAATAACATAGTAAATTTTATGGATGGGACAGGGAGGGGGCTGACTATCTGGTGATAAGAAGGTGCCCCCAGGTGGAGCCCCCTTGCCTAGTTATTCTCCATCTCCAGAAGGGCAAATGTGACTATAAAATTCAAAGGAGAAACATGTCAGGTGAACAGAAGTGCATTGTTTTTGCTTTGGGCTTAGCACAAGTTGCCCTGCTGATATGATTCAAATTTTTTTTTCTTTGTTTTGGAATCTTCCAAAAATCTCAATACCAACTCTCCTGATCACTCCTCCATTTATATTAAAATGAGCTAATCTCTTAATAATCTTTTTAGTTGTTAATTTAGTATGCCTTCCATGACACCTATAAGTACTTTTTTTGTCTTTATTGATTTTAGAGAGAGAGGAAGGGAGAGGGAGAGAGAAATAGAAACATTGATAAGAGAGAACATCGATCGGCTGCCTTCTGCATGCCCCTGACTGGGGATCGGGCCCACAACCTGGGCATGTGCCCTGACCGAGAATCGAACCAGGACCTCTTAGTGCATTGGTCGATGCTCAGCCACTGAGCCACACCGGAAGGGCATCTATAAGTACTTTCCCCCACTCCATAACCTTCTGTCTCTACTTTGCTCTCTTTGCAAAGCCTTCTCTACAGAAATGACCTTAAGCTCAATAGTGTTACTGCTACCAGGAGACTGCACTGCAACAAAGATCCAAGTTTAAGACTAATAAGACCCATTGTCTTCTAAATTTAGACAGTAGTGAGTATTTTACTAGAGACATCAATGAGAAATTGTGTTTGACTGCCAGTAACAGACTAGAAATAACAATGGCTTAATTGAGCGGGTTTCTCTCACATAAAGGAAGTCCAGTGATAGGCGTTTCAGGGCTCTGGGTCCTCCTTGGTCATCAGGGATGTAGCCCTTTTTATTTTTCTGCCTCTTTATACTATAACTTTTATTTTTGAACTCACCCTGTGGTCTAAGATGGGTGCTGTCATTATGTCCACATCCAGGCAGGAAAGCGAGTACAGGGAATGTGATATTGTGATTTATAATAACATGTATATAAATGATCTTCATCCTGTTGCTGGCGAGCTCCTGAAACCCTCGGAATTTTCTAAGTGATAAGAGTGATCAAGGTGTCTTTTGTTATCTTAATGCAGAAATGAGGAATCTTTTTTCTGCCATGGGCCATTTGGATATTTATAACATCATTCTGGGGCCATACAAAATTATCTACTTAAAAATTAGTCTGCTATATTTGGTCAAACATGTAATTAACTCACCCCTAATCTGATGACTGGAATTGCTTCTCTTTGGCGAGGCGTGTGATGTTAGCTGGTATTGATGGTGTTGCTACTCCCAACTGCTTTTCCATGTTTTCGTCGGTCAGTCTGGAGCGTAGTCGACTCTTTGTGATGGTAAGTTTTGAAAAGAACTGCTCACAGCAGTAAGTTGTTCGTAACACAGATGCATATTTCAATGCATGTCTCCTCAAAGTGAGAAATTCATCATTGCTTATGTAAAGTTTATAGAAGTCAAGCAGTGGGAGGTTGTACCTAGCTCTCAGCTCATCATTGCTTTGCAGCTGAATGATTTCATGTTGTAGGCTATCAGGCACATCAGCTGGTTCCACATTGGATGGTGTAGCAAAGATGCTCAATTCCATTTGTTTCCTTTTCATGTCCTTGAATCTTTCATTAAATTCCTGAATTAGTTTCACACATCACCAGCATATTCAAGTGACGTAGAAGGCTTTTGTCCTTCTAGAGTGGGGAAATGCACTGTTATTCCTTTCGAGTTTCACTTTCCACAGCCTTAATTTAGCTTCAAATGATTTCACGTTTGAAAGCAGGGAGCTGAGAAGCTGGTTGGGGCCCTGCAGCTTGACGTTCAGCTCTGAGAGGGACTTGGTAATGTCCACCATGAACGCTAAATCACACAGCCACTTGCTATCATTGAGTTCCCTGACAGGTTTTCCCTTCATCTCCATGAACTATTTGACTTCATCCCACAGTTTATAGAACCTCATGAGCATGTTCCCACGACTCAGCCACCGCACTTCACAGTGATAAACAAGATCACCATTCTCAGAGTCAAGACCATTCAGTAACTCCTTAAACTGGCAGCTGTTAAACCCTCTGCTTTTGACAAAATTTATACGTGACACTACTGTTGACATCACATTCTTGAGCCGCAACGACTGTGCACAGAGACTTTCCTGGTGCATGATGCAGTGGCATATAACTAAATCACTTGGATCAAGACTGAGATGATTCAGTTCTTTCTTGACAAATGCAATTAACCCTTTTAGTGAGCCAACCAAGGCTGGAGCTCTGTCTGTAGTACGGCCAGTTAACTTTTCAAATGTTAGCTCAAGTTTTTTCATTGATACGACAAGTCTCTCAAGCAAGTCCTCACCTCTTGTAGTGTCATGCGTGGCTTCCAGCAACAGCAGTTCCTCTCGTGTGTCAAACTCTGCAGTTATCTCAGAACGAAAATGGCCAATTAGGCAGTATTTGTTATGTCTGTTGTCTTGTCACAAGCCAGAGAGAAAAATTAGAAATCTGCAGAATCCTTCAGTGTTTTTTCAATATCTTGTGCTAAATCAGTAATCTGATCAGAGATGGTTCTCTGAGATAAGCTAACACTCTGAAACAATTTTGCTTTGTCTGGTGCTAACAAGTCCACAGCAGCTACCATACACTCTTTCCCAAACTCTCCCTCTACATGAGACCTCGGCTTCTTTGCCATTAACTCGCTTATTACATAAGTCGTCTGGATAACGTTGTCTCTGTCACAATGAGGCCTAGTGAAAGTGGCTTATGATTCCAAACTCCACTGAAGAGCCTTGAGTTTATCTAGATGCATTTGGCCTCCCAATTCATTGAGTTTAGCATGTTTTGAGCTGTAATGATGCTCCAGATTGGCTTTTTTCATTACTGCTAACGCATCACCACAAACTAGGCACACAGGTTTGCCTTTGACTTCAACCAAAAGAAGTAATCATTTGGCTTTTTGTGGAAAGATCGACACTCTGCATCAACTTTTCTGTTCCTTTACGTTGCCATTTGTAGGATGACACACCACTTAAGTTTTAATAACTATCCAGTGTGTGTGTTGACAGTGACATGATTATTTTGCTTTGATTACTGTTCTAATCCTGCATCTTGGATTTGGAACATATCCAACGTTCGTATCATCAACTCTGAGGTCTTTTCTGTGCACTGTAATTTCCTTAATCTTCATCTGAGATTCCGTTTTGGGGAAGATTGTTGATCACGGACATGTGGATAAAGGTTGGATTGGAGTTATCATCGATCATTGGAAGCAAGGTCATCAACGTCTCAAGGAATCATCTCATCACATCTCTTCTCATCGTCACCAGAGCACCATAGTTTTGCCACAGTGTGTTAATACTTAAGCAGCTTATACACTCCCAGCTTGCCAGGTACTGACTGTCCTTGGAGTCACTGCAATACAGGCAGATGGGCTGCAGGCAGCCAGCAAGAAGCCTACATGTCTGTCTCCATCATGTATTCGTATGTGTCCTATCTATCCTGTAATGGACGTTCCTTGAGTGTCTCTCAAAATTTACGTTATTATGATGATTCACTTAATATAAATTTATGTTGCTATGAAAAAAGCTTCTAGATTTATTGAATTTATTGCATTTTGTGTCTCACCTGCAGTTGCCTGGGCAGGGCCAGACCAAAGGATTTCACCCTAGGGCCAGACGTTTCCCCACCCCTGTGTTAATAGGATGACTTTTGACCACCCTGAAGAAGGGAGGCTGATTGATGAGAGACACAACCAGGTATTTAGAGAGTTGGAAGTCTCATAGCTCCACCCCCAACCCCAAGGGGGGGTGGTCTAGAAGTTGAATCAATTACCAATGGCCAATGATTTAATCAATCATGACTATGCAAAGAAATCTCCATAAAACCCTAAAAGGTCAGAGTTGCAAGAGCTTCTGGGTTGGTGAACACATGGTGATTTGGGGAGGGTGGCATACCTGGAGAGGACATGGACGCTTCCAACTCTTTTGCAATACATTGCCCTATGCTTCTCTGCCATCTGGCTGTTTCTGAGTTATATCTTTCATAATAAACTAGGGATTTAGTAATGAATATGTTTCTCTGAGTTCTGTGAGCCACTCTAGCAAATTATTCTAAACCTAAGGAGGAGATCATGAGAATCTCTAATTTATAGCCAGAAGAACAAGTAACAGCCTGGCTTGTGAGTGGCATCTGAAGTGCTGGGGTGAGGGGTTTAGGACTGACCTGTTAAGCTGTAGGATCTGAAGCTATCTCTGGGTAGATAGTGTCAACATTTAGTTGAATTCTTAGATACCCTTCTGGTGTCTGAGAATTGCTTGTTGGAGGTGTGGGGGATGCCCCTACCAAATTGGAAACTAAATCTCAGGATATCTATTCAGTGATATAAATGAATCCTAGCTGGCTGTCTCCCTTTTATGGTGTTTCCTGAGAAGTCCTCCAAACGATTTGGCTTACATCTTATTGACCATGACTTTTTGCTTAGGGATATTTCAGTACAAAATGATGTCAGGGATTTTTGTTTGTTTGTTTCTTTTTAATATTTTTATTTTTTTGAACTTTTCTTTATTGTTGAATATATTATAGATCTTCCTTTTTCCCCTATTGACCCCCTCTTCCCCCCTCCTGCCTTTCCCCACACTGTTGTCTGTGTCTATTGGTTATGCATATATGCATATAAGCTCTTTGGTTTATTTCTTCCCACCCACCCCCTTTCCCTTTGAGGGTTGTCAGTCTAACAACCAATTTGTACTTCTTAATCCCTTCACCTTTTTCACCCATTCCCCCAGCTCCCTCTCATCTGGCAACCAACAAAATGTTCTCTGTACCTATGAGTCTGTTTCTGTTCTGCTTGTTCATTTTGTTTGTAGATTCATTTGTCTAGATATATATTTATTACCATTTTATTGTTCATATTTTTATCTTCTTCATCTTCAAGAAGAAAAAACAGAACAGAGAACCTGGAAATTGACCCAAGACATTATGCTCAATTAATATTTGACAAAGGTGGCAAGAGCATACAGTGGAGTAAAGACAGCCTCTTTAATAAATGGTGTTGGGAAAATTAGACAGCTACGTGCAAAAAAATGAAAGTAGACCACCAACTTACACCATACACAAGAATAAACTCAAAATGGATAAAAGACTTAAACGTGACTCGTAAATCCATAAAAATCCTAGAAGAAATTGTAGGCAACAAAATTTCAGACATCACACGCAGCAGAATTTTCACTGATACTTCACCTAAGGCAACAGAAACAAAGGAAAAAATGAATGCATGATTCTACATCAAACTAAAAAGCTTCTGCACAGTAAAAGAAACAACCATCAAAATGGAAAAGGAACCCACTATATGGGAGAGTATAATTGCCAAATATACATCAGTTAAGGGGTTAATTTCCAAAATATATAGAGTACTCATACAACTCAACAAAAGGAAGACAAAGAACCCAATTAAAAAATGGGCAAAGGACCTAAATAGACACCTCTCCAAACAGGACATACAAATGGCCAAGAGACATATGAAGAAATGCTCAATGTCACAAATCATCATAGAGATGCAAATTAAAATGACTATGAGGTATCACCTCACACCTGCCAGAATGGCTGCCATCAACAAATCATCAAACAAGTGCTGGCGAGGGTGTGGAGAAAAGGGGACTCTAGCACACTGCTGGTGGGAATGCAGACTGGTGCAGCCACTATGGAAAACAATATGGTGTTTCCTCAAAAAATTAAAAATTGAACTGCCATTTGACCCAGTGATCCCACTTCTAGGAATATATCCTAAGAAGCCTGAAACACCAATCATAAAGAATATATGTACCCCTATGTTCATAGCAACATTATTTACAATTGCTAAGATCTGGAAACAGCCCAAGTGTCCATCAATACATGAGTGGATAAGAAAGCTGTGGTACATATATATAATGGAACACTATGCAGCTATAAGAAAGATAGATCTCTTATCTTTTGAGATGACATGGAGGGACCTGGAGAGTATTATGCTAAGCAAAATAAGTCAGAGAAAGACAAATACCACATGATCTCACTTATTTGTGGAATATAATGAACAAAATAAGCTGATGAACAAAATAAACCCAGAGACATAGAAAGGAGTACAGTTCAGACTGACAAACTTCATAGGAGGGGGGAGGTGGGGGGACAGATGAGATAAACCAAAGAACTCATATGCATGTATGTGTAACCAATGGACACAGACAACAATGCTTGGGGCAGGGGAGGATAGGGAGGAGGGTGTCTGGGGGGGAGGAGAAACATCTGTAACAAAAATAAATTAATAAAAAAAGAAAAAAATGAGAGAATAATTTTAGATAGGTGCTAGAAGTTCCTGCTGTGCTTCTCAATGCACACTCCCTGACAGTTACCCACCTCCTTTAATTACGTCCAAGCCCAGTCCTCTTTGTTAGCCCTTTCCATCACTTTTTTTAAAGAACTAAATTATAGTTAATATATGGAATGAAACACGTGGTCCCGTAATCATGAATATAGTTCATTCTTCATTCTCAGCTGTATTAAAAATAGCCAATTGAGCATGTTTGTTGCTCATTAGTCTCTCATGATTAGGCAACCCTTAATTTTTCACAGTAATGGGACACTAGATTATCATGGATAACAACAAACAAAGGAAGCTGGCAAAATGCCCAAATTAAACACCAATTTTCAGAGTTAAAAAAAAAAATCCCCATTTAAATTGTCAGTTGAGTTTTACACAAATGAAAGTAAATGGAGAAACCAGGTACTTTTCTAAATAATCAAATTCTGTGCTTGTAGACAAACCCACACAGAGAAGAAAATTATAGTTTGTGTAAGTGAAAAAGATAAGGAATTCTTGTTGTTTAAAGGAAGTTGTCAAAAAAAGTGTCTTAATATTTAGTGTGTTGGTGTAAATTATATAATATTTAGGGATAAATAGGTAGTATCTTTTCAGTTTCTCTCTTTTGCATTTCCCTGCTCACCCTAACAAATTGGGGTTAATGAAGAACCAAATGGTAAACTCTGAAGAAATCGGAGTCGAGACTGCCAGAAATGCACATGGATAACGCTACCTGAAGGAGAAAGGGGAGGACATATTCACATTCACAGAGCATGTCATTTAAAGCCTTGAAATTCTTGGATTGGTTGTATAATACCATAGCCTCTTCCTCTTGTTCAATTGTGACCTCGGCAAAGGCCAATTCATGGCTTTTGCTCAACCCAGTTTGAGTTGAGGGCCTATTTGTAGATTCTTTGTATTCACACACAGCTGGCTTTAGACCTTGCTCTACTCCTTCCATGTCAGAAGGCTCTGGGCAAAGGACCAGACTTTTGGGGCTCAGTTCTACCTCTGACATGTTATGAAGATGATGAAGAGAACATGAGGGAGAGATCTGGCACCTTGTAGTGGCTCGAACCTTAGTTGATGCCAGGGAAACGAGGGGAGAACTAAAGGCCAGTTGGAAACTTGTAGAGAAAATATGTTTTTGCTCCTTTATGGTTCCCTGGTGGGATATAATAGGCAAGTGCAATGATCGAAATTTGCTGTATATACTGTACATAACTCATCAACATGAATGATCAATTTTGAAAAAATACAATAAAATATAGTTAATACCACAACTATAATGAACATAATTTAAGTGAGTTATAATTGACAGAGAACATTAGTTTCAGGTGTACAACATAACAATTCGACATTTGTGTGTGTATATATATAACTATTATATATAACTATATATATAAAACGAGATATATATATAGTTAAATGATCACCACAATAAGTCTAGTTAACATCCCTCACCACACAGTTATACATTTTTTTTTCTTGTAATGAAAACTTTTAACATCTACTCTCTTAACAACTTTCAAATATTCAATGCTATGCTGTATATTACATCCCCAGGACTTATTTATTTTATAAATGGAAGATAATACATTTTGACCACCTTCACACCTTTTTCCCACCTCTCAAACACCTGCCTCTGGCAATCCTCTGTATCTATGAATTGGGGATGGGGGTGGTGAGATGATTATTTTTTTTTTTTTTAGATTCCATACATAAGTGAGATCACATGGTATTTGTGGTATTCATTTACATTTTCCTGATGATTAGAGATGTTGAGCACCTTTTTATGAACATTTTAAAATGAATGTTCATATCCTCTAGCCATTTTTGTAAATTGAATTGAGTTTTTTTTGCTATTATGAGTTTTTATGTTTTGAAAATATTAGCCCCATATCAATTATATGATTTGCAAATATTTATTCTCATCCCAGAGATTGCATTTTCATTTTGTTGATAGTTTCCTTTGCTGTGCAAAAGCTTTTTGGTTTAATGTAGTCCCACTTGGTTATTTTGCTTTTCGTTGCCTTCATTTTGGTGTCAAAGCCAAAAAAAACCATCACTAAGGCTTATGTCAAGAAGCTTATCCCCTATCTTTTCCTCAAGAGGTTTTATGGCTTCAAGTCGTATATTCACATCTTTAATCCATTTTGAGTTAACTTTTGTGTACAATGTAAGATAGTGGCAGAATTTCATTCTTTTGTATGCAGCTGTACAGTTCTCCCAACACAATATATTGATTAGAGCCAGTGGTTCTCAACCTTCCTAATGCCGCGACCCTTTATTCCAGTTCCTCATGTTGTATGTGGGCGGATCTGCATGTGGGCGGACCAGCCTGGAGACGGATAGAGGAGCGATGTCTCGGTTCCTAAGACCATCGGAAATATGTGTTTTCCAATGGTCTTAGGTGACCCCTGTGAAAGGGTCGTTCGACCCCCAAAGGGGTCCTGACCCACAGGTTGAGAACCGTTGGATTAGACAGTCCTTTCCCCATTGAATATTCTTGGTTGCTTTGTTGTAAGTTAATTGACCATATATGTGTGGATTTATTTCTAGTCTCTCTATTCTATTGATTCATGTGTGTGTGTTTATGCCACTACCACTGTTTTGATTACTATAGCTTTGCAATATAGTTTGAAATGAGGAAACTTGATGCCTCTAGCTTTACTTGTCTTTTGCAAGAATGCTTTAGCTATTCAGGGTTTTTTGTGGTTTTAAACCAACTTTAATATTTTTTTGTACTCTTTCTGTGAAAAATGCCATTGGAATTTTGATAGAGATTTTATTGAATCTGTAGATTGTTTTGTCTATTATGGACATTTTAACATTAGTCTTCCAATCCATATGCATGGAATATCTTCCCATATTTTAAGTCTTCTATTTCTTTCATCACTGTCATAGTTTTCAGTGTACAGGTCTTTCATCTCCTTGGTTAAATTTTTTCCTAGGTATTTAATTCTATTCTTTCTGATGCAACTTAAATGGGTTTGTTTTCTTAACTTCTCTTTCTGTTGGTTTGTTATTAGTGTATTGAAACAACAGATTTTTGAAAATTGAATTTTGTCTCCTTCAACTATTTGGAATGTGTTCATTAGTTCTAACACTTTTTGGTAGGTTATCTAAGGTTTTCTATATGTGATATTATGTTATCTGCAACTAGTGACTATTTTTTTTCTTACTTTTAAATCTGAATTACTTTTATTTATTTTTCTTGCTTAATTACTCTAGCTAGGACATCCAGAACTGTGTTGAATAAAATTGCCAGTGGTGAACATCCTTGTCTTGTTCTTGATTTTAGAGGGAAATCTTTCAGCTTTGCGCCATTGAATATGATATTAGCTGTAGGCTTGTCACATATGGCCTTTATTATGTTGAGGTAGGTTTTACTTATACTCTTTTTGTTGAATTTTTATCATAAATACATGGAATTTTCTCAAATGCTTTGTCTATTGAAATGATGACGTAAGTTTTCATTTATTTTAATGTGGTGTATCACAATAATTGATTTGAGGATGATGAACCATCCTTGGATCCTAGGAATAAATCTCACTTGATCATGGTGTAGGATCCTTTTAATGTATTGCTGAATTTCGTTTGCTAACATTTTGTTGAGGATTTTTGCATCTAGGTTTATCAGGAAAATTGGTCTGTAATTTCTTTTCTTATGGTGTCCTTGTTTGCTTTTGGTATTGGGGTAATGTTGGCCTCATAAAATGAGTTTTAAGTATTTCTTTATTTTCTATTATTTGAATGGGTTTGAGAAGAATTGATATTAGTTCTTTGAATCTTTGCTAGAATTCAACAGTGAAGCCATCTGGTCCTGGACTTTTCTGTGTTGGGAGGTTATTGATTACTGATTCAGTCTCCACACTAGTAATTAGTCTGTTCAGATGTTTTATTTTTTCATGATTCAGTCTTGATAGGTTGTATGTTTCTAGCAATCTATCTATTTCTTCTAGGTTGTTCAGTTTGTTGGAGTATAATTGTTCATAGTAGTCTCTTATGATCCTTTATATTTCTGTGATAGCAGCTGTAATGCATTCTTTAATTTCTGCTTTTTATTTATTTGAGTTTTCTCTCTTTTTTTCTTGGTGAGTCTAATTAATTTTGTATATATATATTTAAAAAAACAGCTTTTAGCTTTATTGATCTTTTCTATTATCTTTTTGGTCTCTATTTCATTTATTTCTGCCTTGATATTTATTTCCATCTGTCTACCAGCTTTGGGCTTTGTTTATTCTTTTTCTAGTTCCTTTAGATATAAAGTGAGGTGGTTTATTTCAGATCATTTTTGTAACTTGATGTAGGAATTTCTTGCTATTAATATCTCTCTTAAAACAGCTTTGACTGGATTCCATAAGTTTTAATATGTTGTATTTTCATTTTTATTTGCCTCAAGATATTGTTTGATTCCTCTTTAGATTTTTTATTTGATTTATTATTCATTCAGTAGCATGCAGTTTAATCTCCAGTTTTTGTGAATTTTCCAGTTTTCTTGTAATTGGTTTCTAGTTTAGTACAACTGTGGTAAAAAAAAAAAAAAAAAAAAGATGCTTAATGATTTCCATCTTCTTAAAATTATTAAGACTTGTTTTGTGGACTGTCCAAAAGAATGTCTCATGTGTATTTGGAAAAAAAAAAAAAGTGTATTCTGTTGCTTTTGGGTCAGATGTTCTGTATACGTCCAAGTTCATCTGGTCTAATGTGTCGTGTAAGACCAATGTTTTTATATAGGTTTTCTGCCTGAATAATCTATTGATGTACTGCTGTCTGTTTCTTTATTAGGTCTGTTAATATTTGCTTAATATATTTAGGTTTTCTTATGATGGGTGCATAAATATTTACAACTATTGTATCCTCTTGTTGGAGTGACCCCTTTATCATTATGTAATGATCTTCTTTGTTTTAAGGATGTTTTGTCTGATATAAGTAACTACACAAATATTCTTAGTTTCTATTTCATGGAATATTTCTTTTAATCCCTTCACTTATAGTCTGTGTATATCCTTATATCTGAAGTGAATCTCTTGTAGGCAGCATATAGATGGGTCTTGTTTTATGGGTTGTTTTTGTTTGTTAGTTTTTAGTCCATTCAGTCATTCTGTCTTTTGATTGAAGAATTTAGTCTATTTACATATAAATTATTGTTATTATTATTTACATATTGAATTATCATCATTTTGTTCATTATTTTCTTGCTGGTTTGTAATTCCTCTGTTTTTTTTCTTCTCTTCCTATCTTCCTTTATAATTTGAAAACAATCTATATCTTTTTTAAAAAATATTTTTTTCTTTATTGATTTTTTTTTTTTTTTTTTTAGAGAGACAGGAAAGGAGAGAGAGACAGACAGAAACATTAATGAGATAGAACATCAATTGGCCTTCTCCTGCACACCCCCCACTGGGGATTGGGCCCACAATCTGATTATGTGCCCTGAGCAGGAATCGAACTAGCGACCTCTTGGTGCATGGGTCAATGCTCAGTGACTGAGCCACACTGGCCGGGCAACAATTTAGATCTTTTGTTTTGTGTATTCTTTAACAAATATTTGCCTTACTTTTTTTTTTTTTTTGCTTCATTGTCTTTTAACCTTTATGCTAGCTTTACAAGTTATTAACCTACACCTTTTACAACATTATATTATTCTGAATTTTACTATAGGTTTTCCTGTTACTAATTACTATTTTGCTGCTTAAAGAAGTCCCTTTAACTTCTCTTTTAAGGCCAATATAGTGGTTATGAACTATTTTAGTTTTTGCTTGTCTGGAAAACTTTCTATCTCACCTTCATTCCTGAAGAACAACCCTCCCACAGAGATTACTCTTGGTTAATTGTGTTTTTCTTTCAGCACTTTGAATATATCACACCATTTCCTTTCGACCTGCAAAATTTCTGCTAAAAAATGTGCTCATTGTCTTATGGGGATCCCTTGTGTGTAACAAGTTGGGTGTTATGGGTTTTTTGCCTTCACTTCCTCATTATTTTTTATTAAAGTATAGTTGGTATACAATATTATGTTAGTTTCAGGTATACAACATAGTGATTCCACATTTATATACCTCATAATGTGATCACCATGATAAGTCTAGTAACTATCTGGCACCACACAAAGTTATTACGGTATTATTGACTAAATTCTCTGTGTTGTACATTACATTCCCATGACTTTTAATATTATTTTTTTTAATTTACCATTTTTTTGTTTCAATCATTTTTAAGTGCACAGTTCAGTGGCATTGAGTACATTGACATTGTTGTGTGACCATCACCACCATCCAGCTCTGGAACTTTTTTACCTACCCAGATTGAAACTTCCATACCCATTAAACTATGACTCCCCTAGCCCCTGGGCACCACCCTTCTACTTTCTGTCTCTATGAATTTGACTACTTGAGAGACCTCATAGAAGTGGGGTCATGCCATATTTGTCCTTTTGTGTCTGGTTTATTTTACTGTGTGTGATGTCCTCAAGGTTCACCATGTTGCAGCCTGTGTCAGATTTTGTTCCCTCTTAGGCTGAATATTATCCCATTGTATGGATAGACCCTATTTTGTTTATCTATTAATCCATCCATGGACGCATATTTTCACCTTCTGGCTGCTATGGATACGGTTGTGCACCATGACTAACTTATTTTATAAATGGAAGTTAGTACCTCTTATTCCCTTTCAACTTTTTTACCCATCCCCCATCACCCTCTCTGGCAACCATCTGTTCTCTGTATCTTTGAGTCAGTTTCTGTTTTGTTTTGTTGGTTTGTTTGTTTTGTTTTAGATTCCACATATATGAAATCATACGGTATTTGTCTTTTTCTAACATTTCACTTAGAATAATACTCCATAGGTCCATCCATGTTGTCGCAAATGGCAATATTTCTTTCTTATTTATTGCTGAGTAATATTTCATTGACACATCTTCTTTATATATTCAACTATTGATCAACACATAGCTTGCATCCATATTTTGGCTATTGTAAATAATGCTGCAATGAACATTGGGGTGCATATTTTTTCTTTTTTCTTTTTTAATAATTCAGAGTGCCATTCAACTTGGATCCCTGAGGAGCAGGGCCGTACTATGCTGGTAATACTTTAAAAAATTTTTTTTCTTTATTGATTTTAGGCAGAGAGGAAGGGAAAGGGAGAGAGAGAGAAACATTGATGACAGAAAACATCAACTGGCCGCCCCCCACTGAGAGTTTGGCCCACAACCTGGGCATGTGCCCTGACTGGGAATCGAACTGGCGAACTCTTGGTGCGTGGGTCAACGCTCAACCACTGGGCCACACCGGCCAGGCTCTTTTTTCAAATTAATATTTTTGTTTTCTCAGATAAATACCCAAAACTGTATTGTTGGATTGTATGGCAGCTATATTTTTAACTTTTTAAGGTATCTCCATACTATATTTTATAGTAGCTATGCTAATTTTCAGTCCCACCAACAGTGTATGAGGATTCCCTTTTCTACAAATCCTTGCTGACATTTGGTTTTTATTGATGTTTTCGGATAGTCATTCTAACAAATGTGAGGTGATATCTCACTGTGGTTTTGCTTTTTATTTCTCTGATTATTAATGATGTTGCACATCTTTTCATATGTCTATTGACCATCTGTAGAGTCTTTGGAGAAATATCTATTCTCTACCCATTTTTTTTTATTGTTGTTGTTGTTTATCCTCACCCAAGGATATTTTTCCATTAATTTCTAGATAGAACAGAAGAGAGGGAAAGAGAGAGAAACATCAATGTGAGAGCGATACATAGATTGGTTGCCTCCTGCATGGCCTGATCAGGGTCGAGGATCAAACCTGCAACCCAGGCATGCGCCCTTGACCAGGAATCAAACCCCTGACCCTTTGGTACACTCTAACCACTGAGCCAAACCGGTCAGGGCATCTCTACCCATTTTTAAATCAGATTGTTTTATTTATGTTGAGTTGGTATGAGTTCTGTATGTATTTTGGATGTTAACCTCCTATTGCATGTATTATTTGCAAATATCATCTCACATTCAGTAGGCTGTCCTTTCATTATGTTGATTGTTTCCTTCACTGTGCAATAGCTTTTAATTTTAATATGGTCTTGATTATTTTTTTATCTGTTATTGCTGTTGCCTGGGGAGAGACATATTAAAAAAGACATTACTAAAACTTATGTCAAAGTTTGCTGCCTATGTTTTCTTCTAGGTATTTTATGTTTTCATGTCTTATATTTACATCTATAATTCATTTTGAGTTTATTTTTGTATATAGTGTCCAGTTTTATTTTTTTGCAAGTATCTGTCCAGTTTTCCTAACACTACTTGAAGAACTGTCATTTCCCCATTGTTTATTTTTTGTCTTTTTTTGTTGAAGCTTAATTGATCATATAATTGTGGGTTTATTTCTAGGCTATCTATTTAGTTACATTGATTTATGTCTGGTTTTATGCCAGTACCACACTGTTTTGATTACTAGAGATTTGTAGTATAATTTAAAATCAGAGAACATACTGTTTTGATTACTAGAGATTTGTAGTATAATTTAAAATCAGAGAACATGATAACTCTCTTTCAAGATTGCTTTTGCTATTCAGGGTCTTTTGTGGTTCCATGTAAATTTTAGGATGATTTGTTTTAGTTCTATAAACATTGCCATTGGTATTTTGATAGGTTTTACAGTGAATCCATAGAATCCATTAAGTCATGTTGTTACTGGAGGGATGAGTGTGCCAGATTCCTTGACACTTGTGGGAGTGGGGTGGCCTTTGTGATATCTTCAGAAAATTAATTTTCTAAGACTCACAAGAAAGGATGAATGGATTTTATTGGCGTGGAATAATATTCCTGGGGTTGTAACATCTCAGTTCCCTTAACCTAGTCCTGGAAAAGGGGTGGCTGTTGAGTCAGTAGAACTAGAAACAAGACCAGCATCCAATGTCCATTCCATGATGAAACTGGGTCCAGATTAGCATCAGTCTAGATTCAGTCCATTAATCCATTGTGTGGGGTCCACATGGGCGTGAGCCAGGTGGGCAAATGCAGGGGAATGCTCCTCTGCAACAGGAGTCCCAAGAGGGCAGGAGGGCCAAAGGCTGAGAGAAAAAGAGAGAGCACACACGAGAGCGCTGCTTTCCCTTGTCTAGGAGAGTAAATATTCAGATTTCTCTTGCAGTGGCCATGTCTATTCTGACCAATGACTCTCTTGCAGGTGTGATAGACAGGCAGGTAGGCTCTTTCCCACATCATCCAGACTTAACTGGGCCTGTGTCCAAATTGACTTTGTCTAATCCCTTCCCCTATTGATCAGCAGGGAACAGACCTGGAATGTTAAACTGCTATGTCCCCTGTTACTCCTTTCCTGGCAAATAATAACCGGATTATTGCAATGGCATCAATGTGGGCACTTTTTTTTTAATCCTCACCTGAGGATATTTTTCCATTGATTTTTTAGATAGAGTGGGAGAGAGAGAGAGAGAGAGAGAGAGAGAGAGAGAGAGAGAGAGAGAGATTGATGTGAGAGAGACACATCGATTTGTTGACTCCTACACATCCCCCACCTGAGCCAGGGATTGAACCTGCAACGGAGGTATATGCCTTTGACCGGGAATCAAACCCTCAACCCCTTAGTACGCAGGCCAGTGCTCTAACCTCTGAGCCAAACTGGCCAGGGCAATGTGGATATTTTAATCCTTCCAATCCATGAGCAAATTATATTCGTCTATTTGTTTATGTTATATTCAATTTTTAATCAATGTGTATTTAGTGTACAGTTTGTTTTTACCTCCTTTGTTAAATGTATTCTTATGTATTTTATTATTTTTATGCAATTGCAAATGAAATTGTTTCTTTCTCTTCTTGATAGCTTGTTATTAGTGCATAGAAATGTGACAGACTTCTGCATATTAATTTTGTATTCTGCAACTTTAATGAATTCATTTATTAGTTCTGATAGTTTTTTTGGTGAGTCTTAAGGTTCTCTATATAATATCATGTCAGTTGCAAATAGCGACAGTTTTAAGTCTTTTCTTTTCCATTTGGATACCTTTTATCTTTGTTGTTGTTTGTTTTGTTTGTTTTTTGTCTGATTATTGTGGCTAGGGCTTTCAATACTATGTTGAATACAAGTGTTAAGAGTGAATATTCTTGTCTTTTTCCTGATCTTAGAGGAAAAGTTTTTAGCTTTTCACCATTGAGTATATTGGGGTTTGTCATATATAGCTTTTATTATGTTGATGAATAATTCCTCCATACTCACTTTTATTGTGAGTTTTTATTATAAATGGATTTCAATTTTGTCAAATAATTTTTCTGTATTGATATAATCATATGATTTTTATCCTTACTTTTGTTAATGTGGTGCATCATGTTGATTGATTTGAGGGTATGGAACTATCTTTGCATCCCTGGAATAAATACCTCTTGATCATGGTGTATGATACTTTGAACATATTGTTGAATTCAGTTTGTTAATATTTTGTTGAGAATTTTTGCACCTATATTCATCAGAAATATTGGCCTATAATCTTCTTTAGTCTTCTCTCTTTTGAGTGTGGTCTTTTGTGTTCTGAAGCATACACAGGGTGAGGTGGCCCAGGGCACACAGCTCTAGGGGTGCCCAGATGTGCTGGCTAGCCAGGTTTGGACTGGGCATGGTGTAAGGTGGCCTGGTGCATGCTGAGGCAGCCTTACAGGCCAGCTACAGTGTTTGGACTGAGCCCACATTTATGCATCTAGGTGGAGGAGAATGTAAACAATGGAGCTCACGGGCACCTCCAATCCTAGAGAGTGTCCACTATTCCACATTTGTTTGACAGGCACCTTGAAGTTAAGAAGGGGATTTTTTTTAACATATGGCCTAGGTGCCTGGTACATTACTTTTTTTTATTTCTGTGCTCCCACCAGGCAAGTTTGGATGTGAGTCCCTCCCTCAGAGCCTTTCTATTGCATGTTGCTCCATAGGGTAGGGTTCTCATGGTTACTGCATCTCCATCTCTCCTGCATTTCTCCATATGGTCCCTCTCTCATTTCTTTTGCAGAAGCTATTCAATCTGCCCTCAGTTATTCTTCAGGAGGAATTGCTTTATGTATAGGTGTATATTTAGTGTGATTGTAGGAAGAGGTCCTTTCAGGGTCTTCATATTCCATCATTTTGGACCCTTCATTTATAGCAAGTTGTTTTTCTCTTAACTGCTTTTAAGATACTCTTTTGGCCTTCAACTTTAGACACTGTAATCATCATATGCCTTGATGTGGTTCTGTTTGAGTTCCTCTTATTTGTAACTCTCTGTGCTTCCTGGATGAATGTATGTTGCCTTCACTAGGTTAATACATTCTTATTTATTTATTATTTCTTCTAATAATGTTCTGCCCCTTTCTCTCTATATTCTCTGTCTGGGATTCCTATAATGCAAAGGTTGGTCACTTGAGGTACCATAACCCCCTTAAGCTATCTTTACTCTTTTTTTCTTTTTGTTGCTCTAATTAGATGTTTCACTACTGTGTCTTTGAGTTCACATTTCCTTTCTTCTGCTTTATCTAGTCTGCTATTGAACCCTTCTATTGCTTTTTAGTTTCATCATTGTATTCCTCAGCTCTCTGACTTCTGTTTAGTACTTTCTTATAGCTTTTATGCCTTTAGTGAAATTCCCACTTTATTCATATATTCTTATTCTGAGCTTGTGAGCATCTTTATGACTGTTCTTTTGACATTTTATCAGGTAAATCACTTTTCTTCATTTCATTAAAGACCTTTTCCGAGGCTGTAACTTACTTTGGAACATATTGCTCTGTTTCTTCATTTTGCTTGACTCTTTGCATTGGTTTCCATGCATTAGAGTAAACAGCCACCTTTCTCAGTCTTTAAATTTTAGCATCATATAGGGGATAAACTTTATTGTTCAACCCTGCCATATTTCAAACCCTTATGATTGTCCAATCAGCCTACTTTATTTTTAGTGTCTTCCAATAATCGAGCTTATGCCAATACCTGTCAGTGACTTAAAGGGAAGGATCTCAGTCAGCACCTAGATTCAGGCTGATTGGAAACCAGACTATCAGGATACAGCTTTTAAAACATGCAAATATACCTCTTTCAGGGAAGACTTGGAGAAAGGCGTTTTTGTCTGTTTCCTCTGCACTGAGCTGTAGGGTGATCACCAGATAAGAACTGTTTTTTCCCTCTGTTACCATCCTGTTGAACTCATGAACACAGCCCTCGTTAGCCATCCGAGCCAGGTGATCAGAGGCATCCTTTGTGCAGCAACCACAAAAACTAGGGCACCAGATGTAAAATCTAAGTTATATGTATAGGTGCATGTACAAGCTCCCCTCTAGGAGTTACTGGCACTTTGGAATGTAGCAGAGGAAGAGCACGAAGAAAGTGACCACCCTGCGAGGATTATAGTTAGCCCTTAAGTGTGTGTTTAATTAGAAGCCTACCCCTCAGGCTACAACTGTGAAAAAAGCTAATAGGCCTCTTTCACTGAAAGACTGTGCCACAGTCTGTTGGCTCTCTGCTGTGTCCTGGGGCTGGTAGCTGGTTAGATCTCTTTCTCTGTTATAGTCCTGTGGGACCCACCAGGCAAAGCCCCGCTGGCCGGCAGAGCCAGATGATCTGGAGGTGTTCCTGGGTAGCAGTAGCAAAAATTGGGGTGCCAGATGAAGGTACAAGCTTCTTTTCCACACATACTGGTGAGCTGAAGCAAGGCAAATGGAGAACTCAAAGATGTCACCTGCTGGCCCCTGTCTTCGGAGAACATTTCATTAGGCTACAAGATGTGTGTGAAATTAGAAGCCTGCCCCTCAGGCCAACACTTGGAGATAAGCAAATAAGCCTCTTTCACCTGTCTGGACACTTTTCAGTCAGCTGCCTCTGCACTGTGCTCTGGGCTGGGTGAGTTCACATGTGCGAGCCTTTTAAGAACGGTTTCTTCATTCACTGTACCCTTCTGGATCTCATGAATGTAAGCCCTACTGGCTTAAAAATCTAGATGTTTTGGGGGCCTATATCTCAGGTACAGGTCTTAAAAGTTGGTGTGTCAGATATGGGCTTCAAAGCCTTTACTCCTCAGAGAGAAGTTTGGGGTTTTGAGGTCTCTCCTGATTGTGGGTCACAGAGCTGGTAGTGGGATTTATGACAAAAGTGTGTCTCCTCTCCTACCTACTTTGTGTTTTTCTTGTTTGTCTGATGGGTAGGAGTTGCTCAGCTAGGGTTTTTGTTTGCTTGTTCCATTAAAAAAAAAAATAGAAGTCCCTTATGTAGCTGTAGATTCAGTTTATCCACGAGAGGAACCGAGGTGAGAATCCTCCTAAGTTGTCATCTTGATCAAGAACTTATATCAATGTTTTTGATGATTTTTAAAGGACACTATCCTGTACAACCTTGGGATGACCATGATTGTAGGATATTTTCATTGTAGTGCCCAAAATGACTGGTTAATCAGATGCCCAGAACAGAAGTTTTCTGTGCTTAACTCTACTACCTTCTCGTACCTTGCAGGTATCAACTAGTTTCTTGACCAAGATGTTTCCACTTTCACACAACATATAAAATGCACATCTTGAGCTGATGGAAATAAAAGGTGTCTGACCCACTCCATAGTGAGCATTCTAATTGTTAAATTTTTCTCACATTTTTCATTTCTTGGTATATTATAGATGTAAGAAATGTTACCCTCTTTGGGTCTATCAGGGGTGACTATAAAATGATGACTGATGACTGTATTTTAAACAAACACAAAGGGAGTAAAACAGCCAAAATAGTTGTCCTTCAAAGTAATAACTTTAGAAACCCATATTGATTCCAGAAATTCTGAATTTATTCAAAATATCTTTGGACTTTCCCTCAGATATGCTTAAAATTCATGAAAGAAAATTACATTGATGCTTTACAAATTACATCTCACTTGTGCTTAGAAACTGTACTACCCACATAGATCACCCTCTCTGCTTATCCGTTTTGCTTTCAAGGACTTTTGGCTATTTCTCAAAATTAAATGCACCTTCAAAGTACAAAAATGGATCATTACTGAGGACACTGAAAAGATTCTTAAAGCAATTACAAAAAGGGAGTGTTTTACAAAGTTTTTTTACACAAAGGTAGCAATGTTGGGAGTACGTGTATGGCCTCCAGAGGACTGTTCAGAAGCAAGAGACTAATCTGGAGGGACACGTTCTGATAGATTTCTTCTTACAAAGCTGTCATCTCAGGTGTATCATCTGCAGAGCCTTCCTGATTCTGTCAGACAGGGACGTTTTCATCATTTCTTCTGTTCTTAGGGAGTATGACAAGTGATCGGGATCAGGGTAGAATTTGGGAAAGCTAAACATTTGCGGCTTAGGCAGAGGAAAGAGAAAACAGGGGAAGATACGCACTAAAAGGCAACGTAGGAAGAGAAGTCACGTGTTCAAGTATTTCCTAGGTATTGTTTCAAATGTTCTTGTTGGTGCCAGTTATTACTGAGCATTTACCATGAGCCAATTGCAATGCTTGTTACTTGACATACAATGTCTCATATAACTCTTCTAATAACTGCATCTAAGGGAGGTGTCCTTCCCAGTCCTTTATGAGTGAAGAGGCAGAGGATTTTTTTTTTTCTGTAAGTAAATGGCCTAGACAAGATTCAAACTCATGTTTCTCTGATTCCAAGGCCAGTGATCTCTTAAATCTTACCAAGAAGCTAACAGAAACCAGCATCTCACCCTTGATTTTTAGGAAGATGGCAAGTTCAGATACAACTAAGATGCTCTCTTAAGAAATTAGGACAGC
Source organism: Tadarida brasiliensis (assembly GCA_030848825.1). NCBI lineage: Eukaryota > Metazoa > Chordata > Mammalia > Chiroptera > Molossidae > Tadarida > Tadarida brasiliensis. Next base: position 82,556,830 of record CM061258.1, on the reverse strand, counting down.
CCTGGCCTGTTTGGCTCAGCGGTTAGAGTGTCGGCCTGAGGTCCAGAGAGACCCGGGTTTGGTTCCCGCTAGGGGCATGTACCTCGATTGCAGTTTGTCCCCGGCCCTGGTTGGTTGTGTGGGAGGCAGCCACTCGATGTGTCCCTTTCACGTCGATGTTTCTCTCTCTCTCTCTCTTCCTTTCTCTCCCTCCCACTCTGTCTGAACAAAAAGTGAAAAAATGTCCTTGGGTGAGGATAAAAAAAAAAAATAAATTAGGACAAACTGTCTCTCTGAGCAGTCTCATGTGATTCCTGTGGTTTCCAACAGATACCTTAGTTTCAGATTTTCCATCTTTCAGGACCTCAAAGCTCGTGCTTGGGATCAAGGGAACCACGATTAGCCATTATGGTATTACTTGGTACTGTTTTATTTAATTAATTAACTTTCCCTTTAAAATTGTATTAATTTTTTCTACATAGGTTTTTGGTCCATGTCTGTTTTCACTGTGACCTCAATACTTCTTTGCCCTGGTAGGCCACCATTAGGAATTAATTACCTTAATTAAATATCTGTCGAATGGAAATAGTTGACATAGACTAACATTGGTATTTCTCTACAGATCATTATTGTCTTAGGTTTTCCATGCTCTTCGCCCTCCGACCCCCACCTCCATCTCATCCCACATATTACTTTCCACTCTTCCTTTGTAAGCTGAGATACAAGGAGCAAACAAGCAGGAAGGTTTCTGACCGCACATAACCTCACAGCCTATTTTAATTGGTCAATTTCCTCCAATCTCTGTCACGGATGTTTTATCTGTGGATTTAGGCACCAAATCCTTGACAGGACATAGAAATCATCCCGCTAAGTGTTACTCACAGCTCTTGACACAATGCAAGAACCTCCAGCTGACCAACTGGAACCACAGTGCACTAGTTAGAAGCAAATGCCAAGCCTGGACACCTGCTCTTTGTTTTTACGTTGTGACTTTTTTTCCATCCTGTCAACTATTACTGGACATGGTGCACAAGTGTATTGTTAGGGCTCCTGGCCCTTTGGAATGAGGTATGTTAGAATGACAATGTACCTGTATAGATTACAGCTTTTGGGGCGGGGGTGATTAAGCTTTACGTTTTGTATGATAAAAAAGATAGAAGTCTGCTTATCTCATCTAAGAGACTTTTGTGTTTTTTCTGTTAGTCGGATGGCATGGGTAGAGGAAGGGAGAGGGAGAGAGAGATAGAAACATCAATGAGAGAGAACATTGATTGGCTGCCTCCTGCATGCCCCCCACTGGGGATCAGGCCCACAACCTGGGCATGTGCCTTGACCGGGAATCAAAATGGTGACCTCCTTGAGCATGGGTTGACGCTCAACCACTGAGCCACACCAGCCGGGCTCCTTTCTATTGGGCTTTCCTTCCTCTTCCTTCCTCTCTTCTGCCCCCTTCCCTTTTGCTTCCCTCTTCTAGCTCTGTTTCTAATCCCTGGGGAGGCAATTCAGGACCTATCTTCTGGGAGTCCCGTTTTCAATTACGCTTTTTCTCTATGAAACACCTATCATCAGTTTCCTGGCGTTTAGTATCTAGGCAGATGTGTGTGCTCCATTATGGGAGAAGTGCTGTGGAATGTGGTGTGCTGTGTGCCAAGACCAATCTATTCCTGGGATGTGGGTACTCCCTTAGTCTTGGTTGACTGGAAAATTCCCATGTAGCTTTCGCTTAATATCTGAGTAATTGGAAGGAGAAGGCCTTTGGTCTGTCTTTCTCCTTTTGTGACTTCCTCTTCTTGTACTTTATTTGAGATTATGAGTGAGTGTGATTTCAGATGAGGAACACTTAACAGTGAGGCAGGGAGATGAAATTTCACTGAGATGCAGAACACAGGAAGAAAAAATGTGTGAAAAATCACGTTAACGGGGCTGTCTTGGTAGCTAGTGCAGCAGGGAAAGGAAGTTCCCTCACAGCAGGGTTTAATAAAGTTGGCAGGCAAGGATGTTGGACTGTGTGAGAATACTGGTGAGGAATACAGAGATGGAGAGCAAGGAAAGGAATCACAGGGGCCTTTTGGACATTCTTTCTCTGCACCTAATTTATTCTTTAAATGAATTTCCAGATGAGAATTGTTTTCCCATAAGTTTGCATCAGTCGATTTAAGACCACGGTCGTGCACTTCCAGCACAGGGGTTAACCAAATATTTGGCAATATTATGGTTTGATACTAAAGATTTCCAATCCTAGGGATAGCTCATCAAGAGTGGACGTTTATATCTGTGTGTCCCAGACTTTGTATTTGGCAGTTCAAATTCCCAAAGGAGGCAAAGCAGAACATGGTCATTACTTAAGGAAAGGATTCGCCATGTGATTTTGTTAAAGACACACACTCACAATACACACGCCTCAGGACTTTAAAAATATCGTTTGATTTTCATACAACTCTACTGGAATCCTTATATTTATCCCATTAAACAAGCCTATTACCAAGATAAATATAGAAGTCCTATTTTCTTGTTGCCTGAGTCACTTGACCAAGGATCTGCCATCCATTTATTTGTTTTATTTTTTATATTTCCTCCAGTTTGTAAGATTCTTGAGAGCAGAATCCTGTTTCTTTTATTCATAGATGTATCATATATGCCCAGAACATTTGAGGCACATAGTAGGTGCCCAATAAATTTTTACTGAATGAATGAATGATGTTGGGATATCAGGGAAAGTCTGCCTCACATGAGTAGATCACCTAAGCCAAAGGTGGCAGCTGGCCCAGAGCCCCTTGACCCTGTCATGTCCGTGTCTGTCCTTTGGGTCACTGCCAGGGTTGTCATGTGAGAGGGCAGTGCACACCCAGGGCTGTCTGCGGGAAAGACAACAAACAACTGGGTCATAGAGTGTCCCTACATGCCAGATGATGTGCTTAAATTCATGAAATGTTGGTGGGGATAACAACTTTACCATTTATCTTTTAGAAACTTCTGCTGAAAGGCTCTCTTCAAATTGAGGTTGGTGTCTGTGAGACTGTCGGCAGCTTCCAGAGCAAGGGACCAGCAACCTGAGTGCCCACCAAGTGCTGTTTAACTAGCTCAGAACGGGAAAAGCAGCACATGCTGGTGTCTCAAGGCTGAAATAGATACACTCCTTAGAAGTGGAAGGTCACTTTACAAGGGTGTCCCTACTCTGAGCTTTCTTTACCTCCATGGGGGGACCATGAGCTTAGGCACAGAGTAGGGATAAAATGCCTATTTTAGCTGAAGATATCTATGAAAAGGGAGGGGGAGTAGGCTAACCCCTGTGCCCTGCTTTGTACTTGGTTCTGGGAGAGGGAGGAGAGGCCCTCCGTTCCTGCTGTTCTCAGTGGGGTCTCTCCGAGAGCAGTTCTTGTATTAACCACTTTACTGTTTTGTCCCCGTCTCGTTATCTGTTCTTGTTAGAATCTTTATTATTCATGGATGCAAAAAAAAAAAAAAAAACCCATTATTAAACCATCATAAATATTCATAACACTTTGCAATTGTGTGCATTTCATTAGCCACTTGGCAAAACTTCCCTGAAGTACCAGAGTTTTAAGAAAATCTGGGTAATGAGACCAGAGCCCAGGAAATGTGGCATGGCTTTCCTACTTTGCGGTATTTGATTTTAACCTGAAAACAAATGCAGAGTATAAGTAATAATCAAAGGAGATAAGCAGGGGAGGCACCCCCTTGCAGCGAAGGGCCACACGTTCCTCGGCTAGGTCTAGGTTATGCTTCTGTGTCGGGCAGCAGATCAGGGTAAGCACTGTACCACAGGACGGGGTCAGAGGCTGCCTTGCTGATGGATTCGTCCAGGAGCCTACAAAGGCCAGATAAACCCCTGCTTTGGTTAACAGGGACTTCCCAAGTTCAGTGTAATTACTGACGTCAGGTTGGAGTTGAGATAAGCATGGCCCTTTTGTTGGACTTATTGTAGCAGATGGACATCCCGTCTTTAGTGTCTAAGAAAGAATTGTATCCATCTCTCTCTCGTCTTCTAATCCAGTTTATCTGAACGGTGCACTCTCCATCAGCACTGAGAGCCTTTCACAGGAGTGAGAGAGCCCAGGGAACATCTGCAGGGCTAAGTAGAATTGGAATCATATGCTTCCCAACTGCCGCCCCCATCAGGGTACGCTGATTTAACCAGTGGGGGCATTTTTTGTTTTGTACCACACATTCATACTTTGAGACATTTCTCTCAGCTTCAGGATTCTCAGTACTGAACAGGAATTTTTTAACGGCATGAGCGTCTAGAGAGAGAATATGTACACCAGTATATTCTGTGGCTCTTGCCTGGCTCCTTTATGATGCCTCCATGTCATTGCTGACAGCATCTGTGTTTGATACCGGGAGGCCTTCATTACCGCTAGCAGGTGCAGGAAATATTGGTGATGTCCGAGGCGGCTCAGCGAGTTCTGCTCTTCCTGAGGCCAAGCAGAAATGAGTGACCACCCATCCAAGTGACAGACTGGCTGCTAGTGAACATCACCCTGTTAGGAAATGTCACACGTAATGGGAGCGCGCGCCAGATTCCCAGGCAGAGGACCAATGACTGAAGGTTCTCCTTGGTCTGCTCCTGTGGACGTGGTGGGTCCTTTTGACCACTCTTGATTCTTGAGCTCGCTGGTGGTGGTGGTCGGCGTTCATCTCATTGTTTGCTGGCCCAGCTCAAATTCTCTCTCATCGGAGTCTTATTCTGGTAACTCCTCCCTGTGCCAATGGATCTGGGATATCAGCAGAGGGAAGGGGCTCTTTTCACTATTTATTTTATATTTTACCCCATCAAAAAAAAAAAAAAAAGTCTGAATCTTCAAGAAAATCAAGTGTGTCATTTTATATAATTTACTGTGTCAATTTAGAGGTGGTAACCTTTGAAATACGGCAAATTTCTTCAGTACCATGACATTGAAATTCAAACTCGGGCTCTAAAATTCCAGCAGTGTTAATTACTCCCTCTGCGCTTCCACCGCACCGTCTTCATAGCCCTCTTATCCTAGCATATTTGTTTAATAGTCTGCTTTGCTTGCAAGGAACTGTGATTCACTCAGGCTAACTCAAATAATGAGGACTTATTTTAAGGATGCCTGTGCTAATCATGGAGTCACAATCACATGAAAACCTCAAAATAGAAGCCAGGTAATGACCGGGCATCACAGTGGCTGGAGCTCAGAAGTGATTCTGGGTTTCAGGAAGCAGCTCTGTCCAAAGTTAGGGCTTTTCTGTGCATCTGTCCCTTCAGATTTAAATGACCCTGCTCTTCTGACTCACTCTATTTATATGAGCACTCGAGACGGACTTACTGATTGCCCTGGGTAATTACTAAATGGCAAGCAAGGGCAGAGATGTGTCTTCCTTGCCACAACACATGCATATAGGACCCCGACTAGCCTGCGGGTGGGCCGTGTCTGAGTCAGGTGCTCACTCCCTGTCCAGCCAGCTGTGACCCACGGAGGTGTGATGTGGTATATCGTGTGGTTTCCCTTATGCCCTTGGGAGAGACTGTGGCTATGTTGAGCCCCATGGCTGATGTGTATAACCCCATCATGGCTGGGAGCTTGACCTGAGCGAAGCCAGCGTCCTATTTAAAACACCCAGAGTGCTTACCTAGCACAGGTTTTGGCCAATAGTAGGTGCTCCATGCATTACCGTAAATGAATAAGTGAGGCTTTCTGGTCTTCTTTCCGGGGGCTAGTTCTGGATGAAGAGAAGTAACTTGCAGCCTGCATGTGACTTTATATCATTTATTTGCCAACAATGGGGAATTACAGAGGATTCTGGATTCTAAAACATGATATATCTCACTTTCCCTCTGTGCTGTCCAGATCTTCTTCTTCTTGATCTATAAGAATCAAGCCATTGTGGCAGAGTCAGCAAGTCAGTAATCTGTGACTACGGGCTGCTGTCACACATACGTAAACTGGGTGGCTTAAACAATGGAAATGTATTTCTCATAGTTCCGGAGGCTGGGACGTCTGAGATTAAGGTGCCAGGCAGTGTGGCCAGGGTCTGGTGAGACTCTCCTTCTGGTCTGCAGACAGCCTTCTTCTCACTGTGCCCTCACACGGTGGAGCAAGCTCTCTTGTGTCTCTCCTTATAAGGACACTAATCCGATCAATGACTCCGCCCTCGTGACCTGATCACCTCCCAGAGGCCCTGTCTCCAAATATCATCACACTGGAGATTGGGGTTTGAACATAAGAATTTTGGAGGGATACAAACACGCAGGCCCTAACGAGGCCAAACCTCATTTTAAGATGAGGAACTTGCTGTGATTCCAGCTCTTCTCTCCAGTGCCCCAGAGTCCCTCGCCCTAGGAAGCTATAGCTAAGCCCCCACTAGCATCCACAGGAAAAGCCGTTTTGAAAAATATAAACTGCATTCTGGTATCGAGGGGCTCTGGGCCCATTCCTTTAGGGGGAAGGCTGGAGATGCCGCCTCAGAATGTGAGCTCCTCCACTAAACTGTGTGTTCCTCGGGCGGTGGACAGGCATGCCCCCTCACGGGGGTGGCAGGCATGTAACGTAACTGTGCTTGACTCCCTCGTGTAGATTTCCCAGTGGGATTGTCTCCAAACGACAATTGCACCACGCTTCTGCGACCACAGTGGGCAGCACAGTCATGTGGCACCAAGTTCAAAATTCAGCTGGGCAAAGGCGTCTTCCTGCCTGGGCGAGCCTCCCATACACCGCCATCATTCAGCTTTTCCTGCCTGTACATCTAGAACCTTGATCGGGGCAGAGAGGGGGATTAGGAGCAGAAATACTGTACTGATGGGAAAAATCCATCTTCCTTTTTGCAGATCTCCTACCAAAACAATGTAATTTTTTTTTAGGTCTGTTCTTGGTTCTTTCCATATTGCTTGGAAGGAAAACTTTCGCGTACTTGGGGGACTGCTTTTGAACAGCTGTGTATACCTGCTGCATACAATGACTAGGTGTCCTGATGACAATGACCTTTGCTTCCTTCTCTGCTGTCTCTTGTGCTTTCCCGTAGCATTTGGGGAAGTTTGGGTCAATCCCTGTGAAAACAGTTCTCATCTGCTTTTTCTTCCTCCTCTCCACGGAGCTGTCAAAGTTGGGGCCAGAGCAGTGTGGTGTCTGAGCCTGCCGTGAACAGCTCAGCCAAGGAGCCTGGTGTCCTCAGCAGACAGAGTAGATAATACGGCTTGTGAGCAGGATCGATGATAAAAGGAAGAAAAAGACCCCAGAACTAAGTGATAAGGACAGCCAAACAGATTCCAGCAAAGCTGATTCAGCTTGCTAATGACTCCACCAGCGAGTCCTGAATTCTTGAGCCTCTTCTCACTTCTCAAATCAAGTTTAAAAATTGATTCCATGCCAGTTGCAAGGGGCAGCGCTGTCACTTACCAGGGAGATTAACTTGCTTTGTTGAATACTGACGGGGACCAGAGAAGGGCAAGACCCACACGGAATGCAGGGCGCTCTAATTCACGGCCACTGCGGAATCTGAAGGGAGAGGAAGTTAGTTTGTAATTTGCACCAGTGTACCGGCCACCGAACGAGGGCATTGAAGGAAGTCACAAACCAACATGCATTTTGATCATCGTGGTGGGAACTTGTGCCCAGACGCATCATCCTCGGAGGCGCAGACCCTACTCTGTAGTGCTCAGAGTCTGCGCTCTCCTGCGGAGCCAGCTAGACCACCGAGCAGAGTGGGGGGTACACACACTGTTGTCATGATGGTTCTGCCTGATTTCAGAACACGGGGGGATTCTGTGGGTAGGAAAGTCAGGTGAATTGAGGAAAAGACAAAGATCCCAAATGCCAAGCCATGTTCCCTGCCAGGGGAGACAGTGTTCCGTGGACATCTGGGGCTCTGGGAAATTCTCCGCACGGCGGTCAGATCTGTGAACGCCACAGTGCCTGGCGGGCCATCCCCTAGCAGGGCTTCTTTTAACCATCACGTGTGCCCTGTGGCTTTAGATGTTTTCAGATGGTGCTTAAATGTATCTGAAGTGACCCCCAGCACCCTTCCTAACATCACACTGCTCAGCATAGACAATGCCAAGGAAAAAAGTGCCGTGAATTCATGGTCAGAAGACAATGTGAACGAGTGGATGTGGAGGACAGGGAAGCGACTGAAAGAAGCGACAATACAAACGATTTTCTCTTCAACGCTTCCCAATTTGTTGACAAGTTCGAATCGGCACACAAACTGGGGATGTCCTGAGAAGTTACAGAATTAAAGTAACTTTTAAAACGTCCACTTCTATAATGAAACCACTGACTCACGGGCAAGGAAATTTGGGAAGCTGCCTGGTGCCCGTCTCCCAGTCACAGTGCATTTGAAACTCCTTACAAAGGGGTGAACACGTCATTTGTTTTCCTCCGGCTGGAGCTCTTCATCGGGTTCTGGGGAATGAAGAGGAACAGAAATGGGGGCTTCTGTCCAAACTCCGGATCCCCGTGACTCCGGCTCTTTCCCTAGGCCACCCAAGGTCAGTTCCTTTCCTCTCTGCTTCTCCAAGGAAGAAGGATGACACTCTCCTTTCCATTTAATTCTTCCCCAACTTGTTGGAAAGAGCCATTGGTTTATGTTTTATTCTCTATGCCTGTAAGATCTCGGGATGAAATACTCTCGATAAACCACAAAGCCTATTACTATTTTAAGTACCTGCATCTTTCAGGAGAAGGAACACACTGGCTCCCTGCAGGAGAAATAAATGGAGTCAGCTTTCCGGCTGGCACACTGTCTTTAGGAAAGAATTTAAAAAGACACAGATCTTCTTGTTCTGTCTACTGCAGAAAATGTGTCCCGAGCTAGTAAAGCCACACACAGAACTCGGAGGCGTTAACGCGTTCCACACTCTGCGCTACACAAATTTATGTTTTTTTTTTTTTTTTGGTCCAAACAAGCTCTGAACACAAAAAGGAGAGGATACTAGGGTGTTGATAAAATGCATTTGCTAAGATGTGTGTACGAGGAGACAATCTTCTTTCTTTTATTTTAGTGTCTTGTTCATGGCTGTGAAGGAAATGACTTGGGGGGTACCTGCATTTCAAATGATCTGTGCAGTTGGAGGGGACACCTGGCCCTGGCGAGCAAAGAGCATGCAGAAGTATTTTGTTCTTTCCCCACTGTAATCGTAGAGATTTTTTTTGGTCCCTTCTTTTGTGTTCGTGTCAAGATTGACATGCATCTGTGTGTTACCAAGTGACATGAAGTTCTTGCTTGAATAGTCATGACTAAAATCCAGGATTTTCAAAGCGCGTTGTTGACTCCGAGAGCCACCCCCTGGACTGGATCTTCTGAGTGAACTCTGACTGACAGCATCCATGAGGTGGTGTTTTACCCCAAGGGGTCCAGTCCTCCCATGCTGCCGCCACTATAGCTCTGGTGTTGGCATCCTCGTCTCAGGGTATAGTTAGTTGCACTGCTAAAAAGGTTTCTTTTATTAATGTTACAGAACACCCCGCATTTAGGAATTAAACTGAGTCAAGAGGCAGGCAGTAAGAAGAGGAACTGCATGTTCTTCTTATCTGAAGTGAGCGGCACTGTCTTGTTGACCTCCCTTCAGGGTGGAGCCTACGTAATGCCACTGCCGGGAGTAAGAGGGCAAAGCTCATGGGCACTTAGAACGTAGGCAGAGGTGGTTTTAATGAAAAGTAATGAATCATGTTGGACTCTGAGCATGTCCTGAGGTTCCTGGGAAGAGAGTGAGACAATCTCTAATGGAAATCGTCAAAGGGGTTCTTATGTTGGGATATGATGACCACGAGGCCTTGGGCCCTTTTTCTTCTGCCTACTGCTAAGGGGTGGCTCTAAAAATTCTACAGGAAGGGCTTGGAAGCTGCATTCTGTTTAGAAGGGGGAAGGGAGCCAGGGACTTGCCTGGAAGCAGCATTCTACCAGCCCACTGTTTTCATTGAGATGCTGTTTTTTGTTGTTGTTGTTGTTTTTAGAGTGGTTTTGGCTAATCACCTCTTCCAAGCCAATAGTGATGCTTTTGACCAGTTCCTTAGGCAATGCAATTCCCTGCCTTTTTTTTTTTTTTTAATCTTGTGCATTCATTTATCATCTATATAAAAAAAGAGCATGCAATGATTGCAAATTTACTGCTCACAGGGTCCATCAGCTGTTACAACTCCATTTTTAAAATACGCACACGTGTCTTTAACTACTGAATGACTTGGCTAACATGGCAGACTATGTCAAACTAAAAACTGATAGATAATATTGGCCTGATTAGTTATTTATAATCATTTCAGAAGCACTTGTTTTCCGGAGAGACTGTGCAAATTCATAATGCTTTCCACATCCGTTTTGCCAATGCTCTGCTGAAAGATACTTATGTTATCAGCAAAATATGAAACTAAGCTTTGCAAACAATCTCTAAGACATGGTTCTGCAAACGATTCCTAAGAAACTGTTAGAATTCAGAATGGTCAAACAATTTATCAGAATTTTCTAATGACACCTAGATTATATATTTTCCGATAATGAGATCCAAGATTCGAATCATCACTGGGATAAGAGATCCAAATACATATATGCGTTATAGTAACCAAAACTCCCTCTATGGTTCTTTTCATATAGCGCCTTGGATGACTCAGGCATTCCAAACACTTTGTTACCAAGCAAGTGGTGTGGTTCATGCGACACTCGTCATAGTGCCCCCCTGGTCTGGCCTGCCTTCCCATTACAGTGTAACACTATCTAGACGGAGCTGGCCTTTTAATCAGGACTCCGTCACCTTCAAATCATCTTAGTCCCCAATTGTGCATGTTTTGCATTGTATTCCTTTTCTCTAAGTGTGCATTAGGTGACCTTCACCCCGGTAAGACCTGGACCTCACGATTCAGTGTGCGTGAAGATGCAGCTTCAGAAGCATTTACCGGATTGGACTTTACAGCAACATCTGAAATGTCATCTTTTCAGCAATTCCCCTGCTTCCTTAGGGCACTCCGGTGATTTCTCTGGACCAATCTTCAAATTTGCTTCAGTGACACTCAGATGTTGTCTTGGGTTTTTTCATTTCTACAGTTACCTTTGTAGCTACTATGACATTCACTCCAGGCACTACCCCGTTCTCTTAACAGCCTACAGTGGTCCTTAACTAACCATTTTCTATTTTGTCAGAGGCTCTTAACCCCGTTTGACTGTTTGTAAAGATAATTTCCTTTAACTGTTAGCTTCTTACTCTTAAAATCCCAAACTTCCCCCCAACTCACTATATATATATAGTGAGGTTTTTTTTTTTTTAAATCCTCACCCAAGGATATTTTTCCATTTATCTTCAGATAGAGTGGGAGAGAGAGAGAGAGAGAGAGAGAGAGAGAGAGAGAGAGAAACATTGATGTGAGAGAGAAACATCGATTGGTTGCCTCCCAAACAATCTCAACCAGGGCTGGAGACCAAACCGCAACCAAGGTACGTGCTCTTGACCAGAATTGAACCCGAGACTCTTTGGTCCACGGGCCGACGTTCCAACTGCTGAGCCAAACCAGCCAGGGCTCACTTTATTTTTTTTTAAAAAAATCTATCTCCCCTCTTATTTATTCATAATATAAATGCTTGAATGATATATTTTTCTGCTTTATAAATCATTACTATATTATGCTCACATGTCTGCCTTACGTTGCAGACTTTGAAACTACAGGTTATAAACAGAAACTTGATTCTGCACAGCACTGAGCACAATGTCATGATCACTTAAATGCTTTTGATGGCGATGGTGATGATGATGACAATGTCATGCTGTTCTGGTTTGAAACTATCATATTGGTGGTCCAGTACATTTTTTAAAAAATATGAGTTGTTCCTCATTCTATAAAGCTGTCATTCTTCATTAGCAAAAAAAGGTTATAGTAAGTTATAATTACTATTTAGCGCCCTGTAAAATAATTAAATATAAAAACTTTCGATGAGTTTAATGTTAACATGGTATAATTAAAGCCAAGTCTTGAAATGCATTAGGTGTCTATGTCAGATATGTGAGGCTTTTTCCCTCTACAGATGAAATTTTCAAAATGTGCGTAATGTCATCCTCAGAGACAAAAACTCACATCACTAAGATGCAAAATGGGCTTGACAGTAACCAGCAAGGGCAATATTCAGAAAATCAAACAAATCAGTTATACAACCCTGTTATTTACTGATGAGGAAACTAAGTCCCAGAGATATTGTGTGACTTGCCCCAGGTCACACAGTGCTAAGTTATTTCTTCCTTGATAATAAGAATTGAGGTTTTGGGTTGCACTGAAGGGATTCTTATTATAAGTCATTATTTCTTTCAGAAGTTTAAGATGTTTGCTGGAAAAAAAAAAAGTTTATTATGTCTTTTCTTGATGGGGTGAAAAAATATAGGCCAAGTAAAAGAACGTAATTCATTTTTAGCTCTCGTACTTAATAGTCATTGTAGGGTGCAGGGTTTGTCATAGCACCTATTTTAGGGCTGAAATACAGAGAAAGGCGGAAAGCTCACCTTTTTTTCTCATCAGAATACCTGCAGTGTGCCTAGATACGGGGCTGCTTCTCACCCCGCATTCTTTGAGCTTCTCAGGCCTTCTCTTGTGCATGTCCTATTATCTCTTCTGTCCACACAGATTTTGAAAAATCAGAGTACAAGTAGCCCCCGAAATAAAGGCGTCATTCAAGGAACAAAGAAGTAGAAGGAGGGCTCCAATTAAAATGATGGAAATCTTTCATTTTTATTTAGGTATACTTGTACGGACACGTGTATATACAAATACAGATCGTATGGGTTTGTTTGTGTGTGGGTTTTTGATGATGATGATTTTTTTTTTTTACATTTTCTTTTCTGTTTATATAATGTCAGCATTTCAAAACAGCACTCGATGAGGAAGTGCAAAGGAGCTGCAAAGCAGGGCATACAAGCACAGGACCACACGGAGCTGGACTGCACACCCAGACGCACACACAATGAGTGGCTTCAATGGGGTGTCAAGAGGAAGCATGGAAAGCGGATTTTGACTCATGGGTAACCTCCAACATGCCGGCATCTATTAAACTGTACAGACAATGGGAGCAAGCCCATTGTAGGGAGATTTGTCTCACATCCGAGCAGCTCCGGGGCAAGGCATGGGAAAAACTCAGTGATGCCAAACCAGAGACAGACCTGCCCATTCACGGCGCTGAGGGGAAGTAAAACGTGGGAGGAAGGCGAGAGACCAGAAAATAAACATAAGAAATAAAAGGGGGTTGTAGGCAAATGGAGTGTTGGTGGAGGTGGTTTTCAAAAGAACAACTAGTGACCACAGCTCTGAGAGCAATGCATGGAGGGGAGGCGTTTAAACTGTTTCTCTGATTTGGGAGAAATCATAAATATGGCTGCTGCCGCTGCTAAGGCACCAGAGAAAAAGAAAGTTCCTGGAAATTCACAGGCCCTGTGTAACTCCTCCTTCCACAGTGACACCGGGAAACATTTAACCTTCCTGAAGGGACAGTTTGCCACCTTTCCCACACCTGGGCTGCGTGACACTGGTCAGCCGTCCTGGGGGAAAATGAAACTCTGAAAACCACCACAAACCAAACCAAACCAAGTACAGAACTGTTTCCAAATTCCCTAAACCTTTTCAAACCAACATACTGGGGCGGAAAACACGCACACACGCGCACATGCACACACACACACACACCACAGGGCTCCAACATCAGACCTTGAAAACAATGAGGACAAAATAGTTATCCAAAAAGTCATGTTGTTCCAGGTCCCAAGATGGTGGTGTCTTAGGATCGGGAACACGAAGACCACACGTGAGTCCCGCGTGGGGCAGTGTCTCGGCCGCCTGTGACTCTCCTCAGGCAAGTACACATTGGATGTTTCAAAGCCTCATTGCATGTTTTGTATCCTGAAAGACTATTGTTCTCACTTACAAAAGACATAGAATCAAATTAATACTTTATTATCAAACACTATATACAACAGAGGTTGCTAATAATACAGAATTTAAAGAACGCAGTTTTTTTTTTTGTTTTGTTTTTTGTTTTTTAATGTTTTACTTTTCTTTCCTCTGCCACCCAAGAAAGTACAGTACAAAACAATAGTCTAAGCTAACACAAACTGTTACCTGGTCTATTAAAGGATACACGGTATCCACTAAACAGACAGATCCTTATTTCCCTGCTTCATGTTGCAAAGCCCTAGGCAACCAGGTGCAAAGGTCGCTGGGGTTTGACTTACTGGGACTGAGAGGCAGCTAAGGCTGCCCCTCAGACTTTTGAATTGTTTTTGAAATTAAAAGCTGCTACAAAGTTGCATCGACATCTTCCTACACCCCCAGAGGGTTATAACACCACCACAAAAGGCCACCAGCACTTTTTGGACAAGATGAAAACTGTCTGATACCAATCACCTTCTTGAAAACTCTGCGGCAAGCGTTACCTACAATTACATCACTTATAGGTAGAGAAGCACACTGTCTACTGGTGTGGATAGTCTTGCTACTTTTTTCTTTTTTAAAATTGGTAGTGGCACAATGGTGAAGGAAAGGGGTCTACTTTCACTGTGAAAAATGAAAGAGTGGCAGAGAGGGCCATGAGTAATTATTTCATCATTTGTTAGAGACAAATGCTAGAAAAACCACAGAAGTCACCATTTCTACAATGAAATTAGCACTGCTAATGTAGTTATGCCTAACTGGAATCATTACAGGATCACCTGATTTCCTTGTGGTTACAGAACATGCAGTACTATTTTGGTTCTGACTATTGATCCATTTTAGAAGATATCTCTTTCCCCCGCTACCCAAATCACGCTGGACCAACAAGCCTGTAACTATTAATAAAAAGAAGTATTACTGGACATTACTGAGAGTGCTGAGCATATAAATAGTTAAAGGAAAAAAGAATTCAATGCTGTGAACTTTTGTTTCAGCGAAATGGTGGCTGCCTTCTGTGATAAGACTCTGCCACTCCAGAGAAGGTCCTGATGTCTGGGGGAATAGGACTGATGGGATCTGGGGGGCTGGCGGCCCCATTCACTTGTTCCAAGTGCTGCGAACAGACCCTGCGGTGACTTCCACTCCAGACGGACCAGGTAAGCCCAGATAACATTTCAACATGTGTACCACTCTCCAGGGTGCAGTACCTTTACAGCTGCCTTTCGTTCACACACTTTTCTAATTCCGAACTGCTCACAATTCTTAAATCCCCATTCATGAAATCTGTCCGTAATACGACCCGCCCCCCCTTTTTTTCACACGTACATTTAAAAAAATGTATTAAAAAAATCCTTATTTTGCTGGAATTCTTCCAATTTTTCACATCTTACATGATCATCACATTTATTTTTTGTTTTGTTTAGAAAGGCATGGTTTCTGTTGATATGTCGTGCAATCGCAAAAAAAGGCAAGTTTTCTTTTCCGTTGGTCTGACGCTTTTCCCTGTCTAGACTTCGCAGTTCAAAGTTCGAGACAGCCTCACCAGTAGAAACCCCCAAGGCTTGCATTTCCTGGTACCTGACAGGAAACATCCCTTGCTGGTCAGGCTGAGATTCCTTTAACAGGGTCTTCCCGCATGTAGTCTCCTTCCGCCCCACCCCCACAATGAAACAAGATAGCCCCCCATATTTCTAAATGTATCAAGGGATACCACTTTTTCTCACAAGTTTAAATAGGACAAGCATATATACTCACTCTCAGCATAAAGTATATCTAAATAATGTATTTTCTATTCTAGTGGATTTTTAAAAAAATATTTTGTTAAAGTCTTTGGGACTCCATCTTGTTTATCTCCCACAGATAAACACATGTTCCCCCTACGCTTCCGGCTGTGTCAGAAAGGGAAAGAATATCAAATCAACACTTGAATTTTTTTAATTCCACACTTTGGAATTTTTATTCCAAATTTCCCTTTAGCCCTCCCAAGTAGTGCTGACTGACTGCCCGGGGGACGGGTCCGAGCCCCTGGAGTCGTGCAGTGTGGAGCAGAGCGTGGGCACTAGGGCGGGAGTCGGGGGAAGGCCACAGCACACTGGTACTCCAGCAAAGCCAAAGCCCATCTCCTCTGGCCACTGACAGCTTTTCCTTGGTACAGATTGTGCCCCAGAGGAGTATCCAAAGCTATTCCATTATGCACTCATCAACCCTGGCTTGTCAGCCTTGGGGAAGGTCACTTTATTCATAAAAATGCCTCTTTGAGTTTCTTTAAAAAAAAAAAATAGTTGTAGCACCATGGTGATCTGTATTCAAAGGGAAAAAAATCTGGTGTACACTGCCCAGTCACCAAAAAAATTAGAGGCACTCATTCATACACACCCCCACCAAACTTTTCTCTGATGTCACACTTGCTCTGTGCTAGCATTCTGGCACCCTACCCGCCACCTGGGGAAAAAAAAGGCTTCTTCTACGGAGCACGAGAGTTGCTGTCAAAAATGCTTTAAGACAGTCATCTAAAAACAAACAAACAAAGAAAAAAGTGTCTCAACCTTTTAGAAGCCTGTTCATTTACACACCCTAAAGGAAATGGTGTAATATTATATCTGTTCTTAATATCTCCCCTCTGGACTTGACATGATGCCCTGCATGGTTCTCTTCCAGTCCTGAATGAAAAGGCATCAATATTGTCTGGGAGAGGAACCCTCCTGGGCCTCGCCATCCCTGGCTGCATCTGCCACTGTCTTCCCTTGTCCACATACTGCTGACACAGCGCGCTAGCAGAGGTGAGCTCTTAGAGGAGAATGCGCGGGAGCTGATGACCACTGGTGTCACTACGACAATTTGGCATTTTCATCTGGAGTCCATTTAATTTGGAAGGGGTGAGAAGAGTCAAGGGCAAGGGCTGGGAGTGGGGTGAGGGAGGCAGCAACTACTTTAGCACCCCTCCCTGGCCCCAAGTTGTTGCTTAGAATTCAGGCTGAAAGAAAGAAAACAAAAATCTGACATCTGCCATAAAAACCAATAACAAGTCCCTTCTTAGGATGAGCAGTTAGGTGGATCTCTGGTGTTCCAAGACCCTGACGTTTTCTGTGACAGGCGACGGGAGGAGACTGTGCTATAATGTCAAAAGCATCGCCAGGAGGAACAGTAGGATTGCCAAAAGGCGGCTGGGTATCCTTGGTGTCTGTGCCGCGTTCTCGCCGCGGGATGGCTCGGCTGACTCATGTACGGTGTCATCTGTTCGAACAGAAAGCACACATTCCAATGAGATTTCACATCCGTAATAACTCTCTTGCAGCAGCCTGCTGTTAACAGACCTCGCCACCCTCTGCAAAGTAAGGTAATGAACCTTGTGCCACCATTGACTTTCATGTCTGCATAATCACTCATTATTTACAGCAAACAAAGGAGAGGCAGAGAAAATTGCACTTTCTCAGCAATATTAATAGTTTCCTTGAAAATTGAGGGGGGGGGATTATGCACACACGTGAGCTCCTCTGGTTTGCCAGCTGTCAGACACCTTGCACAGAGCTGACATGTCTGCATGTAACTTTTAAACCCAAGATGCCACAGAGAAGCAAGTAACATGTTCGGGGTGGGGGCACTTCTGTGGGCACATTAGCAGTTAACCAGAATGGGCTGCCCATTTTCCTCATTCTAAGCACTTTCATAGGATTAGTGTTGCATGCCTGGTTGTTGGAAGCCTAGATGCATTTTCAAATATGAAAAATAAAGTGCCAAAACAAAAGCCTTTAAAATAAACTGTACTTATGCCCACTAACCCTCAATACACCAGCGCCCACTGGTTTGCTTACAATTTAGGCAACAGTTACCATGCTATTTCCATGACAAACCCTGTAGCTCCAGTATTAAATTACTTGAACTTAACTATTTTTATTTTTATCAGGCTGATGCTTGGCACATAAAAATTAATGCAAAATTTCCTCTAAATAAAATGGATTAGGTGAGGTAAGCTTCTTTTATTTAGCTATAAAGTGTTCTCCGAGGCTGCCTCTGACTTTCCAGAGCCTTCCTGATTGGCATGACTAGCAGGCTTAACTTTGAAACAGGAACTTTGCAGCAATTAGCACCCAAAGATAGAGTGGAGGCTTGCCTCTGAGCCGTGCTGTGCTCTAGTGTTGCACACCCCCTTCCTTCCACCTGGCCTGGCTTACGCTTTTAGACTCAGTGATCTCTGAACTGCACGTTCTTGGGACCTACAGTGGGGTTCTGTGGTCGATTTTATGTCAGCATCAGGGGCCCTTCCTGTGGGAGCTCGGCCACTGTCATCCTGGCTTCTCTCAATAGTCATTCAGAGAGAACGGTGACAAGTGACACTCTAGTGGTTGTTCTCAATTTTTTAGACCTCAGGATAATCCCTAAATGACCCACTTCAAACCTCTTAATGGATTAACTATCTGTTGTTTTAAATTTGCTGACATTTTCATAGCACACAACATGCTACATTAAGGCTGCTTTTTCTTCACTGGGTGGAGTCACATACCCTATTATTTGTCTGAAAGTGACCCCTTTCAGCCTACCACACACATTTCCAGTATGAACTAAGATAAGTTTTCTCGGCTTTGCATCTTCTGCCCTGGAGGGCTCTTAGTTCAGCCTGTCCTGTGTAGACGCTGCTGCATCCCTAAGCCAGAGTGGCTATTAGCTTAGGAGACTGGAAAAGGTTAGAAGCAAGAGTGGGAAGTTAGATGGATGCAGAGGAAACTATAAAGCCCCACACAGGTTAGCCAGGTACTTGTGGACTCTCCTTTTTTCCCCTGCTCTTTCTCAGCTTTGCAAAGGTATGACATCTGTAGTTAACAGGAGGTAGATGTAAATGCCCTTAATAGCCCTGAAATTAAAATCTAAATAATTTCTTAGGAGCACCAATATGTTGTCAATCAGAACAACAGAGCACTTCAGGCTTAACTGTGGAAGAAAACCATCAACCCTGAAGACTGCAGAGTTCATTTTGAAATACCACTTGTTTCATACACCTGCCGTTACATCAGCTGTGGGGTTCTTCTCCATCTTATTTTGACTAAGCTCAAGGTTGGACGTGTGCTGCTCAAAGGTACCCAAGTAACACTTAGGCACTCAATGTGAGCTTGAAGGGAGCCAGCCCTGCCTGTCCCTCCAGGGTGCTCAGCAAGGGCTGTCCATGGCTCCAGGCCCGCAGGACATGGAGAGGAAAGCATTGGTTTTTTGTATAAGGGAAGCATGAGGCTAAAGGTGCTTTTCAGACCTATAGCCATGTACCGTCCTGCTCTCACTGCAACCGGCTGGTCCTGGCTCAGGATTCTACCAAGCATTTAAAACAGGGCCTCACTGTGGGGAGATTCTATGGCCCCCGAGAAGTGGAATGAGAAATGCACTGCCATTTGGGTAAATCAGAACAATTGCAGAATTCTCAGGGAATTCATAAGCAAAATCTATCCCAATGGAAGTTACACCTAAACCTGAGAGAATGTCTAACACCTATAACAGTGAATGTGGCTTGGAAGAAGAAAATATTCCTTTTCAGAAGCCAAATCAAGTCTTGCTTCCTGGCTACAGGATTCCACCCCACGAGAGTTTCAATGGTTAACTGGGAGGACGCTAGCAATATTTTGGAGCATATTATGTGGCATATGTCTGCCCTGAGATCATCCTGTATCCCTGATGATAGGAAACTGGCAGGCAGAGTGTGCAAGCAAACATCAAAGACAAATACATTCCAAAGACAGGTGAATTAGTACACGTTGCTGAGAACATGCAGTGGAACCCTTTCAGGCCTGACGGATCCATCAAGGCTGGGCCTACCCTCAACCACTCAACACCGTGTTGCAGAGCTGCAAACCTGACTGGATTTTCTAAGGAATAAGGTGAAGTACTCAGATCTAGCACTGCATTTATACAGCCAGGGATGGTAGTGCAACCTTGTCTTATGTTTTCAGTGAAGATGCTCAGCAGATGAGCCCTTCAGCACAGTCATGGCTGACGGAAGGAAGGAGTTGTTCCTGCATCCACCTGTGCTGCTCTACCTGCATGTCACTGCTCCCCCCCCACTCTGACTACATTCTGTCCAACTTCCATCAGCTATATGTGCAGGGACTGGGGGGCCATCGTGGATTTTTATTTATTTATTTATTTAATTTTTTTTATCCTCACCCGAGGACATTTTTTGCATTTATCTGCAGACAGAGCAGGAGGGAGAGAGGGGGGAAGAGAGAGAGAGAAACATTGACGTGAGAGAGACACATGGAGTGGTTGCCACCCACACGACTCCAACCGGGGCCGGGGACAAACTGCAACCGAGGTACGTGCCCTTAGCGGGAACCGAACCGGGACTCTCTGGTCTGCAGGCCAACTCTCTAACCGCTGAGCCAAACTGGCCAGGGCCCATCATGGATTTTTAAATGCTTGGTGAAAAAGAGCCTGTTTCCCCAAAGACAGTATAATATGCTCATGTATGAAAGCATCCTAATATGTTGCATTTTTCTATTGCCAGAATAGTCCTCAGTAGCAGAGAAAAACATACTATCTGTTATGTTTCTAAACAGTCTCTTACTTCCTTGATAGGCAATGGAATTTACCTGGAAAAGAGATGACTGGAAAGAGATGCCTACATGCTCTAACAGTGAGCATCAGAAAATCCTAATTCAGCATCACTTCTGTTAATAACATGCCTGACTTGGCTGGTCATTCTGTGCATGACAAGAACAAAGCCGAGAGAGTGAAGTCCTCTTTATCAATATCTCTAATAATGGGTAAGAGAATCCTACTTTTATATTAGCATTGGAATGGGAGTTGAGAGGTCTGAATATCACACCTGGATCTGTCTCTGACCAGCTGTGTCACCTGGGCAAGTCTCAGTTACAAAAGGAAGAGGGTAGATTCTGGTCCTTCCAAGAGATCCCATCTAACTCCCAGATGCAATGATGGCCTGAGTCCTGGAGCTTGGGAGGAATCTGGTACCTTGAAAAGCCACAGTGATGCTTCCAGGTTTCCAGGACACAATTAAACTGTCTCCAGTCAGCACTCATTCCTTGCAACTTTCTAAAGCGGCTAACTGACCCCTAGGGAGCCACGAGGGACTCTGAGAGCTCATTGTACACACCTCTCCCTTGTGCTCTGGCTAAGATACCTGCCTTAGAAAAACAAGGATGCTTGGGGGGAAAACCTAACTCCTCCTGTCAGTTACAATGAGAAAGCTATCGTATGTCCTGAGGCACCACATTTACTCAGGCTAAGTTTCCCTAAGGCTCATCGACTGTCCCAGTAATAATACTCAGAGGGTAATTTCTAGGACGACAAGAAAGAAGTCCTACTGCAAATAGATGAAAGAAAGTCTCTGTTTATCTAAGGCAGGGGGCTCACAGCTTTCTATGGAGAGGAAATAATTTTGTTTCCCTTAAGCTTTGAGCTGACCATAGGAGATGAGTAAGTAAACGAGTCAAGATCTCGAGCAAGTAGGGCGAGGAGGAGAAACTACAGGAAGGCGAGCACAGGGGCACCGAGACACACACCTCACAATCAGTCTCGAGTTGCAGTACGTAGCCAGATTGAATTTATAACCAAATGGACAGTTTACATTATCTATAGTATTCTATGGTATAAATACTTCAATGAGTGCTTTTGTGGGTTTTATTTTTCTTCACAGTGATGGGAAAGTTTGAGTGTGTACAAATTAGTAATAGGAAAAAAAGTCTATTTATCCTGAATACTTTTTTTGCCTCAGTGATCAAGGATCACATTTGGCTCGACAGACTAACACATTTGTGGGAGCAGCAGGTGTGTGAATATGTGGGGTTAGGAGGCAACATGATTATACTTCTCCAAATCAATCACTATCAACAATAGCACAAATAATATTTGAAATAGGATAAAGTTCTTTAAGATCACTTCAGTGACACATGTGAATTTCTAGAGAAAACTAAATATGTTGAATTAGTGACTATTTTATGTAATAGTCTTACTACTTTTATCCACAGATTTGGACATAATATCAAAGCATATACAATAGAAATTTTTTTTTTGGTCTTATATGAAAACAGATCCATTAATATTCACAGCGACTCACCAGCATGCTCGGAGGACATGGTAAAAAAAGTAGTGAGATTTTTAGCATTCTGATGGGGTTCTACATTAGGATACTGCAGTATATCAAACACATGCCCGAAAAAGAAAAGTTGTTGTATCTAACATGCACTACACAGAGATACTGGAGGAATGAGGAAGGCTATAAGTAAGATTAGCACCGCTAGCAATGAGCAACTCTAACATGCAAACATGCGGAGAGGAAGAAAGGAAAAAAAGTACTGAAGCACCAGAGAGATGCACTTGTTAAAAGAGATTCTCTAAGCATACTAACCTGCTGGTTCTAATGAATTTTCTACTTTGTCGTTAACATCGAAAACACGATCATGAACACCTATAGTTTTCATACAGCTATCTATAACAAAAATAGAGATAACAGCCAAATATGTTAGTGCAGACACCCTTAAACTCCCGATTCTTTCTTCGTTTCTTTCTCTCTATTTTTTTTCCTTCTATTGATGTAGAGATTGCTTAACAATCACTGGCATGTATCCAGATGCCAATCTTGTCCCCATTTGTTGTGACGTACAACAGTCTAAGAAACAACAAGTTAGCCACTGCTGTGTACTTAAAAATAAAAGCATCATGAAGAAGGATGAGAAAAAACCTGATGAAAACTAAAACATGAATGTTGATATACAAAACAGATACCACACAGGATTTAACAGTAAAAAAAAAAAAAAGTTTTACCGCTGTGAACCAGACCACACAATAAGCATGCGCAGTGAAGCCACCCTCTGAAGCTCAGTCTGGGGGACTTACTTGTCGGTCTCACAAAGACTTTGAGCTTTAGACAGGACCTTCTTCCGTTATCTGGGATTGCAGAGGCTGTGGATAAAACAGAAAGAGAGCGAGAGAGGAGAGAACAACGGATTACTCTTCATTTTCAAATGCAAATGGTCTGCAATAAATGCCTTCTGAATTAAGAGGAGCACACTGGGATCCTCCCCAGAAGTTAAAACACAAATACTTTTCAGATTGACACAGACTCTTACAGAAAGGGCTTCTTCCCTACCCCTGTTCTCTTCTCAATAAGATCAAGAATCATGCAAGAATGTTGGAAATCCACAGAAAATACTTTGGATTTTTATTTCAAAGGCTCTTCCACTTAACTCGATCTGTTATCAATTTTCTCTAAAAGAAGATAATGCTCCAGCCCCTCCCCCTCCCCCGCAGGAAGAGGGGCCCAGCAGAGCCCAGGTGAAATGCTGGCAAAAACCAGCCACAGACAGTTACAAGGCCAACTTAAACACGACCTATTTCTGCTGGGGAAAGCCACGCTTTGTCTGTCCTGAAAGCCCGTCTGTCAGTGCTTTGCAGGTAATTCAATTAGAGGGTCTGCTCAGAACTTGGCTCCGCATTCTCTCTGACTAAACCGAGCCCAGCAACTTCCATCATGCCATTATAAATACAATATGCTATTGAGACAGGACTATGCAGTGGTACGTTTATTTTTAAAAATTTGCCACAGAGAAGGATGGAATTAATAAAGTAGGCTTACCAAAACATGACAACATGTTTCAAGTTATAAATCATTTGAGGAAGAAACTTTCTTCTCCTCTTCAGGATAATAAGACCGTAAACTCGCCCTGCGTTTGAAAGATTATCTCCCCTCAGAACACACAGCGGAACGTCAAAGGGATTTGCAAGGGTGGCGGGACCCTTGACAATCACATGTGTTTACTAATGCATTCTAGAAATGACAAACATTACAGAATGAGTGCCGCACACTTTCCACCCCGTGTGCTCGCTTCAAGTGGTTTCTTTGTTCAGACAGAGCAGATGACATCAGTCAAAACACACATGGCTTGCAGTTCGTCCTGCGATGCCCTCGGTGACAAAGAGACGGCTTCGCTCCCCTTGATTTCCACCCTTTGCTGTTCGACGCAGAGGCGGGGCCCAGAAAACGAAAATGCTTATTTTGTAGGTGAGAGGATTCAAGATGCAAATCCCAAACTAATTTCACACGAATCTCCTCGTGTCATTCCAGATCCTGTCCTGGAGGAGAATTTGTAAATTCACCACCTAACAGACATCACGCCGCAAAGAACCCCGGCGTTGCTATTCAACACCTGTAGAAAACTCTTAATTCTCAGACAGAAGTGCACAGAAAAGATGTTTTCGGCCCTTCCCATCTCCCCCCGTTTGTTCTGACAAGCAGTTAAGAAGTGTTAACAGCTGGCTTTGCTGTAGGCTTTCATTAAATCAAAGTCGGAAAAACTCCCTCTACTGACATTTACAGTAACTGGTGTGTTATTTAGGGCACAATATTTGCACTCTGTGGTCTGATCCAGGAAATGGTGTCCTTCCTGTGGACCCCAGCTACAAATGTGTCACAAACACAGCACACACAGGTGACTCCAATTCATTAGAAAAACCAGCGGTTCTGGAGATTATGCCTCATTCGTGAGAGGCGGTGTGAAAAGGGGCACAGGGCCCCCACACTGCCGCTGTACGGGTTTCGGAGATTCCTGAGGTCACTACCAACCTTGTGAACTGGATTTGCCACAGGCACGAACTGATTTTCTCAACAACACTGCAAGACGGAACGGGCAAGGCAGCATCAGATGTTTGTTTCAGTGGGGGAACTCCTCGGAATTAGTATAAGTCTTTCCGATTTATATGTAGGAGAAATCCTGCAAGTCCAGGACATTAAAATCACTAATAACTCAACAGCAACAGATGATAAGCTGTCCAGGAAAAACGGAAGGGTTCTCCCAACAACTCTCCAAGAGGGACAATTAGCCTTAGCTACTGGATGAGTTACATTCTTCTGCAAATTAAAGATATAGAATGTACTTATATTTGTATAAAATAAAAACCTGTTTCCCATCAGACTTCTCCACTAGCTCCTCGTCTCCTCCCTGTCATCAGAAAGGCTGTAAGGATGTGAGCGTGACTGACACCCTATGGCCCTGTTGGACTGTTATCCTCTAATCCTTAGAAAAAATGGTGAACAAAGAATATAAACACATACTGTGAGCACACAATGCAGATCACATCGAATCAATGGACTCTGTAGTCTCTGACCTGAGCTCATAAAGTGAAGTCTTACCCCTCAGAGCCAACCTCAGGGGGTGTGCCTTGCTCCGTCAGTTTAACTCGGGTTCCTTATTTACCATGCTGAAAAACAAAAAGCGTAAAACCTTTTCCCACATACCCTCTAAACTCATTTTTTACGCAAAGCTTAAGAGTGAAAGCGTGGCTTTATTCCATGTCATGTTCCAGGTATCCTAACCCTCGCCCTTGGCTGACTAATGAAGGATGCCTTTATGTCACTTAGAAATATAGATGATTCGTTATCAGGAATATTTGAAGCTATGAGGTAACATCATAGAGCTTTACTGGTCACAATAAAAAGCCAAGGATTGAGCATGAAAAACACAAAATAACAGAAATTGAAAAATGTAATATTCATACAGTAAATTTACAAAAAAAAAATCCTCTCGGGATCAATTACAAGGACAAGAATTGAAGATGGATGTAAGAGAGAAAAAACTTAAAATGTGCCTGTTTTTTGTCAGGAGGCAGGTAATATTAATCCCTATGATTCCAGAGACATCACTGTATAATGGCCAACATTATCTTTATCTTTGTTCAGATAAAATTAAAGTTTTTATGCTGCTTTCCTTAGAAAATTAATAGTGAACATTTGTAAACTGATAGTAAATAGTTACAAACATGCATTATATATTACTGCAGCTTCATCCATCCATTCAAAGGCTTTTAAAATCCCTACTATGTGCTAGTTTCCCTATTAGGTGCTGTGGATGCAAAGATGTAGAAGACAAACTCCCTACCTGGGTGCTGTGCTTATCCCAGCTGGGGTCATAAATCTCAAGCACAGTTCAGGGCACCAGGAGGGTCTGTGTGGAACTAGGTCTGCAAGTATCACCAACACAGCTGGGCAGGGAAAGTTAGCTTTGTTTGGGGGGTGTGAGGGGTCCCAGACATGCATCTCAGGGGGAAATTTATCAAGGCTTCTCAGGCCCTCAGGAAGCTAACCAGTGGCCACTGGTAGAATGAAAACAATTTGTCCCCAAGTTGCCAAATGGGAGGTTTCAGCAACCAAGATGAGGTATTAACAGATGAAGAAAACCTAGACCTGAACTCCTCCTATAAAGATACATGGCTTTTCTAACAGAATTTGCCAAATCAAAATAAGAAATGCAACTCATGTCTTAAACACGTGTCACATAATCCCAAATCCTGTCCTTTACTCAGTTTTCTGCTGAAAATGTACACTTGGAGTCAGGAAGCCGAGAACAGGGGAAGGGGGACCATTAAAACAAGGACAACCTCCCACTCCACAATCTTAATAGCAACTTTATAAATCAAACCACAGAGTCCCTTCCTCCTAATGATCTGCAAAGTACCAATCAAAACCTTACAACACACAATGAAATATCACCCGGGGGCCCACTGGTTCTCTGTGTGTAGAGTAACATGCTCATAAGGCAGGGAGGGCTGCTTATCTTCCCTGTTCCATGACCTCAGACAGGGGCCCACCTTCAGCCACTCCTGAACACTCACTCCTTGGTCTCCCTGGGCTCAGGTGAGCACTACTCAGCACTCCACGGCCAATTTGATACATAAAGGGAATCACAGCCAATGCCCCCAAATCAATATTTCCAAAAGCTGTATTTCGCATGGCTTATATATGTGATATTAGCTTCACAATTCACTAAGGCCTTTCGGTCTGATGCGGCCAGAGAACACTGGCATCCTTGTGGCAGGCAGTTTCTGACCTGGCTCCAGGGACCCCTCCTCCTTTTATGCCCCTCCCCCAAGTTGCCTGGACCCAGTCTCCAGCTTTTCTAATAAGCAGAATTACAGCAAAAGTAATGGGATGTCCTTTTTGTGATTATGTTGCAAAAGACAGTGACTTCCTTCTGGCTAGCACTCTCTCTCTCTCGCTGTCCCTCTTGCTCATGAAGCAAAGTGCAATAATGTGACATTCTCCACGGAGAGGCCCACGTGGCAAAAAACCGATGGCTTCACGCAACCGCCCACAAGGACCTGAGTCCAGTCGTGAGTGAGCTCGAATGAGAATCCTTGCTGAGGCATGAACGGACTCTCGCCTCGTGAGAGACCCGGACCTAGAGGATCCAGCTAAATTGCTCCTGGATTCCTCACAGAAGCTGTGAAAAAGTAAATGTTGTCTTAGCCACAAATTGGGGAGTAATTTGTTTCTCAAGAGCTAACCGATTCCGTGCCATCCAAGGCTTCCCACAGCTGACTGGCGACCTGAGGACGCAGACACTGGCGAGTCCTCTGCTGAAGGCCCCTGGCCTTGCTCCCAGGAGCAGTGCCTCCCTCTCTCTGCTGCCCTGTCCAAACAACTGGGTGCTTTACCAGTTTGCTTCGCAGGCTACTGTTCCCAGTTCACTTAAAACACGCCTCGAAGAGGGGTAATTGCAAACTGCTGTGGAAGAAACACTAGGGGACATCTCTATTCATTTTCACTCCAGCATTTGAAACTGGTTTTCATTTTCCGTCCCATGCCACTTAGTTTGTTTTTGCTAATGGAGCCAACCTGTGCTGTTCCTTGCAATTAGCATGATATCTCACGTTAACCCCAAACTGCTGGGTAACCCTAAATGCTCTCTCATACAAAATGGACACAAGTCACAAGGGGGAATGCCTTTCCTCAAATAGGAGAAATAGAATGTGAGCGTAAAAATACCTGAAATAAAAGAGCTTTAATAATAAGTGAAAATGTCTCTTAATATCAAGAAACTCCTGAGTTATCTTTTTTTAAATCCTCACCCGAGGATATTTTTCCCTGTTTATCATCAGATAGAGTGGAAGAGGGGGCGGAGAGATACACCCTCACATCGCCTCCCTCCCGGACAACCCGACCAAGGCTGGGACAAACCGCAACTGAGGTACGTGCCCTTGACCAGAATCGAACCCACAACTCATTAGTCCACGGGCCAACGCTCTAACCGCTCAACCAAACCGGCCAGGGCCTCTCAGGCACCTTTTCCACAGGCTATCACATTATGAGATTGCTGTGCTGTGCTAAGGAGCTGCTATCAGATGAAATAGAAACACATGAGATTTCAAGCAACTCAAAGGTAATCAAGGACCATCTTCTTCAAGAACCAGCGGAAGTTTAGCGGGAGGGGGTGAGACTCTCGTAGTAGATATGTTCACATGTTCAGGCCCACACTGCACTCATTAGTCAGCTCTGCTCTCTCTGCTAACCGTATTCATCCTCAAATCTGAATTCCAAAAGTACAAATTCTGCTCCTTTTCTGTGTCCCTTATGCATCTGGGTACTTTGAGAAGTTTTATTTTTAAGGATAGCTGCTTTCTTCTTCTTCTTCTTTTTTTTTTTTTTTAAAGAAATGAATGTGTGGAAGCATCAAAAATGCAGTTTTGCACTATGTTCGCCACAGGCAATATTTCTCCATTTGTGAACATCAGAGGAAAAGATGGGCGATTAGTTGTTAGCGGAGCCCAGTGTTTCCTCGGTAGGTCTTCATGGGGTTCAACACACAACACAGATATGTGCCAATTAGACAGGTGATGGCAGAATTAAGCATTAATATTCCTTTCACAATAAATGCCGAAAAAGTAAAACCAATGTAAATAAATGGTACTGTTTGAAAATGTCTTCCAGAATATAATGAATCAATAAAATCCATTCTGTGTATGTGGGCAGAGGGTGGGAACAGGAGAGACAGTAACTGAAGCCAAGCGGACTGCTCGGAAAATGGTGACCACACTCTCAGAAACAAGTCTTCCAAGTCAGGCCTCCGGGGAGGAAAGAGGACCCCAGCAACAGCTTGCAATGCACTGCCTGCCCCTTTTAAAACCGAGCACAACATGTTTTCTCACACGAAGGACAAAATCACCAGTCATAACGGAATGTATCTGCCCATTCTTCCTTTGGAGATTTAAAAGTCCCCTGTGTTAATAACCTGCTCCTGGCCCCAGGTTTATCAAAGTTGCACCCAAGGGCACCCACAGAAGCTGGCCCCATCTGCCCACGCATTTCATCTCCTGCAGCCCGAAGTGTCTCAAGACTTCAATCACTGGCAGGTTAAGGTCAAAGTCCCAGATGTAAAGCTTGAAAATGAGGTTACTAAGTGAAGGTGGAAGCCTTGGAGAAATGTAAAATATCATGTAAATATTAGATACTTTGATATGGCTCTGGGGACGTTTCTTTTTAAGAAATTAGAAAAGGAAGAGGGGTGTGTTTCCAACAGTAAAATAGGGGTAAAACAATGCACTCTGCAAACTAAAACTTGGTTACAACACGAGGGAACTGTAACAGGGACAAATAATTAGAGGAAAGTTCAGGGCAAGGGAAGTAAAATGAGTTCCAGCTGTGCAGCCTCAGACAAAAGAGAAAACAGGAGGTAGCAGCCTGCACCCATTGCCCCATCCCTCCGCTCCCTCAGGCACAGTTCTCACTGCAAATGCTAACTTAAGTGTTATTTAAATTCCTGCAGCTAAGCCTCAGTAGATCGATTACTTTTTCTTAGCAACCTCAAATAAAAGGCTGAGGACAAGTTTCTTTCCACAGATTTGTAGGAATAAACAAATAGGACATTATCATGCTTTTATACACATGTAGTTGATGTGTGAGCAAACTTTTCCTTGTTTTTTAAAGCTCAGTGACAGCAAACTTATTTCTCATGCTTCCTGAATAAGCGTATGATCTGTCCCATATACTTTGATATCTATTAAGGCATGAGCAAAAAAATAACCTGGATTTCAGAGAATGCTTTTAAAATATCCTGTATGAGAAGAATTTCTAGTTCTAGCTAAGGAAAATTTAAAGTCAGCTTAAATCTCAGATTCTGAATCTAATCTTGATTGCATCCTTCCACAATGTAACTGGAGAAATCCAGTCCACATAGGCAGAGGAAGCGAGATAACATTAGGTGTCATTTTAATTGTTAACCAAACCCTAAACACGAAGAGCTTTAGTTAAGTCCCTTATGAGATATTTTACTATTAAAAAAAAAAAAATCACTGAATATCTTTGAATAGTTAGGAAAAAATAAATTTCTCACTATAAACTGATGTTGTAACTATTTTCTGAGACCTGGGCTGGCCTGAGACCACACTGTTGAAATGACTGTCCCAGGCCATTAAGGTCAGATAGTTCTTTTCTCTTGTTTGTGGTAACGAGTGAATTTCACCTGCTGTACCAGATAGCTATGATCTCACAAAAGGAGACAGAGAAGCAGAATGATGGGTTTACAAAAACTCCCCTTCACCTAAAAGTCACATATAAAAATATCAACAACAAAAGCAAAAACTCAGACAAAGGGCAGAATTCCTAAAATCCCAGAAAGGAACTTCTCCACAGGCTCTTGTGCCACCTCTGTGACATGCTGCTGGGGTGACTAGTCACTGGTAAGCACAGAAAGCCACGAATCCTATTACTCATTGATACAGTATTAACAGAAACAATGTTATCATATCGCACTAATGTAGCATGACAGGAAATTACTAATAAATCATCAAGTTAATACAATTCAAAGATGTTAATGTTTCTCTGAATCTTTCATAACCACTTCCATCCTTTTCTTCCTGGGTGAGGGGCCTTGGAAGGGACATGGTTTAGTGACCTGAACTTGTTCCTGCTTCATTCATTCTGACTTATTTTGTACCTTTCAGTCGGCTGCTTAACCCACCTAGGACTCAGTTTCCCTGTAAGTCTTCCCCTTTGGGAAAAAAAAATTAAGCGTGACCTACTTTCGAGGGGCCCTAAACTGTTATACTGCATTTGGGAACTCAGGCGATGGGTCCCCACAGATCTAGAACATCATTCCCGACGGCACAGATTAATGTCCTCAGCTGTCCGTGCTGCTCCCTCAGCAAGCAGGCTCTAGGGAGGGGGGCCTCGGGTTAAATAGTTGGGATAAAAAGGTATGGCTGAGTCATCAGGAAAACCAATGGGACAAGTGGGACCCTTCATTTCTAGCCTAAATTAGAAAAACGAGATTCTACCAGAGTTTTTGTGTTTTAAGGGCGGAGGGGGAGATACGGGGTGGTGGTGAAAGGCTTTACGATGTGAGGATGTGAACTGAGGCTGGGGTGAGAATTTAGAGAATTAGAAAGGGCACTGGAAAATCCCGTCCTTTTGAAAAGCATGCCAAGGTTCTGGGAGTTGTTTTTTCCATCCACTTGAAGAATATGAGCATGCTGTGACATTTGAGGGATGCCGACCACAGGTGAGGAGATGCTGCAGACAGGCTGTGCGGCTGGGAGCTGAGACCACCGCTGCAGCTGCACAGACTTGCCCCAGCCACCGCACTCCGTAAAGCCAGCCCAGAGGTGATGCCAACACTGCACCATGCCCACACCTGTCCATGGGTATGGTTTCTATTCCTATCTTCAATATTCCTTTGCATCATATTTGGGTATTTATTTACACAAATCAATTATTTCTCTGGTTGTTTTTCTTGGCCAGTAGGCCACATTCTCCCCAGTGTTGCTGTTTCTGGTGGTAAGGTAAGTATCCAGGCAGGAGAAGCCACTCCTTTGCACAGCAGGTCCTAAATGGAACCCTGGAGACCTGAACAAATGAAGGTCTTTCTTTAGAGGATGAAGTTCTCCCAAGGAGGGCGTCATTTAGGTACCAGGATTATACAACATGTCTCACACCCGAAATCTTTTCCTTGACGAAGATCATTCACTGAGTGATAAAGCCAGTGACATGGCTACATTCTAGTTTGCTCTGGCTGTCTCTGAGTGGGGCCGTTTCCTCTAAAGTTGACGGCTGTGTAGTGCAGGGTGTCACCCCACAGGACAGCAGTCAGGGTCTACCAGAATCTCCTCCCATGTTCATTTCCTTCTTTCTCTCTCCCGCCCTTCTCCCCCTTTCAGTCCACACGAATAGCTAGTCCCAATGCTATTTCCTCCCAGGACCTCCCCCCTCTCCCTTTTCTAATGTGGCCTCTCCTTTGCCTCTCAAGGTCCCAGCTGGCTCTGGCCACTTGAGCGATTTCCCATTTCTCCAACACAGTAACTGTCTTCCGGCTCCTTGCTCCAATCTTTCTACCCCTTGACGGCATGTACCCCAGCCCGTGTTGCTGTCCGAAGATTCCCACTGCTTTGTTCATAGCATGTTCAATAAAGATCTGAAGAATGAGACCAGAGGTTAAAAAAAAAAAAAAAATGTGTAGCTGCAACATGATTTGTTGACAAACATGAACCAAAACTCAGGTTTAGAATGAACAGGGAACACGAAGAGAGGTGGCGAAGGTCAAAGACTTTTTTTTAAATCCCCCTTTCCTGGAATGGTCCTCTCCCCTCTCTGCTGGCTCCTTCTTATGCAAGGATCTCGGAAACTGTGACCTGCTGGTCAGCCAAAGCTCGGAGCGACACAGAAAATTCAAACCTGTATCATTTTCACATCTGGGAGTGTGTGGTCCCGAGAGATAAGAAGTGAACGGAACGAATGTGGGTATGTTTAGAGCAGAAATAGGCAGAATCTCCTCAGATGATCAGCCTGCCCCTCCAGTTAGCAGGAGAATAAAGGCAAAAGGATGCTAGAATCTGAGTACCACCGGGTGACGATGATCGGAGAGGGAGGAGCCCCCGGCTGACACCCTCTGCTCATTCCAAAGCCTCAAACACCACCCGAGAACATAACCCTCCAACTGCAGTGAGGGATACTCCTCTACTTTAGCCATCGCTGAAGCCAAAACCCAACTGCAGGCATTTTCATAAGTGTCAAAACCACAGAGCTAGTTTTTTTGTGTGTGTTAAATACATATCTGAGAACATGAAACTAATACTTTTTTTTTTTTTTTTAATCCTCACCCAAGGACATTTTTCCATTTTTTGTTCAGATAGAGTGGGAGGGAGAGAGAGGAAGAGAGAGAGAGAGAGAAACATCGACATGAGAGGGACACATCGAGTGGCTGCCTCCCGCACGACCAACCAGGGCCGGGGACAAACTGCAACCGAGGTACATGCCCTTAGCGGGAACCGAACACGGGTCTCTCTGGACGGCAGGCCGACGCTCTAACCACTGAGCCAAACCGGCCAGGGTGAAACTAATATTTTTAAAGTGTAGGAAAACTTCGGCCATTGAGAGTAATAGGTCAGACGTGTAATTCCAATTTAAAATATATAATTGGAACAATTGATTCAGACTTGTGACTAAGTGAAATCTTAGGTTTACGTAATTTGAAAACATTTAAGATAATTAAAACTTCACATTTTTAAGTTTAAATTCTTACGATGTTAAGAATTAAGTATTTGGGAAGGTTTTATGGTCAATTTAAGTACTTAAAAAGGAAAGAATATATTAAATCTTTAACGGTTAAAGGAGTTTAATTAAGCAAGTTTGTAAATGGAGCCAATATATATATAGAATCATAAGATGTATAAACTAATTTGAATAGGCTAAATTTGACATTTTAAGCAAGACATATTTTTTAATTTCTAATTTTAATAAGTCAAATATCAAATTTTAAATCCAAACTAACCCTTTAAATAATCTTTCCTAGGGACAAAAACCATCCTCTGTGCACCAGAAATTCATACTGATACTTCCTTTCCTGTCATGATTCAAATGCTGCCTCCCCAGGGCGGCCTTCCATGATCACGCCATCGAAAGCTGTCCACCCTCTGCTCTCCATATGTCTGTCACCACCTCTGACTACTTTTATAGGTCCTGGCGTAACTGGCAGTTTAAGAGATTTGTTTGTTTCCTGGTTTATTGTCTATTTCCCAATTAAACTGTAAGCTCCAGAAGCAGGAGCCATCTTTTAAAATACACCACCACGTTTCAGAAACCGAACATAGTGCTTGGTGCAAAGCAGGCACACAAAAAATATTTTTGAAGAAATGAATAAAAAAACAAAGTAAAAACAGAATAAGGCAGAAATATTCAGGTCCATATATTACAGAAAATAACCAGAGACCAAGGTGTTCCAGAAACCTGAGATCTTCGGGGATTGCTAGGCTGCGTTCTTCTCTCTCTGTGCGTTTTACTTTTATGTTTCCTCTTGCTATCGGGTAATCTCATAGCCAGATGAAAATGGTGCCCACTTTATTGCTGCAGCAAACTTTTTATGAGATTTGTTTACTGTTTGATTTGCCAAAACTCTGGTTTCGCAGGCAGATAATGCACAGATGGTACCAAAATGGATAATAAAAGGTTGATGAATTACAATTATAAATTTAACATGAAGTATATTAAATAAATCAATGATGTATTTTTAGGAGCTTATGGTATTTGAAAAGTCCACAGAATGAAGAAAAAGATAACCATCTTTCAAAATATGTTCCTGTTTCTTAAGAAATTTGTGAAGCTAGCATATAAATACAGGTATTCTAGCCACTAGCCATACATTAATACTGATGTCCTATTTAAGTTTTAAGAAATTATTTACATTTGAGTGCTGACTCTACATGCCATACATATAGAAAGTTTTTTTGCATAGCTTTGCACTTCGGGCAAAACATTAATTCTATTTCTCTTCTGCTTTAGTGGAAGAAAAAGTACGGACTCTTGGGTCAACTTATCTTTTTAATCGAAGAGGTCTCAGTTGAAATTGGCTTAGGGTTTGCTAATTACAAGACTCAACAGGGGGTTTTCCTTATTTGGTGTAACTCATATTTCTATTCATTAACCCCAGTTTTAAAAAGATTAAAAAGGTCTGAATAGAAACAACTTAAAAGTTTAAAGAATATCCTTTCCCCTGTGATACCGTCAGATACTTCAAAGTGCAAATTCCCCCCATACTATCTGATTACAAATCTCTCCTGGTTGCCATACATTTTGAACTTCCCAACTACACTGTGCTGTGGGGAGATGAGAAATTGGTCATTTTTGTTTTTCATTCTATAGATTGGGAAATTTCCCGTCAACCTGAGTTATAAGGAAATCGGGGTTCTGAAGGGCAATCCTGCTAGCTGCTTTTCGTGGGGCCAAGCCACTGGGTTCAGATGCTTTCATTCTGGTGAAAAGATCATTCCCAGGCGGCTCTGGGAAGTCAGCCCTCCTGTAAGTGTGCTCCTTTGTTATGAATATGGAACAGATGGAGCCAAATCTATCTGCTCCGTAGGAACAAAAACACTTACAACCCAGCTCTCTCTATTAAAGACTCTACTTAGCTCCTTTATACCATCGGCTTTCTGTGCACTGCTGTGAGGTTTTGACTTTATAGAAAAAGGCACTTCATAAAAGCAACAGTTCTTACTCTTAAACCAAAGTGGCCTAAGAACTAAAGAAGATGAATATATGGTTTCACCCACAGGACTCCTCAGAGATATGCAGATATTCAATCAGGGAGTGTGTGTGTGTGTGTGTGTGTGTGTGTGTGTGTGCATGGGCACGTATAGGAGGAAGACTGTTATAAAGTCTGGTAAATGTGTGCATTAAAACAACATGAAAATATAGAGGAGAGCGATGAAGATGTCATGTCTCACATTACGAGGATGGCATCTAATTGCTGTAGCACAATAAAATGCCAGGGTTTAATTTTGTATATGTCTGGAAGGCTAGTGAGGGTTGTCTTGAACAAAATATATGACTATGCACAACAAAATCACGTGGGTAAATATAATTACTAATTGGGATTCTACAAAACAAAGGCTATATGATGCTTCCTCACTATGAAAAGTAGTAATAATTACATGCAGCATCACGCCAATTTGCTTTCCTAATCTGAAAGATGTAAACACTGCAGCTAAAACCACATGGTATTTGTTTACCACATCGATGGGCCAAAACACAACCAAAGGCCATACCTACAATGTGCTGTTGCTAAGACAGGTGTGCTGGCAGGTAGTGAGGTGACTTTCACAGGCTTCCCGGGGTGGGTGCACAACCGTATTTGGACCTCTCCTGGTTATTAGCAACAGGGGAAAGGAGTTGTCTGCCTTGTTTCATTGCATTTATGATACTGATACATTTAAAGTCTGGTTGCCTCTTCGGAGATAATTAAAAAAAGAAATTCTGTGGCAGGATGCTTTGATTCTGACTAAATCAAGTCTTCGGGCAAATTTCCTCCTGCCAGCGGAAGCACAGCTTGCCTGAAGTCGTAACCTTTGTGGGAGGAAAGGAACTGGCCTTGAAGCAGATCATGAAGCAGATGTTTTATGCCAAATCAGAGTCTGGGGATACGTAGGCTACTGCAAATAAGACTCTTCTTCTGTCTGTTCAATCATTTCAATTCCCTGCAGTGTGAAATATGAACTTGCCAACAAATGGCCAGCGTGCTGTGCCTCCCAGCAGGGGGGGTAAAGTGCCACAGCTGTGCCAGAGACCTGCAAACTCGAGAGGCGCATGACATGTTCATTAGTTCTCCTGTCCCGTCAGGGCCTGAACCAGGCGGTTCTCCAGAACCCATACGCGGGGCGGGAGCCAGGACTGCTTGCCATACCCAAGAGCCAAAGACATGATTTCCACCAAATGAGATGCACAACTGATACGCATATCTTGGATGACCCCAGAAGGTTAGTCTTTAAAACAAGAAACCAAAGAACAGATCTTCTCTGGGTACAAATAGATTGAAAAAAATACGTCTGCTGCCCTGGCCGGGTAGGTAGTTCAGTTGGTTAGGGCATTGTTTTGATACGCCAACGTTACAGGTTCGATCCTGGTCAGGGCACATACAAGAATCAACCAATGAATGCATAAATAAGTGGAACAACAAATCAATCTCTCTCTCCCTCTTTCCCTGCCCTCTCTCAAATCAATAAATACTGCCCTGGCCGGTTTGGCTCAGCGGTTAGAGCGTCGGCCTGCAGTCCAGAGAGACCCGGGTTCGGTTCCCGCTAAGGGCGCGTACCTCGGTTGCAGTTTGTCCCCGGCCCCTGGTGGGTCGTGCAGGAGGCAGCCACTCGATGTGTCCCTCTCACGTAGATGTTTCTCTCTCTCTCTCTCTCTCTCTCTCTCTCTCTCTTCCTCTCTCCCTCCCACTCTATCTGAACAAAAAGTGGAATAATGTCCTCGGGTGAGGATTAAAAAAAAAAATTAAAAAAAAAAATGCCTGCCAAAGATGACAGCTTTTCCCTTACTTTACTAGCAGCATGCTCTGTGAGTGATAAGAAAATGAAATAATGAGCCCTGGTCAGTGTGGCTCTGTTGGTCACAGGTTCAATTCCCAGTCAGGGCACATACCCAGGTTTCAGGTTGGATCCCCAGGCAGGATGCCTATGGGAAGCAACCGATGTTTCTCTCTCTCATTCTCCCTTCCTCTCTCTCTAACGTAAGTAAAAACATATTCTCAGGTGAGGATTTTTTTAAAAAGAAAGAAGAAAATGAAATATACTTTGCGTCTGAAAGCATCCAGAGGAGTTTGAACTGGCCCAGGGAAGAACTCATCGGACGGATTATCTTGCCTTTATCAGAACGATGCAACTGTGGAACCGGCCCGGCTCACCTGTGGCAGGCACACGAAGCACTAGCTCCTTCTAGCGCACTGGCCTTTTAGTTCCTTCCCATTGCAGTTTACCCGATAATAAAAGTTAATTTATCTAAATTGAAGAAAAGTAAAATTAGACTAACAAGTTTCCATTTGAGCTCTTTTGCAGCTCATTGGACATACATATTCACACATCCCTTCTATCTGTAATCCTAGATTTAAAACATCCCATATTCAGTTCTATTGTGAGATCTCTCAAAGGTTATTCACATGCTTTCTAGCACCACATTCTTTCACATTTTAATCAGGAGCTCCTTAAATAGAAGTCATTTGCATCTGTAAACATTCCCTTGCAGTAGTATTTAGCAGTATATTCTCTTTGTGTACAGCTATTTTAAAAGGGAAAATAAACCTTAATATAGAATAACAATCAAGCATATAGGCATCAAAAGATAAATTAGAGGCTTGAGAAGCCTCTGTGACCCTTTATGCAAGTTCAAAAAAAGATGTTTGAAGTTTTTCCATCTTAAAATAGCCCAGAATCGTCTAGCTTATTTTAGACAATGGATTATAGGAATACTACTCTGATAATCCAAAGCATGACCTAAATCATAAGGACATTTTCAAGATATGAAATGAGTTTGAAATAATTCATTATTTTGAAATGAGGCCAAATAAAGTACACATGGTACACGCTCCAAATGATAGACCATTATCACAACTAATGGCCAAGTTCTCATTAGTTCAACATTTCCAAATGAATGCTGCAGTCAATAAATCTCTCACAGAATGGTTACACAGGATTGTTTTAAGGGATTAATAACAAGACCTATATTTTTATATTTTAGGATTTTTTTTTGCACCAATTACTCTAGAATATTATTTTGCCATAATGTTTCTTTTTCTCTATTTAACCTGACCAAATACAAATTAGAAACATGAAATTATTTCTTAATTGATGTGGAGCTTGGTGGGAGGGAACTTCATTTCAGGATGCATAATAATATTATTATAATAGCTTCCATTTATCTACTATTTCTATGTACCAGGCACTGTGCCAGGTTTATTAAATTTAATCCTCAGCACAGTTCTGCCAGGCAGGTATTATTATCCTCATTTCAGAGACAAGGAAACTGAGGCTTAGAGGGATAAGTAGTTACTGATGACATACACAGCTAGTGTATGACAGAACGGATCTCCAAATCCAAGTGTTTCTGATGCCAAAATTCTACAACCTCAGTTTACGGTATAAATCATACTTTTCTTCATGACTGCCCTACTTCAAAAATCTGTTTCACAATTTCCCAGAAGCTCTTAAGAATCCTTCCAAAAAAAAGTCTGGGGATACGTTACAACTTGGTAGAACTTGACTGCGCAATCTTAAGCATGCATGGTAAGTTTCAGTAAGAAAACCGAGCTGGGGTTTGGCCTGCAGGGACATGCCCTATGCATCCGTCCTAATCAGGTGCATGTCAAGAGAACGTTGTTTCATATTTGTAATCACATTGTATTACTGTAATGGTAGGCGTACTCCGCAGTAGCCACATGCACGGCTGTGGGAGGAAACAGGAGACAAAACAGTAACCCGAGGTTCCAAAGAGAAAACGGGGAACTGGCAGTGTCCTTAGCACACACGCCCCTGTGAAGGAGAGGTTTCTCGGCCTGGCAGTGCTGTCCCCGACCTCGTGGCATCCCTTGGCATCTGAGCAGCTCTTGCCTGCTCCTGCCGTCTCTGGGATCTTGGCCCGGAGAAGAAGCGAAGTAGCTGACAACTTTGTGGCACAAGAACCTAAATTATCATGTAAAGCAGAAATTCCCTTGTCCAAAATCCAACGCAGAGGGTTCTGTCTGGGGGAGGGGCTTGCTGAGCCCATTCCACCTTCCTATCTACATACAGACAGAGCCAAAGGCTTTTCCTGATGTCTCAGAAAAACAACAGACGCAGCAGATCACCTTAAATTCAATAATTACAAGGGTTCCCTCATAAGGTACACCAAGGGCTATTTTGTATATTCTTTTTCTTTTTCTCTTGTAATGTAGGTATCTGATCTATAAATGTCCTATTCACCAGCACATAGAACATTTTCCTGCACCGTCTGTTTTCCTAAAATTCTTCCCCTTAACGACCAGAATGCATAGGATTCCATCCAGAGAAACAAAGGGTTCTGCTCCACTCTGGACAGATGGACAGGAGTCGAGAGTGATCCTGGTGGAACTTGAGTGCGACCATCCTCTGCTCAGAACCCTCTGGCGTTCCCATCTCCCATCTTACTCAGAGTGAACCCCAGGTCTTTACTATGACCCCGCCCCCCCCCCATCACCTACCTCATAACATTTACAGAGCTCTCCACTCATCCTGCCCCAACCACTGGGGCACGCACCTGTACTCACACCCTTGGCGTTTTGTCTCCTCTGCCTGGAAAGCCCTTTTGACAGACAGACACATGACTTCCTTCCTCATTCCTTTTAGTTCCCTCATGTGTTAGAGAAAGGCCTTCCCTTTGCGTGCTCGGGCTCACGCTCCTGCCCCCCCCCCAGATAGATATATAGATATAGATATAGATATATCATACTTTTATATATATACATATATATAAATATACATATATTATATATCATACTTTTATATATATATGTACATATATATATATATCTCACCCTGTATCATTATATGAGTAAACTGATCACCCTATGTTATATAGATATAGATAGAGCAGCCTATAACTATATATTTAAGTATATTTATATATTATATATTAAATATATATATAAAATAGCGATTTCCCTATCTTTGCATTCTCTGGTCTCCTTACTGTTTCATTTTTTTCATCATAGCATTTACCAACTACCTGACATACTTCACATTTATTTATGTGTTTGTTCATCCCCCTCCCCAGCCCTGCTATCCCAGAAGAGTGTAGGTTCTATTAAAGCAGGGCTTTTGCCTACTTTTTTCCTACTGTATTCACAGAGTTGAAAATACTATCTAGCCAGCAGTATGTACTCAATAAACATCATTTGAATGAAGGAAGGAAAGAAGGATAAATGAATGAAAGACAAAGTCACCCCAAGAAAATACATGTTTGCTTGCTGATAAATGCCCACAAAATCATAAGTTTGGAGTAGAAAAAGGAAAATAAATCAGCCGATGACCGAGTAGGCCTGTGTGTTCCCTGCACTGTAAGTAGGTCCTCGAGTTTGCTATAAATGTGAGCAAGTGGCTTATTTTTCCACAGAGAGTAGGGTTATTTTTTTCCCCAAATTCAATTAAGATGCACTAAAACATATTTGCATAAAGGAAAAAGATTTTAAAGGACCTTTGAAAAAGGTTCTACTAATAACCTGGTGGTTGTTTTCAAGGTGAAGGGTGAAGATGAGCCAAGTGTGAAGCCCAAGAGGGAGGTCAGGTGTTGGTGGCCCTTATTAGGAGTAAAGCCGAGCAGCAGCCCCGAGTACCTGAGAATGCACACAGGGGTGATGTGGACCTGAAGGTGCATCTCATCACCATTATCATCAACAGCTGAACACCGGGCACTTTTGCCTCCTTACAACAACCTGCAAGCTTCAACCACTGATTCACAAAACTCAAGGCTGTGAACCTTTCGGGACCATCTAGTTCGGTCTCCTCATTTTACAAGTTGAAGAAACTGAGCTTCAGTATTTCAGAGAGGCCAAGCAACCCCTCAAAGTTCAGCTGAATCAAAGAAGCATACTAAACAAGCTGATCTGGCCCACGGACAGTTAGCTAAAAAAGAAAACAGTTTGCCCAAACTACTGAGGACAGAGCTAGGGCCAAGAAATCATCCCCAAAGCTCCTCTTAAATACAAAGAACCAAATTATCACACATTAAACATTTAATGAATTTATAGTGTAGCTAGTTCTGCTAAAATTTATGAAACAGTTTAGTTGAACTTTTCATTTGCTGAACATACTCTTTAGAGTGCATGTAAAATCAATGTGTATAATACATTTATGTCCCTTTTATAGGAAAGAGTAGAATTTTACTATTTTAAATGACTGTGGAAGGTTACGGCTACTGCATCTCTGTAAGGCTGGTCATAGTTATGATTTATTTTTTCTCAAATATATGGTCAGAGACACTGTCTCAAGTAAGGTATTAACTCCTGCAGGAAAAAGGAAGGCACTTTACAACTCTCTGCTTTATGATTCTATTTCTAGAAAGCACAGTAGAGAAAAGTGGGAGCTGTCTGTATACTAATTTGAAGAACTAATGAAGTTGCAGAGCTGTTATTTCTCATAAGCAACTACCAGCCCCTATTCTCTACACAGTGTAGGACCGCATTCTACACGTACAACTTCGGCCACGGCCAGAGTGGCTGCCCCCACTGCCCTTGGCAACACAGCACACACATACCTGCCCCCTCCCCTGCCCCCACTGCCCTTGGCAACACAGCACACACATACCTGCCCCCACCCCTGTCCCCCACTGTCGCTGCCATCTTGCTAAGAAAGAGGTTTGTAAAATTGTATTTCAATCCTCAGGCATAGAGAATGTCATCCCACTCTCAAAGAAATGTTCTTCCGCTCACCAACAGCTATCTTTTCACACATTTCAACTACTTTTGTTTCTTGCAACCAATTTGATCCTGAATGGTAAATGTAGACTGGATTTTTAGAAATCAAGTCATTTAAAAAATGCTCCAGGGCTATTGAAAAAAAAATCCATTTCTATAAATGGAATTATCATTCTGCACCTTATGTTTCTTAAAATCCTAATTTTCATATGTCATACTTATTTAAAATGATATAGACCTGTTCATAGTTCCTCACGGGGATAAAAATCAACATTCATTTTTTCCCTTCTGTCCCATTTCAGTTGAAAAGTTCCTCTAGAATAGAAAGTATAATTTAAAAAAATACTTAGTCTATGCCTTGTCATTTTCTTTAAGTCTGTACAGATAAAAAAAAAATCCAGAAAGCCGGAATCCTCACTGCCAGAGGTTTGGTGGGCTCTGTTGGAATCCTTTACCCATTCCCGCTTCCCTTCCTTGTGCCCCTATGTTTACAGTCAGAAAGAAGGGAGGCACAGTCTCTGCCCTCAGGAGCCTACATTTTAGAGAGTAAGATGCAAAATGTGAAGAAGCAGGGAGCCTGGTAGGCAGTTAGAGGTTGGCGGCTCTGCGGTGGACGGTTCCATCAACTCTGAATCAAAGGGCCTAGTCCAAGGTGCTAAATTCTATATAAAACTTGGCACAAAGACATTAGAGGCCCCCAAGGGGGCAGGTTCAATTAGGGCCTTTTGGCAATCTGGATATACTTGCTAATTAGAAGAGAGTAGCAGGCAGGTAAAAAGCATTCATTGAAAACCCAGCCATGTTCACCCAAGAAGCTGAACTCATGGGATTAGGGACCATGCCTCACCTTTCGTTTTGGATTATCAGTGCAGGCAGCCTCTATATAGCTACATCCTAGAGTGGCTTCCAACGACATCCAGGCTTTGGGGACCCTTTGGGACCAGCAGGCACAGTTGAATAACCCAAAGCACCGGGGGCACTTTCCACACAGGCCTGTGGGGGGGCAGAAGCAGTCACGAGGGGCAGTGGGGACACGCCCTGGAGCAGCCATATACGCAGCAGGATGCCTTTTGCAGGACAAAGAGAAGCCAGAGGAGAAGACTATTACACAGTACTGGGGAGCGTGGAGCTGGCCAGTTATTCTTTGCAAAAACAGGGTTATCAATAGAGGACCAACTCTGAAGGCATGTTAGTGAGTGCCTACCTTCTCTAGCACCCAGCTGAGTCATTCTTACAGTATTACTTAACATTTACATCAAAGGATGTGAGATGGATTTGAGAATAGGTTTGTAAGTGGTACTATTTGGGTGGGATCACTAGTCTTGGAAGACAACTAGTGAAATGGACTCACAAGGGCAGTGAAGTTCAGTAAAGCACAGAAGCATGGCAGAGGATGCATAGGTGTATCTCGGGGAAAACACAACCCAGCAGACTACCAACTGGACGTGGGTCATAGTGGTCAGCTTATTTGTCAGATCTAAATCAAGTGTTGTGTTCATGTTTTAGATCTACATTCAAAATAAGACCAGAAAAGTGACCAAAGTTATTTTAATGACTTAAAACAGCTCTCATAGGAATAGACCGAGGAATGTAAGTGGCACAATTCACTACAAACACATGAATCTTTGAAGGAAGCAACAACGAGCCTATATTTGTTGCTCATCTCAAATGAGGAGTAGATGCAAGGGTGTAAGTTCAACTATTCAGAAAGTCTGGTTATGCTGACTAGACAGAAAGGGCTGGATCAGGGATGATGTTCAAATAGATTTCAGATTTTTCATGACTCAGAGAAGTATATGCTTAGTATATTTTAAAGCTGAATAAAATTTTATAAATAACTGACCTCATCCCATGGAAACAATGTCTCTCAATATGCTCCAATGAAAAAAGGGTTTCAAAGTCTAGTAAGTTTGGTGAACGACACATATTATATTACTCTCTTCGGAGAGGTTCAATGCATAGTATTACAAGAAGTCTTTCAGGGGAAAAATTAACTTTATTTAATTCAGAATTTCCCAAAGTTAACTTGAACTTAACATCAGAAATTGTAACATCTTAATAATTTTCTTGTTCCTTGGAACCACCTTGGGATCCCCAATCTAGCCCAACCCCCTCATTTAAAAAAACAAAACTATGTTTTTTATGGATTTTAGAGAGAGACAAAGGGAGAGGGAGAGAGAGAAACATCAGTGAGAGATGGGCTACCTCCTGCACACCCCCTGCTGGGGATCCAGCCCCAAACCCCAGCATGTGCCCAGACTGGGAATTGAACCTGCAACTTCTTGGTGCATGAGTAGATGCTCAACCACTGAGCCACACTGGCCCGGCCCAACCCATCATTTTAACTTTAAAAAAACGGATTCAATTATATGACTGATCCCAGGTCGGACTAGAGTTGGGCAGTAGCAGAAATGGGACTTAAAACATTCCAGAGCATTTCTTGTATTCTGTTGACATTAACGAAATAAAACTGGGAATAAATAAATAGATTATTTTCTTCTATTTGTCTGGAGTCTTTGCTTTTTCTTATTATCTCCATTAAAAGAAAAAAATCAAATGTGAGAGGAATATTAATTGAAAAATGAGTCATATTCTTTAAACTGTTGGAATATAGCAAAGCCTGCAAAAGTACTAGACAAAGATAAAATATTACTGTACAACAAACTAGAAATATAAACATTAAACTGATGCTCTGGCCCTGTTGTAATTAAAGGATTTATCACAGATTTTTTTGTTTTAAACATTTGTTTCCTTGTTTTAAACAATTTCACATATTCTATACTATTATTCATCATTGAAATACATCCTTGTTTTGGCCAGTGGTTATTTTTGCCTATTCAGCATCACTGCCTATCTTCCTTAGGCTAAAAACCTAACAAAAACTACAAAAACTTTGAAGAGCTCTTTCCTTATTCCATGCAGACTTGGTGGGGTTGTCAATCAAGGTGCTCTTTATCCTTTCCAAAGGATAGGCACATATGCCAATCAAATCCTTCTCCCAGAAACCTGAATCCTGAATAGAGTGACATAGGAATGGAGAAATGCGAGAGTGGAGAAGATCAAATGGCTGGGTCTTAATGAGATCATTTTAA
The DNA here is from genome assembly GCA_030848825.1 of Tadarida brasiliensis. Lineage (NCBI taxonomy): Eukaryota > Metazoa > Chordata > Mammalia > Chiroptera > Molossidae > Tadarida > Tadarida brasiliensis. The sequence goes on along the minus strand of CM061258.1, from coordinate 82,511,923 downwards.
TTATCCACTTGTTTCTATGTTCTAGATACCCAGCATTGTCCAGGCTCCTGTCCATCCTGAACTCTTCAGTTAAAAAAAAAAAAAATGTCTATCATAGGTAAAAAGTTCTTTATTTTTTTGTTTCAGTTGGCTAGAATAGATAAATCTTGTTTACAAGTAAATGTAGTACTCATCTATGGTGTACTTGGCAAATGAATGGGACATTATCAAATACTCATAATTATTATAAGGGTCACACAGCTGGTAATGAATTATTACAGAAAGATAGTTGAAAAGTAGTATTAAAGTAATTTAAGTGTGATGGATAAAGATATAGCTGCTAAAATACCAGGATAAGATAGGCATTTTGGTTATTTTATCTATAAACAAGGTTTGTCAAAATTTTAAAAATATGAGGCAAGTGATATGAACCTTGGGCTGCTTATTAGTTAATCTATTTCTGATGGTGGCAAGAATTATATTACCTGCGTCTTTATTTTATAAGGGAGGTGACAAGCCATGCTTTCAGATATGCCTTGAACTGAAGTAGAATGTACAGTAAAATATGGATTTCCTCAAACGAATTGCCAAAACCATTCATCTTTATCTAAGGACCCATAATCACAGTTTGTTCTGAGTAGCAGGTGGGGGAGGGAGAGAAGTGTCTTCCAGAAAGCACTTTGGCAGTCACTCTGGTTGATAATAAAACTTGATGAAACATCTGTGATTAATATTAATTCTAATTCTTCCTTTAATGGATAATTGTGAAAAAGATCATTTATCCCATTCATTTAGACTACAGCTGAGTTTTTTCAATTTAGAAAAGAACATTTCTCCATGTTTCTCAGGTGTGAGCCTCTATGGGGAGAAAACAGGTGCATAAAACTTGCCAATGGTGAAGCAGTTTTCGAGTTAGCTCTAAAAAATATTTTGTACATGCCCAGCCGGTGTGGCTCATTGGTTGAGCATCGACCCATGTACCAAGAGGTCACCAGTTCGATTCCTGGTCAAGGCACATGCCCAGGTTGTGGTCCCGATCCCCAGTGGGGGGCATGCAGGAGACGGCCAATCAATCGATGTTTCTATCTCTCTCTCCCTCTCCCTTCCTCTCTCTCCAAAATCAATAAGGAAAAAAAATAAAAAATATATATATATATATATATTGTATGAATTCAACTGACCCCTGCAGTCTTGGGTGTGACCCAAAAAATGATTCTCTAAGTGACAGGCTGGCATTTTTGTATCTTCACCACCGTAGAACATTCTAAATGAAACATAGTGAACTGACTTAATATATTTTGGTCATATGTGATTCGTCAAAGAATGTGAGAAAACACCCGTGTGAGTGAATGACAGTGAGCTATTTCTGACCACCAGTGTATTCAAACTAGTTGGTGATGGGAACTATTTTTGACACATGCAAATGTATAATTTAGAGTACCCATAAAAATTTGTCATGGAAGCTATCATTAATTTTGACAGAAACTAGAAAAGTAACTAATTGCCTTTCAAATATCAATATTAAGAATACCATTTATTAAACTAGCATTTTAACTCATTTTTATACGGAAAACTTGAAACCTCCTGCCCAAATTAACACACCTAATAAATGAGGGAGTCAAGACCCAGCTCTCCTCATTCTCATCTCATCTATTCCTCTAAACGTATTATTATTATTTTTTAAACCTATTAAATAATGGTCTAATTTTCTAGGAATCAGGACATATTATCTGGTTAGAAACATACTGTTGTCTAACCCAGTGCATCAGTAATAAATAGTGATTAAATATACATCTCTGTTGACCTTTAATCATAACCCAATCATGGCTCCATTCAGATATACTCCTTTTTCATCAGACTCTAACTCAGCAGCAGGGAAAAGAGACCATGAACAGACGAGCACGAAAGGTCACGGACAACAGGCACTCATTTCTTCAGTGTACCTTCCCACAGCCATGTGCTACAGAAATAGAATATTACAGGAACTACTCACTGTTCTTTCCATTTCCCCCAAGCACGCATCTTCCTTCTGCACTGTTGGCCCAAAATTAATATTTCTTATCACTGAATATCTTGCCTGTTTCCTCTCTGTTTTTATGTGGCTTTCTGATTCTTATCCTCACATAGCACACTACTTTGTAAAAGGAACTCATTTTATCACAAAAAAATTTTAAAGTTGTATAAAAACATACAAAAGCCCCAAAGGGTTACCTGACTTTTGTTCGCATGAGCCTGGTGAAGTTGTATCTCATTTATGGATGAAGGAAACGAGACAGTTTGGTTAGTGAGGCAGAAGGAAAGACCTGTTATCACCATCATGAAGGAAGTGAGTCCCAGAACCTTCGTCTATCTTAGGCTTTATCTTAAGACGAGTTTGGTCTCTCCCTACCCAGAGTTCTGTGGGTTAGATGAACATTCGTGCAATAAAGGCTGCCCTTGCTCAGCACCCATAATGCTGTTTCACTCACGCAGAGATTCCAGCACCCAGTTCCTCCCTGTCTTGATTTCAGACCCATCTATACCCATTTTAAGCCATTGTTTCCAGTATGGAAAAGATAACCTACAGAAGAAACTGTTGGAGAGCTTGTTAAAAATGAAGATCCCGACTGCAACCTCATAAAATTTAATGAATCAGACTTTCTGGAAGTGGGTTCTGTGAATCTGCATTTTTACTCCCCTTTTCAGGTGAGCTGCTAAAGTTAGGATCATATCTGAATTCCACTCTGCCCCTCACGTCAGCACTTCCCATCTCTAACGCCTTCCATCTGAAGCCTCTTCTCTCCCTCTTTGTTACGAGCAGTGTCAATCGTGTAATTTACTTGCTCCTTTTGTTATTCTTTTCATGAATATCTTTTTCTCAGACTAGGAGCTCCTGGAGGACAAAGATGACAAGGAGCATTTTCTATTGTCCCTCTGTGGTGTCTGCCACATTGGCCTGATGGGTACACATAGCTCAGGGATAGATGGACAATAGATGAATGGTTTGCCTAATGAGAAAATGATAAGTAATGCTGAAGTGTATCTGTCTACAGCCACTGCAGGTTTTCTACAAATTTAATAATGCACAAGTACCAATAGCCCAAGCAGACTTTAAGAAACACGCTTATATAGCATGTTGAATATAAACATTTCAGGCAATAGCCGCAATAAATCTTCTCAAATGAACTTCAATAATAAACTAACACTTCATATCAAAAGGTCAGAAATTCTGCTATTTGATTGAATTAATAATCCAGCAAACGTTATTGACTTAGCAATTTCACTTAATAAAAACATCAGAAAAGCTATGCAAATAGATAAATAAATAAACAAACAAATAAATACATAGAAGCAAATACAACTCTGCAGCCATAGCAAAGAAACTGAAGGCTACAGAGAAACAACAGGAATTCAGCTGAAGGGTATTACTATCTCTGAGAACAATTTCTCCACAAATACCAGTACTATTTATGGAATGAGTCTGAACATTACTTGCTACACATGGAAAACAGCTAAGAGCACGAACATTGGAGTCGGCAGGCCTTTGCTCAGCTGGACTCCACCACATGGGAACAGTGTGATTTTAGACAAGTTATTTGACCTGACGGTGTGTGTCAGTTCCCTCATCTGTGAAGTGGGAACAATGATTGTGCCTAACGCAGAGTTGCGCTAAGGCATGGATGAGATAATATACGTAAACTGGTGTAATAGAAAAGTGTTCACTACACGTTAGCTATTATTATATAACCAGTCAGCATCTAGCCCTAAAACAACTTGTTTCCATGTATTTATATGATAAGGCCCAAATTAGTATCACCTTCAAAAACATACTACTTCCTATTGCCTGCTAGAAAAGTTCCAAACTCTTCAGACCAGAATTAATGGCCCTCCACAATCTGGCTCAACCTACACTGTGCTGTTTTCCAAGGAGTCTCTTTCCAGTGGAGTCAGATCTGTCTTTTCATTGACCCCCGAGTCTGTGCTCTTCCGATTTTTATCAGCAGAGGGGAGGCAGGTGAGAGAGGAAACGCACGGGAGCTGTGTGAAGCTTGTTCTCTGGGGGGCTGCTTGGAGTGGGGGGCGGTCTCCCCAACTCTGCCAACCACCCTCATGACTCCTCCTGTGTAAAATGGGGGCGGCTGCACATGCTGCCATCGTTTCCAAACTTCATTCTAAAGATTTCGAATGTTGTAAGTTCTCAAATGTGCACTCCCTCTTGTAGAATCTCTACTCCTCTTCCTTGAATTAGTAGAGATGTGTGATGACCTCAAGTCTGTGAGAGACTGGTGGATTTTAAAGAACAAGAACAGCAGCAACGAGAACTGGAATAATTGAAACAATCGTTTGCGGCCACTGTGCAGCTGAAGGACAGGGTAAGGCAATCCCCAACGTGTCATATTAACAAGCTGCGGTACTGAGACAGCGGGGCACGAGGTTTGCCATATATTCACCGATGCCTGTCCTGTGCTGCTGCTTCTATTCATCAAATTTAAACCTGAAAAAATGACTCAGGTACCGACGACACGTATACTTCCAATAGTCTTGCTATTCACTAAATGTCTTTGTCACAGTTGAAGTAGGGACAGTGAAGGACCCATCCTATTATGCCATCGTGTTCTGACCCCACACACCATTCAGTAATGCTCTACTTTGTCTTAAAGACCCATACACCTCCTCGGGTGTGAATCTCAGGAATCAGCGAGCATGAAACGTTCCTCTTCATGTCACGGTCGCCACGTCTTGAACTGGGTCTGCCCTAAATTCCAGGGTATAGGTAGGACTTACATAATGACTTGTCAAAGGTGCTTGAAATCTGTCTCCTTTTAAGTTCCTTTAAAATATGTATTATGGCCCTGGCCGGTTTGGCTCAGAGGTTAGAGCATCAGCCTGCAGTCCAGAGAGACCCGGGTTCGTTTCCCGCTAAGGGCACGTACCTCGGTTGCAGTTTGTCCTCAGCCCTGGTTGGGTCATGTGGGAGGCAGCCACTCGATGTGTCCCTTTCATGTCAATGTTTCTCTCTCTCTCTCTTCCACTCTCTCCCTCCCACTCTATCTGAACAAAAAATGGAAAAAATGTCCTTGGGTGAGGATTAAAAAATAATAATAATAAAATAAAATATGTATTATGAAGTAAGTGAATAAGGAGCTTAGACTTGAAGTCAAACTGCATGGGTTCGAATCCTGACTCCATTGCAAACTACATCATCTCAGGCAAGTTACTTATCCTGTCTCAGCCTCAGTTTTCTCATCTATACATTAAGGATAATCCTCACAGATGAAGATTTAATGACTTGAAACAAGTATAATGCTTGATACAATGCTTGGCACATAGTAAACTTGCAATAAATGCTAAATCACTATAATTATGATGACCACAACAAATGTTAGGGGAGAAATTATTGGCTGAAGTCTGAGTAAACCTTTACAACAATAATACCTAAACTTCATTTAAGTCATTGCAGTACTTATTACGTGGTCTCAAAATTCATTGAACTGCCCTGGGTGTACATAGCAAGAACTTTAAGCAATCTATTTTTTAAAAATTGCTTGTTCATATCGTTAGCCTCTATGTTATATTTTTGTTTACATTTCTGCCTTTAAAATTAGGCCTAAAATGGAGGAAGAAGTGATGAATTCAAGGTTGAGGACCCACTGAAACTGTTAAAGCGAAACATACAGGAAGCCCTCGCCGGATGGCTCAGTTGGCTGGAGCATGGTCCCATACACTAAAAAGGTTGCGAATTCAATTCCCAGTCAGGGCACATACCTAGGTTGCAGGTTCAATCCCCTGGTGGGGCACATACGGGAGGCAACCTACAAATGTTTCTCTCTCTAAAAAACAAAACAAAACAAAACAAAAACAATAAAAATATATCCTTGGGTGAGGATAAAAAAATAAACTACGGGAAAACTTCATCATCTCAAATTTTAGTCAAGGCCTATGATAATGGACTTAAAGGAGAAAATGAGCTTTAAAAAAATGTTTGCAAAAAAAAATTAGAAAAAGCTAATTTACATTAGAAGCCAGATATTGGAGCTACTGAAATCTGGACAAGTTTAAATCAACAACAACGTATATTATTTTTTAATGATTCAGAGACATTATATGTTTTTAACCATTTGGAAGCAAAAGGCAGTGTTAACTGCAAACTAAATCTCACCTAACATTCAGTAGATAGAGTTCGCTGGAAATACTGTCCATCTCTGAAAATAGTAAAACGAAAAGATATCATTCCAATTTCTAACAACAATAGACTGGCTGGCTATTCTCCAATTCAAGATATTTTACTTTGGGAACTCAGAATGAATTTATATTTTGTAAAGCTTTAAATTTTAAAAACAAACCTGGACGTAGCACATATATTAAAGCTCTGCTCCTAACATGAATTTTCTACGATCTGTCTAAAAATATTCAGTGGAAAAGCAGCCTGTTGCCCAAGCCCACGTATTTCCCCTATTAAACGGAGGTAAGCCATGTCCCCAGAAACCATATTTCAAGCCCACAGGATACTCATGAGCTAAAATAATGAATGATAATGCCTCGTCCTCTGCATTAATATTAAAGAAAAGAGAAAATAGAAAACGTTATAGCCACTATCAGCGCCCTGGACCATAAATCTCAAGTTTTGAGAACGGATTCCCAAAAGGGTAGGGAGCGAGGATGAGTTGTGAGAGCGCCTTGGAGCCTAGAGATATTTTTCAGCAAGCCAGAAAAGCACTGACACAAATTTCTACATATCTCTGGCTGTGAAAAGTCTCATTTGTGGTGATTTATATTTCCTCATAAAGAACTCTGTAGATAATATAAGCCTGCTGTGAGGCTGTATGACAACTTTCAAACCAAGAGTTACACAACCATTCTGTTAAAATAGAGCAAGATTAGATGAGGGGAGGGATCTGTAGAAATAGTATTTCTTCTGTTGAAAGGCTAGAGCCTCTTCTTCCGGCACGCACAAGGCTCGGGGAGTCGCCCTTCACTCTGTGTGCACGTCTCACGGATGGTATTTTGGTCGTCTTCGTCGGAAGTACTTTTTTCTCAAGATTGACTATGCGTTTGGTGTGTGCACGCTTGTGTAATTTACAACAAATGGCACGTAGACAGCATCACACTGGAGTTCAGTTGCCTTAATAAGTTACTAAGGGAAACCCAGAGAATAGCAGGCTGACAACCCGAAGTCAGTGAAGTATAAACAGTTATTCCAAGTGTCACCAGCGTGCTCGTTCCCTTTCTCTTGGCACCTGCTCTGCTAACACCGCACATGCACACCCATACACAGCTCATTAAACTGTTTGCAGTTACCTCTGAAATCAAATTAGTCCGGTACATGTTTATAAGGCTGAGAATTACTGCTTCCCTGTGACATTACACAATTAATCAGGTGCGTCATTGCTCTAGGAGATGTGGCCACTTTTGACATTTAGGGATAAAAAAGAACAATCCTTTAATTTGTTTCCATTTCAGCATTTAGTCTCCATGGGGGAACAGGAAGCCGAAGGTGACATAATTCCTTCTTCCTCCTTAGGAGGTCAGCACACCGCATGTTCCCTGGGTCTCGTAATAGCATTTTGAATTCATAAAAGGAGCACCAGTAAGAACGATTCGGCTTGTGAGCTTCTTATCTGAGCATCACAGCCTTTGAAAAATTCAAACAATGGGAAGAATACTCAGGAGTCTTCAGTTTCTTATGACCGATCCCATGGATTTCCAACAAGCCCCAATTATTCAATAGCTTTTAAGGCTCCTTTTGTGAACTTCAGGGAAGTTCCCAACATCGAGGAAGCAGTGGTGTCTGCGCCATTCTCCTTCCACAGGTGTGTCTGCCCTTCATTTCTCTGATTCTCTTTAATAGAACCTCCTCCTTCCGTCAAGTCACTCAGCAGGGTATGCATTTAAGACAATTCTCCCCACGTGACCAAATAATATTGCCCCAAATTTACAAAATAATACAGCGTTTTCAAATAACCTGTGTTCCCATCTACCGCCTCCTCCCCCTTTGGTTTGACCCTGACCATCTGAAATGAGCGGGGGGACGCGTCCAACCCAGCCGCGCCTGGGCCCAGCGTTCCTGTACAGAAGGGCACAGGGCACCTGGCTGTAAACAACCGCTTGCAGAAGAGAAACTTACAATTAACACAGGAAAATATCCTGAAGTCCCTAAATATCCTCTTTCTTGTTCTTTATTTAACCTTCATTTAAGAGCCCTTGAAATCCATTCATGCTTCCCTAAAAGACGGCTAGGGACAACTTGAAACAGACACAGTTCTCTAAAACCCATTCTTTAAGTAAAAAGGTGCATTCTTGCAGGTTCACGAAAGACCATGGGAAATATATAAAGGGAACAGAATGACTATTTTCTGGAAGAAATCTGATATAGCCCCAGACAAACTTCCAGTGTCCAAGTGGAGAAAAACTGTTCCATTGTGTGTTCAAAATAAAATAAAACAACAAAAAAAAACCCCTTCATAGATTTTAGTGACCATGATATACTCTGTATCTATATCTGAGCAATTACTTTCTGATGTTTGTGCCATATTCATTCTTTCTCACTATAAAAATATTAAAATTTATAAATTTCCTAACATTGCCCTTCAACTCCCTTCTGTATTAATACAAATATGCTTTGCTGAGTACCATGACCTGAGTCCACACTCCTAAAAATAACACGGGGTGAACTAGTACATAAACACAGTCTTCACAGAAATTTCAGTTATAAACCCTTGAATCTCAGCAGAAGTACATGCTGGAGCATTTAATGCTAAAATAAGATTCCAGTAATCAAAAAACAGTTTTCAATAATAAAATAAAAATGCACACACACTTTGAAGCAAATATTGAGTTGTTCATTTTAAGAAAGTAATTGTATTTACAGGTCACCTCCCCTGAAAGAGTAAAAGACTTTGAAAGATGGAAAAGATTACCTCCTGCTTTGATAAATGTGCTGTTTTGACACTCTTCTATTTCAATAAGAAAACCCAGGGAAAAAAGGTGGATTGGAGTGAACTGTCAGGACACAAATAATTATTAATGTAGATTACTACAGTAAGCTGCTGAAGAACCAGACTTCTAAAAGGGAATGGAGACACTCTTTGGCATATATAATCCTAGCACGTAATTCTTTCAGAAGATAGGGCATGGACTTAAAATGTGAATCTTTATTAGGCATTTATGAACTTTTTTACTAAACTAAAATATCAATCAGACTATTCAAGTTGCCTTGACTTTTCGCAGGATGCAAACATTTTTGGATGTGGATAATTGAAGTTATCTATTTGGTAGTCAAATGGTCCTTGAAAAAATATGTCTTTAATTGAGTCCTGGAAATAAGAAAAATTGTGATAATAAACTACTACTATATACCCATTTTACAGATGAAGAAAGTGAGGTTTGATGATGATAAGTTACCCAAAGCCACACAGCTATTAAGAGTATGTAAGGAGGAGCTCAAGGCTGCATTTACCAGGGTAGGTGCCTTAAAAAAACATCATGTCCATTCTCTATCCCCAGCATATGATAAAAAATATTATTAAGACCCTAGAGGACTGATGCAGTAAAACCTAGGGCTTCTAATTTATCTGCTTTTCTCAAACACCAGCATTTAAGAAATAAAAAAATTAATTGCTTTTTTGTTCTATTTAGTATACTATTATGGCATTTATTCATTCAACAAATATTTATTGAACTCTTCTACACATTTTCTACAATTTTTTATTAAAAATATAGTTTTAAATAAATATTATGGTTAAATAGGTTCCCCACACTATGGAGGGCTTGCCTAATTCTAGAAACACTTCTATGAGAAGCTACATTCTAAGTTCCAAAAAACGCACTTGCAAATAAGCTTTTGGAACATATCTAGTTGGCAAGTGAAGGACTTTCTTTATGTTGGTAGTCTCTGGATTTGCTTGAGTATTCTTATATATTTTAATGAATAATCAATAACTGTACTGTATAATCAAATGATTTCTGAAGCTAATCTTGATCAATTCAATAAGATATCTCTTAAGAATTTAGGTTACTTATTTTGTCAGTTTCAAAAATTGTATAGTACATATTAAAATTGCTTCACAACTCATGACTATAAACCTTTTAATTAAAGTACATAAAGCAGAGCATTAGCAGTTAATGACCGTGAATTCAAGTTGTTGAATGCTATGGATTTAGGAATGATGCCCACAGTAACATAGACTGTCCTCATGATCTTCTTTCTAATTTTGAAAAATATGCATCCCAAAAAGACTGGAGCATAATTCTTCAGCTCCCTAAAAGTTCTTTTCATTAATGAGATTTTGGGGATTCTAGTATCAAAAAATCTGACATTTTCCAGCTCTGTACTTCTATCACCATATCGATATAAAGGAAAAGCCAATAATTTTAGGAATGATGCATTCCCTAACAATCTCCCAGAAACCCTGGTTTCCATCTGGGTGTTGTGACGCTAACCCATCTTTACTCTGAGTATCTTCTGAACAACATCAGCTATACCTCAGGTACAGCAAAGGCTCGAATAATTATCTGTTGTTTTAGTATCATCTTCAGAAAATGGCATTTGTCCTCTTTATTGTAGGTCTCTCATTAAAACTTATTCCTAAATCAAGTGTGGAATCATGATTCCACATGATGAATATCTAGTGGATTTAAAAATAATTTATTTGAAAATACAACTTTTCTGCCTTCTGAAGTTATATAAAAAGAATCAGTCATTGCCTGGCCGGTGTGGCTCAGTGGTTGAGCATTGACCCAGGCACCAGGAGGTTGCCTGTCAGGGCACAGGCCCAGGTTGTGGGCCACATCTCCAGCGGGGGGCATGTAGGAGGCAGCCAATCAGTGTTCTCTCTCATCGATGTTTCTATCTCTCTCCCTCTCCCTTCCTCTCTCTTTAAAATCAATAAAGAAAATAATATTTAAAAAATAATAAGAAAAAAATAATAAATAAAAGGGTCAACCATCTAGAAAGATACCATTGGAATTTCTTTGGGGGATGGAAAAGTGTCCTTTGGAGAGCTGAAAATGCATAAATGTGTTTAAAATGCACCTTGTGACTTATCTGATTTGGGTTTCTAGCAGTTTGTAAAGTAGTATTTTCTAAACAGTAGTGCAAATTGTTCCTAATCTTTTTAAATACAATATAAAGCATGTCCCCCCCCGCCCCCCGCCCCCTTTTAAGCATTTGATACCTAGGACTTTATCTCTTTATTTCCTTTTTGTTGCTCACTCACTTCATTTCCTCCCAGGTCAGCTACTTCTTATCTGTGTAAACCTTTTTCAAGTTACCTAAGTTTTCTGTGCCTCAATTTCTTTATCTGTAAAATGGGAAGAACAGTACCTCGAAGTGCTGTTTTGAGAATTGTAGGGTGCATAGAACAGTGCCTGGAACAGAGTAAGTGCTATGTAAACACTAGTTATCTTCATTTTTTAAATGTCTACTACATGCCAAACCATGTAATATAGGGCACAGAGCAGAAACAGCTGTGAACAAACAACCATAACTAATGCCGGGGGTGATGAGTGCTTGAGGAGAAATAAAGCTGGGTAAAAGTGTAGAGAACGATAGAGGTGTTCTCTTTAGACAGGGAGGGCAGAAGAGCCTGTCTGATAAAGACATTTTTTATTTTTTTAGTGTAGACTTAAGAAGTGAGAGCCGAGGGCATGGATGCCTGGAGCAGCGAGGTCCCCAGGCAGACAGATGGGGAAGTACCGAGGCCCGCTGCCTGGGGTGTGGACAGGTATGCGGAACAGGAAGGAGGCAGGTGCTGGAGCAGAGACAACAGGACGGAGTGAGTGGTAAGAGAAGTCCAAGAGGCCGAAGGTGGGGGAGAGAAGTCCTTGCCAAGGAGAACCTTGCTGGCCAGGTCAGAGACTTTGGATTTTGTCTTGGTGAGACAGGAGGTCAGTCACAGGAGGGCTTGGAGATGGTGACTCCACTGAGGAAAACAGACAGGTGTCGGCTGCAGTAGTGGAGACCACAGGTAACGGTGGTTTAAACAGGGTGGCAGGGCCTTCATACTTCTAATACCAAATAAGTCTCTCTGCTCTGCATTTCCCTAATGATATCCCTTTAACTGGTGTTTACTGAACACCTACTAAGTAAGGAAAAGGCATTAGGCTGGACCATTTTACAGATGTCCTTTCTTACCCTAGTGGTGCAGACCCTTTGGTAAAATGGAGTAAGATTAGGATATCAAAGCTCCAAGAAATGTTTGAAATCATATTGCAACCACATTATTTTACTGGTGTGGAATTGGAAATCCAGAGAGATGGAATGATTTACCCAAGACTGTATAGTCAGTTAAGTCAAGAGAAGGACCTGGGACTCAGGTTATCTTACTTTACAAAAGAGGACATTCAAAATCGGTGTTTCTACTGACTTACAAAAACAATTTATTGTGCCTTATTTGAGTTGTTTTCATTGGCCTCTTCTAATTTAAAAACAGCGACAGCAAAACTTCTTTCAAACCTGTTCTCATGGGTTAACGTTTGTGAGAATCATTTCTAAAATGAGTATTTTTGAAGTTTCTAAAATAACTCTTTGCCTTAGGAAGTCTGACTATTGCCATAACCTATTGGTGGGCAGTTCTGCAAATCTATCACTGATAGAAATGCCACCAACTTTCTCTAATTTAGTATGCCAATCATTTACCAAAATAACTCCTGTCAATTAAGAACAGTCTATGTCAGATTTGAGAATGGGCTCAGTCTGCCTTAGCAATAATCAGTTATTATAACAACATAATATACTGCCTGTTCCCAAGGAAAGGAGGACATAGCACAGAGTCATTCTTGGGACAAATAAAGGATCTAGAACTGTAAAGAATATTTTATTTTTATTATTTATTTATTTTTGTCACTCGGGGATATTTTTCCATTGATTTTCAGATAGAGTGTGAGGGAGGGTGGGAGAAAGAGAAGAACATTGATGTGAGAGAGACACATCAATTGGTTGCCTCCCGTACAACCCTAACCAGGGCTGGGGACCGAACCACAACCGAGGTACGTGCCCTTGACCGAAATTGAACCCGCGACTCTTTGGTCTGCGGGCTGATGCTGTAACCGCTGAGCCAAACCAGCCAGGGCCAGAATATTTTATTTTTAAAGTATATTGGAAACTTCATGAGATATTTTCAACTACTATAGTTCTTAATTTTGTAGCCCGCAACAAAATGAGAAGGAAGTAAACCTGGTGGAGGATCGAGCCGACCTTGATGAGAACGCTCTGGTTTGTGTCCTGGGCGTGATGAGGAGGTGGACACCCTGTGGTGAGCTACTCCTTCTCTCCCCACAAATCCCAGAGTACATTCCAATGGCTCAGTCGCCATCAAGGTAACGCTTCCTCCAGCGCCCGGGAGCAGGGCTGCCTGCCTTAGCAACAGCTTTCCTGTTTCTCTTGGAAAACGTGGAAGAGATTTTAAGGCCGTGAAGAGCTGAACTAGACCCCTGGCCTAGGAAGAACATTTTATAAAATCTTGTTCCTGAGATGAGCAATGGACCTTCTGGTGACGTAGTAAGTGTGGAAAGAGCTACTTCCCAATCATCGGGTTCCTTCCACGCATGTTAGGAGAGAAGAATTCAACTGAGGGCCAGTTCCCCCTAGGAATTCTTCCGTTTAATTGTGACCGCAGCATATTAAACGTCTTTAAGACATCCACACGAGTGGTGCCGCTCCTGTTCTCAGCAGGGAGAGAGGGGAACCCCTCCACCACTAAGAAGACAGGGGAGGGTGCCGTGTGGTTCCAAAACACGGTGGAAATTACAGTTTAACCGACTACAGGCCACTGTGCTTCCTGTAAATGAGCATCTCCTCACCGCTCATTTTGTGCTATTTTACCTTTCATTAAAAAATGTAATTCAGGTTAAACTCAGCTGAACAGCAAAAAGCTCTTGATATTTTGAAGCATTTTGGAACAATTACTTTGACAGGAGCCCTTGACAGTTAAATGACTCCGTTAAATGAATGTTATAGAAGACACATAATGGTTTTTAGTGAAATATTGAATTTAACCATAAATGAGGAAAAAACGAGTCATAAGCACTATGGGTATATTTGAATAATAACATCTTGCTTATGAACCTCAACGGATTCTATAACTTCTCATAATCATGCAATCAACTAGTTAGCTGGTGAGTATGTTTCCCATCATAGTGCTCTCTATTCATTTTGGGGTTTTGCTTTTGTTGTTGTATTTTAGCCTGAGAAACCAATGTGAAAACTTGGAAATGCAATGATTTCCTCCTGCATCGGTATGGTATTTTAGAGTGAGACAATTGATGAGCTGCTGTCCCACAACTGACGTCTTTCTCTTTCCTTTTGCTCATTCGCCAAATGAGATTCTTTCACAAAGTAAAAAAATCAGCCAAGGGCAAGAGCCCGCTGCCTGAGAACGTGTGAGCTCACTGTGTGCCCGTGTTCCCTCAATCCGCGGGACTCAATATTCCTTTTCTTACTTTATGGATCAAATGTGAGATAGTATCAAGGCTTTCGCATGTTTTCTCATGACTAACGACTGAAATATGCACTGAAATAATAAAACTGGTACTGTTCAATTTCCTTTTTAAATTCAATTCCAATATAAGTGAGAGTGCTCTTGTGATGATGAAATCCGGCTTATTATAAAATTCTGTTTTCTGAAGAAGGGGAGCTAGAAATCCTTATAGACCTAAAGCATGTGGATTAAGGGTAGGTGGGGACACTGGGACCGAAGCAATGAGTCAGAACAGGAATGTTCTTCATCATGTTGGTCTAGCAGGCGGGGGTGGAAAGTCGATGCTAAGCACACTGGGTGGTATAGCTCGGACCTCTACACACGTGTGCAGTGCATGTCCTGGTTCTTCAGGCAGGTGAGGTACATCCTCCACCCGGGCCCCACTGCCCCCTGCATTCACCTTGACTCAGCAGTTGTCTGTTTACACTTTAACAGACATGTCTGCTCCCCACTAGACAGTCCTCCAGGACAGGGAGTGTCTTTTCATCTCGTGTCCCCCAACACTTCTGATGGGATACGCTATTCAATAGGTGTACTTTTAAATAAACGTTTAACTCCCTTAGCTGACGGTGAAAACAGGTGGGAAGGGCCAGATCGCTTACACATTTGATAGTAGTTCAAGGAAAGTCCAGACAGAGACACAGCAAACTGCCTAGATTAGGTAGGACCTATAACCTTGCTAACTCAAGGTGTGATCCGTGGACCAGCAGCATCGCCACCTGGGGGCTTTTTAAACACTGAGTCTCGGACCCCTGAGTCAGCATCTACATTATAACACGATCCCACGTGACTCGTGCACAGAGGTTTGGAATCTATGACTAGTCTGAGGACCAAAGACGTGATGGTGTATATGACGGGGAAGCAGAGGCCATGGCAACGCGGTTACGGCAGAGGTCCGCTGAGGAAGCGTAGAGCTCTCTCAGTACAGGGTCCCTCTATGCTCACAGGTGGGAGACACACTTACACCAGTTCCCTGGGAACCCCTTCTAGATCCTTCTTCATGCTCTTTCCTGTTTAAAGACACAGCTGCTCTTAATAATTGTCTTTTCTCCTTGGTGCAAAGAGAGTATTTATCGTCAGCATGCTGACATTTGCAGGAGTTTTGGCGTTCTCCACTGAAAATGTGGATGATTGAAAGGATATTGCTGACACCTGAATAAGAAATCCAATGACTCTAAGCTATGTAAATTTAATTATTTCCACTATTTTTTTTTTTTTTCAGGAATCTCTTTTTCTTTTCCTCAGCTTTGGAGAAGTCCTAGCAATTTTCATTTAAAAGAAATACAAGTCAGCAGTGGTTCACCGAACAGGGGGAGAGGCACGGTGCCTTTAATCTAATCTGTGCTCTCAATTCCCAGCTAATGTGTCTGGGGACCCTGATGTATGCATTTGCAAGGAGACATCTGTGATGCAGAGTCCCGCTCGCTGAAATTCTCTGGAACACGGGTAAAAAATTACTCTGGATTCCCCCAGCTCCCCCACAATATAAGAGATCTGCATATACTCACAGATATAGAAATATTCCCGGCCTGGCCTGAACTCAAATCCTAGAGAAAAGGGTGTGAAGAGCTGGAATTTCTCAGAGAACTTCAGCGGTCCATTTGGAGAGTGAGGCCGGTTACATTCCCATCTCTTGAACCCTTTGGAAGTGTGGTCACAGGCACTGTAGCCATCAAAGTTCACCATGTAGAGGACGTAACGCTCCGTCTTGTCTTCCGGGACCGAGTCCTCGTAGTGAGGGCAGAAAACATCCAGGTAGTCATTGATGCAGACGTCAATGTGGTAGTCACCCCTCTGGAATCTGTGGGAAGAAGGAAAGGCGGACATTATTCACACAGGAAAGGCTTTCTGTTTGGAACCAGGGGTTGAACCTGTAATGATGCCGGGACTAAAAGATTTATTACAACTTGTTTTTGTCACATGCCATTGTGATTCGTGGCCTGGTTTGAAATGTTACTGTTCGAAATCAAAGACACGACAAGCCATGTTACAGAGGAATTCTATTATTTTTGTTTTAAAATACCCTCCTAATGGAATCCTTCACATTCATTTTAAAGTATGAAAGATACCGATTTACTGTTTTCCTTTCATTCTTAAAATCGCATATATTGAGGCAAAGTTTTATTTCTAAGGCAGTGTTTCATTTACTAAATATTTTTGAATAAATGAATAATTTAAAGAATAAATGACTGAATTGTTTTTGTTATAATTGAGACCATTCTCAATTTTCTATGCAAACTGAGAGAATTAGAGTCATAAAATTGAAAGAACTGGAATCGTAAGACTTAAAAGTAGGAAAGAAAACTCCTAGAACAACATGCACACTTTAGAGGAAGAAAAACCAAGGGCATAATGGGGAAGCAGTGAGTGACAGCTAGGCCTGGCATGCAGACTTCTGATTCCAGTTAGGTATTTCCCTTAGTACATCTGTTTAGGTCACAAACTCATTTTAGCCCATCTCTTTTTTTGATGCCCTGTCCCTTTCTATAGTAAGAAAATTGAAACCATCTCATTGGAATGATTTTCTGCCCATTTCTTTTAATCGTATAAGTCATGTTCTAGGGCTGGACTGATGAGTAGAGAAAGTAACAAGCCAGATGAAAAGAACAAAAACTAGGGCTGCTTCATCCCGAATAGTAAAAATGCACACACGCACATGCGTGTGCACACACACACCACTGCACACATCACACTGTCTGCTCCAATTCTTAACTAACAAAAGTATTGCTTATCTGTTTGAACTAATATGCCTTTCCCATCAACTGAACAGTGTTTCTCAGGACCCAGTAATGTGTAAAACAGGAATTGTTATGGGTACAGCTTACACATTTTCTAAAACCAGGGTGGAAAAACTAGAAAAAAAAACCCGCTGTTTTTACCTAGTGAGGAAATTCTTCTCTGAGCTCTTAGCAGGTTCATCATAAAACTGTGTTACTGCTGAAATACAACACCCATAAAGTCATATCATCTTGAAGTCAGACAGTCTCAGTGTGAACATTTCCCAGGTGAGGGTGAGCTAGTCTACTCCATTTTTGGACATCTCCAAATGTTAGAAAGTCTCTTCTTATATTGAGTATAAATGGGCTTCTGTGTAATTTCTATCCAGTGATCCTACTTCTGCTGCCTGAAATCACAAGCACAAATCGAATTCTTCTTCCACCAGGTAGTCCATAAAACACTTGGAGATGTCATTTATATCACTCTGTATCCTCCTTTCTCCAGCCTCGAAAATCCTGATTCCTTTGGTTATTTCTGGTATAGTTCCCAGGCTCCTCACATTCTAGTTTATTGACCCTCATGTCCTCCAGTTTCCCAGGGCTCTCCTTAAAATACCCAAATGTAACAAAGACCTTCCACGGGCTGTTGTGACCAATGTTCAGCCCTGTAGAAATTCTACCGCCTTCACTCCAGATGTTAAATCTTCGTGGACAAAGCCAATTCCTTTCTGAAATATAACATGATAAAAGTGGAAAGCACTAGTTTTGAGTGAGTAGACCAATCTTAGGCACTGGTCTCTGCTGCAGGTTGAATGGGAGAGTCATAAACCATCCTGAGCCTCAGTTTCCTCATATGTAATTTGGGATAATAGTAAGAATCTGCCTTGCTGACCTCACATGGCTGCTTCAAGTCTCAGATGAGGAAATGTACGCAAAGCACCATGTGGATGTGACAACTTGTTTTTGTCACATGCCATTGTGATTCGTGGCCAGGATAGATTAAAGCATATTCGATGGGTAATAATAGCCCTGGCTGGTGTGGCTCAGTGGTTAGAGTGTTGGCCCTTGCACTAAAGGGTCACGGATTCAATTCCCAGTCAAGGGCATGTACCTGGGTCGCAGGTTCAATCCCCAGCCCTGGTCAGGATGCAGGCAGCAGGCAGCCAATCGATGTGTCTCTCTCACATCAGTGTTTCTCTCTCTCTCTCTCTCCCCCTCCCCCCTTCCACTCTCTTTGAAGATCAATGGAAAAAATTTCCTTGGGTGAGGATTGACAAACAAAACAAAACCAAAACAAATGGGTAATAATAAACTAGTAACTTTTAAGCAACATCAGTAAGAGCATATAACAAAAATAAAAATATCCTTATGTTTCCCATGTTAAAAATCCTAACTCTGTCTTCAAATATCAAATGATCTAAAAAAACTCCATTTGATCCAAACTTTTGAAAAGCAGCATGCTGCTTTATACAAGGGAAATAAGAAAAGATGCTCAGATTACTTTTCAGTGAGAAGATCTCAAAATACTAACAACTTTTAAAAAACAAATCCAAAAAGAAAAAGGAAGTATCTATTTGTGTATATTTACAATGATCACAGAACCAAGTTTACTTTTTCTTCATTACTGGAAGACAACGATTTGTCAAGATGCAAGCAAAGTCTGTTTTGCTTTTAAAAGATTTTTGAACATCAAGGTAACATCACTGCCAAAGTACAAAGAAAAGACACTGCAACGTTCAGATAAAAGGGTGCTGGGCTATGAATCATCAGCACTCAGGAGTAGCCTGACAAGTTCTGGACGAGAGCCAGACAAGAACGGCAGCAGAAGGCAATGCCCAGATGCACTTTGTATTATTATATTATTATTATAGATTTTAAAGACATTCAAGGGGATGTTTTTCCTTTCCCTAAGTGTCACTCATCTTAGCTTCTACTAGCACTCGACACTGCTTAAAAGTGAAAATAAAAATTAAAACCGCCATTGGCCGGATCCATTCCATTATTGCTTTATTCTACAAATTGTCATAGTTATTTGATGCCTCATATTTAGCTTCCCTTTTCTGAATTTTATCCTTTTATCCTGTTAAACTTGCTAACATTTTAATAAAACAGACCATGAGATTGAAGACCTGGTTTACATTGGGTTGACCAGTTATCCCTTTCAGGTGACATTTTACTTTGTGCAGAATGTTAAGTAAATTACTGTGGAACCTATTTGTACAATGGGGTTGCCCAGGAATTAGGATTTCTACTCTTCTATTCACATGACAAAATAAAGATGGTGATTCAGCATAGAACTTACACTTATGTTTCAGATCTTTTATTTACACAAATTAGTTCACTAATGTAAACTTCATAGAAGGGCCAATATAAACAAAAACAATGATAAACTGGAACTCATAAAAAGCATCTGTATACTGTACCAAGTACAATCCAAAAAAAAGTTTAGGGTTAAATATTCTAATACTATCCCAAATCATGCTCTCTGGCTACAAAGTAGCACTGAACCATTATTTTCTGGCCTTACTCTGAAGAAGCACATATGTATGGCAAATATTATTGAATGCTTATTGTGTTACATTCATTATCTCAATTTAACTTCCATCTCCAGTCCCACAGAACAGACATTACTTGTACAACCTTTAAAGGTGAGAAAACTGAGATTAAGAGTCAAGCTATCTGCTCAATGTTACACAACTAGGGAAAAGGTGGACGCAGAATTCAAACCTAAACAACTCAAGTTCTGACCGCCGAACTGAAGCTGTCCACTATTCCACTTCCTGAGAGAGTACGCTGCTAACGTCAAGCTCTTAGGTCTCTTCTGCATTCCCCCACAGGGAGTATTCTCATTCTCGATGGGTTTCAGTTCTCTTCTTCATTCACTGGGGCAGCAAATATCTGCCACATCCAGGAGGTACCATACAAATGTTACATATGAAATACTTATTGAGTGGGTATAATTAGTTTCATTTTACTGAGAAGTTGTTATCCTCTTAGTTTAATTTTTTCCACAGGAAATAAATAGCAGGGTTAGGATTTCAACCTAAGTCTTACGTGGTTCTGAAGCATATTCTCTTTCCTTCTAACCACAATGGTTGTAAAGCTTTACCAGTTGTAAATGCCCTCACCCAACTTCCACTGTTCATCTAGGAAAGCCTGCTGCAAGGTTGAGTGGGTTGATCCACTAGGTTGATCTCAAACTCCTAAAACGGAAGCCAAAGGGTGCATCAACATCAGAATACGCCTCAGATCACAGGGTTAACACCCGAATCACACACGTCATTTCAGTCTTCCCTAGAATAAAGTGCTGTTAGGCTTTCACATAAAGGGATCTTTTTTTTTTCCATCAGGAAACAGCTTTAGCTTATTTTAAGAGAGCAAATTCACACCAAGGAAGAATGATTCTACATGCCAATATTGACAAATACCATGGGTAGCACAGCCTATTTTAATACACCGGTAAATTTCTTGGAAATACTTCCTTTTTACTCCTCATCCTTAATTCCATCCACTGTATCTATGGAACTCTACCTCTCTGAGATTACTGCATATTATGAACATATTCCCAACAAGCCATCAATAATTATAATATAATCTCTACTAGATTATCACAGTGGTTTATAATGCAAAAGCATGCAGAGTCACCACACTTAGAAAAGTGATTGTGTTGGAGTGAAATGATTACTGCCCTGGCTGTGTTCTCACAATTAAAAAGTCTCAAGTGCCAGGAAACATCTCCTAGGCATAGAATGATGGTCCTTGTTCTCGCTGGGTATTCAGGTCAGTGCTCCTTATAGCATATAATAAATAGTATATGTACTTTGTTATGGCAAGAATACATTGTACACATTAATCAAAATTTGGCAGAAGACTGGTTGAGAATGTCATACATATTACAAAAGGGTCATTTTAGTTAATTAAGAAGAAGAAAATTCTGCATGGAAACTTGTTCTTTGTAATCAACTCAATTACCAAAAATGAATTATGTACTTTATGATAGTTCTTGATGACCCAGAGGCTGCCTGGAGGATTGAGGGAGGGGAAAAAAACCACAACACATTTCAGGGCTATTAATAGCTCAAAATAACAACCAAAGTTGGGATTTGAGCTAGAAAGCCTATCTGTGGATGTGTGTTTGTCTTAGTTTGTCTTCAGTATTTACCTGATTTCCTAGCTAAATACAATTTTGATTATAAACGTAAAACTATTATGATCGTTCTCCTTATTTAACCTGTCTGGAGAAAGTGAATCATGGCTTGAGTCTCGAAAATCAAATGAAATAAAGACAACAGAGGTGGGGTAACAGTTGATCATTTGCCTTTTCCTTGTGTTACCAACAACGGAGCCACAAGTTTCTACTGAGCTAGGGCCCAGAATATTGTTGCATGATCCCAGTTAACCTGAAGCATAAGGACTTTGCTCCTCCTCACTAAATAATTTATTTTTAAGCGTGGGTCCCTCCACTGAGGACAGTCGTGTTTGAGTGTTCCAGCCCTCCACTTCAAGAGGGAGTTCTCCATGTACTCTGTGTCCTTGGTTCTTCTCGGCTATGGCAAATAGACATCACCTAGCTTTCTTCCTCAGGGGCTGCTTTTCATGTCAGTGACCTTCCTTCCCTCTCTACCACCATATGGTCTTGTGCTGTGGGGCTGAGAACTGGAGAGGCCACGGCCAGAGGACACACAGGCAAGGCCGTGGGGTTCCGGCTGCGGGGCAGCAGCCTCACGTGGTCCCTTGGAGTCCATCTTCAGCCACTTTCCCTGCCGTGTTCCTCCCCTCATCTCATCCGCATTCACTGAAGCCAAAATGCATTTTATTTCGGGAGCTGGGAGGGGAAGGGTATGGTGCATATTTAAAACGTTCTAAACTGGCCTTTGGCACATGTTGTTGGCACGGCAGACAGCCTGCTTCCAGGGAAATACGTACTGAGGTATTTTTATCAGACAGCTCCTGAGCGAAGTTTCTTCACTCCATAAAGATAGAAACAGTCTTACTGACAGGAGACAGAGTGCTTATTAGAGGTGAGGAAGCCGTGAGACACTTTATCCCCCTTCCATGTAATGTTTTAAAGGGTTCAATAAGGAAGATGTTATTTATCATGAACTGGATAGTTGATTTTTACATTTTCAATGTATTTTAATCTGTCAAAGTGGTGACTGTTCTAATATTCCTATTTGAACAGAACGACAATGTCACTTCTTTAATTACAAGGTGACTTAATATATTACATTCTGGAATTGTAATGTAGAAGGATATGATTTATGGTCCAAGATTAAGCACATTTATCAGCTGAGGGTTCCTCCCAAATTTTTAACTAAATCTAGAGTGAATATATCTTGGCAGCATTGTCTTTCAATTCTACTGTTATTGATTTAAAGGCTAATTTCAGAAGAAGATGTCTCTTTTTTAACCAGAAGGATTTCTCTTTTGTCCTGAGGGCCTAATGGGCCCTGCAGCAGACACGGGGCTCGGTTTATGAATATGTTTGGTGAGGAGATGAGCCGAAGGGCAGCCTCTGTTGCATAACACATCTCTTCTTGTCTCCTTCTGTTCTTCCTTTCAGCACAGAACGCAAGCCTTATGGCTTTCGTACCCTACATCTGAAGATGCTCTTTTTCTGTTGTTGTTTTCTTGCAGAGGTTAAAGCATGGAATGTAAATAGCAAATCAAACTTGGGGTAGATAAATAATATTAGCATCGGTGGAGGGCGGGGCGCTGAAGAAAGATTTCTTGTACTGATTTTAAATGTTTCCTCTCTCTCATGGGCTAAAACGTGTCTATCTTACAAATGTATTGGTAATTGACCTTCATTTCTCAGCTCTGATATAGTCCATCATGGACAGTCTCACTGTCACCAGGCCAGCTGTGAAGGCTGAAGGAGGTATATCGTACATGACGAACAAAACACATCATTTCAGGAAGTCCAATCCAGCTCTTCCAGGCTCTAGAAGACACCAACCACAACTAAAATTCCCACAGAAGTGAAGAGTTACATATTGGAAAAAAAAAAAAGACTACTCAAGGATGAATTTCAGAGATATTTCCTACGTACTCTTCTGCAGTTGAAACAGTTGTATGCTACAGTTGTATGCTACAATGCGTACATTTTCTGCCGATGAAGCACAAGGCACTGACTAAATATTTAGAGCTCAGGGTTGGTGCTCTATTTATCCATTAACGAAAATTCCAGTCAAGTTCTTACGCTTGCATGTTCTGATAATTATGAATTCTGCAGCAGGAGAGCTTTGCTTTGAATTCAGTAACGGTTGGCAGCGGGAATAAGACATATTTTACTTGGTCAGATATTTAGAATTCATTAGTGGTTAGGATACTAACCTGTCGTTTTTTCCCCCCGCATACGTGAATACGCACCATGAGCTTAAGCAAGTGATTTAAAAATCCCGCATCTAATACTAATTCTTCGTATCAAATAGATGGACAAAAATCTCAAATAGCTTTCACTTCTTGCTTTTCAAGTACAAGACACATCAGTCCGAAAGACTTTTTAAAACTGGTATGTCCCAGGAGTAATACCTGTTTCAAATACAGGGCCCACAAAATGTGCTCTCCTCCAGTGTTTTAACTCATTTGGAGTTTGTTTTATTAGCCTGACGGAGGCACTCCAAAGGAAACAAAGCATTAAATTGGCAGAGCCTAAACAAGACTTTCCTTCAGGAAGGGACTGGGAGCTTTGGGTGACAGTCTAATTGCTTCTAAGCCCCCACCAAGGCCTTGGGCACGGAGTAGGAATGTGTCAACGTCAATAGGCCAAGTCAGCCAAAGAATTAACCAGGCAGAGTCCTACAGACCCAACAATCACAGATCACTTCCAATGGTTTTGAAAGGGGGATTAAAGTAAAATAGAGAAGTATGGTCTGGCAATCGGCGTATGTCCTGAGAGGTCACTTCCACAATGCAAAACAGGCGTTTCTCGACTCCTGCTGGCCAGGAGCTTCCTGACACAGCTGCCCTTCATGCCCTAAGTTCTCCCGAGTTTACATCGTGTTAAGCACACAGAACAGAACACCTGCCACATACACACAGGTCCAAAGCTAGACATAGGAAATCATTGCACAGGTTACCCAGCCGCTGTCCCGGGAGAAAAGGATTAAACAGACTGATTCTGTTCAGTGGACTCAGGAGTCAGTCAAACAAATACGCCCCCTGCCAAAGTGCTTACACACAGAGTCCTTCTGCGTCCTACTGGGACGG
The DNA here is from genome assembly GCA_030848825.1 of Tadarida brasiliensis. NCBI lineage: Eukaryota > Metazoa > Chordata > Mammalia > Chiroptera > Molossidae > Tadarida > Tadarida brasiliensis. Next base: position 82,487,559 of record CM061258.1, on the reverse strand, counting down.
CGTTACCTGGTGGAATTCCAGGCTATTTCTAGTTTCAATAATAAAAACATAGCCAAAGCGCTCTAATAAATGTCATTCCTGTTAACCAACTCATATAATGATTTAATAGTGTTTAAGTGCTGGTGGGCAAACAGTGAAATAAATATTTGTATTAAGGTTTGATGATAACTTATTGGAATCATTACCAACTGAGTCTGAAATTTGGCCCTGACTTTTCAAAAATTGGGGTAGGGTATTTGAGACCTACGTGGCATGGAACTGAACTCTACTAACCTATTATTCAACAGACAACAACATGCTGGAAGAAAGAAAATACTTGTTCATGGCTTGTTGTGTTTGCTGGACACAATAATAACGACAACCGTGTTCCATACAAAGTTTGAGGATGCAAATCAGACATGGTTGCTGCTTCTGGGTAAATTATCACGTGAAAAGTAGTTGGTTTCATCCCTTTGGTTAGAGCCCCGTGAGCAGTTGCAAGCAAACCTGGGACCAGGAAAAAGGCTAAGGTGGGAGAGAAGAAATCTGGGGCATCAGAAATCAGGTGGCGGGTGCAGTCATAAAATGCAAGGAATGTGTTCAAGGTAAATGCATCAACTTACAAGAAAACGGGGACTGTACTGAAAGCAAACCACTGTAGTTACTCTGTACTTTTACGTAGACCTTTTTTTATTAGTACAGTATAGAGCTTCTTGAAAACAGTGTTGGTGGGACCCGTCTAAGTATCTGTAGCACTTAGCACAGTGCCTGCCCACTGCGGTGACTGACAGGTGTCCAAGAAAGGGAAAGTGTAGCTGGAGGATTTTAGAAGTAATACTTAAAGAACAGGAAAACTGTGTAAAGTGCCCAATAATCTCCTTCTGGGTTCTGGGTCTCATGTCAAATTCTGAGTGGTGCCCAACGGTGTTATAAACAAAGGTCAGGAAAGGGAACAAAATAATGGCCAACTGCAAAGAGGAAAATGATCATCAGGACCGTTGTTCGAGCACTGCTAAAAACGATGCCTAGCCGAGTAGACAACTGAAGCACCTAAGGCAGAATGAAAGTTTCTCTCTTGTCATTAAGTCCTCTATTCAATTACCATTTATCGGGGTAATTAAACACTGGAAAGTGATGCCAGGCTAATTGTTAGATTATGATAATTACATGTCTTTGCTATGCTACAGCTGATCAAAATAAGATGTGGTCCCATGCACTTAGCTAAAGCTGCTCTGTAATCGTCAGACTTTCATAGAGCGCTAGGCCATTTATTACTAATTCATTACAAATCAGGCGGAGAAGCTGATTATTTGTAATGCTTCTTTCTGCCCCCTCCCCCTGCCCCCCACACAGTCTCCTGGAACAAAACTCCCAAAAGGTTAAGCACAAACTGCTGCCTCTCATTGGCCCATTTCCATCCCAATTACACAGCCAAGCGGCTTGAGGTGCCTCTATTTGAGAGGGTTCGTCAGCCTGCTTCACAAAACCCTGCAGCCGCCTATCACATTGGCAGGAAGATCCAAGGCTCCCTTTCAGCCTCTGCCAACCACTGTTCTGCACTGAGCTGTGTCCCAGCAACCACGAGCTGCCAACCCGGAGGATCTTTTGGTTCTGAGGCTCCCTTCTGCTCAGGTCAGGCCTAGGCTAGGCTGGGATATGCCCAGAGTTGGCTCCACTTAGGAAGGGGCATGGGGAGTACAGACTGCACCCCTCCTACCAGGACATCCAGTCTCTGTTCCCCAAGCCAGGGTCAGGAGAGAAAAGCTCCTTTCTCAGGAACAGACCAGAGTCACCTCAAGGATACCAAACAGAGACACAGATCCTTGCAGAGAAAGACGAGAAGCAATCCTTTGTCCTTAGGCACTTCTGGGGGTTAGCAATCTCGCCTTCCATCCCTCATCTAGCCTCTCCAGGTCACTGCTGGAAGATGGGAAAGCAAACAGGTATTTGAGATTCTTCATTTGGCTTTATCCTGAGACTTCCCAAGCTCTCCCCTGCAGCCCTCATCAGAATGTGTTTACACAGGCCATTGCTACGTGGAGGAAACATAGAACACCCTGCTCAATGTTTAATAGCTGCTACAAAGTTCGTGTGATGGTATGATTTTTCTATTTTAGGATGTGTTTTCTCCTATGGCTTGGGCAGTGTTATGGACTGAATGTTTGTGTCTCCACTTCCCAAATTGCTATGTTGAAGCCACAATCCCCAATGTGACTGTATTTGGGGATAGGGCCTCTATGGAGGTAATTAAAGTTAAATGAGGCCATAAAGGGTGGGGCCTTGATCCAATGGCATTAGTGTCCTTCTAAGAAGAGACATAAGAGAGTGTCCCCTCTCTTCTCTTCCTTTATGTGCCTCTGCAAGCCAGGAAGGGAACTCTTACCAGAAACTGACCCTGGGGAACTTTAATCTGGGACTTCTAACCTCCAGAACTGTGAGATAATTAATTTCTATTATCTAAGCCACCAGGTCTATGTTATGTTGTTATGGTAGCCTGAGCAGACTTATACAGGCAGTTTAAAATTTAATTAATGGTCAAGTTTGGGGCGAGGTGATACTGAATTACATTACTGTCATGGACAGCAGAGATATAAAGAATCAGTGGGAGCCCGGCCAGTGTGGCTCCGTGGATTGAGCATCATCCAATGGACTGAGAGGTCCCTGTTTGATTCCCACTCAGGGTACATGCTGGGTTTTGGGCTCGATCCCCAGTAGGGGGCGTGCGGGAGGCAGCTGATGACGTTTCTCCCTCACATTGATGTTTCTATCTCTCTCTCCCTTCCTCTCTCTCTAAAAAAATCCATAAAAACATATTTTTAAAAAATCAATGGGAAATAATGGCCAGGAAGGAAGAGAATGGGGGGGGGGGAGGGAAGGGAGCAGAGTTAAGCCAATGCTGGCACCCCAATACCCTGCACATGGGAGACACTCAATGCCCATCCACTAATCTGAGCAAACGGCTGGTCTAAGGGTAGAAGGCACGTTATTTTCCTAAGTAAGGATAGCTTCACCTCTGAAATTAACTCACGGCACCATGAAAATGACTGTATTATCACCCTGCAACTGTGTTATCTCACTGTTCGACAAGGCTTTCACCCAAAGACAGAGTGGAGGGTGTTACAGAAAAGTCACATACTGCATTGTACCCTTCCATGACCCTGTAAATTAAAATAGAATATGCCACTGCCGTTCAAAAATCATATTAATTGCATTCTGGGGACAAAACAAACTGCGAGGTACCTCTGTTAACACCAGAATACATAAAGCTGTCATTCTGCACACACATTTACTGGTGGCCTGTGGCTTAGGACTGGGGAGCAGGGGAGCAAAGGTACTTTGGTTCATCACATAAAAATAGTTTTGCCATACTTAGTATTATTATTTCCTCCCCACACTCATTAAAAGGATATTCTTTCATTCAGCTGGATCCTCTATTTATTTTTATAGCCTGGACCACAGAAAGATATATGCAAGAATAATGCAATCATAAAAAATAAGAAACAAATTGTTCTATCTCAGGGAAAAGTAAGGCAGGGGAAGAAATAAACAATTCACTATTTATTTTTTAGAAATCAATCTCGGCACTTCAGGGGATTCTCGAGTGCTCTAATATCTCTATGTACTTAAATGCTTGTCTATGGCAATGGCGGAGAGTGTAGTTGTTGTTTTCCCCCTTTCATGTGAATAAGTTCTCCTTTCAAAATGTCCACCTTGGAAAAGAACTCGAGTTCAAAGCAAATGTACATGACCTTCCTCTTGAACTTTCAGAAATTTGGTGCCGCAACAAGCTCTGAATGAGCCACTTGTGGGGACCGTGAGGTTTCAGAGGGATGGTTAGTGCCAAGACACAGAGATGATGAAATAAGAGGGTGATAATGGGCTCTCCACACTGAGTGACAACTCAGCACCCTGAGCCTTGAGAGACAGGGTCACAACTGGCTTTCTTTAGCACTTAGAAGTTACAACCCCAGATCCCAAACTTTCTTTCACACGCACCTTAACATTTTATTTCTGTTCAAATGGTTCAAGTCCGAGAGAGAGAGAGACAGCATGAGCTACTGTGCAGGCACAGACTCAAGTGTTGATGAACTGGGTCAAAAAGGCGCGTATGAGATGTACTAAAGGAGCTGGGTCTCAGCACAGAATCTGTACCCAGTGGAGGATAACTGTGACTCACTGATCGATGTATTTGCAGGACAATTAGGGCAATTTCATTTATTGATGTTTTAATTCAACTTCTGTGTATCTACTCTGGGCACATTAAATATTTAATTTAAATCATAACCCCTTTTATAGTCTAAAATGTAAACTGAGATTTTTTTCCCCCCATTCCACACATAAAAAGTATACTTTTCAACCGTATCTCTAGAGGTAATGGTATAGGCAAAAAGGGAATTCACCTTGGTCCTCTGGATTTTCTGTCTTAGAACAACCTGTAGCTCACAGATTCACAATAGCAAGATGCACCCAAGGATGATTTAATGAATCGAGTCATTGATGGAAAAGCTCCAGTCTGGGTTGCTAAAGGTGCTGGTTACTATGGATTTATGAGCATGATTAGAAAAGGTAACATATGACATGCACAAGCCAAGTGGGCCGCATGGAAGCACCATCTACGAGACCAATAAAGAGTATAGCCGCTGGGGTGCTGAGCCACCTGAAGCATGCACGGACACGCAGAAGATGTTAGAAGGAAGGGAGACCGGTGTCCTGGCTGCAGAAACTCCGTTTCCTTCGGCCGGGCGGACGGACAGTAAGGCTGAGCTGGAGCTGCGCTGACTACGGGGTAGGGCCTGATGTGCAGCGTACACACACCTCGGCTCAGGGTTCGGAATCCTGAGAGGCGCCCAACTATTCTGACTCCCAAGAGGAAATAAACTAAAAGCTGGGAACTCTGGGAAGTGCTTTCTGTTTTACTCTAAATGTGAGTTTCTGGCATAAAAAAATGGAAGGAATAAACTTATATATTCATAGCAGCACTTCCTGGTAGAGTATTAAATTTAGGTGTGTGTTTTAAAAAAAAACAACAACAAAAAAAACCAATCAGGGTGGTGTGTTCAAGATTAATTAATATCTCTAAAATGTCAGAGATGTTTGGAAGTCTATGGAAACATGAAAAACTGCTCTTTTCTGTTAGACAATTAGGACATTTACAAATTCATATCACACCAGAGAAAAATGTTGGTTCTAATGACTAGGAAAATTTATAGGGCAACTCAAAATCACACACATCACTCCTGTTTTTCTTAAAGGTAAATCGCAACCCAGCATCCCCAAGCGCTCGCTGAATTAAAAATGGGATTCTTGGCATCCTACTTGCAGCTAAGTATTTATGTACACTACGGAATCTACGAATTCCTCTCACATAAAACTTCCTGTAATTGGTTTTGATGCAACCACCACAACCAAGCTACTAGAGTCGAGAGGGACAAACTCCTAACTCACCACTGCTGAAAAACACCAGGTCATCTGCCTTCGTCATCCTAGACACTACACGTGTTTTCTAGTCTTAACCTGCGGTAATTACCAATTCCTCCGTGCACAAGGCACGCATGGCCAAGGCTGGGGAAGACAGAGCCTCTCGTTTTCCCTCGGCTCACGGGACTCGATAATCACTTCACAGGAACCCTACCTCTGCAGCAAGACTGCAGAGAGATACACTAGTGGAAGGAACTTGGAGGCACCATCTCAACCAGCTGTTTCCTTTCAGGACTGTTAATTATCTAGACTCTTTTTTAAAACCTCCAGGGGAAATTTGAATCTTAAATAGTAGCTCTTCCCAGGACCTGTAGATGTCATTCGAAATTCAGTGAATAAAGAAATTCTCTATTCAGGGACATCCAGCCTTCCAGTGTTGCTCAGGGCATTTCCGTCACCCCCGCCCTCTAACTAGGTTTGAGAGAAAAATAGAGGAAATTTAGCTCATGTTTTCCTAGGAAAGCCGAGCTGATTGTATTATCGACTGTCTACTGCATTAGCAATTTCCAACTGAATTACAAACTGTTTCCCTGCATTACATTGCTATTGTTCAATACCATTTTCATTGCCCTAATGAAACAAAGCTATATAATATAACCATAAAGTACTGATTACAGTTAACCATAATGGAAGAGAGTGAAGGAAAGACCTATCTTTAAAATATGCAAAGAAAAAGATAAGAAATGCTGATACTCAGCAGACTTTTTTTTTTTTTAAACTCCTTTGGCTTTCTGGATTGAGATCCAAACAACAGTGACAAATTAATTCTTCTTTCTCTTCCAACAATACAGATGCTATTTCCCCGAGGATAGTATTTCTACAAGATTTCCCAAAGAGCAAAAACTATCCAGGTGCCAAACAAACAAACAAACAAAAAAAATAATGTGAATTTTATACATATCTTAAAAAGTGCCTACTTCAAACCAAAGTATTCCCTAATATCATGAAAGAGGATATCCGAATTCCCCCTGGCTGCAGGCTTCTGTCTGCTATGGGTGATCTCTTTCAGGGAGTGCCATCATGAAACCACTAGGGTATTTCTTATTGGCCTCCATTAAATCAACCAGCAACACAAATGATCAGGTCGCTGTGCTGGCCTGCGGGCTGCCCAAGTGAGATGGCAAGTCCATGGCCGAGATTTCTGCCTTTTAGCAAAGGCAGTGACGGTCACGTGGCAGCCCCTTAATGCCCAGATAGAAGCAGGAAAGAAAGGGATGGAGGGAACAGGAAGAAGTGGTAGAGAAAATTCTTTGGTATTGCTAATTATATTATGGCTAGAAGCTATAGTGCCAGACACTTGCTACCCTCTGACATTTGCACCAGATCTACCACCCCTCACTCCCAGATCCCCCCAAAACAGTACAATTGGTACAGCTGACCCTTGAACAATGTGGGAGTTAGGAGCACTGACCCGCCATGCAGTTGAAAGTCCACATATAACTTTTGACTCCCCCAAAACTTGACTACAGTCAGCCCTTCCCATTCGTGGGTTCAAACCAACCGCAGATCAAAAACACTATTTTCTATATGCAGGTGGAAAACCACAGATGAAGGGCTGACTGTATGCACTGAAAAAAAAAAAATTCCACATATAAGTGAACCCGCACAGTTCAAACCCATGTTGTTCAAGAGTCAACTATAGAATGGGGAACAGAGCACAGTGCTCTCACTCCTCAAGAATTCCTTGGGTTGAGATGGGGGCGGTAATGAAAACACTGTAGGAGCTGCCGTGGCAAATGATGACCCGTGGCTGCCCAGGTCCCAGACATCTGACAAAGCCTGCCTGCCGTCTCCCCGGTGGATATGGTGTAAATGTGGAAAACGCTGGAAAAGTCCAAATGTCAGGATCAGAGTAGTTCCTTGAAGATCAACTCTGGTCACAGAACAAACCTTCCCCTGAAGATCTTTGTTTGTATTTCTGTGAGCAGGGCTGACGACAGTGTCATCCATGTGGACACAACATGCTGAGCTCTACACATTGCATTTGACACATTGATCTGATTTCAGTGGTTCAGAACAGTCACCTCAATGCTCAATTGACTTACATTTTCTAGTGTCTGCACCCCTGTAAAGAGGTAAAAATAAATAAAGCAGGGTGTCGTGTTAGACCTCTTTCAATCATACGTATTACGTGAAAGATGAGAGAACATGCACTTCTCTTTTCCTATTAGAGTGCTAATTTATGCAAGTTCATTTGCCTTTTGCGGCTATTGATTGGATTTCTGTTGTCTCATCTCCCGCACTCCATTAGAACCCTCGCTGACTTAACAATAATGCAAAGCCAGACACATTTATACAGATTTTTATATGCTCACATCCACAGCCTGCTTAAAAGTTTGCAGACGCAAGACAGTGGGTGACATGAAGTATTTCACTCTATCACATCAAAGCAAAATTCTCAGAGAAGAGGAGAATACTCAATGGTTGAACTTCTCTTTTCCATTTTGGATAGTCATATGTAAACATTTGAAAGGAATCCTGTGTTTTGGGCACGCTGAAATGAAAACAGAATGGCAAATTGAGATTACAGATCGTGAAACCAGTTAGCACAGCTTCCCGATGCGAGGCAGGAATGGTTCTCCATTTCCAGGTTCATTTGTGTGAGCCGGGCAACCACAGGAGTCAACTCTCCTGTTCAGTGAAAACCAGCGAAGGGCTAACCCCCAGGAGAATGATTTGCAGAAAAAGTTCGTGATGTATTTGCTCCCTGTCTAAAATAATGCTTTTATTTAGTGCTTCATTCTGGAGAAGAAAACGAAATATGTATGCATATGTCCCCCATGTGTTTCAATATTTATTAGTTTACATACTTTCTGTTTATGGGCTCAAGTAAACAAATCTAATTTTAGTCTCAGGACTAATGACTAATGATAAATAACTTATTTAAATATGAAGTGATCCAAAAGCTGCTGATCACAAGACAAAAGAGTGCACAGACTGCCCTCTTGAGAGATGATTCTTCAACCCCAAAGGTTTTCATGCAGTTGGCACAGAGCACACATATGCTCTGTTGAAGGGGTAGCTACTTTCTCCTTGTTTTCACTGCACTAATTTACCTAGCTCCAAAAGGAAGAGGGGAAACGTCCAGTGAAAATCTGCTCTCGGTTATTGGCACCATAGATCTGACAATGGAGAAATCACAAGATGTAGAGCCTACCAATGGGGAGACTTCTCAGCTCGTTGAGCTTCCAGAACTGCTCAGGCACGGATGTTCAACAGGGGCAGAGGGACACCTGGCAGGTGTGGAGTTCAGCCACCCAGCCCTCTCTAAGGATGCTTGCAAACTGTACAAGATGTCCAGGAACACTAATAGGCATTCCCTGAACCACTTGGGAGGTGTCACTAATAAAAAGTGGAAATCAGAGTGGAGAGAAAATTTCATTTCCAATCCTCCTTGTGGCACCTGGCTTTTCAGCACATATGGTTTGTTAAGTTTGCGAATGTCTGGTGGTTATCAAGGAAATCGGAGTTGATTAAAGATATTTCAACTTTATCTTCATTTCCCAGACTTTGTAGACACCCATCTGATCACTGAGAAGAAACAACCAGCCTTATCGGTTGCGGCAGGCAATATAAAAACAAACTCAGAGAAAGGGACGGGGAGCCATCTGCCTGGCTTCATATCTGGGCTCTGCTACTACTGTGTAACCTTGGCCAGTTCCTTTACTGTTCCATGCCTCAGTTTCCTCATCTGTAACATTGGAATAATAATAATGCCTCATTCCTAGGGCATCTGTGTTAGGATTAAATAAATTAATTAAATGAGTAAATATAAAGAGCTTAGTGCTTGACAAATAGTACAGGTAAAAGAAATATGTACAATTACATTATTTACCAAAAAAAATTTTTTGACCACTAAAGACAAAGAATTTTACCACTTTGAAAAATATCTTGAGAATCTCAAAGATCTTTAGAGATAAAAATTGATAATCATTGCAACATCACTTGACTAGAGTGTAATTGTAACACATCTTTGTTTCTAAAAGGAAAGTGATGTCTAAAAGAAGTTTATAAAATGGAGAGGAGACTATGCTGACTCATGGGAAGGATTGCCTATGATACAAAAAGACAATTCACTCTTCTTCTGGAAGTGTGATGAATATATAAATACACGGAGGACAGATACAGTTGCCTTTGTGGTGTGATTTCTGGGACACAAAAGCCATCTTAAAAAAACAAACAAAAAAAAAACACACATGCCTTCCAAAAATTGAATTTCAGTTCTCAAATATGAGTAACGTGTTCTTCTGCCTGGGAGGGAAATCATACCTGCCAGCTAATGAGTTAACATAGTTTCATTTCTCTGACTCATTAGTACCTGTCATCTAGCAGAGTTAAGAGCTGTGAGAGACTACGGAGCCAGGTGAGTAAATTTTGATGCGAAAGAGTAAGTGCTCTGTGGGGCCGGGAGAACAGGCCTCAGGAAAGGGTCATGGGACAGAATGACAGAGAGGCAGGGTGAGACACTAGAGGAATACTGGAGACGTCCCAATTCTGCTGAGGTCAGCTCTACAGACTAAGTGTCATCACAGTGAGTTAGAATAAATGATACCTCTCTACAAGAAGGTCTACTTTACTTAAACCTTAAAATTACACTTCACTTAAGCAATATGATATTAGATTGACCTTCCATTGTTACTTAATTTGATTGACTTTTCACATATTTATGTCCTGTCTCTCTTCGTTAATTAATTCATTTATTCAATACAAGTACATCGATTGCCTCCTGTGGCTCAGGCATTGTACTGAAGGTGGAGAAACCAAAATGAAGCAAGACAAAGTCCTGGCCTAGAGGAACTGACAATCTAGTGGGGGGATGGTCACACGATAAATCACTGCAATAAAACATGATCAGTGTTGTCAGAGAAATTCGTACCAAAGCCTTGTGGGAAAGAGGAACCAGCAACAGGCTTTCAAAGGGTTCATGAAGACCTCACAGAAGAACCAGGCCTTGCAAGATGGACAGAACTACCCCAAGAGAAGGGGAGGGAGGGAGATTTCTAGGCAAGGGGGAGAGGTACAAACCCCAGAAGGCTTAAAAGCAAGGAGTTTGTTGAGAGGGCAAACGAGGCTACCAAGGGAGGTGAAAACGTTATTTTGAAAAAGGAGTTAGGCAGGCAATGAAGAACCAGAGAAGAGTTTGGAGAAGGTGCGGGACGTGATTGGATTTGTATTTTAAAGTGATCACTCTTAGCCCTCAAGAAGACAGTCTGGGTGGGGAGAAAGCCTGGAGAAGGAAGATCACAAGGAGTCAACTGCAATAGGCCAGGCAAACACACACACAGACATCGCAGGCTGGAGCTGAAGATCCTTGCTCCCCTGCACCTGACAACAAGCTATTCACTTACTCATCCATTCAGCAGCTATCTGTAGGGCCCTATTTTGTGCAAGACACTGTCTGTCATGGAAGCTGCAAAATAAGACACCCAAACTCTATACGTCAGCTTCTTATGACTGCCTAGATATGACGAGCTTGAAGTAGGGCATTCGCAGGATTGAAGGAAAGGACATGAGTAAGAGAAGTTAGAGAGAAGCAGAAACATCAGAAGAGGGTTAAAAGTAATCCCTAACATTTTGTTCATTATCTTGCAGCACTTAGATGACCACATGTGCTAACAGTTAAAGTGCAGTGACCAAAAGAACAATGAATATGAAGTTAAAAGTCTTGGGTTTAAATATTGTCTCTGCTTAAATATGGTGGGAATTGGACCAGTCATTTAATCTCTCTGTATCTCAGGGTTTTGTTTTTTTTAATGTGTTTTTTTTTTTTTTTTTTATTTTAGAGAGGGAGAGAGAGAGGAAGAGGGAGAGGGAGAGAAAAAGAACAACATTAATTGGCTGCCTCCTGAATGCCCTCCTAGTGGGGACAGAGTTCAAAACCCAGGAATCGAACCAGCGACCTCTCGGTGCATGGGACAACACCCAAACAACTGAGCCACAGCAGCCAGGGCTCTCAGTTTTAATAATGAAAAACTAGGTGTCCTACAATGCTATTTCAGCTTAGCACAGGGACCATGTAGAATAGTACTGTTTTGGGTGACTGGTTTATTTTAGAAACTGAATGATAAGACATTGTAGAACACAGAGGTTACACACAATTCCACTCCAGGATGTCCATTCATTATATCTATCTCATTGGCCTGAGGAACAGCTCAAAGCTGGCATAGCATCATAGCATCTAGCACTGAGGGGGCACAAGGAGGTCGTGATGATTGAGAGTCTAGTGTCTGGTATGGAAGGTTGGAAGGACAAAAATACGGCCAAAATCATGAAAATGATTCCACTTTTTCCACATGGACAGTGGCAGACCTAGGGACCATTTAAGTGGTGACGACTGATAGAAATGTCACCACTGATTAAAAGCTACAAGAGAAGCTATAGTTACAGTTTATTACATCATCATTTCCCCCCACACCTGCTCTCAACCCTACCGAGGTCCGAAGCAGCCCAACAGGAAATGGCAAGCAAAATGATGAGAAAAATCAGTGAGGTCACCATTCAGAAATTTCCTCCCAAGTATCTTCTGAATTGCTTCATAGAGTCTCTTAACAACTACAGTCCTTGAGGAGCTCTCCGGGTTCCAACATCCCCATTACAGGGATATAAATATATAACGTGCACTTAATCAAAAATGCTTTACACCTGTTCCCTCCTACTAAAAACGATAGGAAAAAAAATCTGTATTACTCTCTCTGGACAGATAAAACTTCTCTTCCAAAGTCTTTCGGAAGGTAATTAGGTACCTTAAGTGTGGGGGTAATTTAAGATTTTGTCCATCTCCAAAACTGTTGACAATATGTTAAGCAGATGGAGGTCATTTCTTTTATTTCTCTCACTTCCCCTTTCGGCTCCCCGGTGAAGGATATGCTGACATTCATGTTTTGTTGTTATGCATGGTAGATAGACCGGCAGGTCCCAAAGGTGAGGCAAATCATGTCCTTTCAAATGATCTGTTATTTTTGGCAATAAATTTGGATTAACTACGACAGAAAACCTTGAAATATTTTATATGCCTCAACTTTAGCATTAGGAGGGAGGAGGGGGCTTAAGAGACACGGAATGAGATATGCCAAACAAAAATGGTTTTTGGTCATTTTGATTCCCTGAAATAAAATGGCTTTTTGAGCACCCTGGGACCTCTATGTCTTTGGGTTTAGGATTACGAAGGCAAAGTTCTTGGCGTCTCTAGATGATAGAAAATACTCAGTTCCTGGAAAACTGGTGCTATCAGCCTCGTTGTGACTGGATCTAAGCTCACAGATCTTGAATTGTGAAATGCCTTCTACCATACCCCCTTTGTCTTCCCTGCAGTTTTGCTGACTAAAATGTTTTCTCCTCCTGATGTCTTTAAGCATGCTCAAAGCTATAATTCATACATCAAATCCATGAAAGCCTAATGCCTGAAAGTATTGCTCAGTAACTCAAATGTTTTTTCTACTTTTGCTCCTTAAATGTTGCTTATAATGATAAACGCACGAAACGCTGAACAATTAGAGGGCTAAGGGTGAACACCAGGGCACTGGATGGATGTGGTTCATCTGCTAAATCCTCCAACAAAGTAGCCATTATTTCACATGAACTGGACTCTGTTTTGTAAAAGACACTGGGGGGTGTTTAGAATGCTAAAATTATATAGTATTTTTGAGGTCACCCAGAGACCACTCAAACCGATGAGGATATGAGAGTTTTGCTTATATGTGGCAACTCATAAGAAATATTTTAAAGGTCTCAATGTTTTATCATTCATCACATTTCTTAAGAGAACAAAGGTAATAATGATTTTGGAGGCTTTCCATGTTCTCTAGACAACTGCAGGAAACTGAGAGCTGCTTGGTCTTAGCATTTGATCCCGTAGCGTTAACCCCTTGGGAAGCCAGGGAGCTTTCTTCACAATGCATAGAGGACCACACTGTTCTATGCATGCAAGCTGTGGGTCTCACCAAGACGGAAAACCTTAAATATTAAAAATGTATGCCATCTCTTCTCTATTCTCTGGTATTCATCAATACACCCCCATGGCTCTCTCCAGGAATCTTAACACAGCTTCCTGTACAGTAATACCTATGTGCTCAAGCTGCAAAGATCCATTTACCTCACATGTGTAACGTGCCCACTTATCCCTGCTGAGATAATGCTCCTGGTTTAATTGCCCAGAGAGCAACTGCATGAATCAGCAATGTTGGCTTGTATTACCTGTCTCTGCATATGTGTAAATCAAGAAAGAAAGAAAAAAAGCAAAATTGTTCAAGCTATAAACTATAAGAACTGGGACAAAAAAAAAGTGTTCCATGAATTACAAATAAACCTAACAAATATTTCTAAATTTTGCAAAATAGAAAAAAATCCTTAAAAATACACTTGGAGAGATCAACTCTTTTGGAGGTGAGGAATAAATATTCTCAATATATGCTTATATATATGTAGATTTATGTATATGTAAAGAGAGGATGAATGACGGTGAATAAGTTAATAAATAACAATGTAAATTTATATATAAATGCATAGAGAAATACAGATTACTCAAATGTGGACCCACTTAAGAAACATCAGACTTATGAAGCTGACATGTGCTTGTGAAAAGGCAGGTCTGTACTCACGTAATAATCAGAACTTTTATGAAAGAAAAATCTCTTTATATAAAGTAAATTATTATCTCTATGTAGTAAACCCTTAAAGGGTCATTTTCTAATAGATCTTGCTTGTTAGGGTCATTAGTGAAATATAGGAATTACAGTGCATTCGCATAGGACAACTCATGAACACACAGACATGCACACACATAGCAACCTAACTCAGAAACATAATATTTCAGTAAAACATCTTCCTCCTTCAAATAAGAAAAAGGGAATGCTTGCCTGGTTTTTCCTTTCTTCCTCCTTCAAATTTATATGAACCTCATATGAGCTTCTTATATGTGCCCGCATAAGAAAAACAATCCCCACGTTGTTTTAAATAAATCCCTATTTGATCTTCTGGCTTCCTTCTAAAAACACGTTCCTTCTAAATGATACTATACTATTAAAATGGATATTGAATAAATGGTATACATGTGACTACAAAACCCTAGAACATAGTTACATTCTAGCTTGAGTACTACTACTGACAGAATTTGCAACTAGAAAGATGTAAAGTCTGTTCAGATGTAATAGATATTGAAAGAATTGATTAAAAAAAAAAAAAAAGCAAGCAATGCCTTTTATTTAAAAACATCTAGCCCGGCTGGTTTAGCTCATTGGTTGAGCGTCGACCCATGTACCAAGAGGTCCCTGTCAGGGCACATGCCCAGGTTGTGGGCCCGATCCCCAGTGGGGGGCATGCAGGAGGCAGCCAATTGATGTTCTCTCTCATGGATGTTTCTATCTCTCTCCCTCTCCCTTCCTCTCTCTCTAAATCAATAAAGAAAAAATATTTGAAAAACAAAAACAAAACATCTAGTATCTGGTAAAATCAGACAATAACCAGACCAATAAATAAATGTTATATTCAGAACAAAAATTCTTTCATATGAAAAACAGGAAAAAGGTATTATTGCCAAATGGGTTTTATGTCATTCTGATTGCAGTGAGACTTAAAAATATGCTTGGCCTGATGTACGTGGAGCTGTCATGTGCACTGTGTGTATATGTAGAAATCAAACTCTATAAATTGAGTTCTATACGTACATAAGTACAGAATCAAATAGAAACCTATATATAGATTATTGATTTCAAGATTTTTAGAGCTGTTGACTATGTGATTTTAAAATGTTGCCAGCAATGAGCTCTGCCAGGTTTCTACTTTTGAAGATTTCGATACCTTGCGGTCTCAATGTAATATCAACAAGGGCCCACAAACTCAAGCAACTCCAGAGATGAAAGGCAGACCCGAACGGCTGCAGGTGGAGTGGAGTAGGTATTATCGAAATACTTGTTGATAGGATTTAAGAGTGCTCAAGGCCAACGGATGCTATGGGCTACAGGCGAAATCAGCAGAGGCCTAACCTGGCTAATTGCTCACGTGGTTGTGACAGCTTTGATTAGAAGAATAATCAGCTCTCAGCCGCCTGTGGGCAAAAATGCCAGCTGGGGGGTGGGTGGTGTGTGTGTGTGTGTGTGTGTGTGTGTGTGTGTGATGGATGCACAAGTGAATGAATATAGGTCGCCATTAACCCACTCTTCAAACATTAAAGGGTTCCAATATGCATGAGGCCAACAATCGCCTTCTTAATTAGCATGAACGTTTTCCACCTGTCCCTTTGCAACTGCTTTTCTACAAACTCAAGCTAACACTGATATTGGGGCTTTCTAAAAGTAAAAATATATTCATATTTTGTCACTAAAATTTTAAAGACTGAAAATCAAAATCACAACCCATTCTATAACCCACTTGAGTACTTCCTTTAAAATAGTTTATACTAAAGTCAATGAGAAATCATTTTAAGATAAATAAAACTTTTTTCCTTAACTGTTTCTCCTTATTTTCATCTAAATATTTGTGAAAACATATAAAAATAGAGCTTTACTTCAGAGATTAAGAATAAAAATTGAACCATGCAAAACGCTACTTAAAATCAGTTCATTTCTTTGTAATCTGTTTTTTGCAATTGCAGATTGAAATGACTTCAGCCTCTTACTAGGTCTGTGCAAAGAATCTTTTATTGAGAATGGTAATCTACTTTAACTACTATTCCTATATTAGAGATTTTTTAAACCTCCAAATTTAGAAATAGAAAACTTCCAGAAGTTATTAAGCTCTTAAAAGTGAAAACTTAGGGAAATTTTGTAATATGCAAATACTAACATTTTTAGTACCTATAATAAATGTAAGGTCATTTTGTTAGTGTGAGAATGTAAAATGTATTATGTATATCTTTATGTGCTCATAAATTTATCATGTTTAGTATATGTAGAGAGGGAACAAGGCAGAAAATATTCCAGGACAATATATTTTATAAATGTTTTGTAAATATAGTTTTTACGTTTTAAACTCTCTTCCCAGAGTGGCTACAAAAATCAGAGAGTAAGAACTCGAGAGAGCCAGTGAGAAAGAGTGAACCATTTCGGTTATTTTAAGCTCAATTCCATGGACCAGGGGTGGTTTTATCTTCAGTTAAGTGTTTGGCATGTGATAACATTAAATGCAGATTTCCATCTACTTGGTGGACTTGACAAAATCTCAAACCCTCAAACGGTGCCTCCAAATGTAACTGTCAGTCAGCTGATGTCAAAACCTAATGTCTTTTCCATGGCCTTACACATCTGGTCCCTGTCAGTGTCAGCAGGGTCTGCTGGATGTGGTGTCGTGGCAGGCATGATGATTTATGTACACAGACCCACAGATCTCAGAGCTCATTTGGAGGATGCATTTCATCTGGTCTACGTGCCATCAACAAATGATTGACTGAAATTAAACAAAATCTCATATCCTGAAATCTGAGCAGTCTCTGCTCCTCCCCTCACTCAGATCATGAATATATTTAGCCAGGGAATTCACAAAAGACCCATGTCAACAGTCTATTAGTGAGAGAGAAAAGAATGCACATTAAACACCTCTGTGTTTTAGCCTCTGACCTCCTTAAGCTGGCACATTTTAAAAATTCTTTATAGGATAAGGAATTACTAACCAGCCACATGGGGTAACACACGATTATGTAGTGTTCAAATCTGACCTGCGTTTTCCTTGAAAATCTTTGATGGAAGACCCGACAAAGCGTGTATATCTGAAGTGGGCATTGCCTTTATCAAATACATTATTTAAAATACTACATCAGCCCTGGCTGGTTTGGCTCAGCGGTTACAGTGTCAGCCCGTGGACCAATGAGTCGCAGTTTCGATTCCAGTCAAGGGCATGTACCTTGGTTGTGGTTCGACCCCACCAGGGGGGTCGGGCAGGAGGCAACCAGTCGATGTGTCTCTCTGACATCGATGTTTCTCTCTCTCCCCCTCTCTCTCCCTCCCACTCTATCTGAACAAAAATGGAAAAATATCTGCAGGTGAAGATTAAAAAACTAAATAAAATACTATATCAGATTAGGATGGAAAGTTCCTCACTCTCTGCTTTTAACTTCTCTCGAGTCCATCTCCCTAGGACAACCCACAGGCGTGTAATACAAGACACCCAAAGTGTCTGTTTCTTTGTTGTTAAAGCTCATCACTGCAATCTGGTAATGGATCCTTCTCTCCACTTTAATCAGTGTGAATTATTCTTTTTCACCGGCCTTGCAATGATGTGTAAAACTAACACTTTGGTCCGGTTCACATTAGCATATATTCAGAACAACTTTATTGCACAGCTGCCCTGATTGGGTGCAACCAAACTTCTGATTCTGAGTACTTCCTGCCGAGAAATGTCATCCACCAGCCAGGGGATGCTTCATCCTCCGTGATTGTTTGATTAGCACCGTTTTAGTTTTGATGGGCATAACACAAACTAAAGATGTTAACTGTCCTTTTAACTTAGAACCCTTAATTGAAAAAAGAATTAGGACCCAGTGAATGGCTGCAGCCCCATATTCCACGTGGAGAAGGCTAATTAAGAGCTCTGGGGTGGTGAGCGTGTGCTTCGGCTCCTAAAAGGAGGTGTCCATACGTATCAATCTAAAGTTAATTTAACCCAAGCTAACCAGGGTGTGACATATACTTTTAGCCTAGTGCTCTAGGCCGTTTCCCGCGTATCTCTTTTCTAACATGCTAAAACTTGCTTAAGCATTGAAGGAAGCAAAAAAGTAAGTAATGATTGTTTAGGCAATGTCAGGGCAGCGCAAATCAGCGCCTGAAGAAGCCAGCTGTTCCCGCACTGTCATCCATCCAAGCAGGCTTGTTCGAACACGCAAAACAGTGGGTTACAGTGCTTTCCATCTAGGTAAAGGTGTAAAAAGTGGCATGTGTAACAGCCAGCAAAGAGAAGCAAAAGCTTTTCAGATCTTGCTAAGTCTCTAGAGAGCTGAAAAACATTCCCTTTTAAGAAAAGATGTTCGGAAACCAAGTGCTGCTGCAACCATGCGGTAGTTGGGGAATCTGTCTGTTAGCTGAACAAACCGTGCTTGGCCCCGCGCATCAGTCTGGCCTCCCTCCTGCTTCGGACGGGGCTGATCCACCCCGCTCTGGCTTCCTGCCCTGCTCCCCGGCGGTTTTAGCTTTCCCCTTGCTCAAGAGGGCCCTGAAACAACTCTGGGGTTTCAAAATTCATTTTCTTTAAGGACAAATGCTGCTTATATATTCAGAAAGGCTTCTCAAGAAGCTGCATGACCCTGAGTGTCTATTTTGACTCCTTGTGCAGTGGCCCGACCCTTGTACAACGCATCCCTTCGCACTCACTCTGGGTCCCCACTGCGGAGCCCTCCTGGCAAGTCAACAGCTCCACACCCCTCTCCCCCTTTAGGGTCTGCTACAGGCCCTCCAGTCAACCAACCAGCGGAAAGCCTCAATGGCCCCCTCAATTCTACTTGAAAACTCGTCTTTTTTTAAAACAGATTTACAGTGTGTAAATTCAAATTTCAAAATGTTCATGACTTTTCTTAATTTTTATTGCTGACCTGTTATGGTCTAAAGCAGCGATTTTCAACCTTTTTCATCTCACAGTACACATAAACTACTAAAATTCTGCAGTACACACAATAAATATATATATATAATTTTTGCCAATCTGACAAAAATATATAGGTATAATTTTGACTCATTCATACCAGATGGCTATTGTTACATTGGCTGTTGTCATTTTTTTTACAGCCTAAGGGAAAAGAGGTCAGCACCTCTGACTAAACAGTCAGGTATTGCATGTTTTAAAAATTCTTGCTGCACACCACATGCCTGCCTCGGCACACTGGTCGAAAATCACTGGTCTAAGGTTACCTTCTCCGAAAGAAAGTTCATTTGCCACAGAGAGGAGAAAGAAAACGGCAGAATAGCCTTTAAAGATGGAGGCACTTCCTTGGCCTCTGACCCTAGTAGTTATATATTTACCAGATGGTTTAAATGCATTACCTAGTTCACAACAATAACAAAAAGACAACAGTGGATTAGGGGAAAGTGTGAGCAGGAGAAGGAAGGCTTATGGGAACTCTGTACCATCCACTCAGTTTCTATAAACCTGGAACTGGCGTCCGAGTGCAGAGGAGCTGAAGACCCTGCACGCACACGCATAGAGCGGTCATAACTGAGCTGTCCAGCGTGGGCACTCACCGAAGGACGATCTGAACTTCAGTGAGCTGGGTGAGTTTATGTGACTTCCTCAGTGAGAACACACCTGTATCTCACATAAGGTGACACTGGCTGACAATGAAGGACCTTTCCCTGGGGTCAGTTTTAATGGCCACCCCTCTGTCTCCAGCTGCCAACAGACACCAGAACCTGCCTGACCTGGGCAGCTACAGGTGGTGCAACCATTTCATGTTCTTTCTTCTACTCTGTTTGATGCGACTCAAATGCTTGTCCTTAGAAACTGTTTAGCCACTGCCAAGGTAATATTTTTGCATGCAGTTTTGGCTTTTCTGGCTCATGCTGTCTTTCAAATTAGGAAAGGCTTCTGTCCCACACAGACATCTACGAGGGCCAATGAGGAACCAACCGCAGGCAAGAAGGGCCTGCTCTGTGCATCGGAAGAGATGGACGCCCTCTCTGTCCCCTTATTTAGTAGTCTGCATTAGAATAAAAGCAGAATGACTCTTAAAGGTTTGCAAAGTATCTGTTTTTTATTTTTATTTTTTCCTGAGGCTGTCCTCATGTTGATGGGACCAGAATTAAAAAGCACAAAAAATGAATTTTAAAAATGCACCCAACACCATGGAACAAAGGAGTATGGGCCCCCTCCATTTGTGCTCTATGTCTTCTATTATTGCCTGCTGACTATTTCTGCTCATAAGGGACCGTGAACTATCCATGAGTGCAAAATGGATACAGCACAAATTGATTCAGTAACATCACACAGACATGTATGAATAATGAGGCTCAGTTGCAGTCTGTCACACAGCAAGCATATCAGTGTAACTGATTTATCGAAAACTTGACTGGGTAAAGCCTCATTCTTTAGAGAAGGTATCAGCTGTTTCTTTACTTTATTGGTTTTTAAAACACACACACACACACATTTGAGCAAACTCAGACCCTTTGAAATTAAAAATGTGGAAAAAGCTGAAACTGGCATAGAGCTGACCTACTTCCTCTCTCTTAACCAAAAAAG
This sequence comes from Tadarida brasiliensis, assembly GCA_030848825.1. Classification (NCBI taxonomy): domain Eukaryota; kingdom Metazoa; phylum Chordata; class Mammalia; order Chiroptera; family Molossidae; genus Tadarida; species Tadarida brasiliensis. The sequence continues at coordinate 82,466,946 of CM061258.1, read as the reverse complement.
GAGAAAAAGGAGGAGGAAGAGGAGGAAATGATACCAACATTACCATAAAGCTTGAAGGCTCATCGGAGGTGCTACTCAATTTCAAATTCCCTAAGGAGAGCTGTGTCTTCCTATGGGTGCCTGTAACCATCAGAGGAACACAGCTAAGTCATTACAACAAGAGAAAATGAGCTTCTCCTTAACCCTCCTTTAGAAATATCCTCGGATAGTCAGTGAGAAAAAATGACTATCCTTGGATAGTCATTGTCTCCGTTTGTCAGGCAGAGGTGAGGACACCGAGCACCTCGGCAGGACAGCCCACTAGCTCCACAACTTGCTCCTATTCCTTTGTTTCCAGAGTACAGAAATGTCACCTTCTGACCGTCAGCCCATTTAACTGAAAGAGGTAGGAATCAGGTGACCTGACTCCTAAGGCTCCTCCCAATTCCCAGTTCTAGGAGACCTTGAGATTTAACAAATAAAGACAGAACAAGGAAGGTTAAGATTTTCTGGAAAGAGAGAGATCGAAAGTAGAAGCAAGGGCTGAAATACCCATACTTACACCATAGTTCCACACAATTTTCACAGGAAGCAAGGACAAAGTATATAGAAGACTGAACTTGCCTACAAGCAGAGAAAAAGCGACTCAACAGAATTCTCGAAGGGTACAAAGGTACCACTTACTAAGTCACTGAGTTCAAGCCCCAAATAGCATCTTTGTGAAACCAGTCGATGCCCCCCTACAGGGAGGCCCTGTGTGCCAGGTATTAAATACAGAGAAAAAGACCCTTTCTAAGGGCTGTAATGTAGGCAAGAGAGTCCAGGGGAGGAAGGCCCACTCAACCAAACAGACCCGGAACAGCTCGGAGACGCAGCACCTCTTCTCTAGGTCAAAAGTGTTTAATTTTATACAAGAATAACAAAGAACCCTGGAATTACCTCTTCAAACACGGCATTCTAAAAAGGGGGGTGGGGTGGGATTAAGCAAATCCAGCAATAACTTGATTAACCTATTTAGTCATATTGGTTCATAGAAATCAATTATTTAATATAAGCATTAAGTAAAAAAAAATTTTAAAAAGCATCTGTAATTTATTCACGGGCCCTAGGCATATCTTTAGAATCAAAGACAGCTTAACTGAGTTCTGAAGTTCTCACCAAGTACTTGTACGGATTTTCAAAGGGCCTTGAAAGCAGCCAGGCACTTTCTGCTTCAGGCTACACATTAACTAAATTCCAATGTGCCCTGCACAGAGCAAGCTCTTAATCAATTATTTCCTGCAACTCTTCAGAAGGTTCTTTTTGCAGAGTATGTGGTTAGACCCTGGGATCTCTGCAGAGATCTTAGCAGACACACTCTGAAACTCCATGGTCCTAGAACGCAGGCACTTCTCATCTTCAGAGCAGAGTGAAGAACTGAGAGAATTCAGAAGAGGTAAGGAGGAAAGAATGTGTGGGGCAGGGGTGCAGAGAAGAAGAATCACAGGGGAGAAAGAGAGGGGAAAGGGAGAGGTGGGAATCAAAGAAAACAAAGAGGACATCTTTTGTTTATAGAAGCAGTTTCTGGAATGAGATCTTTGCTTACGTTGAGAAATCAAGTGAACAAATGGGACCAATGCTATACTATTCAGGAACTGATAGCACCATTTCAAATAGAAACCTGCTCCACAATAAACACCCACAATGCAGAAAGGTCCATAGTCCACGGCGCCAAGTGCACGGCTAGATCTAAAGCCTCACGCACAGCTACTATCTTTCCGAATCTCAGGATTTAAGTCACCAGTGCAATGGAAATGCCATCCCTACCAATATTTGTGACGATCAGAAAATGAGACTCGAGATGAAAACACCTGGCAAAGAATAACTGTGTCTGGCTGTGAGGAAGGGTACTGCCCAGGTGCCTGCTTCCCACACCTGAGGGGCACTGCCACCGCCCTGACAAGCAACTCCATAGCCTCAGCTCAACCAAGTTTGATTCCCTTTTCTTCCCTCTGCTCCCTAATCTGTTGTATAAATGGTTCACACCTTTCATGTGTTGAGATTCAAAAGGTTCATGAACCTGTAAGTCCCTTCATGCAAGGAAAGAAAAACACTACAAAGACTTGTACTGGAGAGGAAACAGCTGGCTGTGAGGCCAGACCTGGGTTCCCGTCCCCACTCCGTGTGACCTTGAATACGGCATACACTCCCCAGGGCTCGGTTTCCTTATGGATGAAGAGAGGATGCTGAAATGAGGTTGGGGTGGAGGGCAGGGGTTCTAGTTTTACATTCTTTAATTCTGAGGTAGCATACTTTTTATGTTACTGAAAATATAACCCCGATAATTCTCAAAAGATTTCGAGGAAGTTCAGTTTGGTCATTCTCTACTAAAATAAGTAACTGTCATATATCGCTAAATGAAAAAGCAGATTACAGTGTAATATATAAGGTAATTTTGATCATGTTCACACATATTCTAGATGGTAGTATTACAAATAAAGTATATATTTTCATCAGTGCACTTAAAAAATTTTCTAATTTACTTCAATGACAATGCATTTCTTTTCTAATCACAAAACAATATTAGAAGTAAAAAGCTAAGCTATTACACCTAGTTATTTTCAGGGCTATCTTCCAAGATTTTCCCAACAAACATTTGTGATATACATACGTGTGTGTGTGTGTGTGTGTGTGTGTGTGTGTAAAGAGATTTAAAATATATATATATATATATTTTTTTATTGATTTTTATTTTAGAGAGACAGGAAGGGAAAGAGACAGAAACATTGACATGAGAAATACTGATCAGCTGCCTCCTGCACGCCCCCCACTGGGGATAGAGCCCACAACCAGGGCATGTGCCCTGACCAGGAATTGAACTGGGACCTCTCAGTTCATGGGACAACACTCAATCCACTGAGCCACACCAGCCGGGCTGTGTGTGAGATTTACAGAACACTGAGAATGCAGTGAAAAGATGTGGGTAAAAACAACTGACCTAAAAATTTTAGAGAGCAAATAAAAACCTGTTAGAAGGCTTAGGAGAATTTTGATAATCAATGGAATGATCAACTCAGATACAAAGAAAATTAAAACTATTGCTTGAATTAATTGGGGGAAGCTGTATCTATAAGAATTTTCTTGTAATCAATTTAAAATTCATTAAGATTGAGCTTTTCTATATTCTTTCATATGCTTCCATATCCTCTCTTTTCATAAAACCTATGCACTTGCTTCCTTGTGAGGATGACCTGAAGTTACTGCTGTTGACTTCAAAGGCAGAAAGTCACACCTACCCATCTGTACAGAAGCACCCAATTGTGAGCACCTTGCACGTAGCATCAACCATCTCATATTAGATCAAGGTTTCCTCGGTCTGAGAGCAGCAAGGTAAGTGGGTTGAAAGCACTAAGGAAAGAATTTTAGAGCTCAGGACAGCTTTTAGAAAGTTTTAATATCAATCTTTGAACCAGAAGCAATGATTACAGAGAAAGGCTAATAGGAACTTCGTGAGGTTTAAACAGGAGGCAGAGGAATAACTCTGGCACTCTCTGCACCTGGCTTCCTAGCCTGAGAGACGGCTGGCTTCCGTGCAGCCCCAGGGCCAGCACATCAGACTGAGATTTCTAGAACCAAGACACGCTGGGTCCATTCTATTGTCCTCAGCCTATGCCCACACTCTCCATCACCCCCGTCACCACTCAGGCCCTGGGATGCCTTTTGATGAAGATGAAATAGCGTCCCACCCATTCCTACCCCAGGACAGAGCAGAGCAAGGCTGTGCTCTAGCAAAGGTGGGGGCAAAACACACAGGTGACGCTGCTTCCCAATCTGCTGTCTCCTGGCCTAGGGGGACAAAAGGGAGACATTCCGCACATAATTTTCCAAGAAACAGAGTATCACAGAGGACTCCGGGCCCCAACATTCTCCTTCCCTGCTGCAACTGCTTTCTCCAGGGTGGTGAACAGTTTCATTTCCTGCCCGAGCTTTCCACAATGAACTCTAATAACTCAGCCCTCTGCCTTCCTGACAGTTTAGTTAAACCCACTGAGCAAAATGTTACAAATAGAATCCCAGGCAAAAGGGGAGTTGTCCATAGGCTCAAATTAACTACCAGTCCCCAAGTAGCTAACCTTCACTTATCACACAGAAAGAACTCTGAAGCAACAGCAACCCCATGAGCAACATTTATCATGCCAGGGAAGAGGAGAGGGGAAAATAAACACCTCAAGTCCATAGCTACTGTTTCCAGCTCTGTCTCCTCACTCCAGGTCCTGGCAGAGACCACATTCATAGCCGCCCCTCTGCCTGGAGAGGCAAACCTGTTTTTAATGCAAAACTTCTTTTCTTTCTCATTTTTGTCCTTGAGACCAGCACTGAGCTCACTGAGGAAGCAGGGCCTAAGGGTTTACACCTGTGACCCAAACTTGCCATTCTGTGTGAGATTATTTTAAAGAAAAACAAGTTTCTGAACCACTGCCTTTCCTTAGGCCAATGGTTACCAACAGCAACAGTGCAGTGTTTTTTTTTTATTTTCAAATGTGACCCAAATTATGACTTATAATACACCAGACTTCACCTTGACTTCTTTCCAAGTTCCTCTCAAGGCCATCTTTTCCTACATACCTGGGGAGAGTGATCAGCAACAGTTAACTTCTAAAGATAATGGCTAAAGATTACCTTACATGACAACCTGATGTGATTTCTTTGTTTCCTAGATCTTGTTCTGTCACAGCTTATGCAGAACACTAGAAGAATTAGTATGGCCAGGTGCACCCTAGAAACGAGTCATGGGCTGCTCCTACAAGGGCAGAGCACCAAGGTGTTATTTACGCCAAGGACACCATGTAAGATTCGTGGCTTTGCCTCATAGTGTGAGCCGATGACAGTAAAGCCAGCGTGGTGTAATGAAGTTATGGCCATCAGCGTGCGAGAACCTCAGTCCAACACAACTGAGAATCAAATAAATAGGTGGTTAAATAATTATGAGGTTTTATTCCCAAGCAAATTCATCACAGCAGCGTAAGAAATGCAATAAACAAAAATAATGACACTCTCCTATCCATCTCTGGCTATTCAACTGGTTTGTAGAAATGTTCCCTTATTTTAAACATACTGTCATGGTCTTACATTGAAAAGGTAGGGGGTGGGGGCGGGCATTGCCAGAGATACACACATGCTCCAAGCAAGACAAAGCCTGAGATCTTCAAAGAAAAATCAAGAGAAGTAAAATGAGCTGGGTTTCATACCTGCTAATGTCAGACACAGTGCTGTGTGCTCTGCAACCACCCTGCCTTCCCTGGGATGCTCAGTAACACCTGAACTATGGAACACCTGAACTAGGAACTATGATCTCATCATCATCTCCAGCTCACATGAGAAAGTCTGGAGCACCAGGAAGCTGACTAACTCACATCAAGTCATCCAGCTTCTAACTGTGGGACTAGGATTCAACTCCAGGTGTCTCTGACCCAAAGGACATTTCATGAGACTATGATTCCAAAGATGGTGCCCGGGTTATTTAAAGATGCATCCTTTCGCTATGATAGTTTGCCCTTGCACTGCCAATACTCCACTATGATACCAAAGTCCCACTGTGGATTTAGAGATAATAAACAGCTCATAAATCCTAGTAAGCCATAGTCTAAGTCAAAGGTGCAGGTATTAATGCTGAGTCACTGCTATGCTTTGCAGAGATAATACCTGATCCTCCTTGTCCACAAATGCTAGCCAGTCAGCTACACTTGGAAAAAGAGCTCAGGTGGAGCTGCACACCTGAGCTGAAATGATAGAAGTGGCTTCTCTGTCCCGAATTCCCTTCCCCACTCCCACCCCCCAGCACGCCTCAGTGCCTGCCAGTTCTAATGAATCATGCTCACAGGAACACAGCCGATGTCGCTGGTTAAAACTGGTGACTGGAATGCTGCCCTACCCAGTGGTGCTGCATGAGGACGACTCTTGCAAAATCAGCGTAGAGAAATGTGCTTTGTGACACCCATCTTTCCCACTTTCTGTCACCATCCATGAAGTCAGGTCTCCTGTCCTGACACCACTCCGGTGGTGTCTACTAGACAGAGGAGATAAGGTGAGCTGGAAACCGGCTCTGATGTAAACTAGTGTGGTGAGTTAAGTCAGATGTGCACAGCCTTGAACATTCGAGGTGGGCCACCAGGGAAGGGCGCAGAGGTGTTGGCATTTGAACCGAGTGGCTGTAGAAAGTAGGACAACCAGAGTCTGGGGAAACAGAGAGAGATGATCCTAGCCTGAGAGAAATGCCTAAAAAGACACTACAACCCTAACTTAATTGTGAAGAGTGTATGTTTGTCTGAAGTATTTTTATTCTCCCTAGCCTGAATCTCTAGTCTGTGTCCTTCTTTGGGGGAGCTTAGTCTCAATAAGGGAAACCAATCTTTAGAAGACTACTAAGAGGTTACAGAGTAATTTACATTTAAATAGGTAATTACTGAACAAAATCGAAATATAAGTCTAAGGGAATGATTATAATGGTGGAATTGAGACAACATGACAAGTGAGGGGCCCCGATCAGAATCTATCAAATCTCATCACTTAAGGCAGTGTTTTCCAAGCGAATGATCTAGACTTCTTGCAGTATTATGAGAAGTACAGGTGATATGTGGATATAGCATTAATAAACAATGGGTCACAGAATGAGAAAAGGATTCCTTTATGAACCTCCTTTCAAGTACTCAAGGAGAAAATCTCAGTGTGGTGCTAAGAGGTCTTCAACACCTACAGTCTCATCTCTACTTTAACAAGAGAGTAGGCTTCAGAAACCCTCCCCTCGTTCGCTTACTTAATTGACAAGTAATATTACTCATGGCAAGGAATATTAAAAAATATAGATCTATATATTTTTTTAATTTTTATTTTTTTCAATAATTTTTCTTTATTGATTTGAGAGAGAGAGGAAAGGAGAGGGAGAGAGAGATAGAAACATGGATGAGCAAGAACATCGACTGGCCGCCTCCTGCATGCCCCCCACTGGGGATCGGGCCCACAACCTGGGCATGTGCCCTGACCGGGAATCAAACCGGCGACCTCTTGGTGCATGGGTCGATGCTCAACCACTGAGGCACACCAGCTGGGCTAGGTCTATATTTTTAAAAATATTAAATAAATCCTGGCACATGGATGGCCAAAGTTTGAGAAACCAGGTCTCCTAAGCAGCTTTACCTTTCGGCTTCAATGACCCAGAAGTGAAACCTAAGAGGGAGAGCCAGCAAGACCAGCCAGCCCTGAGCACTGACGGCAGCACCTACAGGCAGTGAAATGGAAAGTAGGACACTGTCCTTCGCAGGCAGGAGCAGGAAAGAGATCTGGGACCCGCTGCCCAGGGTCCTTCCCTTTGCACAGCAGATCAAAAACAATCAGAAAGGTAGCAAACGTACATACGCATACATGCTGACATCAAAATCAGGTTTCCGTGTGGTTTGCTTTTTTTTTTTTTTTTTTTATGGTAAATTCACAGTCACATTATAGTTACAGGAATGAACCATTTAAATCCAAATTTTCAAATGCAACACAGCATTTTGTTCTCTTTTCATGACCTATTTACGCTTCATTTAATGCTCAACATCACTGACATCCTTGTAGAACTAATAACACACAAAGCCATACAGCTTTCTTTTTAAAAAAGCAGAGTTATGTAAAATGTGCTTTAAAACATGTGCAGAGAAATGTGAAATCACAATGTTTTAGAAGGGAAGAAATCTTGACTGTCTTTTGTTTTGGCAGAAAGTTAGTTGAGCACCCAATAAAAAAGAAATTATACTTACAGCTTTAAACAGGCAAGACTCACATTGTCACAATGCACATATTTTGTTGAAAACAGTCTCCCTTAGGCAGGGAAAACAAAATTGCTGTTAATGACAGAACTTTTTAAATTGTACTTGGAAGGGAAGTGTGTTTATGAGAAATAAAGCTAATGAGTCACAGAGCAAAATAAAATGGAGTAGTTCCTCACTCGTCAGTGCAGAACTTGATAAGGCATCGGCCCTCGTTCAAGGTCCACCCTGCACAGCCCCAGTGGCAGGTGACCTTCCTGAGAAGGTGCTTTTGAAATCTTCCAGGTCTAAATAATCCCACCCTTAGAAACGAAGGAATGTGCCCCAGGGTGTTGGAGTGTTAAAACCTCACCATTTTTTTTTGCTATTCCACCAGCTTTAACAGTTCTTTTGGTTGAAGTGTGCATTAAAATTTGTATGAAACTAAACTAATTAATCTGTCCTTATTTCAACATGAATCCATAGTCTACTTCGGATGTAGAAATACCCAGCTGAAAAGTTAAAAAATATTTAGGTCAAACAGGTTATTTGGGATCATGTAAGCATTAAGGAAATACAGCTGCTTAACTAAAGGACATTTTCAAAGGAACAAGCTTTCGAAGTTGTCAAACCTGTTTGTGTGTTGATAAGAGCGCAGAATTTAATTACTCATGGGTGGCTGAGGAGAACCTGGCTTCTAGCACATTTGGTGAAATTTAAACCACATCTGCTCCCGCTACCCAGGAGTGCTCAGCAGGACCAAACTGCACAGTTTGCAGGGCCCATCGCAAAACTGAAATGTGGGACCTCTTGTTCTGAAATTATTAAGAATTTCAAGACAGCAGCAGCATAACATTAAATCAAATGCCAGGCTTTGTGAGACGGACCGGTCAAATGTCCATGGAGCCCGTTAATCCTTTTCCAGCTCCTGAAAAACTCTCTTTCCAACCCAGTGTCACAGAGGTGCCCGCCCTGCATTCAAATTAAAATAGATCCTCAAATCCCCCAAACAATATTCCCCTTAACAGATTCAAAGATTGATATAATTCTGGTATTTCCTCTTTCTCTTGATTTTTTTTTTTTTTTTAAGTCTGAATCAAGACTTCTCAAAATATTTCAGTTCCTGCTGCGGATCTAAGCCAATGATTCGCTGGGTTATAAACAACAGGCAGTTCAGTATATTGTGAAGGAAGAGGTTACAATCATCTGAAAGCCAAAGCCTGTAGCCCACCACTTTCGGGCTGACCTTGCCACAGTGGCCGCTTTCTTTTCTTGTTAATGTGTCTTTCAACACTCAAACAGGATGTCAGCTCTGAGAGAAAGTTCCTGCCCTTTTCCTACCATGAACCCAGAGCCGTTTCCACGCCACACAGGAATCCCTGTTACTTTCCAGCAATCGGCTGTGCATTGAGGCTTAACTTCAAAATGAAGCAGACGTACGATGCATTAAGAGTAAACACACACACACACACACACACACACACACGCACGCACACACACAAACACCAGAAAGAGAAGTCACTCCACAAAGTCTGCCTCTGAAATTCTAGCATCTTTTCTCATTTCTCCATTTGGACGCTTCAAATGATCCTTTTTGAATTTAACAACTCTTTCTGGCAATGAAATATGAAGAGGTGATGATTTCCTCCCAATCAGGAGGACATTAACAATTAAGTGTTAATGCGAACACCCGTTAACAGTAATGCAATTATAACCGTATTCCACAAAGGGCAATAGGAAATAATTACTCTGATTCTCAAGTGATAGTTCTAGGAGAATGAGATTCTCAGTCTAAAATTCATTGGAGGCGCTCTGAAACTCAGAAGCACACCTCCAGCGGGAGGAGAGTCTCTCCTTCCCTGTCAAGCAACCCTCTCGCTGACAATGCAGGCATGCGCTGGCCACCTGCTTCTGCTCCTGAAATACAGCTGCAGTGGTCCTGGGACCACACTCACTTGCTGCTCCTGAGGCTGCCATACTGTCCTGAAAAAGGCTTATCTTGAATAGCCAGAGATGCCGTTTTAAGCCTCCAAGTTGGACCAAAAGCGAATGACATCCAATCACCATCGTATGGCTTCTAAGGGTGATGAAGTGTATCCCAGGATATGACTGATCTCCAATTGCCATGTGCATGTCAGCAGTGAGACTGCACCAGAACGAGTGGTATAATAGCAGATAAACCATTAATGCCGATCTCAGTCTTATTTGATTAAAATTGGAGGACTAAACTGAGAAGCTCATAGAATCAGTCAGTTGCTAATGTTTTCTCCTAATGATGCATAGATGGAAGTTTAAAGTGTCTCAATTCCATAGCAACCCTCAATTGTAGCAGTTCTTCAACAATCCATAACTTCGTCTCCCCTTTCATTCATCAAAGATTAACATTGCGAATAATGGATAAAATGAACTTTTTGAAATTTCGTTTCTCTATTTCCCTGCTCTCTGATGAAGGTCCACAGAAGAATGATAAAATGAAATCAGGAGAAAGATATCTTTTTTCCCTGTCTCTTTTCTTCAACAGAAGCCCGTCTGTTAACCAATTCTGATGAGTTCTTGCTTTGCTATCTGCTCTGAACTATCAGAATCTATTCTAATACCACAGGCTCTTGTGGGCCTTATGTTACATGTGTGGATAAACATCATGATCTCCGGAAGTGTTCTCCCTATTTCCTTCCTTTCTCCTCTCCTAATCCATCAAGCTTTCCTGGGTGAAGAACCCATATGACTCCCTTTCCACAAAAGCAGATAACTCACGTTTGGTCCTTCATGTCTTCCAGTTGTGGTCCCACTGCACCTATCCAACCACAAAGTCAGGACTCCCTCGTCAGCCTGGTCTTCTCTCCTGCCCTGTGAACTCCCAGCCTCAGGCCTCTGTTGATTCTCCCTTGGCCTACCATTCCCTACTGCTTCCACTGGGCTTTTTCCAATGCTTAAGCTCCTCTTTAAAGCTTTCACCACCTTCTGGGCCCACAAAGAACTCTTCCTTTTCTGAGATCCAACCAGACTGAGAATGTTATTACACTAGAAGCATGTATTTATAGAGGTAATCTTTTGTAAATCTGGGGCATGATCCCAATTGCATTTTCTATTCCTAGGCATTGATGAGGCCATGTCTCCATAGTCTCTCTCTCTTTTATAAAAATACGTTTTTATTGATTTTTTTAGAGAGAGAGGAAGGGAGAGATAGAAACATCAAAGTGAGAGAGAAACACTGATCGGCTGCTTCCTGCATGCCCCCTACTGGGGATTGAGCCTGAAACCCGGGCATGTGCCCTGACTGGGTATTGAACCGGGACCTCTCAGTCCATGGGATGATGTTCAATCCACTGGGCCACACCGACTGGGCTCCATCATCTCTTTATCCTTCATTTTGAGGTACATGGCCTAGAAATTCATGGTAGTCAGTTGAGGGTAGACATACCAATCCCTGATTGAATAATGCAGCCTGGATAATTGATAACGAACTTCTGCTAGTAGGTTAATCCACTTGCAAATTATGGTCAAGGCACTGTTGCTTAGTGATGCTGAACCATGGATTGTGAAGATTCATGATGGTAAGCCTTCTACTGAATGGTGCCAAAAGTATGCATTTGATAATTGGTTCAGATATAAACGGTAACCAATGAAAACAGAATTTAAAAGTAAAAGAATGTAGTACTCTCCTTCACTGCTTGACATTATACCTATAGGGAATAATAAAGTCACTAATATTACACATATAGTTCCTATATGTAGTTGAAGATTTCTCTACTGTTTCTTTCAACATTTAGTAAGTGATTTCTGTGTCAGGATATTTTAGAAATAACTGCTACAGGATATCCTTGCAGAGAGTCAAAATAAATAGCCCTAAGTCTAGACCGGTAATACAAAAGTTCTGGAAATTCTAGGAAAACCTATAGCTATTCATAGAAAACACAAACACACACACACACACACACACACACACACACATACATGCAAAATACTAAATGTAACTGAATAATTTATTACTCCAGAATAAATGAAGATGCCGAGGGAAATAAAAACAAAGCCAATCTTTACCGTGCTCAGAGTTCGTTTCAACTACAGTAATGGGACATCTTACAGATTTCAGAACTAGCAAAACCAGTACCTCCAAATACTTGCTTTATCATAATAGAATCACTGAAGGGTCTATGTTTACAATGAGTTAAGACCATGTTTCTCTTAGCTGCTACAAATAACAATCTTAATAGTATCAGTCATGACAAAAACTGTAACATTTTGGATGTTAAAACACTAGAAGTTAGTAAAGGTCTCTTGAGATTTTTTTCTCAGAACCTAAAGGAGAACATGAGATAGTTTTTACATTCCTGGTTGCTCATTAGCAACCATCACTCCACAGCTTTCATATTAAAAGCATGGGCACTTGGAGACTTTAGTTCTTAATAAACTTTGCCCAAAGGACATTAGCAAGAAGTATGCATCAGGTGACAGGATAGTGCCTCCCAGGATAGGGGTCTTGTCAGACTGTGCAACAGGATCCCACGGACCTGTCTCAATCAAGTTAATTAGAGACATCTGCAGCACAGAGATCAAGCAAGGCTAGCCCTGGCAGCTTATTTGCACCAAAAAGGTACAACTCATGTGGGAGGTAAGAGGGCTAGAATGACAAACAGATAGCAATCAGTAACATGAGCCAGCTCAGTCATCTGAGCACACTCACTGCTGAAATAAAGCTGGTAGGACCCAGGGATGCAAATGTCAAGCCGATGAAAAGGCTCAAGGATATCTGAACAAACCTTTGATATTCTTAGCCCCTGCAGGAATCTCAACACTGTAAATGGAGCCCCCTCCGTCCCCAACACCAGCACCTGCTTGAACTCTTCATTCACCTATGCATTACCTCCCCGGGCTGCTCACACTCATTCCAGGGACCCTGACCAGTGTTTTCCTGCAAACAACTCTGCCCTCTTCCAAGATGTTGTTACAGATGGAGATCCAGCTCAGGGACACGCTGTGTTTGAAGTTGTAGCCTTTGTACAGCTGACACTTTGAGACTTTGCCTCTGGAACTCCCACTCCACAACTCAAATCTTGGCTCAAGTAAGCCACATCATTCCCCAACGCTGCGTTCCAGGCCTGGGTTTCAGCAGTCTAACACGACTGAAGTTAGAGTTTGAGTCTTCAAAGTATTTCCTTTATTCATCCTCTTTTTTGGATAGCATTCTTTTTTTTTTTTTAATTTTTTTTCCCTTTATTGATTTTAGAGAAAGAGAGGAAGGGAGAGGGAGAGAGATAGAAACATCGATGAGAGAGAACGTCGATTGGCCGCCTCCTGCGTGCTCTCCACTGGGGATCGGGGACCACAACCTGGGCATGTGCCCTGACGGGGAATCGAACTGGTGACCTCTTGGTGCATGGGTTGATGCTCAACCACTGAGTCACACCAGCCGGGCTGGATAGTATTCTTAATTTTCTCAAAAATGACAGCAGCCAGCTTCTCATGGATTCCTCTGATTCTGCTTTGCTTACATACACTGAGAAGAACTAGCTCTTTCATCAATGACACGTAGGCTGTTCTCTAGGTTATTACTATGGATGCTGTCTTGTGTTCATGTTAACTACAGCTCACTGGAGAGGCTGACAGAACTATGCTCAGAGTCAGGAACTGTGGCTGTGATAGACCCAATTCTCAAAGCTGAGTGGATCTGAAAATACGGTTAGCTTAGTCATCTCTAATTTGGTGTGGGATGGACGTCATGCCATGACACACTCTTTCAGCTCTGGAACACATTCTGGCTCAGTGTTCTAATTCATTAACAATTATGTTTTCCTGTGATTTTAATATCCACATAGTCAATTCACTACTTTCATGGTTTAGCTATAGAGCTCCACAAATGACTGTCAACTGGTAGCCTATGGCCCAATTTCAGCTCCGTATGTGTTAAGTTTTGGCCAGCATGGTGTTTCAAAGTAATCTGAACCAACATTTAGAAATCCAGAGGTTCCATGTAAAGCACCGATTTCTGCCTTCTTGTGAAAAATGAGAGATCTGACATCACTCGGTCCATATTCATCTCCCATGGAAATATTCTGCTGGAATAGGCAGCAGCCCTCCCGTTCAGCAGGGCCACCACCACACACCACACACACACACACACACACACACACACACACACACACACACACACACCCGTTCATGCACCAGGCCTGTGTTTCTCGCCTAGGTACCTGCCTGATTGCAGTAGCATGGAAGTTCACCCCCCCATGCCAAAGAACCTCTCTCTTTGTCACTTCGCAGAGTTTGCACGTAATCAATAATATTTACAGATTGTTTTCTACTTTAAGAAATATTCATCAACACAGAACAGCCTGAATCAAGTTTTCAAGGATTTCAGACAGTCTGACTTTGAATGTAAAACTTTCCCAGAGGATCAGAAACTCCTGTTGAGTTTTGCTGCAAGCATGACTGACAGCATGCGCAAGGCGTTATCCTGCAGCCGGGCATCTCTGCTCTGGCAATGAGGAATGGCTCAATTGCGAGTCTCCCACCCACGGCATCCTGGGATGGCTTTACCGTGTGGGGAAGCCTGTCTCCAGGCCACCAACTTTGTAGCAAGGTGCCAGGCCTGTTGCTATCAAGTATTGGCTAATATGGGGAACACTACTTCAATATTGTGAAGTCTGTTTTGGAATGAAAATCACTGATATTCGGCCACTGTGTTGCAGCCAAGAGTCGCTCATTTTGAAGACAGGGGGTAGAAGGACCAGCAACTGTTCCAGAATGATGCTGGCTGACCGGCCAGTGGTAGGGAGCCAGGAGAAGCCATGAAGATCAGACAATGTAGATGCATGATTATTCCAGGCTATTCTCAGTGAAAGGACAAAGGATGTAACTCAAAGCCCATTCAAGGGCTATTAAATTTCCATAAAAATCACCGTCTATTAGAAGAATAATTACTGCCCCTCGGTTCAGATGGTGATTGTGCACTTTGAAGCTCCTTCCTGCATCTGCACTAGGAGTGCACCACACCAAGTCAACTTCTGGCCTAGGATGCTTGCCTGTCCAGGAAATGGCGACTACTAAGTTATCACAGACGTATCCTCAAGTTACCACCTGTGGCATTTGGAACACAGTCCCTGTTGAACAGAGGTGTCAGAGAGGCATGATGAATAAACAATCCTTTTCTCTCCCTGTAAGTTATACAGCATTACATGTTAATAATTAATTTGTCTCTGTGAATTAACACACGATCTTTTCAAACAGGTAGTGGTGCGACCTCCCCCAGCTCTTGTGAGGTGGCTAATCATTTCATACACTTCACACCTACCCCGTTATCAGTATCACCCGCCTCAGCTGGCTAAGTGTGAACCAGCAGATGGTCTGCAGGGCTCATTAATGCCCTATGGAAATTCAGCATGGGAAACTATAGCAGGGTTTTGGTGGAGGATGGTGGTTTATGTGAACCTTCCTAGAAACTCAAGAGAAAAATGCCTCTGCTGTCCATGTCAAAGGACATGGTGAGGATCCGGGAAGAAAAATGTCAAGAAATTTTAAGGCTTTCAGTAGCACAATATTTTCAAAGTGCTTCGGAAGTTATTTTAATCTGTAGCATTGGTAAAAGGGGACCAGGGCCTGAAAAGCCAGCAACAATGTTGAGGGCTGCTCACGGGCTATGCCAACACCACTACCACCTTCCGTGAGACTCACACTTCTGTAGATGGATGTTCTAGGGCATGCACAACCTTACTGCATATTTCTCATGAGGACATCCCATTTATACCACCCCAAGGTGAGAATGCCCCCTGGACTGTGCTACCTGAGATTACACAACTTCAGAGTCTGAAAATGCCCAGGCTGAACTGTTACTGGAGCAACGGGAAGTTGTTAATTAATATCAACACTTCCCAGATCCTTTTAAAATGTCTAATGTCGAAATATTTTACAAGGGTGAATTTCCAACTGTGTTCATGTTTTTCACAGCATGGCACCTGTTTGAAATGGTATAGTCTGAAAATCAATAAAACATGAGATGGGAGATACCCGGGTGGCTTGAGAGTTTATAAAGAACTACACTCTTGAGAGCAAAGCTCCAGTACATAATACTTGGAATGAAAATATGTAAACCTTTACAAGTCTATGTTTTCATAGCTCCCTCACGAAGCATGGATCCAGGGCTGCTTTGCTGATAAACAAAGCAATCAGCTGGCTTGTTTACGGTTTCAAAACAGACCCACTATTCCTGCTGTTTCTCCCCTCTGGTTCAATTAACTATAAAATAAATGAAAATGACCAGTTCAGTGAGAATATCTGAGTAGAATTGGGGTTGAGGGGAGGGAATACTTCATTACCTTTTCATCAAGTCCAATTCCTAGAATTTTATGTGTCAGGATTCTTCAACTCTAACTCCCTAAAGAAATGTTTTCTTCTTAGTCCATTTTATTATCTTTAAAATGCTTATTTACACACACACACACACACACACACACACACACACACACACACACCATGTTGCTACTATGTACAACAGAGGCATATTCCTTTCATGTTCATTATATCCCAACTCCCTCATGAAATTATTTGTCGTGGTTCACAAATAAGAATCAGACCTAATGAAACCATTAGCTCTTAGACAGCTTAAAAACAAAAAAAGGCAAAAATAAAGAGGATGGGAAGTCAGTTACAATGAAAAATGACTTTAAGTCATACATTTGCTGCCTGAGTATTTATTTAGCCTGTATGTCTATGTGCTAGGTCTGCTGGGTTTGTGCAGGGAACAGGAGAGGCTGTGTGGCCACCGAACGCAAAATCTAACTGAGCTTCCTAGTGGCTGAAGCAAAACAAAATAAACACAATGCATCACAGTTTCAAAAGGGAGGCACAGGCTTATAGAGAGAGAAAGTTCCCCTTGGTAAGAATACAAGGGAACATTTAATGAACAGGTCAATGTACATAAAGAAGGTACTACACAGAATAGTAAGAGTATTAAAATATGGATATTTGCATACCTACCCTTAAGGCTTTATCTTCTCCTAAAATAGATTAGATAATAAATACCTAATATTTTGAACTAGGCGATCAGTACAGTAACCCTGGAGAAACTCTTATCTTTCTGGAGTGTTTACAGGTACAAGTCTAGACCTAAAATGGCATGTGCGACTATAAAGGAACAGAAAGGCATTCCTGCTCTAGAAAATTTTCTGTCTTGTATTTGTAATAAAATCTCTGGCAATTACATTGATTACATTCCTTTGCTTTTCAGGTGTTTGTTCTTTTTTTTCAAAATATGTTTTTATCGATTTTTTTCGAAAGATGAAGGGAGAGGGATGGGAGGGGGGAGAGGGGGAGAGAGAGAGACAGAGAGGTATCATGCACCCCAACCAGGGATCTAACCAAAAACCTGAGTATGTGTCCAGACCAGGAATCACACCAGCGACCTGTCAGTGCATGGGGTGACATTCAACCAACTGAGCCACATTGGCCAGGCTGTTATAATAAGTTTTTATTAAATTCTCTATATAATCCTACTTTCTTTTGTGTGGACCTGATACTAATAACCAAACTACCAAATGAAAGGTTTCTCAAGGTGTGGCTTGACTAATTTCTACCTGCCCAGGATGGTGCCCATGTGAATGAATGTCTTCTTTTGTTTTTTTAAACTTAGGTAAGAGTAAATATCTCCAGACCTTTAATTGCACAGTACTTTATTTGCTAAATTATGCAAATCAATACACCCTAAATCAAATACATACGTACTCCAAAGAGCGTTCCCCTTGGTTTTGAAACTCACTTTAACAAGCTATCAATCAGAGGCTGATTTTAGAGGCAGCATAACTGATTGGTAGCAGTGGGATTTCTGGCCATTTTTAGTGATAACTATTGCGATATAGGGGCAGGTCTTCAAGCCTTAGGAAAGATAAAGCCTAACAAAAACAAACACACAAAAATCCTAACACATATATAAATATACAACTCCATGATCGAAATACTACTCATTATGTCATACCTAATAATCCACATGTGCCTCATCACACAGCTGTTTGTTACACCCCGTTGCCAAAGGAAACTCCTCTGTTCTCTTCCTCAGCCAGCAATTAATATGCTCATCAAGCACAACCGCCAGCCATCTATGGAAGAAGGACGGGCAGGCAGGGGATCCATAGGCATAAAGACCTCGGCAAGTAATATTCTCAGCATTATTCAGCAATGTTTAGTTGCTTGCTCAAATTCATCATTAACAAAGGGCCGATTTCCCAAAGGTTTGCACTGTGTAATTAGCAGCAACAAACACTGCCCCTGCTCAGGTCAACCTATGGGATTAGTTACAAAGGTTTTGTAAATTTCAGAAGCTATCTACACAGATGTCTGAGAAAAAACACACAAACACACAGAACAGCATAATGGATGCACCCAGAGCCATTAAGTAGTTTAGGATTTGTGAGACTCAGACAACCAATACATTTTATGGGGGAAGTCATAAAAGTCAGACAGGAAAAAATATATAGCATGAAAGTTGCAAACTTCTAGACAGCATGTAAAAAATGCTGAAAAGTGGCAGGGCAAAGGAATAAACATACCAACCAGAGCTCATCGGTCTTAATAAATAAGACAGGGTCACCTGAGTTTACTTCTGGAACCAATAAAGTCCCTTAGTATCTAATTATTTTTGTAAAGGGATTGAATTTTTTCATGCCCCCATTTACTATTGTCATTAGATTGGTTCATACTTCATTAGTCTGCTTTCTAAAATGAAACTTCCATTTATTTATGGGAGTTTTTATACTTCCCTAAGGTATATATGCTCCAAAACATAATTATTATGTTTTATATATAATATATAAAATATATAGCATACATGCTCCAAAAACATATAATTAAGCAATGATAACCTTTCAATCACGAAGCTATACTCTGTTAAAAGAGATGCAAAATACAGGTTGATAATTAATACTGATTAAAAGTTCTCAAATTAAATCATCACATTGTACACTTTAAATATCTTACAGTTTTGTCAATTATACCCAAATAAAGCTAAAAACATAAATAAAAGCCCTTGATCCAAGAAAGAAATTTTACTTGAGATTTTAAAAATAATTTATAAGAGAAGGGATCCAGAATAACATTGTGAATAAAAGTTAAGGCTAATGGCTTCATCTTAACGATGAATTACTCTAGTTTGTAACGATTTGTGCATGTTTAGAAAATAGCACTGCTCATATTTTTGTGGTCATCATTAGTGTTTAATAAACAGGTTGGCAATTTGCAATTCAGAAGTCAAAACTATTGTCTTGGTTGCCGACAAAAATAATGGGGGAAAAAAACCACCTCTAACCCCGGGGTAAATGTGTAAGCAAGTGCATGGTAATGGATAATAAAAATAGCACTTCTTCTACATCTAGTGCTAATTAAAATCTGAGCAGAGTAATAATTGAGCAGTGCCCAGGCTACCCTTGATTTTTCTTGTCAGGTTTCATTGTTCGACACAAATGCACTGACCTCAATAAATGAAAACATATTTTTACAAAACCTAAATTATAGCTATCCTTATTCAGGACAAAAAGTGATTTACTGGCGCCACGGGGTTCTGAGGTTACTGGAGACATACGTGTTCTAGGGAGTCACTCACTGCCACTTCTGTTCATGAACTAGAAAGTACCAGAAAAGTCCATGAGACTTGTCTTCAGAGGTTCCCCCTCCAAACACACAACTCCCTCCCTATACAAAGCCCAGTGAAAACAAAAGAATAATATTACCTAACCACATTCTGAGTGTGTGCCGGACATGCTGCTGAGTGCTTTACAGGAACTATCGCAAATCTTCACAGCTTCCCAATGAACAGGATTATTATTGCCCCATTTTACAGAATAGGGAACTAAATCTCAGAGAAACTTGACTCCAGAGCCCTCATTGCTAATTTCCTACACACAAAGAAATGCATACCAGTATATTTTGCAAAACTAAATAAAGGAAATAGGGCTTCCAGAATACAATACTTGGCAATCTGAAAATGTTCTTTCACAATAAAGGTAAAATATCCAAATTTAGTTAAATAGTACTGCTTTAATTCTACAATGTGATGTGCAAAAAACCTACAAGCACCTACTTCTATCAGATTTTTAAGAAGTCATTAGAAAATATAGAATACATATGCCCATGTACCAAGTGCCCCACAGATATGCTTCACAGCTACAAGGCTCTACTGAAATTGGAAAAACCAACATATTATTATTATTTTGATATGACTAATAAAATGCTCAAATTGAAGAATTTTTTCCATAAATCAACATATGGATAGAACTGTGCATTTTTACCCAGTCGACATCCACTCTTTTTATTTAAAATTAAATTCAAGCACATTGTGTGTGCACCTTCTTGCCCTGTGAAAGGGTACAAAGATGTATTGGAGATGCTCTCTGCCCCTAAGGAGTTTAGTGACAGGGACCAAGAAATGCCAACTATCAATTATGAACTATAATATATGGTAGAGTATAGTAAAGGTGAGAATTCATTTTTTTTTTTTTTAATGTAATGCACCAGGCTACATGTAAAGCACTGTCCTGGGTGCTATATGATATCAAGTCTAATGACACAGACTCTGCCCTCCAAAGCATTTGTGTTGGACAGGGAAGGTGTTCAATAAACCAGCCACGTGGACACCTGGTTCCCTTGGACAAGTGCGGAAAAGGCAAACACCTTAAAGGAGGGCTTCACAGGGCCTTCTCAGAAGGAGCCGCAGTTGAAGCAGAACCAGGCTGCTGAGACGCTGGAAGGCCGGGCTTGAGTGCGAAGACAGAAACAGGAAGGAGTGAAGTGAGGCACACAACCAAGCGCCAGATTGAAAGACGCTTTGGATGCTATTGACCAGAACCGTCTTGACTCTGTTATGACAAGGAGTGACCTTAGGTTTTTCAATATATTTGGATCTGCAGTTGGGGAAGTGATTCTGATAGCAGTCGGGGAAGGCACTTTCGGGCCCTTGGGAGGCCTGCGGGAAAGACTACCTGCAGGTGCACAAGGGCCTCGGAGGGGAGTGAAGAGGAGGGGAAGGACTGAGATGGGGAAGCGAGCTCACAGGACAGGGGACTGCTTAGAAGGGAGCAGAAAGAAGAACTTGGAAATGACCAACATCGGAATCAAGGGAAGGAGGCGAGATAGCCCTCAATGACAGAACAAACGAGAAGCAGGTTTGGCAGACGAGAGAAATAGTTGGAGGGGCTGACCGGGGAACATCCTGGGAGGAGTCACACATTTCATTCATTCAGCCTGTGTGTACCGCACTCCTACAATGGCAGGTGCTGTTCTGGAATCCGGGGAAACAACAATGAACACAACAGACCTGAGAGGTGTGCAGCAGGGAACAGGGAATGCATATCTCCTGCTGAGAGGCAAAAGCCAGGAATAAGGACTGAGATGTGTCCAACCGTAAAAGAGGAAACCTCATGGTTCTCCTGGATTCAGGAGAGTTCCAAAAAGGGAGAAGATAGGCTACCACATTGAATGCAGGGTGGGGTGGGAGTGACAGCTGGCTCTGTGAGAACTGGGACCAACGGATCTGATCATGAGGACGTTCCCAGTTCCCGCTGAGACAGCCTTCTCCATAGGGCTGGGCCAGGATCCAGTGAGGAAGAAATAATAGCAAGTGCGCCTTTAAGACGTTTGATGGTAAAATACAAAGAGGATGGTATTTTTATGCATAGTTTTATACCTGCGTCTCTGAGAATTCAAAAAAGTGGTGATTCCTCCTGACCTGGAGATCTGGGAATGCTTATGGTAGTAGGGAGTGAGGATGGTCCCTGTTTTTGCAGAATATACACGGGAAGAGAAGCAGAAGAAAGATGAAGAGTCAGGGGAAAAGAGTTCACCCACGGTCCTAATAATATAATTCTTAGTTAAATTTCTGAAAAAGACAAAATGCGCTACATTAAAAAAAAAAAAAAAGCAAACCATTCTATTTTAAATAAATATACTTATCTGTTATTTTAGGAATAAAAATAGCCTCGGCTGGTCCTCCACCTGGAAAATATTCCATTTTAGAACAAGAAAACAATAAAGCTCTTGTTCGACCGAGGGCATGGGAAACTGAGGATGGTGGGCCCTGGCCCTGCCCTCCCCCTGGGTCCTCTTCATCTGCTCTCAGCAAAGCCCCAGCTCACGGGACCCCAGTGAAGGACGCGGGACCCCAGTGAAGGACGCGTCAGCTGCACTGGGCCTGGCTGTGCTGGTAGCTGCCCGCGCTCCGAGCAGCAGGAATTCCTCTGGGCCTTGTCATGACATCATTTGTGCAATGTAGCCTGTGATGGCAGAAAATGAAGCTGGTATTTATACAGGTTATTAGAGGTGGGCCCTCCCGTGCCAGGCTTAAGATGACAAAATGTCAGCCTCCATCATCTGACAGGCTTTGGTCTCCCTCTGTAACCTCTTTCTTTTCGGCTGCTCTTTTTTTATATACATATGACACTAACAGAAAAATAAATTGAAAAGAGCACTGAGGCAGAGTGTATTTCACGCACTGGTGCCAGTGTTTCATATCTCATGAACCTCGGAAAACAATTCGTAGAGCTAATTAGTTTACAGTGTTTAAGCAGCTTGTTCCTGCCTTTAATCTCCTTTATGTAATACTGAGAACAAAGCCATATTATCTTTCTGATTTTTTTTTATACAGTTTAACAAATATAATCTCCCTTTTCTTTCTAGAGATTACTTCATTTAGACATCAAACTATGTTGTTGTTGTTTTCCTGGGGAGCAGGGATATAAATAGATTGACATCTCCTCACGCAGGTCCCAATGGTCTGCCAGATCCACCCAGGCCCTAATCCTCTTTGTTGTCATGGAAGCTACCTGGCTTAATTATATTTACAGTTTGCAACTTTACCTCGTGGCATGTAGGTTCTCCTAAACTCTGCACATATTCCTCAATCCCAGCCATAAGTCACATCTAGGCGGCTGTCTCGGCTCAGATTCGGGATGATGACAAGGCAATCTCGCTTTGCCTGAAACCGAGCACCTGGTCCTTGAAGAATGGAGGTCCCCGGACACATTTTTACAGCCCACCAAAAGGGCAGGGTTTAAGGGCCCTCATGACCTGAACTCCAGTGAATGCAAAGAGATACATGTGTGCACAGATTAGTTGGGGGGAAAAAGGCAAGGAAGAACAGAAAATTTAACCTGGGAAAGTTTTATCTTAAAATATGGCTCATCAAGTATGACTTTTAAGAGAAACTCAACCTTTTGTGCATTCCTATGCTAGATAGTTAATTAATTGCTCAACTGCTCTCTGGCTATGACATATCAGTCAAAAACCAGGCAACTGAGAAGGGAGAACATATTTGTTAAGGCTAGTGTTGGAATAACTATGTATCTGGCGGGTGATGCAGCATACATGTAACTATGTGCACTTCCAAGCATCTGAAGCAGTGTGACTCCCTGAGAGAGCCCTTTTCCAGTGGCAGAAAACCCACTTTAGACTTTTTTATACATTTGAATTCACATTATTTTTTTTTCTTTATTGATTTTAAAGAGAGGGGAAAGAGAGATAGAAACATCGATGAGAGAGAACATCGTTTGGCTGCCTCCTGCATGCCCCCCAATGGGGATTGGGCCCACAACCTGGGCATGTGCCCTGACCGGGAATCAAACCAGTGACCTCTTGGTGCATGGGTCGACCCTCAACCACTGAGCCACACCAGCTGGGCTGAATTCACATTATTAAAGAAATTTTATAGTCTCAGTAAAACACTACCTGGTGCAAATTTTGATTTCACTTGCCCGAGAACTATTTCCTGTCCCATGGTACCCATCTGCCTTAAAATTCACTCTGTCCTTAATTGTCAAGCAGATTCATGGTAACTCCTAATTAGTGCAAAACAGGTAACACAGCTTCGACTCTGCAACTGCTCAACACCTTTAGCATCTCTATCAAGCTGAGCTCAGGCGCTCTCTCTGCTCCCCTGCCAAGGTTAATGGTTTCGAGTCTTTTGAGAATCATGGAGCAAGGTGCCCACAGTAAGAGGTCCCTGGCTGGTTCTCCAAACCGCTGCGTCGACTACTCCTGGAGTCAGCATAAAAAGTTGCCAGGTTTTAGCAACGATAACACAGGAGAAATTTCTTTCTCATTGCACACCCTCCAACTCTCGTGAAGATCTGATCACTACCAAGATGGAAGATTTAAATAGAACCAATGCATTGGATGTTGTGCATGTAGTCTGCTGAAATTAGAAGAATTGATCGAAGAGCTAGGATGGTGTCAGATGATCTCTTGAGAATTCGTCTGAGTTTCAAATACATGAGTCAATGACACAAACTATAATCGCCCCCTGGTTTTATTCTAAGAGAACCAGCACTGGGAGTAAGGCCAGTAGGAAACCCAGTGCCGCCACTTTCCGACCCTGTGACCTCAGACAAATTAATTGCATAGGACAGTGGTAAAGGATACAGAGAAAGTGCATCAAAAGCCCAGGGCAGCTGGTAGGACACAAGGAAAATGACGAGTTATTATTGTTGTGTCAGTTACGGTTCTTCTACATTGGCACAATTCTGAGAGGCAGCAGTGTTTGCAAGCAAATGCAGTAATGACCCAACTGAGGTATATATAGAAAAGGAAATATAAAAATAAAGGTGCCACATGGTTGGTGTGGCTCAGCGGTTGAGCGTTGACCCATGCATCAAGAGGTCCTGGTTTGATTCTTGGTCACATGCCCAGGTTGTGGGCCAGATCCCCAGTGAGGGGCATGCAGGAGGTGGCCAATTGATGTTCTCTCTCATCGATGTTTCCACTTCTCTCTCCCTCTCCCTTCTTCTCTAATATCAATAAAAAATTAAAAATAATAATAAGAAGAATAAAAATAAAGATGCCAACGAGAACCAAGAAGTAGAAAAATGGAAGATGAGAAAGCAAAAAAAGTTCAAAGAAAAAAAATCTTTTTCATGACAAGGCAAAAGGTAAAAGGCAAGAAATAAACCTTTAAGAGGAGGCATTCCTCAACCTGTCCTTTTTCCTTGAACTTCTGCTCGAATCTCTTTTCTGCATCTTGACTCTATCTGCCCTGTCTGGCCCAGTTTCAGCCCAGATTCAACGTGCAACCGTCCCAAGGTAGAAATGAGTAGAGAAAAGAAAGTTCCCTCTTAGTGATGAAGAATAAAAAATGTTAAAATGCAAATTCAATGTAAAAAAGACAGCAAGACTATACACACATTTCATAGTAGGGAGTTCTCAGGCAGACATGAAAGCCAGCAAGTAACCCCCCGAGGTGAGCTGGAATAATATAAGTGTTTCAAGTTTGCAGGATGACAGATCAACAGCCAGCCCTGCTCCTCCTGAATGAATCTCCCTTTTCTCAGGGCAGAAAATGTTTGCGGTAGAATTGGTCCTTGAAAAGGAGTGAATTGATCTGTGAGCTTTTTGTGTTGGACCAGAAATAATTATTGCCATACCCACTTCCTATGGATTATGTTCAAAAGCTACAGATACTCATTTATTCTGTCTTTACTGTAATCTATAGGGAACTAATCGGAACTGGGGTTTGCTTCACTGACTCTCACTTATTTTAAAAGTCAAGTTTAGTAGGGAAGAAAAAGTCAAAGAGATTGACCAAGAAAGGATGAAATATGCAGGCTGGGTAAGCAAGCACTGTTTCAGATAAAGTGCTCCATGGGTCTCGACCTCACCTTCCCAGCCTATGAATTCATTTCGCAATATTCCTTTTATAAGCGAGATTTTCGTGTGCTCACTTTCACCAGGGGATGGCAATTGATTTGTTTCCTGTGGAACACTGCCAACCGGATGCTGAAGAGAGGATGGCATAGTTAGATGCCCTTAAACTCTCAGATTCGCCTTTAAAATGTGCCAAGGCTGTGTCACATTCAGGGTAAATGTTGTGCGATTTTTGCTAGATCAGGACGAGAAATGAGGGTCTCACAGGCAAAATGACATTAAAGGCTTTTCAGTAAAACAGAGTCCAACCTCTATTGATTCATTTTAGTCGAATCAGATTCCAATCATCTGATGGACATGCAATCCCAAACGAAAAGAAAAACAAGTCAGATGCTTTCGGAGTGTGTGTACAAGAGCACCTAAGCCCAGACAGCAAACAAGCCGAACCTGCCAAACTCAATCCAATGTGTTTTCACGAGCACCCACTTTGCTTCCTGGCTCGTCCTTCGGTGTCAGGACCCGTGAGAGACGATAAAAGTAAAAGGATGTAGAAGATACGACCTATCCTTGAGAATTTACCAAGTTCAGGTAGCTAGAGAAACAAGACGTAACAAGATGATAAGTCTAAGGATATGCACAACTACATAGTAAAGAGTAGGTCAGGTAATACTTAGAAATCCTGAGAAAATTAAAGAAATAAATGACAATAGATATGGAGTGGTAGGGGTTTCTAAAGTTCACTTCTATTCACTTCTCTTTCTGAGCACATGACATTATTACCCGCCCTCCCCCCCGCCACACACACACACACACACACACACACACACACACACTATAGTTAGGCAGAGTTGTGAGCAGAAAGAAGGTGAGTCGCTTGTGAGCTAAAGCAAAAAAAAAACACAAAACAAAACCCTTAGCGTTCTTTACATGGAGGCCGTGTTGAGATGACAAAGCCACAGTATTAAAGCAGCCTTAGAGGCTGCATGGAGAACATGGACGGGCAATCATCAGCTTTGTCATGCCCCTGAGATCCTGGGGCTGTTTGTTACTGAAGCACAACCCATCCCGTCCTCGAAATTACATGTATAGCACAGCAGGAAGACCCAGGGGAAGTAACTCTGAAAACGCCTGCAGGAGCTCCCGCTGCTTCCCACTGTCTGGGAGTAGTCCAACACTCCGGCCCGTCTGCCTCCAGCAGCACGCAAATCTCCTCGCTGCTGCCAGAGCATTCTAGGACCAGCATCTGTTCACATCTGTTTGAAGCTCCAGGTGGATTTCCTCGACACAAAAGATAAAGAACAAACTCCGTGGCGTAAGAGTCAAGGCCCGTGATAGCCTGGCTCCCAGGTTTGCTGCTGTTCTTTTTGCCCACGAGCTCCCACGCTCTGTCCCTGCCACGAGCATCCTCGTCGAGCCACGTTCTGCGGAGCCTCCATGTACCACACGCTTCTGTGGGTCATGCGCTCCCCTCCCTTTTCTTGCTGAGCCTGTAATCGACTTCTGGCAACATCCTCGTCCTCTGTGAGGACTTCATCTCTGCCTTGCTCAGCACTGAGCGCATTCTCTCACCACACCACACACCGTTCCTTGAAAAGTTTCCTTGTCTGCCTCCTCCCACTAGATGGTGAGTTGCTCCGGCAGGGATTGATTCATTTTTGTTTCCCCCAAAGTACCTAGCACAGTCTCGGACAAGCAGCTGGCATTTGCAGAAATAATGAAGGAATACAGGAAAGAAGGAAGGGGTGGCTGGAAGTGCTCGTGACAGTATCAGTGAGAGGGCAGGAGCGGAGTAACGCTGGATAGTAGTATCACACATATTTAAGCAGCTACATGGGATCCACTTATGAATATTGAGAATTTTTTATTTGATCCAAAAGGTGATGGGGAGTCATTGCAACTTCTTGAGCAGGGAAGAGATGAAACCTGTGTTCAGCTTCATGACACCCAGTGACCTGAATGAACATTCTTGTACTGCCCTTATTCCCCCTTTGACTAGAAAAGCTCCCTGACAACAGGGGCTATGTCTTAATCATATTGGTATCCCCTACAGGCACAGTGTTTGTATAGTAGGTGCCAACAAATATTTGCTGAATTTAATTCTAGAAAAATTACTCCCTACGCCATGAGGTTGGAGAGACAGGCTAGCGGGCTATTGTGTTATATACAACATTAGATGGGAAATGGATTTGAAGGGGGTAGTGCCTATGGAAATATGGACGTAGAAACCCAGGACGGTCTAATAGTCCCACTGCCAGCTTTCAGGGTCTCTAAAAAAATATTAATGTTTGAGCCCACAGTCCTGCAAAAATGGTGGTATACTTAAAATACAAATGTCTGGAGGAAGGTTTGTTTTTCCCATGGAGTTGATGAGCTTTGTGCTGGAGACGTGGCACAGAAAGAAAGCGTACTACAGTCATGAGCAGCTGGAATGCTAATTGCTGTATACAAGTTTTATCCTCTGTCTGGGGATGTGGTTAGATTTTACATTCATTAATCGATTCATCTAGTCACTCGTTCATTCATTTAATATCTACAAATTGCATACGTTGTGCAAGTCAGTGGTGTTTTCAGAGCTTATTCAGAAGTCTGTTTGGATTTATTGTCTGTTTCACCTTGACCTTTGTCACTTTATTCCACAAAGGCAAGGACAGTAAATGGGGCATAGGAGTGATGTGCCTGTTCCTTCTTGTGTTTGGTGCCCAAATGTCTCTGGTTAGTCATTACCATACAGGGTTTGCAGAGGACTCCTCTTGTTGAAGTATGATTAAAAAAAAGAAGAAGAAGGCTTATGGTTGTCAACATGTAGTCCTAAAGACATCTACTTATTTTATGAATCCCAACTCAACACAGAACTCCATTCAGAGCTATATCTGGTTTCACTGGTTTCAGCCTCTTCAGAAGACACACACACAGAGATCTACAAAAAGGATATCTTTAAAAGAAATATTAAGAGTGAAAAACAGGAAATCTCTTTTTAAGAAATTGTCCAAAACTAGAATCTCAGGGACTCAGTCTTAAATCTCCCAAAGCAGAATATGTGTTGGAAACAGAATCCAAGGTACACATAGCCCAGGGTGGGGCAAAGGTAGGTTTGCAGTTGTGAGTAGGTGAAACACATTCTTGTGTTATTAATTATTGTATTGTCCATAAGAACAATGGCAAACCTACTTTTGCCTACTCCTGTATATCAACAATATAAGCATTATCATTGTTACTGACGTATTCAATATACCATTTCATCTATAGCAAACTCATGTATTGAGCCAAACAACATTTGAACAAAACTTCACAGATTTAAATTTGCCTTGGGTTGATCTTAAAAGAATACCTGAGAAAGCATGACTCTAGTGTGGCCTGAGAAGGTACCTAGAACTTATTTCATTGGACCCTGAAACTTCTGAGCATTTCCTGGTTGACGTGACTCACATCTACCACTCATGCGTTCCAACATCAATTTGCTAGTCCTACAACGGAACACAATCAGTTTATCTAATCATTTATTTGTGACAAAAGGAGAACACGCACATGCCCATGGGGAAGACCACGCCTTCCCAGTATGTTTGTTTTTAAGCCATTCCACCTACACTTTCAATTAAGCAAGTATTCTTTCTCCATGAATCACACTGCACTTTATAATAAAGAAACACCAAATCAATCATTTCACAGACATTTCTTGCGATGGTCACCCTGCAGCACTGAGAAGCCATGGGGGATACACACGTCACCTCACCTGCAGGGTAGGGCCAGCCACCACCTGCACTCCAGAGTCATCGACATGGGAGTTGCCTGGGGGAAGGGGGCACTAACTGCTACCTCTTGTCTGTCACTGTACGGGTGAAGAAAGCTGTGCAGGTAACGAAGTCTGCACGTGCACCCACAAGGCCAACGTGTTACAGCGGATGCCGAAATTCATCCGTACTTGCTGGGCCACCATTCATTGCGGACAAGAAACACTGTATTAATCCCAGGTGCACCAATTCCATCATGACGTTATCTTGATCATTCCAGCAGCATTATGGTACCTTTCAGAGATGCTACTCATATACATTTGAAAACGGGATGAGATTTCATTCACCCTTTTTACTCAATAATCCTAAACCCCAGCTCCCAGTCAGCAAACGGGGCTTCCTGCCTGCTTAGGACGGAAGAACACGTTTTACCTTTATTCTCATTCAAGCCATAGCTGGACATGATTTATGAATTAGGGAGTACAAGTGTTATCAGAATTCAGTTAGTTATAAATGTTCAGGGCCTCTAGGCTTTGTCACCACTAGGGACAGGACAAATGCTGGCTTCCCAAGGTCTAGCCAAACTGCCTCCAGGGTAGTGGTTAGAGGACAAGGCTCTGTCTCTGGGTACATTAAAATTATGGGATGGGATGTGCTCCAAGTGGCAAGACTCTTAATTCCAGTATTTTCTCAATGGCAACGCAGAAGGCTTCCACTATGCTCTCCAGCCCCGCCCCCTGCTTGGGGACTGGAACAAGGAAAGCTGGAATTTTTATGATTGTATGTGTGTACCCACAGAATCTATGAACAAAAGTTGCCAATTGAGAGAGGAGCTGGATAATTGGAGAAGGGGAGTGGGAAGGAGACATAGTTTTCGCTGTGTGCCCTTTTATAGCTTTTGAATTTGTACTGTGCCACGTATTCCAGTAAAAAAAAAAAAGAACTTAATTTTTAAAAATTAAAAGCATAAAACTTTCCTAAACTATATTTAAAGGAAATCATCTAGTCTTACAAAGTTATACAAAAGTTTTTTTAAAAATCTTAAAAACAAACCAATATTTACGACTGATTTTGGAAAAATGCTTCAGAGAATTTATGTCTAAACCACTGCACTTGGGCAGACATCATACTTTAAAAGAGTCATGTCACCATTTTATTATAATTACTATTCAGCTAGAAACACCATTACCTATTTCAATATTATAAAAGTTCGAGATTTTAAAAAATAATGTTTTTAAAGCCAAGCGTGTTATTTTCCCCTCTAGGTATTCTTGACACATATTCAGCATTTCAAGCAAATACCCATTACTTCCTTTACCTATTGTAATCATCTTGTTCTCGTCAACATGACCTAAGAACTTCCATGACTGTGTTTTGCTACATCATCAGTTCTCACAGACTGCAACCTGTTAGAGAAGGAAGCCACCTCTATGTCCTTATAGAACATCAGGCTGATGATAAGTTAGAGCCCTTAATTTGCCCTGAAAGAAAAAATAGCCTGAAGGCTTATTCTTGTGTTTGATTTTCAACTGAGAACCATAAAAATGCTAATAATAATGATGATGACGTCAAGATTTGAAGCTACCAACTAGGGAAAAGTAAATATATCCTATTTCTTACTTAATGCCTCTCTGCAATAATTACCTTTATTTGTTTGTTTTCTGGAGCAGACACAATAGTTTTGTAGTTATCTTTTACAACCAAACACTTTTTAGTAAACAGGAGATAAAAGACCAATAAAAGCCTTTGTTCTCCCTCCCTTCAGCCAAATGTTAAGTCTCATTTTATCTCCAAAGTTGTTATCTGAAGTGAATTACTGATAAGAGAAATTGAAGGGCCAGAAGCTCAAAGTGTGTGATAACTGCACAGTGTTGTCCACACCTTGCTTCTGGTCCTGGGGCTGGCCGAGACTCCTGCATTCCCACCAGCCTGCTTTGCAGGCAATGAAAGAAAACGGCCTGAGTATAAGGGCCCCAAGGCCTAAATTCCTTTTCCAAGAAAAACCAAGTAAATAACAAGACTTTGGAAAACCAAAGTCATACACTTACATTGCACTTACTTGAATTTGCGAAGTAGTAGGAGAATAATACTAGCTTGTACTTTTAAGGGACCTTCGAGTGCAAATAGGTTAATAACCACCTGCACAAACTTTATGATAAGCTATTGGTCCTTTTTTCCCGACTCCCTTGGCCATAACTGGTATCCTTTGCCTTTAGAATACTAGCAATCGTGTATATTTATTGAACATAGGCAGTTTTAAGCGCTTTACATGTATTAACTCATTTAATATTCACAACAACCCATGGGGTTCATATGATCACTGTCCTCATTTCATAGACGAGGAAACGAGGCACCGACACCTCCCCAAGGCTGTACCGCTAGTTAATGTCAGTGCTGAGACTGAACCAGGCAGGCCTGCTCCACAGTCTGCATTCTAAACACTACTTTGCAATGAGTTTAGTTATGCTGAAATGACCAGCAACGAAGGAGAAAACAACCTATTTATTTCTCACCTCAATAATCTTTTCTTATGATGTCATTGACTCAGGCAGAAAACATCCACGAATTCCTAATCTATTAATATTACTCATTTTAGTAATAATTTATTGACTCCCTGGAACATGCAAAGTGGCAGGCATTTGAGAGAGAGGAATGTGAGGAGGTATGACAAATACCACGTGTTCTCAAGTAGTTTAAAACTCTTGGCTTCTTCTCACCCCCAAAAAAGGGCGGGAGGGGGGCGAAGGAAAAATTAAAAAACACACACATATTTCGAATTATCCCTTGAAGCCAGGCTCTTTTCATACCCACGGTCTTGGCTATCAAGGCTCTGGGCCAGGTGCTGACTGAGCGCTGGGTCCAGTTTAGGCAGAGTGAATTCTAGGACAGCCTGGCTGGTGGTCTCTGAGGTCAAAGGCAGAAGGAAAGCCTGGGCCTGAAGTGAGACCAAGAAGTTGACCTCCTGGCTGCTTGCTCACATATCTCTTCTCTCCTCTCTCAACCTCAATACAACCTTGCTTTCCCCAGACTGATTTTGAAAAACAAAATAAAACAAAACTCCATTCTGCAGCTCTTTGCCACAGACAAGATGAGAGGGTCTGGTGCAAATCAAGTTTCTGAGAGGTCACTTCCATTTTAGGCTGCTTCCATTTCAAAAGAGGATGATCATTTGGTCTAAGGAGGGGAATCTACCTTATCACCACCCTACCTACAGGATAGACACATGGACACTACCTGTTCCCACAAAAAGATTGTAGCAGAAGGAAAAAAAATGTCTTTTGTGGAAAAATGTTACTCTTGCTCATGGCAAAGATTGATACAGTCTGTTTGGGGCTTGCTAAGCAAGAGATTGTACTTAAAAAAATAACTGCAACTTCCTTAAATGCCTAATTCCTAGGAAAAATAGGCTGGAAAATATATTGAGGTCAGGAAACCTATGACAAAAACCAGATCAAGGGTAGGGCTTTCGGCTTCTCCTCCTCACCCTGGGCCACAGTCTCTCCTGCTGAGATAAAACAGTTTTAGCAAAGTATCAAGTAGACCCTTCATGGGGTTGGCTCCCGGGAGCAACTCATTTGGAATTTAGAGTCTCTGTTTTAATGTTAAACTCTGGGAGACAATGCCCCCTGGACTCCTTGGGCATGGCTCACTGCCTGCCCTCCTCCTGACCAGCGCTCTCACTGGCCCAAAGCAGGGACCTGTGGTGTTAGACCAGCTCCTGGAGGTTATGTACATGTATTAACAGAGTTTGCATCCAGAAGCTGGTTCATAAGTCACCTTGGGCCAGGGTGTTATATGGGCTCAGGTGATACCATGAGCGAAGCCTTAGTCCAGCCGTGTTTCTGTCTGTGGTAGTAGGCCTGCTTCTATCAGAACTGTTGATGTTCTCCAGGGCAAATAAATCAACATACTCCCATCTCCTAACTCATTTGCAGAAACAAGTCGACATTCTGCTGAAAACAGAACAGTCAAGAGAGGGGCAGAGGCAAAGGGATGGCAGGATGAGCTATTTAATAACATTGCTAGGCTGCTACAAAATCCCCCTTTTTGCCAACCACAACTAAAAAGTGAAAAGACCCTGACACATTATTGGAGAAAATAACAGTCATAAAAAGAGGTTGCCTAGACATAAAGTCTGCAAACATTCCTTTAAACAGGTAGAAACTTTGAAATATGGTGGAAACTAATTAAATGAGAACCTGTCTGGTGGATCCTTTGCTTCGGCTCAGCCCTAAAGAAGGCACAGATGTATCTGCATGTCACAGGCCACCTGGGGAGCATCAGGGGACCTTAGCACCCTTTCCAATTCGATGTGACCCAGTTAGCTCTGAGCCTATGACCACCTGAGTGGGGTCCATTACATAATTTGCAGGACCTGGTACAAAACAAGAGAAGGGCCCCTTTCTCAAACAGCAGGAATAAAGCGTCATTAAGGGCACTAGAGTATAAAGCTTTATGTCTTCCATGGTCTCTCGCTCTCAATTTCTCAAGATTTTGGTTTATTTATTTATATATTTTTTGCCATTTAATTTTCTAAAGAAAAACTAAAATATTTGATTATTAGCATGAATCTTACTATTCATCTTTCTATGATACAATGACAGTGTTAACTGCAAATATAAGAGCATTTAAGTTGTATGTGGAATCGCCAAAATCATGCAACCTGCATATTATAACTTGTACATGCATGCGCCTTCTGTTCTTACTAGGACAGTAGAAACACTTCATGAAGCTAACTCAGTGGAAACTAACTCAAGTTTTTAAATGTTGCTTCTTGATGTACGCCTATTCTACCAACACTATGAAAATGGGCGCTGCTACGACATGCCTGCATTGTCCCGGCTTATAGTCTCCCCAAACCCCCATACAGCGTGGTCTGTGTTATGTGGCACTGTGCACACTATACGCAAATTGTGTCCCAACAGGTGAACATATATTTTATACCACTTCTGCTCATGTACATGCTCCACTTACAAAACATCGGTTCAAAGGTAAAACTAATAATTTTGAGATGGTGACAGCAGAGACTTAAAACAAGTGCAGGGCGCTTCTGAGTGACTGTGTCACTGAACTGGTTGCAGACCCAGGAGGCTGGCCCTGTACTCCAGACCCCTGGCCATTATTGTGAGAGGGCCTACTCCTGATCACCAACAGGCCTTCCGAGAACAGGTTTGAGGGCAACAAAAGGCATTGTGGTAAGACTGCAGGGGATAGATTACACGTGGTGATTACCCTGTAAATTACCT
The DNA here is from genome assembly GCA_030848825.1 of Tadarida brasiliensis. Classification (NCBI taxonomy): domain Eukaryota; kingdom Metazoa; phylum Chordata; class Mammalia; order Chiroptera; family Molossidae; genus Tadarida; species Tadarida brasiliensis. The sequence continues at coordinate 82,432,617 of CM061258.1, read as the reverse complement.
GTTCATACAGTTTCCCAGGGTTGTGTGCTTGGGGCTATAATTATATGAGGCTCTTCTCCTTAAGGAGGCTCCATCTCATTGCTAGCCCAGGAAACGATCCAGAAAAGTATTTACAGCAGCCGAAGGAATCTCATTTTTCTTCCTGTGAGCTCTTCTCTCACATTGGAAGCAGAGACAAACATGTAAGTTCGCAATGTCCTGGATAGGTTTTGCAACTTCAAGTGAAACAACATAACGAAACCAGTTTCACCAAAGCTAAGGGATATAAACAAGAGTTAAGTTCCTATGGCATCTCATCGACGTTACAAGGAAGTGACAGTGAACGTCGTTACTAGAGGACCTGCTGCACTTTGCTCTCTTCTCTTTGTTTTCAATAGGCCGTAACCACACAGCAAGCACACAGGTTTCAGTCAGTCATTCTTAATCAAACAGGACACACAAAAATATGTAGGAAGATATCAAAATAATCGAAGGCAAAGAAAGATGAATAATATCATAAGAAATCAGGAGAAAGTCAAACACACCCTAGACACTGAAATCCCCCCAAATGGGCAACAAGAAAGCTACTCCTGCTATGGGCGGTGCCAGGGGTACATTCTCCTCCTCCTGGTCTGAACAGCGACAGGTTTCAGCTAGTTTGAATTAAGGAGCCAGGCTGCTTCTGCAGCCAACAGCTGGAATTCAGCAACTGTTGTTAATCCACCTTAATTGCTTATTATTCTATCAGTTCTTGTTTGTGCTTTTGTTATTCAAAGTAATTTTCCCTACACACACAACCAAGCATGGTTTTTGCAAGCTCTGGCCAAAGAATTCTGCGTTTCAATCCTAGGGCTGTTATTGTTTGTTCTGAAGCAAAAACACATTGACACTGGATTAAAAAAAATAACAATAAAGTTAGCAGTGATGCCCACAGATGGATTAACATTGGCCTACACGTACACACAGATTCAAGTATTAGCCACCTCTAAATGAGAACAAGTCTTCTTTTGGTGTTTTAATTAGAGTCGCAGTTAGCATGGTTGCTATTTTCCTTAAACAATTCTTCCCCTCCTTGCTTTAGGGAGGGGTGTTCACTCCACCACTTTATTGCACTAGTGAATAAATGAGATCCCAGGGTTCCAGGGAGAAAAAGAAATCACCAATATAAATGCATCAGGTACAAATTACCAAGGTAAATAGGCCCATAGAGACTGTAAAGCTGGCAACATCAACTGGAATATCGGAGAGGGGCCAGCAGGAGAAAGCCCACGGGTCACAGTCCCAGTTCTGCAGTGTACTGTGTGAGCTTCAGCCCAGATCACTCACACTGCAGCCCGCAGGAAGGAATCCCTCGCGCAAGGCAGCTGTGACTTGGCATTGACAATGTTCTTACTAAAGCACCAGTTCTAGTTCTCTCTCCCTCTGTCTTTTTAATCCTCCCAAATGCCACTCTTGGGTAGCATCTCTCCAAGCAGAGCCCCCATCCCAGGAGACCACTTCAATATAATCTCCATCTATAACTTGATCCCGAGGAATAATTTGTTTTGTGGGGCTTTGTTTCTAATCTGCAATAAGGCAAAACTAACACAAATGTATGATTAGTAACTGTGATCCGTAGGGCATGAAGGCTGATCTTTTTATACCTTCCCTGCAACTTATACATATATACCCTAAAGAATGTATCCATGGCTTTGCAGATTCTTCTCACCGTAGTACTTTATTGCAAAGTCTTTCTTGTTCTTTAATGATTTCGCCAGCGCAAGCCGAGTCCCCCTGTAAGCTTCTTACAAAGCAGAGATCTATCATATACTTGTCTCCCCCACAGTGCCTCACCATTTACTGAACTGAATTCAATTTTCTCTACATGAGAAGAGACAAGGCTCTCTGTTAGCCTGGCCTTGTGTCCACCCAGCACTGTCCTCCTAAGGTGTGGCTGTCTTGCTTCTCACCGTCTTCTAGATCTGTCCTGAACACTTGTTAGTCTTATTTATTTCTCTTTTTGTGTCACTGAATCATGTGCCTTAAAAACCAGCCTGCTCTGCCCTGACTAGAGCATGACGACAGGCAACTGAGCACATGTTCAAATATGATAAAAGAGCTATAGTATGACAAAGGTCTTTCAGGGATATTCGCCTTGCTCTTAAATCACCTTGACTCTGTTTCTTCACACAGCAGGGGCCTGAAAAGTATTCCTTAAAAAACTATTTCCTGGGAACGTTTTGGCCAGTATCATTCATCCTGAAGCCTGCAGGCAGGAACCCGTGAATCAGTGGGGAGAGCTCACAGTGGAGTCTGTTTGAGTTCCAACTCGAACTATTTATTCATACATGGTGTGGTCTTAGTTTTATGCTTCCTGTTTTAGAACATGCACCAGGCTAGGTAAAAAGATACTGTATGCATAATATAAACTAATGTGAGGACAATTAGCATATCCATCATGTGTCATTTCCTAAAGACCACAGACCTTTGTTAAAACAATTTATTTGTATGGGTTAAGCCTCATTCACAGAGCGCTTCAGCATATGATTTTAAAATGTCTTTACAAATACCCTTGCTCATTTAGGATATTTCTTACTGCCTTCATAAAAACTACATAACCAACAAAATAGAGCCTTTACCTGTAAATTAAGCTTCTTATTCTGTTTGTATAACCATTATGTGGTTAGGGGATGATCTACAGTTTTAAATACATTATATCCTGTTATATCAGTTATGACATGTAAATGCAACTATTACAGATTATTAAGTCAACCTCTCATTCATCAGTTCGGTGGCAAAGAATCAAATTGCCCTGATTAGCAAAGGAATTCCCAGAAACTATTTTTCGATTCAAAATTGATCATTTTAATCCTTTAAAAAATATTTCAGCATTTTGCATAGTCACTCACTATTTCTTTGAAAAATTTTAAATTATAATATTTTAATACAGTTATTATTAGCTAAAACTTAACGTATATACCATAGACTCCATTTCTGTGGTGGTACCTTAACCCTTGCTTCGCTGAACCTGCAATGAGGTTCATAACCTGAATTAAAGAATGCTGACTTTGTATGTGAGAGATAGGGGTGAAGTGAAATGCCCCATTTTATTTGATGGCACTCAAAAAAAAAAAAAAAAAAAGACATCAAAATGATGGGTGGCAACTAGGTGAAAAAAGTAGTGGATCTAGAATCCAGTGAGATTTTTATCAAATTTAAACTCTTTTTTTGCCTTAAAGAAAAGTACTGCAGCTGGGATGCAATTCTGAATCCCTCTTCCCTCTTTCCTTAGCAGCTGAACTCAAGGAGAAATACCCCATGTGATGGGTTTCCACGATGACCCTGGGCATTTCTTACTGAAACCAGTTAATTACCAGTTAATTACACGAATCTCTGCTGATGGCGCTGAGGCACTGTTCCCTTTCCCCAAACACAGGGTGGAAGCCAGTCCTCACTTCACGGATCTAGTTTCAGTTTTCAAGCACACTGGCAATCCACTGCCTCCTCCAATTCTCCCAGAAAACGAGATGAAGCTAATTTATGTTCATTTTCTCCACTTCCCCTCATGCCTCACTGCAACAGGAAGTTGCTGCCTCGGCTGGTTTAGCCCGGTCTCATCTCAGCGATGCGCTAAGGATACCATCATCATTTAGAAAGAACCCTCATCATACGCAGTCAGCATCGAAACTGTTCCTCAACATGCTAAATTTATCTAGCGCATCTTCCCATCTGATGCAAATGAGCAGGCAATAATTTTAGTGGAGGAAGCAGCGCTTCAAAGAACTGTGAGCTTGACACCGAGGCGCTGACGCAGTGCACTGGAGCCCAGCTGTGTCCTGTTGTGTGGTCTGGGGGGCTTTTGCTAGCACATGACCATCACTGCTGGAAAGCATGTTGGGATGTGCACACATCCATACTCAGGACAGGCCAAGGAGAATGTGGCTGTGCTTTAAGTGTATCAAACTATGACTTCTAAATTCTTTTCCATCAGATGCCAGCAGAACCACTTGATAAATGGCCCCTAGGAGAGCACTTCTTACTGCCTCAGGATGGAATGACTCGCAGGCACAGGACACTCCATCAAGATAGAGAGCCGGCAGATTGAAAGGCGGGAAGAGCTCTTCGTGATACGGTGCATCTGCTTACTAATAGCAGCCGCGCTCCAATCCTCTTCCCATTCATCGCCGACAGAAACACTCCTGCGAGAGGCACGCCAGTCAACAGATGGTCTCTGGCTAAGGTGTAATCAGGAGCAGCTTGCTAAATTTACCCAAAACAAATAGAATTACAGGCTTTTGCCCGAGCCTGAAATTGAATTGAGAACTTGGGTGGTGGATAATGGAAACTAAAATGGAAGAGCTCGAAATGTATCACAGCGCGTTGGGAAAGGGCCGGCATGGGAACAAAGCTCCGCTGCGAACTTCACTGTTTACTACGAGGTCACCTACTTCCAAAAGTCTTGTCTACCAAGCAGAAATCGTTTGCCCTATCAACGTTTCCAAAATGGGTCCAATTGTCACCAGCAAATGAAGTCACCTGCCTTTATCTGATGTGTAGCGAAGAAACTACTACCCAATATTTTGAATATGTTTTGCGCAGTGGCAATGCCTTCACTTTAGGATCACTGTACAATGTCAGCAGTTTTAATCATTTTTGCATTCTGGAGGTAACGGTCATTAAGGGCTCTGAATAATCCTGATCTTCAATGCCCTGGTGTTAAGTCTGTCTATCCCCAGAATCCTTCCCTGTGTTGAATTATGCACTGCTTAGAATAATGGCTATGCAAAGCCTTAGAAATTGCCGGGGGGGGGGAAATCATAAAATTAAGAGTAGATCATTCAACCTATGTCTGGCTGTCACTGCCTACAGAGTAAGAACTGAGCCCTTCATGCAAATCGCCGTGTAAGGGCGCTGTAAAAGTAAATGGGGCAAAATATGTAAAGATACAAGATACAAGTTCTAAAGAGATAAGGTCTTAAAAAGTTAAGACTATTTTTAACCCAAACTATCAGCAGTCACTTAAAATTATTATCCTCATAGATATTAATATTTATCACTAGAGAAACTCGTTCACCCATTAAAAAAAAAAACAAAAAAAAACCCTAAAAACCTCAGCAAGCACATGCAGGAAACTAACTACCTTTAACCTAATGATCAGACGGAAGAATCTCCTCATTTTTCATGATTAAAAATATCACATTATGGAAAATTTAATTTTCATACATCAGAGAGACTAACATTTTCAAACATCAGTTATATGAAAAGTGTCTTAAGAGCTTTCTGATTTCTTTAAGTATTTTGGTTGTAAGGAACGCTCTGCCATGCCAAAAAAGGAATCCCAAAAGAAAGGTCTTCCTTGTGGCAGAATCAATGTATTTGGGGAGAGGATATTTTAAAAATCATCTGAATAAGAGCTTCATTTTCCAGGTTTGCATTACAGACTGATGTGTTAAAATGTCTTTTAGCATAATTGTTTCAGAAGGTGGCTGATTTGAAATGAAACTAACTTTCTTGTTAAACGTGTGTCATTAAGTGAACAGGACAGAATGTGTCCCTACTCTCAGGGAGGGCACATTTTTAGTGCTATGTTACAAAAACGACTAGATGCTAGACCCACTTTACTAAAATATGTACCTTCTCTATAGAGAACTTTATCTGCTATCTTCTCTTACCTTCTTATATAGAAAGAAGACATGAATTCTGGGAGTACAAATAATATCTATGCTTATAGGAATAAACATTTGAGCAGAATATTCTAATGGAAAGAGCACAGATACAGATATCTAATTACTACATAACCCTGGGCAAATCATTTAACTGCTCTGTGATTCAGTTTACCCATCTGTAAAATCAGTAGAACAGGCTCACTACCTGTCCCCAAGGTAACTGGTGACAGCCCATGAAAAGATGTTGATGAAGTCTATTTAGACACCAAGCCTAAAATGTCTGGCATGTGTTTGTGGAAGTACAGTTATAATGATTTTCATCACAATTCTATTAGACTCCAAATTTTAAGCTTTAAGAATAATTTTTACTATTTTATCTTAAAATGCTTAAAATATATAGCTATAACAGATAAAACCTACCATACAATTCTCAGTAAAATTATGACACTCTAATATTGTCAGGTTTACTATTCAATTATTGCTTCAATAAGCTACTATATGCATCAAAAAGTAACATTTGTTTTCTGTATTTTTAAGGCAGTTTATCGTGCAAAACTACTGTGACATTAATAATAAAAGACAAATCCTATAGAAGAAAGCACCTAACAAGTACTTGGCAATAATCTCAGTTTAAGGCAAAAATGCTATGAATTTTAAGATGTGGTACCTGTTATATACTAAGTAAATATTCATAGTTTCTGATTTGTGAAGCAGTAGGCATTGTATATCTGTGGGGGGAAATACTGTTCATTATAAGAAAGGCAATTTTAAATAATATTAAATGATTTAAGTTAAAATGACTGAGGAGAGCTTCACGGCACCCCCATGTTATTAATTTCATATACATATCATTAGAGAGAAAACCGAGTCCTAGACAAAAGATGTGAAACTATAAAATGCACTGTGTACTGATTCTCTATGCAACAAATCTGCAAACACTGCCTACGGCACGCTGTATCCGAAATCTAGGCAGCTGGAAATCACAGCAGACAAGAAGTTTCAGGTCATTGATCTCAGAATTGGAAAATTTCCCCTAGTGAGACAAAATGAATCCAGCACATATCACACGCACGCGCGCGCGCACACACACACACACACACACACCACATACACACCACACACCTCTCATATCCTCAAAAAAGTAGCACACTACTGAGAGATATCATTGGAAAATGTATGCGTCTGTTAACTGGTGGCAATGTTCAATCATTCAGAAAATATTCACTGAACACATCCTATGTACATGGCACTGTGAGAATCAATAATAAGAGATATAAAAATAACTAGCATTAAGCACTTGCTATTCTAAATTCTTTGCTTCATTTAACTCATTTAAAACCTCCTTTCTAATTTTCTCTCTCCCTCTCATGTTCTTTATCTTTCTCCAAAGTAAATTATCATCCCTATATTCCATTTGAAGCACAAAATGACTAAGTAACTTGCTAATAAGTGGCAGAGCCAAGACTTGAACCCAGGCTGCACACTCAATCACCACAGCATACTGCTGTAAAGCAGTACCATGAAGGAGGCACAGAAAATGCTCCACGCTCTTGGGCATTCATCCTTTATTAGTGTAGTTCCCACTGCACACAATGATTCCCAGTTTAGGGTTTACCTGCCCCATGGACCCTCCCCAGATTACCCTCAGGAACACTACTACATCTTTTGGTCCATCAAGGTGCTTGTACGTATTTCAATTTTTATACTTATCAGATCTATCCTCTCATTGCTTGTCTACATATTTGCCCTTTTTATGTTTGCAGTCTGGTCAAGAATCCAGAATCCAATAAGGGCAGTAAAGATTAATTTGAACTCAGAACATAAAAACTTAGTTGGAGAACTTGTCCAAATCTATAGGCACAAATGTTTGTGTTTCTTAAAGGCAGCATGTGATAATGACAAATAAGAAAAAGTGTTATTTCAGCACAGGTTGCTAAATTATGGATTGGTTGAAGACAGGGCTCAGAGCTGACTCTGTCTGGCCTTAAAGGATGAGAATGATTCCAGTAATTGGAGGAAAGGAGAGGCTATGTGTGTGGGGGTTTGTGTGTGTGTGTGGGGGGGGGGGAGCGCTGAGCGGGGGCAATGGCATACAAAAGGATTGCTCTAAGATGTGTCTAGGTGGGATGGACAGAGAAACCTGGAAGCAGAAATGGCAGAGTCATGCATGGACTCAGTGCAAGGAAAAATGAGGAAGGCAGGCCAAGGGATCAGAATGAGCATCTAGTCAGTCCCTCTAATGCCAAGCTAAGGGGTCTCAAATATTTTCTTTGGACACTGAAGAGTTTTGAGCAAGGGAGTAACATGCTCAGAAGAGCAAGATGGGAAAAATATTTTGGTTTCTGGAAAAACAAAGATGAATAAAGAAAAATTTGCAATATCTAGTTGTTGAGGGTCAAAATCTACTCAGAATCTCTCTTTGGTAATTAAAAAAAAAAAAAGCAGCTGAAACATTCACCATTTGCTGACATATCCCAACTTTCTCCACTAAGCAAACTATAACCAATAGTTTTTAATGTAAGTAAAACTTCATTTAACATTCATTGTCTATGTGCTAAGGGTACAGAAATGATTCCATCATCTTCCCCGATAAGAATTTCAATTTTTGAAAATGAACATAATATGAAATACAAAAGAAATTCATAGAAATGATTGCATATTTGTTTGCAAAGGTCAGCAAAAGAGAGCTATTATTCTTCTGTAATATAATCTGTCAAAAGAAAAAAATGTGTTTGTTCTAAAATATATTATACCATCAGAGAATGGGAAGGATGTTAGAAGTAATGTAATCCCATAGCATTTAACAGGAGATTAGATTGAGAGGACCAGAGAAGTTAAGCAACCTGTCCAAGGTCACACAGAAACTTACTAGTATAATATGGATTCTAAATCTAGTCTCCCAACACTGCTTTACCTCTGCTGTGTTTTACAACTACAACATTACTATATTAGAAAAACAATTTGTGGTATATATTGGCTCAAAACAAATTGTAACTCTAGTAATATCTACATGAACTTTAAACGATTAAAACAATAGGGCCAATGGAAATCATTTATTCATTTCATTCAGCAGCGTACATTAATTAAGAACCTAGTGAGGCAGTGTGGGAGCAGAGGAAGGATTCAGATTAAATATGGAAACATTTGAAACCCTACTCTCTATATGCTCACAGTCTAGAAGTTGTGTTTTAAACTTTCAAAAATGTAGTTATTAGAAAACTTTGAATTACATATGTGGTTGCCATTCTATTTCTATTAGACAATGTTGCTCTGGAGAAGGAGTAAAGAGATTAAGCCTCTGTGGGCTCTGGCATGCCTAAGGCGGCTGGGAAAGGAGAAAAATGGAGCCTGATCATTACAGAGATAGGGATCTGAAGAGGGGCAAAAAGACTAGTCTTCAGGGCATTATGTTATCTTATAGGAAAAAAATTGGGGGAGTTACCCAAGAGAAAGGAATCTCTCCCACCATCTTCCGATCTTCACAATAGGATGCCTTTGGGCAAATCAGGTTTCCTCCTTCCTCCCACTGAACTAAACCTTTCTGTTTGTTCTTTTTTTATTGTTATTAATTTATTTTTGTTACAGATGTTTCTCCTTTTTCCCCCATTGTCACCCTCCTCCCCCTCCCTCCCTGCCCCGTCCCCAGTTTTGTTGTCCACGTCCATTGGTTATGAGTACATGCGTACAAGTTCTGTGGTTCATCACTCCCCTCCCCCACCCCCTCTTCTGGCAATTGTCAGTCTGTACCCTACTTCCCTGTCTCTGGGACTACCCTGTTCCTCAGACTGTTATGTTCATTATATTCCATAAATAAGTGAGATCATATGATATTTGTCTTTCTCTGCTTGGCTTGTTTCGCTTAGGATAAGTTTCCAGGTCCTCCCATGTCGTCGCAAAGGATAAGAGATCTTTCTTTCTTATAGCTGCATAGTACTCCATTGTGTATATGTACCACAGCTTTTTTATCCATTCGTCTACTGATGGACACTTGGGCTGTTTCCAGATCTTAGCTATTGTAAATAGCACTGCTATGAACATGGGGGTACATATATTCTTTCTGATTGGTGTTTCAGGCTTCTTCTTAGGGTATATTCCTAAGAGTGGGATCACTGGGTCAAATGGTAATTCAGTTTTTAATTTTTTGAGGTAACACCATAGTGTTTCCATAGTGGCTGCACCAGTCTGCATTCCCACCAGCAGTGGACTAGGGTCCCCTTTTCTCCACACCCTCGCCAACACTTGTTGTTTGATGCTTTGTTGATGGCGGCTATTCTGACAGGTGTGAGGTGATACCTCATTGTTGTTTTAATTTGCATCTCTCTGATGATTAGTGATGTTGAGCATTTCTTCATATGTCTCTTGGCCATTTGTATGTCCTGTTTGGAGAGGTGTCTATTTAGTTCCTCTGCCCGGAACCATGAGCCACGTGAAGTGCAAGTGATGGCTTCTTAGAATATAACTGAACACACTCCAGTCCAGTGTTAGAAAAGCATCTATCTTCAGTGGCCACAGTTACCATATGAACATCTTGGTCCTCATGCAAGAAGTCACCAGATTACAGAAGTAGTGTGAGCGCGCACTCTCTCTCTCTCTCTCTCTCTCTCTCTCTCTCTCTCTCTCTCTCTCTCTCTCCCCCCCTCCCTCCCTCCCTCCCTCTCACACATACACATCACAGGGTTGTTAGGTATAAAGCACTATTTCCATGCATGCCTTATACTGTATAGTTTATTCAATTCCTTAATATGCTTTTTAAATATAAATGTGGGCTTCATCTATATTACACAACCTCAAAAACATGAAATCGTAGACACACTTTCAGAGTGGCTCCATGGTTATCAAACTAGCAAGAGTTAAATTATCAAGGTCACTTTTACCATATTCTAACCCTGTTTGGCGATTGAGATATAGTGATAACCTTAATTTAGTAGATTCTTCTCAAAACTAAGGGTGAATAAATCAAACTAGAACCAACACTATTTTCAAACAGAAAAGTATATACTAAAAGCTAATGACATAAGTATGTACAGTGAATCAGTCCTGTTTTCATATTAATGAGGAAAAAGTTCTAGAAGTTAATTTCACTTAAAGGTGTTTCAATATTTAACGTTAATAATTAAACTTGTTTTAATAATTGAAACACATTTTAATCATTAGATTAGTCCAGTATCATTAAAAAATTAGGCTTACTCAGCCCTGGCCAGTTTGGCTCAGCGATTAGAGCGTTGGCCCAAGGACCAAAGGGTCGCAGGTTTGATTCCTGGTCAAGGGCATGTGCCTGGGTTGCAGGTTCTATCCCCAGCCCTGGTTAAGGTCGTGCTGGAAGCAACCAATCAATGTGACTCTCTCACATCTATGTTTCTCTCTCTCTCTCTCTCCCCCCGCCCCCCCCCTCCCTCCCACTCTATCTAAAAAGTAGTTTGGTTATTGTAGTCTAAATTATCTAGGAGCAAACTTCAACTTTTTATTGTATTTGGAATAGTGCTATTCTTAGAAATTTATTTATAGAATGACTTTGCTCTTGAGCTAATCAGAATTTGTGTCACTTATATAACAATGTTAACTAGCACGACACTTTAGTCTTTAATGTAATTTTGTTTTAAATTTTCTTATGTCCCCTTAAAACATAAGAATAGATGGCTTTAGAGACCCCTTTAAGACTCTAATGCAACTACCAGTTCTGAACCAACACAAAATAATAGACATGGTGCCAATTCTTTCCACATTTATTAAAAACACACTTATATATTCATATGAGTGGATGTCAAATGACATTAAATCGTAGGCAAAAAAACACTGAAATGTGTCTTCACTGAAGGCAAAACATTTTGCCTGTTATATTCATTCATTGCTACATTCCTAGAACCCAGAAGACTTGACACAGTAGATGCTCAGTAAATATTTGTGTATTGAGTGGCACATAGTAAGCAATCGAAATATAAATGTTTAATGATTGAATGATTCATGGTAATGGTGAGGTCATTGGTTATTAACAATGTGTTGCATAATCACCATTTCACTGTATGCTACAATGTGAACATTTTAAATGGTAGCTGTCAGAAATTATTAAATGTAATGACAAGAAGGTACTTAATAAGTTTTCTTGGATAAATGGATGAATAAATAAACTGTGAAGACTGGGTCAGGGTTTAGAAAAATGAGTCATTGAGACATCATGATTTCAAAACTACATGGTTATTTTGAAAAGCTATTTAAGACCAGAAGAACTGCCCAGTCTTTCTTACAAACCTCCCGGGATACAAGCTTTAACATGGTGTCAAAGACAGTTGTGATAATTTCTCCAAAATTTGATATAAAGACTAGGATGACAATGAGCCATCCAGTTAGGAATTTGTCAGGATCAGTAATCTCTTCTTGACTTAGAATATTCTCAGATACAAAAAAAAATTTAAACTAAAATGGTAAATTCAACCATGTGGGCTGGAAGGTCATCAAAATGATTACATAATTATTTCAACATAATTACATGCCTGGATATAATCTTCTTACACAGTCTGAAAATATGGTGTTGAGATCAGGACATTTTGTTCACTTATTTTTTTTCAAGTAAATGGGATAATCCATCTTGCAAAATACACTTGCTTTTGAAGTATTTTGCTGTGGTAACTCCCCAGACATATCCATTTAAAAAGGGTTATATCCCAACCTGAGACAAAAAAGTACAAAATCCCTTTAAATAAAAATCTATAAATTGCCTTAAATAGCCTGATAGAACAGCTCTAAATTCATCCTTACCACCACTGCCTATTAACATCAAAACTGTCCATTAAAAACAAACTCAAAAACTCAGTTATCATCTCTCAATGTATATACATATTATTTTTCTCTTAAAAAATAGAAATTAAAAAACTAATAATGAGGCTCAGAAACATGTTATGTGCAGATGTGATCTGTTCAAAGGGCAAAGAAACAATTATAGCCTCATCCACTCACAATGCGTTCCCCACAGTTTCCATTAGCTTACATCATAGTACGACTTTACAAAATTTTCATTTGAAAAGACCCACTTTCCTTAAGATCTTGTGCACAAAACATCCAAAAGGTGCATTTTGGGAAAAAGGAGAAAACGCCACGATGCTATCCATGGCTGCTGCAAGACCGGTTTCACTTCCTTTTGTAAGAAGTAGAAAGTCAAAGGAGATTTCAAACGGTGGGCAGATGTAAATGGCATTTGGCTGAAAAGACATAAAGCAGCATTCAACAGGGAAGTCCCACCCCACTGAGCCTGTATAAGCGCTCACTCCATCTCTGTTGTAGTTGAAGACAGCGGCTGTCAATCAATCCACGCTCTGTGGTTAAAGAACTCTACTCTGCTCCTCAGTAGGGTGTAAATTGCTCCAATGGTCTAGGTAGAAGCAACTGATTTGCAAGCGGAGGGGCAAAAAACGGGTTTGTTCTCACATACTCTGAAGTCAATACTCTTGCCTGTTTTCTATCTTCTCTAGAAGCTTAAGGCTTTCGTAGGAGCCACGGAGGGCACGACGCTGGAGCATCTCACTCAAGTTAAGAAGGTAAGGACATCATGCAGATTTTCAAGATTATTGCCGGTAAAGTAGAGCGATGAGATAAAGTTCTACCAGCGCACTGCAAACACCGTGGTGTTTTCCCAGAAGTATACACAGGGAGACAGCTCCATCCTGCAGTCAACATCAAGAATGATGCTTGAATTCAAAGGTAACCTTGCCAACCGCTACTTCTGAGTAAATCACTTAACCTTCCACACCTCAGGTTGTTCACTCTGCACTACCTCCATGGGTTACTTATCAAGAAAAAGTAGTAACAATAATTACAGAGCTCTTTGATGACCTAAGACTGTTGTAGAGAAAATCAACTGTGAATTTAAGCCTAAGCTTTTTGGTGAAGAAGTTGCAGAGTGAGCTGGTTGGGATGAGGTCTGGACTTGCGGCTGTTCTGCTGTTAGAGGTGCTTGCCCTTGCTAATGGGTACTCATGTGTGCAGTAGCCTGCAGCCAAACCAGGACCCAAGGGAGGCTGGAGGCAGGCTGGGCTGGGGACACTCGCGCCCCAGGGTGATGTGTACCCCCTCCCCGTTTGCTTGGGACCCCACCTCGGCAGCACCAGTGCCCCAGCTGTGAGGATGAAGAACATGCTCCAGGTCCAGCTGCTGTACGTGAGCCCAAATGCAGTCAGAGTTCTGGACTGGGAAGAAGGGAGGTGGCTTTTTCCAGAGAGGCCGCTTGGTACCCTTCTGAGCCAAGAGAAGAGAGAGTGTGCTAAACTTGATAAAAACAAAATGCCTAGAGATTTACAAGGAAACACTTACTTGGAGCTCAATTAATAATAAAATGTGATGAGCGTGTTGATTCTATTGATTGTTTCCAATATGATTTCATAACACTTGTTCACCCCCCCCACCTTAGAGCATTCCAGAAACAAGTACTGTCCCATTGCAAAGATGGGGAAATGAGCCAAAGTGTCTCTATTTCGTAGCAAGTAGAAGGCAGATGTCAGAAGTCGTATGTGAGGCAGATGTTAGAGTTTTAAAATGAGAACTACCTGAGCAGCCCCACATAATAACATGGCATTCTAAAAATAGGACGCTGACACCCCCCTGAAATCCACTGTTCATTTATTTATTCTACGTGGCGGGTGCTGTGGGGGCACCGGCTTCTCGCAAGCCAGCAAAGCTGCCCTCATTTATTCATAAGATGCTTCTAAACAGAGAGGCCTGTTAAAAACAGACTCGCCACTGGGACAGATACTGAGCTCCATGTTGTTTTTCCTTGAATTCCAAAAATTCAAATGGAGGGACAGAAAAGCTGGCTGGATAGCTATGGGTGGACGAGCAACGGGGAGAGGGAATGAGTGTCACATGAAAGCTGATCAGTAAGAGGAGAGGATGTTGCAAGACAGGCCCAGGTCAGCGTCACCCAGGTGCTGGGCTGGAATTCGTTTCCTGAACATCTGTGCCGAGCACAGAACAGGACCACGGGGGGAAAAAGAGCAAATCTCACACTGCCTTCACAAAAACATTAAAATAAAGCATATTCCTGTTTTCTGCTCTGTCATACTAAATGACATCCTTGTCCCACGTTTAGCCATGTGTCTTGCTACCTCGGAAAACCCAACCAACCTGCGCCTCTCTCCTGGCATCGAGGTACGAACACCCCTAATCTCTCAGAGCTAAAGAAAGGAGCGCTGAGACCAGCCGCCACCCCCAAACTGTGGGGGAGGTTTCTTTTTTCTCATAATTTGAGACTAAAATACAGATGGGGGTATTCAAGTGGGAATTCAGCAGAGATCCATCTTAAGGAAAATTCCAAATGCACAATCGGAAAGAAAGAATTAGTATGCTTTTCTGCTTGCAGACGAGTGTGGAAAGGAAGGGTCACTGTTTCAGGGGAAGTGACTTCCCCTCCCTGTGGGAGGCAGAGAGCACATCACCCCACCTGGAATGGGGGTCATTAGTGAAATACACGTCTTTAATCCAGACTTCCTCACAACCTGAAGAGGGACCCAACGAAGCAGACGTAAAAGGGCAGATTTATTTTCCACCATAAGGGAGCTGTCAGTGTAGTGGCTAACGGTAACCCTAAAAACTGGAACGTGCCAACATTTTTTATTGTCAAGCAACAAAACAAAACCAAAAAAACTCCAAACCCATTACTCTTCAAAAGGAAGAGAAAACAAATGCTCAGAAGCTCCCATGGATTGCAACCTCTCTCACAGTAAAAGCCCAAGTCCCCATGATGGTCCCATAAGGCCCTAATGACCTGCCGCCCAGTCTCCCCCTTCCTTACCTCTGACAATCTCCTACTCTTCCCCCTGGGAGCTGTTTCAGTCCAACCACACTAGGAACATGCTTTGACCTTAAAACTTTTGTCTTTAGTTTTTTTTTGTTTTTTTTTTTTAAAGTGGTTTTTAGAGAGAGAGGAAGGGAGAGGGAGAGAGAGCGGGACATCAATGTGAGAGTGAGCCCTCTACTGGCCGCCTCCTGCGCACCCCCCGCAAGGAATGGAGCCGGCTATCTGGGCACGTGCCCTGATCGGGAATCGAACCAGCAATCTTTTGGTGAACAGGATGAGGCCCCACCTCTCTGCCTGCCATTGTCTTCCCCCAGAAGTCAACATGGCTTTCGTGGTCCTGGCTTACTCTGGCCCAGCCAGGTTTCCTGACCAGGAACTTAAGTTAACTCTCCCGTACCTCCCTCGCTTCTCCCATCCCTGCTCTGTAGCACAAGGCTAGCTCGCTGCTGCATCCCAGCACCAAGGACAGTGCCCAGCTCCGAAGAGGTGCGCCGTTAGTTGTTATTTTTGAATGGAAACTTACTATTTCATGAAGAGGCCATCTTCCCAAATAACACGCAACCTAAAATGTAATTCTACTTCCACATGAGCAGAAGACGTGGGCGGTGGCTTTCAGAGTGCTCTGTTTTATCTACTCAGGGCCTGGACTCCACAAATCAAATCAATGAATTATAATGTAGAACTCTGGGTACTTCCTAATCTCGTAACCTCCTCCTAGTCATGCTCCTGCCCCAAAGGTATCTATCTTATGAGATATATTGTATACAGGAGAACCTGACACCAGGAAAATCGTTGCAAAGTAGTTTTTAAATGAACAAAGTTGATTTCACTATAAGCCTGTTATATCCTTCATTCGTCGAATCACCCCTTATGTTGCGTTACTCATCCTTACAATTCAAATGACCTATAGTTCTAGACACTGCAGAGTTGTGTTTATTTAGGCAGCTACAGCATACAGGGAGCAAGAGAGCATAATTCTCAAAAGTCAAACAAACAAAAAAGTATAGGAATGGGGTGATTCGGCATGTCTCTACATACTGCACCCCTCCCCCCAAAAAACACCTGTTAGTCTGCTAATCTGGTAAACAAGTTTTTAACTTTTTATAAGAAATAACCACCTCCAAGCGTTTCTTTCACAGGGTTGATAGCGTCTGTTCCTCTCCAACAGCTCATGTGGCCCAGTGCACATGCAGCTGTAAAATGAGAGGATGCTTTAAGTAGCATGAAGCCCACATAGGAGCCCCTAATTAATGATCTGGGAAGCTCATGATGATGGTGATGTTTCCCCTCAATGGGAAACTCCTCCGGACGCTGGGAGGCCCACCCACACCTGGGGCAACAGCTACCAGCCACAGCGTTAGTGAGTAGAACCAGGGCTCCTTCGCTTCCACCGAGGCAGGCTTAAAAGACATAGGAAAGATGACCGGACATCACAAAACAGTCCACATAAAAGTCCAGTATCTAGGACCTCAAAACCACTGTGCTCAGTGAAATAAGGCAAACATAAAAGAACACATGCTGTAGGTTCCATTAATATGAAATGTCCAAAAAAGGCCAATATAGGGAGACAGTAGATTAGGGGTTGCCTAGAGCCGGGGTGGGAATGAGGATGACTGTAAATAGGCATAGAGCTTCTTATCAGGATGATGGAAACGTTATAAAATTAGATTGTGGTGATTAGATTGTATGACTGTAAACATACTAAGATCTATCAAATTACACACTTAAACCCCTTGAATTTTATGGTATGTACAGTACATCCCAATAGAACTGATTTTTAAAAAGAATGAAACATAGCATCTATAAAAGCGTATAACTTATGATGGGAGGTGGGGTTCAACGTGCACATTTTGGCTTCTGCTCTCCTCCTCACTCCTGTGCACTGGTGATGGGCCATGCGAGGGTGACGGGGGTCAAGCACCGCACAGGTAAAAGCTGCCTGGGTCCAACGGGAGGAGACCATTTTGCTGTGACCTCAGGGAAAGTAACGTTAAGGCCCTTGCTGTACTTCAGATGCCTTGTCTGTAAACAAATACTAAGAGTATGTGCTCATAGGGTTGGAGTAAATACTAAATTCGGTATTTGAAAAAATGTTTCAATTGCCAGACACTTTTAAGTGTTTGCTGTTATCATTATCTCTTTAGTTTCTCCCAGTGTGCTCTATAAATATTACAATTTTCTGTGTATGCCACGGCACGAGGAACTCTGGGAAGCGTGGCTCACGAGCAAACTGCTCACACATCAAGCTGCATTATGTCTGAATTATTTTCTGGGACAGCCATATAATAAGTGGTACTATTATAGTATTCAGTGAACGTGATAACGTGAGAAAAAAGTTAGTGGGCTACATCAAAAAGTTTTTACAAAAATAAGAAGGTTGAAATTCACTTAGAAATCCATTCCTAAGGATCTATTGAATTCATATTTTCATTATAATCTAGTAAGTATGAGCCCTATAAAAGTACCTTGTCTACTTGACCGTCAGGGTCAGAGTAGAATTGGGTTGGGTTTACTGGCGTGTCTTTTAAGACGACTGTATTTTTTTTTTCTCCATGCAATGAAGTGTACCCAGCAGGGATCCAAACTATATATGTAGCAACAAAACACGATTAAAAGCTTTTTAATGAAGGCACTGTAAACAGCATTTTCCTTCTGTTGTAGAATATTTCACATACAAAATTAGCAAGCCCCAGAGACTGGAATTTCTGCTACAAGAGAGATGAAAGGTTAACTGTTTAAAAAAGAGAGAATATGTTTGACATATTCTATTTAGAAAATAAAAGGGTTTCCTAATAAAAGCAGAAACCCACTTGATGCATCTAATGCTCCTTCCATGTTTGCATACACAACTGAGTAATTAGAAAGCCCCACTCCAAAAAAAAAAAAAAAAAGTGAATAAAGAGCTATTGCAGACATCGGTCCCTTGTTTACCAGGCTTGCCGGAGGCCCCTGGAGGTCACTGTGATTGACAGGATTTTGGTGTTGGTAGGAGAGTTGATAATGCACACACATCTCTTGAGAGGAGAGCTCCCTAGTCCTGGCCATGCTTAACAGAAGGGCAGCCACTATGGAGAACAATGTAACAGGCAAAGCCCGGGGGAGTACTGGGCGGAAGGATGTTCAAGAATTGCAAATGACATTCCCAGTCAATTAGTACCCATTGGGAAGCTGAGGCACACCGTGCCAAATAAAAAGAAAACTAAAAATTCCCAGGGCAAGGATCTTCCTTTGCCAAAGGCAAGGCGCCCCGTAGCCATTTCCATTAGGTACACTTCAGTAACCCCAGCTCCCAAAAGCATCCTTCTGAGCTGCTGAAGCTAAGTCATTTCGGAAAAGCAACACCGGTTTCTGTAACGTATGGCAATATTATTTTCATCAGGCACGTCTGAAAGGCAGAACACCACAGCTTCAAGTCACAACGCCAACTTAACTCTACTTCTTTGTCATAATTTAATTCCTAGAAACTCAATGAAAATATTTTCTACATTTCCATTTGTTGAGATGAACGGTGCCAATTATTCCCAAGGTTCTTACACTTGAAGATCCCTGTGACCCAAATTTAACAAGAACATCCAGCCTGTTTCATGGGCTATAATGATGTTTGGGGCATGTGATTACAGAGAATGAATCTATTTCTTTTGTAAATTTTTTTCTCCTTTATTGATTTTAGAGAGAGAGGAAAGGAGAGGGAGAGAGAGATAGAAACATCGATGAGAGAGAACATCGACTGGCCGCCTCCTGCATGACCCCCACTGGGGATTTGGCCCACAACCTGGGCATGTGCCCTGACCGGGAATCGAATCGGTGACGTCTTGGTACATGGGTTGATGCTCAACCACTGAGCCATACCAGCCGGGCGAGAATGAATCTATTTCCATGATATGTTATTAAATTAGTTTAGTAAATGCAACTTCAGACAAGGAGGATGTCACCCTTCGAGATACACAAAGACAGTTGCATAAGAACTTGCGTTTTTCTGTCACTGTGCTAGACTTCCCCTTATTAACGAGACCACCTATCAGCTGCTGCCCACACAAATTGTCAAACCGTCACAAAACCGTCTCTCTGAAAGTCAAAGTTTGACGAGCAGAATCACGGTCCAATTGCTGATTCTGCTTCATAGAACATCAATTAAAACTACAGAAGTATCTATGCTGAAGTGTAGATTTTTCCACAATTGGAAATGTACCTTTTCATGACTCTTTCACCCCAAAGCACAAGCCATTCCTGGAGGCGAAGAAATAAAAATAATCTTGTCTTGACAAGGTCACACCAGGTTTTTCCTAGCTTAATCCTTTTGGAAAATTGCTCACATAATCCACTTCATCCTGTAGAAAGCCCTGTTCAGAGTTTCTATATGATACTGAAACAATAAACAGACATGTAGGGTGTCAAAGTTCTAAGCGAAATATATACAGAGGTCTTTAAAAGAGTGTTTTCTCTTCCAAAATATAAAAAAAAAAAAGTGTTCTTTCTTTGGATTACTATGTGCGCCCCTTAAAAACACACACACTGCAGAAAAATATAGAATTGGGCACCTAGCCGAACACTATAAATAAGCCACAAAGCAGGAATTCTAAAGATATTCAAATTTTTAAAAAATGCAACTTAGATTAAGTGAATTTATTTGAATATTTTCACTTGAAAAAGAAAGTCATTTTAAGGAAAGAGAGGATTGTTAAAGCATTTTCATTCTGAGATCGTCAACACTGAAACTCAATCTCTGAATGAAGCCTCCTTTCTCCTTTGAACTATAAGCACTGCTCGGCCGGCGAGGTGTGACGGAGTGCATGCCACAGTGACAAGCACAGTGACTCACTTTCCCATTCTCTCCTGATTTCTCATTCATAGCTTGTTTCCCTCCTTAAAAGGGGGGAAAGGACCCTCCACCATTCATTTGCCACAGGTCCACAGAACCGTTCCAGGGCTTATGGGGACAGTGTGTCACCAGGACAACTGAAATAAACACGAAAGACAGATGTGAAGGCCAGAATTCTTCAAAGGCAAGAGGGTCTGACACTTCATAAATCACCGTGTCACTCTGGTATAACAAAAGCTGTTCTCATGTACTGTACTCGAGGCTCTCTCTCGCTGCACTTGCTGGGGGAGTCTGTTTGCATACCACATCTGGCCTGTCCCTAGAAGCGCTATAAACGCAACAAATCAATGAGAGTGCGAAAAGGGTGAGGTCTTTGTTCTTCGTACAATAAAGCCCTGTTAATAAAGGACTCAGGAAACCAGTTACGAAATTATTCAAAATGCTAAAATTTTCTCAGGTATGAATGAAAATACTTCCAGTTTGAACGTATATTTAAAAAGCATATACACGGTAAGTTTTACGGTCTCGGTTGTCTGGCTACTTTTAGTGTACTCTGCTATTTTCAAGTCCATAGGTACAAAATACTGAGCATCTATTGGTACCTGGATTCAGGTTGGTCCCAATCAACTATTTTGTCTTTCATCTGGCAGGCAGCTGAAAACTCCTATTGAGCTTTTAAAGAATTCAATAGACGTTAGACTGAACTGAATAATTCTTCCATCTTAAGATTTTCCTCTGAACAGGCCACAGTACAAGAAGAGCTGGTCTTCAAACTATAATTAGCAAGTTTTCAGGACTGTGAGAGATCATGTTTCTGTCTGCTAGGTACCAGTCAGGTCTGCCGAAACCAGAGTGAATTGATAGCAATGACTACGGATAACAATGTTTTTGCTGTTTCTTTTAATAAATTATCTTTACAGCAGTTGCTCAGGGTAGCTGGTAGTTATTTATATCTTGGTCATATAGTCATACACAATATTTAAATGAATCATACTGATTAACACACCTTTTTTGTCTACTTCCCAAGCTTCCACCCATTTAAGTTAGTCCATAAATATTAATTATCATATAATTGTAATAGGATTTGAATCTAAGTGGAAAAGGAATGTGTGCCACTCTCTCATTGGACCTGTATATTAGTTCACGCTCCCTCGTCCTGCTGGAAGCCCCAGCAGGCTCCCCGGGCAGCAGAAACGCACCTCCCAGCAACCATGAGATGGCAGTGGTTCCCCCTTTTCAAGAATGGAAACTCCTACATGAAATGAGTATTTCTTTTTCCTGAACACTAAAAAATGCAAAATGACGAAAAACACTCTAAGGGCAAGTAGCATGTTCATATGAACGTGTATTTTGTTATTCTCAACAGCAGGCATATTGGTCTGAAAAATAACGGTACCTGTGTGCACAGACTCCGTAGGCCAACATCGAATTCTGTGACACAAGGTTGTGACCGTCCCCTTGAGACACCCACACGTCACCCAGAACTCTATGCTCCAGAGCCACCTATGTCCCTGGCTCTTTCTCATCTTTCTGGTCTCAGTTCAAATACTACCACCCCGGAGCCATCATCTCCATTGACCACCCATGCCATTTTACTAGCTCTCCTACACCTCCTGGTCCCCCTCACATCTCTGGTTTTTATTTACTGTATCTTTTGTTCACATCACTTTTCTCCACTTCTCTTGTTTATCCATTTATTTGAAAGTTGTCTATATCTCCCTATCAAAATAAAGTTCCATGAGGGCAGGAACCCTGCCTTGCTAACAAACAGAAGAGTATCTCCAACCCCTCAACAGAGCTCAACAAAGTTAGAGACCATTTAATTCCCACTGATATAGGTTCCGTAAGACAAAGAGACAAAATAATTTAATTTACCAAGTTAACGTTTTAAGCTCCATTACTAATGTTTAAAAAAAAAAAAAAAAAAAGTCAGCAATGGCAAGTCTTTACCTAGCCTGAAAAATATTGTGAGTTGAGTTTTTTTGGCCTTTTCTTTGCTTTTGAAACATTTTACATATGCCAGACCCTTACGGAGGGGCTGTTATGTTAGTATTATCTAGAGTTGGGAAACAGCCATGATCTCAAAGCAATCATGAAATGTGTGCTTCTTTTTTTCAAAGAAATAGTCTCAGATATTCAGCTTGTTTGTCTTCCATTCATGTAAGCGCAAAACAATCTGAGATGTGTTTGAGGAGTCTGCTCTCCCACTGCTCTGCGGCAGGCACAGCGCTCACAAACGTGCCCGGCCCTTTGTGCGAATACCCAAAAGGCTACATCACTCAAAAGCTCTGGTTCACGAGGGGGACCAGCAGGTGGAGAGCAAAAGAATCAGCAATGAGTCTGTGCCTCCTGCCTGCTAAGACGCAAAGAAGTGGCATAAAGAGAGGATTATGGTCCCAGGCACATCGTCTGACCAAGAGGCTCTATCATTAACAGAGAATAGAGAGATCATATTCAGTACCCCTATTCTACAAGCTTGCTGTAATGCTCAGAAGCTTTAAGTGCACTTATCAGACATCCCTTCGCTTTATTTCTTTACAGAAATAAATCCCTTTGTAATAACAAATGAGAGTCTCCTTCTCCTATGCAGAGGAGCGATGCGTGGGTGCTTTCACGTTTGGTTGGTAGGGAAGGAGACAACAGGTAGCAGAAGGGACTGTGGATTACTATAGGCAATTAACAAGAACAGATATATCTCCTTTCTTCCCATTCCTTTCAGTCTCCTAATAGGAATTAATTAAATTGTGTGTCCATGTAAAGTTAACAGGTTGGTTTCTGAATATCTTGAAGGTGGTACAAGATAGCTATTTAAAGGTTCTATTTTAATGCCAGTGTTTTGGATCTTGAAAACCATTCTGTTGGGTTCTTCTGTTTGGTAATTCAGGTAGTTAATCAACCAAAAGAATACTATTTAACCTCTTTCTGCCCACGTCAATCTTTACTGTGGATGGGGTCACTGAGCCATGCACACTCGAACTTAAAATTACCATGGGTGACTCTTTAACTTGAAGTTATTCACCTGTGTTCCTAGTGGACCAGATCTGTGAGCACCAAATTCACTGGAGGGAGTATAAAAGCCGTTCTTGGCACCAGCTGTACCAGTAGAAACAATTACTCAATAGGTGGGAAGGGATATTAATCATGGCAAAACGATGTTTGCCTGGTCACAAAGAAGGGCCCTGAGCACAGTTGAGTGAGTCACAGCAGAGCAGAAAGTGCCTTGAAATAGTCGGGCCTAAGTCCATTAACAATGCAGCCTCAGTCCAAGGTTGGTGAGTACAAAGGACATTCTGTATTATTTACTCATCATCTAGCACCTACTTCATTAATGTAAACTAAACTCATGTCTACTGATATTGCATATAAAGTGAAGACAGAGGAAAACTCTAAAATTATCAGCTTCACTAAGCCTGGGTTTTTATACATTAGGTACAGTCGGACCTCATGATGAAATCCGAGGAGAGGTAACTTCACTCGGTGTCCTCTCAGGCCGATGGTGAACCAGCAGAATACGCCTAAGTGCAGAAGGGACTTTGGTGCTACCTGTATCACCTACCTGTGCCTATAGTGACGCCACTTTACGTCTTTGATAACTGTTTGAATAGTGGTTTCATCCTCATAAGAGACTCGCCCTAGAAATTTGTAGTAAATACATTTATAGAAAGTAGTAGCATGTAAGCTCACAGTTTCAAATTAAATTCATAATTATGCAGATTCGGTCTACGTGTGTGTGATATTACACAAATATGTATTATTTCTTAATCCTGGAGTGATAAGGCAGGGTTAGAGAGAGGAGCATGAGCTGTGGAGTCTGAGACAACCAAAAGGGGGTTCTTTCACATCAGCATTGCCTGAGGAACCTTAGAAAAGCTGACCTCTCTGAGCCTGTTTCTCCTGTAAAAATGAACATAATTATACCAGAACTTGAGATTGTGAGGTTAATGAGCGAACGTAAGGGAGGAAGCACAGTTCTCGGCACACAGGATATGTGGACAGCAGATACATAGTGCATAAAACACAGTAGTGTGGCATATCCTTAAAATATGTTGCTTTCTTATCTTTTTTTCTTCCCTAAGTCATATGTTAAAGTGCATATTTCAAGGGTTTTTTGAGCAACAAGCACCTCACTTAAATTTGAAACAATAGGTAGTGCTCTGATTTTCCTAAAACCTACTTCTGAATTTTCATTCAAAAGTTTCATTTAGTTAGCAATCAAACTTATATTGCCCTACAGAAGATGTTTAGGAGGGATAAGCAAAAGGACCAGAAACTGCTCCAAAAAGTCCATTGAAAGAAGACATGATGCCATTTTGCTTACAACCACCAGTGAGGAGCTCAGAAAAACGATTTCACTCGGGAAGCTAAAAGGAGAAAGACCTTGTAACTTCATTCTAGAACAATTCTAGAATCTAGATTCTAGAATTTAGAATGACATAGCTTTTTGCAAGAACAGTAGATTTCACCTTGAAGACTCGAGGACCCAGAATAGAAGCCTGATCCTGGTTCTAGGATGTGAGTCTTCAGCCAGAGCTGCACTTTCTCCACCTCGATTCATTCCAACGTGAGACTGACATGGAAACGTTCTCCCTGAAGCCAGAGCTGGGCTTCACATGTGAGTTCTGCTCTCTCTGACAGGGGAAAGCAACAGCACAGACCTGCTTGGATCTGAACATAGGCACTTTCTGCTATGGGTGACTCTGCTATATTCCATAAGGCAAAAGCGATGCGAATGCCTCTCTAGAAATCATCTTTCTATGTGCTGTTATATTCAATCATGGGTTATAAATAGAGTCTCTGATTAAACAGCTTCCCAAGTGAAAAGTGTATAGGGAAGAGTTCACTTCTGAATGTGAAAGTACATTATACTATTCTAGCAACGACATCAGTGGAGGGGCAGGTCGTCCCAAGGAGATCAGGAAAGCAAATTCCTAAGTAATAAGGCGTCACTGTTAAAAGGGGAATATGAGAAAAACTGTAAATACAATGGGAATTCTAGTTTCTTCATTTATAGTAATACAGGAGCTTAGAGAAACAGAAAAATCCTGGCAAGCCATTAGAAAAGTCCACAAGTTATGGCAAGATGGTTTAAAGTGCAAAGAAAGGGGCGCTACCTATGCTGTTCTTTCAATATAATGACTACAGACACCACAAGGAGTTACATTTTTTAATACAGAATATCTAACTATATTAACTAGAAAAATGCCAAACTCAACTTTATTTTCTCCTGGGTTAATCAGAAGACAATACTTTTGTGTTGGGAAAAATTATTTGTGCTTCCCCCCCCGTAAGTTTATGGCCTATAAATATGGCCTTACTTATTAAATTGTGTCTAAGAACCAGAAAATCCAAACATCCCATATTCTTGTTTTGTTTGCAAATTCATCATTCAGATGAACTTTATTTGCTTTTAAAATGACTATTTAAGATTCTTCTCGGTTGGGGTGTGTGTGTGTGTGTGTGTAGAAATGGGATGAGAGAAAATAACAATCCTAATACTATTCTATTGCTAAAATTAATGTACCTTTTCAGGGCACTCTCAAGTACACTGTTTTATTTCGGGTGTACAGCAGTCATATGCAGCAGGTAGGGAAGTTTCACAGTAAGCTCATTTAACATGTGAAAACTAAGGTGGAAACACATGAAAGGATAGGAAAACGGTCCGATAATGACGAACAAGGACCACGTCAGGCCGCCCAGTTTGACATCCAGGCCTTCTCTCCACCCTCAGAACATGAGAAATGCCACAACTTTCTCCTCCTAGGTAAACCTGCAGAACATTCTCCACAGATGTTGTTTCAGAAACCAGGAAATACAATGAGTTGCAGGAAACAAAGCTTGGCGGGTAGACAGACTACAGGAAAGAGTGTTGTCACTGTTAACACAGAATTCTCTCTCTAAACTGACACAGAGCGGGGAATTTACAGGAAGGGCAGAGGGAGCTCCTCTCTACCTAGTGGTACCCACCCTATCCACCTCACGGGGCAGCTGGGACAACGGAGGGTGACAAAACATCCATTTTCATCCACAGAGCTCCTATCGAAACTAAGCCTGAAACAGGATGTCTGGTCCTTACTCGACAGGACGTCAGTTATTTCGAGAAAAAACAACAATTGCTTTTACTAAACTATAACACACAACTTACCCATGATGAGGAAACAGGTTTTTGTTTGTTGTTTTTTATTGCCATCACAATCAATATCAATTTAATATACTCAGAGAATCTCCTAAGTGCACTTAAAATTCCATAATACTAAAAAACAAAGAAAAATTCAGAATTTAATAAACATGGAAGGGTGCAATGTGCTTGACTACTCAAGCCATAGTTAAACTACAGTAGCCTTATTGATGTGTGCAATGAGTCTAAAGGGAGTCTCAAGAATGAGAAACCCTCTGGCTAACTTCCATATACTTCTATTCTTGCTTGTATTAATAGTTCATTAATTTTCTCTATCTTCTCACAGCTGGAATGTTCTTCCTAAATACAACAATAAAAACCATTGGAAAATTCAATGTTTAGCATCTCTTTCAGTGATGTCATTATAGTCGAAAGTATTGCAAATGGAATTTAATATTTTAATTATACCATACACATAGATTTAGGTGTAAGAAGGTTACATTACCACTTACAATAAATTGTTATAGACAAATAAATAGATACATGCTAGGCTTTTCAAACTGTGGGTTACGACCAATTAGTGGGTATTAGCTTATTTTTTAATAAAACTGAATAGAGTTGCATGTGGTAAGGGAAGCAGTCTTTCATAAAATTCTTATTTCAATTACATGCATATGTGTTTTCTCAACAATTATAAAATCAATTTCTTACTATAGGTCATTGTAAAAAAAAAAAAAAAAAGGAAGTCTTTAGCAAATACTCTCTAGGATAAAATTTCATCGTTTTTTAAAATTGTTCAAGGTTCAAGTTATTTTTCTTTTCTCAACAATTAAATCAGCTAATGATCTCGATGTTGGTAGACAAATGGCTGGTACAATCTGGAAAACTGCTCTAAAGCATCAGATTGTTAGAAATAATGAAATCTTTCAAACCATAGTCCAATGTACTCTGCTCACAGGTGTGGAAACAGAAGTCTTGAGGGGTGATGGCACCTCAGACGAGGTTTGTGTATGTCTGTACCAGACCCAATTTAAGTGCCACTCACCACACTACAGCCCAAGGCAACCACCCGGCAGGGGAGCCCGCCGTGCCTGGCATTGTCCAGACGGTGCCCTCAGAGGCTCTGGCTGCCTGGGAGGAGGTGCACGTGGCAGGACGGGAAACGTGAGGGATTTCGACCAGAGAGACGGGAAAAGGCAGAGACCCAGCAGATGGTTTGCTCGCCTTTTGTCTCTCTGATGGATTGATCCAAGGCACCGAGGTTTTGAAATACAGCCTCTCGATGCCATTCCACGCGACCAAGTGACCACTTTTGCTTTGTGCTGAAGGTTTGGCCGGCTTAGTAACACATCACCTTGTACTGCTCTGCCCCCTTTCCTGACTCAAGTCATTTTCCCCTCACTCCTCTTCCCTGCAATTGCCTGCTCAACTCCCCCCAACAAAGTGTTAGCACCTAAGTTGTTGATTCATGCTCAGCCTCCTAGAGAGCCCAGGCTGAGACAGGGTCCAGTAGACTAATGCAGATTCCACTGTGCATTAGTACCATCGCTAGTAAGAAAATAGAGGTTTTAGGTATTGCCTACACATGGGATTGCCTTTTGTGTTTTTATATTAGGAAAGTTTTTAGGTAAGTACAAATTTTCTACCTTTTCGGCTTAAACAAGTATTAGGATTCATTATAAACAGCTCATCCATGTTCTAGCTACGGTAAGCTAGTTGTAATAATCATAGTCAATTAGATTATGAAGGGGTAACAACCAAGTCCCAAATTTCAGTGGCCTAAAACAATAAGGATCTCCTTCTTGCTCATACTAGAGCCCACTGCATTCAGCAGGAGCTCTGCTCACTGTAGACAGACAGCTACTGTCTCGAGAAAACAGCATGCCTAGCGCAGCAAAGCACATACTGCTTCTTAGTGCTCCTGTCTACACGTGACACGGGTCACGTCCACTCACACCGGCCTGACCACGGCTAGTCATGTTGTCACACCAAATTTCAAGTCGGCGGGGAAGTACGATGCAACCGTATGTCTGCAAGGTAAGAGAACCAAAACCTTTGTAGAAAGTCCGAATGACTACCCTCGATAGTGTACAGGGAACACAGATACCTTCTGTTCTTGGTCACTACTCTACTGACTTGATGTGGTTTCAAAGGACCTATGCAAAATATTGGGGGATTTTGCAAAGTTATCTCAAAAGCCAAGTTAACGTACAACATTGAACCCAGACATCAAGGCACAGTAAAAATAAAGAGAGAGATGAAGCGAGAGATCTAAGCTCAAATCCTGGTTACGCCAATAACTAGTGTCACGGACTCAGGCAAGTCACTTAATGTCTCTCAGTCTGGTTCCCTCATCTGTAAAGGGGAAACATTCACTTTGCAGGTTTGTTGCCAGGCTGAGACAGAATGTGTGATGCTGTTCCTCGTGGAGCTGGCGAACCCAGTCACAGGCTCGGATAACAGGGAGCTGGTGTGGATGGTGGTTTACCAGGAGCTGGGCAATGCTTCTCCTGTACACAAAGTACCCAGGGGTGTTATTATTCCCTTTTGCCAGACTTGTATACCCTACTAGTACAGAGGCACCACTTCATGAAGAAAATTTTAAAAATTAAATTTGTCAATGAACCAAAACTGTAAAAGAGGACAGACAGAGAATTCAATAAGATGCTCTTTCATAAACATGTTTTTTCAAGTCCTGCACTCAGGTTCAAAGAAGTCAACTACACCAGAACCAGAGGGAGGTGAGTCTCTATGTTCACTAAGTCCATGGGAATTAGTCTGAGGGACTCTGATTAACGGTCATCTCACCATGAGCCAGTGAGCCAGGGATGTGCCCTAAACCCTAGTAATCTTAGCCACTTTAATCAAAACTTAGAGTCCGGATTAAGAGTCATATCTACACCTTATACAGTCAGATACCCCCCTTGTAAGCCTCTGCTGACAAATGAAGGGGGCAGCCACCACAGTGGGCTGCAGAGAGCATGACAGATGAGAAATGGCTGAAAAAACGAGAAATGTTTAGACTGGAAGAGAGTCTGTCTCAGGAAACACGATGCCCACCATCAATACCTGAAGGGTTGTCGTGCAGAATAGATGTTCTCTGTGCTTCTCTAGAGAACAGGAGGATGAGGCAGTAGGAATCACCCCTCGTCAGCGGCTGAGATCACGGCCAAGCAGAGGCCAGCTGCTGACCTGCTGAGGGGACGGGGGCAATTCCAAATGGGTAGGAGCCGAGCGTAGGACGTCTCATGTGCTTTATTTCCAGCCCTAAGAATCTATCAGCCTGTGGACATGCTGGACTTGTCCTAAATAGGCATCCTCTCCTTTCTTTTTTAATAAAGACATTATAAAAATAATAATGTAATATGCAGGAATTCATTTACACTGCTTACGCTACAGAAATCTTGATTTAGTAGATATCCCTTCAGGTTACGATTTCTGCTGCTGGCTGCAATATAATAAAGATGCTGACAGTTGTGAATTACTTTACTGAGTTCTACAAATTATCAACTGCAATGGTAAATAGGAGAGAAATCAAAGGTAAAGTAGGTGGCTGGGTCAACAGGGCGATGCCTCACTTTTCTGCATAATTCAAGACCTCCTGCAAATGACGGCAAATAGATGCCACTTCTGAGGAAGAAGAGCAAGTACAATACAGCTTTACGTTTCAGGACATAGAGGTTAATGGAAAGTGGGAACGCTTTGTTTTATGGGCCCTACGGAAGATGGATGACCGGGGAGATGGGCAAGAGGAATTATTTCTTATCTAGAAGAAGCTGAGGTTAAGAGATGAGGCAATGGCGTGTGAACACTGCCTGGGACAATTATTAGCAGAGAGCTCGGACTAAAGGTGAACAGCCTGCAGGGAGACGGGAGACATCTGATAGGTAAAGTCAGTCTCGCCCTGAGGCCGTGACCTCATTAATAGTTAACAACAGCCCTGAGAATTAATGACCCACACCTGACTGCCCAGGGAAATGGCACTCCTCTTCCCCACCATCCGGAAACCTTCACCAGCACATTCCAGCAGGGAGTCTGGCCCATGCTTGCAGCAGGCCCCTTGGGGACTCGCCAGGTTCCAGGAGTAGTGGCCAGACAGATGAAGAAACAGCCCCTATCCGCCTCCACGATGCAATGTGGGACAGAGGAGGCCTGGCGTTTTTAAGAAGACTGACCATATTGAAGGTATTTAGAAAGGAGACACCATGAACAGTCCTCTGTCAGAATTGGACGTGTGGACCGAATGGCACTAATCTGAGGGAGAGAAGCTGGGCACCACAGTGACCTCCATCCCATCTGCCATATGGCTGTCTGACA
The DNA here is from genome assembly GCA_030848825.1 of Tadarida brasiliensis. Taxonomy (NCBI): domain Eukaryota; kingdom Metazoa; phylum Chordata; class Mammalia; order Chiroptera; family Molossidae; genus Tadarida; species Tadarida brasiliensis. Next base: position 82,401,958 of record CM061258.1, on the reverse strand, counting down.
AAAGCGATTCGTCAAGCTTCCTGGTTGCCAAATATGCTGGCTTTAAATCACCAGGTGGAGGGAAGTACATTTTAAGAAAGCAATTTAAACAACCTCCAAATTTTAAATCAGAAGACTTTTCTCTTCGCCACCCACAAGATTACCTAAGGGGCTCACACCACCTTTAAGGACTGAGAGAAAACAAAGACCAGCCCCGAGTCTCCAGGTTGCCTTTCCGCTTTGTGTACAGTTTTGAAAATAGAGTACAATAAATTCCATGCACGACAGCTTACTGCAGCTCAAGAGTGAGCTCCTGAGATGCACCTTTTTATTTATTGGGGTTGGGGAAGAGAGGTGGTAATGTTTCCTGTATTGGATGCCTTATACTTTGCAGACCTTTGGGGACTCATCTCCGCTGAATTCTTTAACAGCTGAGATGACAGGGATGTCCATTACCCAAATGGGCAGCACTCTCTATTGATCAGGGCTCCACTTAGCCATCTCATTTGTCATGCTATTGTCTCTCATCTTCTCTGCTCTCCATATGAAGGGGGACTCTTTTTTCAGGTGTCCGAGAGTTAATCTACATTCCAGGCACAACTGAGCAATTAAAACATATAATGAGCAGAACACTTTAGCGCTTGCTTCACCTACAGAGAAGCCTGAACTGGGCTTCTCCCTATCTCCCCTACACAGGCCATAGGAAGTTAAAGAGGTAATCCACTCCTGGAAAAGCCCAGAAGAATAACTATAACACTCTTCAAACCTAAGCTGTGTCAAGTGCTTGCTTTGCCTCTATTTCTGCCTTCAGAAACTCATTTTAAAGGATAAAAAGGAATATTATAGGAAGAAAGCTCAAATCCCAACAAAACAAAGGAAGGTCTACCTAATCTTGCCAGTTAATCATTTGGGGAAAGTCTTGCTCTGCATCTAATTAGATCTATGCAGTTAAACATCCATCAAGAATTCTCCCACAAAGAGGATGTTTTATGTAGTTCTCATATGAGGGATTAAATTGGGTATGTGGAAAGCAATGTTGATCCATTTAATGGACACCCCCAAAATATACATCAGCATCCGTGTCACGGAACTGGACAGCTTCTTTATCCTTTCGCCAAAATGCAAGCACAGAAATAATTAAACATCTCTCAGACCTGAAGTGCACAGTCATTAGCCAACAGTCAGTGACTGGAACAGCCACGAGAGCCTGAATCTACTTTACCCTGGCTTTTCTAGCCATTTCTATTCAGAAAGCTTTCCATACCCAGATTTCCCCTGAGAACCAGTTTATGATGCTATAAAGACTGTCAACCAGAGGCAGGAGCTCCCCAACACCTGAGCCACACACACAACTATCAAATAACATTTAATTGCTAGATGACACTGTGTGTCAGGGCTTGAATTCTGATCCCCAAATATTATCCATGCAGCTTTCTGCAGAGATAAGTTGTTATGATAACAGCAGACAAAACCAATTAAACCTGGGAGCGGCAAACATTTCAAGATCTTGACTTAAACCATCAATAGAGTTTGAGGATACATAAAGCATAAGAGGGCTAGTGCTATCTCCCTTATGGAAGGAACATTGCTGAGGCCTCTTTCCTTCTGTGTATGTGGATGTATCCATGTAAACGCATGAGCTAAGAGAGAGCAATGCATACAAACTGCATGAGCTATTAATTACTTTCATATCTGGTGTTAAAGAGCTAATCATGATAAGGACTATGAATCTAGTTCATTTTTCATACATAATACTAGTTGTGCTTTCATTGATAAACTCAAGCATGCTATCATAAATGCACTCAGCACAATTTTCTCCTTTTCAGATTTCAGAGACTTTCCTGCTTTTTAGCCAACAAGGTTCTACTGGTGTCTCTACCTCTCTATACACACATTTTTGTCTGTTTTGTGATATGTTTGCAGCGCCAAAGCCAGAACACCAGGAGGAAGTGCCAAACCTTAACCCAAGTAACTTCTGGTAGACCACAGATAAGGAAAACAGCACTGAATTGGGGTGAAATGAACAGTGCGTGTGAGCTCCCCAGAAAGCTTATCAATATCTGACAGCTAAACAGGATACTAGGAAATTTATCAACCAAATGATGTTCTAAGGAACACAAAATTGATAGAAAGGGGAATGGTATAGCTTCAAAGGGAGCCTGATTCTATAAAGCATGAATTTCTTTCATGAAAAAAATAAATAAAAGCATAATGGAAGCTTGTCACTAAGGAAAATATTCCATTTTCTTGGTAAAAATGACTTTCTATACTTTTCATGAAAAAAATATGATATACCCTCCTACATGTATGCTTTTCTGAGAAAAAAACGAAAAAAAAAAACTGTAGGACCTATTTCATTTAGCTCTCCCTTATACCTGGGGTATAAATAGAGGATAATAACCTGTATTGTCCAAAAGAGAAGAGGAATAGCAGAATGGCACTCAATAGTGGTGGGTAGGTAGGCAGACAGAGGACTATAGATTTAGAAAGCAAAAATAAATGTCACATACACCTGGTGAACAATGACTATTTGTAGATACAGGAGGACAGAGATCAGAGAGCTCATGACCCCCACCTAACAAACAACACAGTGTGCAGTTTAAAAAGCAAGTAATTTATCAGTAGTATCAGACAATAAATAGTACTGAAAATCTTCAATGTAATCCTCTTACAATATGTGGGCCTGATTGCATCCTTACTAAAACTATGATGATCCTAAAGGAAAAATACAAAAACAGTAGAGTCAAGACTGAATAAAAATTTCCAAAGACTACAAAAGAAAACTGATAAATTAGTAAAATTATAATAAAGTTTGAAAAGAAAAATCATACCGATCTTCATTACATGAAAGAATATTTTATACAGAGAACATAAGCTAAGAATTCTTAAATTCAGGGTGGACTACAGAGTCCTCTCATAGCGGCACAAATCATTTTTACTGACTATAAGAAGGAATTTCCAGATTTAGAAAAGTCATATGCAAAGAATGTAGTGTCTGGTCCATTTTCTTACTCAATGAGGTCCTTTGGGTCCTTTCGGACTAAAGAGTTAGCAATTAATTTTTGTCATGAAGATCATTACTATCATTACTCATAATTAATATTTATGAAACAGCCACTGTGTGCAAGGTCTAAAGGAAATGCTAGCACTGCTTGTTTTTGCAAATAGTTAGAATTCCTCACCCACCGTCTAGTCTACACTTTTGTCTACCTGGGAAGTTCCTCTTGTATTCTCTGCAGCCTTTCCTTATTCCTTCACGGCACACTGTGCCCTGTCTCCCCTTCTGATTCCATAGCATCGTCCACATTCCCTCTTCCCAGCAGACAAACACTCATCACTGGCAGAGACGATTACGTGAACAAGTTTGCACACTTAGCACAGTGTACTTCATAATGGAGGAGGTATTCACCGACCACACCGTTTTCAACTCTCCTTGTTCTAGTTCTTTGCAACAGAGAAGCAGCTATGTTTCATAAGACATTAAATGCCAGCACATGGAAATCTTCAACTAACTTGTTCATTTCATACCATTTACCTGGAGCAACAACGAGCTGACTTTCTACACAAAAAAGATATCCTGATTTAATTGGGGTAGAGCCCAAGAATCTGAATATTTTTAGGCAACTCAGGTGATTCTAGGGTAGAAAATTACTGACAAAGAATTGTAACTACTTTGTAAAAAGCCTGTCCTCATTTCCTGCCACAAGCCATTCAACTGCATCTTCATATTGCTTATAGTCATGTATATTGTTAATACCAATTATTCAATTTTTAAACATTTATTCCCAGGACACGTTTGAACACTGTGTATCATCTATTATTTCTAATGGATGGTCAACGTACCAACCTTGAAATGAATAGACAACATGCCCAAATTCTTAAGTCAGAAAGTATTTTGTATTAAGAAATATGAAAAAAAATATGTAAAACAGAAGCTTATATGTCTTCCAATCGGCCTACTATTATGTCAATTAAAAAAAAAAATTTTGTTTTTCTAGTAGTCCCATATGCCAGGCATGATACTTGGCTTGGAGATACAGAGAACAGACAGTTCCCTCAAGGAACTTACACTCAGTGTAATAAAAAAAAACACACCAATTTCTTTGTCAAGTTAATCAACAAGTTATGACAAAAATATTTTTCATTAATATGTTGGTTTACAATTTAATAATGCTTGCTCAACCATAATCTTATTTCATCTTCATGACGATGCTGTGAGAGATTATGATCACTTTTTGAATGACAAAATTTAGGTTCAGATAGGTAGAGTGATTTGTTCACACACAGTTATTAGGTGAAAGAGTCATGTAAACCAAATTTCCGATGCTTTTCCCTAAATCCAGGGACAAACATTACGCTAATTACTGTGCTGTATGCAGAAGGATTAAACTAGGGTCCCGAGACCTCAGAGGAGGCTGCTATCTAGTTATGGAAGGAAGCCAGATACACACAGATAATTAGAATATCATATCCTCTAATGTTTACAAATACTAAATAAATGATGGCGGACAGTCAGCTGTTTCCCAGGGATGCAAAGAAGGAGCAGATTGAGATGACAAAAATGGAGAAGGCTTTTTTATAGAGTTGGCCACAGGGCTGAGTCTTAAAAGGATGGGTAAAGCTAGACAAGCAGGAAGAGGGGAGCTAGAAGCTCTCTACATAGAATGTGTCTCATTACAGTCAATTTGGAAAGTTCGAGCTAAAAATAGTTCTGCAAAGTATGCATCAATGTTCATTTACTACGTAATTTGAGGCCAAGAAAATTTCACCACTATCGACAAATTCGGTCGATATAGAGGAGGCACCTGGATTCTCTCTCAGACCTATCCATTCAAATCCATTTTCTTCAAGAAAATAATTAATGAACCAGTCGTCGAGGTATTTACTGAGTCTCTACTATGTGCAAAGTACTGTGCTTGCCACAAAAGGAAGCCACGCCTTTACTGTCTAATAGTTTACAATCTCATTGAGCACAGACACGGAAATTTACATGCTCACGTTCAGTATCACGTGACTAATAAGAAACCAGGAATGGTCAGACCAGTAAGCGCAATGAAGGAGTAGGGGCACTCAAGTGAGCAGGATGCTGGATGGTAGTCTGGGCCAGTTAAGAACACAAGCAAAGGTGACAGGGATGGGGTGAGCAACATGTATTCAATCAACTCATCTGATGGACTGCGTGGGGTCTACTCTGCGTGGGAACTGTCGGAGACACTGCAGATACAAATTCCACCAGAGACGTAGAGGAGGAATAGAAGGTTCAAGGGGAGATGAAACCGTCAGTCTATGCTACGTTCATAATTTTGTATTCCATCAGGAAAGTCTTGGCTCAGTGGCAATGACAGCATCGGAGCATCGGGGTGTGGGTGTAGGGGTTGGGGGGGAATGTGAACCTCTCTGTGCAGCCGCTCCTTTGAGGCACTCAGCAGTTCTCTGTTGTTAAGGCTGCCTTCCTTGACACAGTTCCTGCATTTCCGGCTTATACAATTAACAACTGTACACATGGGGACAAAAGCCACCATCACAACCCTCACAGCTTTCAAAGCATACTACACAGAATGTACACTAGTATACTAATGAAAAGGCAGACTTTAAAATCCCACTTGTGCCCAGAAAGGTCATGCCACACCATGTCCTTGAGAGCTGCCCGGGAGACACTGGGTTCTTTGAGTGTGGCCCTGATCATTTTCTCAGAAAGATAATCATGCCTTCCGTGCCTGGACTGTTTTAAGGCCGCATGTGCTAATTTATGGCGTTAAGAAGAGCGGCCCCATTTGGGAGGGGAGTGGAATGTGAAGGGCTATTCCCGGCTCTATACCCACAAGGGATTCCCCTGCTTCTCTGAACACGAGGGAAGAGAGTAATGAGAAACACTAACCAGACACTGACCGCGGCCCGGTGGCCGGTAATGTACTTAATCCCTGACCACCGCAGGCATGGAGACGAGGCTTCCCAGGGAAGTGAGATTTCTTGCGGGAGCAGGGAGTCACCTGACTTTGAAAGCTCTTAAAAACATTCAAACCAGCCAGCATAGCATGGGAAGAAAACTCTGGTTAAGAGGAAAAAGGCTGGGGCGGGGGTATTTTCACTGAAAGAATTGTTGGTTCCAGAAGCAGAGGTCAGAATAGGCTTCTGGGTGTGGTTTTTGAAATCACACCTTGGCGGATGGCTTTCTGCTTCAGACTACACACAGGGATGGCTAAGGAGATAAGTCTGCCTTTCAGGCATAAATGCTCATCAGTTCTTCTTTAACCATGGACTTTGTTCTGGATGATTCTGAGAGGGCAAGGGAATGCTAACTCCTTCGACAGATGACCTGACAGATGGGCTCAAGGGAGGCAAGGATCTCCTGGGGGTGGGGTGGGGAAGGAACCAAGTCAAAAAGCAGACAAGAGAAACACAGAGAGCATGCTACTCTTTAAGCTTTATGAACATATATAATTATGCCTATGACTAAAATACACAGTCAAGACAAAAGAAGCACAAAGTAGTTATTCTAACGTGTAATCTAAAACCAGATTGAGAACGCGTGACAAAACCTCTTATGTAAGTTTGCTACTATAAAAAGAATCCAATTTATTTTTCACATATTTAAGAAAGGAAAAGTCTTATTGAAATGAAAATGATGTCACTGGAAAAAGTTGATTATCCACAACCTTTGTGCCCTCACCTTGTGAAGATATCATTGCAAAGCCTACAAGCAGATTGAAGAAATAATGCAAATGTATAATACACATGAAAATGCCCCCCCTTATCACTGAGGGCATCAAAGATGTGAAAAGTTAGTCACTTTGCTACAAATTATTAAAGCTAATGAAAAGCTCACTCAACACTTTAGATGCTTTAAGACTATAAATCTGAAAGAGCTTTATTAAAAGCAATTAGGCAATATACATTTAAAATCTTCAAATGTTCATAGGTTTTGACCAAAAAAAAGTCTAATTCCGGGCATCTTCCTAAGGAAATCATTAAAATGTGGATAAAGACTTCTGTTTAAAATTTTTAATTATAAAAACAACTTTATAAAGATTTTAATGGCTGTGAAAATAATTAAGTGAGAAAAATTAAGTCACAGAATATGTATAGAGAAAAAAATACTGGAAGTTAATGCACCAAAACTCTAACAGCAATTATCTATGGTTTCTTATTTTACTTGTAACTTGTTAGAATTTTATAAATATGTTACAAATGATAAATATTATAATCAGAAAAATGAAATCAAAATCTACAACTCAAAAAAAGCAATAAAAATTACCAAAGCTACTCCATGAATTATTTATGAAGGAATAACAAAAATATTGGATTAGAGCCGACATGGTCAATTTCCTTTCACACACCATTGCCCTAGGACTTGTTCTGGTTTATAGATGGTAGAGAGAGGGCCCGGTGGTTATACCTCACCTTTTGTCTATACACACATACAGATTATGGCAAGTACACCTCAACCTCAAGCCCGATAAACTGTAATGAGGGAAAAAATAATTTTCTAAGTAGCCAGAAGCCAACTCTATAGATTTTGTGCTTGATAAGAGGATAGGGAAACATTAAGAGCTATCTTTTGGGAACCTGACTGAATTAAATGTAGGGGATTTTCTACAGGTCAGCCGACATTTTAATTATTTTCTCTGTTCTATTGATATCTTCAGACACCTAAATTATTTGTGTATTATAAATATTTGGTAGATATACTACAGTTTTACATATATATACATGTTCATACAGTACAGAGTGAACATCCTTCAAAGTCACATGTTCTCAAGCAAATGACAGAAAAAAAAAAAAAACTGAAAATTCTTCAAGAAAAAATAACTTTCCAAAAAGATGCTGACATTCTATTAAAATCTGATCACCTGCAACCCTTCCATTTCCCATATACTCGAATAATTGAACACACAATGGGACCCCGCTTTTTAAGGGGGAAAAACAACACACTGTCACAGCATGTCTTCCTAAGTCTTGCCTAATATAAAAGGTTTTAATGTCATAAGACCGCTTATAAAAAGTTGGTCTTAAAGAACATGAGAACCCTCCTGCCCCCAAAACTGTACAGAAAGGAAATTGCCCAAGAGAACATAAAGTCAACTCAGATAAGAGCTCCATTTTCAATAGTGCTGCAGACACCGGGAGAATTTCCTGTGGAAGGGACAAGCACAGCTGGTGTGAAATTAGTAAAAGATGGGGATGAGGGGATACGGTTATTTAGGGTCTGTCTTGTGAATATAAAAGCGATGAACTCTGATTTTCAGTACAATGAGTCTGCTGCTTGCGTGCGGGCTGCTCATAAAACCCCATTTCACTTTCTTTTTTAAATCTGTGTTGTTGTGGGATATGGGTGCGGTGGGGGGGCACGGGGTCATGGCTTCTCTGTTCTGTAAATATGACTAATATGTGTCCTGGAAGGAGGAAGAAACCAATCACCTGTTATCGGCCAGCCTGACTCATGCCTCTGCACTTGAGAACACCAAGTACCCAGAAACTCTGGTTGGTGTTTAAAGAGATATCTATCAGCTTTCACAACATCTGAGCTATGAATGTGCTGCTAATCTTGTGTGGAATAAACATTAGTTCACTTGCTGGAAGTGGTTTTAATCACCTGAGAAGCAGTAAACAGGCTCGCTCTACAACCGAACAGGAAGCATTGGTGACTTCATTCTGTGTATCCTGACCTGCTCGGCTCGAGCACTCACGGGGAAAGTGGACTGTCACAATTGAAAAGAAAAGTGATGGCCTAATACCAGGCCCACTTCTGTACTTCACACTATTGCTCCACAACTTGGCAGCACCCGGAGCTGGTGCTCCCAAGAACTGGAAGAGGCCAGCAGGGAGGTACCCGAAGGCCTGCCCAAGCCCATCAGGGCCGGGCTGCCTGGCAGAGTTGCACAATATTTGACACATGTGATGTACATTCCCGGAGCCTCCACTCGGGGAAGCCAAACTCACTTCCCACCTATCAGTCTGCAAGAACAAAGTACAAGGAAAAATAAGTTAAGACTCCAGGTTAAAAAAAAAGAGAGAGAGACAGATTTCAAAGTAACTTCTTCAAAGGACCTTTTATATTTCTTTTAAAGGAGACATTTGAATTTAAGTGACACTGTCAATCATTTCCTTTTTCAAATATGACAAAGCTATTTTACCACCAACTCTTTCTCATGGCTTGATGGAAATGAGGGGGGGGGGGGATTATTTTCCATATCCAGAAGTTCACACAAAGAATATCTTGGCAGGGGCAAGTAATTCAAATATTTTCAGTGTTCTTTTTAATTTCACTCTTTTCCATTTATTTAGGGTTAAACAATTTTTATAGAGAGAGTATACAAAACTTTCTGAGACTATCACTTGGGACTACAACAGACTAAAAGAAATGAAGAATATGGATTGAAGAGAGAGTCACCAACTGATAAATACTACAAAGTATAACTATTTCTTTCTTAGGACTTCCAACTTTTAGAAGCTACTAAGCCAACATATCAACTACAACTACAACTTTCATATCCTAAATGTTACCGTGTGTGAAACTTTCACTTATATGTTTTTAAAATGAGATTAAAATGCCTACCACATAACTTCTGTTCATTCTACAGATACTGAAAATTTAAACAAAAATCAAAAGGTACAGGGAGGCAGCTCCGGCTCCCTGACCCCATATGGGGGCAGGAAATCGGGGTCTGGTCAGGGAGCCTGTGGGTTCTGGACAGTGCAGGTATCTGAGAGAGAAGCAGCTTGTCAGGTGGGCCCCGGAGGGAAACCCATTATATCTGCGGGGGTCCTGACATTTGGGGTAATCTAAACCTTGTTACTGTGCAGATCACCCCTGGTGGGACGGGGATTTAGAATGGATGCCTCTTTACCCAAGCAATTAAGATCATTTAGGAAACAGGGAAAATGGGCAATAAGACTCTCCCTCCTAGAGAGCCCTTGCTGGTGTTCAATCAGACAGCTCCAATGACGGCTCAGCGGCGGAGCCGCGACGGCTGCTGAATAAAACACCCACGTAAAGGAGGGGCTCGGCCCCACGGAGGGATTTGAAAATCTCTTAAAGCGCCCTGCACAGAGCATCCGAGGGCCGGCACCTCGTGCCGATGATGTCCCCGAGCGCCTGAGAACCGGGCAGAGCAAGGGCGGGTTTTGTGTGTCAAACACGGGGCCTCCTCGCAGACCAGGAGCAAGGCGGTTCTTGGGGAGAGGCTGTGCTCTGTGCGTGACTATGAAACTCTGAACTTCCAATTACACAGAAGCAGCACTTGGAAAGAGCCTACTTAAACAATCTGAAGAGGGAAGAGGGGTTCGAGGGCTGGTGCCACAGAAGGAACCACCCCCGGTGCTGGGAGTATTCTCGGTTTCGGCCCTCACCGAGGGCTGGAATCACCTGCTGTCTTGCCACCCTCCCTGAGCGCCTGGAGGGAACGTCTTCTTTATATCTTTGCTTTACTGTTTAGCACCACGCCTGGCACATTTCAATTGCTAGATAAATATATGGCGAAAGAACTCTGAAGAACTTTCTCAGATATGTGGTAAATAAACCCGTAAGACTACCATCATCTCTGATCATTTTTTCATCTCGCGAAATGTCTACACATCATTGTAGTTACTGCTGTCCACCTCTCCATCCTTGACGTTGTCTCTGAAGCCATGTGACTCGTAAAAAAATCACCAATGACAAGCATAACTGACAACTTCGAAAAGGTGAATGACAAGCGAAGACACGTGTCCTCCTCTACCTCCTGAAGCCCTGCCCAGGTCTCAGCTAACTGAGGCAATAAAAGTCACACATCAAGCCTTTTACTTTCCTTAATTCATCAAACCCGCATCTTTCACAAACATCACCTGCCTGTCATGGTCTCAGGCTTGGCCGAAGGCCTTGGTGTTGGTTCAGTGGTATCGGCTGTCAGCCAGACGTGTCCAGGACAATGGGCCACAGTTCAAAAACACATGCAGTATTTCTAATGGTCTGATATATTGGGTACGTTGAGTATGAAATTATTTTTCTACCAATCGGATTAAAAAGAAATCACAGGAAGGGCAATGCTCACTGAGGGGCTGCAGAAGTAAAACCGAGGCCATAGGAGCATAACGAACTGTTTCAGCTTCCTCTGGGCTTTAGCATGTCAGTCCTAGCCCTGCCCCAGAAGCTGGCTCTGCTTCTATACTTGCATCCGTTCATTAAGGATGAGGATGCACTTTCTTCCCAGATGCCCTCAGAGGACTGTGTGGCTCCTAGACAGTTAATTACTTCAGGCCAAGGTCAAGAACCTGCGGTCGGAAAGCCATGTGGCGCTCCTCAGCAACTTGTGTGCAGCTCTTCAATCTGCTGGCATCAGACAGTCATTTTCAACAGTACACAGTGCAAAGGAGTTCTGTTGGCCAGAAGGGCCTTTGATGGCTCTGTAATCAAGTCGGCTTCAATAGGCCTTTCGCACAGACTGAAAGCAAGTCAAACTTTTGGAAAGCCATTCGTTTTCTCCAAGTGAAACACTCTCTCTTGCCCCCTAATGTTGTCCTTGTGGAAATGACTTCTGGGGACTAAGAGAAAATTTTGTTCGCAGCAGTTTGCAAACAGAGCAGAAGACCCTTCTGGAATCCTGACATTTGTGTTTTCTTCTCAACTGAAATTGAACAAGTCACATTTTTGTGATCAGGAAAGGAGAGTGAACCTTTGGAAAAGCGGATGTTCACTTGATTTTGCTCGGCAGAGAGACTGCGGATGTTTTCCACTTCCATTCGGCTATCACCAAGTGGCTGTATTTTCAAATGTGGAAGTGAAAAGCAGAAAAAGACAGCCTTCCTTGTCATCCCGCGGTACAGAACAGAGCGAGTAGCCAACAGTCTCCAAAGATAATACAATCTGCAGGGCCGCCCTCTAGCACTGCGGCTGCTCTGCTCCTCCTCGTGGATCAATCTGGCTGTCTCCAGCACATCTGCTCGCGAGCTGACAAATGATGAATTCCATCGCCGAATCCATAAGCAGAAAGAGGCGGCTGATAAACAGCTATGAGCGGAAATGTATGCACCTTTCATAAGCAAGACAAATCACTCATTCTCACCAAACGCTTCTAACAGGAACACTAATTTTGTATTTATTTGCATGGCATATGTACTGCGTCCGAAGCAGTGCATTAAAAAAGATCTCAGGCAGCCAACTGCTCTGATTACATTTATCCATCGCAGCATTACAAGGGCTCGATGGCACAGCAATGAAACAGGAAGCTAGTGAAGATTGAAAACACCTCATCAATGGCTTGTCAGGGTTGGGGATTTTCTGGTGCATTAACACACACACACACATCCCTGATGTAGGGAAGAATTTTTTTTTTTTTAAAGAACAAAATACTGTGGCCATACATCTTAAATCTGCCATATGCCTTTCCTGTCACCCAGCAGTTATTTTTATTAATAACTTCAAGAACATATTGTGGAATTCTTTTTTGTTTTCAGATCCGGTCATGTGACTCCTTTGGCACCAGGGAACACTGGGTAAATTGTAATGTTCTAACATGCCAATGAATGGGCCTTTTTAAAGTCAAGCTGGTGATGAATTGATATTTGCTAAGGCCTAAGCAAGCACGGGGCACTATATATCCTCCTCCTTCTGTGCTCTCTGCGATGATGGATGGAAGTGAGAGGCAGAGAAGAAGTCACAGGGACGAGCTCAAGCTGACAACCAAGCAACTACAAGTGGATTGTTTTAATCAAGCTGCAGAAGAAGTGGCTTTTTGTACTCCTTACTGTGGCTTCATTCTCTTACTATACACATAGATCATGGGGAGACTGCACCACACTGGCCTGGCTGAAAATTGGAATGCAGTTGAAAAAGCAGAGAAGATCCAGCTTCCTTCAGGTCCCCAGAGGAAGGTCACTGAAGCAAGGCATTTTCCCAGAGATGCCGGAACTGGAAATTCACACTTCAACTTCCGGAGAGAGCGGACTTTCTAGATGGGTTTGCTGTTTTCCTTTAAGAACATTGGTTCCTCCCTACAACAGAAATCTCTACAATGATACAGGTGTGATGGTGTCACACAGCATCCTCCAAGCCGTAGAACAACAAAGCTCCTTTGGTCGGGGGTTTTCGATTTACAGTTTAAAATGTTGGGGCAAAAGAAACAGAAGCCGACCTCATAAAACCAATGCATGCTGTGCAAATAAACACAGAGTTCGTGTTCACCCTTTGCAGGGCGTTTTTGCTGGAGTTGGTTGCAGAGCATTGAAAAGGACATTAAGTGATTATATAGTCATATAAAGTCCCCTGTGATTTTTAACTGTAAAAAAAAAAAAAATTTCTTTTTGGTGATGCACACTAATTGTGAAGGTTCCAAGAGGTGATTGTGTAATTGCATATTTTTCCCTCCCAGAAATTGCGTGGTAATATAACTTTGGCAAAATCATTTCAAAGAATCTGTTATTAAAATAAGTGCTTTGGCTTAGATGGAATCACTATTTTTTTGAACAAACAAACAAAAATCATACCCTAAAACAGCATTCCATTTCAAATACAGTGGTTAGTCCTTTATGTAGTAGGCTCCAAGTTCCTACAAAGGTCTCTATAAAATTCTGCGATGATACTTGTCTAACTTCAGAGCCATAAAAAATAAATTAAAAAAGCGATCTAAACTTTAATTTTCCGGTGGGGAAAATGAAAAATAGTGAGGCACACTAACCTACCCAAGGAAACACAGCTAGCAGAGCTGACATTAGATTTCAAGTTCAACCTCAGAATGCAATTCATTATTTGAGTTGGGGGAGAGTTGGGTAAAGCTAGCCGTGTTTTCTTTCCTTTTAAACTTTTTGAAGTTTAGGACCAACATAAACCTTTTGAAACAATGAATTTCTAAAATAATCTCTTCCTTTCCCACACTTGGAGTGTATGGGAAAATTGGATACTGCATACCCACATGCTCATTAATGATCAAAATATTTCTTCCTACAATTTAGCCTCACATATTTAACATGACTACTTTTATCAAAGCAGCAGCAAAAAAATAAAGGAATGTTGCAAAAATATCTTAAACCTTTTTTTTTTTTTCCCAGAAGGGAGAATAAGTTTCTGAAAAGACCAACAGGTAAAGCTTAAAACTTGGGAAACACCTGCTTTGATTCCTGTTAGACAAAGGGCTAGAAGACACTGTCACATAAATAACCCTGTGCTGAGACGCACAGCTGACGTGAGCTGTGAGCAGAAGTCCCTAGTAGAGGTAAAGAGACGGATACCGAGTATCTGTGAATCAGCCCTTTGTTTTAGAACCAGATGTGCAAAATGTGAGACCACCTGTCAATTTCCTCTTCTGTAGGAAGCAGTCCTCACAAAATGTGTTGGCTTTAGTGGATTATGGTGGTAGGACTAATGCTCCAACTTCAACAGTGCAAAATGGAATCTGGTCCAGACCTAGCCAACGTAAGTCTTTGAGAGAAATTTGCTCCAGACAAGATACAGATCTCCAAACCCTTCAAGTGTCTGAATTAAGCAGAATAACATAATTCACACACTGAGTGGGAAGACTACACAAAACATACACACTTGCACATATGCATTTTTGCATGCTGGATATTTTGTTTTATACAATCAAACTCAAGGAGAGGAAAAATTTCATTTAAAGTTTGTTTCCTCAAATAGTGACTCTGATAAATTTTAGAGTAAAAAAAAATTAAGTCCAAATTATATTTGGTTTACATGATAGTCTCAAGAATGCTTATTTTCTTATTGATTAACTATTAACAGTGATCAAAAGTACTAAGGTTTTCAAATATACAGGCACCTCACCAATCTCAATCTTCCTGGTAATTAATCAAGAAATAATTTTATGCCATAACCCCTCTACTTAGATAGAGCAGACATTATTTCACTTGGTCCTGACAAAGTCTTTATGACAGGCAAGGCAAGAATGATTCCCATTTTACAGGTAAGGAAATGGATACTCATAGTTTGCCAAACTCAGAACTAATAAGTGGAAATGCTCCAGCTTCCTCGAGAAGATGGAAAATAAGAGGTAACTATCTAGTTCCTAAGAGTAAACTGAGGTTTTTTTGAACAGATGGGCCCGAGCTATCATTTCCATGCTCATGCAAATTGGGCTCCTCCAGCTTTTAGTATCTCACACCAAATTCAGTCTTTCCACACATCATCTGAAACAGGACGGATCCCAGGTTTCCCCCAGTGGCAAGAAGGAAGAGGTGGCCCTGTGTGACTCCTTGCAGTGGCCCTGGCTAAGGTGTGGCCTCCCTGAGCCCTGTCCTCTCTAGCCACGAGGCAGGAGCGGCCACACTTCTTTCTAGGCCAAAGATACTGTCATGATTCTCACCACCCACAGGGCTGCCTGACCCAGACAAAAACGCTGCCTGTCTCAAATGTCCATAGGGATTGGTTAGAACTTGCAACTCTCTGGAAATGAAGTCATTCCTTCTAAGGTACCTGTCTACCTTTCAGCTTTTAGACTTCTGCTTCTTAGACACATTCTTGGGATGGCAAGCTGTACTCAAGTAGAGGACTGCTTGTTAGAGGGTCTTCTTACAACAGAAAAGACATTAGCAAAGAATCCTCTGAAACAGCTCTCATCATGAGTCAAGGGCTCTCACGCTTCTACCGAATGCAGAGATGCTTTTAAAATGCACTCTGGACTTTGATGGGTACACAACTTTACACGAAAGCAAGAACTCTTGTCAGAAATAGTCTCAGAGACATCAAACATCAATTTCACATAGGAAGATTGTTACAACCCAGCAATTTAGAATGTTTATTTTAGTATGTAAATTAAACAATAGTAATAACGCGTCACCATTTATAGCATCGATCAGGGCTTCCTCGTGTTTATATGTATGAGAGGCAGTGCTGGGACTTGAATACGGGAAGCTGAAGCTTGTCGCCCTTTGATGGTACTATATAGAACAATGATTACATGTGCTTACTCTCTACACTTCAGGCGAACTGACTGATCTTTCCGAGCTTCGATTTCTCCCCCAACTTCTCAAATGGGAAAAAAAGCACAGACCTTGTGGTACAGGCATGAGAGCTGAGTGATGAAATGTAGGTGGTGTACCTTAATTATAAAACACAATCTTTGCTCCTATTTTCTATATCGGAATAAAATGTATGCATTGTCTTAGACATTTCGACTCACACACCAAATGTTGCAGTTTTAAACAATTTGTTCATCATCATCACAAGGGAACTTAATCTCAGTGAAGCCACCTCAAACGTCATTACTTGGTAATGTGCAGTATGACTCCCACAGTTCCTAGAATGCTTCTGGCCAGGCCAGTATTCCAGTATTCTAGGTAGACGATCCCAGCCTTTTAGTAGGAGTCCTGCTAGGTACAGTGGAAAGTATATATAACTGTCAATATAGCAAGTTTAAAAAGCTTTAGTGTGTAAGTAGCAATTGTTATAGAATCAGAGTCCTATAAAAATGTCATTTAATCCAATGGCACCCTACATTCACAAATGTACTTTAATAAATACCACATAAACCTTATATAGCATGTGCTAAGAGCTCTTTACGTGTGTAATTATGTGTATTAACTCACTGGCCACCCTCTGACATTGGTCCTGTCCTCATCTTCATTTTACAGATAAAGAGACTGAGCTACAGAAGTTAACTCAGCAGCCAAGGGCTCCGCGGGTGGCAGACCCAGGATTCAAACCCAGGCCGACGGGCATCAGAGTCCATGCTCTATAGCAGGGGTCTGCCAGCTTTCTCGGAAGGGCCAGAGAGTAAATACTTCAGGCCTGTGGGCCACTTACTGTTGTAGAGAATCCATAACGAAGTTTGCCCTCTCCTGCTCAAAACCATTACTCTAGTGCCTGTCGGGTGCTTTATAATTTTCTAAGTCGTTTTACATGTAACCCATTTGATTCTCACTACAATCTTCTGTGGTAATGACATGTTCTATTGTTTCCCTTGGGTCAGCAAGAACACTGACCACAATGTTAATCTCCCTTAAAGCTGCAGCAGAGACTAGAGGAGACCCACGTGCCTGGACCCGGACTTAGGGATTCACCCAAGGACTCCTTCTGGTCTACTCTAGCAACTCCCTACAAACCTCCATATTCTCCTCCCAACAGTGCACTTACAAAAACAAGATTATCCAAGTAGGAGGCTGGCATTATTCTAGACATATCTTAAAACACTTGATCTTCAAGCAACCCCCAAGGGAAGTACTGTTATCGTCCCCATTAAACAGGTGAGGAAATCGAGGCAGAGAACAGTTAGCTAACCCATGAGAAGAAAGCTGGGAGTGAGACTCAGCTGTGCCTGCCGGCTCCAAGGTCTGTGCTAACCAAGCTCGCTGCTCCACTAATGAAACAGTATCTGGGGTCTTCTTAGAGCAAGGCTGTTAACATGCTAATAACTCAAACTATATTGGTCCCAAAACCATATATATGAATGGGCTTCATCATAGAACTCAATATATTCATAAAGCTCTCTAATTTTACAAAAGCAAGGCAATAGAGATTTTTAAAAATTCAGAAAAGAATACGTTCTGATGCTGTCCACGTGGACCAGATATAGCAAACAGCCAGCAATGCCATGGAGACGTGGGAAGACCAGCCCATGTCGTGGAAAAGGGTGTCTGGGTCCAGTTCTGCCACTTTGAGCCCCAATTTCTATAAGCTGGAACATGGAGACAGTAATAATTTGCCTCTGAGAGTTAGTTTGGGATATAAAAGAGAATGTCTGTGGGGACACTTTGTAAACTGTGAAAAGATAAATAAATGCAACCTGTTGTTTTGTTATTACACTTCTCCTCTAAGGAATTAGGTTTTAGATATGAATTTCCCTCCAGAGGGGAAATCCTAACCATGAGGCAATACAGATACACCAAGAAAGAAAGAGAGATGGAGAGAGGAACATTATTGCCACTGATCCACTAAATACCCCTGAACTTAAGGTCTTTACTTGGCTGCCCCAGAGGCCCTGTGAAGCTGTGGTCCAGTAGCAGCCACCACTAGAACGAGGTGAGCTCTAACTGCCGGCTCCCTAATAACCGGTGGCCCTGCTCTGGTTTAGAAGAGTCCGTGACACATGAAGGAGAAAGATGGGAGCGAGGAAAGATCTCATCCCTACGCCACCAATGAATGCTCTGCAGGTTGCTTCATTCAAAGCTTGGTGACAGCAAACTACTCCAAAAGGTCAAGGTCACTGTAAGCTAGGGAAGATAACCCGCCCATTCAATTTTATATTCCTAAAGGGGAGAACCCATTTCCATTTCTCATCACCCCAAGGGACAATTGTTTCAACATTCAAAGGAGACCTTGACCTTGAACAGAATTTTTCATTGGCCTAACACAGACTGTCTTCTCCTAGTGGTAGAGCAATTATCTGGCAGCACACTACACTTTGTGGCCATTGCTACTGACATTAATGTATCTTCAGCATCCAATGGGAATTCTACAGAACTCACTAAATAGATAAGAGATAAGTTGATTCCATTTATGATTTCCTTCTACTAAATGAAGTATATTGCAAATTTTTCTAAATGGTATATACATCAGAATCATTCTGTGGGATTAATTCTTTGTTGAGTCAGTGAAAAAGTATTTGTTTAAAAATAAAATCCTACACCTACTAGGTTCTTCCACATACCATTATATTTTCTATCAATCTTTGCAGTTGTTTTTTTTTTATTACTATTTTACTTAATATAGATGTACAAATGTCTTGTATGATATTTTATAAAAGAAAATTAACACTTAGAGTTGAGGAATAATTCTTTTAAAAAGTACAATAATTTTATGATACATTCTGTGTGCGGAATAAAGAGTTATTTCAAAAGAAAGGCAAGCTGCAGCTGCCGTCCAGGACGCTAGCGGCTTGCTCCCTCATCTGTTAGCACTGTTTTTAAAATGGTACTGACAATAACAGCTCATTTAATGAAGCATTTAATTGTTTTCATATAAAATATTTCAAAGCTAACAATTTTAGAAAGGGATAAATTAATTACTCTAGAATATAAACAGATGTATATTTAAAGCACACATCTAATTTGTACTAGAAAGAAAAATAATTGAAGCTTTGAGTACCTTTTTAAGAATCCTACCATGTTGATGCTCTAGTTGAATCTTGTACCAAAATAAAGGAAGTATTACTACCAGTGATTTTTCTATGTCATTGATATGGGGACAATTAATATTTGCATAATACATGTAAGATCCTAAGAAAATAAAAGCATGCTAATTGTGAGGTTTCTCTATTTATCCTCATGGAAACATTAAGTGAAAGAAGGAAGCAATTAATAATCACCCCCAAAAAAAGGTAGTGGAAGAAACTAATTGATAGGTAAATAAAAATATCAGTGATGTGCACAGAGTCCTCCATCTCACCCTTGGATATACCTTCCAAGAATTATGTGCCAAATACTGTGAGATAAACTTTAGGCACTCCCAATAACCCTATGAATTAGGCACTATTATCTATACTTTGCAGATAGGAAAACTGAGTCTCACAAAGGTTATGTATCTTGACCAAGGTCAAAGTGCTACTACACACAGAGCCAAGACTCAGAGGTCTACACTCTGCACACCTTTGGAAGACACGTGCTATGAGACTCAGCAACAGCCACGGCTGGCAGCGGGGAGGTACTGAGGTCGGCGTGCTACCTCCCGAGCAGCTGTGCGTTTCTCTAGCTGAGCTCTGAACAACAGAGAAACGCTTGACAATCTGGAGCGGGGCTGAAGCCACTGTCTGCAACCTGGGCCCTCTCACGGTCCCCCATCCTTTGCTCTGCACTGGACACTTCATCTGACATATCCGGCACAGGCAGATGTGCTGAGGAGAGCAGCTTAAAAAATAATGAGTCTTGGCAAACTCTTGGCTTATTAGCCCACACACCAGTTCACAGATGACTGGAATTCTCAAATCAGATTACCTGACAGGCAATTTCATTATCTTGCTCTGGTGCACCTTCAGACCATGAGATAGCCAGATATCCATCACCCATTAGTCTGTCTGGTCAGTCAACATGCAGCTTTGTAATCCTGTTTGTGCAGTTCCCAAGTTCAAGGCTGTGTCTGTGTTATATGTTATTTCATGTATAGAAAGGGAATGGAGATTTTCTTGTATTTTTTTTTACATACTTAAATTCGTTATTCTTTAATTCTACAACAACTGAGTCTTAAAGTCACTGAATTCCTACCCCTTTGCTTCTCATCTAGCCATCTTAAAACTGAATGTTAAACACTCTGCCATAGAAAGTAAACTCTGACCACAACATGAGTTTAATTAACCTGTGACACAAGAAAGGAATGCAAAGAATGGCTAATAGCTTCAAGTTAGATGTAAGATATACACATTCTTCTATAATGGGAGTATAGGCAGCTAATCTGATTTTACTACAACTCTTCATTAAATCTCAACCTAAAAATAATGGAAAGGAACTTCTTTACAAGATACCAACTTACTGTAAATCTCCACTCGAGAAAAGAGTAAAAATAGTATTCTTTCTACTTTCCCATCTTCCATGCAGGAGCTGAGAAAACAAGGAAAGCTCCCTTTGTGGTGTAGGGCGAAATGTCCTGGCCCCTGAAAGTGTCGCCCTCCAGTTGACCATTCAGCCCTGCCCTACGAGGACCAGGCATTCAGGAAACTGAACAACTCAGTCTGTCTGCTAGACAGAGCTATGTTTTCCCTTCACCACACCTTTATTCCCCCCTAACATATCCCTCTCCTGATGCCCTATGCCTCTCCCTGACTATTTGGTAAGTCACCCCAATAGGCACTTTTGGCCTATTATAAACTGCTTTTTCTGTGGATATATATCATATCTCTATTGAGGCTGCCCATACCTGGTACACAATGTCTTACCCACCTTGGCTTCTCCCACACCAACGACTAACAAGGAGAACTAAATGTAATCAGCACTCACCATGTGCCAGGCACTGTGGGAAGTATTATATGTACACCTGCTTTATTAATTGTCACAAGAGTCTTGTTAGATTTTACCCCCAAAAAGTTATTTGGTGACAGAGAGCAAAGTAAAATCCATACTTTCCTTCCGATCCCTTCCCCACAATAGTCTTCTTAAATAAATTTCTCAAATCGGTGGTCAGCAGCAAGAGGAAGTTCACCTGAATCACATCCCTCAGGAAGCCAGTTCATCACTCTACTCCACATTCCACTAATGAAGATCCACAGGAAGGCAGTTTTTGATCAACATTTTTTATCTTATTTAGATCTCTTCAGCACATCTCATCTGCCCTAAATTATTTCACTATGTGGGAGACTGTTCATATCAAGGTTGGCACACTTAGGAGAAATTAAATGACTGCCTTGGCCCAAACCTCAGGCTCCTGTCCCAAATCCCCCTCCTGTCACCACCTGCATCTCTCTCCTTTATTACTATCAGTACACTTATACTTTTATGTCCCTTTGTGTGATTATTTACTTAACGTTCACTTCCTCCACTGAACAGTAAGCTACACAGGGGCAGCAGCCATGGCTTCTATCCCCTTTTAGCCCTGGTGCCTGTTATGTGGTAGGTGCCCAGTAAATATTTGTCAAATGAGAAGGGGTGAGAGAGTCAAGGATGTGGGTCAGGTGAGAGGCATCCTAGCACAAATCTGAACCAATTGTTACCTTAAAAATTTCACAGCCCAGTGGCTAATACTAAGCCCAAAGAGGCCCACACCAAGACACATCATAATCAAAATGCAAAAAGTTAAAGACAAAGAGAATCTTTTTTTTTTTTTTTATCCTCACCCAAGGACATTTCTGCATTTATCTTCAGATAGAGCGGGAGGGAGAGAGAGAAAGAAACATCGATATAAGACCGAGTGGCTGCCACCCACACGACCCCAACTGGGGCCGGGGACAAACTGCAACCAAGGTACGTGCCCTTAGCGCAGCGGTTCTCAACCTGTGGGTCGCAACCCCTTTGGGGGTCGAACGACCCTTTCACAGAGGTCGCCTAAGACATAACAGTAGCAAAATTACAGTTACGAAGTAGCAACGAAAATAATTTTATGGTTGGGGGTCACCACAACATGAGGAACTGTATTAAAGGGTCGCGGCATTAGGAAGGTTGAGAACCACTGCCTTAGCAGGAATCGAACCCGGAACTCTCTGGTCCAGGGGCCAACGCTCTAACCACTGAGCCAAACCAGCCAGGGCAAGACAAAGAGAATCTTAAAAGCAGCAAGAGAAAAGCAGTTAGTTACCTACAAGGGAGCTCGCATAAGACTGTCAGATGATTTCTCAAAAGAAACTTTGCAGGCTAGAGGGAGTGGCAAGAAATATTCAAAGTGATGAAAAGCAAGGATCTACAACCAAGATTACTCTATCCTGCAAAGCTATCATTTAGAATCAATGAACATATAAAGAGTTTCCCAGACAAGAAAAAGCTAAAGGAGTTCATCACCACTAAACCAGTATTACATGAAATGCTGATGGGTCTTCATGAAGAAGATAAAAAATATGAACAATAAAATGGCAATAAATACATATCTATTAACCATTGAATCTACAAACAAAATTAACAAGCAGAACAGAAACAGACTTATAGATAACAGAGAACTTTTTGTTGGTTGCCAGATGGTAGGAGAGTTGGGGGGATGGGTGAAAAAGAGGAAGGGATTAAGAAGTACAAATTGATTGTTAGACTGACAAACCTCAGAGGGAACGAGGTTGTGCAGGAAGAGATAAACCAAAGAACTTACATGCATATATGCATAACCGATGGACACAGACAATAGTGTGGGGAAGGCAGGAGGAGGGTAGGAGTGGTGAGGAGGGGGTCAATGGGAGAAAAAAGCAGGGACATCTGTAATACTTTGAACAATAAAGAAAAAGTTTAAAAAATGCTGAGGATGGACAGGATTTCAGAGGCTATGGTGCCTAGGGCAATATGGTAAAATTTATTTTTGCTTTCTCAATTCTAAATGATGATATTGGTCACTTGACATATACAGAATTGAACTCAGTCCTGGTTGGTTATGAGGTTCTTCCATGTTCTGCCAGGACTTTTTCCTTCTCTGTATAGGCTATGGTTCTCTGTACAATTGGGATTTTTTTTTTTTTTTTTGGTCCTCACTGAGGACATTTTTACATTTATCTTCAGATAGAGCAGGAGGGAGAGAGGGAGGAAGAGAGAGAGAGATCAATGTGAGAGAGACACATCAACTGGTTGCCACCCACAGGACCCCAACCTGGGCCAGGGACAAACCGCAACCAAGGTATGTGCCCTTAGCGGGAACCGAACCCAGGACCCTCTGGTCCACGGGCCGACGCTCTAACCGCTGAGACAAACCAGCCAGGGTTGCAATGGGGATTTTTTAAAAAGAGTCTTCTAACTTTTCTGAGTTCCTTTAAGGACAAAAACAGTTTGTGTATCAAAGTGTTGTTACTATTGTATATATTTAGAAATATATTCACCTTGAATAACCGAAATATTCTGCCTCATAATGATGTAAATAACGAGGCAGTCAAGCATAGGAGGTCAAAGTGTTGATTTATAATCAAAGAGACTTGGATTCAAATAATTTAACTGAAATGTTAGACAAGATAAACCAAGAACTAAATTGCAATCATATAACAGTACTTACCCTCTGGCGTTGTTGGGAGGGTTAGGTGATCAGATGTGGAGGGTTTAGAATAGTGTGTGGCACATGGTAAATATAAATGCTTGCTATTATTATTATTATTATTATTATTATTATGCATTAAAAAATCTGAACCCCCTAAAAGACTAAATGATTCATCCAAGCTTATACTGCAAGAGTCAAAGACAAGTCTAAAATTCAGGCTTCAGAGCCCACCTTTGACTCCACCACACCATCCCGTGTGGATTATGCTATTAAAAAAATAAAAATGGCCCTGGCCGGTTTGGCTCAGCGGTTGGAGCGTCGGCCTGTGGTCCAGAGAGACCCGGGTTCGGTTCCTGCTAGGGGCATGTGCTTCGGTTGCAGTTTGTCCCCGGCCCTGGTTGGTCGTGCGGGTGGCGGCCACTCGATGTGTCACTTTCACATCAATGTTTCTCTCTCTCTTCCTCTCTCTCCCTCCCACTCTGTCTGAACAAAAAATGAAAAGATGTCCTCGAGTGAGGATAAAAAAAATAAAATAAAATAAAAAATAAATAAATAAAAACGTAGCTGGCTTTTTTTTTCTTTTTCTTTTTTCCTTTTTCTTTTGCCATTTTACACAGAGCAAACAATTTCCTGGCTTTCAGGAAATAGTAATTTTTAAATGCTTACTACCTGATTATATTCATTAAAGATTTCCAAATGGTCCCGAGTCTAGCAAAGTAGAAATTATACCATGATTATATTGTTACAGAGCTGAAGGAAGAAAATATATTTCTCTTTCAAAATTTCTATGAGAGTCAATATAATTCCCATTATATTTTCCCCGCTATTTTATTATCCCTTTCTTTATTAGAGGTTTAGATTGGAAGCTGCTCTTAGAAAAAGAATAGGAAAAGAAAGAGATTTAAATTGCTCTTTGTCCATATCAAGGCCGAAGCTTCAGTAGATAAGGGCAAATGGAAGGTTAAGTCACAATGGTCAAATGCTATGACCTAATTATGTCTTGACTTATTTTCTTGTCCTTTCATTAACGAAAATCATCCAATTCAGACAGTTATTATGCAACAATGAAAGCCATATATGTACAGATGTCTCTTGATGTGATTTCATTCTAAATGGGGCATATTTAGGGAGCAGAAGAATCTAGGCTGACTCTAAGGAAGGAGAACAAAAGAAAGTTAGTTTATATGAGGGTCATTTTTTTTTTCTTGTGTATGTTCTGGTATTTTTATGTTTAAGCAAAAACACTGAAGGTCGAAATGAAGAGAATTCTACAGCCAGATAATAATTATCTCTATTATTAGAGATAATTTTACATTTGGAAGAACTGACACAGAAAAAGGTTCAGTAAAGCACTGGGATCATGAACGACCATGGCTGGGTCAGGTGCCAGGGCTCCCGGAGCAGCATTCCTTCCCCTCGGCCTCCACCAGATGGCCTCTCCGAACAGCATCCCCTTGGTGGCCACACGCAAGTACACCTCCTCCAAAATCCTTCTTCATGGTGATTTCTGCTGTCAGGGAATTTATTTTCTGATCATTTATTTATTTAAAAAATTTTTTTTCTTTATTGGTTAGAGAGAGAGGAAGGGAGAGGGAGAGATAGAAACATCGATGAAAGAGAATGTTGACTGGCCGCCTCCTGCATGGCCCCCACTGGGGATCGGGCCCACAGCCTGGGCATGTGCCCTGACGGAAATTGACCCGGTGACCTCTTGGTGCATGGGTCGATGCTCAACCACTGAGCCACACTGGCCGGGCTCTGATCATTTATTTAGATTCCTCTTAAACCATCATTTAACTCTTTCCTATATATCTGTCTCACTGAACAGAAAAAGAATTTCTTTAAGGTGTCTTATTAATTTGCAACCCTCTTGGGATATCGTAGAATGGTAGGCCCATAAGGAGCACTGCGTATTTACTGACAGAGTAAGATGACAGAATGAATGATTCCTCTCGACAAGAACGATGTTTGTGCACAGCACTCTTTAAAGGCCCCTTCATGGTAGTTTTCTCCCACTGTATATTTCATGACAGAATGTTAACTTTAAATTTAACAAAGACAGGATTACACTGTTTGTAAGTCCATTTCACTACACAGATAAAATCTTTAAGTAATATATACAATCCAAAGAATGCTAATATTCTCTCTGAAGGAAAACATGGTCTCAAATAGAGCTGTTTAAGGTCAATCATTCATCTCTGGAAGGAGTCCCCCTGCAGCCATGCTGGGGTTAGGAGTAAAATTACTGGAAGAAAGGAGAAATGTACTATACTGCAAAGATAAATATTGAAATACACATTGATGCCTCTAGAAGAGCGATTATCCCTTAGGGAGTTTATTTTGCTTTAAAAAAAAAATACCTCTTTCTAAATGCCTCCCCACTCCAAATCTGAGAACATTGGATTTACTTTGAAACAAGGATTGTGCATATATATTGCTTTGCTTAATACGTGTTCTGAAATTGACTAAAGGAACAGGCTTGCTGTGAGGATAATATATTCATATTGGATTCTATCTCAAACTTGTTACTGTAAAACACGTCAGTATTCTAGGAGTATTAGAGTAGTTATATAAAACTAGTGCTCTATTTTCTCAAATGCCCCAACACTAAAGAGCCAAGCATCTTAATGCTACAAGTTTATTCTTAAAAGATTGCTTTTATACTGAAAAAGAATGAATTCCTTCCAACTTCAAATTCTATATAATGCTTATCAGCCAATATATGAAGATTTTCAGTTTTTACTTAAAAGATAGTCATTCATCTTCTGTGTAGCTATTGTATAGTACAATATTGTGACTTACAAGAAAAATATATATTTGGTCATTTCTCATATATATTTGGTTTTCCTCCATGGTTCCTGGCTCACAGCTCACTAAACCCTTGAGGTTTCCAAAAGGTTGAGAGTGATTAAAAATAGTTTTTGTTATGTTAATTAGGTGACTTTTGGAAAGCACCTAGAAATGGGGGCTGGTTGCCGGTATAGCCCACTGTATGATGAGAGGGTTGGAACCCACAACCTCCTGGGAGGGGAGAGGAGCTAGAGATTGAGTTCAATCATCAATGGTCAATGATTTAAACAATCATGTGTTTATAATGAAGCCTTCATAAAAATCCAAAAGAATGAGGTTCAGAAAGCTTCTAGGTTGGTGAACACAGAAATTTGGGAGAGAACAGTATGTCCAAAGAGCTTTGAAGCGCCTGCCCTTTCCCCCTACCGTGCCCTATCCATCTCTTCCATCTGGCTGTTCCTACGTTATAGCCTTTTATAATAAACAGGTGATGTAAGTAAAATGTTTCTCTGAGCTCTGTGGGCCACTCTAGCAAATTAGCTGAACCGAAGGAAGAGGTGACAGGAATCTCTGGTTTATAGTCAATCAGAAGACGGTCAGGTAACAACGTGGGCTTCAACTGGTACGGACGTGGGGTGGGAGGTGGTGGTAATCCACTGAGCCCTCCACCTGTGGCATCTGATGCTGTCTCCAGGTAGATACTATCAGAATTGAGTACAATTGTAGGACACTCAGCAGGTGTCTGAGAATCGCTTGTTGGTGGTGTGAAGGAACCACCACCCTCTACACACTGGAATTAGGTTCGGGAAGCCCCAAAAATGTAGTGTCTATCATAAAGAGCAGGTGAATTTGGCTCTGTGTAAAAACATGTGAAAAGACTCTATTCTTAAATTTTGGATTACTCAAATAGTCACACCTTTCATATTACCCACGTGTCCTTCTTTCTACTGAACTATTTGAGTGTCTCCTGCCTGCCTTTGGAAGGGGGCTCACTGTCTGGCTGGCCAGAAATGTAAGTCAAGCTATTTATTTTTATTCATTCTAGTTTCACATATGCTGCTACCTAGATGGGGGCATGGATGTGTGCCTGAATGCCCTTGAATATCAGGTTCTTCATCTGTCAAAACAGGGGTTAGATGAGAACTGGGCTCCTCTCCTTGCCTGCCCTCGTCCCCAACCACCTTCCCTCTACATAATACTGCAGGGACAGACCACATCCTTCCTAACAGCTGCTGGCCAGAGGGAGGCTCCCGGAAGTCCGAATCTTAAATGTGAGGCAGCAGCCTTGCTCTGAGGAGCCTAGTTGGGTCTGCAGTTCTGTATGCGAGTATGGCCCCTACATCAGCTTCTAAGACTGTAAGCTTTTTCCAACCAATACAGAAGAACTGCTGTAAGCACCTAAGAAAATGTTAACTGTCCGTTAACTACTCCTTGGTGAAGCATTAGATGGCAGATGAATGAAGTGCAAGAGAGATAATCCCTGTTCCCTCTTCTAGGTTGCCTAAACGCTATCCCTTTTCAGGCCAGAGGATCAAATTAAGCACACCTGGACATTCTCAGTGCATTAAAAACTGCAACCTACCTTGCCTACTAAAATGTGTTCTCTGAGTTATGATTCAAAGCCATGAATTTGGTCTTAAGAGGGTCATTAATAAGATATAGCCATAAAATACAATTTACCAAACTCAGAGTAAACTCTGCTATCCTACCTGGTACCATTTATATTAAGAGTCATGTGACGAATGCCTTTTGGTCTTTAGAAAGTGACAACTATATAAATAATCAGTCTTCCCTTTTCCTATATCAACAGGAAACTAAAAGCCAAATTTAATCCTTAAATAGATATTCTGGATTTCTCCACCACATTCTTCCTAAAATATTCTCGTCTAAATTTTTTACCTCTTTTATAATCTTAATTTCAACTGACCCCTTTTAAAGATATTTTTCACCTATAGCTTCAAAATATAATTGGAAGTAAGTTAGGATATAGAAATATATGCCAATGCCTCAACTGCTCCTCTCCCCAGGATGAAGACATGTCATGAGGGCCAGAGGGTAACGGGAAACACCAGGAACCCAAGGCAGTGTGGACCACAGCCTCCTTCCCACCCAGGTCTTTGCATCTTGCCATCCGTGCAGCTGTGGCCTGGCCACTGGTGAGGGAAAGTTCCCCACGTCTAGAAACAAAGTCCTGTGGATTCACTGCGGAATTTCATTAACCACACCGGTGCTTCAGACCTGAGTGGATTCAGCTAAGAATGTTCTTTGAGCTCAGCAACGTTGCTTCTTGATCCCTTGACAAAATTAATGATGTAGCAATTCATTACTGACGGGGCAAAAAATTTTGCCACAATGTTTACAAGTGCTAATAAATTATGGATAATTTACCAAATTAATACCAGGGAAACGAAGCCTGCCTTTTTAGATTTTCATTTATCATTCTAGCTAGCTCCCCTTTCTCTGTCTCTCACTTGTCTCTCTCACTTCTCCCTCTCCCTCTCTCTCTCTTTCCCCCTCTCTCTCTCTCTCCCCCCTCCCCCTCTTCCACTCTAATAAAAAAAGAAAAAGAAAAAGAAAAAAATTGGATTATAGTATAATTGTTGTGTTCTACTCTGGCCTCATGGCTAATAAATAACTGGAATTATACCAAGTTATGAATGGATTCTATAGGAAGTGAGCATCCTATTTAAAAAAGCAAACAATTTTCAAAATGCACAGCAGACTCACCAGAGCACAGTAACGACAACCTTGGCCGCGTACCCACTGTGCAGAAGCCTGACTCCTCCATCAAGACATTTTTAATCTAGTATAAGACATAAAATTGAAAGAAGAGCTTTCCTTCATATTTTTTTAATGTTTTGGTTTGGAAAGAATATATTGGTGTATGACCTTATAAAGCCGAATTATTCTTAGCATCCAGATAATTTCTTGCGGTAATAATGGGAAATTATACCCATAATGTAATATTTACATTGGAAGAACCAGCATTAAATTACTGGGCTGACTGTTTGCGCTGTAAAATGTGAGGGGAAAGGCCTCATTTTCAGCGGATTCACAAACCAACAGTAAAGTCAGTGGGATATGAAAATAACTGCCCTCTGGCTCTGCAACTGTATGATGATGTCATGTGATGAACGCAAATGTTTTCTTAAGGAGGTACCCAAATCTTTGTGGAAAAAACATTCAAACTCCTCTGACAAAATGGGCCTTAATTAATAGTTCATTCTCTTAATGATGCGATCTTTTAAAGAGAGATCGTTTCTATTCTATTTTGAATTTATTCCACACCAACACCTCACCCCCAGCTCCCTATCTGAATATAAAGTCTGACATTTTCCAAACACCCCACTATTAAAATGTCAGTGTCACCACCTGCTCCTTTGGTGCCTGTGGCCACATGCCTTCTCTTCCAAGCTTTGGGACACACTTTCTTTTCCTTTCCCAGAGGTTACTTGTATCCATACGCACATCCCTTTCTTGCACTGTTGAAGCAGCCTCCTAACTAGGCTTTCTACGTCCCAACTCACCCTACAAGATTCCTCTTTCTCAAGCGCAATTTTCAAAATGTCACAGTCCTGCTGCAAAGCCTCGGCGCTCCCCACTCTGTGCCTGGCACAGACAACTTCTCAGTCTATTGTGTGAGGACTTCCTCAGTGAGCCACTGTTTACCTCCATCTCCAGCCAGAGCACCCCAACCACTGTGCTCCAAAAGCATTGCACTTCTGAAGAGAGATTTCTCTCCCCTGCTGAGAGGGGTAGGACAGGGGCTGAGAGGCCCCAGGGGACTGGAGAAGGATACTCTGCAGGACTGGTTGCTCCCCGCCTTGAAGAGCTGGGTCTATTTACCCAAGTGTCCTGTGTACACTGCTTTCTGGAAGGTGCTCCAGGCAAGGCAGCCTGACAAATTCCCGTTGCAGGCAGACCTTCGAGGCTCTGTCTTGGCTCCTAATCTTCCCTCCATTCTGCATTTCAAAATCTAACACTTCACACCCATCTGTGCTAAGAAATCCTTCCTGACCACTCCAACACATGAGACTTCCCCTTTCTTTAAATCCCAACAGCATGTGATACATATTTGACGGCATTAATTATATTAGTCCTGCTAGTAATAGATGATAGTCTCCTAGCCCTGTTCCATTAGGCTATAAACTACATTGTGGTCCCCAAAGTATCTAACTCATACTATAGGCACCTAGTAAACATCTGTCAAATGTCACAATACTGAAGAAAAGATGGTTAAAACCACAGATGCAATCTTCTTATTTGCTTTGATTGGTTTTCTGATCTGATACTCTTCATTAGATAACAGCCCAACCGAGTCTCCTAACAGCATCATCAGTAATGATCTGGGCAGGTTCACCTAAGGCCTCTCACCCTGATCCTTACCCTCTTCCAGTTTTCTCGAGGGTCCTTTCTCGGGTTTAGGGCCGACTATTAATGTGCTATGGATACATGATAATAAATGTCTAGCATTAATTCGCTACGTGAGCTGTCTTCACCTGGAGGGGTTCCAGAAATGTTGACCATAACGACTGAACAGGAAAAGCCCAGACTTTCCACTTCTAGTCATCTGCCCAAGAAACCACACACCCCCTCACATGTGCACTTGGCCATTAGGTAAGCTGTGTGTGACCTTTTCGGGATTTGGTGCTAAAAGATGGAAAAGTGGAGCTACTCTGGCAAATGTGGAGACCAGCAGTATGACAGCATTCCAGCAGAAAGCCGCAGAGTCCAGGCTGGGGCTAACTGGCACCGACCAGGAAGTGTGATACAGTCCTCTCCCTCCTCCGAAAACCCTCCGGTTCCAGGGTGAGGACAAAGAGAACGAAGAAAAATAAACACAATATGAAACTCGAACCACACCAGGAACAAAAAATATGAACTGCAAGACTTCAGAGTAGTATTTTTATGGGTAACTTTCAATTTTATCAAGATAGTCAGGGAAATAGTATGCATAGCTATGTGATGTGACTTAAATGCCAAGTTTTCGTGTTTTCCCGTTAATATAAGGACTTCTCATATTTCATCTGTTTATGTTTACATAAATTACATTTATATCAAATCCAGATTTGGAGCATCTCAGAATAAATACTTAGGTAATTCGTATTAATATTTTCATAGGAGTTCAAGTTTTTATTTTTAATGTTTCTCTGGAACATGATTCCTGCGTGTACGAATTTAATTCACTCACACTACTATGTTGCTGCATTATGTTTTCATCCTTTGCACAAAACACGTGCTGTACCTAATATATAATCTATGTCCATCTAGAAACAGGTATTTTTCCCATTTATAAAAACTATATACCACTGGCTGTATTAAATACAAAACAACCTCAAGGGAACTTTTTTCTCCATCACATTCTTTTCTGTGTTAAATGGGGCCTCATCTTAAAACTTTAGTGGCTAAACGATTAAAGTTCTGTACATCACAAAATAGGTGAATGACACCAGAAAAGAGCAGAATCGATCAACTTTCAAGGCTAAGAAAGAGGAGGGAGGCGAAAAGGTTAATTTTACATGCTGCTGCATAATTTTAATTTAACTGCTGCTTCATTCAGCGCCCCAAAACACTGTTTGGCAATATCCTTTTGTCATATGTACAGAGGGCTTTGCTATTGTCCCTCAGGAAGGCTGGCAGCTGGCCCTGCACTTTGACCTCCAACCCTGCCTCAGCAAGGGGCTCATTGATATTCCCAGAAACTTCCCTCAATGGAAGAAGACCCTTTAAAAAAGAAAACCTCACCTCAAGGGCTGGTGGTCCTCCCACCCCCGGCCTCTGCTGCTGGCCCCCTACGTGGTGGCATGCAGGTCCAGTGAAGCCCAACAATCCCTGAGCCTTCATAAACTCACGATTTTTCATGTATATTTGATAGGTCCTTTCCCTCTTATTCACAGTGGCTTTCACAGCCATGTTAGTGGGTGAGAGCCTTCTACTCTGGATTCACATTTGATTAATTTGTGGCATTCATGTGTCTAATTCTCTCCACACAAAGCGAATGAACTAGCTTGCACTCTATCGACAAGCCACTTCTAGCAGGAAAGTTCAAATGTAAAGGAAACGGCTGTGTCCGTGGAGATGGTTTCCAGCTTGCTAAAAGCAGCTTGGAATAAAACGATAAAACAGTTTAGCTTAACAACACAGAACACGGCTATCATCTCCAATGCTTTTGTTAATGATGTTTTTACAACACGTAAGCAAATTCCTAAATGCCACATTCCTTGTCACTCATACGTAGATCTTCACAAGAGGGAGCGCCCCAAATTACTGCAGGTTTACAGACATCACACATGCGCAAAAAAAGACTCCTGGATGCCTTTCAAATCCCATCAGTCAACTTTTATCAATCCTGGGGGAAGCAGAAGATGATAAACACTGCCTGCAATGTCGTTTGAGTTTTCAGCTTTGAGTCAAAAGTGTGAAAGTATTAAGCAAGAGAATATTGATACATTTCCTTATTCTTACTATGTAATAAATACTTCCAATACATCCCTAAACGCAATTCTTTGGGATCCCCTTAATCCTGGCGAATCCTTAAGAAATAAGGACAGCAAAAAATTTAGTGTCCACAATAACCTGCTTATTACAGTTTCCCTTTTTAAGTTCTCATTTAAATTTGATACATTAAAATGTTTACTCAAAAAATCCACAGAATTCTATTCAATAGTACTTGAACTTTTACAAAATGTTTAAAAGAACTTACAACTAGATACAAATTATTTGGAGTCAACAGGATGAGAAAGAGCTGTCCTATGTGCAGTACAACCTTCCATGTGTCCTTTAATAAAAAGCAGGACCCTGGTATTCCATGATGTCACTGATATTCTGTACAAAAAAGTCCCCACAGACCAAATTCCACTTCCTTTCTGTATTGCCAAAGATGAAATAAATCTCTAAAACGCAGGGAAGAAAAAAAATGTATATGAATTTTACAAGAATATATGAGCAAGCCTGCAGGGAATTATGTTAGGGGGGGAAAAAAAAAATCAACAACCCTGGCTTCCACTTTTACTGATTTACTTCTATGACCTTGGGCTTACCCTCCTGCTAGAAGTGTGTGTACACATGCATGGGTGTGCATATAATCAGACCCTGGGCCCTGAACACATCATGTGTCTACTCTGGAAAGGTAAGAGAACACCACACCAGCTCAATGGAGTTGGAGACCAAGTGCCCCGCCCCCAACATCTGCCCCAGGTTGGGGTGCCTGAAACCAAGACACAGGAGACCCCTAAGATGGACATTCCCACACAGAGGTCTAGCAGCAGTCTCTCCCATTTCACAAGGATAACAGGACCATTGACCTTAAAATATCAATGACAGGTTCCCTGAAGAACACAGAAAGAAAGTATGTAGGTCGAGGTTGAGGTGGAATTTCTAGGCTTCGCTAGAGAACTAAGCCCTGAAGGTGTGAGCTCCTAGGCCAAGCAGTGTGGCTGAGAAAGAAGAGTGTTTCCCATATTTACATTCAAGTTTTATATGAATATACATCTGCCCCCGCACAGATTCATAGATACCTGTGGATAACAGTATATATATCTACCTTCCTACAGGGGAGAGGGGAGAAGGGGAGAAGAGAGAGAGGAAAGGGACAGATCTCGGTTGAGAACAGCCCATGGGAGTGCTGAGAAAGAGCCAGAGAGCTGGGCCGGAGCGAACCTTGCAGCAGAATGGCTGAGGCAGGCGGGGGGGACGGGGGGACACCCCCCACGGCACACTGGAGTGATAAAACAATCACAGGGTTTAAACCAGGGGTAAAAATCCATCTCGGTTTCCAAATTCAACAACAGATCTATGATGGGAGCTGGTTCTGAAAGTCCTTAAAAAGGGTAGCCAAATAAGACTTTTGTTTAAAAAAAAAAAAAAAAAAAAAATCACCAGTTTCTCCCACCCTGATTCTTTTTAGCCTGGAGACCAAGTCTTTTCCCTGCTAAACACATACATACAAACACACACACAAAGTATGCATATGTGTTCTATAGCATCATAGATATCTGTACCTATGTATGATTCAATCCATACTTAGCATATTAACTACAATGTGGGCATAAAGACACTTATGATTAAGCTCACAGGACAGAAGCCAACTCTAACAAACTTAAGCATAAATGGTGTTTCCCGAAAGAAAAGTTTCTAATAACGTTACTGTTAGGTTAGAAGGAAGTGGAACCAAACCTAGGAATTCAGCCACTGGGGCTAACGGCCCTGGTCCTCCTGCCACTTCTGCCCCATCAGCAGACAAAGGAGGCCACTGCCGGTGGAGGGAGCCCTCCAGGGCCCGTGATTCCCTGTCCCTCTCTCTAGACTCCAACTTCTGGGCAGGAATATTAGAGTGGTGAGTTTAGGCCACATGTCTGTGCCCTCACTGCTAGAGATGCCAGAACAAGGACCTGGACTTTGCAGCTTTTGGTACTGGAGGTGAACCTCCAAGCGCCTCCCAATGGTGGATGTTCCAGCCTTCTGGGGAGGCCTTCAAGATACCAGGCACAGGCTGGTGTGGCTCAGTGGTTAAGCGTCAACCCATGCAATAAGAGGTTGCTGGTTTGATTCCCAGTCAGGGCACATGCCCAGGTTGTGGGCCAAATCCCCAGTGAGGGGCGTGCAGGAGGTGGCCAGTCGATATTCTCTCTCATCAATGTTTCCATCTCTCTCTCGCTCTCTCTTCCTCGCTCTCTAAAATCAATAAAGAAAAAAAAAAGATACCAGGCACCTCCGAAAAAGTGACAGCCATGCTCTCAGACACTTACACACTGAGCAGCAATGACACACTACTGTTTTCACATAAAAAGTGCGGTGTTCAACTTATTAACAGAAAGCACTGCAGATTCCCTCTTTCAAAAAATGTAATACTAGAAAAAATGATCTGCCAGAAAAGGCCAGTGAATTCCTCTTCCTAGTCAAGTCTATAGTAACCTTTTACTTTGAATTCACACATGAGAAGGTCTCTGGCAGGGAGAAAAGTAGGCCAGAACTATCTGGATTTTTGCCCTAACTCCAGAAACTTGGCATAGCATAACCAAGGCCTACTTAAAAGCTGGTTGTATCTGTTTAAGAGTGAACTCTGAGCAGAGAGCTATCTCCTAATGGTGAAAGAAACTGTTTCCACATTTTGAGAAGCAAGACCCGTAAAGCAAGGTCCTCTAATTTCTAGTAATTACCCTGGTACCTTAAAGTCGGTAATTACATAGGGAACCATGCCCTGAACTGGCCTTCAGTTTGCTCCAAACCCAGCGCGTGTAATTAGCCTTGATTAATATCCCACATTTCACATCAACAGAAACAGTGAATCCAAATGATCCCCACATTCTGCTGCCTCAGGAAAACCCACTGTTCGAATTCTGCGCCTTCACCAAGGGAGCGTGCTGAGCAAACGGGGTTGAGTGACGCCTTGGCGCCCACCTTGGTCAGACTGTCGGAGGGAAGCAGCAATGCCTTTCATGTCATCATCTTAATCCCTTGTATCAACTAATTAATACACAGAGAAAGCTTTTACTTGCGTGTGAGCAATTATAGCAAGTTCCTGGTCGGTGTCCAAATGGATCCACAACGTAATTCATGAACAATGAGGGTCTGGGAAAGAAAGCTTCCAAAGATGAATTTTTAAATGAAAAGGGGTTGGAGGTGGGGGGAGGGGGAGTAATTTTGTTGGTAGTAGGAAAAAAGAGGACAGAAAATAAATGTCAGTTTCTCAAAAACATTTTTTTTTTTCAATTTCAGAACACTATTTTGCACATGACTTGCTGAAACAGGTCCATTTCTGTGAGCAAAATAAGACCCAACACATAGTAAGAGCTTTGATTCTATGTCCCCAGACAGCTGAAATGTCACAGAGTTAC
The DNA here is from genome assembly GCA_030848825.1 of Tadarida brasiliensis. Lineage (NCBI taxonomy): Eukaryota > Metazoa > Chordata > Mammalia > Chiroptera > Molossidae > Tadarida > Tadarida brasiliensis. The sequence goes on along the minus strand of CM061258.1, from coordinate 82,365,847 downwards.
TTACAAAGGGCTTGAAAACAAAGAAAACTGATGCCATTGAATAAGTAGCTTCTGTTAAAGATAAGCCAAGAGAGAATCATTGCACACAAACTTCTGTAAGCCAACTACCATGTGAGCTCAGTGATTTCACATTCCTCCCTGGGGCGTACCTGTTGCACAGACTTTTTTTTTTTTTTTTCAGTGCAGGAGACAGCACATCAGTATTTGCAGATGCCTGAGGACTAATAATCCAAGAACTGGGAGCCCGGGGCTGGGGGCCTGGGGGGCTGTGAGCGAATAGAGAAGAGGGGCTTAGGGGCCTGCACAAAAGTACAGCCGGAGCATCAGCACCTGCTGTGGGGTTCTGCTCTCCAGTTGCCCCAGTCAGACTGGAATCGCTCCAGCATCGGGGCAGCTTGTCATCCAACAGGGGGCAGAGGGCACAGGAGTCTAGTGGCTCAGGCATTCAAGAAAAGGCTCTCAGTCATGAAGCACCACACTGTGGGAACAAGCCCTGGGTGTGCGGGTGGACTTGCCCTGCGCAGATGGCTCACTGTCTGAGGAAAGCATTGCCCAGCGCAGTCCAGTCCACGAGCACACGGAATCCGAGTCTCAAGAAACAAAACACTCCCTCACATTGCTCCCTCTCACCAGACTATGCTGAAGCTACTTAAAAACTGCCAAGGCTCGTCCTTCTTTTTTTTAAAGAGTAAAATGCTAATCACATAGGTTTGGGCCATCTGAAATTCTGAGCCACCCTGGGAACCAGACGGTGCCCTCCGGTCTACACTCTTGTCTTCAAGACTAAAGAATGAGCAATCACCCGCCCGTGGAATTTTCATGATCCAGTTTCCCCACCTTCCCGTCGCATACCCACTGGCAGGAACCAAAGGGCTGTCACCCTGATGAGAGAAAACAAAGCTTTGCTCTGCGTTATGAAACAGGTTTTTCCTTTCCCATAGACATTCCTTTACGGCTAGGTCATGTAAAACAGCAAAATGCTCAATGAACACACTCGGGCCTGTTCCCTGCAGGTGACTGTGCTCTTCAGCTTGACCCGAAATCCAGGAAGAGGGAAAGAAAACCGCTCTCCAATTCTAAGTAAAAGGTGACCCTTCAGCAGCTATGGCAAAGCAGAGCCTACCTACTGTTAACAACAAAAAGAAATTGAAGACAGCAATGTGAACAGCACAGTCATACAGGTGTGGACTGGGACCTGAGAGGGCAAAATTAAATGCTTCTGGGGTCAAATCTCGACCACATTGACTAAAAAGGACAGACTGGCAGAAAGCGTGATTTGTGTTGCTCTGGCACAGAAAAACCTGTTCTTATCTGGCAAGGGCACCCCCTGCTGGCCGCGGGGCTGAACTCCACCTCTTGGTCCAGCTCCAGACAGCCTGCAGATCTCTTTGGATAAGGCCAGCAAGGGGCAAAGAGCTCTGGTGAGCGAGTCCCTTGTAAAGTACACAATGGGAGCAAAGGTCCCGTCATAGCAGTAACCGCCCAGAGCCACAATCTTTGTCCAGTCACGGTTCTCTGCAGTCAGATAATTTCCAAGCAGGCTGAAAAGAATGAATATGACCCTGATTGCTGTTTTGCCTGAGTTTAGAAGCGGGGTGGGAGGGTGGGGGGGAGGGGGAGAGATACACCACGAAAGGGATCCCACCATTAAAAGATTCTAAGTCACTGGCATATACAGTGCAGGATCACTGGAGGAAATCTGGACTACCCTTTTAAAGGCAAGAGTTAATTATGACATTCTTGATAGTACGCATTGAAATCTTTAGCACATGACATTGCAGCCCTGGATTCAAATGCATTCAAACACTAAGGCAGACCTTACTGCCAACAAAATATAAGACTAAAATCAGTTTTGTATTTCCACTGTTTCTCTTTTACATGATGCTACTGTACCTACAGTTATTTTCATGTTCCTCCCTCATTCCACTCTCCTTCCTTTTCGCCTAATTGTTTTTTTCATTTATTCTGCTGTTGGGCTCTTACAAAATGATCCTGGTGTTTTGTAATATCAGCCTACTGTCCCTACGATTCCCCCCAGAATCATAGCACTCAGTGTCTTTGGCAGAAAATCCTATGTAACACGGGCAACTGGGGGCACTTTAAGGAAACCGCCAAGATATTCAATAAGGTCCATTCGCTGAGACAACCAGAGGAAAACCTGTTTGGAAAGGCCGGGTGGGTCTCTCCCCCACCGGCACAAATGTCATCCTTGAGTATCTTTAGCTCCCTTTATCTGCCCTTCAGGCTGAACTTGGCTTCAACCTGGGACCTCAATCTCATGTCTGTTCCCAGCTCTCAACTTCAAACACTGGGGACAGAGAAGGCAAAGCATCTAGGTGTGAGCAGAGAAATATAATGGGCAAAACAAACATGCTTCATCTCCTTGGGGTCATTTGGTCTGGTTTTCATTTTCTAGTTTACATATGAAACCAGGGGGGTGAGAAGTGCCAGTGGAATACAGGCCCCAAGGACAGATGCTCTTATTTCAGAATTTCAAAAGAATTTCCAAAAGCTGGAAATCTCCGTGCTTGTTCTTTATTTAATTGTCCTTGCTGAAATGTTTTTAGGTTTTATTTCTTCACTGTCCAGGTAAAAAGAGGGTTTGCAGTCATTCTTTTATTTATTTGTTCATTGAACACTTATTGAATGTTAGACCTGTTTTTGCCAAAATATTCTATATGGACAATATAGACTACAACAGTGGCTTTTATTCACACTTCTTGCAGCTTGTACTGTAGATGTCTGTCCCCGGGAATAACATGATTATTTGGGCTTCCATGCTGAGGCTTAGAGAGTTCAACCTTTACCTATCAAAAGGCCTGAAAGTGAGTGTGTGGGTCTATTTTTATTTATCAGAGGGGAGAGCAGAACAGTTTGGGAATGAATAGAGCTGCCAAGACATTCGCAATCCATTTGGCCCTCTGTTCACAGGAGGCTAAAGGTGCCGTAGTCAAAGGAAGGGCTTTGAGTCTTTGCTGCTCCGAGAGCAGCAGCCTCGGAACACTTGGGGTGAGGTTAGCTGTTCTATTAGACCCTAAAGCACAGAACTGCACATCTGTATTCATTCTCACATGTACATATGTGCAAAATCATCTAGAAGACACACAGAATCTTAAGCTCACTATTGCTTCATTTTAAGTGCAGGGATAAGCATGATGGCTATCAACAGGCCTTCTTATTGAATATAAGATGCATTCAAACTTTCCTCAATAAAGTCAGGTGGAAAAGAGTTGCTTGGAAGAAGTCTGAGGGTTTTTACTCAGAGCTTCAAACATCACTGAACGGTAAGCAGCATGTAGCATGAAGAAAAGTCCTTCATAAATCAAAAACCTCCTTTTTAGAGACTGTCTTTCTCCTATTGTAACAATACTAAGATCCCTCCCTTGCAAAAAAAAAAAAAAAAATCAATAAATAAGCTCTGACTGATACCAAACCCCTTTAGATTAAGCTCAATATGCCATTAATATGAAAAGAATTTGACAGTTTACATAAGGGATGTGACCTGGTGCCAACAACCTCTGGCTTCTCCATTCTCCAGATGCTAGCAGATTAGTAGGCAGCCTTTATTCTCATAAGAAGATTTTTCCCCCCATGGAAAAACTATAAAGGCCAATTCTGTTCCCAACTTCAAGTCTCCTTCACAAATGTCTACTCAATTCGGGGCCTTAACTAATGCCTATTAAAAGAAGCCCTTGGGCCTGAAGCTGTGGAAGGGGGGAAAAAAAGACTAAGGCAAACTTAACTCTAATGCCTGCCTTTAAAAGATCTATTGACAGAAGCAGTGGGGAGAGTTTGAACTAATGTTAACTTAAAGAAAAAAGGCTGGTGAGATTCAATTGTGGATGTGAATGCTTGCTTGAGTTTGATCTTGAGGGGGCTTAAGATAAGGGAGATAAAAACCTAAGCCTACTTACATATTAAAAAATGCAGTTGTGCTGAATTCAGTACATACCGCTGTTCTCAATTTGATTTATGCCCGTCATCACCCAAGATGCTGAAGGACATCCCTGTCTAATATGGTAAAGAGCCACCGCAGAGGGCACGGGCTCTGCTTGGCTAATGCAAACATGAAAAATCCTTTCCACACAACGCAGGATGTTCTTCCACGTTAACTCTTCAAATGTAAGAAAGAATAAAAATGGAATTTTTCTTTTTGATCCTGGTCGGGAGGTAAAAATATAACAAATGGTTAATAAAAAATATCGAGAGGTGAAAAACAGTGCTTCAGATCTAAAAAAAAAAAGTCTTCCCCCCATGGATAGGAAGTGATCTTGGAATAATCAGGGGGGGGAAATCATATTTTATAAACAGATTGACCTCAGTAAAAATTTTAAGAACATTCAGCTGCACTTAAAATCCAGAAAGCTAGGTAGATACCTCACCAAAACACCTGGCTTGTTTTTTTGTGATCCCCTGGATACGTACTATATTTCATGAAGGGAAAAACTGTTTTCTAGGAATCTTTTGAACACATGTAGACTTCTTTTTGTTCCAATTAGTTCATAAAACATGAGATACTTTTTATGCAACTTTTAATATTTCTATTTATTCAACTTTTAATATTTCTATTAATATTTTCACAATGAACACAAGTCATACAGCACATGGTCCCTACCCTCAAGGACTTTATAGCCCCCTAGAAAAAACTGGACCAAAGAAACGAGAGGTTTTAATAAAACGAGAGGTTTTAATAAAAATTCGAGACATTAGGAAGAAAGAGATCAAAGAGAAAAAAGGCACAGGGTCTAGGATTCCAACTATTTAGCATGACCTACTTCTACCAGTTTCCAAGGTCATTTAGTTAAGAACATCAGCATTTGGCAACTGTAAATCTACTCAGCAGTCCCCAGAAATAACAGTTTTCATGGAAATCTCAAAGACAATAAAAAAAAGGCAGGGTTTATTTTATTTCTTTCTTTTCTGCAAACTGTCTCATTTCCTTAAGAAGGAAATACCGGGCAAGCAGTAACTTAAACGGTCACATTACACACTCACCCAAGGATACCTACCCTGTAGTGACGACAGCTCAGAACTCCTCTACATTAAACATCTAGTTCTCCAAAGGCACTGGCACGCTACAGAGTGGGTTGTTTTCAACGGATGTTTTCTGGGCTTCAACTCTTACTACAGTGTTCTACACAGAATGCCCCTTTCCGCTGTCATATTCTTTTTAACTGAGAAAAGTTACATCCAATAAAAGAACTATCCCCCAATCCAATAACTGGGACCATCCTGGCAATCAGATAACAAGTTTAGGAAACGGCTTAAGGAAATGAGCTAATAGCTTGACTGCACACAAGCAGATTATCTCTGATTGCTACAGAGAATGCTATTAGGGGGTACCGTGTTTTCAAGGGATCATTTTTCCAGCCTGTTACAGAAAGGTTAATCTGCAGGCTTATTCATAAAATCAATTTTGAAACATGCCAAGTACAAAGGAATTACATTAAAAATCAGGAACTATGCTGACATTTCTCTCAATTGTCTTAGAGGAAACTAATTCAGATATTTTCCTGTTCATAAGTTTACCAGTGAAAATAAAGGCTCTGTGTGTGTGTGTGTGTGTGTGTGTGTGTGTGTGTGTGTGTGTAGATATGACTTTATCAATTAACACTCCGTTTACCCAGCAAGTTGGAAATAGACTCGTGTAAAAGGAAAACACCATGGTTGTTTATAAAGGCTCTTTTAAAGCTGTTATCCTCAAAACTCTTTAGTTCATGAAGATGAGGGAACATGATTAGAAAAGCCTTCACTGTTATTTAACTCTCAAAATCCTGAACCTCCTTCCTTTAGGACCTCAGGAGCACTGCTTAGATTGTACAATTCCAAAGGATGATGAAACCCTTTCTTACCACCAGAATCACACACACACACTCCTGCCGTCCCACAGGGTAACATTCCAGGGTTATCTCCGGTCCAAGCCAGAAATCTGTTTCAACCTGCCCACCTATGTGAGCTTGACTCAGAAAATTTTACCTAACTAGTAAGCCTATCTATTTCACTTTTGGTTAAAAACAATCCAATTGTCTCAGTTTTTCACCCTTTGGCTGGCAGCAGATCAGACTGGGATATGTAAATCAGAATACCTTTCACCTGCAAAATGACTAACATAAATGCCAATCCAGACTTCCTCGGGGCCCTGAGGGGTTTTCAGAGGCACTTTGGCCACCTGGTCACTCTGAAACTAGTTGATTATGAACATAAAACACAAACCTTGCTGAGAAAGGAGCCTGGGAAAACGGGAAATCTGCCATTCCCAGATGAAGTCAGTTTCTCGGCTGGGCTGTTGTGTCTATGAACAACATTTCGTAGTTCCTATGAAATCTAAATATCAGATATTACTGCAGGCCAAGAAAACGAAGAGCCGTGTGCCCTTTCCTGATACAGAAAACCCAGTGAATGTTCAGTGATAAGGGTTAGCTCCAAAGGGCACACCGAAACGGGAAAACTTTCGGACGCCCTGCTCCATCTGGATTACATCCAACACCCACTTATCGGAGATAGAATTAGACCAAATGTCAGGAGGAAAGAATGGACAGGCTCACCCCTTCGTGTATCGGGAAGAGCTAGTCTCAGTGTTTTGCTGACATTTTAAGTATAAAAGGGTCTTATTGTAAACCCTGGACCCCCAGAAGGGCTGCTTCTAGAGAACTCTGAAAGGAGAGATTAGTCGGGGGAGCTTCAGCGTCGGATGCCACCTTTCAATCACGTTAGACACAGAGCTTTAGCCACTTTTTTTGCTTAAAGTCATGCATGTGGTCAAAAGTTTAATTATATCACCGGCTGCATCAGCAAGCATATTGTCTGCCGTCCGCAGGAGGGATAACCCTTTCTGGGGCATGAGATTCAGACATCGCTGTGGAAGGCTTCCTGAAACCTTGGGTTATGCCTGACAGTTGGTATTTTTTCCCTTAACTGATCAAAGAGCATAGCATGGATCCTGATTAAGATTAGAGAAGGTTTCTCTCCAATTGTGAACTTTGGAAAGAGAGTAGGGGCCCCATGAAAACATCGGAGTTTTTGAGGGATGGAGTCTGAACACAATCAGATCAGCACCTGTGACATAACCGGCTGGTTCTTTGCCAGCCACTCACTCCTTCGTCCCATCAACAAGAATTTATCGAACGCTTAGGTGTTGAGACGATGTCAAAGAATGCCTCTCCTAGAGAAGGTCGCAGTCTGAGCCAGCCAAACACCAAGTCATTAAACCAGTTACGAGTCAATCAAACTGGTTATGCACATACATGGGGCCTAAATCCACGAAGTCTGAAGTAACCACGAGTTTCGTGCAAGTTGAGAAATGCTGATTGTAATCCATTTTGGGTTGCGGATTTGAGGGGAACGAGGCAGAAGGGGCTACCCTGTGAACCAGCTTCCAGGCCAGAGAGGACCATGAGGGGGCCACATGGGAGCAAAACCAGCTGCCAGTTCTAATCAGGAGAGGATCAAGACATTTTTTTAAAAAGTGAAAAACTATTCCAGACCTTTCTATAAATAGCTTTCAGTATGAACATGATTGGTCTAAAAGTTCTATGATATGTCAAATACCAGAAAAAAATAAATGCTAAATGGCATAAGCCAGACTAATCAGTCAAGAGCCATCCTTCTAAGCACCCATTGTTGAGAACATCTGCCCAGCTAATCCCTGTGATGACAGATTTTTGTTCCCCACAAATACACTCACACCCATATACACTGGCCAAGCAGAATTCATATTTCAGTTAAAGGACGTAATAGCAATAACACAAAAGAAAAAGCCACTGGTCTGAAACTGCCAATGAGTCCGTGATGGTACGGACTGACATATAATTGGGCTCAGTTGGGCCAGTCCCTAGGGCCAAAACAATGGTTTAATAAAATAAAAACAAATAAAATCCAGCCCCAATTATATTCATCTTTCTACCAATACAGTCATCATAAAGTAGAATTTTTAATATTTTTTTCTTAACGGAGCAAAGGGCCCATGAAGACGAAGATGCCAATCGCACTGTGGTTCTGATCAGAACTGGCGCCTTGTGCCCTCTGAGGTCACGACTCTACATAACCGCCCTCTTCCTCCCAGCACCTCTAAAGTATTCACATTGTCCGCATCTTATACATGGGAACGCCGTAGTGCAAAAAGCTTAAGTAATCTTGGCACTGAAGAAAAAGCATGGATTTTCGAGACGGGCACAGCTGGGTTGGAATTCTGGCTCCTCCATTAACCAGCTGTGTGACATTGAGCAAGGTACAACTTTCCAGGGCTGAGAATTAGACTAAATGTATGCAAAGAGCCGCACACAGAAATAGTAAAAAATAGCGGCTATTACTATAATCATTATTATCACTCAAGGTGAAATAACTATGTCTGAACCAGCAGGCTGACTCAGGTCTGCTGCTGAGGTCTGTTCTTCATGCTGCCGTGTCCTCTTCGGACCTGAACACAGACGAGAAGTCCAAAGAATTCTAAAGGTGTCACCTAGTGCTTTAAAAAGAGAGACTGTGCTCGAATGAAATCATTCTATGCAGAATAGAAAAAAATTTTTACAGCCACAGGTCATAGTGTCACGGTGCTTCTTTTGCCTCTTACTGGCCGAAATCAGCAATGTGACTTGGTAATGTTAGTTCAAAGCCCTCAGGATATGTTCTTCAGTTAAAATGCTTTCCTCCACCAAACCGGCTGCACCCTTGATTCACTTCCAGCAACACTTCCTCAGCCTGAGCTGCACTTCTGACCTGGGTCATTCAGTAATTTCATTTATTAGTCAATCCGGCTCTCCCCAGTTGTTTACCGTATTTCAGCTATCTAAGAAAGAGGTGGAATCGTTAACCAACCACAACTCCGAATATTTATAATAAAAGTATTTATCCATAAATCTCTTAACAGTTTGCAGTTGTCTGCAGCACTTCCTGGACCTCTGACGGCTGATTTTTATATGCCTTTGATGAGGACTTGAACAATAATTCAGCCTCTCAGAAAGGTTTATTAGAGGACTAGATAATCACACTTCTGAAGGTACATGACGAATCTATACGGCTACACACAAATTACAATTTAAAGAGCTCTCTTCAGTTACCTACTGCCATTGCAATTGAAGATACTTAATTCTAAAAGTTACATCTCAGCCCAGACCCCATGAACACTAAGAGGAATGTTCCATTTAGAGACAATTCTGATAATACACCAAATTCTGTACTTGAATTTAAAAATTAGGGAAATTTGCACAAGAACAGACTATATACCTTAATGTACCCATTTTCTCCTGCTATTTATAGTTCATTGCAGGGATCGTTGCTTCCTGATTATCTAAAATGATGATAAGTTGGGGTAAATGCAGAGCAAAAAGGGAGACAAAACTCATTCCCTTTCACAGAAAAAGAGAAAGGAAAATAACAAAATCAAGCACACGTGTGTGTGCGCACACACACACACACACACACACACACATTGTGTTGTACCACTCCATTATCTGTGTCCACACAAAATGTTTGGCTGGTTTGGTCAATGTGTTGCCTCCCTAATAGTAGGAATCTCTGACCTTAAAATCAGTATGTTCAGAAAAAGTAAGCTTAGGGAATTTCCTGATCTCAGCACTGAGCCAGCACATTGAGAATAATTTTTACTGTAAATCTATGTTTGGGGTGAATCTGCAAAATGACTTGGAACAAAAAATTTTGAAGATGCGTGCATGTATGCATGTGTGTACAAAATATATCATAGTGTAGTTGCAGCAAGACCTAGTCAAAGTTGAGCAATTCAGGCTGTGAGCAACCAGCCCGCCAACCCATGCAACTCAGATCCAGCTCCTTCCTTCTCAACATGCCCATCTGCCAAAATTTCATTAATCACATCCAGAAACATATTTTTCACCTTGGAACAAACTAATACAAGGTAAACTGTTTCATAGATACAGCACTGAACGACACTCACTCTAGAAATAATTTAGTCTTCTTCTTTCCCTACTTGCTAAAGTTTCATCCCCCTGTGATATGATCCTGAGAGATTATTCGTGATCATGGTCCTTTACCCCTGAGATACATAAAGAAATAACAAGCGACAGAGACACAGGGTGCCTTTAGGGATGGAAACAGACAAAAAGAGCAAAAAAAAGTTCCACTAGTCAAGAGCACCTAGAATATCTGATTAAGCTGTAGAATTATACTCCAGTTCCAATGAAAAGTGTTTAAAATCAGCTCCAAAGCCATCGACACGGGCAACCCAGTACTGCTGAAGCCTCCACCACCAGGCGCAGGGCTGGGATTGAATTTCCCCAGACAGCTCACGACGGCAGACAATAACAGTTGCCACATTGAAGTTTCATATGTTCTAACACCCTGTGATTTAGACTCAAGTTCCACTCGTACAGCTGCCTGCCTTCGTGAGTCAATGCGAACAGAGGGTAGAGTCTGGGTCCCACTGCAGGGAAAACAGGCCCTTTTATATCTTAAGAGACGAGTGTGCTGTCCCTGGGCCTCAGGAGCACCACGACTCCTATGCATTTTAGCAGCCCAGACACCTCTGCCGCTGGTGAGAAGGACGTCAGCTGCATGCGGGAGTCTCCTCAGATCACCGACATCAGCTGGGGTCAATGCAAACATGCAAGGAAAAGAGAATCAGAGAGAGAAAGCACCTCAAGTCCTCTCTCTTCAAAGACCGGGAGACAAAGAACTGATTTCCTTGTGCATCTGGGAAACAAACCCGGGAGACAAAGTCTCAATCTTAGTACAAGAGCATACATTAATCATATCGGTGGAAGGTGAGTGTGAAAAAGACTGAAGACTTTTACAAAAATAACATGATAGTAGCTTTTGCACGCTAAGGCATTCACCACCCAGTGAGTACCCAGCCTGGCATACAGCAGGTATTCAGTAATTATTGGTGACTGAACAGATATTTTAATTACCTGCATTTATGAATCCTTCAATATATCTTTCTAAGGATTTCAGTTCCTTTGGGCCTGGGATCATGTTTTTCTCACTGCAGCATCTATACACAGACTATTACAAATAATAAATGACTTAATAAATGTTCAGAGAACAGAATGTGGGCCTTCTGAAGACATAAAGACTAATAAGTTACACATCTTTGCTAGTTTAGGAAGTTAAGCCAAAAGTGTTTAGGTGTTGCTCAACCTAAGCAATCAGAAAGAACTTTCCACTGAATCCTGCTACAGGCCCGAGTATAACACTTGGGAGCAAAGAAGTGACTCTTCCATTCCTGTCCAGATGACATTCCTTTGTGCTCATTTTTCAATGTTATTTTTCTTTTTATCCGGCCCCATAAAATGAATGCTTGAGAATGAAACTAAGCATAATTTCTAAGAAATATATGAAGATCTTTTACAAAAAAATAAGAGTAAAAATAAATGGAACTCATTCTCTTTTTCTGTCTCTCTGTTCCTCTCCTGTCTCTCCTCTCTGTCCAGATCGATGTCAATAAATTCCACATTCCATCTCAAGCAACAGATGAATAGAAGATTAGCTTTTCAAGGAAACAGCTGTAAATAACTATAATCTAGTTAGTAGGATTCCTTTATGGCTAGAAAGGTTATAACCACAGGAGTCCTAAGTTTCCCTGATCAGAAACTTTAATTCCCTCCTATAGGGAAACAACAGGACATCTTCTAAAGTTCAAAAACAAGGGCACATGTATAACATTTATATATGAACTGCCAATAAAGACCCAGGATAAAGAATTTTAATCCTATAAACTTGAGGTAAAGATCCAAGGGTCTCATAACTAAATATTTTCTGAGAAAAACTGAGAAGCTTGCTTAATGTGAATTAGTCTTCTTTGTCCTAAGAGTGACCCTCGCCCCATAAAAAATACTGTACAGCAAGCCCGAGAGAATGTCCAAATGAATTTAGTTAAGTTTAAAACAACTCAAAGTGATGTAGGAATAATGCATTTGGCCCAAAATTCTGGTTCAGATTGAAGTACCTAAAAAAGGAAAAAATGGGAATATCAGGTTTTAACAGAACACAAACAATGTGGATATAAAAATATTAATTGTGCACTACTATCTACCAGGCATCGGCAAGGCGGTGGGAAACGAGGGGTATAATTTCCTCATTCTTTAATGTGAACTTGCTTCTTCAGACCTCTGTCCAGTGAATGAAGGTTTCGATGGAAATGCTTGTTGCTTGGTAACAACAGAGAGGGCATTCTGTAGGACCGGGCCCACCTGGGAAGGCCAGCGTGGGTCACACTGTAGCTACAGAGCAAAGGCAGAATGGACATGAAGAGAGGAAAATGATCTGTATAATGAAACATCAGCACTGCCATGGAAAATCAGTTTGGACCTTAGACGTATTTGATTTGGAAGAAGAGAGCTTTTATCCAATAAGAGTAGAGAATGTCTTTCATTTGAAGGTTAAATGAGGCACTAATAAATTGAGTGTATTTATTCCTCCGGAAAACATTCAACGCAAACCAGATAGGATAAGTTCAGGTCAAATACAGGTAGATTATCTGTGGACCACTGACCTGCACACATAATCTACACCTCAGAGCAGAGGCCAGGGCCCTACTCCTACTCAAGGTTCCAGAAGAGTCCATCATGGTTCCAAGCAGCCTCAGTGTCCATGGGGCTCACACATCTCTAAGGAAAGACCACATGGAAACACTCCCAAAGGTTCCAGTTAGCTCTATGGGAATACTAAGAGGCCGAGGGTGCTCTGGAATATCAGGATTTTCCCCACAGAACCAATCAGAATCCCCTCGGGAAGTTCACAGAGCAGAACTCTGTCCCCAAGACACTAAGGAACTGGGCAGTAAGCCAAGAACACTGCTTGCGTTATCCTCTGAAATAACTTCAAACTTTCAAGGTGACTGCAGTCCAGCACTCACCATATTCATCTAAACCAGAGGCCTCTGCTCTGAACACTGAGGAGTCTGGCTCACTGAAGATGAACACTTTTTGATGTCCCTATAGCAAAACTGGCTATCCAAAATTCAGTCATTTTAGGAAAAGAAGCACAGCCAAGGCACAGTCCAGGTGGCTGGCGGCAACATCCTCCCGGACATTTATACATTCCCTACATTTGTTATTTAAGCATTAGTAACCTTTAAGTGCAATAACTGGACATTTCTATGTCAACTATTATTTGAGTCGTCACCTACTGAGCATTGCCACTCTCTCTTTCTCTTGGTATAAAACTCAACCATTAAGAAATGTAATGGGCACAATTAATGTCTCTGATTTGTTTTCCTTCCCAACTGATAGCATTTTCTAATAGTTATTGCTGATGAGCAGCTTGCTATCAATTTTCACATTAATTTTCTTGCTTGCTAGCTACGGGATCTTGTGTGAATTTCCTAGACCATAGTAGTTATTCAATAAATATGTGTGGAATGAATGAACAGATGAACTGAGTGTTATTAGAACACTATGAAGTCCCACATAAAGAATGGAAGGAGTCTGACATGTTACAGGTGCTCAGTTATTGTGAGGCAAGGCCAGGGGTGGTGGCAATGGAGAGAAGGTGGTCAGGGTGGTCAGGAGAGCAGCCTTCAGGTATTCTACTGCAGGAACAAAAGGCACATTTGATGGCAAATATTCCCTGGTCAGGAGGAAAAGTCATCCTCCAACGGCCAGGATTGGAAGAACAGTTTCATGTAATATCCATGGCAATAGGTAGTGGGTACAATTTCCTGTTTCCCATTTATGTATAATAAGAGCTACTGAATGGAAATTCTAAGTTAACTTCTGTAAAATATGAAAGCCAGAGACCCTCTTACTGGCACCCAAGCAGCTGGCTCATTTCCTCTTGTACCACATAAAGAACCAAATGGGGTTTTCCTCATACCCTCAATTTCTTGCCATTTCTAATAGCAGCAACGGCCAGTTCATGGCAAGTAGAAAAGCAGTTTGGGGATCTGGAAATATAAATTCTTCCAAGAGAAAGTGGTATTTCAGTCACCAAGTTAGGGTACTGAGAAATTCCAAATGATATTAGGCCACATGTAGAAACAGAAAAATCTGTAAATGGCATTCTATTCGTGCCCGAAAATTGCAAATAGAGAAACAGTTTTTATAACAGTCCTGAGATGAATCCAACAATGATACTAGATCAGATACTACATCCACCATCCAAGACAGGTGAAAGTCACTACAAAACCAAGGGAGGGAGGTTTTATATAGCCAGCAAATCCTTTAAAATCAAGTCAATCCTCAAATATAAAAAAGATCATTCTCTTTCCATGAGAGAAGTTGAGACAGTGCCATAGCAGAAATTAGTACTAAATGTCTCAGAACTGTGGTTAGACGTTACATAAGAACATCTGGATGGTGATAAATCACTGGAAGATATTATAGGGTAGAAAATAAAATTATATTTTGGGGACAGTTTAGTTCACTGGTATGTTTAATGCTTTGACTAGCACAGTAAGTAAAACTGCTGAAATGAAGACTACTATCTAAAGCAAATCACTCAAAGAGAAAAATCAGACTGACATCAAAATCCCCATCACATTAATGCTGGAGTGGGCGCAATTCTTAAAAAGCAACTTCTCATGCCACTGGACTGAAAAATATTATGTTTACAATACTTTTCCTTTGTGTCTGAATTCTTTGACTCATAGAAGTGTTCAAATTCAGGTATTTCTGTTTTATTCAATCATGCTCAAATAAGAATAGAGCTTGCCAAAATAAAACTCACTACATAAAGAACAGCAATTATGGAAATAATTGCTCACAGGAATGATTTTTCAAGGCACTTCACACCTAGAAATCAGAAAAAGTAAGCTAGCCGTTCCTATAAAGAACTAAACAAAAGAGGGTAAACAAATACATCTCCAGACCTAATTAGGCCTATTGAGTAAACAACTGCAATAACAGACCTCATAGATCCACTTTTAGAAAGAACAGCTAAAAGCATGAGATTGAGAAATGACTTAGAGCCATGAATTAAACGTAAAAATGTAGGGCACACTGTTCTACCCACGCATCTGGACCCAAGAAAATGGACCTGTGCTGGTGTACTGCAGGCATTTCCTGGAGTATTTTTATTTAATGATTATTTTTATTAGCCCTCTCCCTAGAATAACTATAATCCATTAATATATCCATTTTTAATGCAGGGAGTGGCTTAAATTGTATGATACAAGTCAATGGGACAATAGCGTCAATGGCCCTGTATTTACAGAAATGTGTCAATCCTTTTTATTATGATGATGAGGCATTGGTTTGGGGTGTACAATTTAGTGGTTAGACAATCATATACTTTACATAGTGTCCGCCTTGACATTTCCAGGACCCCAACTGGCACCATGAGAAACGCACGCATCTTAAAGAAACACATCAACTCGGCAAAGTGAAGCCTCTCAGGTCCGAAGGGAAACCAACAACACTCCTTCAGAAATTATTTATTTTAAGGGAAGAATTCAGGTTAAAAATTAAGAGACAACTTTGTCTTTAAAAGTTTTTCAGCCTATCCGTGCATTACCAAAAAAATACCACAGAGTCTCTATTTCTAGAAAAATAATTGTAAGAGTTAACTGCCTTTCAGATATGACTAAGTGTAACCTTACATGGACATAGAAGGATCAAGTAGATTATTTCTTCCAGATCCTTCCCAGATCTGTGTGTCAATGTACACTCAATGGATACACCAAATCCCTTCAAGATCACATTTATTTTCACCTGTATCTTAGCAAAATGTAGAAGGCAGGAGAAAATACAGGGACGTAGGTTAATTTTCCAAGCAATATCATAATATCATTCAAGAGACACTTAAATGATTAACATGCATGCAACAGAAAAATGCTTGATAACGCTTAGCCAAACCAGGCACTTCTCCTCCTCCTCCCTGCCTGTCCTCATCTCCTCCTCCTTTTGATGGAAAATTAGGGAAGTAGTAAAAGTGGAAGCCTCTTGGCCTTCAAAGAAACTTGAAAATTATTTCAGGACTCTCAGAAGACGTCTTGACCTACTTGTATGCTAGGGGGAAAAGGGGAGAGGAGTGGAGGGAGGGAAAGTGGCAGAAATAATACGTAAGATTTCTAAGAGATATGAAAATCAAGCGTTTGCACTTGAAACTGCATCTATAATACTGCTTATGCTCTAGACTTATGACTCTATCTATATGACAAGGTCGTAAGTTTTTCTCCTTGTCTTTGCCGCCTACAATTTTAAGACAGAATAGTCATTCCTCCCTTCTGGGGTTGCCGCTCTCTAACAACTAGGAAAACAATCCAGGCAGCAGGAGACGCCACGAGACAGGTGGACCCATAGCACACAAAACGAATGACTGCAGGCCCTACGGTGCCAGGCATGAGGCTGCAAACCAACATGCAAAAAAATAAAGCCATCAAAGCCAGATAAACCGGGGGTACCCAGCACTTAACATGTGCGAGGATGAAGCTAGAAACTTGCAATGACCTTCTTCCTTGGCTCAAGCAATAATTCATTTAAAAATATGGGTTGGCAAGAAATTAGTCAGACAAACAAAACCCCTGTCTGGGAAGAGTGATCTAATTCTACTTGCTGCTTACATAGTCAGAATGAGTCTTCAAAACAACCAGATTTTATTTTTCTGAAAAGCAAAAACAATCGAGGCACCCACCGGGCCTTTTGGCGTAGTGCTCCACAGTTAGAATACGGAACTCGGAGGCCCATTCTGGTCACCCCAATTATATCCTTATGTCCTGGAATAAGATCTTCTCATGATTTTTCTTTTCTTCAAGTGATATTCGTTGCCTATTTATCCTGGTCTCCCTGCACTGACACTAATCTGCCTTGAAATTGGCTGATTCCGCTCAAGCCATGTTTACAGGGAAGCGAGTTTCATCAGGCCGTTCTTGTTCATAGACCAGTTTATGCTCTATAGCAGAGATATTATTAAAAACTATATATTACGTGCATACACTTTAAAATGACCCAACTTGGGGAAGATAACTGTATCATATCTGCATTTCATTGCCTGGGTTGTAGAAAGGAGCCAGGTAGCATTACAATCTTGAATAAAAATTGTTTCCTAAATATATTATCCTCCATATGAAACATTTAGCAACTGTTAGTGCCCAGGAGACAAAGGCTAACGGGGGAAAATGTGTGTAATAGAATGTAGACAGAGATGGGAAGAGAGGGGAAAAGACTCATTCAAATTACCAAGCTGAGCATTAACCACAAGGAGAGAAAAACAAATGTTCTATGTTTTGCACAAACATAAATTACGTCTAGTAATTTAGCTAATTCCTCTTACTGAACAGGTGCTCTGGCTGCAATGCATTGTGAAAAGCGTGCACACCACTCTGGCTTCTATAAAAGGTATCAAGGGTCCTCAACGGACTCTAAAAAGATTTCCACCATTCCCTGGCACTAGCATTATTGACAGTGTTTCCCAAGCCCCTGCCAGGTATGTGGCAGTGTGAGATAGCCTACAGACTAGCCATTTCAAGAGGCTGCAACTACGGGGCAAAGAGAACAAACTCAAAGAAATTATGCAGGTGGTCACAGTTTTAGGCGTGTTAAGCCGATTGAACTATGCTTGAAAAGGAGGAGCAGGACAAATGCATTAAGTCAACAGAGAGCCACAAACGCTAAATATAAACAACAGATTTAACTTTTTCATACACTAAGCCCAAAACTGCTTAAAGAACCAGAGTCAGTCATTTAATTCCCAGACCTTGCTCTATTCAGACTGTAACAGCAAAGTGACGGAACAACATGTTTGGGGGGGGGGGGGTAATCAAGGGCCCTGCCAATATCCAAGTGAGTTAAGTAGCCTCCAAAAAGAGAAAACCAATTATAAACAGACAGGCTGACACATGTACATCAGTCAAGAGAAAACAATATTCCTCCTTTTCATAGGAAATGTTTAAAAACTGCAGAATGAAGTTGAACTACACGCAGTTTCTTCTGCAAAGAGGTACAAAGCTAGTAAGTGGAGCATCTCCCAAGTGGGACTTGAAATGAATGAGGCAATTTGCCTGTATCTTTGTTATTTTATCATCATTAAAAAAGAAAAAGCCTAGAAGAGACCCTTCTTTAACACTCTTTGTTTCTTTTCCACCTTGGATATCGATGCTGATCCCAACGCAGGTGAGGGCTTCCTTCTGCGAAAGCCATTGTCTTCGGCACTAAGGCGTCTGTTTGCCAGAGCTTTTCCCCTTGCTAAGTAACCCTAAATGACTTGGGTTGTTCTCTCCTTGCTTACAGTTCCTAATTCCTAAATGTGTCCGTCTATAAACTCTTCAGGAAAGGAATTCCCCTGGCGCTCCTGCCTTCTCTTGACAATGAATTGCTATGTTCCCTTGTCTTAGGTAAACATATGACCGACACACTATTTACATAGGACCAGAAAACACAGCCGTTCATTCTCCATGCTCTGGCTCCACTCACAGCTCTGCACACACCAGGTTCCACACCTCACTGTAAGTCTGCTCCAACAGGAGGCAGACCCAGAGAGAGTGGCCCAGAAACGCCTTAAGGAATGTTAACTTTGGCTCTCATCGGAGCTGGGGATCTTTGACAGACAAGTCAGGCTGCTATACCTTGGTTTCCTCATCTGTACAACAATAATGCCTTCTACCAAAGTAGTTTAGAGGATAAATGTAAATGACTAAGAAAGTTGTCAAGATCTATATAAAAATGCTAAAAGAAATAGACATAACTCATCTCTTCCCTCTTGCGGTGGTAGTCCCTTCCTCTATCCTAAACTCTACCCTCCAAACCACAACCTTAGGAAGAAGGACATTCTTGAAGTGCTTCCAACTAAGTTCCATCCAGAGGGAGGAGAGTTTATAGTTCAGTGTCAAATGTCAGTGATCTGGGATCTCTCTAGTGACCGGCGTGATTTTATCTTCAAAGGAAGTGGTGTGCACACGTAGGCAGAAATCTGACATGTTCCCAAGCCATACAGCTGGAGCAAGCTCACTGCAATCACAACTGCTTTCAGAAATTGTTTTGAGAAATAATGGGACCAAAACTCATTTAGACAGTCATTTGGATAGTTTATGTGCCCATATTTATGAGCATTTTCCACACCAATAATCATAGACGCTTGTAACCAGTTTGGTTCTTAATGCAAAAAAATTTTAACAGTTGTGTGGGTGGGTCAAGAGGGGAGTGTATGTGTGAAGTGAATCTATCATTGTACTCATTTTATTACCATCTGTTGTTGCAATGATTTTTAATTACTTAACATGCAATTCTCAGGGCTGAGACTGTATTTAAAAGTAAGCTACCCCATTCAAATAGTTTCCATGTGTTGAGGGCAGGTGAAGAGCAGGGAACAGAGTTATAAAAATCAGAGGTCACAAAAAGTCCTCAGCCTACGTACCTGCTTTACTTGGCTGGCACAGATTATTTATTTTTTTAAACTTGAGCCAAGACTTAAAAATCAGTGTAGAATAGACCCAAAACATCTAGATTACCAGCTTCTCATAGAAATATGGTAACATCTGGCAGTACTGTTCTTATTAATATTCATGCCCAGCCACACAGCTGAGCAGCAGACACCCCCTGAGGTAGGGCCTGTCCTGTCCTGATGACCACAGTCCCCATTTCTTCGTATAGCACCCTGCCTTCCTCACCTATCAGTGTTCCTCACTTGGCCTTATTGGCATTTGAGTTGGAGGCACTGATATTCATCAAGGAGCTTCACACATGGCAGATGCTTAATAAAGATCTATTTAATTAATGAGCCAACGAAGAACCAAACTTTAAGAACATCTGAGTAGACAAACCCAAAATATATTCTGGTCTGCTTCTCAAAGCAGTTACTTTTTCTACCGTCAATTTTATGGAAACGTTAAGGTATATTTTCAAATGGATTTCTGACATTTAAAAGCAGTTTGTGTCGAGGAAACTTCAAGTATACCAACATTCGATCTCCACTAAATCACAGCACACACCTGGCACACAAATTCGACCGTGACATCTGTTGATGGATGCAAATATGGGCCCCATTCTTGGGCACAGCTAAGCCAAATACTGCAGCACTGTTTCTAACAAGACAAGCTATGCATACTCAATGAATTCTTTTCTTTTTTTTTTTAAATCTGAAAAACTGACCTTACCCAAACCTGCTGCTTTAAAAATTATTGAAAACTGATCTTGAGTAGAGGAAATGAGGCAGACCAACAACATGTTTTTGCGTGTTTTTTTAGGTGGCTTTAAACTTATTCCATGGAGGTTAGGGGAGCACCAGACCTCCGTCGTAACACTACTACCAAAAGCTACAGAGACAGGCTCGTGTAGAACAGGGCCCCGTTAGAAGGGGGGACCCCCGAGGTGGGATAGGGCCTTTCAACATGAAGGTGTGGGCATCGGTAAGCAGGCCGTGCTGGGAAGCTGTACACAGCTAAGGAGGAGAAGAGAGACCTGTGACTGTGACCAAACCATCACACTTCCCAATGTTTTCACCAAATGACAAACCAGGGAGCCCTCTGCCATTTTTTCTGTGAATGAGCCAGAGTGGAAACAGGGGGGAAAAAAAAAATCCAAGCTTCTTTTGACTCATTTTTTCTGAGTAGCCCCCAGAAAGCATCAATGAAGCAACAAAATCTGTCCAATGGAATGTTTCACAAAAGCAGCAGTGAAAAATGTGGAGGAGGTTATGAGAAACTGACCTGCAGAAGTTGGAGCCGTGACCTTTGTTCATGCCCCTAGTTAGCAGTTTCTGTGTTAAGTCCTTGCTGTCCAAGGAGGTGCATTACCACCTGTTTGAAACAGCTCTGAGAGCAACTGGGAGAAGACACTCTTCAGATGCAGCTCCTCGGCCGGTCCGTGCACCCCGCGCTGTCAATCACCATCCAAGGCTGTCCAAACAAGGCCCGACTGCTTCCGGCGGGCAGCAGAGAACTGGGCCCTCGGCGTTGGGCCATCGCTGGGCCGGGCACCAGAACTCTGCTCTCTCCGGACGGCGGCGAGATTTCCAGCCCATCTGCTTGATGCCACTAACGGGGTCGATAATGCCAAGACTACAGTGGGGGAACTGCGTTGCCCTGGACTTCAGAGTCAGCCTCGTCCGTGGGTCCTAGGGCGTGCCCCATTTCGTCGGGGTTTTTAAACCTCCAGGGCAGAGATGCTCCATTCCGGCTGCACGTTAGAGTCACCTGGGGAGCTTTCAAACCCACCACCACGCAGGCCTCAGCTGACTCGAATTAAATCGGATGCTCTTCCTCCCCCCAAGGTGATTCTAAAAGTGCAGCCCGTGTTGTGGAGAACAGATCTAGGAGGATTCGAGTGAAAAAGGGAAACAGAACCATAAAGGAAATGCTAACTCAAAAGAAAAATGAGTAAAAGATAAAATGTTGCTACAAAAATGACCCCCTAATTATTACAAATGTACCCCACGTCTCCCAGGACAGCCCAGCTATCACCCTATTTCCACCTGAAAACCCTTCAGTTACTTACAATCCAGTTGTTGTTTTTAAACCTACTAAACTAAAATTACATTCAGCCTTCTGGAGAAGCCTCAATTCTTCTAAAATGGTTACTTAATTAGTCAAAGAGGTAAGACTAAATAAGATATGTGCTGTCCTCTCCTCATTACTGGCTCTTTGAACAATTAAACGAATGAAGAAAAAAAAGGCATCTTGTTTGGTCTAACACGATAAGCTCGGTTGTACCGGCCTCTCTGATACAACCCGCTTCATCTGTACTGCAAATGCCAGCATCCATGAGTACTGCAGATAGTCTAAACAAAGATCAATTCGGGAGGGAAGATGGATTGTTGAAGATTATGTCTGCTGACACTTATTCATAGTTAGCGTCTAAGTAATGTTGTCGTTGGATAAGTAACCGAAGCTGCCGCAGGCTAGCAGAGGAGCACGGAGGGGAGCGGAGGCAGGCGCGAGGCGGGGCCAGGAGGAGGAGAAATGAGCACTGTCACTGCAGGGTGTGCCCGCGAGGGGTCTGGGGACCGCGCCCGCTGCTGTGATAACCACCATCCACAGGCCAAACCCATACACATCAGCTCAGAGATTCAACTTTTGTCAAAAGTTAATTTTTTAATGCAAAACCCAAGTTAATAAAATGTTCCAGTAATCCCCTATCATCAAGTTTGACTCAGTTTGTGGTATGGAACTTCATTGATTCATATTTTTAGCTACGAAGTCAGGGCCTGCTTCCTGCCAACCATTTTCTCATGCTGCCCCCGCGCCGGGCGGCCCGCAGAGGTGCCCAGCTGCAGGCCCCGGGGGTGGGGGCCCCTGCGCTCTGCTTGAAATGAGGACACGCGAGAACTGGAGCCCAAATCAGTGTTCCCAAAGACAGGTGACTGTTAGGTCTTTCCACTGCCCGTTTTCGTGGCCTGGCACGAAAGCAGACTTCTGGCCGAAACGGCGGCTGAGAGGGTGTGCCACTTCTTTCATTTCTGTGTCTCATATCACATGGTTTAATTCTGTCATTTGTGGCCTGTGGCTGGATTACAAGAAGAAACAAAACTGAATCAAAGAAAACAGCGAAGAAGGAAGTGGAGTCACTGGTCCCCCTCTGTAGTAGCCAAAAAGTACATTACAAAACCAAGATTGAATCTTTGGTTAAAAAAAATAATAAAATAAAATAAAAACTTATATTCGATTACACAGTTGGGTTGGTTTGTGAATATGGTAATACATATAACCTTTAGAATGGAAGGCAGGATGAGCAGATGGAACCTAATTAATAGTGAAAAAGCATTAATCTGTCTTCCTAAGAGGAAGAAAAGTCAGTCATACTCTACAAAGGAACTTCTCTACAATTTAATAAACACAGGACTCACTCTACCACGGGGGGCTCATTACGAAATGGCCATGTTTGATGTAAGCCTGTAACAAATCCCAATAATTAGAATCACCTCACCCTATCCCATAAAGCTTAAATATACCATTAACACGAAGCCCAATTGTTTTATATCACCATGTACCCTTTTAAATCCATTATTCAATAAATAGCCTTTACAGAAAAAGAAGCAATAACTCATTGTTAGGAAGCTAAGAAAGGGAAAGATAAAATTAATTTACTATGAACTCAACTTTATTATTTCTCGGAAATTATAACACTTTTTTAAAAGGGAAGGTTCACATCTCGGCAGCCTCCCTGCAAGGCTACCAGGAACCCATTCCGTTCAGTGTCCACGCTACAGGACAGCGATGGGATTAAAAGCACAGGGTCCAAATCAGAGGGACTGAGAGTTCATCCCAGCTTTGCTACTGCTAGCAGTGTGCCACGGGCCAGTTAACTAAGGCTTCCAACCCTCCATTCCTTAACCTCTAAAATGGGGGTGAAATGCATACTTCAAAGTGTCTGGCACCTATGTATTCAATAAATTATACCTATTGCAAGAAAATGGTATATACATCTGAAAAAGTTAAAGTGAAAAAAAAAGGCACCTAGATTGCTAAGTGATGAGCAAAAAGGCATCTACTCCTAGCATGTGATAATGAAAAGACCCCAAATACTTTTTTTTTTTTAAGTTGCCCAGGAAAAAATACTTCCTGCCCTGGCTAGTTTGGCTCAATGGTAGAGCACTGGCCTTTGGATCAAAGGGTTGCAGGTTCGATTCCAGTAAAGGGCACATACCTCAGTTGCAGGTTTGATCCCTGGCCCTGGTCGGGGTCGTGAGTGAGGCAACCAATCAATGTGTGTCTCTCACATCAATGTTTCTCTCTCTCTCCTCCCTCCCTTCCACTCTATCTAGAAACCAATGGAAAAAGTATCCTCGAGTGAGGATTAACAAAAACGAAAACAACTTCCTGATTTCTACTACTGCTTGTCAAAACAAGATTAAGAATAAAATTCAAGGTAAGAAGTCAAGCTACAATTTACTTAAAACTATTTTGTATAAGAACATGTAATATTGTTAGTAGAAAGTGGTAAATATTTTTTATTAATTATCAGTAATAATCTTGATGATTTGGAAGAGGGTCCAAATTTATCTTTGGCCTCAAAATGTTTGAAAAGTTATTCAACATGTAAAATTGAAATGTCTCCATCTCCTCGCAATAGGAGACATACATGGAATTAGCAGGTTTGGGCCAAGTCCTCTATCCGCCCCTGTCCAAAGCAGACAAATGGGAAATACTGAGGACTCTACTTCTATTTCCACCAAAATTTTATATTCTGAGAAAATCAGCAAAAAGTAAGCCCTGACATGAAATCTCACTGGCTCTTCACTAGACAGACAAGAAAACAAAAATCAATCAATCAAAAATTGGATCAGGTCGATCAGGACCACAGAACTCCAAGACCCAATATCTAGTTCTGGCACTTAATAAGCTGTGCGGCCTTGAGCAAGTTACATTAACTTCTCCGAGCTTATTTCCTCACCTGTAAATTGGGGTTAATAATGCTTTTGTCAGGACTGGTGCAATGATTAAGTGCGATAAGACGGTTGAACATATCAAAATTATTTTAGAAAATCGCTTTATTATTTTAACAGATGACTTAAAATATTTTTTTTAAACACTCACCAAAAAGGAATTCAGTAAGGGGAATGAAAGCTACTATTTTAATCCTTTTAAGCCTAAAATGTACTACCAAAGTGAAATGATATCCTATATACACGCACAGTGTAAGGTATACATGAGTAGGCAAAGACAAAGCATATAGCCTCATCTTGGTCAAATTTGGTTTCTATCAGACAACTTAACAAATTCCAGTGTAAGCGTCTACTCAGCCAACAGTACTTGGAAATGGATCCTCTTCCTCAAAATTATTTCCTTCCACTGGCACTGGCCCATCACCACGAACATCATCGAGTGTTTTCACCGAATTAGTAGCTGGATGCAAGAGCTGAAGAACATCTTGAAACACGGCCATATTGTATCACATAGAATATAGCTTGGAAAAATATTACTTTTCACAAACAAAAATCTTGGCTGGAGGAAAGGAAAAGAGAAGATTAAAACAAATATCTCCAAGTAAAAAGTGTAGAAAAGGAACTGAAACAAAAACACTGAGAATTAAGTGTACTCAAGCCTCGTGCATTGTGGCTGCTTCCAGGAGATGCATTTTGAATATAACAAGATGAATTTCAACAGACCATGAACCAGAGATTTTCAACATGATAAAGGGGAAACGATATATATTCAATTTTTACAAGCACAGAGTGAGCAGAAAACGGAAAATTCTTCAGCTGCTGATAATGTGCTGATACAAGTGCACCCCCACAGAATCCCTAATGAACTGCCAGAAAAGTGGGGGAGGATTAAATAAACCAGGGAGAACACATGTTATATAAAGCACACTAACAATAGGTTAAATTATATATAAGCAGGCTGGCACAGATCTCTAATAACTTTCATAGTCATTTTTCTATTTTTAAATGAGAAAATCATTAAAGATCATTTGAATAACTTATTCAACCATTTACAATAACCTTTGTGAGCCCTCAAAGACAATAGAAACTCTTTACATAATATATGTAGGAGATGATGTAGACCATCTACTGTTTCTGCTGTTTAATGAGTGCCTACCATGAGTCAGACACCACACTTGGTACTTCAGGTCCCTCACTAGCCGTCTCTCAATAACACAAGAAGAGACACGGTGCTATTATCCGCATTTTGCAGATAAAGAGGAAGAGCAGTTAAGTAATTTTCCTTACATGAAGTCCTGCCCTGGGTTCTGCCATATTTTTAACATCTTGTCCATAATGACTAGCTCTGACACCAAAGCCAATGAAATAGTAAATACTCCAAAAGGACTGATGATAAGCAATAAACTAAATTTATCTATGAATGGAGGAAATTAAGTTCTGGGAAAAGACTAGTTATGCTTAAATATAGAAAAAGCAAGGTTCATAATGGATGACAGACTCTGTGCAAAACCAGATGTGATAGGAAATACAAGAAGAAAAAAAAGCCCAGAGGATAAAACAGAATTTTTCACTTGAAAAGTTTACAATCTCCCATCCCCCTTCCCATTGCCCTTTCCTCTCCTTTCAAAAAAGCCATATATTATAAACATACCCACAAAGCAACTTCTGAACCCATAAATACATAGAGATCAACCTATAAAAGGTCTATAAAAGTCAGAATTCAGAACCAGAATTATGGACCCTGCCTGACTGGTATACCATGACACTAATGTGTTGCTCATCCATTTACACTTACCTTCTCTACTCTTAAACTGCAATATAACATGTTTCATTCTTTTTCTCTAAAGTAGCCAATAATCTAATTTAAAGGTTAATGTTTCATTGTATATTTTGTGGCAAAACACCACAAAGCTCAACTCTTTAGCTACATCTGAATATGGAATACGCCTTCTTAATTATATTCACTGTCTTTTAGCTCAGTTCACTGAGTTACAGATGCCCAAAGAGGTCAGAATTAAACACAAAAAGCCTGGATTGGGGGCATCCTGCAGTTCAAGACATTGCTTCCCCAGTCAGGAAGTACTGTGGATATATTAAGGCAGATAAAGAATCATGCTGACTCAGTTTCATAGTGGCTTACAAAGGTCTACAAGGAAATGGGCAAGGAAACAGGTTAAAGATCAGTAGGCATATACTTGAAATGACGTGAGTACCAAGGTTATTCATTACCGCATTATTTGCACAGCAAAATTCTGCAAACAACTCAAGGGTCCATCACTGGGGGCCACTTAAATAAACTCTGAAACGTCTCCACAATAAAATGATATGAAGGTACAAAGAATGAGGAAGCTGTCTAGGTACTGACATGGAAAGATCTCCTATTTAAAAAGCAAGGTACAGGACACAGTATATAATATGCTTTGAGTAAGACAGTAAGGTTTATAAAAATATATATTAGCATGTGCTTATATTTGCACAAAAATTAAAAACTCAAAAAACTAATAAAAGAGGTTCTCTGTAGGAGATAGTGGGAAATAGGGGGATAAAGACTGTACTAACTATAACAATGTAAAATAAATTCTGTAGGCAATTAGAAGTTGCTAGAAAGGTTTTGATAATATGTACTAATCATAAATACCACTGTAGCCTAAAAGGATTTATCAAGTGTTTTATAAAAAGTAGCTACCTAGCCCTGGCTACTTTGGCTCAGCGGTTGGAGTGTTGGCCTGCAGACCAAAGTGTCAAGGGTTCAATTCCAATCAAGGGCATGTACCTTGGTTGCAGTTTGTCCCTGGCCCTGGTTGGGATTGTGCGGGAGATAAACCAATTGATGTGTCTCTCTCACATCAATGTTTCTCTCTCTCTCTCTCAATATTTCTCTTTCTGTTTCTCTCTTCCCCTACCTTCCCCCTTCCACTCTATCTGAAGATAAATGGAAAAATATCCTCAGGTAAGGATTTGGAAAAAAAAAAAAAAGTAGCTACCTATAGAGCATGTAACAAAACTTTGGAGATTTGATGAGGGAAGAAGAGAAATTGCCAGTGTGTGTTTCCAGGATGATCTTATTGTAGTGACTGCTCTAGACGCTCCAGCAATAGCTCTCATTTTCAGAAATGCCTTTCCCCAGGTGTGCCCTGCAGACGCTCAATGGCAGCTGCCTGTAGGAACATACCAGGAAAAACCTAAGAGTACTGTCTAGTCCAAAACAGCAGCTTCCTTTCAGAACTCTCCCCGAGCCCTAGAAAACCTTCCAAACCCCATAACAAGAAATATGAAGTAGGCAGACTCAAGAAGTGATCCTGACAGTGAAATCCGGGATGACAGGAGATCTGGGATGATGAAGTTGCTTATGACGTCATCCGGGTGATGAGCCTGAGTGATCAGTGTCAGTCAGGGTTAATCACAGGCTGCTGCCCAGAGGAAGCACATTGGCGCCAAGGTGTGAAGGTGACAAAAGGGGAAGAATGCCAAGTTGACAAGAGATGAATTGCAGTAAGATTTCGCAGGGCTGTGTAAACAGACAGAGCTGTGGCACAGAGCTGAAATGTGGGCAACGTTAATGGCATGCATTTAAGGAAAATGAAAATAAATTACACTTGGAGGATGATCAATGGGCTATGAGGTGTCAGTAAGAACCCAAGAAGAGGAACTGCTGGCCACTTGACGACTATTCACTAAAGTTTACAACCTAGTATATTGCTGTAGCCCAACGACCAACAGTAAACTGAAGGCTATCAGCTGAGTTATTAAAAATGTTTCCCTCTTAATGTACAAATCTGAAGTAGGCTTACACCTGGCATTCCATCTTAAATCTGGACCCTACCCACTGAAGTGCTAAAGCCAATAAAGAGGAGAGAAACGGTATCTATCAAGATAGGAAGAGGCTGAGAAGACCTATAAAGATTAGAATTCCTTTGTGAAAACTGAGAAAAGTGATAACCAAGTTCTTACTTCCTCCAAACCTGGTGAACATAAGAAATTAAAGCAAGCAATCTTTATAAAGTACGTGGCAAACTTAGAGAACTCATTACCCTACAGGAGGTACAAGTTGAATCTAAAAGTGACGTCTAAACAGGTTTAGATGGTTTCATGGGACATACGTGCATAATATAGTACTACTAGAAACAAAGACCATTTGAAGTATATTCCAAGGGAGAGGATCCTTGGCTGCCACCGTCTTTTGCCCTGTTAGCCAGCAAAGAACTCACAATGCAGTCCCACCTCTATCTCAGCTCTTAGGTCCACTGGCAGGGCTGACAGAGGGGGACTCAAAGCAAGATAATGTCAACCACAAAGCGTCGCATTAGAGAAGCACAAGGGAATTCACAACCAGTCTCCGTTCGCCATTGCTTTGGCTGCATCGTGTTCTTAGGACTGTAGAGATGAAGACTATTCTGAAAAAAATCAACTCCAATGAATCAAGTATACAAAAATAAGCAAGGCTAGGAAATCTGAAGGATTCAATCTCAAGACGACTATGAAATAATATGAAAAACTTCTCGGTGGATTAGGTAAATGAGGCAATCATCGTCGTTGTAAAGAGTCCTTGAGACTTACATAGGGAAAGGGTTGTCTACACGTGACAGTAAAGACACTGCCCAAGGCTGAGGGTGTAAACTGAGCACTTACCAGCTGCCATACACTGTGCCAGGTGCTCTGAGCTCTTGAGCTCATGTTTGCTCCTTTCGCTTTTGATTAATACCTCTACAGAAACAAGGAAAATAAAAACACCCTCGTTTGTAGAGGTGACCTGGAGTCCTGAGAATGTGACTGTACGATGATGACTCAGTGAGGTGATAAAACTATACATGCCATTAAACACATTAGGTGTTTTCTCAAAAGCTTATGTTTTGGGATAGAGTAATTCCCAGCTTTCCAGGAACTAATTACTATTCTCTTCCTAGCCTCAGTGCATGTATTTAAATTTTTCTTAATTTACTGAATACTTACAATGAGCATTACTCTGAATTTAACACTCCAGTTAATCTTGGGAAAGAGAGGAGAGCTCACAAGAAGCAAAAATAAAATGGGAATTTATGATCGCTCAGGAAATGTGCACATTATTAATGGAATTCAAAGCAAAGACATGTTCAATGTGAGTAACCCTTTTCAACAGTTTCCATTTAATACTGGAGTTAAATTTGAAAAATCAACAGACACTTCACTTAACTATCTAAAACCCAGCCTTTTGTAAAATATTGGTAATCCCGAATAGTGGAGGGTAGTGGGCAGGGTTTGGGGTTTCATTACTTCCAAAGGGGCCTGTTGATGTATGTGGATGTATAGTCTTAACAAATAACCATTCCAAGAAAGAAAAAAGGCCAAGAGACTATGGGGCAAAGACAGAAATCAGAGCCCATTAACTGACTGCAGAAGGGAAAGTGGAATTGCCTCTGGTTTTGGAGTCAAAATTTAATCAGGAAACCCAGAATGTCAGGAACAAAACAAAGGAACATTCAAGCGAAATGAACAGGGCAGCTACAAAGCCCACGTACTTTATTTCACAGTCAAGTGGTCAGCCCTGCTTCTCCTCCCAGCCAAACACCTCGAAAGTGGGGGACAGGGCTAATATCTGACTTAATTACCAGGTAATTCTTATCTGGATGCAATCAAACTGGTCTTAGATTATAAACAGAGGAAGAAAAGAAAAAGCAAGTTGGGATTCTCCAAGTCGGAGCAGGCTCCTGGTGGTTAAAAGTGACAGAGGAGAAAAGAAATTATCAAAAGGGAGCAAAAAGAAAGAAAAAAAAATACTAATTAGAAGAGCACAGTGACCAGAGGCTGTGGGCTTTGGGATAAAAAGCCCTAACATTGGCAGGAGGCGGGAGAACCAGCCATCTGGGAAAAATCATAAAAACGTCAGGCTCAACCTACAGACCTCAAAGGCTCCGGGGTGCATTCCAGTATTACCAACGAGTTCAATAACTGGTGTTCTTAATGAGGGTCCTGGTTCATTGAGAAAACTCACCATACTTTACCGGACCATGTCTGGTAATGACTGTGACATTTTAGAACCATTTGCAACCAAAGTAGCTATAACTGTTTCATTGTTTAAAGGATTAAGCAGATTTAGGCAGAATTCCCCCTTCCTGAACACTAGATAAATTAGTTACTATAAGGAAGGTTGTAGTTTTAGGTGTATCAAAGGGTCCCTATTCCTTTCAGTGGAATTCCACCCCCACCCCCACCCCCATTCCATTCTTAGCGTAGAAGGGAAAGAATACACAGAATTAATTATAGATCTCCAAGAAAATATCATGGCAATTTTTACCCCTTACTTTCACATAAATTTACAGGCTTTTCTAAGTGACAGGATAAACCACAGTCTCTGTTACATGAGGACTTACACTTAACAGAGATTAATAGGCCACACCTCAGGAGAACAGTGCTGTCATTCAGAACGATGCCCATGAACCAAAGGTAAGGTTCCAGTTCAGACATTCACGTCCATAAAATGCAAGTTAGTCATTTCAATGACTGCGGTGACTCAGCTACTAACTACTGGCCCCAACAACATCAAAAATAGAAATCACCAAATCTGTCCTCAGTGTTTTTATACATTTTTGCCCGTGCTCTGTAAACTGCACGTGTTAAGAGCAGAGAAACATTAAACGTGGAAGCACAACACAGACACGGCTCTCGTCCGTCGGACCACTCTTCTATCCATGAGGGGCTGTGACATGTTAGCAAGCCAAACCTGGTAGGCATGAAATGTCTTTTACAAGAGCAAGCCAGAATGATAGCAGACATTTACTTTTTACGTGTAGTTTTACAGAGCTGCAGCAGGGTTCAGGCTCCTAGAACAAAGTGAGCTAAATCTGCTTTGCAAGACAATGACCTTTTCAAGCAAGCTGTGATTGGTTTATTCCTTCCTCCACAGAGCAAAACGAAGAGTTCTTTAGCAGAGTCATCAGGATAAGGTGATTTTGTAAGGACTAATTCAGGTATTCCTGTTTCCAGGTGAAGAACACACATTCCTCACATCTTAGAGGACATGAGCGTAGTATTCTGCATGCATGCAATAAAATTCAGATAATTAATAAATCTTGAACAAGACATTATTTGAGGGCTAAATACTGTAATGATAAGAGAATGGCTGTTGTCTGTCACTAACACTAACCTCAATTTTTTTTTTTTAATTTTAAATCCCAATTTCATTTTTTAAAAGTCACAGGAAGAGGGCATTGGTCGTGTAGATTTCATGTCTTAGTTCTCAGCAGCAATAAGAAATAAACAGGAGCCGGAAGGAAGAAACAGAACACTAGTTTCAGTGTAGGAAATAACTTAATTCAGCATTCTGCCTGCCCTAGAAGCATCTGTCTTTAGCCTCACTGTATTAAAAAAAAATGTAAGAGGGAATGAAGACATGAATAAAACACACAAAGAAATAATCTAGAACTTAAAAGAAAAAAAAAAATGAATAGTGCAAGTTGCAACCCGCTTCCTATGGAGACATGTCGGAACACAAACCTATGTAAGTCTCCGGTCCTCACTGCCAGGCATACTGAAATAGAGGAAGGATGTAAGGGGATGTGAATTTTGTAAATACCCTAGATGACTCTGTTACCCACACCCACACCGCCCACCCCAGGTCACAACCCATCCACTCAGTGACTCACAGACTCATTTACTCGGTCAACTAATTTCATGGAGTACTTAACTGGGGAATTTTCTAATAGGTCCAATGGCACCAAATGGGTTCAGACTTTGTTCCAAGTCTCTCCCAATCGACAAATGGTTATCTCCTTCCTAGTCACAGGCACCTGCACACCAGCAGCCTCATAATGACAGTGACCTGAACTAACAGACCTAGTGGATTCTTCATCACTGTTGGCTTTCACTCAAACAGGGCAGCAGGAAAAGGGACAGCAGCTCCACTGGGAAGAAAGCCATGTGGGACAAATTAGGTGCCGCTGTAAGATTTAAAAGCTGGGGGGAAAATCGAGCTAACTAGAGGCAGCTGTTAGGATGTGGTTTCTGTGTTTATATTCTTCTCCTTCCCCCCCTAAAGCCTCTTATGGGTATTAGGAAGGAAAGCATGTGTATGACCCAATGGAAAGGATCAGCTCTCCTGACTGTACATGAGGCCGGAGACCATAACTCAGCACGTTAGAGACGAAAGTTACCTGCCAGGAGGATGAGGTAAACTGCTGTAAACCTTTACTTGATAATGTTTTAAAACCCTCTCTATCTGAATACAGTAGTGCGGCAGAAAACTGCACTGTGAGCAGACAGCAGCCGGGACAACCGAGAGAAACCCTACAGGAGCAATAAACCTGAGTTAACTGGAGTTAATTTAGGGTTGACCTCCGAATCTGCACATGGTACATCCTGTTGCTGTGGTGACCTTTGCACCCCTCCCCCACCCCCTTCCACCTTCCAGCTCTTAGCCTAAGATTTCAATGTGGCTCATTGCCAGTACCTTTCTCCTTTTTTGGGTGCAAAAGTGGTTCTGTTGATCCATACATATTTCACGAGGCTTTAACTTTTGGCTTTAACTGATAATTAATGTCACATACTATTTAAAATAACACAGAGAATGTATTGTTCTCACAAGATCCTCCCTTTCCCCTGCCTGCCCTGACCTCTCTTCCCTGCAATATTGTCCTCAATAACAGGCTTTCTTCCCTCCTTGCAAGGCCAATATGGGGGACAGAGAGGAAGCCGGGGGAAGGGAAGTATTTCTATTTCTCTTGGCAGTGAATAAAATGGTTTTCTAGGGGATGGAGTATAGCTCCCATCTTAATAAAACTCCTGTTTCCTATATAATATCACTCAGGTCACTTCAAGGTGAGAAGGTGATCAAAAACAGAGACCAGAGCAGGAGACTACACTTGTGAATAGTAAACAACAGCCCACATGCTGCAAATCAACACAGCAGGCCCGGCAAGCCCTCTACCCGTTGCTGCAGCTCCTCAAATACAGCAAATATCACACTTGCATGTGCTCAGAAAAATAGCTGTTGCAAATACCTAACTCAGGAAAGCCACATTTTACTTAGCTTAAAAAAAAAAAAATCCACTTACTTTCCCAAACTATGGTATTGTCACCGGTAACATAATAAATAAGCATCCATCGAAGTTGACTTTCTCTGGCTCATGTGATTTACATACACCGTTAGGCTTAGTGCAGAATAAAGAACAGGCTGGAATAGCATTGGTCTTAACTCTTCTCTTCCCACTGGGTAAATGAGGAATTTGATTCACAAAGGGAAACTTTTACTCCTCCCTCCCTCCCTCTCATCCACCTACCTAAGCATCTACCTGTTTTGTTTTTAATTTCTTCAATGCTTCAGTCTCTGCTACGCTACCCTGATCACAGACACACACGTATGTACAAAACACACACACACCACGCACAGCTAGTAATGTGATGTGGCAGAATTTTTACCTGAACCATAGACTAGCTGTATGACTTTGGCAAGTTGCATAACATCTTCAAAACTTCAGTCTCCTCTTCCGTAAAATCGGGATGGTAATTGCTGCCTCACAGGGCTCCCAAATAATATCACAGCACAGCAGCCGTAGGCGCCCTACAAATACTGGTCCCCACCTCTTCCCCTCACCCCAGGCACAGTGCACTTGAATATCCTTTAAATATAAACTTTACAGACCAGTTGAACAGGAAAGGGTTTCTTCTGGTGTTTGATGCTGGGAAAAGTCCTAAATGTTTCCCTTCTGTTGTCAGTTTCTTATTTGAGTACTTCTTACCTTTTCTTTCACAAATCTGTATTCTCATATCCTCAGTGGATTGTTTCAGTTCTCTATCTAATCTTTCTTAAAGGTAAAAAAATGTATATAACTATATTAATAATAGGTACCAATTCCTGTCATTGGCCTTGAAATTTAAAGCTATTTTTAAAAGTGTTAAAAATGTCCCTCTGCAATGAAAGCCAATTTTAAGTTGATGTCCTAAAAGAATTGTCCGCAAGTTCAAATGAAAACATTTATGAACCAGACTTCTGTGACAAATAACACATTTCAGCACATTAGGATAAAAAGCAGGAGAGGTTGGTGATCTTCTCCTACCCTCAGGATAGAAGCATGCTCACTTACACTGAAATAAACGTGAGCCGCTAACCCCCCACCTGCTGGAAAGGGCACAGCCCTCATTTCTTCTCCATCTCCAGACATCTGCAGTGGAGTTTGAGTTCAGTTCATCAATATCTTGAAGAAAAAGAAAACTGCTTTAAGATAATATTGCCTATTTTACTTTCTGGCCATTTAATGTAGAAACTTTTAAAACTAATGATTTTTCCCCCATGGATGTCAGGTTTTACTAACCTAAAGTGCAAACAATAAAAAATAATCTGGTGCTACATTTTAAATCAATACTCATCATGACGGAGACGGATACGTGGGAGCTGAACTTGCATCTTTTCGGATGAAAATTCGAAGCCTGTCTTCTTTTTCTTCTTTGCCTCTCAACAAAGTTTGGGGTGGGGTGGGGGTGGGGGCGGGTACCACAGGAGAGAAGAAAGTAAGACACGCATAAATCTTCAGTGTCCAACAGGGCCTCACTTTGCTTATCATGCTTGGCCCACATCTAAAGAAAAAGGACCAGACCCACCTGCTACATCCCTCCTCTCCTGGGCTCCTTAACACTCTTCCCTCCAACCCTCCCCAGGCCACCAGCTTCACAATAAATGCAGATAAGCTGTCAGAGCTTGACAGTCACAGACATCTATCCATCTGCTCACCACTTTCACTGAGTTTTTAAAATTCAGCACCATAAGAGGAAAATGGCGTTCAGCAAGGAACACAGACCCGGCTCCCGTGTGCGGAGCGCTGGCAATGCCCTAATTGCTGCGGCGGTTCATGCTGAAGCCGGAGTTGTACTGTAATATGGAAACGTGTAACCTTCACTGAAGCAAGACCTTCAAAAGCCAGATGACCGATGCCAGCCTCTAGGTGTCTTCTTTGCCACTCAGAATACGTGCTTCTCAGTTCAGTCCCCAAATGGCTTGGCATTTCCTAACCCACTCTGTGATCCACTTGTACCCACTCCTGAGCAGCTGTACTAGGAGACCTGATCTAGCCACCAGTGAAACAAAGCAAAGCCAGTGTCCCATGCTGTGGCCCACAGCCTCACACACAGTTTAAAATGTTAAGTATCATTCACCATAGAAATACACCACTCGAACCCTACGCTTCCCTCTCGCTCG
Organism: Tadarida brasiliensis; assembly: GCA_030848825.1. Classification (NCBI taxonomy): domain Eukaryota; kingdom Metazoa; phylum Chordata; class Mammalia; order Chiroptera; family Molossidae; genus Tadarida; species Tadarida brasiliensis. The sequence continues at coordinate 82,330,455 of CM061258.1, read as the reverse complement.
TGCAGACATACTTTCAAATGTTATGTCTCATGCAGTCAGCTTTCTGCCTGACTATTTCAGCTGAATATGCTCTTTGCAAAATGTTCTCTTTGTCCCATGCCTGTCGCGGTGTCAGCAGGCCCAGAGCAGCGGGGTCCCAGGTTCCCGATCAGGCGCTCCCTGGAGATGGAGGCTCAGAGGCCCAGCCTGGCCTGTCGGCACACACAAAGCATGACCCAGCTCTTCCCAGAGGACTGGGAGGGGAGGCAACTGCAACCTCATGGCTGGGCGTAAGCTCCCTGCTGGGTGAGACAGCACCACTCCACGGCAGGGCTCACCCACCACAAAGAACAGCAGAGCCCTGTGTGGCCACAGCCTTCTTCCCTTGTCCACAGTGGCGCAAAGGATGGCCACAAGGAGGCTGCTCCAGGCTTGGCTGATTCCAGAAGCTGAACTGTGAGCGCCAAATACCCATCCCACAGAACACTACTACAGTTTGGAGGGCTTTTAGAATTAACCCTAAACAGTGCTTTCTAGTTACAATCTGCTCAGCGAATGGGCTCCACAAAACTTCCCGGTCTTCTTTACACACGAACCCTGAGTGCAGTATCTCTTATTGTGAAACATGGATTTTCTAATTCCATACACATCTATATGCAGCTACGATGATTTATAAAAGAAAGAAATCTCAGATAATCAAGGGGCTGTTAAATTAAGTAAGAAGGAAATTGGAAGGAGACCAACTAAAATTACACAGTGTAATTAAAAGGGTGTCCTCTCTAAATTTCTAATAAAAGGCACTTGGTTGTTAGCGTTTATGACTGTGTTCGGTTTTTACGCCAGCATTCAATATCACACAGAGAAACAAAAACAATGAAAATTTACTATCAATAATTTCCATTCATTTAAACAAAAAACTGAAATCTGGCATTACGAAAATTACCTATAAAACTGGTCATTAAAACTGTCTGCCCTGCCAGCCCAGGCTGCCCTCCTCCCGTCAGCCCGGGGCTTGGCCTCCTTTGATCTTTCTTCCCCGGTTATTCACATCACTGGCAGAAGTAGTAGATCCACATCAAAATTAGGAAAATAATTCCTTAGCAGAAGAGGGCTTCACACGCAGCAAGCACCCCAGATGCTGACCCACGCAGAGCGGGGGAGCAAAACCACCCCAGAGCCCATCTGGGACTCAGATGCCTCGCCCCGTGTCCACCGCTCCATCAACAGCGTTAGGCAGAGGGAACGGGTCCTTGTTAGAATTATTTCTACCCCAAATTATCTGCTTCCCAAGACCAGAGACCTCCAAATATACAGCCTTTCTGCCTCCCACCCTCGCACTCCTCACACCACCGGCCCCCGCCGGCCGCCGCCGATTAAAATAAGATGACTGAGCGGTGCTTCTTGAAAGGTCGCGATAACAAATCCAATTTATGATTCTCAAAGGGACAAAACCAAAAGGTGGAAGAGTCTGAATAAGTGAAAAATGGTATTATCATTTAATTGTATTCATCAACAAGATCACCTCTCATTTAAGAAGCTGGGCTAGATAGCTGTGCTCAATGGAATGGAAAGGGGGAGGGCTGCAGGGCGGGCTGGGGCGGGAGGGAATCCCACCTGTCCTTCAAAGTACAACCCTGAGTTAAATTCTCCTCTATTATTTCCGTCCTTAAAGTAGTCAGATAGCAAGACGTTCAAAGGGACACAAAGCAGTCTGGTGGAGCCGCCTTCTTTCAAAGGGCCAGAGCAGCCATTCGAAGTTATTCAGGTCACAGAGAAATTACACTTCTTTATGTATCTATAAAGAATTCAGAGTTTTCCATTTTTATTAGCATTATTATAACGTGGAAGGTTTTCAGGCATATCACGAGAAGCGCATTTACAGAGAAGTGCTGAGCAGGCCGGCCTCACGCTCGCCGCCTGTCTTTACGAGGTGCCAAAGCCTGGCAGACATTTTGAAAAGCCTAATGAACACATACGACTCGACTACTTCAATTGCACGGTCTTGTTAACTTATAGACACACACAGCCAAACACTTTCCATGAGAAGGCAAACGATCCGTTATTTTTGTCAACTACTCAGATACACCAGGACGCCTGGTCCCGATGGAGGCGGGCTATGGGGGACCACACCCCTTCACAGAATTGTCACACTGTCACTGGGTCAGCACAATCAAAAAGGGTCTCGTTTTTTAAAATCCTTTCTTAAATGTTGCTACTGAAAAACTAAAATTGTCTTTTGATTCCTTTTTCAACACAGATCGTGTCCAAGTCCCGCGTTCCTGATACAAATTGCATGAACGTTGAAAAATCGGAATCCAGCTGTCTCACCAAACGCACCTTTCACTTGTCTCTCCCCTGCCTGCTCCCTGGCACTTTCTATGGCAGCCCTGATCCTTCCATAGCTGCACCGAGGCATAGACATGTAGTCAAAAGGGGAAGAGCAAGAAGGTCATATAGCAAGAGAGAATATTCTAGCAACGCAGGGCTGGATCTCTGCTATTTCAGTTATACCCCGCTGAGCCTCGCGTGCCAAAAATACGCTGGCGCTATTCAGAGACACTCATGATGACTCAATGGAGAATCGGGAGACCTGGGCACTTAGCTATGCGCCTATTCCCGATGATATTCTGTCTCAACTCATTTCCATCCTCACAGAAACATGAAAGTGGGGCAATGACAGAGAGGAAGCCCAGCAGGAACTGCCTGGCAGAATTCTGCCTAGCAACACAGCTTTATCACTCCACCACACAGAGGAGGCCAGAGTCCATGGACGAAAATAGTGACATTAAAACCAAGCTGGAAAAGCCATAGTTTAAGGAAAAGCTGCACAATTCATATCACCAAAAAACAAAACAAAACAAAAAACAGTGTTTGGTTTGATATTTAATCAGTAAGTTCAAATGAACCATTAGCAGATATTTTAACCCACGATGAACCAACTACTGTGAAGGCATATGCTCTTTGGCTATGTAAAACCACGCACTGCCTACAGAAACCCGAGTTTGTACAAATTCCACAGAAGGCAAAATAAAACGATTTGCTCAAGTCTTGACTCAGCTTTGCCCTTGATATGAGAAAAGAAGGCTGGGGTTAAGTCAACGCTCATTCAAATTTTGTATGTAAATATGTTAGGTTTTCTTTATTCTATTTCATTGATAGACACATATATCCAGAAGGCTATTTCTTTTAGTAATTTTTTTCTTTAATGATTCCAGGTTCTAATTGCAAACGTGAATATGACAGGACACAAACACGAGCTTACAATTTTCTCTTTTCTGAGAGGATATGGGGTTGTAGTCACACTGATCTTTCCATTGGTTCCAGTGATACATACTGGTGATCGGGCAGGCCAGGGTGGGGTTGGGGGGGCACTTTTAGTCTTAGAAGGGAATTAAACTAGCTAGTCTGATGCAGCCTGAAGCCACATCCTTGACCTGATTAATAACAAAAAGCACTTTAGTAGTAACCAAGGAATGAATGAATGTGCCAGGAGTAGTTATTTCAAATCATTTTCTCTGATCAATTTCATTTAAAGAAACTGGGGTAACTACATTTGTACCCAACTATGCAACAATTCTGACAACATACTAACATAACATTAAGGTAGGATATAAAGTGGTGAGTTAGGGAAAAGTAACAGATATCCTTCAAATGTATCTACTTTCTTAGAAGTTAAAGGATCTTCACATAAAATTTACATTCCTTACATGTCATCATTCAGTAGGTAAGTTCTAGCTACTTTTGTTACGTTATATAGAATAAAGCACCTGTATGAAAATAATTTCAGGTTATTCAATTAGAACTGTGTTTCTCCTATTCATTGCCGATGTTTCTTAGGAAGTAAATTTTACTGATAAATATGAAACTTGATTAATTACAACATCTATGAAATTTATAATGAGTTGTTCTATAACAACATAATGAAATTGTACAGAATCAGGAAAATGTACAAATCATTGAAGAATGTCTAGTCAAGCCATCTTACTAAGGACTCTGGATTCTTACAGACAGCAATGCTTGTGCAATCATCAATAGCCCAAGCAAGCAAAAAATTGGCCAAGAAAGTAAAATTCTCTTTTCAAAATATAGTTGACCCTTGAACAACATGAATTTGAACTGCATGAGTCCACTTACATGAGGATTTTTTCCAACAAATACATACAGTACTGTCAATGTATTTTCTCTTCCTTATAATTTTCTTTGATAACATTTTCTTTTCTCTAGCTTACTTTATTATAAAAATACAGTATATAATACATATAACAAAAAATATACGTTGACTCTTTTTGTTCAACAGTAGGCTATTAGTTAAATTTGGGGGGGACTCAAAATTTATACTTGGATTTTTGACTGTTCAGGGGTGTCGGTTCCAACATTATTCAAGGGCCAACTGTAGAATTTGAAATATAATTTTTAAAAAAATAAAAGCTCATCCAAAATGCCTACAATGATTGGACCCTAAACCACCTACTTGGTTACTGTTGAGGTCCATGCAGAATTAGTATTAAAATTTAATCATGGAGATCATACCCGTTGTTTAATCGGAGCACAGACACAGACAGAAGCACTCCTGCGATGCAGTGAGGATCTGAACGAGCTAACAGCGCTCCTACATAAAGGCCCGGTTGCGATATTCTGTCCATTTATTAATACAGGGGAGGCCTACTTAATGGACTGCTGAGGACAGAAGACAGCCACCACAAGAATACATGTTGTGTTTACCAGACTGTAAAAGCTGCAATAAGATCCCAGAATCCTCTTAGATGACTTAAAAGTTAAAGGGAATAACCTTCTAGACACACAAACTCAGTAGCAAAACAAGGAGTACAACAAATCGTTTCCAAATAAAATTTCTGAAAGACTTATTGCTTTGGCAAAAGCCACAAAATCTGCTTCATCTTCTATAAACAGTGATAAAGTAACACAAACAACTAAAGATAATTTCCTAAAAGACTTGAACCATTTTCTTCTGCAATAAAAAAAAAATAAGTAAGATGAAGGTAAACCTTGGGAAAAGCTGTGATTTTGTTCTTTTTATTAACTGAGCAATCTCAACTTGAATTATATCGCTAAGTTTATTTGCTAGTTACTCATTTCTAAGTGTCTCACACTAATAAAAATAAAATCTCAAGTGTTTTATAAAAGTAACGGGCCTGGAAAAATTGCTGAGGGTGTTTTTTAATATCATATAAGTTTATTTTATTTTTATGCCTTTGGGGTTGCAGAAATGACATGCAAGTTATTAACTATAATGTGGCCAGTGTAATTTCTACCACCAAATTAAAATAAATATAATCTTCAAGATGTTTCAAGTTTCCTAAAAAGGAAGAAAACCCTGAAAACCCGTTATAAATCAGTGATTGGATGGCACAGCATGTCCCTAGCTGTATGAACTTCTGTTCTCCATTTCTTCCTGGCAGATCATGCTTCGACAGTGAAATAAATTAAAAACAATTTTTTAAACACAGTGCACCTTGAAGGAAATAATTTACATAAAGTACTTCAAGAATTACTTGCTAAGTTAAAAATCAAAGTAATGACCCCAATAAGAGATTCCTGAATCACTAAGTAATTTCAAAGAAATGGAAAGAGAATGAAAGGCATTTTTCTCACTGGATGATAGACTCCTGATTAAATCTTCTTCTGACACCAAAGAGGGCCTTGTAGTAATAACAACCCTTCATTTCAACGAAGGTCATCATGAAAAGAATGATTATCGAATAAACCCAATCAGAAAAGACCTCAACATTTTTCAGGGCCTCCAATTCCTTGAGATTTCTAGGCATCCTGATTGACAGTCTTGTAAAACATAAGGGTAATTAAACTGACATGAAAAATCACTACGCTGCATAAATCCTAAAAGCAGTTTATCTAACCTTTTGATCCTTAGAGAACTCATAGTCGTGCTAGCACCTGTTCCTACTCACCATCCAATGACTTTCATAAAAAGATTAACACCCAACTATCACACCCTGTATAGTTTACACACATAATCCACATCCCCCACAGCATGGTTGCTGCGCTAATTACGCAGATAATAATACTTCTTGCTGGAAGTGATTCACAGCAACTCCGGTCTCTTCCCTAGGCATGAGCAGAACAGGGTCTTCCAGAAGGAAGCGTTGTGATGTTGAGATAAAACTTTTATTTTCAACCATGAACCCCTGAATAGTTAGCATATTAACTAGGTGTTGACGGTGTTTAAATTTCAAGTGGTTTCATAAAATCGGGTGGTGTTTTAAAGAATCTCAAATTATGACCTAACGTAAAATCTCCAATTATTTTTAAACGACCACTGAAATATACTGATAAAAAATAAGCTGGTCATATGTGGAAACACTTAGCTTTCACTGGCTTTCTCCTGGGTAGAAAGGTGTTCAGCCCATTTATCATGTGTCCATCTATAGTTCTCTGCCTTATTCTGGAGGCAACACACACACAAAATCTCTGAGTACCTGCAACTGACTTTAGATAAGGCTCTTTTCTCTAGCTTTTGGGGGAGACACACAGATACATTTACAAGAATTTCCTATAAGATTCCTGACTGTGTAAACATTGTCTCTCTCAAAAATCCAGAAGCTACTTTTGAATATTTGTGTGATATTAAAGAAAGGCAAAAATCACAGTCACGGAATCAACTAACCTTATTAGGAAGTTATAACATTATGAACAATATATTTAAATGCTCAAACAGCTCCTCAACTTTTTTTAAGTGATGCCCCCAAAAAAGTACCATATGTGAAGAGACAGCTCAACATTTATTTCTGCTTTCTTTTTCCACATGGATTTTTTACTTTATCTTGTTCTATTCTGAATGAAAACAAATTATTTAGGAACCACCATGTTTTGATGTTCAAAAATACCTATGTGAACCGTCAAGAGAAAACCAGGTATCTACTAGATATTCATGCAAAAAAGGATTTAGAGAAATGGCAAAGTCCCGCTTCTAAAATAAATTACCAGTAACCTCTTTTTCTTCTGCCTTTCTTTTTCTTCCATCTTTAAAATGACATGGTAATCTGAGGTTTTAAGGGGCACCTGACTGGCTTGTCAGGCTAAAGTGGCATATTAACTACACTCATTGTTGCACCATAGGGGCCTCAGTTTTTATCGTTTTGATATCCTCTCCAGGGTTTCACTCTCCTCTCTCAGAGCTCAATCATACTTTGTGGTGCTCTGTTCCTATATGAGGATGCAAGAGAGTTTCTATTTAAAAATACATTTGGGAGGAGGGGGTGTCAGGCAATACTGATTGAGAAGGCATTCCATGATGATCCCTTTTCAGTTAAAATGCGCACTTACGGTTTTGGATTTAACACCCCTGCCTTTGCAGTCAGACAGTCATTTAGCCGGAGTCAATCAAGCGTGTGATTAGAAATAATAACTCAAAAGCAATGAATTCAAAAAGATTAGATCTTTGCTGAAATGCACAAGTACAGCATCCTATTATGCGTTCTTTCCTCTGGTTTCTAGACAGCAGACGAAAAAAACAACAACAAAAACAATTCTCTTGCACTCTAAACGCTGGCTTCACTTAAACTCAGACTAATAACTCTTCTATCCCACAATCAGAAACTCGGTCAGCTGGAGATCTAATCAGCGAAAAGTGGGGTGTCCCTTTCATCTTTTGTTTGCCCTCCCAGTTATGCAAAAGCTGTGTTTTATACTGAATATGTCAGAAACGAGACACACCTTTTCTTATTTACACAGAATGAGAAAGATATACAGATAGAGTGTGATTAAAGTCCAAAGATGGTTCATATCCCAAACAACAAAGAATAATTTTCCACGTATAAATTATTCTTCAAATTATATGTCACTTCAGGATCTAGTATTTTATTTAAGAGGTTAGAGAGGTAATTAGAAAAAGTATGCTTGGATTTAATACGTATTATATTAAAATCAGTAACCCCAGTTCAGTCTTTCCATGTAGCACCTTATATCAAGTCAAAAGGATGTAATTTCATCTAAGAAGTTTGGAGAATTCAAGTGAATCATAAGATTTTAAATTATGTGGTGCTTTATCTTTAATCAGAGAGCCTATAATTCATAGTCAACAGTGCTAATAATGGGTAGAACAATTCTAAAGGGAAAAGGATTGACAAAAATGATGACTATTGTGCCTTAGAATATAATACAGAGGGGATGGTTTGATTTGCCTTCCCAGCAATGCTTAGTGTAGACAGCTCTATCGCGGCACCCGATGATGACACTAACATAATTCGCACAAATGAGGAGAGCAGAGGGCAGCCTGGGAATTGACACATTTCTGCAGACAATTCCCAAGGTTGAATAAACCACATGTGGGTAACTGGGAGCTAATGGAGGGTAGGGAAGATATATGAATAAAGTCCACAAACACTCTTAAAAAATAAAAAGTTCCAGAGTTTATATTTTTTAAAGGAAGAAATAAAAGATCCACATTTCTGTTTTTAACAGAAAGTATCTTGCCAGCTAAGAAATACCTGAACATGTTGAACCACTGGCTGCACCAATAAGGGCTTCACATAAAGGTCTACTATACTCACCACCGTTGTGGTCTTAGAAAATGCTAGTAAGAAAATTTGTAGGGGCCAATCCTTTTTGTTCAACCAATAAAACTCATAATTTAAAAAAGTCAAAATATGAATTTGGACAAATGTGGGTATTTTCTATTGACTATTTTTCTGCATCTATTAAGACAATTAGAAACATTTTTCCCTTTATTCTGTGAAGAGGATGATTTATGTGACAAATTCCATGTGTTCTTGGAATATCCCAAATTGTCCATGATACTGTGTGTGTGTGCACGTATGGGTATAAACTCAGTTTGCTAATGCTTTAGGTTGGATTTTGCATTTTTGTTAAGGTAGCAGACTAACCTAGATTATTCTCTTTTTCAATCTTTTAAAATATTTTTCAATTATAGTTGACATACAATATAACATTAGTTTAGGTGTACAACATAGTGATTAGACATTTATATATCTTACAAAGTGATTACCCTGATAAGTCTAGTAGAGTTGGGTATTTTTGTTGTTGTTATTGTTAATCCTCACCCGAGGATATTTTTCCATTGATTTTTAGATAGAGTGGAAGGGAGGGAGGGAGGGCGGTGAGAGAGAGAGAGAGAAACATCGGTGTGAAAGAGACACATCGATGGGTTGACAACTATCCCGACCGGGGCTGGGGATTGAGCCTGCAACCCAGGTACCTGCCCTCAACTGGAATCAAACCCGAGACCTTTGGTCCGAGGGCCAATACTCCAACCATTGAGCCAAATAGCCCAGAGCAAGTTGAATATTTTTTACTACATTTGAAAATAGCCAGACCTGAAATTCTTATTTTCTTCCAGGAGATAGTCAGGGGATCAATTTCTACCCCTTTGCCTGATCATAACATCCCAGAGCAGAGGGCACATCAGTGGTCTCACAGAGGAAATACCGACCACCCTTAACTGACTTGTACAGAAGGATCCTCAGAGCCAGATCTAAATGCTGCATCTCTCCAGCTTCAACCTCGAAAAATCGACCCTGACTTAGCGCGTAGCATTACTCCCTCCCCTAGCTTACCATTACATTTCAATGCAAAAAAAGTTTCTGTGTGTGTGTGTGTGTCTGTCTGTCTGTCTCTGTCTCTCTCTCACACACACACACACACACACAATCTCCTAGTAGAAAATGGATCAGAAGCCGCGCTCCCTATTCCTTCAACCATTCAGGTTAAGGTTCCATTCAAGAAATATTCATTCATTACCAACCAGATCCTGGTCACAGTACCAGAAACTGGGAGAGATGTTAATGTCGATGAAACAGATTCCTGCTCTGATGCATTTACCTCCTAATCAGAGAAGCAGGTAGAGTCACCTCCGGCACCACCCTCCCGCCGCTCACAACTTGCCCAGTTATCAGCAACTTTAGACTTTACAATAACAAGAGGAAAAGGAACTAAAATAGAAAGAAAAGAAATTCATTCTGAGAAGCGAGTTTATCCCAAAGAGTTTGTATTTGTTCAAAAATGAAAAAGAATTTAAAACCACTAATAAAATAAATACCATTCTTCTTTTCAACCTTCTACTGAGAGAACCATGAGATGTGTAATACAAGATGAGCCCTGAAGTGCTCTGCTGGGGCCACAGTAAAATTGGAATGGAAGTGAAAACAAAATACAATGTAATTGTTTGCCACACAGAAAGGCATCCACTTAAAATAAGTGAACCTATAAATATTTAGATTAAAAATCATGCATTTCAAGAAATAAACAAAAAAGACATTCCCCGGCACACTAGCGACAATCCTTCGTTTACTCATGAAACAGAGATCGGCTGAGTTCCTACTATGTGCCAAGTACCTTTACATGCATAATTAACGTGCAAGCCGAAGACTTCGTAGTCAGTCCTGCCAGGAATTCTCCTCTATCTCTTTTGAACCAGTAAGGCCACAGGAGGAAAATTTGAAGCTTTCGGTGCTAATTCAATAACAAAATCTTATTTATTTCTGTTACTTTATATCGGTAAGAAGTGTGTGAGCATGAAATTCATTTTACACAAAATTCATTATATGAACTTGCGACATGTGCATGCACTGGTTCTTCCCTCCATTTCCAAACACTAATTGACAGCACTTGAAAACAGTGATTCAGCTCCCACATGTCACAGGATTCCCAGGGACTGTAGATTCCTCAGGCCAGCAGACTGACAAATCAAAAGATAAGAAGTACCTCTCAGCTTGAATCAACTGAAATGTGTCAGAAAATACATTTGTCATAATCTTCAGAAATGTCAGGTTTGGCGATGACGGGAGAGGCAGTTTCCCTGACAGTTTTAGCACACCAAAGTTTCAGAGTCCAAGTTAGAATGAGGAGGGGAAAACCCACTTTTGTCTGCTATTTTGGAGAAAACTATACATGCAACAAGAGGAAATGTCTGACATGCCACCTGAGTCTCTGACAAAAATGTGGTAAAATGCCTGACTGCCTAATTAGTGAAACACACTTGGAAAATGTCCACTAAGACTAAACGGATTAAGGGATCTTTCAGTGTCTCTGCTTATGCAAACCATGCTGCTCACTCTACAAAGGTGTCCAGCTTCACTTTCCTTCCTATTCCCAGCATGCCTTACGCTAACTGGGTAATTTTTTTTTTAATCCTCACCCAAGGGTATTTTTCCATTTATCTTTAGATAGAGTGGGAGGGAGGGCGAGAGAGAGAAACATCGATGTGAGAGAGACACATCGACTGGCTGCCTCCCGCACGACCCCGACCAGGGCGGGACGAACCACAACCGAGGTATGTGCCCTTGACCGGAATCGAACCCGCAACTCTATGGTCCGTGGGCCGACGCTCTAACCACTGACCCAAACCGGCCAGGGCTAACTGGGTACTTTTATAACGTGTGCCGATGAATGAATGAACCAATAGCATCAAGCGAAAATGTTGAGACACTAAAACTTAGCTAAAGATGATACATGACTTGCCTCTATTGGACCTTGCATGTCATCTATTAATCTTGGCAAATTAAAAAAAAACAAAAATCAAAGAAATTAACACCCAAGTAGGCAAATTCGAATCTCTTATCAAATTCAGTCCTTTCTGAATTCAAGAGCTGGACTTTCCTCTATCTTTCATCACCACCACCATGCCCTCCTCACCCACAGCACACTCACATAATCATATTCTACAAATTGTGGCTAACAGAAGAAACAGCTTAATCAGTTCTCCAAGAGGCACTACACAGAGCCAAAACCCATGTTTCCACCTCTGGCTACAAAACTCTGACTCCTCCAATTTCCCATTTGTAAATAGATCTCCAAAAGAAATCAGCCCGAGGGCACTAAATGGCTGTGGATCTCTGCAGGAGCACTGAACTCTGACAACTGGCAAACCGGATGAGCCTCTCAGAGGGGAGCTGCACAGTGCCTGATTCAGACACACTCGCTCCAAGTAATCTAACAACTCCGGCGCTGTCAGCCTTCATCCGATTTTCATTTATAAATGAAGTTGCACAAATCTGCAACAATAAAGGATATTGACAAAATCTTTGTTAACACTTGGCATCTCTCATTTTTTAAAATACAAAAACAAGATCCCCATTCGGGCAACTCCTAATTGTGCTGGCCACGTTTCATTTACTTTCACCACCAATTCAGCAGCAATCTGTCAATATTTGTAGCGTAAATTGTAAATTACCAAATACTCAAAATTACTTATTCCAAACTGATCATGCATTTACATATTTATGAATGTTGTGCACTGAAAGGAAGTTAAAAATCATTTCTTTATTGCCTAAGTCTACACATACCTTCTTCCAAATGAGAGCTGTACCAAGTCAATTAAAAGAGATACTTAAAAAATACAATTTTCTGACTTAATATGGGTTCTGTATTTTCAACCTGGCTTCACAATCATTTTCCTTTTCAAAGGAGCAAAGTCAAATGTAATTTTTCACTGTATTTGACAAATGTAACATAATGTAATATGAGACATCACTGCAAAGGACTGTTATTCCACCATTTTCCAAGAGTTAGTCGTTTCAAGATATGTGTTCTTCAGTAAGCATTTACTGAGCATGAACGCTGGCACTGCCACACCTGGTTAAGGAAACAGTGGGAAAAACAGACTGGGAAGTCCCTTCTGTTAACTTATGGGCCAAAACACAAAAACAAAAGCAAAAGGGGCAAACAATTATAATATAAAATAACTAGGACAATTATGGAGTTTTGTGTAAAATTGTAGGTGCATGGCAGCAGGATAACGAATGTGGCCTGAGCATTGGAGAATGAACAGGAATGAACAAGGTGAAGAAGGAGACGAATGTCCCAGATTTGGATCACCACGTGGGAAAGGGGGTGAGAAAGCATGACTTGAAGGGAAGGGTAAGTAATTTGGTATGTCTAGAAGATAGTGGGTAGGGAGGCAGTGGTACATCTTACTATGAGAAGGCGGGGATAGAAGGGGCTCTTCCTACTATGAAGTTAGGAGCAATGAAAGGTTTTTAATTAAGAAAAAAAAAAGATCAGATTCATATTTTTGAAAGGTAACAAGATGGGTTACCTTCTGCCATAAAGACCTGACAGAAGATAACATTCGCAGAAAAATCTAACAGAAAATGGGTTCGTGAAATAGAAGTAAGGACAAAGACACATTAAGAAGCTACCATGAGGGTCCAAGGGTTCAAGATGGGGTTCTGCACTCAGCCCTTCCAGCCCTTGCTGCACGAACAAGGGTCCTGGTCCCAGGAAGCAGGGCTGGGCCACCTTCTACCCAGAGGTCACCAGTCACTCATCACACCAGGGACGGGCACCTGATTCAAGGGCAAAATTCCCTAAGTGCCAATACTTCCTATTTTAGTCTTCTCAACCAAAAGAACCCAACAAAAACAATGTGGCCTGGTTAAGGTCAAGTCAACAAAATTCAACAACAGATTATGTGTGGGAGGCCAAGGAATACAAAAGTGTAGAGAATATGTTTTGAAATTGGCAAGACCTAAACACATCTCCTGAGCCCTCTGAGCTGCCTGACGGTAAGAGTTACTTACCATCCCGTTTTCTTATCTGTCACAGAGGAATCATACCTAGTTCATTGGATTGTTGCAAGATTACACTAAAAACACTATAACTATTATCATTATTAAATAGGGGGTGAGAAAAATGAAGGCGAGGAGGTTACAGGTACTATTTTGGTAGATTTCAGTTCATGTTACTATGGAAGAAAAAACAAGTTAATGTGACTTTGGTTTTAGAGCAGTTGTTTTTAGAGCGGAGAGAGATAGGTATTGGAGACAGAGCTATTTAGATAGAAGAGAATACCCTCCTACTCCACTTGACTTCTTTTTTATTTGAAGTTCAGTTTTTAGAATGTAATACATCCCCGTATCTCCCCAGTTTTTAAATGAATGCATGTCTGCCTAAAAACACACACACACACAAAAACAAATAAAACACTCACCTTCATTTCATAGCTTAGTACCATGCCCCTTTGCAGCTAGGTGACTAAGTAATAAAGTAATGACTAATATGTATGTATGGGCGTGGAGGGGGACGTGTTCCTTGTCATTCTTTTTTCTATCCTGGCGTCTTAAAGGTGAATCTCATGTCTGGAGCTTCAGCAGTCATTGGGAACCATGAGGACACAGGCTTCATCCTAAAAAGTGGCAGATGGCAGGGTTCTCCACTTGTCTGCAACCCTTGGCTGCACAGAATCACCTAGGAAACTTTTTGAAAAAGTACCCATGCCCCACCCTCAAATACCTTGACTTAATTGTCTGGGTTGGGACCAACACTCGTATTTGGGTATGAGTATTAAAAGCTCCCTAGATGACTAAAATGTGAAGCTCGAGTTAAAAACCACTGATTTAATTAAACACAGCCTCATCATCCCATTATATTATGTGCTTAGTCCACCAAGACTTCTGTTAAAATGACATATTATAAAACAATAATAATAGCTACCACTTATCAAACATCTCCATTATGCCACTGTGCTAGGTAGACTCCTTGCAAACCATTCCACATTCCATTCTCTAACTCCATCCCTGTAACAACACTCTGGTGTCAATATTATCATTTCCTTTTTACTTCCTGGAAAAGTGAGCTGCGTTAGGTTTCAATAATTGGCTTACGAGTCCCACAGGATAATATCCCAGCCCAGAACTGACTAAATCCAAGGCAGCTCTACGCACAGCACCGACCTGCCCCTCCAGATGTTTGACTTCCTTTTACTGCATCTGGTGGTGCCAGAGTAGGGGTGGGGCAGGAAGGAGGAGGGAGAGAATCTTGGTAATATTTACATCAATCTGGATACCCAGTAGTTAACTTCACTTCTTGGGTCATATAATTTGCTCAACAATGCACCTAACTGAAAGTCGCTTTGCTTTAAACCACTATGTAGAGCTACTTGATAAAGGTTTACATTTGTTTTCACACACACTTCTCTCTGATCTAGATCCAGAAATGTATCAAGTTCAGATTAAATTACAAAATGTGAACAGAAGCATCAAATCCTCACCCATTTTCAGCTTCCTGGTTTAAAAGTTTAAATAAATGGTGTGAAATGCATAGGAAAAAAATCATCCCTTTCTCTCCTAATGGTTAATGATAATTTATAGCCCTAGAACATTTGTAAATTTAACAGCCCGTCAAAGTGTCTGAGAGCACACCCGTTCTAAGGACTCATTAAATGACATTAAACATAACTTTTCATGAAGTACTGTACAGCATGAATGGGTGGGCAGGCTGGGAACAGCCACCACTACAATAATTTATCCTTTGTAATTTTGCCTTATTACTTGCAAAAACATTTGTTAGAGGGGGACAGTCAGCTACAAAGAAAGTACTTCACCACTTTGTCAATGCTATAAATGACAAAGGCAGAGACATCCTTACGAGCCTAAGGATGTGCTAAGTCTTTCTCCAGCCACCCCAAAATGGCAAGGAAGAAGTTATGTGGGAAAGTCTAACAGGATTTTAAAATTTTGTTTCTTTGAACAAGGTTGTACTGTTTCCAACTCACATCTTCCCCATATTCCAAAGAACATCAGTGAAAACAAACCAAAAATGTGTATTTTTTTTTATCCAATACACAAGTGGGAGAGTTCCCTCCTTTATCCAACTCATATTCTTAAAGTGGGATTTCTTTTGCTCCAGAAACATGTAAAGAGATGAGGCCTGACACAGGCCTTCCTGCAGTGTAGTGGACTTTCCCACACCATAAACAACCCCAACTCTGCCAAGGCATTCATCCCACCTTAGTAAGCCCAGCTGGGACAGCAATCAACGCTGTAATGAAAAGCGAATGTTAACTTGAAGGGACAGTGACCACAGACAGTGTCAGAGTGACAAGAGTCAGTGGTCCTAGTTCAGCATTCCTACCTGCACAGGAAACACCTTTCATGTTTTCCTTACAACCACCCAGCCACGCAACGCCCATGGTTTTCATTCTCTCACTACACACTCTACGACTGCAGACTTAATAGAATTCAAAACCTTGAACTCTCAGTGCATGAAGCATAATACAGTAATTGTGCTGATGGCATAATTTTTACTGCTATAAAGTAGATCACTTATTTGGTCTAAGCTTAGCTTAAAAGACTGAGTTTTTCCCTCTCCTTCTAGACATGAGGTCCCAGAGTCTCAGCACAGGAGTCTGTGTTTCTCTGCCAAATTCTGCGTATCTCCTTGACTAGCTTTGTTGACCAAAAATATCCTCTCTCCAAACTTCGATAATTTGGTGGTGAGTTTCTGCAGCAGAAAGTGTTTTCCTGTATGAAAGTGAAGTGATGGGATTAACTTCACCTAAAAAAAAAAAAGCAGTCATTTTGAAAATGACCCCACCAAAGTCACAAATAACCGTAGCTAATTCACTTTAGACTGTTCTCATGCATATGTGACAATGTATATGACAGTCCCAGCAAAATTAGTGGCTGCCATATGTGAGCCGCTGTTTACCTTTAAAACATCCTTTCTGAACAACATTACTTAAAGGAAAAAATACGGCTTTCACAAAGATTATATTTTATATATAAACATTCACTTGCCAACCACTTAATAGAGTCCCAGCCAAACAATTCAAAAGTAATTTTAGTGATTTTTCTTGGATTAACTTTAGTGTTTCCATAAACTTTCTGTGCTTTCATCTAGCATGCAAAAGGCTGGCCCCCACACAACCCAAAATGAGAACATCTAAATACGGTGGAGGGTTGATCAATTAACAGAAGAAAAACTCTCACCAAAATAACTTCTGAATTTATGCTGCAGCAACGAATTTTTTAATTCTACTCAGAGCTAAAAAACAAGGGAGATTTTTTTTCCCCCCTTGAATAACCAAACCAGTGCTTTCACTCAACTGAGGGAATTTAGTTGGCTGCTTTGACTTCGGGTGACTTAGCTCACACACATGCTCTGACTTGACAGGTGAGGTGTTTTGAGACTGTCTCGTGGG
This sequence comes from Tadarida brasiliensis, assembly GCA_030848825.1. Classification (NCBI taxonomy): domain Eukaryota; kingdom Metazoa; phylum Chordata; class Mammalia; order Chiroptera; family Molossidae; genus Tadarida; species Tadarida brasiliensis. The sequence continues at coordinate 82,313,561 of CM061258.1, read as the reverse complement.
CACTTCTGTTTTTAGCAACCGCCATTAAGTTAGTACCACTATTAAACTCGCAATTAGCTGATTTCTTCCAACATATATGGGCAAAGCAGAACCAAGACAAGAGAAAGAAAATCGTCATCAAGCAGCATGCCTTCTTGGTCTTTCCTGTCACTATATCAATTTATACAAACTACCCAACATGTGACAATTTCAAACACTTTGTTCACATCGAAAATTCTAATTCTAATTCCTTATTAACCACTGTTAAGTAAGAATTACCAGATTATTCCAAAGCTAATATTCCATAATAGCAAGCAGACACAAGTTGAACCGTCATCTAAAATTAGCTTATTCACTGTAAAATAAAGATCGAATGTTAAGGTATAAAATTATTCTAAATCCCCAAACACACCAGAACCAATTGTGAAATTAAATGTGACACTTTCCATAATTCAAACTACAGTCCTTGGTTTTCGTCTTTCTCCTCTGCTACCCCTAAATTAAATTAGTCTTATTGATTATAACTCAGAAATCCCTGTCTTGTTACCATGATTTTCAAATTTTAATAAAAAGTACAATTCAGTTGTACATAGTTAAGCTAGCTTTCTTAAATTACAATGTAGGAGATTAAGTATAGACTCAGTGACTGTCTCAGTATTATAGCTTACAGACACAATAAAGCGAATTTCTTTGCTAGCTTAAAACAATTGGTAAATTCATGCATCACAAACCTGTTTTCAGTCTACTACCATGATGGATGATCACTCATTATTGAAGTAAGATCATATGAATTGATTAGCAATGTTATTTACCTAAACACTGGCTGCACATAGGCCCTGGAATTAAATAGAGGCCCTAGTCCATTTAGAATGTGTTATGGGGTACAAATGGTGCTTAATAGCTTTAGTAAAAGCGGAACCACCAAATTAAAATTCAAAGTTCATTGTGCTAGAAAACTGAAGAGTACACACTATATTGTCTATAAATTTACTAGTGAGACATCCCTACTACGCACAGCGGCTTTGTTGGACCAAAAGCCCACATCGGTGCATTGTCCTTACAAGATATCTCTTTGATGTAATAATAATTATATAATAAACAGCCTCAAAGAACACATTTATTGAACTCAGACTGCTTGAGCATTGCTTTCGATGTACAGGGATTTAAATTTGATTTTGATTTTTCAACTTAAGAGAAAAACATTTCTTAGCAGCTCTCCTTAACAATCACAGTTGATGGAGCTCTGAGCCCTATTCTTTACTGAAAACAGAAAGGATCTGGTAACCCCCACCCACCTCCAGGCCTTTCCTCCTGCCTCCGCAGTCCAAGGCTGTGTCACTAACTAATCTCAAGCCGTTCATATTTGTGAACAGTGCTGAGTGACCTCCCTTCACGGCTAATGCTAGATTTTATACAGCAGCATCAGATACACTGTAACAACTCCTGTTACTGCACTGACAATTGCTTTTTTCTACGAAAGAACAGATATGTACCCCTTTTCAGTCTTCTTGTCATAATAATATTTAAGTGATTTACTTCTATCTTTTATTTTTTGTTTATTAACTTTAGTGGAATTAATCTAAAAATATTACTGAAGAGGGATATTAGAGTACCTGGGTGAATTGATTTGAGCTCTCGTCTCTCTTCTTCCCCTCAAATGGAGATGAAACATTCATGTTCCCTACATAGATATAATAATAAATGTTATTGGCCACTTTATCACCTGAAGAATTGTCACCAAGGGAATGTTTCACATGCAAATGCCTGTATCAGAGTTGCCTCCTTCCTCAACAGAATGCAAGCCAAGACTTCACTGACTAGTGCCTGGTCATGTACATCGCACACCAAGAATAACTGAGGGTGCTACTTAAGATGAGAATACATTAGCAGTTACAGAGCATTAAGCCATTGTTTCTGTGTCATAAGGCACCAATTCTCAGCTGTAAACACATTTATATATATTTAAGTGTAATGTTGCATTTATTAAAGCATGTCTTTTAGATGATGATGAAATTCAATTTCAGTTCCACAATGATGTTTACACAAGCTGCAAACATTTGTTTTTACTAGAGAAGAGTGAGTCCTATTCATTAGCACTGCTCACTGTCAATTTATGAAATACATTTTTATTTTCACCATCAGAGCTATAGAAAGCTAGTTTCAAAATATATGCCATTACTCAATAAGTTAAAATATAGCATCAAGATGAACTAGGCTAGATCTACAGTAATCTATAATTCAAATAATTAAAAAATTAATGCTTATTAATTTCTTTTTTTAAAATATATGTTTTATTGATTTTTTAAAGAGAGAGGAAGGGATCAGAAGAGAGAGACAGAGACTTGATTGGCTGCCTCCTGTATGCCCCCCACTGGGGATCGAGCCCACAACCTGGACATGTGCCCTGACCGGGAATCAAACCAGTGATCTCTTGATACATGGGATGGTGCTCAATCCACTATGCCACACCGGCTGGGCGGTTATTAATTTCTTACCATGTGCCATGCACAGAGCTAATCATTTCACGAATACGAACTCAATGTCATCTGTAAAATAGCAGTGTGAGGTAGGTACTATTACCATCCCTATTCTACAGATAGGAAAAAATGATGCACCAAGAATTTGAATTACTTGCCTAAGACTACATAGCTAGAAAGTGGCAGGTAATTAGTTCTAGAGCTTATGCTCTAATTTCTAAAATAAGCCAGTATGTCATGATGCCTCTTAAGAAGCCTTAAGATGCTGCCTATTACCAGCGCCAGGAGTACTTTAATTTTAAAAAGAAAGTAATAGGTTTATTAAGTTATACATATAGTAGCACTTTACAAAGATCATATTAGACATAGTCTCAAAAATGTATTAGCACATAAGATGAAACATAAAACAAAAAGTAACCAGAATAGTTTGTATAAATTGATTACCTCTTGCTCCACTATTCCAAATCCATTCATTATGAAAATCTGTCACTAGGTCTATATAATATTCAAAGTAATTCTTTTTGTTTCCTACTTAGACTACAAGCTATTCATGATCTGGAAAAGCAGCTAATCTATACATTATTGAAAATGCCACACCATATTGTACCCAGAGAACCTTTGATAAATACTAAATATTACATTGACAATGAGTAATGGCAACTGAAAACAAAATTACTATGTAGCTCAAAGATGAAATATGAAGCCAAAGTAAAATGGATGTGAGTCCCATTCAAAATGTCCCTTAGTGTTTCGAGGTCTGTGAAAAGAGAACTCCTTATTTCGGACAAAAAAGGTAGAATTTTGAGGTCTAGGAAAGATAATGACATCACTCCTGATTAACATTATAACACTAAAAAAACGAATCATATGAAAAGGACATGAGGAAGGATGGACAAGCCAGCTCATATAATTGTTTTATTTTTTTTCATATACAGAAACTAAATGCAAACAGGCTAGCCTATTATCTGAAACTGTGGTTTTTAAATATCCTAAATGATCTTCTGAAAGTCTCATTTATTTGCCTCTGGTGAAAGGAATAGGGGAAGGAAGGAAGGAGATGTTTTCATTCTGCATCTCTGAATTGCTTGTCTACTGTTTGAAAATTACTTTGTGCATATATTACCAATTATTTTAAGAATAAAAATTTAAGTGTCATTCTATACTCAATCGAAACTTGCAATATTTAACAAATTCTACTTAGAGTTAGTTATTTAAATAATAAATAGTTACTGAATAATTCTAAATATTTTGCATCTGAAGTAACAGGCCAGGGAGAAAATATAAAACTATATTTAAATATACACAGTAGGTTTACAGTTGTGAGTACGCAAACACAGAGTTTATTCTTGTATTATTATTTATTAATTATTGCATTTTTTTCCTTATGAACAACTGTAAACCTACTTTTGCCCCACTCTGTATATGTAAACTCTATACTTTCCATATACATGGTATATACAGATATACATGTATATATATACACATATACATGTGTACTTATACACATACATATGTACATATATACATATACATTTTGCCCATAGTAAAACTATAATTATAGACATCCCCAGAGCAAACAATTTTCCCAGACACCAAAAATATTACTGGTTTATATAGAAAACAAGAACAATTCTTTGTACTGAAGACTGATAGGTGTGAAATAAGTAGCTGATATCAAATGTTTATTGTATCTACTTTTTTTATACAAATGAATTATAATTTGGAGATGCAGAGATATATATTTTCATAGTAAGATACAGAAGATAAATACTTATTTACATCGCCTTAAATGATCTCTACAGCACAAAATATTTTAACCATTTTCAATTAAAAATTTTGACAAAGCATTAATCTTTCCCTATAAAAAAGAAGAGAAAGAATAAAGATATCCAAAGAGCTTTTCAAGGCTTCAGTTGGGGTCAGATTTCACAAAGTAATGCATGTATTGAGGTGTTTTGCATTTATTTGAAATTTCTTGGGTATCACTGATTCTCTTCACTGGTCCATAACAGGATGGGTGCCAGTTTCAGAAGGAAGCAACGGGCCAGCCACTGAAAGGGAGCCCCAGGCGGCCTTGGAGAGGTGCCTTCTAGTCACCAGCGCGTGGCCAAGAGGGCCAGACCGGGTGAGGCCAGGAGCACCACTGTGCACACAGCTGCCTCTCCCATTCCTCCCATCTCTCCCTGCTCCATCTTCATTCTCCTCTCCCCTCTCCTTTGCTTTTTCTTTCCTCAAGGGCCTTGTCTTTCTTTTCTATCTTTATCCTGTTCTTCTCTTCTTTTCCTCACTTGCTTTCCTCTACTCCCTTCCCCAGTTTATTCTTCTCTCTCCTCTAACATAGTTCACATAGTTGAAGACTGTGACCTTCCACCAAAGCCTTGGCATACTTACAAGAATACACAAAATTATAATTCTTTGGGAAAATTCCAGCAGGGAAAAATGTCGGTCACAGTAGATGAGCAAGACCAACATATATACTGGACCTTCCAGCTGTCTTCACTGCACCTCCCTCCCCCAACCTCCCCCCACACACTATTTCCTTTTTCTAAGCACACAGTTCTCTGCCTGCCTGTGCACCCCCCTTCCCACATCCTGTCCCCCTCTTCTTTGCTCTTTTCTTCATCTTTATTACTCTAGTTGTGACACGTTTTCAGAATTAACCAAGTGCTCCACAACCCTCCCCTCTGAAGATACATAAACTCTCACCAAATTTTATGCAGAGAACAGTTCTGTCTCCCATCATTGCCCCGCCCCTTAGCAAGTCCAGAGCAGTCAATTTACAGATGTCTCTCAAACAATCCCAGGATAGAAACAATCCTGTATGCATCAAATGTTTTAATCTACGGTAGGAGACTCCCAATATGGTTCTTGAAGATATTCTTTGAAAGTATTTTCCTAATCTATTCACGTATCCAAATACATTTCATTTAAGCTAAGTTTTAAAACTGTCCTTTCAAAATAACGGCCAAGACTACATTTCAGAATTCACCTCAAAGGTCAGTATTTTATGTTTCTTACACACACTGAATCTGCACTAAATGCATTCTCATTATAAGTGCACTTTTATGTACAACGCAGAATATTTTCCCTACCTTGCTTTCCAATAAAAGCACACAGAGGTATAACAAGAAGGGAAAGTCCTTTAATAGCCAAAATTGAGTTCACTTTTTATGTGCACTCTGCTTTTTAAAAAGTTCTTCCTGCTTTCACTATTTGTGAGTCATTTGTTCATCTTAATGCCAATCACACCAAGACTCAGGGTCCCTTTCTGAAATGAACTCCTCCGAAAACATCATAAATGTGTTTTTCCTGACGAATTACATATAAACCAGCTAGCTGTACTCAAAAGAGCCAGGATCAGACGTGCAATTAGGCCGCAAAAATGTGTTGTGCTGACTCCATTTTTCCTGTCCCTTTCTGCATGGAAAAGGTAAGAGAGGAGAAATTTCCTGACCAGATGCCAAACGAGCCCCGGAATTTGTGGGGCGTCCCGGGCGGCGGCGGCGGCCCCTCTCCCGCTGCGAGCCCGGCGGACTCCGCGCACCGCTGGGGCACATTACTTCCGCTTTTCTAACTTTTCCACTTCTGAGCACCATCAATTATGCACTAGAATAACAGAGGCCTGGCGAGGCAGTGTAACAGAAAGGCCGATTATGACGATAAATAATTTAAACACGTGCGTGCCATGTTCCTTTTACCACTGATAGGAGGCCAGGGGGATGGGGTGCCCGTTGAAGATTCAAATGCAACATAACGACTGGTCTGGGCCAAGCAGGCGGTACACTCCACGGGGAACCTCCCCGTTCCCTGCCCACTGGGGAAAGGGGCAAAGTAAATGAACTGTTCGCTCAAGTACTCATACTTGCACAAACTGATTAAGAATCGAAAAGGCCACAGATCCTAATAACTGATGTGTATATTTGGCCCTAGAGGGAGCCCAGGAATTGCTGGGACCATCATTTTGGAAGTTTTGGGCATCTTATACCTTCGAGAAAAGGGTAAACAAGGACACATACAAAGATTTTAAGAGAAAAGACACACAGTTTCAATGTAAAGTTATTGGGTCTAGTGAACTTCAAGCTTGGAGACTCTCGGAGTCTACATTCACCGGGATGACTAGAACATACCTGGGAGCTGGCACAGGATAACACATGTAGAGACTGCTGATCTAATCCCCTTGAAACTACCCTCACGGTCTCTCCACTCTGATTCAGAAAAACTCTTCGAGTTTCTTTATTAGTATTCAGTTTTTTAAACCGTGATTCGAAAATTCAGAGCTGAGAAGACACTTCTCTATGTTCATATCCTGCAAAGCAAACAAGTACCCTCCCTGCAATGCCCTGGCAAGTTCAAAACTCAGCGACGGTGACAGCATCTGCAGGCCAGGAGGATGCTGTTCCTTCGCCACACTGGCAAACTAAATTTCAACCCGGGTCTTTAAAGGAGTGCACCCAAACTTGAAAAAAAATAAGTAAAGACAATTTCAAACTGAAAAAATTCAGATACCGGCCTTAAGTTTATTGATCTCCTTTATAAAGACAATGTCCAAGGTATAATGTGACATTTCTAATGCTTTAAAATGGTACAATATGCAAGCGCGAAAGGAGAAAGCATGAAACTAGGGACCAGCTGGGATGCTGATAAATTAAAAGCTGACCTTAAAACATGAAATTCAGGAGAACAGCCGTTAATTCATGTCAAATGATACTCAACTTCAATTTTGGAATGAGGCTCCCATTATCTAGAAATATTCCAAAATTAATCCTTAGTCTACATGAGAGCTAATATTACATTTCTAAATGCAAATTGACGAAAACTCTAGGGGGAAAAACCATTTTGAACTGTGGTTTCCAGAAGGCTTCAGGTTTAGTCATGTCAAATTAAAGGGGAGCAAAGCGTCTTAAAATAACATTCTTCTTAAATCGCATCCATATGATTTAGCAAATTGATATGGCCAACGTCAATAAATCATGATGCAGAGTTTTTATTTTAATGTATGACTGCTTTTATTTTTGCTTTAAGCCAACTCCTTGTAATTTTTTGCCCAAAGTTGGACGTATATTCTTGTCTAGGTGAAACAAGCTACTTCTCACGTAATGGGTTCCTGCTTTTCGATGTCAACCTACCGCTGGTGAGAGAAATCGTCCCAGCAGGTCAGCAGGGCACAGAGCTCCTTCTGTTATTGCACCATTAGCTGCCCTCAGTCCGCAGTTTTTGAATTTGTAGGGTTTTCACCACTTTTCAACGTGTACGTTTTTCTTAACTCCAGGGACTTCAGTTTGTGCTGACACATACCCAAGAAGCAATCTCCATGAAACTATCCTTTTAAGGCAAGCATTTTGTGCACTCCTTAATGATGGGTGTTTAAGAGAAATGTTAATTATGATAGATTTTGAGCCTTAGGTAACAGACATCCTCCCAGTGAGAGGGTTCACTACATTTAAGACCAAACTCCTCATTAAGAAATGTAGATGTATCAATTCATTTTGGGGCAGACACACTGACAGGGAAGCCCAGGTTAGCGAGAGCATTCGTTCTTGTGATGGATGGCCTCAGGAGTGGGCCAGCGCTCCACAGAGCCAGGCTAGTGTGCCAGACTGTGAGCCAATAACGCTTCTCAGGGACAATTAAAACTAAGGGACATTGGTTGGAAATATTATTAAAAGCATCAATGCTTTAAATATCATTCCCCTCTTTCTTATCCTTTGTCTGACTTTTTTTGTTTGTTTGTTTAAATAAGTCATTTAAGTGACCACATTAAATACTCTACATGCTACAATTCTTATTCTGAGTAGGTCTTAACTAATGTTAGCAATAAAACTAGCATGAAAATATATCTATCTTTTTTTTTTTTTTTATCCTCACCCGAGGACATTTTTCCATTTTTTGTTCAGATAGAGTGGGAGGGAGAGAGAGGAAGAGAGAGAGAGAGAAACATCGACGTGAAAGGGACACATCAAGTGGCTGCCACCCGCACGACCAACCAGGGCCGGGGACAAACCGCAACCGAGGTACGTGCCCTTAGCAGGAACCGAACCCAGGTCTCTCTGGACCGCAGGCCGACGCTCTAACCGCTGAGCCAAACCGGCCAGGGCAATATATCTATCTTTTATATGTGTGTATATTTTGTGTACATATATCTGTGACCCATATGACTCTCTCAAGTCACATTTCAGATCAACATTACTGTTAAATGAGAAGGAAAAAAATCCTTGAACCAAGATGCCATGACCTCAATCCCTTCTCACCCATGTGTGTGCATAAGTTTTCCTGCCCAGCTCTTCTGCAAAGATGGCAAACAGAATTTAATATTTCATGGAGCCCAAAGCACAAAGCATGTTCAAATTCAATACAAGGAAATGCTTTATCTCATCCTTTGTAGATTAATAATCCAAAACTGTGAGAAACTTCAGAAAGCCATGACAAGTGTTAACCAAATGACATGTTAAGTTTCTTCCGGACACTTGACCTATTAATAAAATGGAAAATCTGAAATAAAAGATTGTTTAGTTTATGAGTTTACTCTAAGATAGTTGTTTCCAAAAGAGTTGCTATATCAAATTACATTACTTATTACAGCTAAAAGAACTTAAAATATCATATCCAAATTTTATCAAGAAGATAAGATCATGTTCTCTACTATGGAAGGCATAAGCCACGTATTTTGCATAACACCACCTCTTTTAAAAGCTAAACTCCATGAAGACTGTCTAAAGGGGAAAGAGTGAAACGTGGGCCAACACGATCCCATAATGACCAGCTGTGAAGGTTATAAGGCTCTGGCAGAGGGGTGGGCATGGTGGCACTGATACCAGGCAGTAATCTGTAAACCACCAGAAAAGAGCATGAAAAGTATTCAGCATTTTATAAATATTTGAGAGCAAAGCAAGCATCTCTGGTTTAAATCAACCAGATCTTAAGCTTTCTGGTTTTATAAGAACATCCTACTATAAATCTCTCTAAAATTTGCCTGCTTTTTGTTTATTTTATTTTACTCAGGCCAGTAATGACCACGACAAATACCTAAATGCTGAACTAAGCAAAGCTTCTATCCCTAAATTTTATGTGGGAGGCTTAAATTTCGTCCATAAAAGCCAACAACAGTAAATAAGTTCAGTATTGGTTACTTTCTTTTTGTTAAACCATAACCAAAAAAATAAAATCTTTATAGAATTTTAAGGGGAATCAAAAGTCTGGAAAAAAAATTATTGCCATATCCTCTCAAATCCTTAATCCACTCCCCCAAAAAGGTTTTTGGTTAAAATAAGTCTTTTCAATCTATAATATTTAGAATGACAAGAGAAGTCCTGTGACTCCATCCTGCTTCCAGCATCTGTCAAGAAAATCACAAACTTAACTCTCAGTTCATGGGAGAGTGCTAACAGGAGATGAATACTGCTTCAAGGGAGAAAGCATATTATTAGAGGTTCAAAACCAAATATTCACAGAGAGCAGCAAGCACTTTTTTTTTTTTTTTTTTGGCTTTTCAAGTATGACTTATTGAATTAAAAATGCAGATGAAGGACAAGTTATTTTTCAGTGAAAAATCCTCAGAATAGAAGAAATATATGATGTGTGTGCGTGTATACACAGTTAAAAATTTAATAGCCCCTAGAAAGAAAAATGACTACACGAATAGTTACTTTTTGGGGGTCATTTTTGCATTTCAACTACTTCTAATTATAAAACTGCCTTTAAGGGCTCCTACTGTCCAATCCACACAGCAAATCTTATCAAAGATACGTACATGTTTACACTGCAGAATACTGTAGAGGCTTATAGTCTGTGCTGCAGGTGGTAAGACTGTAGTTATAAAGCTGTTTCCTTGAAAACACAACATATCACTTTGGGCACTTAACACTCTCCTGCTTTTCTCCAACCCATATCCTCACGAACATAAGAGTAACATGCATAAATTGGGATTTTAAAATATGGGATATCATTTACACTTTCTAGACTATCACTGCTTGAAATGGCAGGGGACAGGCAGTGACGCACCAGCTCTCATTGGTAAGTTTAATAATGTGACACATACCTGCTTAAACAATAGCAGCAGCAGGGGCAGCAGGATGAAAGTTCAGAGCACAGTCTCTGGAATCGACTGCTGGGGTTTATAATTTCAGTTCTGCCACTTATTAGCAGTGTAACCTTCGTCACTGCTTTGAATGTGTGTCTTAGTTTTCTCATCTGCAAAATGAAGATAGCACTAACACAGCCTGCCTCATAGGGTCATCACTATATAAATGATCTAACTTAACAAATGGACACTGCTTGAAAAGGGCTTGGTACATATTAAGAGCTGTGTACATGTCTTCTGACTTTAAGGCCGTTGTGCAGACTACAAATGCAGGGAGCTTTCAGTGCGGGGCCCGGTTCAGAACCGTGATGTTTTATTCTAATGGCACAGGTTAGTCAGAGCACGCTTTACCCATTACCAGTGCCTTTATAAACAGTGGACAAATAAACAAGCACCTCATCTCACTTACTGGTCATTGAAATGTTTATTAAAACAACAGTTCTTTCTTGTTTATTAAATGAGATCCCTTAAAAAAAAAACAACCCAGTTCTGGTAAGAGTATAATTAAACTATAAAGCAATCTGACAATATTGCCAAGAATTATACAATGTTAATACTGTTTGACCCAATAATCGCACCACTCTAACTTAGAGGAAAAACCAAAATATAAGGAAAGCTTTAAGTAAAAAAAAAAAATGTGTTACTTATACGTGATTTATATTATGAAAAATTGGAAACAATACATATGTCTAACAATAAGGAAGAGTAATTCTGTATTTTTAAATAGCAGGTTTGGGATAGGCCGCATATTAGATTTCTCCATCTTGGCTTGTCAGTGATTATTCATATGTTAAAGGCACTGAAAGGCTCAGATTTAATGTGCTTTCTTTACTCCAGCATTTCCCAAACATATTGGTAACAGAAACTTTGGGGTTGTGGGTAGTTAATATCAACTGTTTCCCATTGAACTAGAGTGCCATGGAATAGGATGGAAAAGCACTGATTAAGTTAGTGATGGTTAATCTTCCCAATGAAAATTTATACAGTCATTGACAAGGATAGTTTTCAGTATTATACAGGCCGCTTCCAGCAAAATGGGAAAAAACATTACATATGTTAAGGGGAAAAAACAGTTAGACCCAAACAATTAATACTCAAGCATCTGAGAAAAGCTCTAATGGAAATATCACAACATGACTTGTGGAATTATGTGTACATGTTTCTGTAATGTGATTCCACTTCTCTAATGAACACAAATTCATCATCATAATAAAACCAATGCGAATCAGTGATATCAAGTCTCATCTTCCTTCTCCCTGACTTGGAAGTTTAGTTTGTTTATCTGGTCGTTAGTTTAACAAGGCCTGAGGGGAGAATCTCACTGAAAGTGACCTGTAACAAGAAAGTAGAAAACAAACAGTGATCATTCAGCTTCACCAGCGGACTACATGGAAGCAGCCGGCCCTGTCGATTTGAAAGAGGCTAATGAAACATTATCTTCAGGTGAGTAGACTGTCTTGGAGCATTACAGCTCTAAGCTACACATGATTCCCTCACCACAGAGGTAACCACTGTACAGATACTTTGAAAGACAAATAAGAAGACTGCCACAGGGTCAATCCCAAACCTCCCAGAAAACCTGGACGTGTCTGTCTGTTTCCCCAGGAGAAGACCATCCGGGGGCCACTGGGCACACCTGGGCAAGCGACGCCACCGTCACTTCTCTTGTATTTCTTGGTTTGAATTTTAGCAGCCTGTATACATACCTACTTATATGTATGTATTGATGTGTACGTAAGCTAAAGCTCCCACAAACTTTGAAAACTGTCATTTTTATTATGTTGGAGCAGTGATTTTCAACCTTGTTCATCTCAGGGCACACATAAACTAATTAATAAAATTCTGCAGCACACCAAAAAATGTTATAATTTTTGCTAATCTGACAGAAAAAAAATAGGTATAATTTTGATTCATTCACACCAGACAGCTATTGTTGTGTTGACTGTTGTCATTTTTTTATTTGACAATGTAAAGGAAAAGAGGTCAGTGACCCTGACTAGTCAGGTATTGCATGTTTTAAAAATTCTTGTGGTACACCAGTTGAAAATTGCTGTGTTAGAGAAATGACTGAACATCAATTTCCAATCCTTATAATTATTTGATTGTGGTTAAAATAGTTTCAGAAAATCATTATACAAGAGCACGATCAGTTATCAGTTATGGAGGGAGAAAAACAATGAAACCTAATTAATAATGGACAGTTCACGTTTATCTATGAACTTTATTAATACATCAACTCTCCGGGTTCATTGGGACCATGATTTCATTTGATGTAATACAGTCGATTCAGGGATTTTTTTTTCTTTTTTATGAATTTAATTTTTAATTAAATTTCATTTTAAAGTATAGAGTACGTATAAAAGCCAGAGCAAGTGCGCAGCATCTGTTCACTGCATTTGCACTACCACAAAAATTAACCTTAATCTAAAGAGGCACAAATGGGTTTTTATGCCATCAGGAGGCTCCAGTATTGAAAAATCAATGACTGTCCACCCAGACAAAGAACAGCTGTTCCCTAATATTCCAGCTCCACAATGAGCCCAGGCTCAGGCCCCAACAACCAGCCTAAAACTGCCCACACGCTCGCTTTCCCCAGCTGAAACTGTCAGAAGGACACTCTTGAAAAGCCTGAACTGGATTAAGAAGACAGAGAGGACGTGGCCCCTACCTAGACGGCATTTCGAAAGGCATCTTCCGTCACCATCACTCGGTGCTCTCTTAAAATCGCAACCAATCATATTTCCCGTATCCTGAAATCTACATAATGAGACTCTATCCACTTGTGTTAAAAAGGCCAAGGAGGCCAGCTGGTGTGGCTCAGTGGATGAGCGTGGACCCATGCACCAAGAGGTTGCTCGTTCGATTCCCGGTCAGGGCACATGCCCAGGTTGTGGGCCCGATCCCCAGTGGGGGGCATACAGGAGGCGGCCAATCGATGTTCTCTCTCATGGATGTTTCTGTCTCCCTCTCCCTCTCCCCTCCTCTCTCTCTAAAATCAATAAAGAAAAAAAATAATAATAAAATAAATTAAAAGGCCAAGGATGTTGAGCGTGGACTGATTCTCAAGCCTCTAGGACAGGGGTTTTCTCCCTTCAGCCCATGAAACTGCTAAATGACACATGCTCGGGCAGTCGGAACATTCTCTGAAACGTGTGCGCTTCTGACCTTCCTGAAGGACATGAATCGGGTTGTTATAAAGGGAAGGAAAAGTAACATGTGCAAAATGGACAAAAAGAAGATACGGTGAGTGGCCATGTTTTTCTGTGTCACATGGGGGTTTTCTAGAAATGCTTCCAGGGGTTACTGCTCTCCACAGGACAGAGGAGGGAGAAAAATCTCGGGAATCACGGATGAGCAGACAGACTCGTTTCAATGTGACGTCAAAAATGTCAATTTGCCTACTACTTTCCCCACCTAAAAAGAAAGACAAGTGTTACGACACTGAACCATAGGAACTTGAAGAACGCATGTGGCACCAAGTTTATATCGTTTCCCGGATTCACTCTCAAAACTAACTTTTCAAAACCATGTACTGGGATAAATTTCTAGGTAATACAGGAAAACTCCTAGGAGGCTTCCAAAAGAAGTAAGAGGCAATGACACACTTCTCACCCTGAGACACTGCACAACCTCACCGCCAAGAGGCTTAGCTCTTTCAAGAACACCTCTAACGAATGAGTTCACCCTCTTGCCATCTTAGTGTCCCCACCATGGGGGTTCTGAGAAGCTCTGGACCATGTGACTTAAGTGGTGGCAGCTCTGGCTGGTCACAGATTCAAACCCAGCGATTTAAGGGAGCAGGAGACAAGTAGGTTGACTGCACTGAAACCCATCCCCTGTTGACTGCTTTCCAGTCCACCCTTTGGGGCATGGACTCCCTGCTGCAGAGATACCCTGGGCTCCATGCGTCCTGGGGTACCGCCTGGACACAGCCATCTGTGCCCTGAAAGGGTTCACGGTCCCCAGCCTGAATGGTGATTGTCTCCAGAAGCATCCTGACTGTGTTTCAAGCATCAGGGCTTCTTAAAACCCCAAAGGGCAGTAATCCCCGAACGCCACTAAAAGATCTCCAGCTGCTACCATTTATGAAGTGGGCTTGACAAGAGAGCAGGGAGGAGAGGAGGGGGGAGCAGGAAGCAGGGAAGGGAGAAGAATTTAGACAAGGGCAAGTTATCCAAACAGAGCCCCCATCAAAAAAAAAAGAGTCGTGTTTTATCAGCTTAAGCTTTCCTGCCTCCTTTCCCAAAGGTATTTCCCCCCTCAACGCTCCTTAATTCTTCTTTATAGCTGTCTACTTTCTTTAAAATATAATAATAAAGGCAGCCCATGGCCAGGGAAAGTCCATAAGTGTATGGAAATTAGAAAGACTAGCCAGATGAATTACCTGCAAACAGGACTGAATATGCCTTCCTAAAAATCTGAGAGGAAAATGTGTGTGTGTGTTTTTTTTTTCAGGGAAAAGAATCAGAGTAGCTCTCAGTATCAGTCTCTCCCTTCTTCATCCTTTTGAAAAGGTCTTTTCATCTCATTAAGTTAAGCTGATTAATAAAAATTCAGCAGTTTGCCCATGGATGCTTTAGAAGTGGTGATGCAAGCAGCAAGATGCAGGCGGAAGGTTTTGTGCTGGAGACAATGAGGGGCACGGCTGCTGGAATCCGCCGCTGTCCTCCATCAGCGAGAAGCAGCTACCTTGGCAAACATTACATTGCTGCTTGTTATCTCCCAGTCACCTCCAGAGAAAGTTTAGTGCTTACTTACAAATAAAAGGAGAGAAGAAGAAGTTTAGAAAAAAAAGTACAATGAGCACATTCTGCCTCATTTCAAAATTATTTATACAAATTAATGAACAAAACACGGCCTGTAGAAAAGCTTCATTAAAGGGAAAAAGCTATTTTACCCAAAGAAATTTCATATGTAAACAGAAACTTGGACTTTTTTACTGTAAAGCAAAGCAAACAGATGCAGTCAGTTATTTATTCATGAATAATTGTTTACTTTGTCATCCTAAAATATGCTTTAATTACCTAGTCAGTACCTGACATATAGTGGATACTCAAGAGTTAATGATGAATTTCCTCAACAAATTTTAAAAGACTGTTTACTTTTAAAGATGAAAAAAAAAAGTAAGATTATGAGTTAAATTCATCCAGAAAAAAATTATAAAATGTCTATTATGTGACGAGTTCCAAGCAAGGGGACAGACAGAAAGATGACTAAATCTGCTTTGTAGGAATCGAAGTGTTTTCCTTGCCACCAAAACTTGAATAATACTAAAATGTTCATGTGTGTTTCATACAAAGCATTTTCCCCAGCTGACTAAATTTAAATTTATACTACCATTCACATTTAGTTTAAAAGTCCCCCTCAATGGCATTCACTGTTCATACGTTAACAACGTCACCAAACGTATGTCTATCAAATCTTTGTATGTGTGTGACAGTGTTTCAGTGCCACCTTACCCAGTTTGCCCATAATATACTGGATCAAGTTTTATAGTGCATAGGGTTCTATCATTAAATTTGTCCTAAAACACCAGACCAAATAATTTTTTTTCCTTAATTATTTTTATTGATTTGAGAGAGAGAGAAGGGAGAGAGTGAGAGAAACATTGATGAGAGAGAAACATCTATCAGCTGCCTCCCACACGCCCCCTACTGGAGACCCAGCCAGCAACCCAGGCATGTGCCGGGACTGGGAGTAGAACCGTGTACTCCTACCTGCATAGGACAATGCTCAGTCAACTGAACCACACTGTCCAGGACCCAAATAATTATTTTTGTCTAAATCTCACTTCAAAAGGATCTTGGGGAGAAATGTTATTTATTCTTTACTTATATCCTGTGGATACTTCAAGTCATTGTCTTTACAGAATAGCCCCCAAATATTTAAAAGTGTTAGCCATTTTTGAAAATGCAGTTCTTGATTAGAAGATTGCTGAAACAAAAATAATCACCATTAAAGGAACATCCTAAACTTTGACCAAATCATCTATTTACCGATTACCATTTTCTCCAGATAAATCTGGAAAATTCAGTACCATTAAGAAAGCCAAACTCATTTGACCACAGAGTCCCTGTTGCCTGAAACCTGTCACCTGTTTTGCCATCATCAATCCATCTCTTCAAATACTTAAAAGGCTGAGACCAAACAATGCAGCTGAGGAAAACAATGAATAAAGATCTCCTTACACTCCTAATCATAGGTTAGCTGTGGCTTCCATTATCCAATAAAAACGAGCTAACTAGAGCGTAGCTCCTTTTCCATGAAATGAAAGATAAGCAAAATCTTAGCAGCATTATCGTTCTCATATTTTAAAAATACTACAAAGTACCTACTGTGTGCCAAGCGCTATGCTAACTACAGCAAACACAAAGATTAACAAGGTGTGACAACAACAAGGCCACCAAGGTGATTACAATGTATCTGGTGTAATGTCTTTGTTGAGGTGAGAAGTTACTATTGAGGGATAGTCAAGGGTAATGGGGAAGACACTAATTAAACATGTTGGTGCTAGCTCTTTTTTTTTTTTTACAAATCTACCTGCGTTCCTGGGTGTCCCTGTAAACACGGAGACAGGAAGGGCCACACACATTCACTCATGTTGTGTGTGTTATTGAAAGAGGTAGCTGTTGAGAAAACATGAAAACTACTGCTTCTGAAGAAATAAAGGATTTACCTGGGGGTAGCAGTGAGGAACATTGCTACTTACTACCAGTAGTTACCGTTACTGAACGTCATTCTTAAGATAGAATTTCCTAGATTCCAAAGAAATGTGAAAAAAATCTTATTGAAAAAGCTTCATCTGGTAGGATTTTCTTGTGGGTAAACTATACACATTCGAGATCAGTTCTCTACATTCCTCCAGAAATAGCAATTTATTACATAAATTCCACTGGAATTGGGTCTTTTGAATATTATTTCAGCACATTGTAGCCAGCTAATAAGCATGTTTAAGTGAAATATCATGTAAATGGTAAATATCATGCAGAAACAGGGCCTTGTAATACAAATTAATGGCTTTTGTCCAAACATAGCATCTTTGTGATGGGTTACTCTGCTAATATAAAACATAAGCAAATGACATAGTAAATAAGATAAAATGCAGTTTATGTGTGTATTTAAATGAAATGATTTGTTTTGCATATCAACTAATACCAATGCATTTCTATCTTATGCAATTATGGAAACTTGAGCACTGAGACTTTTCAGGAGGTATACAGCTACTATATATACACTTTCTTCAGCATCTCACAATTGCATCATGGGTACAATTGTCTATAATGGATTAATAGTAACTCAGTATTTGTTAAAAAAGAAACAGTTTAAAATCATAATCCAATAATTAGCATTGTTATTACAATGAGCTGTTTTAAGAATGCCTTTCAATAAACAACTATATTGTTAATTCACAAAATGAACCTACTTTAATACTCATTCTGATTAAAAAAAGATTACAAAATTACAAGCTAATAAAAAAATCAGATTCCGCCCTGGCTGGTGTGGTTCCGTGGTTAAGAGTGTCAGCCTGTGCACCAAAGGATCTCAGGTCCAATTCCTAGTCAAGGGCACATACCTGGGTTGCAGGTTTGATCACCAGCCCCAGTCCGGATGCGTTCGGGAGGCAACAAATCCAAGTGTCTTTCTCACATCAATGTTTCTCTCTATCTCCCTCCCTCCCTTCCACTCTCTAAAAATCGATGGAAAAAATATCCTCGGGTGAGGATTAACAAAAAACAGATTCTACAAAAGCTAAACTTGGGTTCCTAAGTATAGTCAGACTGCTGTTATTAGGTAACAAGAAAATAAAAAATATTAAATTCATGTTCAACAAATTACTAAAAGCAAAGACACACTGGCAAACACACATCCCACTACTGGTAATGGTTGCTACTCATAAATCAATCTACTTGGATGAGGGTAAGACCTAACCTCTAAGAGGACACATCTTCGTGGTCTGTGATTGCGATTAGTCCACAGAAAACTCACACTGCCATGGGAAATGGGGTGAATCCAGTCCAATCTACCCATGAAACTGATTAGGAATAATTTGACTGGAAACTGCTGAGAAAATAGACCCTGAAGTGGGCCAGGCGTCTCCAAATAAATGAGACAATTTCTCCTCTGTAAGCAGGTCTGTGCAATGCAAGGAAGGCATAAAACAGGTGAGTTGGGTAATAATTGCTCATAGTGTTTATATACCTATCTCTACATTTGCCGTCATCTTGATGCAAATGCATTTAAGAACTTACTTAAAAATTTAATTGATTTTCTGGCTGACTCATTCTTTCTTGTATAGTGAAATGACATCTTGGAACTTATTTTAAAGATTTAGCATGTCTTCTCCACTTAAGTTTTCACTGATTATTAAAGTGATTTTTGAAATGTTCATTTCACAATATAAAGTCTACCACAACATTATTTATATATTTTTAATAATCATATATGAAAAATAAATTGGCAAAATTAGATGAGCTATATCCAAAAAACAGGACAAAAGACTGTGGTAGTGAAGTTGTATTCATATAACATGATAAAGATTTGTATTGTACATGCTATGCTATGTTCCAATACTTATACATTTATCCAATTTTCTAACAGCTTCTCTATTCTACTTCATATCTCCTTCCAAAGGCAAAAAAAACAAAACAAACAAACAAACAAACAAAAAAAAGGAAACCAAACAGTTTCAATAAATCAACTTATGGCAGATCTTATACCTATGAATTGGAAATATTTTTTATTTTAGGTTCTTCTTTTGAAACACTTTTTAAAACTCTCCTTAATTTTTAGAACCAAACTAAACTGAGAGTGTCATCAGACACAATTCAGTCAAAACCTCCTTGTGTCCTATTTCATGACTGCACGCATCCCATTTGGACGAGTATGGCTGGTCAGTTTGGACAGCTGGATATATGTCAAACATTTTCTTACTGATTAACTACAGTTTTCCAGATAAATCTTTAAAATCATGTTTAAAGTAACTCAGAAAGAAAATCTTTTAAAATAGTCTTTAGCCATATCTGAAAGTAAGTACGATAACCTGTGTGTTCTCTTCAAAAATGTACACTTCTTGTAGACACACATGTATTAGTTCCTCTATGCCAATAAAACAAAATGGGGAAGGGGAGTAAATTATATGTTTGAACCAAAGGAGTCAAAGAGACCAAAAGATTCATGAAGTTGAAAATGACCTTCCAGAGGACAACAATCCTCTCCTTTCACAGATGAGGAAACTGGACTTAGCCAAGGTTAAACGAGCTGGCCAAGGTTAAACAGTTAAGTAGTGTCAAAGCCTTGACACATCTTCGATCTTCTGAGTCAGATGCTCCAGCCTGAGAGATCAACTAATTCAATCACCAAGAAGACAACAGAGTCCCAGAGCACTCAGTGATTTGCTTAAGGTCAAACATCTAGTTGCTAGAAGAGAAAAAGTGACATCCACATTAGCTGACTCCAGACCTTAGTATTTTTTTTTTTAAGATATTACTTTCAAACTGACAAAATCAAAAGGAAGAATTTTCACACAATTAACATATGAGTTCAGTTAGGTTACCAAAACATTTGGCAATAGGCAAACAAGAAAATGAAATGAAGAGAGGAAGTCTGTGGGGCTGGCAATATATCTTATAGGTTAATACTCAAGTGATTAATTCTCCAAATTAATCAGAACAACAGTAATAAGACCTAGCTTTCACTCAGGGCATAGTGTGCACCAGGTATGTTGTGTGCATTTACTTTCTCATTGAATCATTGCATATTATACATCCTTACTATCTTACTCTAATGGAAACAAGGTTGAGTCGCCTTTTGAACCCCAGTCACCCCAACTCCAAAGGTTGTCAATGTTCTTTCCTTGACATATCTCTGTATTATAAATTCTTTTTGCACATTCATTAAAAAAAAAACAAAAAACAGAAATTCATTCAAAAGTATTTATTAGCTAACATTTACAACCCACATATTATATGCCAGGCATTTTTTTTAATGTAACATGTCATTTAATCATCACAATAACTCTATCAGATAGATACATCATTATTCACATTTATAGATGAGGAAGATGAACCAGGGCAAGGTTAAGTAACTTGTCCAGGTTCATGGCATCTAGTGGGTGGAAGAGCTGAGAACTGTACCCAGAACTTTAGACTCTGAACCATCATGTGCTAGCCCTGTGTCTAGTGTTTCTGAATGTAAACCACAATCCCTGACCTCAAGAATCCTATAATCTAGTAATGGGAATAGAACACATACAAGGATGCAGACAGCACACACACACTGCAGTATGAGCCATATACCAACACTTTTCATATAATCAACTGAAGTAGAAAGCGAGATGACACCTTCCACTGCAGAGACACAAAGGGCTGTGCCTGAGAGATGAATCACCTAGTGTGTCCAGGCACACATTTCAACCACGAGACCTGGGTTAGTCTAGGAAAGCAGATGTCCATAATGGATAAGGTGCCAAAACTCTTTCTTCCCCGTGCAGTTGTCTCCCTGGAGATTAGATGGGAACCTGATCCATCCACATCCTATCAGGAGACTTTTGTCTTTGAAACTAATCAGGAAAAATTTACTGGCTGTTAAGCTATATAAGGTATAAACTCCTGTGATGAAGGAAGAAACAGGAAGGGAAGGGTGGGGGTGGGGGATGGGATTTGGGACACAAAAGAACATAGAGTCGAGTCAAGTATTCATATACCGTTTCATACGGCTTAAAAAAATATTTCTTGCTCAGAATGTGCGTACTTTGGAGTACACAAAAGCTGCATTTAAAATTTAAGTGAATCTGTATTGTTATTATGCAAACCAAAAATGACTGAAAGTACAGGAATTTGGATTAAATATAGAGAAAGTTTTCCTGACCATATGATTATTAAACTCTGAAACTTTTATTCAAAGAATATTCAGGATTTCTTCTGAAATTTTTCAAAAATAGCTTTTTGCCTCAGCCAGACCTGAGCATTTACGCTCACCTGACTGCAGAGGAGGAGGGCCGGCTGGCCTGGGAAGCCCTAGCAGGCCGATTATTCCTCAGATTCAACACACACTGCATATACACGTGGCCTCACAATTAGCTAAAAAGAACAAGTCCACAAAACATTTAGCCTCTGGTTGTACTAATTATCTGCTGTGGGAGCAACAGTTGTGGCTTACTACCTCCTCAGTCCATTAAATGCTCAACAAGAAAAAATACGTGTGCATTTTTCACCCTCCTTTCATATTAGCATACAGTCTCTTTCATTTCCCCCACTGTGCCTCCTCGGAAATTCTGCTCCAATGTCACCTTGCAGCGTTTTGCTGAGTTCTATTAGACCAAGTACGTCACTCCATACAGCCCAGCTAAGTGTTTAAGGGCCACTTATCAGCCAAATGCAAAGTCTATAAAACTCGGATTTCTTACCTGCAAGACAAGGATCATTATTATATTATACCTCCCTCCTAAGAGCTGTCGCACTGTGCTTGCTATACAATAAGTGCTCAATAAATGGGCTATTCAAAAATGCCACCATTCCTGGAGGGGCACCGAGCCCTCCTGTGGCCTGTAAAAGCGAAAGCGAACCATTCCTGCTCACCTCGGAGTTAACACCGAGGCTTCACTTGGAGGTTCTGAAAACAGGGTTCAAAAAGCCATTCGGGCTCATCACAGCCCTCCCAGCTTGGGAAGAGAGGCAGGCCGAGCCCCAGACAGCAATCTCTCCCAAATACAGCCTGATAATGGGTTTTGTTTTTTTGTTTTATTTTGGCTTAAAAGAAGTTTGAAAACAAGCACTCAATCCATAAATCAGTGAAACAATGCAGATAGAATAGAGCACCCCTACATTCCATCTGGAAACATTAAAATCGCCCTGAGTTTTACCATCCCCTAACCACTGATAAACCAAACCTAATTAGAAGACATTCAACATTTTCTAGTATTTGGTTCTATTTACAAAACAATTAGAGAGTAGCTGAGCCCTGGCCAGTTTGCTCCATGGTTAGAGCGTCGGTCTGGCTGAAGCGTTGAGGGTTCAATTCCCAGTCAAGGGCATGTACCTTGGTTGCAGGTCTGATCCCCAGCCCTGGTCAGGGTTATTCAGGAGGCAACCAATCAATGTGTCTCTCTCACATTGATGTTTCTCTCTTTCCCTCCCTCCCACTCAAAAAAAAAAAAAAAAAATCAATGGAAAAATATCCTTGGGCGAGGATAAAAAAAACCCAGAGTGGCTGAGATACATAACAGTGCAGAACAATTATATGAGAAGCTTGTTAATTTGTTCATTATAAAGAATAATCCATCATAATGACCCTCCCCTTTGACACGAGAAATGAAGCCTCCCCGTCACAACCTACCACATGCCTAAGCACCCATATTTCTGATACTTTCACCAGATGCCTTTCACTCTGAATTAACTACTTTTTGTCCACCCCTCAAGTCCATCTACAAGGTGACGGCCAGCAGACCTTTATTCCTACTGCTAGGGATCCCTGGAGTTCTTCTACTACTTCTATCTCTATGAAAGCATACCCTTCAAGGCCTAGACTACATTATTGCTCTTCCAGGAAGTTGTTCCTGATACCCTTGAACAGATGTGCTTTCTATCTCAGTCCACAGCATTCCACGCTCCGTTGTGACATTTGTTTGTTGTTCATTATTAGCGGCCTGAGTGAAGCAGAACATTTTGATCACTGCCTTGACAATTAATGAATTTTCTAATTGTCTTGGTATTTGCCGGCATGTGGTCTTTAGCGCTGACGTGTTCACATCAAATATCACAGCAGACCCGGCATTTAAGATGAAGGGATGCTTACACTATCAGTCGAAATGAATAACAATCCAAATACGCGAGTGGTCTTACTGTGTATTTATTAAAAATCACTTTGCAGTCAGGACACATGAGAATTTCTTTTTAAGGATGTTTACTTTTCCAGTTAGTAAATGTACTGGGGTGGTTTTCACTAAAACGTAAGTCAGCCAGCTGTTTGTTTTGGTTCTTGAGTTGAATGGTAAAAATACTGCCAGCTTTTGCTCAAAGTACTGCACTTTCAACAAGGGAATCTGTTCCATATTTAAATGATTTAACTTAAAAAATATTTTTTTCTTTCATTTTTCATAGAATAAGAACATTTCCCCTTCAGAAACCTCAGAACTCTCCTTTAGATGGGCACATGGTTCTCCCTCACCCATCCCACACCTGGGGTGCCAAAGCACTTCGGGGACCCCAGAGAGTGTGTAATCGACCTGACAGCTGGAGGGGGGAAGGCTGACAGAGCCTCAGAACAGGTATCAGGGAGGGACAACGCTTGTCCTGGAACCCAGGTTCACCCCTTATCTTCCTTTCACATCCACCAAATGCTACATTTCTTTCGTTCTGGAGAAGACCATTGCTGGGGTGGTTTCATCAGAGCCGAGCTGGACCCACCAAGACAGCCTCATGTACCTTAAACCTCTCTGAAACAGACAGGGCGGACAGTGTGTGTGCATTTCAGGCTCCCAAATTCTCTGTAACCCAGCATAAGCCCCTTGCCGGCTTTGTAGCCAGCTCCCCTTTCCTCTGCGTGGCGCATTTACGAGTTCAGCTGTGGGCCGGCTCCCTGCGAGCCTCCCCGCCGGGCTCCTCCTGACACATGCACACTTGAGCGCCAGGGAGAGCCGAGTGCGGAGGAACAACAGGAGGCTTTGAGCGGCCTCGGCCCAGACCCAGTCAATATTTACCTCGCTGTGGAGCCACTGTTGTCAAGCTCCGTCCAAGCAGAACTCAACAGTTGGGAGTCCCCGGAGGTTTCTAGATTTTGTTTTAGCAAGAGGGAAGAGGGGTGTAGAGATAGAGTAAATAGATTACTGTCCAAACCACTTTCTCAGAACATAGGGAGTCTCTTCCACAAAACAGGTTAGACTTTCAATACTAATTAGCAATTTATAAGAAGAAAAACCAATCACTTTGCAACACTGATTACTGCAGTCCTAAAACTCCCTATCAGGCTGCAGTGCAAATCCACTTAACGGGACCCCTGTATATCTGGTGAGCTGGGCCCTGGTCCTTGCCGACCTTTGCCTGCTCTGCCTGGAACAGCAATGCGAAGGCCCTAAGTGAATTGAGTCCAACTCTGATTGACTTCCAAACGGATCTTATGTATACAACCCACCAAATGTTTCCTAAATGTTGTGATTATCAAACATTCTGAATTAAGAGTGTGCTGTAGTCAGTACTAGTCTGTGTGTCTGCTGTCTTGGCAATATTGGGAAGGCTGATCTATGGCTTTGAAGATAGTGCCTGGAAAAGAAAGTCACCTCCTCTTCCTGACAGTGACTGGCTTACTACCAGGTGGGAGGTGGGAGGTGGGAGAGGGAGGGGGGCGGGGAGAGGGGGAGGGGGAACCAATAGCAGGTTCCAACACCATATTGGAGTAAGAGATTTTTCTTGTGGATTTGCATTGCCTTTTGTTGAGATAAACAGAGATCCTCTATTAAAAATAAAACTATTTAACTAAATATTTTTGTATTTGCCTAGTGGGTTTAATTATTTTTTTTCAAGTCAACTGCTTACAACTGGGAAATTTTACTAAAATGATTAAGGCCATATAAAATTAATAGAGATTTCAGTTAGATACCTGAGGAAATAAATTCGTAGTTGTCTGCTGTAACCAGTTGCTCATTATTCCATTTAAATCAGTTTCTTTTTGCTTAAAGACCTAACGATACATTCAATTCACATTTTACAATATTTCCATAAAGACAGATACAAATGATCTGAAAATTTAATACAAGAGAAACTGATGAGGATTTGCAACTATCCAAACTTAAAATTCTAGCTTATGACAACCTAGTATTAAAGGGCAGTTCATCACCATCTGTATGCTAAACATATAAAATACACGGACATAATTTGGCATTGCCCAAAGTGAATCCAAAAATTAAGAGGTAAAAGGTTAGATACACTTGGATTAGCCTGTTCTATTACGTTTGTCTAAATTCATCAAATGTACTGGAATACTCAATCCAATCATTTCAACATCTTAAGGAATTACTGGATTGCTATACACTCAATTTGATCAATCAACATGCTCTCCTGGAAAGAAAATATTGAGTCAGCCTAGCTGAGATGAAGTCTCTAGCTGATACTTTTAAACTGATATATAAGAGTATATGGAATTATTTTTTTAATAATACAAAGTGTCAATAAGTAAGTCATCAAAATTTAAACTTCTTGACTACCCTGTTGCCAAGAAAGAAAGCCTGGAACAGGGGAGAGATTGTAACCATTAATCATTCATCAGACACCAAATCCAAGTAACATAAAATTACAAAGTTTTAAACTTGAAATAAACTCATAGCAAGCTTGTTCCCTTGACAAATCTTAACTTCCAATTTAGCAGGACAAAAGAAACCCATTTTTGTATGAAATAACAAAAGAGCAACAAAGGTCCGTCTAGCATTCTCATGAGCATAGCAGCTCTAAATATTAAAACATTGTTTTGTTTTTGTATGTGTTTTTTTCCAGGGAAATCGGTGATGCACAGTTTTAGTTGCTCTTTCAAATCATTTTGGTTATTGCTGGCTAAGTGCTGCCCTCAGCTATCACTGAATTTCTGGGTACCACACATAAGGATCATTGGTAATTTCCCTTATGAATTACCTTCTTTGGGGGGGGGGGGCATAAGTGAGGTTTATACCTTCAGGAGTAAAACAACATTATAAAATAATTATGTAAGTATATGATTGCATTTTGAAACAAGGAACAGGCACATTGGCTGTTCTCCGAAATAACTATAAACACATGAAGTAAAACCTGCTTTGAATAACCACCAGACAATTGTACAGGAAAGTGGCTCTTTGACAGTAACGTGTTACTCAGGTTTCAATGCACTAAAATATGTGTTCCTTGACAAATTCTGTTTCCTTTCTCAGCTAGATGCTGTTATGATCTATTTATGCTCCGAACATCCATGTGTGTATAATTAATATGTACCAAGTTTAAAAGCAGTTGATAACAAGAGTGTTTTAAGCACAGAGGTGTCAAGAGGTTAAAACATGTTCCTCTGGCAGGATTCAGAAGAATCCAAGGGTCCCAGGGACAGTGGGGCTGCCTGTAAGAAACAGCCCCAGACAGGAATTGATTTGCTTCAACAAGCTCCTCATTGGAAATACGAGCATTCTCCAAGAGGGTGTCGGTATTCATTAATTTCTCCTTTGAGATGAAGATATCTCATTATACCTGTGAAGTCCAAAGCAGAATATTAGGGTTTTAGAAGTCTAAAGAGGAAAACTTACAGAAGAGACAAACTGAGAGGGGACAAGAAGACATTAAAAATAAACTTGACTGACTTGACAAAGGAACTCCAAATTCCTTTCTGGGAAAAGGTCCTAGCAGACTCGCCTCTCAAGTGTCATTCTTCACACATTATTAGTCTTACAGAAATCACAAGATAAAGCCTAAAACATGAATTCCTTCAGAAGAAAACCAAAGTACATGCCTAATGGGGTTCAACATAAGTACAAAATAATACAACTTTGTCTTTTAAAAAGTCAACTCTTCCATGATGCTTTGAAAATAAGTGTTCATTTGTGAGAATATGTTTTCTATGCCACTTACAAGAATATATAGAATTATAAAGTGAGATGTGGTACAAAGTAAGGTGACTTTCTTAATCTCTATTCTTTTCAGAATGGTTTTTCAAGTTTCTAAAGTCCTGTGACAGATATACTTTCCTTTTCACAAATCTGAGGGATACATGATTTTTTTTAAATATATGTGTTTTGTTTTATTTTAGAGAGAGAGGAAGGGAGAAATAGATAGAAACATCTATATGGGAGAGAAACATCTATGTGAGAGAGAAACATCGATCAGCTGCCTCCTGCATGCCCCCCACTGGGGATCAAGCCCAAAGCCCTGGCATGTGCCCTGAATGGGAATTAAACCAGCTACCTTTTGGTCCATGAGACTATGCTCAACCAACTGAGCCACAAAGGCCAGAGTGGGATACATTATTTTTATTATGCCAACTTATTTATTATGGTGAAAACGGAGACTCAGATTCATCACTATGAATGGCATATACACGAGTCAACTAGAACAAAAATTTAACTAGATCTAAAATATAACCCCCAAAACGTTAACAAAGACCACTGAAAAATCCAATCTGACAGTTTTTTTCTTAATATCTCACTCTCTGAGCTCTTGCCTGTACAACACCCAAATCCATCTGAAGTTTTCCCAAACAGCTGTTATTATAAAAACAAAAAAAAAGGACATGAATTCAATGCAGTCCAAACAATCTTTAAATGTACACATATCAGTGTACCTAGGAACTTGGTTACAACCTGTTAATCTGATGACAAATTAGTGTTAATAACCTTGCATTAAAAGTAAAAACCATTCGATGTATTTCTCCCTTTTTCAAAAATGGAGGGGAAAAACAATAAATAGAACTCTTGAGCATCTTCTACGTTAACTAAACACAGCAATGACCGCACTTAGGTATATCAACTCCATTTTGAACAAAGCCACTGCTTAGATACACCAATGACTTCATTTTAATGAATGCAGATATCTTATTTCTAAACTTAATAAATCATCTAAGCACACAGCACACTTCTCTTTTAGGAACCACTTAAGTTCACAAATAGTCATAGAAGATTCTAGCTTTTCTTTATCTACCTGAGTCATAAAACTAGAAACTCTAAGTGGTTGTCCCCTCAAAGTCATTGTCTCGGTGTGCTTATTTACACATGACAAGTATAATAAATGTAAACCTGCAAAACACACACGAAGCAGCAATGTCTTAGTTTACTCTCCTTAATGCTCATAGTTCTTCCAAAAGGCTACCCAATGTTTTAATTAAATCCATTTACCAAGGATTTAAAAATGAAAAGATTGGCTTCTGTTCAATAATTAACTATAAAAAAGTGTTGGTAAAAATTGTTATGAAAACAAAAGGATACTTGAATTGAGAACGCTCACCCTCCTTTCCCTCTTTTTGTTTGTTTTTGCAAAAATATCATTGATTTACAGTACAAACAGTTTCACCTTCCTTCCCATAATCATTGCATAGAGGTATACTGGCTAAGTAAGTCTGCTTACTGATGCTTTCGCAGCCCCGAAAGTTCTTAGGAGATTAGTCACATTGTATTTATACACACACAGTGAAGAACAGCAGCAAGAAGTAAGCAGGCAGAGTAATCTGAATTTAACTAGTTCCAGTCTTTACTTGTTAATACAAGCATCACATATTTGTTTTGTGAGAGCAAATGAAATATATGTTGTGAGAAAGCAGACGCATATTTACAGACTTGACACTTCCTAGACTCCCCAGGGACAGAGATTTCTCACTAAGGGCACTAGCATCATATAATTTTAGAGCAGGAAGGTATTTCCCCCCAAGTCATTTATAACCCCACTGGAAGTGTAGGATCCCGAAAGCCACCCACCAGAAACCCAGACAGTGGGAGCAGAGAAACGGTCAGTCATCTTCTATGCTGAACGCAAAATGCACATTTTGAGTTCATTTAACCATATGGATTTAAATTGGAACGTGTTAAAAAAATAATGTTTCTGAGGTATAATGCTGGCATTACCACATAAAATACATCTGGGGAGGGTTTGCAGATAGTATCTTCGGACTTTTATGACTGGATCCCCCTTAACTTTCCACAAAAAATTCCTGGCCTATCCCTTATTAGTGGTGTATTTTTAATGATGCATAAACCTGAATGTAAAAATCCATTTTATTTGTCTGAGATTTGGGGGGAAGTGGCTAGAAAAGAAGACCACTAGGCCTTCAGACAAATAACTTTCATTTATGCAAATATTAGAAAGTATAGAACCATACAAAAAGTTCGAGGCAAATACAACCAAGAGTTTTGATGAAGAACCAGAAGGAATCTCTCTCCGGCTGACTTATCTCGAACCTTGTGCTCACACTGTGGTTCAGGGTCCCGCTATATCAGTATCACCTGGGAGCTTGTTAGAACATCAGGGCCCAGCCCCAGATCTACTGAATTAAAATCTGTATTTCAATGAGACCCCCCCCCCCAACAAAGGATTTGTGTGCAGATCAGAGTGTGAGAAGAAGCAGTGATCTAGAAATCACTAACCGAATGCTTTATGGCAGGAGCGATGTTGTCTTTACTGTTTATCTCCAGCACCAAGAACAATACCTGGCCCACATGAGCATTCGGTAATTATCTGCTGAATAAATCCATGTGTGAAGATTTCTTATACAGTATTTTCTACTTTGCACTGTGGTTGTGTGTACAAAATTCTTACTTTAGCACAAGACTGCAGATTTCCTCAAGGCAAAGAGGCTCTTATTCATCTCTGAACCTCTGCATGCCTCCCAGTGTCTGCATATATCACTCAATAAATATTTGATCAATTAAGTTTTAGATATTCAATATAATAATATATTATGACTGTTAGGTATTAGCAGACTATTGCTTTAATGTGAAAACTTTGGAAAAACAAGTTAAAATCAACATGTAATTCCTGAAATCATCCACCGGTTTTAGTTTTAAATATACTAAAGATAATTCACCCCAGGAAACAAAATAATACTGGAAAATATTATATAGGGCCAAGCCCTGACTCTACATGGTCTCAGAGAACAGGGATGGCATGGGTGATTGAAATCCAAAACTGATTCTAAAACCTCATGTTATTCAATGGCCTCAAAGTGTATTCTTATCAAATCTCATACCAAAACTGCACCAAGTTTTAGAAAAGTCACTTTTTAGTTTTATTTTCTTTCTCAAATCCACCTACACAGACCCAAAGACAGTAAAGTAGCCAAAGCCATCCAAAGAGGAAGAGTGATAGAGAGATCCATGCAATAATGAACTGAGATTAGTCCTCAAATAGCCAGAAAAGCATAAAAATCTAGAGCCAAGTGAAGAAATAATCTATGAGATAATTATAAGAAATAATCATATACATCAGTAGCATAGACATGTCAATGACAAGATCATTCAAAAATAATACTCAAAATAATAAGATAGTCGTAAATGTTGCTGATTCTCTCGGTCCATGTTACACTGGATACTAAAGCCAGGACCCCTCCCTCCCCAATAAAGAACTGCTTTTTATCTTTTTAATTAACTAAATTAGATTGTCCTTTACACATTTTTTTTCTTCAGGGAACCCAGAGTTTAAAGTTAAACCATCAGATATGTCTGACCCCACATATATTACACATATATACATATGCATTCAAACAGAATATCCTGTATACATATACGTAACCACACACACACACACACACACACACACACACACACACACACTGTCATGTTGTTGTTTCCCCAAGAGTATAGTTGACAATGGTGACAGCAGAGTGTAATTAGTTGTCATTACTCCCCTGACAGCTATAGTTCCATACAAGACCCTTTTCTTTTTGTGTTGTAAATGCTACAGAAAAAATACACGAATATTTAACCATGAGTCCAGCAACCGTAGTGGGAACATTTCCAAAGGAGACTGGAGCCTCTGGGACAGCTAAAACATATATTTGCAGAGGGAGAAACAGTTTTGTTCTTCAATTACAGTCATGCTCAAAATATTGATGACAGGCTTGGGATAGAAACATTTTTAAAATTTTTTCTGAGACCCTATCGACAATAAAAGTGTGTATACGAGGTTCTATCAATAATAAAACCAAGGATACTATCATATCTGTATTAAAATGTTGATAAGAATAAAGGTATTGCTTATTAATAATGGAAATACTCCTTAGAATGGCTTTATGCTTTGATGCTATCAACGAAGGGTATAAAGCTTCAGTTTTTTACTTTGCTTTTCACAGACTTAAAAAAAAAAAAAAGTACTTGCGATATCAAATATCTGGGTGCTACATTCCTGGAGGCTTACTTTAATTTGTCTGATACAGTATTTAAAATAAAGCATTCCCCGAGCTGCTTGGTGGCGGACACCAGATCCGTCACTAAGGTCCTTTCTCGCCTGATTAATTAGTAATTGGGAGACACATTTTGGCAGCTTTCATTTCCCTATTATTTTCTCTAGTTTGACACAAAACCCTGTCAGAAGCACCACTATTTGAACTGTACCCTTCTTAGTGCTGGGTCACTACATTTTAATAAATGGAGCCCCTGCCAGAAAACTACCAAAATAGGCATAAAAGTTTACTGAAGCAGTAACAGTAAACAAATATATGGAGAAAACACTGAATGCCACAGTATCCAAAACATTAATGGTCTGAACCCAGGGGTGACTAGAGAGACTACAGAGCAGAGACTACAAGAAACGGCCTTTTATCTGCCTTTTATATATACAAACATAATTAATAAAGCCAAACACTTTGGTGCAGCAGAACCACACATCTGTCTGAGCCTCCTCCATTATCCCAATGAATAAATTTATTGGGAGGCAAAGACTGCCAGTGACGACAGGGACACCGAACCGACCCAGAAGTGAGGAAAGCTTTGTCTGAGCCAAACAAAGAAACATTTTTTCATAAAAGGTAAGGTGGGGAACTTAAAATTGAAGCTTAAAAGGCTGACACTTTGGAGAACTACAAATAACTACGGCATCAGTTTCAGGTTCTCCATCTGAAAGTGTCAGTCACTTCCAACAAGCGTCCTGCTACCGCGGGGGCTCAGGGCACTTGTGTGCCAGGGCAGTGGCCACGCCGGGCGGGTCAGAGGTCACAGCTTCCACATTCCGACATCTGTCTGTATTTTTTCTTGCCCTGAAACAATAGAAGGGGAACTGGGCTCGTTTGCTCCCACTTTGTTTAACCTAATTGTTAAACACAAAAGATCATTTCCCCATATTTAGAACTATTTTTCCTTTTTGCCCATTCCCATTTGTCTCCATAAAATCAAATGCTATAAAAACTTAACCAAAAGGTTAAGTCCTCTACATGTCGTTAAAGTTCAGTAAATGTGACAAAGTCATACATCCCACTGGGGTCTGTGGAACATGAAACAGCAAGGAGCATGTCCACCACCATCAAAATCTAGATAACAATTTGCACTCTCATTATCCAACCAAAATAAGCCATGCCTTGATTTTATTCCAACCACCAAACCGCATTTCTAATGAGAAAATACTTTCATTTACTTTTATAATACATATTTTCACAGTAAGAGGCAAGAGCTAATTGTTAACTATAGTTTCTACACATAAAAATAAATCACTAGTAAAACAGAATGGACAGCCATTCTGACAGCTCAGAAGCAGCAAAAAACAAAAGCCAACCAAAAGTATTTGTTAGTTCATTTGAAACAAAAAGGTCACTTTGAACACTCAGTTATTTTCGTCTTCTCCAGGCAGGCAAAGAAAAATGGATGATGGATGTCAGGAAAGCTATTTGGTACAAAAATTGTCAACTCATACCTGGACTTTAATAAGGAGTCCACGCCATGCATATTCGTTCTTAAAACATGTATTTTGTTTATCGTTTTTACGCTGTATCTACAACCACCAAAAACCTTACTTCTCATGAACGGAAGCTGTGCCCAATTTAATCAGATGGACTGAGTCAGGTTACTTTGAAATTAATTTTAAGGAAGTTCTGTTTTTACTGCAGGACATGGGAATGATGCTCCCAGACATCAACGGACAGATACAGTAGCAAGAAGTGTAGTATAAATTTTGGGTCAAGTTTACTAGGCCACATGTCCTTCCAAATGTATCCCCAAATACAAAACATGGTGGGAAATAAAGCAGATTCAGTTTATATACTCTTATAAAATTTAATAACAAATATGAATTTACTTCCAAAATAAATTTTTATAAGAACTCACAAGAACGGTTTAGTAATGAGATAGTGAGAGCCTATATTTCAGAGACAAAAAGGTTCTGACTTCATACAATGCTTCTTAAAGCACCCCAAATGCTTCATTTTTAGTGGT
Source organism: Tadarida brasiliensis (assembly GCA_030848825.1). Lineage (NCBI taxonomy): Eukaryota > Metazoa > Chordata > Mammalia > Chiroptera > Molossidae > Tadarida > Tadarida brasiliensis. The sequence continues at coordinate 82,280,179 of CM061258.1, read as the reverse complement.
ACCTACATTTTCATCAATACCTCGCACTGAAGAAAAGATTCCTGGTACTGCTGAGCAATTTGGGGGGAAAAATCAACAAATAAAAAGGACTACTTCTACTTCATACAGTCAGAAAATGGAAATCAGGATGGAGGTGATAATAGGGGCTATTAATGTATTAGTTGAAAATTAACAATAATTTCTAAACTTCAAGAGAAAATGACACATGTAAACATGGTACGGTCCAACATTTAACACTGAAATACAACATGCCTGAGTTTAAAATATATTATTACTAAGTTAAAACATCCTTTTTTATCAACTAAGTACAAGCAGATAGCATTTTAATGAGCTCACAAATAACACGAGATGGAGCTTTAAGTGTAGAGCCCTGACAAAATGATTATAAAGTGGTTTAGTCCTTTTCTATCGTCCATATTCATTTCCGAACCATTTTCATGAAAGAAATAAAATCGGTCTTAAAACAAGATGGCTGCTTCTAGGGGAAAAAAAGAAAAACGCTGATTTAACTGAAAGCCAAAAACCTAGCTTTTCTAAATCAGGAAACAAGAATTGAGTCATATTTTCTAATCTCCAAGTATGCATGCATGCACTTCCACAAAGAAACCTATGGATTACACTGTGCAGTTATTTAAAATTATTAGTAGCAAAGCAATTTTTTTTGAAAGGTCTAATATTTGTGTTCTGATAATGTGATTGTCCAACACATATACATAGAGATATCACATGGCCAAGGTTCCTACTTACACTTTACATCAGAATCATGACCATCAGTCATGACATCAGGTCACTTGATAAGTAATAATAAGAATAATATCGATATCACATCTCTTAAAGAATCCCATCAAAAATGTCCATTGATATCCTGCTACAAACATATCAACTGCATTTGGAACTTAACTGTTAGACAATCTCTCCTTGAACTGTACTTTGCTGACCTTCCCTGAAGCAAGTGGCAGATTAATTCTATGACATATACATAAAATTTAAAAACATTTCCTACATTTTGAAATAATGTTTAAACAGATTTTTTTTAAATCACTCAAAACTATTTTTATTTCTCACTTGAGTGGAAAATAAGACCTGACAGTAACATTTTCTTCAAGCTGTCAACTGTCAATTGTATGAAGGATGTTTCCAAAGATGACAAAGGTTTATTTTTCCTTATTGAAAATGATAGAATTCTACCTGAATGAAAGTGAGCTAACTATCACTGTGGTAGACTACTGTCTCTCTGCAACCAGATAACTTTAACCAGAAGTCTCCACTATTTTTAAATAAGGTTTTTTTTTCATCTGTGGCTCACTGTTTGAAAACATTATTCAAAAGCCTCAAAAAACGAAAGTTTACATCCACACACATTTCAGAAAAAAGTGCAGAGATATCAGTAATTTGCAACAAATCCTTCGAAGTACATTAAGGAGTACGGATTATCAAGAATACTAAGATATAAGGAACGTTTTTCATTTGTAGTGAAAACTATGCATAATAGTAATGATACAGAAAAACTTGCATCATTACTTTTTAACTTCAAACTAAGTGCTTCTGTGTCATTGTGCTGCCTTGGTTATAACGGACTTAATTTTGAAAACATAAATGCAGACAAATTTAAGAGGAAACAGATCTGGTAGTGAGTAATATCCCATTCAGAAACACTGGAAGTTCAAATTAATCACAAGAAACTTTTCTACCAAACAGCTCAGGATATAGCTTGAGAAGCAGATGAAAATATAAATTTAATAATATAAATCAGGCCCTTAAAAGAGACATTAATTTCTTGATGTTAAGCTGTCTAAGACCACCATTGTAAGACATATTAGTAAAAGTGGATATTAATATCTCATTTCTTATATTCCTCTTTGAGGTTTTTATACCTGAATATGAAGGTGTTATCCATCACAAATGATCGAAAGGCAATTTTTTCTCAGTTTGGAAGGCTGATCCTGACTGAGAATCCATTGTAAGAGGCCAGGGCCTCCCTCACTGTGCTTAGGGACATTTAGGCTTACTTTTCAACATGGACATTCTAATCAGAGCTGCTATTTTAATAGTCAGTATACTGTTTCGGAAAAGAAAGTTGATAAAATATAATCAGTCAACATAGATTGGTTCATTACTTAAAATAGCATGGCTTTTTAAATCATCATTGCTATTCAAAACAAACGCAAAAATGAAGAAGGTTGAGGAGCTTCTTCTTTTAAAAAGCTATTAAGCAAATGATTTCTATTGTGGGGGGTAAAATCCTAAGCAATAGGCCAAACGCTACCCATATATAAAATTCTGTTCTTAACACTTTCTTATGTTTTGTTCATTTTATATTTTAATGTTTACTCTTTCTTAAAGGTACATTCTTTTGCCATATACTTCTCCCAAGCTTGCAAAGACCAGGACTCCTGAAGGACTAATTGTATTCATTCATTTTCTTGGCCCAGCATGAAGCTGGTAGCTTGCTTGGTACATAGCAACAGGGGAGAAAAGGAGGCGTTCATCTTTATCTGTCCTTATCCGAGAGGAAATCGGGCCAGTGGACAGAATGCAATGAAATCCCTGTTCAGAAGGCATCTTGCAAGATTAAATGGCAAGAAATTCGCAAGGTTAATTTGCCCCCAAATAACTATGTGCTCCGTCCAAACCTGATCTTCAGCGTTCAAAGGTGGAAGTCTCTAAAGCTACTGGTTATCAGCCAGAAGACACATGGCAACAAGATATTCGTTCAGGGAACCAATGGTTTAGGTAATACCACTGAAATCAACTAACAGTGCGTAATAACTGTTGAAGGCTCTCTCTGATTCTTTTAATCACAAGGAGTTCATTAACCCCAGTCTCACACTGGAAATGCCCAATTAGACTGTACAGACAAGTATGCCCCAACCAGCACTGAGGTTCCAATCACCTAAAGACAGGTGACTACTTCTGATAGCTTATTATGAATATATAATATAATGCATAAAATGGATGAAACATAACATCTCAGTAGCTAACTTCACTTTTCAAACTTCTATGGAAAACTGGCCAAAAACAAGAAGGATACTTCTCTTTTGCAAATTTCTAGATAAAATAGGTTAAGAGAAGGAAGATTCACTTCAGGTGTCCTAAATGATAAGGATAAAAACATGAGATATAAACCTCCATCATACAGCTTTATTTTTATCTGGGTGTTTATATAAATTCTGATATAAATAAATATCAAAATAATAAAATTACCTCATTATACCTACTAAACTGATATATAGGTTCAGAGTTAATAACGTTAAAAGATTCTAAGTAATGCCTTTTACTTGAAGAACTTCTTATGTTTCTAACATATAACAATATTATTTAAAACACTGAAAATTTCAAAAACAAACCCAATCCTTTACAAGTTTGGTAATAAAACTTATTCAAAACCAAAATCAACTTTCTACCTTTCCTCAAAACAAATTCTTAGAATTAAACCAAATCGACTTCATTCACTCATCTGTGGAAAAGGCACAGTGCTGGCAGACTGGTATACATATACTAAAACACTGATGGGTCAGATTTAAAAAAAATAAAACAAGTGAATTTGGAAAGAGTAAAAATACCCAGGAATTATTATTAGGAAAAAAATTACTTCTTTCTATTTAGCCACGTAATATATGACCTACACTGCCAGAGATTTGGGTGTGTTAACCCAGAATTCACATCACTTTCACAACTTCAAGATTACACATTAACAAAACTAAATGTTGTCAATTATCTGCTACACTCACATTAAATATTACAAGTCCCTACAACAATGGAAAAAGTCCAAAGAAAACCTATGATTAGCATAAAATTGAGTAAATCCCAGATGAATTGTAGAGGTACGTTTTCTTGTAAGAGAATACATTTTAAATTGGTGATGCTCTAACTTCAACAGCAGCAAAGCACTAAGTGAGGAGAATCAGTATTCTTAAAGTGTGCTGGTTGTATCTGCCACCGTTCCATCCATTAACGCCAACCAGTAGGAGACATCTTTAATTATCCTAGCATCTTTGCTGCAACCAGTGGAAGGAATCCAAGGACTTTTCAATATATGCACAGTATTTGAAAGAATATTCTCATTGGAAGCAACAAACTGTTTATAGCATGCTTCATTCAGATTAAGTGGGATGTTCTTAAGATTGAGTCGTTTGTATCTTTGTAAGAGTAGCTACTACGGGGGAACAGGACGTAAATAAAGTTTTATTACTAAAAGTCTTTTTAAAAGTTACTTAAAAGCTTTTTACATTCTTAAAGAAATCAAGGTCAAACAGTTATATTCTCCTCGATTTGGATTTTCATTACTCCAAGTTACTTAGTAGCATGCCAGTTTAGGACTCAGCATAACATTAAAAAGATCATTCTATTACTCTCACTATGTAGGTGAAACTCATACAGTTGTTGTTTTTTTAATTTTTAAAATATGAAAGATGCATTTAGGCAAATGCTATCATATATTTCTATTCAGACTGATAGTTTTTAGTTGCTACTTCAGAAATTTGTGCCAATGCAACACATGAAATTAGTTTGGCCCACTGCCCAATAAATACTGGCAACTAAAAAGTTATCAGTATTTGAAAATTGAACATCCACTTCCCAGAAGTGAATACCTGGGAAGATAGATTCTAACAGTAAAACTCTCTGACAGCAAATAAGTTTAATATTTTTTCTTCATGAACCTAAATCAATGGATGCTTAGAGTATCAATGGAGTCAGTAATGAAACCCAACGTAGCGAATAAACTCCTATGACTACACAAGTTACAATATAAAATATTTAAATCCTGTGATCAAGATGTGATAGTTAATTCTAGTTTTATCTAAACATAATTTAAATTGAAGTCCATTGGTATAAATTGAAGTCCATTGGTATAAGTGAAAATATATTGACTTCACTTGCACAGTGTCATTAGCGGCTTAATGTGTTGTCCCCTAAACTTTGAATCTTTAACAGAAAAAAAAAAAAATTGAATCTATTTAAGTTGCCATTAAAGTTTTCTACTTTTTTCCAAAAGATTGAAGTCTTTTGATTATTAGTTTAGCAAAATCTTAAAAGATAGGATTTATGTAAAACCAAAAGGTATGCCTAAATTACCTTTGTAATGATAACATATATGAAAGGGAAATGTAAAACACTGAAGTTAGTAAACTGGTGCAAATTTTCTAAAATACTTATTCACTATCTTTTGTGATAAACTGTGTTTATTTCCAAATTACTTATTTTGCATTTGGCTCCTTTTAAACTACATCCAAGCAGACTTCTCTTGATGCCTCAAAAAAGCAAAATCGTATTTAACTCTTCAGAGATAAATCTGCCACTCAGATTTATAAAATTATATTATTTTTAAAGTAAGTTTTAGTGTAATAACATAGGAAGATAAATAAATCCACAAACCCCTAAGAATTCTAAAGTTAGGGCTGAATCTCTTGGGAAAGGAGGTATGGTATTCTTTCTTTTTAACATTATCAAACTGATAATGATCAAATAGAAAGGTATTTCCACAAACCTCAAGTTAGAATACTGACTTGAGAATACTCCTGGACTTTTAAAATTCTACAGATTAACTTTGCCTGGGCTGGTTCAAAGCTACCTTGGCATCTTGAGCAGAAGAGTGTTCCGCAGGCAGGGCGTATCTATTAAAAACATGACCTGTGACAAAAATCAATGTGCTAATCTTAAACCAAACAACAGTATCAAAAGCATAAAACAGAGATAACCTAAGATAAAATGTCCTCAAACCAACTCAGACTAGCTTGACAGGTTAAGAAGGAGGGGTAGAACTGGGGTATGGCTGCTTATTTCTGTTTTAACCCAGATGACTGGAACACCCAAGTATCCAAATAAATTAATGAGAAAAAAATCACACTGTGAGGTTTGGAATGGGAAAGAAAAGACGACCAAGAGCAAAATGTCCCAAATTCAACTAATCAATTTCACTGTTATTTTTATTTAATAAGGCGCTAAAGTTTACAAATATAAATTCCTCTCTTTCGTCTATGCTGTCTAATAAAGCCCAAAAGGGAATAAAACCAACCAGCATAATGAGGCTTGCTTTTAACACCATCACAACTGGAAAGCTTGCTCTATTTGTCTTGTCAGCTTTAATAAAAGGCATTTCCTCTGGCAGGATGGCTTCTTTTTCTCTTTTTCTAATAGTGGTAAGTGGCATGTCAGAGAAGAAATAGCTTTCCATCCCACCACCCACCTCCACAGGACTGTTTTTTGTTTGTTTGTTTGTTTGTTTTGTTTTGTTTTTGTAAGCCAAACTTTCAGGGATGTCTCCAATTCTTCCAGGCGAGCAATTAGGGCTTGGTCTACCTGGGTGTGCCCATCTCTCCTGGGGTAGCAGGACGGGGGGAACTCTTTCTCCGTTCGGCAACCGGTGCACCGCTTGTGGGGAAATCTGCCCATCTTCACCTGACCTGCCATTACTTGGAGTGGGGAATCCCTCCCATGCCTGGCATAAGGAAGGAAGGCGGGAGGACCACGGAGAGGTCCACTGGGAGGTAGGAAGCACTGGAAGCGCCTCCAGACCTCTCTCCCCAGGCGAGCTGCGCGCCAGCAACCATAAACTCTCCCCTCGGAATCCCGCCACTCTCTTCCCAACTTCCACTCCAGCCCAGGGAAAAAGCTGAGATTTGGGATATAATCGATGCTATTTCCCTCCTGGGCGGGCACTAAGGCCAGCCCACAGCTGGAAGCTGGCCTCGGTCCCAGAGAAGCAGAGCAATTTGGATCCACTGGGGCAGACTCCTGCCCACAGGCCTGGGAGAAAGCAGGGCTGGGAGGCTCGGAGCTGTTCTGGATCGGGAGGGGTCCGCTTGGCACTCTAGACAACAACCACCCCAATCCCACATTCAGTGTCCGTGAACAAGGAGTGTCGGTGAACAAGGGACGTCTGCTGGTGGCCACGGTCCAGCAGCTGCACTAGGGCGGCCCCAGGCGCCAACCTCTAGCCTCCCGCGTACACATCGGGCTTTGGAGCAGCAAAACGGTTCCAGGTAACCGCATGTGCTCCTCCGGCTGCACACAGCCAGGCCGCAGAGAAGGGCTCCCACCTCCCTGCTCGGCCAACTCCAGCAGCTCTCTCTGCACACATGATGTAACCCCGCATTAGATCAAACTTTCTGGCACCTTGAGCCCACCCAGGGGTGGAGGAGGTGGAAGAATCTTCTCCACTGCCAAGTGTGCCGGGCCCAGACTGACCCAGGGGCCAGATAATTTTCTCGTAGTTAAAAAGGAAAATAACCTAAAGCTTCCGCTTCCCAGCCCCCCTCATTTCCCCCAGCCTGTGCGCTCAAAGAGCGCACCGAGAAAATAAAAAAGAAAACAGAAAAAACAAAAAAAGAAAGAAAAAAAAAAAAAACTTTGGGTTTGTTTGGCCGGTCTCCCTGCAATCCCTGCGCACCTAAGCTGCAGACCATAGCTCCTGGCGGGCGCACCCGGGGCTGCCAGTGCCCAAGCCCTGCGCCGGTTTCGGGATGTTGGCCAGCCTGCCCCGGCGGGTAAGCGGGAAAGTCTTAACTCCCCGGCTCCCGCCTTTTCTGAGTCTCCTCACTCTCTGCAGAGGCAGCCGGTCTGGTTAGACCCAGGTACTCCCAGGGGCGCCCGGCCTCTCCGCGGTGGCTTAACAAAGAGTGGCGCAACGGGAGCGCTTCCCGCCGGCGCCTCGAAAGCCATCAGCGCCCGGACGACGTAGGCTCCGAGAGTGCGCGCTGCCGGCGGCCGGTGCGCGCCGATCCCCGCTGACACTGCCACTCCTTCCACAGGGCCCCGAGGCCCGGGTAGCCCCGAGACCCAGGCAGCCCTGACTCTTTGCTCCCTGTGGCCTTACCTAGGGTTGCTGCTGTTCCAATAGACGGCGTAGCGGTCCGCGACGGCCTTGGAGCCCGGATCCTGGCTGAACACACACATCCAGAGCACCAGAAACATCAGCGTCAACATCTCCACGTGCAACATCACGCCTGGCCAGCGGCGGAGCCCCGGACGCGCCACTCCGGGGATATAGCAGGGATCCGGAGAGGGGGTGGGGGAAGGAGAGAGCAAGAGCGAGAAAGCGGGAGCCAAATAAATATGAATAAATAAAAATGAAGAGGGATGAGAAAAGAAAAAGGCACACAACAGGCTGGGGAGGAGGAGGAGAGCGAGAAGAAAAGAGGCAGTGGAGTGGATGGGCGAAACACAAACTCGCACCCCCCACTGGAGGGTTTAGAAGGAAAAAAGAAATCACAAGATGGAGAGAAGCATGCAAGTGTGTGGTGGCGGCGGCGAGGGCGGGGTAAGGGGTGCCAAGCTGTTCTAGGGCGGCGGCAGCTGGCCGGTCACCCCGGGAGAAGGAGGTGCGCGCTTGGCCGAGCGACGGCAGCGCGGGTCGGGGCAGGCGGCGGCGCACGCTGCACAGTCACCGGGAGCTGCGCGCTGCGGCCGCGGGGAGACATACACTGGCCCGCCGGGCCCGGCTCAGCGTAGGCTACACAGGTCTCCGCCGCCCAGGGCTCTCGCACTGCGCCCCGCTTCGCTCCAAGTTACTTTGGCGGCCGGTGGGAAACTGCGGGAGGAGGGCTCCGTGTGGATGGGGGGCTTCGCGCCGGTGGCCTCCTCTGTGCCTTAACTGGCAACCCCTAGAAATCTCGGAGGAGTCGTAGGTGTTGCGGATTCGGAGCGGTGAGCTGAGAAGGGTGGGGATCCAGAGCCACAAACCCAGCCTCGCCGGCGTCCTGGAACTGGTTAAGCGGCAACTAAGCTGGCGAGGAGCGATCGTGCCTCGCAAACCTCAAAAAAAAGTTTGGCTCTCCGTGTCTTCCAGCAGGTCCCCGGTGGAGTCGGACTGCGGCGGCGGCGGCGGCAGCGGCGGCGGCGACACCGCAGGCGCTGGCCTCGGGGATTTCTCGCGCGTGCTTTTCTCAGCCGGGTGTGGGTGTACCAGAGTGAATGGAGAGCAGAGGTTACCACCAGCCAGCGAGGAGGAGCTGGAATGCCCAAACCTGCAGTACGATGCCAACCCAGCAGCTCGGTTGGAGAGCGGGAGGGAAACAATCACTTTAAAATGAATCCCTCCAACTCCTGGATGGGCTGATGTCAGTCTCCGATCGTCTTCCGGGAGCAAGAATGAGCCCCCAGATGCAGTGCCAAGAGCCTGGAGTTGAGCTCTCAGAAGTGTCCCTGCGACTCCGACGGGTTCGGCCCCAAGCCCAGCAACTTGTAGAGACGCATCAATCAGTGTGAAATGGAAAGAGAGAGGAAAAAAAAAAAGCGCACCAGCGAGTGGCACCTCCCCGATGACTACATCAGAAAACCTTTCCGATCCTCCCGCAGCTGCTCCCCTTTTCCCTCCTTAGACACAGCAGCAACAAGAGGTGAAAACCACCAACCGAATCCTAAAACCCCTATCAGGCGGGAAAATAAACTTGAGTGCAGCAGCCGCAGCCCGGGCAGCCCGGGAGGGATTGAAACGACTGGCGAGAAGTGGAAAGGGGTAAAAGTCAGTTTTGCAAAAGAGGGGGGGGGGGAAAAGGGAAAAAATGCTTTATGGGAAAAATCTCCTCGGGCACGCCCCCTCGTTAATGACCTGCGTGTAAAGCCGACAGCAGCGGCGACCCAGCAGCCGCACGAGAGCGCAAGGCGGCACGAGTGAACGTGGACGTGGGCGGCGCGGCGGTGGGGGCGGGCGTGTAACGCAGGGCGCGGGGCAGGCGGTCGGCGCGAGCACGGGTGTGAGCTCTGTAGCGAGGAGGGGGAGGCGCCGCCAGCCAGCGCCGCTGCTGCCAAGGCCCGGGTCATGTGGGCTGCTCCCGTTAGCCCCCCCCCCCCCCAGCAGTTTACTTGGGAAGGTGGGTGCCTGGAGCAGCCAGTCAAGAAACGGCCTGCTGTTTGCTTACAGATAGAGGTTTTTTTCCTCTCTCTCAACGCCAACCGGATTGGTGGCTCCACGAGAAAGAGGCGTTTTCCTAATCTCCTCCCTTCCTCACGCCTCCTACCCCCTCCCCGGCCCCACCTACCTTCTGACTAATTGAATTACTGGGAGTGCCGAGGCGCCCTCTCCTCCGCCCCAACCCAGCAGTCGCGCGTAACCCTTTGGATGCTGAATTCCGTCCTGAGGAATGATTTGACATATTTTTACCTGAGTGGGGTATTTCAATTACAAAGGAACCGGTTCCCACCCGGTAGCCGGAGAGCGGAAATCTGTCTCCCAGGCCCCTCAGGTGACATAAAGTCCCAGCAGACCCGCTGGCAGAAAGCCTCGGTGAATCTGTGTTCTTGTAAATCTCTGCCCTGGTCTTCACGAGCAATTGCCCGGTGCTGGGTTATCTGGAAAGCTGAGCATCTCTCCTATGCCTTTCAATTCCCCGCTTCCTACTAGGGATTTTAAAGGTTCATGAGCAAGTCTTTCCATTAAAGTGATGCTCTGAAAACACTTTTTTTTTTTTTAATCAAGAAAATCACAGCGTATGTAGAGTGATTGCCATTCAATGCGAACCTTCAGCAGGGAGGAAATGAATGCGGCAGGGGAGCCCATCAGAAATATGTTACACATTTTCCATTTCAACCCGGAGGTTGGTTCGCTCCCCACTCCCCAGAGGATAAATGCTTTGAACAAAGTCGATAAGGGAAGGAACTACATCGGGGAACAAGTTCTCTTATTATTGGAAAAGACCTCGCGTTCCTGGACTTCTAGAGCAGGTTACAGCACTTCAGCCTCCGGCCACCACCGAAGCGCGATTGCCCGCCTGCGCGGCGGAGCCAGCGCCCCGGGACGCGTGCCCCTGTCCTCCGGCGCCCGGGAAGCTAGCCAGGCGCAGGGCTCAGTGGGCTAGAAACCCTGGAGACTCGCCCTCGCGGGGCTCCGCGGGCTCGGCCTGCGTGGTATTATTCATTCTCTCTTGCTCTCCAGGGAGTTTGCTGCCTCTATGGAAGAAGGCTGATCCCAAGAAAGAGAACAGTTTAGTTTTGCTCCCAAACTTGCCTGTTCTCCCCTTTATTAGCCCAATATAATCAAATATCACGATGTCTGTCCGGCGCTTTCCAGTCCTGGAGCTCGGCATTTCCAGGAGCTTCGGAGCTGTTTGGAAGCGTCCAGACGCCCTCCAGTGGTGGGCCTGTAGTGCGCACCCAGCGCGGGCATTGCCCGCAGCTCAGCCGGATTGAGTTTGATGGAGAATCTGGGATCATGATCAATAAAGACTTGAGGGAAAAGGAACAGTTCACACTGGCATGGAATTACCTGGCTGTTATGGGCCCTTGCCTGAAAATTGAGTAGTTTCTCAAGTGCTGAGATTTTTCCCACCTGAAGAGATCCTGAAATTGCCCTAGGAAAGTAACACTTCTGTTTGTGACCAGATATAAATTACGATCTGTGTAAATACAGACACCCGGACAAATCACCCAAACAAATCAACCACCTTCCTAATTTAAAAAAAAAAAGCGAATTCAGAATATTAACCCAAATGTTTCTGTATATTTCACAAAATTCCAGCAGTGAGAAAGAAGTGGGAAAACTTACACTAGAGAACCAAGGAATACTCTTTTATTTTTTAAATCAAATTTTCCCTGAAAAAGTCATTTACTTTTCCCTCCTGGTCTCTAATCTTGCCAATGTTCAAGTTCTTTGCCTATTTTGGGGTGTGTGTGTTTTTTCTGTTGCAGGAAGAATGCATTTATTTCTTCGCTCAGCCTTTCTGATAGTGGCTCTAATAGGTGCTCTTCTGACTGAAGCAGTTTTGCAGGAAATACTCTGGACCCTTTTAAGAGACATCTGTATCTTTCAGAAGAAGAGAATGCACAACTTCCGTCTTGGGGGAAATGCTGATCCTCATCAGAGAGTCTTTTTATTCAGGGAAATATCAGGTGTCAAGGAGTTAGCAAGCTGGTTTCCTGTGCCTTCCAAACCAAAAGGAGTAAGGGGTGGGGGGGTTATATCCACTTATTTCCTATATGAAATCACATACTGTAACCAAAATCAATATGTGAAAATTCAACATATCAAAAGAATATGGATGTCCTACTATTTTAAATGTCTCTAATTGTTTAGAATCTGGAGAGTCCCATTTTAGACAGAACAAAAACAAAATTATACATTATGGCCTTCCTTAAAATGATTCAAGGAGTCAGAATAAAAGATATTCCTTAAAAAGAGTCAAGGAGTTGGAACAAAAGCAAATGTTAAGAAGATAACTCAAATATCTGTGTGAAATAATTCATAAATCTAAATCAAGTGCTTCCTTCTGGGATTATATACTTATTTAATTATTGCTATTAGAGTAACTAAGCAGCAAGAGATACAACAGTGATTTTCAACCTTTTTCATCTCATGGCACACATAAACGAATTACTAAAATTCTGTTGCATACCAAAAAAATACATATTTTGCTGACAGATCTGACACACACAAAAAAAGGTATAATTTTGACTAATTCTCACTGGACAGCCATTGTTGTGTTGGCTGTTGTCATTTTTTTTTTTTATTTGACAGTCTAAGGGAAAAGAGGTCAGTGTCTCTGACTAAATAGTCAGGTATTGCATGTTTTAAAAATTCATGAGGCAAAGTGCCTGCCATGGCACACCGGTTGAAAATTGCTGTGATCGATACATACTTGGATAGAGTTTGAAGAGAGATATTATTAACTATGCACTTATTGCTAATAATGTGACTTGTATTCAAGTCACATTATTCAAGTGATATAAATTTTACAAATCAGTATTACATAAAATAATGATATTATGATTAGCCCAGTGTTACAGAGGCAATGCCTTTCAAGCTGCCTTTAAAGGATAAGGAGCATTTCCCCCCAGTATAGAAGGAGGTTCCAGTATAACAGAAAGAAACCAGCAAGGAACTAAAAACTTGGAAAAATAAAAGTGCAGGGAGTATTTGAAGACTTTGAGATTGGAACAGGGTTGTAGATGTACCACAATTTTTTAAAAAGCTTTTTTAAAAACTGTGGTACATTTACACAATGGAATACTATGCAGCTATAAAAAAGAAAGCTCTGTTACCCTTTGAGACAGCATGGAGGGACCTGGAGAGTATTATGCTAAGCGAAATAAGCCAGTCAGAGAAAGACAAGTATCACAGGATCTCATTTATATGTGGAATCTAATGAACAAAATAAACTGATGAATAAAATAGATCCAGAGACATGGAAGCATGGAACAGACTGATTAATCTAAAATGGGGGTGGGGGGGCAGGAATAGATTAACCAAAGAATTTATATGCATATATTTATAACCCATGGACACCACAGACAATAGTGCAATGAAGGCCAGGGGTGGGGGAGTGGGGTAGAGGAGGTCAATAGGGAACAAAAGGGAGGACATCTGTAATTCTTTCAACAATAAAGATAAATTTTAAAAAAGGAAGCAGAGTTGTGGGAAGTTGAGACCTGAAAAGTTGAGAATGGACTTTAAAAGGGCTTAACTGCATTCTAAACATGTTTGTATTTAAAGCTACAGGCAACCAAGTGCAGCAGTGGTTTTAAAATAAATGACATTGAAGCAACAATCACTATGCCTCAAATTACTACACAAACAGGGATTTATTTATTTATTTATTTATTTATTTTTAATTTTTTGGCCTTGAACTATCTAGATGGATGTTCTAACCTTGGCTATGAATTAGAATCACCTAGGGAGCTTTTTTTTTAAAAAAAAAAACAATGCCAGGTCCCCGCTCCCTATTTTAGTTGGTTAGGGGAGGGGACCTAGGATCTGTAATTTTTAAAAGCTTACCAGGGAATTCTAATGAGCATACAGGATTGAGAATCACTGATCCAGGTAATTTATTTTTACCTTAACTACTTCAATATTTCAGGCATAAAAAAGTAAGTTCTAAACTTATTTGTCTGGAAAAATGTTCCTGTTAACCATCAAGGCAAGAATGTTGATACCTTAGAGAGCTGAATTTTATGATTCTCTATATTAAAATGAAATGATACTTTAAAAATAATTCATGCCCGGCTGGTGTGGCACAGTGGTTGAGCATCGATTCATGCACCAAGAGGTCGCCAATTCAAATCCCAGTCAGGGCACATGCCAGGTTGTGGGCACAATCCCCAGTGAGGGGCGTTCAGGAGGCCGACAATCGATGTTGTCTCTTATCGATGTTTCTATCTCTCTCTCCCTCTCCCTTCTTCTCTCTTTCTAAAATCAATAAAGAAAAAAAATTTTTTTTAAATAATTCTCACATAGCACAAAACAGAATGTCATCACCAAGATGTGGTTTCAGAGACAAAGCTTAATTTTAAATATGGGTTAATCTTTTTTTTTTTTACTAGCTTGAACTTCCTTTTAAAGCATTAACTAACATCAACAGAAGTGGAGTTCTGTTGAGGTAAGTGTCCAGACAAATAAATGTGATAAACTGGTGAATCAAACCCTTTCTTCCTCCACAGACTAAGAAACTGTTGTTTAATATGGCAGTTAAATGAAAACTGATACCCAGAAGAGATAATAAAGGAAATAAACGTAAAAGCAAAGATTAAAGCAATAATAATTAGACACAAAACCACGTAACAGATGACTAACATAATGGTATTCAAGCTAACCCTGCTGTCTATCTTTCTAGAACACTAGGAATTCAATCCAAAACCCCAAGAAACCCTAGTTCAATCATCAAACTGTCACCTCACTATCCTGCCCACAGACTGTTTGAAGTTATTTAATGAAGTCTTCTCCCCTGTTCATTCCTCTAGTAACAGGTTACTCGGAATCTTTAGAAATAACTCTTTTCTCCTTAGAGACCTTAGGAAATGCCCTTTTTCTATTTCCGATCTAGCTGTCTCTTCTGTGAACAACCTAAAAAGAGAGAGAGAAACAAACAACTTCTATTAAATTGAGTTACAAGGTCTTTAATCTTGTGACCTTCAACTTCCATCATGAATGTTCCACTTTTCCTCATTCTCCCTTTACTTTCCTGGGGTTTGTTTCACAGTATCTCTTCTCTTGAATTCTGTGGATAAGTAGAAGCAGTTTTATAAGTTGCTACAATATTCTGAAAGAGGCATTAAATTTTGTTAGTACTATCTATGTGTTGTTGTTTTGCCCACTTGAAAACACAGGTTAAGACCTATATTAACAAACCTTTTAAACATACAGAAGTTTGAGCTATCACTCTGATACGTAACTAACCATATTGCTGGGCACATAGGTAAATGTGTGTTATGTTTCTATGCATTGCAAATGTGTATGTGCTTAAATGTAATTTTAAAAGAAGCAAACAAGAACTGGTTGATTCAACCAATTTCCACATCAGTTTTCATTCTCTAGACTTTGGTCTAGATACCATAGAGTTATGTGACCAGTTTTCAACCATTAAGCAGAAACTGGTAGGTGATTTTATTCCCATAAGAAATTTTCATGTTGTCTATCATGTGTTTACTTTTTACTGTTCTGTATTTCCTCTCTTCAAATTTTTAAATAAAAATCACCAAAGAAATTACTTGCATTTTATAAATCTAACTGATCAACTAGCATACTGTATACTGTCAGTAAAGTATATTGTCCTAGTATGTTCATTGTGAATTATTAAACATCACTACATTCCTTGCTTAAAAGAATATACATTACCATGAATGCAGATTGCCAAAAATTTATTTTTATTTATTTCATTTTTCTTTATTGATTTTAGAGAGAGAGGAAGGGAGAGAGAGATAGAAACATCGATGAGAGAGAACATCAATTGGCCACCTCCTGCATGCCCCCCACTGGGGATCAGGCCCACAACCTGGGCATGTGCCCTGACCGGGAATCGAACCAGTGACCTCTTGGTACATGGGTCGACACTCAACCACTGAGCTACACCAGCTGGACCAAAAATTTAAATTTTGTATTTGTTTTATCATAATGGCATCTACAGCATACCTTTATTGAAATATAAATAAGTAGCCTTTTCAAAAATAAAGTTAGTTTGTGCTTTTTTTCCATATTCAAACTAATAATTAGGATTTTTCTCCCACCAGCTCCATTTACCATCACCCAAAAAGCATCTAAGGATGCATTTTTGTTTGCCTATACTTGTCTAGGAAGCCCCTAAAAGCTAGAACATCTTTCATTTCATTGATGCCATTTTACACACACACACACACACACACACACACACACACGTATAGCATATGTATGAGCATATATGGAGACAGAGAAAGTGAGAGAACTTATTTTTCAATCAATTTCACCCAAGATTTCATCAACTTCTGGGAGCAGTCTATTTAAAGATGAGTGAGGATCTAATCCTTAGTCAGTGAGCATGATTTCATGAGATAGGAAATGCTGCCCCTTTTGGAGCTTTGGCTCCCTACCCCACCCCCCGCCACCTCGAAATCTAAACTGACAAGCAAAGTGTAAAATTATGGCAAACTAAGAAACTCTTTCATCAATTATGTGCATTTTATTTTTTTTTCCAGATAAAAGGCTCCTTTAGGGGAATTCGCATCCTGGTATTTTGGAATGTGAAATTTTTTTCTTTTTTGTAGTCATGTAAATAAATCTGATTCTCTCTTTCTCTCTCTCTTCATTTCACTTGGCCACAGTAGTAGAGATGGTCTTTTAAGATATATTATTGATTTTTTTAAGGAAAGGTGTCCCCTTATTGGAGAATTATAGCCTTAGTCTGAGACTTCCAAACACCTTAGGCCAACATTGTAAATTTTATTGTGATACTGTAAAGCAGTGGTTCTCAACCTTCCTAATGCCGTGACCCTTTAATACAGTTCCTCATGTTGTGGTGACCCCCAACCATAAAATTATTTTTGTTGCTACTTCATAACTGTAATTTTGCTACTGTTATGTCTTAGGCGACCCCTGTGAAAGGGTCGTTCGACCCCCAAAGGGGTCGCGACCCACAGGTTGAGAATCGCTGCTGTAAAGTTACAGTTGAGGTATAATTTTTTTTAAAGCATTTCATCTGATGTTTTAGAATAATAGTCATGAAGCTGGTCTCTTTATTTATTTTTATTTTTTTTAATATTTTTTTATTGATTTCTTAGAGAGAAAGGGAGAGATAGAAATATCGATGTGAGAGATACATCAATCAGCTGCCTCCTGCACTCCCCCTACCGGGGATCGAGCCCGCAATCCGGGCATGTGCCCTGACTGGGAATCGAACAGGGACCTCTCAGTCCATGAGATGATGCTCAATCCACTGAGCCACACCGGCCGGGCTGAAGCTGGTCTCTTTAGAAGCCACTGTGATTTGTGATCTTGAATATCAAATAATAATGCAGAGGATTATTGGTCAAAACTTTTTTAAAATTAGAGATATTTTACTGAATTGTCTCTTTCTAAACTCAAGTCGGGGGAGGAAAATATGCTCTTAAAATGACTACCTTTTAATCAGAGATTATCATTCTCCATTTCCATTAGTTAATCTTTCTTTTGGCGTGGGCATACGATGTGTACTGAATTAAATAGGGTTTATTGGTTCAGCTAGATTCTGAATTACCCTCTTCTCCTGTGGATTAGGAAAGTTCATGTCTTAGCCTTTTTTCTTGAAATCCATCAGGATCTTTTATGTGGTCTATCTAGTATTCTGCGTACTTCCAATGCTTAATAAATATTACATTACAACATTAGCATAATAATAAATCATCTTAAAGTACTACATGGACTATTAAGTGAGATCCTATTCAGTTTGAAGCAAGACATCAAAAAGTTTTATTTTCTCTCTATGCATACAAAGTAATTCTAAAACTCCCTTTCCATGAAATGTCCTTGCATCCATAAGATGTCTACATGTTACAAAGTGACATGGTGAAAGTGTGTCTTCCAGTTAGGTATGTCATTTGTTCAATTTATTTTGGAGTCTGTATTTGCCATTTTAGTAAGAGGACATTTAAAATTGGGCAGACAAAAATGGAAATAGCACCATTTGTCAAGTCAAGGACCTTTTGCCGATGGCAGTTCCAAACTCTTCGTTCAAGCTTGCCAGGCCAGCAGCTGCGTGGTGTTCCCTGCCACTGAGAAGTTCTGCTTTGTCCGTGATTGGTTATGTCACACAGACCTAGACTAACAGCCACTGGAAACATGAGGATTTTCTTTACAGCTTCAGACACAAAAACGAAGTAAAATATATTCCGTTAACATAATCTTATCCTAACTGGTTGCTTTGAGGGAGGTCCTAGTTTGAAACTGGCATCAAGGAAAAAAAACTTCCCCTCCAAAAGTATTGTTCAAATATTGTACATTTTATCTACCGATATGTGAATCAAATAGAATGAAAATGATGCATCATCTGTGGTAGATAGCAAAATGGCCCAAATTCTTCCCTCCTTACAGTGTACTTTTGCAGTGAGCCACTCTCATCAATTGATGGAGTCTGTATTTCCACCCTTTGAATCTGAGCTGACCTTGGTTCTTGCTTTGGCTAACAGAATGTGGCAGAAGCAATGCTGTGCCAATTTTAAGCCATGCATTGGAGCTTCTGCTTTTTCTCTAGGAACCCTGCCCAACTGCCCTGGAGACAAGCTGAAGCTAGCCTTCCAGCTGATGCGAGACCTAGAGCCGGTTCACCGGCATAGTCCCCACCAATCTCCAGAAGCAGAGCTACCCAGCTGACTGGCAGCTGCCAGCAGGTGCATGAGAAGTTCCCAGCCAAGGCTAGAACTACACAGCTGAATCCAGCCTCAACTGCCAACCCACAGAATGCTGTCTGAATAGATGGTTCTTGTCTTGAGTCACTAAATTTGGGGTTGGTTTATTATTCAGCAATAGATAACAGATACATCTTCTTCTTAAATTATTATAAATAGCCCTGGTCGATTTGGCTCAGGAGTTAGAGCATTAAGGGTCATGGGCTCCATTCCCAGTCAAGTGCATACACCTGGGTTGCAGGTTCGATCTCCAGCCCAAGTCAGGGTGGTGCAGGAGGCAACCAATCGATGTGTTTCTCTCAAATCAATGTTTCTTTCTCTCTCTCTCCCTTCCTCCCTTCCTTCCATTCTATCTTAAAAAAAAAAAAAATCAATGAAAAAATATCCTTGAGTGAAGATTAACAACAAAAAATATATATATTATAAATAAAATTTTAAATATTATTCAGCTCAAATAAATGTTATTCCTTCACAACTTGGATTTCCATTACTGAGTTACTTGGTGTTAAATCTATAATTGGCAAACATAACTTTCTGTATATTTCTTTTTTTTAAATATGTTTTTATTGATTTTTTAGAGAGAGAGAGAAACATTGGTGTGAAAGAGAAACATCAGTCGGTTGCCCCCTGTACCCCAACCAGGGATCAAACCTGGGTATGTGCCTTGACCAGGAATTGAACCGGAAACTTGGTGCATGGGATGATAATTAACAGAGCCACACCAGCCAGGGCACTGTCTATTTCTAACAGGAATGTTTGTCTCTGCTACTTTGCAAATTTCATAGAAAGTATCTTCTCTTCAACAAAAACTTTACATGGAACCCTACATGAACACAATTAACAGTCAGGCCCTTCAGATCCTCTTAGGATAATATCATTTGCTTAGAATAGCAAAGCTGAACAGATGATTTATCCAGAGGTGATTCTTCTTCTAAAGTGATGCCCAGCAAGAAAAATGAAAAGGTAAAATCAAAGGAAGCGATGTTTAGCTTCATCTGAAATCTCCACATCACTCACTACTATTGATTTAACATCATGGCACCTCCATATTTCAGCAGGAAAATCTGCCACAAGACAGATCTGGTAGTGACCCTGCAATGGTCATCTGACTGTCAACCTCAAACTACAACATCTCCGCTCGTGGCTGCCAGCCACGGGAGGACCAGGTATGTACAGCTCTCTTTACATAGATGGAATAGGTGTGTTTCAAGGAAGTAAGATATAAAGTGAAATCTTACATATTAGGTCGTATCTTCCTATCATTTAAAGTTCTAAAAGTCCCCCATCAGTTCCCAAAGGAGAACTTGTAGCTGACAGGCTTGATAAAGCAGAGGACTCCGTATTCTGTTAAGGTATGTAAAAAAGTTCCCCAATTTTTTATTTCTATATTAAGTTACCTCCTAACTGGTCTCAGCCACCCACTCTTACCTCTCTTCATTGTATATTCCATACTCCATATTCTGCATGGCGTACATATGGCTGCGTGATCTATTCCAGAGGGAAACCTGATGTGACTCTCCACTACTTAAATGGCTTCTCAGACCTCTCAAAATAAAGGTACAGTTTTCAACGCGGCTACCAAGCCCTGCATGAGCTGATCCCTGCCTTCCTCTCTGACCTCATCCAGCCACTACGCTTTCTCCTATGTCCTCGAAGAAGCCATGCAGCTCCCTGGCTTGAGTCTTTGCTTATGCTGTCCCTCTGTCTGAAACATTTGGGCTCCCTCCTGTTAAACTTGCATTCATCCTTCATATCTCAGCTCAGCTGTCACTTCCTTGGGAAATCTCTTAGAACTGACCCCACAGAATGAGCAGGACACCTCTAAATAATTACATGGCACTGAATTGCTTTTCTTCAGATCACCTGTCCCCTGATTAAAACTGTGTATTTGTGGGGTGTTTTGCCTGCTTCCCCTCCTGATTCAATTGCTCTCCATCACCCCTGCAAAGCTCGGCATGGTGCACAGCTCAAAGCAGACACTCTGTTAATGTATATGGAATGAACGAATGCATGAAAACTGTACTGGTACTTTACATTGTGTTTTCCCCTGTGGTTCGTATGAGGAACCAGATCTCAGGGTTATACAAAAGGCAATGGGGAAAGAGAGAGGGAGAGCCAAATGCCTCTCAGAGATTTGCAAATAAAGGATTTACCTCAGAAGATTTAACCAGAGAAGCTCCATGCGATGAACTCCAGCAGAGAGATACAGAACCAACCTTAAGGAAGTGCTTGCAACTAGAACCAGACCTAACTGAAGGTCTCTCCACTTCTACAGAAGGAATGCGACAACTTCAAAGGTAGCCAGTCAGAAATGGAGCAAAGAAAATGAAATAAACTGAGGCATTGTCACAGTTCTAATCCCCAGGGGTGTGTGTGTGTGTGTGTGTGTGTGTGTGTGTGTGTAGCTGGAGGAACTGCCTGTCTGATTGGCACATAAACACAAATTTTAAACAGCTCCCCAAAAGCTGTCTCAGCACAATACCATTAAACATTTAACTCACATAATGTCCTCCTTTGTTCTGAGGCCACCACACTGTTAATAATTTGCCTCTCATGTAGCTGGCCATCCATTCACTCAGAGTTATTGAGCATCTAATACGTGCTATGTCTTGAGGATATAGTGGTGAGGGAGACAGAGCTGGTTACCGCCCTCATAGAGCTCATATCACAGTCAATCAAGGTCACAAACAATTAAGAACATAATTTACCAAAAAAGTATCGGGTCCTATAGCAGATTGCCTGCCTACCTAAGGTCCTTTCTTCAGAGAACCGCTCCTCTCGTCCTTCTGATTGGCTGAAGCGATCTGTTGCCGTGGTGTAGCACACTGCAACACCCCACACCCTTCTCTCCACTACAGGGTTCATCAGGGTCCTGACTAAGATTTGTAAATGGAACTGGGATCGAGAAGGCCTCCCTTCTTTGGGTATTTTGAGTTACGTAGATATAGGTTTGGAGCATGTCAGCAGCCATCTTTCCTACTCCGAGGAATAGGGTTGCTAGCTTTAACAAATGAAAATACAACAGGATCAACCTGGATGTTCTTCTGAGAATCCACGGCAGAGCAGAAGCAGGGAAAGCCTCCAGAGGCCCCATGTTCAAGACAGTCTGTGGGATAGTTGCTACCATCATTCATTATGTCATATTCACAGTGGGTAAGTTCTACTTGTCAGGATTTCAGGATTACTATTTACTTGTTTAGTTTTAACTAATTGGTGTTTGTTTTTTCCTTTCCTTGGTAACATTCCACTTTAAAGCCCAACAATGTATAATTTGGGGCTGAAAAAATGGTAATGAAGATACTTGAACATCAGTAAGTAATCCTTTCCCCAGGATTTCTGTTTTAGAAGCATCCAGGAAACAAGAGGGGAGATGTTAAATGGTTCCCTCATTCCTTGATGTCACAAGTCAAAAAGCAACCCCTCTGCAGCCAGAAGTGAACTTTGTTGCTGATTTCCGTGCAGGTGAATTATGGCTTAAGAAATAAAAAAATTTTAATTACTAATAACATACATTGAAAGAAACAAGAAGGGAGGAAAGATGCATGAGCTTAGGGAAAGGATTTTATAATGTATCCTAGTCGGCTCAATGATAAATGTACATAATTAATCATAGACACCATTTTGGCAAATGATATTTTTAAATGATAGAGGCAATTATCTGTACGATTACATATGCACAGGAATGCATTATTTTCTGACTTTCAACAGGCAGCCTACCTTACAGAATAGGTAAGGAAGAGTCTTACTTAATTTAGCATCCTAATTTGTAACCTCCATCTAAAGAGGACATTTTTTTTTTTTTTTTTTTTTGGTGGTTAGACAAGGTTCAGAAGAGGAATATAATAATGGTAACTTCTTGGTTCTACTCCTAATATCCCTGTGAAACTATTTAAATCACATGATTTCAAACCATAAAATACGTTATATATTCTCTTTCCCCCTCTCTCTTTAAAGGAATATAAAATACTTTTAAAATGCTTTTCCAATAAAGATTCTGGAAACAAATAGAAAAACTTGTGAAAATAAAAGAATATTTTCTGCTTTCTATTATTCTATGAAAATGAGAGAAAATTTCAGCACCTACAGTACACAATGGTGTTTTTTCTGACTTGACAGGATGAACACATACTCTCTGGGCTATTTCTTTAGCCTGATGGTCTTATCTTATGAAGGCAGTGTGGTGTGGTGAAAAGTTCAGGCGAGAATCAGACTAATGTCGTTGCAAATCTGGCTCTGCACTTCAGCATGATTCTAACCTTGAGCAAGTCACTAAATGTTGCTAAGCCTCAATTTCTTTGTAAAAGTGATTCTAATCATATCAATCCCATAAAATATGCTGGGGGCAGTACATGAGATATTGTTTATCAAGTATCTGGTCTCATGTCAGAGATTCAATACATGTTCAATACTGTAGGTATTATTGATGCCGTTATAACAATCTGGTTATTATTTAACAGGAAAGGAATAAAGGGGAGACGAGCAGTTTAGCTCTCCAGATCTGTTCCCTGAAAATTGATGGGGGAAGGGACTGGACAAAGGCAGTTTAACCTCATGCCCAGCAAGGTTTGAGTGATATGGGAAGGTGCCTACCTGTCTGTCACAGCTGGGAGTGAGTCAGTGGCCAGAATAGGTGAGGCCACTGCAAGTGTGAAAAACCTGAATATTTAACTTCCTAGACAAAGGAAAGCAGCTCGCTCTCTCTCTCTCTCTCTCTCTCTCTCTCTCTCTCTCTCTCTCTCTCCCCCCCTCCCCCCCCAGCTCTTGGCCCTCCTGCCCTCTTGGGACTCCAGCTGCAGGGGAGCGTTCATAAAATGAATTAGTGGACTGAGTCTAGACTGATGCTGATCTGGACCTGGTTTCATCATGGAACGGACACTTTGGACACTGGCCCTGTTTCTGGTTCTACGGAATCTACAGCTGCCCCTCTTCCAGGACTGGGTTAAGGGAACTGGGACATTACAACCCCAGGAATATAACTCCACACCAATAAAGACCATTCATTCTCCCATGCAAGTCTTAGAAAATTAATTTTCTGAAGATATCCCAAAGCCACCCACTCCCATGAGTGTTGTGGGAATCTGGCCCCCTGATCCCTCCAGTAACATTATTAATGTTAACTCCTCCCTCTCATTGAAGTTCTTTAATATCTTATCCTTCTAAAATAAACCATAATGTCATTCGATCATTCACTTATTCTACCAATGTAAATTGAGTGTCAAGCATACAAACAAGATTTCTGTACATAAATAAATGAGTCATTTTGGATATAAGCAAGGAAAGGATGGATTGTTCAGAAAATGGCTTGGAGTGACCAGTTACCGATTTCAATCTCTAACTCGGTCTAAAACTGTGTTGTCCAATACAATAGTCATTAGCCAAATGTGGCTACTGAGCACTTGAAATGTGATTATTTAATCTGAGATGTACTGAATATGTAAAATATACTCCAGATTTTTAAAACTCAGTATGAAAAGACTACAAAATATCTCATTAAGAATTTTTATATTGCCCGGCCGGTGTGGCTCAGTGGTTTAGCGTCAACCCATGCAACAAGAGGTCACCAATTTGATTCTGGGTCAAGGCACATGCCCAGGTTGTGGGCCCAATCCCCAGTGGGGGGCGTGCAGGAGGTGGCCAATTGATGTTCTCTCTCATGGATGTTTCTATCTCTCTCCCTCTCCCTTCCTCTCTAAAATCAATAAAGAAAAAGTAAAAAAAAAAAGAATTTTTCATATTGATTGCATGTTAAAATGACAACGTTTTATATATATATATATATATATATATATATATATATAGTTACATAAAATATCTTATTAAAATGAATTTTATCTCTTTCTGTTTAGTTTTTAAAGCATGTGGCTATGAGGATCATTATAATTTTGCTGCTCACATTTGTGGCTAGCATTAATGTTTCTATTGTGTGGTTCTGGTCTAAATATTTAAATATAACAAGAAAGAAAGGGGGGAGGGAGGAAGAAAGGAAGGAGGGAAGGATGGAAAGGGAAAGGAGAGGAAGGAGGGAAGGAAGAAAAAAAGAATCTTCAGGAACTGGAAGATATAAGCCTTACAAGATCTTACAGTGGAATAATCCTTTCTATGTATTACTCAGTGGCAAAAAAATATCTAGGAGACTGGGACATTGTGCCAGGCACTTGGCAAATGCCAGCTTGTGTTATTTATTGATTGATTGATCACCACTCATATTTTAGGCACCGTACCAGGTACTACAGTTACAGATGAGCAAAACAATCCAGACTATCCAAAATACTCAGCCTGGTGAGGAAAACAAAAATGTTTGCAAACTTTCATATTTTATATTTTATATTGTTCTTATAGACCTAAAAGATAGATTTCAATTTTTCCTCAAAGAGTTTATACATACCTTTCCACATCTGACCCTTATAAGCACAATAAACAATAATTTCTACTTTGTTACTGTAAAAACAACAGTGGAATACCGAAAGGCATTTTTGTCCCTTTGGCAAAAATTTAATTTACCAATACTAGACTGCAAAGGTGTTTGTTAACGAAAAATTAATGTAGAAACACTCCTCTGGCATCTATTTCGGTATCATGCAAGTCATTCTCACACAAAATCACTCTGCGTCCTTCCACAGTATTTCACAACAACTGTCTGTGGCCCTCGGTAGTTCTGCGTGTGTACATGCGGATACAAACACATTTGCATACAAATACACAGAACAAATAGTCCATTGTGGAGGGGTCCCAGCGTTCGCTGCCCCTCCCACCTGCAGGCCCGACGGGAAGGAAGGAGCCTGCGGCCCCTGCAGCTCCCGGCCTGGGCCTTTGTCATGCTGATGAGGACAGAGCTGAGCCGCAGCATTTACATCTTAAAGGAAGCAGAGCCCTGGCCCCAGAAACCAATCCCAGAAGCAGGAGAGAAAAGGAAGGCTTACGGGGAGCCAGAGTTTGGGGGAGTGAAGAGAGACAGAGAGAAAGGAAACAGAACAGTTACCTTGGCAAGCTGTGCAAGATACTGAGATTTGAGATGAAATACTGATGTATTGATAAGGGATGAAGCGGTGCCAGGGTTCGGAGGGAGAAGAGAGAAGGAGAATGAGCTGAGGCAGGGAGATCCCAGGAAGCCTTCCTGAGGGCTGTTACATAATCCTGTGGTGATTTTCTAAGAGGCTGCTATGAGGATTTAAAATGCTTTTCATTAATTCTTGCCTGTCCGACTGGTGTTTCTACTGGTTATGTAATCATTGACTCTGTGGTGAGAGCAGCTTTGTTAGATTAATTGAACAAGGAGGCCATTTCACTGATGTGGCTCTAGGGCCATGATCGCTTACTGAAGCAAACCCAGACCTCAGCCTGTTCCTGCCCCAAAGTGAGGCAATCCAAATGCCAAGAACCACCCATCACAAACAGCCAGCTAGGCTTTAACCTATAGCCAGTCGAACAATGTCTTAGCTTGCACACTTGCTCTATATAAATCTTTCCCCGAGCTCCTGGTTTGGGGTGCTCCTAACCACTTCTGCTCTGGTGCTGCCCGGTGCAAACAGATTTTTGCTCAAACCCTTAAAAATTGCAATAGGCCTCAGTGTATCAGTTCAAAGCAGGCAGCTCTTTCTGAGTTTCTTGTGTTTCTCCAGGAACTCAGCCTTGCAAGTGAAGGCTCTCCCTGCCGCCCCACAGCAGCGAGGGCTGTCTCTCACACCCTAACCCAACAGATGCTCCCTGGATCCGGGCTCAGGGAAAGACATCCGGGATCTGAAGGTGGATCCCACGTGGCATCTCTGTACACGACACAGGCACGCAACCAGTTGCGTGAACGTGCCTCTGTGGCTCTGGGTAGTGATGAAGCGCTAACCCACGCGTGGCTGGTAAACCTCCATGTGTGACGTGCCAGGAGCTGTGGCAGGCTGGGTTTACCGGTTCTGCTCGGGTTTCTGTTTTATTGTTTAATATTCAGTTGTCCTTGAAAAGTAATACACATTCTCAGCTTAAACACATAAGCTCACTTGACTGCAGCCCTACCCACTCCTGCTCCAGATTGAAGGAGGAAGGGTTGGGGAAGAGGGAGGAAATTCCCCAGATGCAGGCACCCCACCATCTTAGCACAGGCTAGAAGGGTGTGCTCCCCTAGAAGCCTGGGACACTGTACAGTTCCGGGTAGGCTGCACATTAGAATCAAAAGACAGCTTTAAAAATAAAAAGTACCCTTCTTTAGGCCCAATCCAAAATAATTAAAATTTATTTCCCGGGCATCTGTAATTGTTTTTAAAATCCCTGGGTGGTTCTGCTGTTTAGTTAGAGGAAAGAAGCACTCTCCCCTGTATCCTAACCAAGTCTGCGAGTTCACTTTCTAACCATAATACCATAGGTTAGGGCCCCAGTTCTCTGCAATTTAGTCAGTAGCCTGGGGCCATGAATCTGAAGAGGTTTCTGACTTTGTGCCTAACGATTGAGACCTCCCTGGTTTGCTAGGCCACTCCTGGGTCATGCTGTTATCTTGGAAAAATTATGAATAGCTCCCGCTTTCATTCTTGGAAGAGCCCAGGTTTGGATGGTAAATTATATGGTCCCCCTCTACATATCAAACAAGGAAATCCAAGCCAAGCCTCGACTAGTATTTTCCTGGGATTCCTTCCAGCAGCAATTTTAATATTCTTTCACTCTCTTCCCTCCTCAAATGTCTTTCTTTCCAGTCCTTTCTTTTCTCTTTTTCATCAGATAAGGCTTAACCACCCTCCACACAGTCCTTTCCCACACTCTCCCTCGTCCTGAGAATGTCCCCCTGCGTTTCCACGTTTGCAGAGGGCAGGTGGAGGCTGCAGCTTGGAGAGGATGTTGTCTTGTTTGCTCTGACTGAGGGCAAGGAGGGCGGGAAAGGCCCTGAAGCTCTGTGGCTCTTCTCCAGGCCTGAAAGGACTAGAGGACTGTTCCATCAAGTACAGTGTCCACAGGGACATCTTTGCAGCTGATGAGGGAAGGAGACACCATCAGAGACGCACCAAACTCTGGGCCTCGGACCACTACAGAATTCCCGCAAAGCCGAGCTAAGGCCAGCGACTGGCATCCACCCCTTTCCCATCCTCACCTTTCTTCTGGTTCAGGCCCTAAACTTGGACTCCCAATGCCTGCACCTGATGCTCCTTGTATCTTGGTACTGGGTTGTTCCGCCACCCCACCGCACATTCTAATCCCAACACATTACAAACACCACCACCCTTCCCCCAAGCCCCTGCAGCTCGGGGCTGACTCCTACCTCAGACAGCTCTTCCTGGATTCCATTCCCAGGAACACAGGCCAGGACTAGGAACTACCACTTGGGGCAAAGATGTACACAGGCCAGGTGAATGCCAGGGAGCCTCTGACATGGTCACAGATGCCGTTGCTTTTCTTCGTTTTTACTCCCTGGCCTCCTCTCCTCTCACCAAAGTTCAGAATATTTCTTTGCAGGGTGGATACTAGGAAGCAGACTGGAAGCTCCGAATCTGTTTTCACTATAAATCTGCTTCTTTGAATGACCCCTCCCCTTCCATTCAGTCACGGCTCTGGCTCTCCTCGTATTTTCTACCACCCTCCGAGCAGCCTCAGCTCCAGCTTATTTAAAATATGAGTTGCTAAATTACTTTGTGCGCTGAAGGTTGGGTTATACTAACGACCCACGTTTGCAGTTACGGTCCTCAACTGGAACGGAACAGGGCTCGCAGACTCAAATCACCAGGGAGGGGACAGACTACAGGGCGACTGAGTGATGCAGGCTGGCGTGGGCCTGACCTGTCTCAAGTGTCCAGCTGCTGTTCTCTTTTTTTTAAGTTTTATTAAATGTATTGGGGTGACATTGGTTAATAGGACCACATAGGTTCCAAGGGTACATTTCTATCATACAAGACCTGCATATTGCACTGAGTGCCCACCACCCTAAGTCAAAGCATCTTCCGTCACCACATATAAGGCCCCCTACACCATACACCCCCCATCTCCACCCCCTTCCCTCTGGCAACCACCACACTGCTGTTTGTGTCCACGAGTTTCAGTTTTATGTCCTACATGTGAGTGAAATCATATGGTTCTTAGCTTCTTCTGACTAACTTATTTCACTTAGCATAATGTTCTCCAGGTCCATCCATGTTGTCACAAATGGCAGTATTTCATCTTTTCTATGGCTGAGTAGTATTCTATTGTAGACGTGTACACATATTCTTCATCCAATCCTCTATCACAGGACACGTAGGTTGTCTTCATGTCTTGTCCACCGTGAATAATGCTGCAATGAACATAGGGGTGCATGCATCTTTGTGAATACATGTTTTCAACTTTTTTGGGTAGATGCCCAGGGAAGGGATTGCTGGTTCATATGGTAACTCTATCCTTAAATTTTTGAGGAATCACCGGGCTGTTTTCCATAGCGGCTGTACCCGTCTGCATCCCTACCAGCAGTGAATAAGGGTTCCCTTTTCTCCACAACCTCTCCAACACTTGTTATTCTCTTGCAATGAACTGTTGCCAAGGAGAAGTGCTAGCCCCCAAATGCTGGGTCTTTCCATTTTTCAAGAAAAAAAGAGAGATAGGGATTCTCATAACCAATGTATTAATATTTTAAATATTGGCAACTAATTTTTAAAACTTTCATTGTTATCCTGGCTGAACAATGCTTATCTGTAAGTAGGATCTAGCTCTGGCTGCCAGTTTTCGATGGCTCTCCTAGGACATGTGTGTGTCCCGTGCCTTTGAGTCAGCTCCCACGCCTGTCAACTCGATGAATGGGTGACGGCCACAGTGTCCTGTCCTCACAGCCCTGCTCAGCTCCTGGAGACTCATGCCCATGGCTTCTTTTATGGAATCAATCCATCTCATATTTGATCTTCCTCTTCTCCTGCTGCCTTCTATTTTCCCCAGCATTGTGTCTTTTCTGGAGAACCTGCCTTCTCACGCCGTGCACGAAGTAGGGCACCTTCTAGGTAAACTTGTGCACAATGTGACTTTTAGATGGAAAAGTCATCTGAGGCAACCCAACAGGAAATCGAGGGGTGTGAAATTCTACAGCATATCCTGGCAATTTACATATGATGGTATTTGTGTACAAAAACAACATTAGCCACAACAGGCATTCCTGTTAAGTGACAGCCAGTTAAGAAAATCCTTTAATGAAAGGAGATTTGAAACATTCTGTAAGAGGTCCACTGTGCATGCTTTGGTGCCTGAACACTTCATTTTTCATAAACAAAAAGCCTCTAATTGTCTTCTATTTTAAAACATCTTCATCAGCAAAGATATTGAGGAGGTAGTTAGAGGCGAAAATAATGACACTATAAAGTTGGCAGTGAAATCAGGTAATCTCTCATCCCTTATGACAGTTTACATTTTGAGTGACAACTAAGGTTATGTACTTTGCAAATATTTCAGCGTTATTCTTGAGCAAGGCGATAGGAAAACAAATCATTTCCCACTATTATTGGACCTTATCGTCTTTTTTTAAAAAAAATCAAGATGCGAGGCTTTACTATTTCAACAAATGCAATACTTTGAAATGCAATGTATTTCAACATGGGATGGCAAAAAATGGCCGAACGACTACAACTCCAGGGCAGGGCTTCTCTGCCTCGGTCTTCCTTACGTTGTGAGCTAGAGAACCTTGTGCCATGGAGGCCTGTCCTGTGCCCTGCAGGCTGTTCAGCAGCATCCCTGACCCCTGCCCACCAGATGCCCCCAGTACCTTCCCCTCCTTGTAACCACCAAAAACTATCTCCGGACATTGCCAAATATCTCCTGGGGACCAAATATGCCGCCTTTTGAAACCAGTGCTCAACTTGGATTTTGATTCTCAAAAAAAAAGTCTTAAAATGAGGAAAGATATTATTGAAGTCAGCATCGCTGCTGACTTCACTGAAGCCCTCAGGGAACCGTGGGGGTTCGGAGGGAGGTTTTTGAGGCAAGAGCAGTGGATGTATGCTGACAAGAAAGTCACTGCGGGGCCGGGGGAGGGGGAGGGCAGACCTAGATGTGAAATCCACTCGTCTCGACAATAATGCCCGGCAAGCATAAACCAGTAGAAATCAGTGGGGCCAGGCAGCGACATCTGGTAGATTCCAAACTACAGATGGGGAACTCTGGCCTTTCTCTGGCCAAGTCTGGGGTGAATTTTCAACATATTGAAGGATACGATGACACCAAACAGTTAGATATTTAATAGGGAATCCTTTTTTTGAAAGAAAACATTTTTCCAGAAAAACATGAAAGGTTATAATAATGGTTTGAAATCAGTAACCCTCAATTTTTCCTTTGTGGTTATAAAAGAAATCATCAATTGCATTTCTCAATAGAACCTCATAAACACAATAGGCCAAATGCCAGAAGAGAAATTAAATGGCTGTGTGATCCTCAAGGGAAGACATACTTTCACTATGAAGTATTCACACCAAGCCTTGAGAGCAGCACACAGAAGAGAATGCGCTAGAGCATGTGGTGTTCGTATTTGCTGTTTTGACAGCACTGTTTATCAAAATAACTACAATTAAAAAAAAAAAAAAAGACTACTTAATTTTTACTATATATATGCTTTTCCTGTCTTGTAGGAACTATAAAAAATAAGTTCACTAAGTTTTTGGTTGAGTTTGAGTTCATTTAACTTGTTTTAACACAGTTAAATGTTTCAAAATGTTATCTTCTAGTCTTCTTTTTATAATCTATATTTTGTGAGCTTAAAATGTGTTTTGATGATACTGTAATGGTGGTTATATATTATGCATTTGTCAAAACCCATTGAATGTACAACATAAAGAATGACCAATAATTAAGCTATGAACTTTATTTAATAACAATGTATCAATATTGACTCAACAATTATATGTACCACACTATTGCAAGATGCTAGTAATAGGGAAACTGGGGGGTAGAGTGGAGGTGGGTGGGCAGAGAGGGGGTATATCAGAACTGTTTTTCTTTTTTTTGCAATTTTTATTAATTTATTTTTGTTATAGATGTTTCTCCTTTCTCCCCCCTAGACACCTTCCTCCCCATCCTGCCCCCCACCCCCCCAGCATTGTTGTCTATGTCCATTGGCTATGCATACATGCATATAAGTTCTGTGGTTCACCTCATCCATCCCCTCCGCCCCCCTACTCTGAGGTTTGTCAGTCTGTACCCTACCCCTTTCTATGTCTCTGGGTCTATTTCGTTCATCAGCCCACCTTGTTCATTATATCCCACAAATAAGTGAGATCATGTGGTATTTGTCTTTCTCTGATTGGCTTATTTTGCTTAGCATAATACTCTCGAGGTCCCTCCATGTCGTCTCAAAGGATAAGAGATATTTCTTTCTTACAGCTGCATAGTGTTCCATTGTATATATGTACCACAGCTTTTTTATCCACTCATCTATTGATGGACACTTGGGCAGTTTCCAGATCTTAGTGATTATGTATAGTGCTGCTATGAACATAGGGGTACATATATTCTTTCTCATCGGTGTTTCAGGTTTCTTAGGATATATCCCTACAAGTGGGATCACTGGGTCAAATGGCAGATCAATTTTTAATTTTTTGAGGAAAAACCATAGTGTTTTCCATTGTGGCTGCACCAGTCTGCATTCCCACCAGCAGTGTACTAGAGTCCCCCTTTCTCCACACCCTCACCAGCACTTGTTGTTTGATGATTTGTTGATGGCAGCCATTCTGGCAGGTGTGAGGTGACACCTCATAGTTGTTTTAATTTGCATCTCTCTGATGATTAGTGATGTTGAACATTTGTTCATATGTCTCTTGGCCATTTGTATGTCCTGCTTGGAGAGGTGTCTATTTAGGTCCTTTGCCCATTTTTTAATTGGGTTCTTTGTCATCTTTTGTTGAATTGTATGAGCACTCTATATATTTTGGAAATTAACCCCTTATCTGATGTATCATTGGCACTTATGCTCTCCCATACAGTGGGTTCCCTTTCCATTTTGATGGTTGTTTCTTTTGCTGTGCAGAAGCTTTTGAGTTTGATGTAGTCCCATGTGTTCATTTCTTCCTTTGTTTCTGTTGCCTTAGGTGAAGAACTCTGTTTTTCCTGTTTACTTTTCCTATAAATCTTAAACTGCTCTAAAAAATGAAGTCTATTATTTTCTTAAATCTATTTTGTAAATTTTATAATAAAAAACCCAACAGTGTTAAAATCCTTTAAGTATTTTTTAAATAGGCCTCCTGAAGACTGATCCATTCCCTGCTTATTCACGGCTGAGAGATGATTGCTCAAGATGAAGTGGAGAGAAGAGAAGACTTTTTCCGTTGTCCAAGCCTGGCCACTGACTGCTCTCATCCAAACTCCTGGGAAATACTATTTGAGCACTGTGAATAGTGAACCTGAAATGCCATTATATTTATGTGTTTTCTTCATTGTAGCAATTTCACATGATTTTACATTTTCTCCTCACAAAATAACCTTTGAAGTAAAATTCACTAAGAATTGTTTACAATTCATTTTACATGATTGTTTCTAATCAACAATATATAATATTCGCTAGAGAAATAGTAAAATAGTAAGTTACAATGAATCAGAGAGCTTTTTCTTGGACATCATCTATACAACAGGAAACTAGTTGTTGTGCTGAAATACAGTAAATTTGTTAAACACTATCGGCTGCAATTTTAATCTCTGCCATAATGGAAGATTTTTCAGCATAGAAGCTTCTTGGATGGTTGTCAGAGACTCTCTGGGCTAATAAGATCCTGATCAGTCAAGGGAGGGCTCAGAGCTGAGATTCATAGTAGATGTTCGGAAGAGAGAGGGCAGCCTAAAGAAAGTTTTAAATTATCCTGTATTTAGAAGATATACAGTCTAGTTGGAAGGCTAACGTTTACATGTATGACAAACATTAAGAATATACCAAAAGCAGCTAAGAGTATGTGTGACTGAGTTCAAGAGAAAATCAGTGCTGAAAATGTCCAAAGACACAGTTAGGAGGCACAGAACAAAGCGTTAGACTCATGGTCTCTGGACTCCTGGAGACTCAGGTTCTGTTCTAGGCTGTAGAACTCAGGGCAGGTTACTTCACTTCTCTGGGTCTCAGATCCCACATCTGTAGAGCAAACCAAGGTGAGCTCAGATCCTTCATTAGCTAGATTCTTGACAACTGTGCAGTAAGTGGTGGTTTTATCACTGTTGTTCAGAGTAGTAGTAGTAGCAGTCATACATCCTGTAACAGGTGCATGTTTCCAAGAAGGTGAGACATAGTTCAGTGGAAAGTAAGGAGACTGAATTTCAACATGAACGTTTGTGTTTCCAAAGCAGTAGGAAGGGACATTTTGAGGTAAGACTAAGAAAGGGAAGTTCCTTTGGGGGGTTTGTATGGAGTAAAATAAATGTGTTGCTATATCATTTAGGAAATAATATCTGAAGGTTCAGTGGGAGAGATACAAGGTAGAAAGAGACTTGGTTCAGGAGTCAGAAGACCTGGGTTCGAGACTAGGTTTTACCTTCAGAGTCGTATTTCCTCTCCTGATTAGCTGTGTGACTCTGGTGGGGGGGGAGGGGCAAACCCCTTCACGTGCTCACCTATGAAAATGAATGTGTGGTCTCTGAAGACCACTTAAGATCTGTGGTAAATACGAGTCTAAGTTCTTGGGCATAAAACTGGCATGATTAAAACGGGAAAACAGTTGCTCTGCAAGATCTTTGTAGAATTGATTAGAATGAGTAGTTAGACAGAGGAGGCAGAGAAAGAGTTACATTTACCATCTCTCCCAACAGGACACCAAGAATGATTGAAACTGTTAACGTGGTGCAGGAATAAGAGGGCTAAGAGTTGGGAGAATGGGAATGACATAGAATTTACTGAAACTGAGAGAGAGTAATATTTGTAGAAGAAAGGAAACATGATAAAGTTATTTTTCAAAGAGGTTGTATCAGGACATGGCAGGATATCTTTAATATTGACTAATGAGCAACAAATTAGATTTAGTGATTTGACATAAGTAGAATAGATTATATTATACATTTACTACCACTTTATCATATTAAAGATTTTCTAAAAACTGATTATAAAATTCCCATGAGACCATAAAGGTCTAGGGATAGCCAAGACAAATTTGAAGAAGGAAAATAAGGAAGGATTTGCTCCATTAGATATCATGAATTAATGGTACCACTACATCAACTAAAATTAATGTGGTATTAGGGGAAGGTCAACATATCAACTAACACAAATACCTAGTCTTCCATCAGACCTCAGTACATGCAGAGGTGACCTTAAAGGCCAGCGGGCATTGGAAAACAATATCATTAGAACCCTACCTCACATCATGCTTCAAAAAAAAAAAAAAAATCCAAATGAATTAAAAGATACACGTGTGAACACACAACAAACATCTTTTTATAATTTTGAAAGGGAAGGAATTCTTAAACCAAGCTCAGAAAGTAAACATCGTAAAGGAAAAAATGGATTAATTTGACTACATCATTTTGGTGAGAGTATACATTTGGAGAGCAATCTGGCAGTATCTAGGAAAACTGAAGACGCATATATTCTTTTTTTTATATATATACTTTTTTTTCTTTATTGATTTTAGAGAGAGAGGAAGGGAGAGGGAGAGTGAGATAGAAACATTGATGAGAGAGAACATCGATTGGCCGCCTCCTGCATGCCCCCCACTAGGGATTGGGCCCACACCTGGTCATGTGCCCTGACCGGGAATCCAACCAGTGACCTCTTGGAGCATGAGTTGATGCTCAACCACTGAGCCACGCCAGCCGGGCATGCATATATTCTTGACCTAGGAACTCCAATTGTTGTTATAGACTTTAAAGAAATTTGAACATTTGCCCTGGCCACGTTGCAGGTTTGATCCCTGGTCAGGGCACATACAAGAATCAACCAGTGAATGCATAAATATGTGGAACAAAAAATTGATGTCTCTCTCTCTCAAAATCAATAAATAAAAAATTAAAAAATACCAAAAAAAAAAAAAAAAAGAAATGTGAACACTTATACATAAAGAGATGTGCTGCATAGCCTGTAGTGAAAAATTGGAAGCAACCTAAACGCATATCATTTGAGTGAGTAAATAACGATGGTGAATCCCATACCTGTTAACTTCACTTAAACCCTGATCTACATGTATTGATACAGATAGAAATGAACAAAATATTAAATGAAAAAAGCAGAATTGAATATGCCATTTATGGACATTTTAAGAACTCAAAAAAATACTATTTACCAGTTATGGATTCACATACAGGTAGTAAAAATGTAGGCAGCAGATGGGCAGAGTACTTTACAACAGAAGTTACTTTGGAGAGGGAGGAAGGGAAATATCACCAGGAAGGGGTTTAAATATTCTCCCACTGTAGGTACCTCTGTTTATTTTTATAAACAATAATGAAAATCTGTTAGTATTTTGAAATTCTAACTGGTGGGTAATGGATGTGTATTATATTATTTTTTATATTTTTCTGTATGTGTGAAATATTTCAAAGTAAAGAATTAGCATTAGTAAGGTACAATGGGAAAATGTTATCACTCTAATAATTTAAATATGACCTTTGTATAACTGTTTAAATTTTAAGGCATTGTGATGATTGTTTTGGGGGTGTTTGGAAACTTCAAGTTTTCAGAATGATTGTTTGGGTGGCGGGGAGTAGTTCTTCATTCCCCAAATTGTTGAATGAAAATTATATGGGGAGGAAAACTTGTCATAAAACACTGACAATTATATTACAAAAGCATTCTTAGCTTATAAAGAAATTCCATGTATGGTTCCACTTCAATTTTGATCATGAATTAAATGATCAGGGGCCACTATCAATTGACAATATTAGCAGGTTAATAAAATTCAATTCACTAAAATTGACTTTCCTATACGGTTCAAACATGGAAGTTCTGTGTAAAATGAGGTACACCTGTAAATTCCAAAGTGTAACTCAGGCTCTAGGGACTATAGACCCCTTTGATCTTGTCACAAATTGGCTCCTGGAAACCAGAAGTCCTCCTGGACTCAAGCCTCTAGGGACCTTACCCCTAAAGCATCTCAAAACAAATAAAGTGGCTGAGACAGATGCTGGACCCAGACAGAATGGCAACCATTTCACAAAATTAACCCCAAACGATGTGAACAGACAATTCTGCACATGTCATTATGGCTTTTGTTATTTTCCCCCCATGAAAGTATTCTATTGCTTTGGCTTAAATGTAACAGATAGAGGTATTCAGCCTTGGCTGGCAGTATTTCTGATCCATATTTTCATAGATTATCCTGAATTGGCCTCCTGGAAGCATTTATGCTGACCAGTTTTGAAAACCTCTTTGTCAGCCCTCGCCCTTACCTGCTAACGCCCAGCTCTAATGGATGCAAGTAGGGGGTGATGATAATCGCTGTCTGCCCAGCCCTGAGTGCAGGGCCTGAGTCTGCAAAGCAGTCTGTCTGGAGGAAAAAAAAAGGAAATAAGGAATGTAATTCAATGAATACTTGGGAATCAAGCTTGAGGGTTTCTTTTTAAAGGAGAAGTGATATCAGAAGCAGGATTATGAAAAAGAAAGAGTTAGTAAAAATAGGATCTTTGTGAATTAGAACAGCGAGGCCATTTCAAATTGAATTACACAGGATCATGGCAATTAGAATTGGAAGAGATCTCTGGTCTTTCTCTGTCAAAGCATGATTACTCCCAATGGCACATTCTCCCGAGCTTAGTCCCGTCCAATTTTAAATGACTCCAGTGATGGAGCTTCCTTGGCTTCTCTTGGGATATCACTTCACAGTTAAAATGCTCACTGCTGGGAGAGCCCTCTTATATATGGTGTGGGGATTTTTTTTGCTTTATTTCCATTATTCTGTTTTGTATTTCCCCAACCCATCTTAAAAGTACTTGAATTTAATTTTAAATGGGTACAATTGACATTTAAATGATTAAACCCAGCTGAGTCTGGGTCTTGTTGGATAGGCTAATGTGTCTCCATCTCTCTCACATACTCTCTGACACACACACACACACACACACTTAAATATATGCATATGTACACACACAAACATATACACATCTCACATGTGCTCACATATACATAATTTAAAAATATTACCATAGCCATGATGTGTTTATGAGAAAAATTAATAAAATTAGGTCATTCACTGATATAAACAATCATAAAAAAAATCAATACCCTACTGGGGTATTTTTTTTTTTTGGTTTGTTTTTTAATTCTCACGCAAGTATATATATATATTTTTTATTGATTTTAGAGAGAGAGAATGGGAGAGAGAGAGAAAATCAGAGAGAGAGAGAGAGGAAAATACTGATGTGAGAGAGAAACATTGATCAGTTGCCTCCTGTACACACCCTGACCAGGGATGGAACCTGCAACCTAGGTATGTGCCCTGACCAGGAATTGAACTGCCACCTTTTGGTGTATGGGATAACATTCCAACCAACTGAGCCACCTGGCCACAGCTAACCTACTGTTTTTATTTATTTATTTATTTTTAATTAATTTATTTTTGTTATAGATGTTTCTCCTATTTAACCTACTATTTTTAAACGGATAAAAAGGCAACAAACAATAAACCTAAGAGTTATTTTCACTTTATGTATATTAAATTTATTGCACATAAATAAAATAATATAGTTTTTAAATATAGTGTTTATCATAGATTATTCAGTATAAATAATATAGGTATACAGGATGGGAAACTTCCTTCCATAAATATATTTATAGAAATTGTTTTATTCAAAAATTTTTTGCATGCATTCAAACAATAGGCACTATACTCATTCCTGGACTAAATTTGGTTTGAGCTTTGAGTAAGTTGTAGGGCCTGGGGGAAGAGTTTGGGGTGTTCCAGGTTAATGGAGGTTGCTTAAGGGTATTTAAATTTGATCAAGGAATTAATATAGCTTTACATGTCCTTTCCAAAGAGCTGCCCTAAAGTGTTTTTCACACCTGTCAATCAACCAACCAATATCCAATCAGTTAGAAAAATGAGAACTGTGGAAAAGGAGCAAAAAATGTAAACAACTTGAGCTTTCTTTAAAACGATGGAATTCACCATTTTCATAGGTATTTTTTATGTTATCAATTCATAAACTATTTGAGCTAGAGAAAATCTTAGAGCTAGGACTCTCTGCTCTATCGCCATCCTGATTTGCTAGAATCATCTAGCTCAGTGGTTACACAGTCGTGGTCTGGAAAAATTATAAAGGGAGTCTGTGCAGCAATTGAAACTTTTAAATTTGTCAGTTGTGTACAGTTTAGTTAATTATGTGGATTGAATATGATTTTACACCAAATTCCTCCAGAAATCTTCTAAAAAAGACAACAAAGACATTAAAAAGGTCCAGTCAGTGTGGCTCAGTGGGTTGAGCATCATCCCATGGACTGAGAGGTCCTGGTTTGAATCCCAGTCAGGGCACATGCCCGGGTTGTGGGCTTGATCCCCTGTAGGGGGCATGCAGGAGGCAGCTGATAGATGTTTCTCTCTCACACCGATGTTTCTATCTCTTTCTCCCTTCCTCTCTCTCTAAAAAATCAATAAAAACATATCTTTTTAAAAAAGACATTAAAAAGAACAAAGAGACTATGAGAGAAGACAGTAGCCAAGGAGACATGTCTATGCTTTTTTTTTTTTAGAAGAAGAAAGTAAACGGAATGGTAACAGAATGACTTGAATGGAGGAAGCTAATAATAGCTAACAATTTTTGAGCACTTATTATATGCTAAC
Source organism: Tadarida brasiliensis (assembly GCA_030848825.1). Lineage (NCBI taxonomy): Eukaryota > Metazoa > Chordata > Mammalia > Chiroptera > Molossidae > Tadarida > Tadarida brasiliensis. Next base: position 82,240,958 of record CM061258.1, on the reverse strand, counting down.
TGTTATTACAAAAGCTTCACATAATTTAATTCAGTTAACCCTCACAACACTGTGAAGTAAGCATCATTAGGTGATGATTCTGAGGCAGAATGAGTTAGTAAAAAAGCTGCTATGAGCTGCTATGAAATCCAGAGAATGTAATTCCCACGTCTGTGCACAGGAAAATATTAATGACAAGCAAGACACATTGCCCACCAAACCCCAAAAGGCAAAGTACTTGGAGGCACCTTCACAGTGAAAGGAGTGAGGGGCAGAGCTGAATGAATGACTGGTTGAGACCATAGAGAACAAGGTTAAACTGCTTGCTCCCCTTCACCATGCCAAATGAGAGGAAATTATAAGCATTCAAGTGGGTCGAAAGATTGGAGGATTCTTAATGGCAGAACTGAATTGCCTTTAAAAAACACTTTTATTAACTGATATGTAGGTTCCCAGAAAAAGCCAGATGGCCACTCAAGGCCCACACAGTGGTGTTTAACTGTCCGCAAGTCCCACCCAGGTACAGAGAGCTTACAATCAGATTTTACTGAATCACTCATGATGCCTGTTTCTGTTGACAGCTTTCTCTCTTGTTAATAGGTTGCATTACTCTTGCTCTTTTGGGTTTCATTTTTCACTGAATACAGAAGACCAATGGAGACTGAGGAAAATTTCATGTGAATATTCAAATGAAAAAAAAAAAAGAACCTGGACCCCTACCTCACACCATAGGCACTGTTGGCAGAACTGCCTGGACTCTCGACACTGTGAGAAGGCAATGACTGCTAAAGGGTGACGTCTTGGTGTGCAAATGGTAGCGGCATGTGTACAAGTCCCTCTGCCCCATATCTTGGTGTCGGCCTGGGATAACTGTCAGAGAGACTGCATGTTTTCTGGGAAGATTTGAACTGGCTCCACCCCAGTTTGCCCCTGTTCTTCATCTTCTCCCAGGGAGGTAAAGAGGGACCTGGGTATGACTCACCCTGGGATCCTGAATCATGGCTTAACTAATAATAAACACTTGTTGGAAAAGTGTTTTTTAAAAAAGGTACTAATCATAAAAGAGCAACCTGATATATTGGCTTCATTAAAATTAAGGAGTTGGTTCATCAAAAAATACCATTAAGAGAGTAAAAGGTAGTCCAGCCAGTGTGGCTCAGTGGATTGAGCATCATCCCATGGACTCAGAGGTCCCAGTTTGATTCCCAGTCAGAGCAAATGTCCAGGTTGTGGGGTCGATCCCTAGTAGGGGGCATGCAGGAGGCAGCTGATTGATGTATCTCTCTCACATAGATGTTTCTATGTCTCTCTCCCTTCCTCTCTCTCAAAAAAATCAATGAAGAAAAAAAAAACATATTTTAAAAAAAAGAGAGAGAGAGAGAGCGTAAAAGATAAAGACCTGAAAAGGAAAAATACTTATGAGAATATGCAAAGAATTCCTTCAAATAAATAAATAACAACCTAATTTGTAAAAATTAACTGAAAGGCTTGAAAACAAATATCACAAAAGAGTATATGCAAATGTCTAATAAGCATACGAAAAAATACTCAACATCTCTAGTCATCAGGGATATGCAATTTAAAATGAAATGGGAAGACTTCCAGTCAAGATGGTGGCATAGATAAACGTGATATTGGGTCCTCCCACAACCACATTGAAGTTACAACTAAACTACAGAACAACCATCATTCAAAACTGCCTGAAATCAAGCTGAATGGAAGTCCTACAACTACGAAATTAAAGAAGCAGCCACATCGAGACTGGTAGGAGGGGCGGAGGCGCGACGGGCTGGTCCCACACCTGCGTGTGGGGGATAAAAATCAGGAGGGATACCTCAGCTGGGAAGGTCCTCCCTGAGGACTGAGGGGTCCCCGTCCCACACCAGGCACCCAGCTCAGGGTTCAGTGCCAGGAAGAGAAGTCCCCATAACTTCTGGCTGGAAAAACCAGTGGGAACTGAGACTGAGGGAGGCTGAGGCTGCTGGAGCCCCAGGCAGCTCCTGTTAAAGGGCCCGTGCACAGACTTACTCAGGGCTCGCACCCTCCAGGCTCCAGCATGAGGGAGGCAGCTTGAAAGTCACCAGAGACATACAGGGGAAGAACTGAGTTGTTTGGCATTGGAGCGAGGGCTGGAGAGGCAGCTTTCTCCTGGACAGACATGCTGATCAGAGGCCTTTGTTCCTTTGGTGAGCCCTTCCCTGGACTGGCAGGTGCTGCCATATCTGGGACTCCAGCAACCTGGCTCACACTGTTTGCCCCGCCTGGGTGATTCCCTGAGGCCCTTCCCCACCCAACTTTAAGGCCACCCAAGCTGTTGACAGTTGCTTTACCATAGGATTGGCCTGTCTTAGATCCTGCTTCAGGTTTTCCTAAATTCTTTCAAATAAGCAGCATCTGGTCTCAGCTAGCCCCATACCTCTCATTAAGTAATACATAGAAACAAACACAGGGAGGCAGCCAAAATGAGGAAACAAAGAAACAGGTCCCAAATGAAAGAACAGAAGAAAACTCCAGGAAAAGAACTAAGTGAAATGGAGTTAAGCAACCTAACAGATGCTGACTTCAAAACACTGCTTATAAGGATGCTCAATGAACTTAGTAAAGGCCTTAAGAGCATAAAAAAGGACCAGTCAGAAATGAAGGATGCACAGTCAGAAATGAAGGAGGCACTAACTGGAATAAAGAATAATTTACACAGATTCAATAGTAGAGTAGGTAAAGCCAAGAAGCAAACCATCGATTTGGAATATAAGGAAGCAATAAACACCCAATCAGAACAGCAAAAAGAAAACAGAATCCAGAAAAATGAGGGTAGTGTAAGGCGCCTCTGGGACAACTTCAAGTGTGCCAACATTCGCATCTTGGGGGTGTCAGAAGGAGAAGAGAGAGAACAAGAAATCGAAAACCTATTTGAAACAATAATGGCAGAAAACTTCCCTAACTTGGTGAAGGAAACAGACATACAAGTCCAGGAAGCACAGAGAGTCTCAAACAAGACGAACCCCGAGAAGCCCACACCAAGACACATCATCATCAAAATGCAAAAGGTTCAAGACAAAGAGAGAATCTTAAAAGCAGCAAGAGAAAAGCAGTTAGTTACCTACAAGGGAGTTCCCATAAGACTGTCAGCTGATTTCTCAAAAGAAACTTTGCAGGCCAGAAGGGAGTGGCAAGAAATATTCAGAGTGATGAAAAGAAAGAACCTACAACCAAGATTACTCTATCCTGCAAAGCTGTCATTTAGAATCAATGGCCATATGAAGAGTTTCCCAGACAAGGAAAAGCTAAAGGAGTTCATCACCACCAAACCATTATTATATGAAATGTTGAAGGATCTTCTTGGAGAAAAAGATAAAAAATATGAACAAACAAAATGGCAATGAATGCATATGTGTATTGACAATTGAATCTACAAACAAAATGAACAAGCAGAACAGAAACATTCTCATAGATACAGAGAACATTTTGTTGGTTGCCAGATGGGAGGGAGGTTGGGGGAATGGGTGAAAAAGGTGAAGGGATTAAGAGTACAAATTGGTTGTTAGACTGACAAACCTCAAAGGGAAGGGGGGTTGGGGGGTGGGAAGAAATAAACCAAAGAACTTATATGTATATATGCATAACCAATGGACACAGACAACAGTGTGTGGAAAGGCAGGAGGGGGGCGGGAGTGGGGAGGAGGGGGTCCATAGGGGAAAGATGAGGAACATCTGTAATACATTCAACAATAAAGATAAGTTAAATAAATAAATTAATTAATTAAATGACAATGGGATATTACTGTAAAACCACCAAAATAGCTAAAATTAGAAAGACTGTCCATATCACATTTCAGTGAGGATTATGAGCAATTTGAACTCTCAAACTTTGCTAGTTGATATGAGTATAAATTGAAGTAACTACCTGGGAAAATTATTTGGCAGTTTTCTAAATACATACCTATTCTACAAGTCAGAAATTCTACTTATAGGTGTATACCCAAGAGAAATAACTTTATATGTCTACCAAAACACATGTAAAAAAAATTCAGAGTATTTATTCATAATAGCTTCAAATTGGAAATAGTTAAAATCCCCATCGGCAGGAAAATGGATAAAGAAAGTGTAATATATTTATATGGTGGAATAGTAAACAGTTATATATATTTGTTAAAAAGTTAAAAAAAAGAATAAACAACTACTATATACAACATGCATAAATCTCACAGGAAATATTTTTAGTGAAAGGCAGATGTAAAAACATATATACTACATGATTTAATTTATATGAAGTTTAACTATAGGCCAAGCTATCTATGGTATTAGAAGCTAGAATAGTGATTGAAAGGGTTAGTAATGTTTTAAAAGGTAAAGGTAAAAGTTTGCAAAAGGTGGAAACTGGAAATTGTGTTGCTTGCATGACCTTGGCTCAGCCTTCTGTTGACTACGGATAAGGTTTATCTGGATTGTCTGCAAGGCAATGGATAACCCAGCAGATGCCTGATGAGATACCAGACCAGCCCTACTTTAAGGTGGACAATGGGCCAGATAAAGTACATCAGCAGGAACTGCCGGAAGCTAAAAGTAGGATATATAACCAATACCCCGATCCTAATTCGAGGCTGAACCCTTCTCGGCTCAGCCCACCTGCACCCAGGTGCATGCAATAAAGCCATTTTGCTCTACATCGGCCTTGCGTTGTGGATGTGATCTCCCTCGGGCTCAAACCTTTTAGTGATTACCTCGAGGAGGGGGCTATTCTTGTTTCCATCTTGATCATGTGCTGGTTATATGAGTTCATACATGTGTAAAAAATCATCAAGTTGTACATTGAATATTAGTGCACATTACTGAATATATATTATTCTCAGTGAAAAAATTTGAAAGGCTAACAAAAGGGTCAGCTAGTATCACAACACATTTGAAGAACTCTAAAAAAGAACACAATGAAACAACAGACCATCATTTCCCCCAGAAACTTAAGAGGGTATATACATACCCGTGAAATAAAAGGAACTAAAAACAAAGAACAGAGAACAAGAAATCGATTTTGGGGGGAGAAAGACATTTAAAATATAAAAATTACACAGAAAAGAAAGGTCGTTAGGAAATTCTCTAGAAAGCAGGACCAAAAATTGGGAGATAGGCAGTAAAATTTCTAAGATTTTAAAACAACTTATTCCCTCCAGGCAGCACACTCACTGCACCAAGGCCTTGGGGGTCCTTGCCCTTCGTGATTTCACTCTGACTTGGGGAAGGACCTGGGCATATTTTCCTGTAACAAGGCTTCTCAGTGACTGCAACACTGTATTTTGCATTTTTTATACAATTATATCAACTTAGCTTACTAACAACTATTTCCTCAGCTATAATTGACAGCTATAATTGACAACTATAATTTTTTTGAGAAAACACATTAATTAACCTTTACTTAATTTTGTTTGGTAGATGAAACAGTTCAACAAATAAGGTCTGTATAAGAGGGAGAGAATAACAAATACAGTCCCTAATGGGACAAAACAGCAAGAGAGGCAGGAATAGTGGCCTTTATTTTTTTAAATCCTCACTTGAGAATATTTTTCCATTTATCTTCAGATACAGTGGAGGGGGGGGGGAGGGGAGGGGGGAAAGAGACATCAATTGGTTGCCTCCCGAACCTAAACTGAGGCAGATGCCCTTGACCAGAATTGAACCCGTGACTCTTTGGTCCACGGGCCGACACTCTAACTGCTGAGTCAAACCAGCCAGGGCTATCACAGTACTTTTTATCATTTAACCCTTCATATTTATTCATTTTAGATACTGCACTTCAAAATCATGTCTGCTTTTCTATTTTCTTGGATAAATCAGGTAATTGTGGAAAATTTAGATAATACACTAAGACACAAATAGAAAAATCAACCGTGATTCTTTTGCATGGAGATAATCACTACTGATATTTAGTTAGTTAAGAATTATTATAGCCTTCTTTCTCTTTCATCATATATATATATATATTTGGGAGACAAACTCAAGATACAAGCTTGAATCTTTTTTCACTTAATAATATATTGTGGACATCTTTCTATAGACATAACCATTTTAAATCTATAATGTTTCTTAATATGGATGGCCCATGATTTACTTACCGTTACCTTATTATTAGAAATTTAGTCTATTTTGATTTAAAGATATTATAAATGATATAATTTATGATAATGGAAAACATTTGTACATTTTTAAGATTCTGATTGTTATTTCAAATCGCCTTTAGAAATGTCATCTGAACTTACATGCACACCAGGAGGCACCAAGTAAAGTGCCTGCTTCACTGAGCCCTAGCCAAACCTGGACATTTTCATTTTTATAACATCCTCAACAATCAAAAGAGGAAAAAAAAGTAACATTTTGAAAATTTGAATTGTATGTTTCTAATGTTGTTGAACATTACTTAAAATGATTATTGGCATTTTTAGTTTCTTCTTTTATGAATTGCCCATTCAGGATATTTTCCCCAAGTTTCAATTGAGGTTTTCTTCTTTCTTTATTAGTGCATCAGAGCTTGTAATAAGTTAAGGCTGTTAAAACAAATACTTTTCAAAAGCTTTTCTCTTGTGTTGTTTTCGTTTGTTGGACAACTTATGCAGGTCTACACGAAGGGACATTTGTGAGTGGGCAGATATGTGGAAGAACAGGGGCAAAGAGACTAACAGCTTATACTACTGGGGGCATGACCATGTTTGAAAACATAGCTGAAAATGGCTTCAGCAAATGAAGGAAAGGATGTAGGCTAGAAGAAAGTGGTTCTCATGGATAAGATGCATTTGGGGGAGTTTCCCATGTGTTTGTATTATGTAAGTAGGGTATTAGCAGGATAAAGGCTCTCTCAAAAATCTACTCAGAAGTCAATTCTTTGAAGGATGATAGCAATCTTTCTTTTGCAGAATGAATAAGTCTTTTGGCTAAACATGGATAAAAGCTTTTGCTCAATATGGCATAATAACTGGAGTAGGCTCGCAACAGCAAAACTAAGTTTGTCTCAAAGTGTCTTATTACAATAAAATCGAATTTAACCTCTTAAACCCAAGACATAAATCGCTCACTTTTCTTTTCTTTCAAACAATTTCTGAGTATATTATCATAAATGCTACCTGTCACAAGACTGATAGCTTTCAGTAGCTTGAAAATATGAATAAAATTGAAAATGCATTTGAATATGGAAACCATAATAGCGTTTTGTAGAGAGGTGACAATAATAAGAGGTTATGGCAGACAAGAAAAATTCTCAGAAATAGGAAAATCAAGAAAACTTTTTAAAAATTAAATAAGCTCCCAAATCATTCTCACCAGAGTTGTATTTCCACAAAACATACAGTCAAAAAACATTTATTGGCCCTGATATTCTGTAGCAATGGCAAGTTGAATTTACCTTGTGAATTTTTATACTAAAAGTATGTACAGGTATCAAGTTGCAAAGCATAATTCAAAACTGCACAATCTGAGTTTATATTTCCTTCCAAGTGATACCTGAAACTTTCATTAATATTTATCCAACAATGTAAAAATTAATATCACCTGAATTTTAAAATATGCTTTTAATCATTAACTAGCATAAATAAATCCAGAGGCCTTTTAAAAGATCCAAGTCAATTTATTTCACATAAAAGAAGTTTTATCCAAATTTTAGAACTCAATTTGTATCACTTACATTTTCTGGTTTAAAAAACATAGTATTACATGCAGCTATTTGGATGAATCTCAAGGGTATTATGCTGAATTAAAAAAAGGCAATCTCAAAAAGTTATACACTTTATTATTCTATTTATATAACATCCTTGAAATGGCAAACTATAGAGGTGGAGAAGAGATTAGCAGTTGTTGGGGGATGGGATGGAGATGGGGATGACTAATAAAGGGATAGCACAAGGGAGTTCTTTTGTGTCTCTGAAACAGTTCTGTATCTTGATAGTGGTAGAAGTTACAGAAATCTATACTCGGATAAAATGCATAGAACAACACATGCACATGCACACATATACAAATAAGTACATGTGAAAACTGAAGGAAGTCTGCAGAGGTCATCATCGATCTCAGCAGAAGCCAGGAATAGAGATGAGAATATACCAGCCCAGACGCTATCAGTTTGAACTAAGAGGACACAGAGAAAGTGGGACAATGAAGAAAGGCTGCTGGACTTCTTGGACTCTACAGGACCAGACCACAGACTATTCCGCTGTGGATGTGTGTTGTTCTTCAAGTGAAGGGAAGAATGACCCTGAGGGCACTTCAGAGATCACAGGACTGCCACTCCCACCACGGGCCCAGGGGCAAGGCTGTTTCCTCCTCGGTTTCAGAGGGTAGGCAGAGCCCCTGCAGAGCCACCTCAGTGGACCTGGACGGTCGGGCATCTAGCCAAAGAGAATTATTCTTTTTTTTATTTTATTTTTTCTATTTTTTATTACTCGTGATTGTTGAAAGTATTACAGATGTCCCGTCCCCCCCCCCCCATTGACTCCCCCCATCCTCCTCCCCACCACCCTTCAGCATATATGCATATCAATTCTTTGGTTAATCTCTCCTCTACCCCTTTCTTGATCCTGATCATCTAATGCAGTTTTCCTTGCTAGGTTGTGTGCTTCTATTATATCAAGTCCCAAACTATTAGAAGACAAAATAGTGGTTACTTTTGTAAGGGGAATGTCTTCGTCTGCTCAGGCCACTAGAACCAAAAATAAATAAATAAATAAAGCTTTAGATTGAGTGGCTTAAATAAGAAACATTTATTCTCACAGTTCTGGAGGCTGGGACGCCCAGGATCAAGGCACCGGAAGATTTGGTGTCTAGTGAAATCCTGTTTCCTGGTGTATAGATGGCTGTCTTCTTGCTGTGTCTTCAAAGGGTGGAAAGGCGAAGGGAGTTCTCCAGGGGTCTCTTCTGTAGAAGTGTTAATTAATCCCATTTTTGAGGGCTTCACCCTCATGACCTAATCACCTCCCAAAGGCCTTGCCTCCAGATACCATCACATTGGGGATTAGGATTTCAACATATGAATGTGGGGAGGGCATAAATATTCAGTCCCTGGTAGGGAGGAGATGATAATGACTGGAAGTAAACACAGGAGGGCTTCTGGGTTTCTGGTCATGTTTTGTTTCTTGATCTGGGGCTGATTAAAATCATATATTTACTCTGTGAAAATTTACTCAGCTGCACAGTTATGATCTGTGCAGTTTTTTTTCTGTGTATTTAAATGAAAATACAACTCACCAAAATTTGTGGGATGCAGTAAAAGCAGTGGTAAAAGGGAAATTTTTAGTAGTGAATGCATATATTAGTAAAGAAAGATTTAAATCTATAATCTAAACTTCTATCTTAGGAAACTAAAAAATAAAAAGTAAATTAAATCCAAAGTAAGCAGCAGAAGAGGAATACTAAGAATTAGAGCAGAAATCAATGCAATTAAAAACAAAATAATCAGTAGAGAAAATCAACAAAACCAAAGCTTGTTCTTCAAGATCATTAAAATCCATAAGCATTTAGCCATGCTAACTCAAAAAGAAAAGAGAGAAGACACAAATGACAAATAACTAATATCAGAAATGAAAGTGGAGACATTCCTACAGATCCCATGGATAATAAAGTAATATTTTGAACAACTGTCTGCCCCCAACTTTGATAACATAGATGAAATGATCCCATTCTTTTACAGACACAATCTACCAAAACCCACATAAAAAGAATAGTCAACCTAAATAGGCCTATATCTATTAAAGAAATTGGATTAATGATTAACCTGCCAATACAGAAAACACAGCACTAGATGGTAACTTGTACCAGACATAAGGAAGAAACTATACTAATTCTGTACAATCTCTTCCAGAAGATAAAAGCAGAGAGAATATTTCCTAACTCATTCTATGAAGCCAGCATTACCCAGATACCAAAACCAGACAAAGCATTACAAAATAAAACTATAGACCAATCAATACCTTTCATGAACATACATGCAAAAACTCTCAACAAATTATTAGCAAATCAAATCCAACAATGTAAAAAAAGAAAAAAGAAAAAAGAATTGTACACCACAATCAAGTGGGATTTATACTGTGTATGCAAGCTTGGTTCAACATTCAAAAATAAATTGATGTAGTCTATCACATCAACAGGTCAAAGAAAAAGTCACATGATCTCATCAATAAATGCAGAAAAAAAACATTTGACAAAATCCAACACCCATTTATGATAAAAAAAAAAAAAAAAAAAAAAACACAAAAAAACCTCTCAACAAACTAGAAGTAGAGGGGGAACTTCCTCAACTTGATAAGAAATATCTACAAAATGCTTCCAGCTCACATACTGGTGAGCAATTCAAAGCTTTCCCACTTTGAGGGCAGGAACAATTCATATAAAAACAGCAAGATACCACAACAAACCAACCAGAATGGCCAAGATCTGCAACACTAACACCAGGTGCTGGCTAGGATGCCGTAGAGCAACAGGAACTCTCATTGTTGGTGAAATGCAAAATGGAAGACAGTTTGGTGGTTTCTTATAAAACTAAACATATTTTAGCATGCAACCCAGCAATTGCTCTCCTTGGTATTTACTCAAATGAATTGAAATGTTATAGTCACATAAGTACCTGCATCTGGATGCTCATAACAGCTTTACCAAGAATTGTCAAAACATGAAAGCATGCATGATGCCCTTCAGTAGGTGAATGGATAAATAAACTGTGGTACATCAAGACCATCAAATACTGTTCAGCACTAAAAAGAAAGGTGCTGTCAAGCTATTAAAAGACATGGAGGAAACTTAAAAGTTTATTACTAACTGAAAGAAGCCAATCTGAAGGCAACATACTGTATGATTCCAACTAAACAACTGACCTTCTGAAAAATACAAAACTATGGAGAGAGAGAAAAGATCAGTGGTTCCAGGGGCTAGAGAGGAGGGAGGAATAAATAGACCAAGCACAGAGGATTTTAGGGGCAGTAACACTACTCTGTATGATACTACAATGGACACATGTCATGATACATTTGTTCAAGCTCATAGAATGCACAACACAAAGAGCGAACCACATCAGCTATGAAGTTTAGGTGATAATGATGTGTCAGTGTGGGTTCATCAAGTGTAACAAATGTTCCACTTGGGTGGAGGGTGTGGGGGCAGGGAGTAGACTGAAACTGTACTTTTTGCTCAATTTTGTTGTGAATCAAAATCTGTTCTAAAAAATGTTTATTAATTTCAAAACAGTGGTTCAGAAAACCTTTTCACATTCATATTGACATTTAGAACTTCCCTACACAGTGAACTGTCTGAAAACTAGAAAGAGATGGTTTTATTCAATTGCTTTAGCATCATTAACACCACTTAGTTCTCTTATTTTTTGATCTTTGAGGCAATGCTTATTTTCATGGCAGAAATAAAGAGAAATTATCTTCTTCTCATGCTATTTGAGAGTTAATATACACCATTTTCCATTATTAAATAGATTTCCATTTCATATTTTTATATAATCCTCTATGATTTTTAGATTTTTTTGAGAAAAATACTTTTTTAACTGTCTTAAAAATAGTGCCTTGGTATTTCTACTGAGGTTGTAAAAATATAATGTATATGCCAATAATTATGTTATTAATATCTTATTCAGGCTAGCATGAATATAAAAGTATATGCAATTTCACTGTAATACTAATACATAATACATGGTGTTTAGATTATAAAATAAAAAAATTTTTTCACTGTTTTATTTATTTAGTTATTTTTATTAATTTGTTTTTGTTACAGGTGTTTCTCCTTTTTCCCCCATTGACACCCTCCTCCCCATCCCCCCCACCCCATCCCCAGCTTTGTTGTCTATGTCCATTGGTTATGCGTACATGCATATAAATTCTGTGGTTTATCTCTTCCTCCCCCAACCCCCCCTCCTCTGAGGCTTGTCAGTCTGTACCCCACCTCTATGTCTCTGGGTCAATTTTGTTCATCAGTTTGTTTAGTTCATTATATTCCACAAATAAGTGAGATCATGTGATATTTCTCTTTCTCTTCTTGGCTTGTTTCGCTTAACATAATACTCTCCAGGTCCTTCCATGCCATCTCAAAGAATAAGAGATCTTTCTTTCTTACAGCTGCATAGTATTCCATTGTGTACATGTACTACAGCTTTTTTATCCACTCATCTACTGATGGACATTTGGGTTGTTTCCAGATCTTAGCTATTGTAAATAGTGCTGCTATGAACATAGGGGTGCATATACTCTTTCTGATTGGTATTTCAGGTTTCTTAGGGTATAGTCCTAGAAGTGGGATCACTGGGTCAAATGGAAGTTCAATTTTTAATTTTTTGAGGTAACACCATAGTGTTTTCCACAGTGGCTGCACCAGTCTGCATTCCCACCAGTAGTGTACTAGAGTCCCCTTTACTCCACACCCTCACCAACACTTGTTGTTTGATGATTTGTTGATGGCGGCCATTCTGACAGGTGTGAGGTGATACCTCATAGTTGTTTTAATTTGCATCTCTCTGATGATTAGCGACATTGAGCATTTGTTCATATGTCTCTTGGCCATTTGTATGTCCTGTTTGGAGAGGTGTCTATTTAGGTCCTCTGCCCATTTTTTAATTGGGTTCTTTGTCATCCTTTTGTTGAGTTGTATGAGCACTCTATATATTTTGGAAATTATCCCCTTATCTGATACATCATTGGCAATTATGGTCTCCCTTATAGTGGGATCCCTTTCCGTTTTGATGCTTGTTTCTTTTGCTGTGCAGAAGCTTTTTAGTGTGATGTAGTTGTTGTTGTTTTTTGTTTGTTTGTTTTTTATATATACCTTACAGAAGGAGTAATTCAAGTATCAGAAGAAAAACAGTGCGAAGTATATGCTATCAGGTATATTTTCTGATTATCTGCAGGTGGTAATGTTTATAAAGAACTAGGCAAGTTCTTTTTTTTTTTTAAAGTGTTCATCCCTGAACAGATCCTTGCTGTCCTCTAGTCTGTATCCCCTTCTAACTGCACCTGTTATATTTATAGATCATGTTGCATATACTTATATAATTATCGACTTTGGGATTTAATTGATATGTTATGAGTGAAAGATAATAGATCAGTGACTGTGCATGATTATAATTTTTAAAAAATGTTACCAATAATATTTGCACAATGAACTCAATGAAGAATGAGTAGAAATCAATTTTCAAGACATAGGAATTTCTGAGAACCAGTGGGGGGCATATTAAAAGGTCTCCAAGGCAGACAGATTCTAGCAACTCACTAAGAATTTTTTCATATATGATTTTTTAAAAAGTAAGTCCTAATGTAATATAGAAATAACCATCTGATGTTTCAAGACTTCATTTTCCAGTAGAGAGTATTCATCAAATTTACTGACCTTACTTCCAATTATTTTCAACCTCATTCTTCTCTGATTTTACTTAATCATCTATCCTCTAAAGAATTCCTATAAATGGTCTTAATAACTATCTTTTACTTATCTTCCATAATTTTCAACTACTCTTCTTTGCATTACTCTTTCTTCTGACTCTGTGGGGATAATGAGCTCCATGCTTTGACTTACCTGCTAAGGTCTCTTGAGGTATGTTTGAATGTCACCATGGTGATGGGGTACCAGTCAAAGCCCTGCTGGGAATGGCTCAAGGGCTGAGGCACATGTCTGGCAGAATGAGTTTAAGTCCTGGTGGTTGGGAGAGAATAGGAGGTAGACAGAGGTACACAAAACTACTTTCTGATGCTAACAGGCCTTGGAAGTAAAATTTAATTAACTGTTTCAAGGAAATACATTTTGGTTTTCCAGCTTATCTCTCTATTCAAATGGAAGGGTAGGCAAAATTCAGGCCCCAGAAATATTGTGTCATCTTGGTGTTAATGAGCCTGGAGGGCTATAGGGCTGTGTGTGTGTGTGTGTGTGTGTGTGTGTGTGTGTGTGTGTGAGAGAGAGAGAGAGAGAGAGAGAAAGAGAGAGAGAGAGAGAGGGAGAGAGGGGGGAGGGGGGAGGGGGAGAGAGAGAGAGAGAGAGAGAGAGAGAGAGAGAGAGAGAGAGAGACTATAATGTTTTTAAATACACTAAGGTGACTATTAGGTTCTGAGTCTTCTATTTAAAGAGGTAGTTTGGGACTAGTTTTAGGGGGAATAATTATTAGCAATCTCATTATATCAAAGTGCCCTAACATAGGACAAGTAATCCAGCTACTTCTTCATAGACTCATTTTAGATCAATATCGTTGCGAGATGTTCCCCCAAATGCTAAAAATCTAGGGAAATCTGCTTCATTAAGAGGTCATAATTAATGGTATAGCAACCATTTCACAACTGTGGGCTGGCATATAGAAAAAAAAAATCTCAAATCTTCAATACATATTTAAGTCTAGGGTTTTCTTTGCAAACTTCTAGATTCTAAACATGGTATTTCCTAAAATGTCAAAGCCATTCCAATAAAGTTCTCAAATGGCTGCAGAAGGTGAAAGAAGAATCATTTATTGATTAAAACCAAGAAAAAAGAGAATCACTGGCTTAAAGGCCAAAGTTAAGAAAGGATTTGAGGTTACAAAATGTATTTTGAGTTTTGAAATGTAAAGAATTACAGGCTACATAGGTAGTATTTTGTATTTCTGATTTCAAGGATTTGGTGTGAGAACTAAAATTAACATTCTTATATATAGGGAAACACTATAACCCAGCATCTTACACGGTTTCCTCCTAATTGGCTCTTTGTGGGTCACTTTGCAGCTAGACACTAAGTCCCTCTTGTCTAGCCTGGTGCTAAGTTTTCTATGTCTGGAGCAGGCCCTCCACAGATATTTAGGGATGAGGAAAATTTAAGGATAATGACTGGACAGGAGTGCAATTTCCTTGAGTGCTAGAGCAGTTCTCAAACTGTAGCCTGTATCAGAATCACCTGGAGGGCTTGTTAAACTAGAGATTGCTGACCCCCCCGCCCCCCGCCCCCCACCCCCTCCACCTCTGAGTTTCTGATTTGGAAGGTTTAGGATGGGTCCAAGAACCTGCATTTCTGACAGCTTCCTAGGTGCTTCAGGGAACTGTTTGGGACCAGTGGTCTCCACCTCGGCTGCACATTACAGTTACTTAAACTCCTGACGCCCAGATCACTACCCAGATCAATAGTATCAGACCTATGTGGTCATGCCTAGGCTTCAGTATTTCCAAAGCTCCCCAGTAGATTCCAATGTGCAGCCCAGGTTGGGAAGCACTGTCCAGTCTCATAGTGGTTCTTAGCCCAGGCTATACTCATTGGAGTGACCTGAGGAAGTATTTTCTTTTTTTAATTTGGGTATAATTAACATACCATAAAAATGACCCTTTTAAATGTACAAGTCAGGGTTTATTTATTTAAAAATTTCTACAATCACCACCACTATGTAACCCCAGAACATTTTAATCATCATCTAGGGAGATTTTTTTTTTATCCTCACCCGAGGACATTTTTCCATTTTTTGTTCAGATAGAGTGGGAGGGAGAGAGAGAGAGAGAGAAAAACATCAGTGTGAAAGGGACACATCAAGTGGCTGCCTCCTGCACGACCCAACCAGGGCCAGGAACAAACTGCAACCGAGGTACGTGCCCTTAGCGGGAACCGAAACTGGGTCTCTCTGGACCAAAAGCCAATGCTCTAACTGCTGAGCCAAACCTGCCAGGGCTAGTGAGATTTTAAATAAAATTCAGATGTATGGGTTCTACTCTCAGAGATTCTGATTTAATGGCGGCTGGGTAAAGGCGCACATGTTTTTGTATGTGCCTCGGGTGATTCTGCTGTCCAGACAGGGTTGAAGACCCCAGTTCCTGAGTTTGGCTACAGACCTTCCAAGACTGTTTTAGGAGTTAGGACCTCTACAGGAGCTTTCACTGGTGTTAATACAGAGGAAGTAGCAAACATTCTGTCTAAACTCCTGCCTGTCCATTAAATTTGGTCAGTCACAACACAGAGAAACATCATCCTCGATTTATGGCTCTCAGAGCAGAGAGCTGGGTGGCCTTTAAGAGATGGACCTGGATGCCTGGCCAGTGTGGCTCAGTGGTTGAGCATTGACCCATGCACCAAAACGTCGCCGGTTCAATTCCCTGTCAGGGCACATGCCCAGGTTGTGGGCCAAATCTCCAATGAGGGGCATGCGGGAGGTGGCCAATCGATGTTCTCTCTCATTGATATTTCTGTCTCTCTCTCCCTCTCCCTTCTTCTCTCTCTAAAATCAATAAAGAAAAAAAAAAAGGAGATGGACCTGGAGGTGCCTCTGGAGGTGAGCTTGGCGGTACCCCCTGCGGCATTTCCCAGCAAGCCAAAGAAGAGTTTTAGAGACCACAGGGGCATCTGGAGGGCTCAGTGGACCCTCAGAAGGACTCATCTGCTGGTCAATTTTTAAACATTTGCTTCTTCACTTCTTAGAGACCCTAGGTCTGAAGACGTTTCACTGTCGGCCTTTTGTCAAGTAAGGCACAGAAACAGAGTTTGAGTTCTGGCTCCTGCAATTTCTATTTACCTGGTTTTGGAAAATCTTCTGAGCTACAGTTTCCTCTTTTTGCAAATCCCCTCCTCCCAGAGATGTCTTTCATCATTAAGGAAAATAGTGTATTGGGTACATTCACCTCTGTAGCATGGATTCACTGGTAAGCTCATGAGATTTTAGGTCATATGATCTGGATTCAATCCCTTGGCAAAATGTGAGCATTTATGATCTATAAAAGGGGAAGCCAATGATGATAACAACAACAATAATAATAACACCTGACTCACCTTTAATAATACATTCACATATTTTTGTGAACATCAAGTGGTATAGTTCAAGTGAAAATGCCTTATATACTTTGGTACTGTATACATGATTATGCCTTAGGATATAACTAGATGGATATATATATAAAAGGAAGAAAGAATGCATAATTTCTAAATTAAGTTGACTTTTTTGATATGTTGACAATTTGAACCTTAGGACCTAAGGAGCAAAAGGATACTACCTCTATCGATCATTCAAAACCAGCTATTCCCTAAAATCTAGATAATGAAACCTCATTTAAATGTTTTAGGGAAAGGAGATCCTAAGTTGGTAGTCATTTTTTTAAGTAGTCATTTTTTTTTTTTTCACTTTCCTTGCTTCCCTCCTTTATTTTTGGTCTTTGCCTACACAGAATTAATTATGCTCTTTAGTTCATAGCACTTAATTGGTCTATGCAAGGCATCTCCTTTTAATTTATTCTATTCGTTCAGCCCCAAACCTGATCCCATTTCCCATCCTTTCATAGGATGTTTCATAAAACATCCGTCTTATGTTTGCAATGTGAATTCTTCCAATCTACCTCCTGTACATTTGTTTATATGTATACATATGTATCTTTAAAAATATTGTTTGATATGTGTGAAAATTTTTTGAAATTCACATAATTGTTATTGCGCTATAAATTTGATTTATTTTACTTAGCAGCAGGTTTTTTATTTTATTTTACAGTAGTAAGAACATTTACACGAGACCTACCTTCTTAACAGATTAAGTGTGCAGTACATTATTGTTGAAGATCTCTAGAGCTTTTTCATCTTGCTTAATTAAAACTTTATGCCCACTGATTAATAACTCCCCTTATTCCTGTTCTCCTAGTCCCTGGCTACCACCATTCTACTCTTGAGTCTATAAATTTGACTACTTTAGATACCTCATATAATTGGAATCATGCAGTATTTGACTTTCTATGACTGACTTATTTCATTTAACATATTTGTCAAGGTTCATTCATGTTGTCACATGTTGCAGAATTTTTATTTTTTAAAGGCTGAACAGTATTCCATTGTATGTATATACCATTGTGAGATCCGGCCATGCAACTTTATGAAGATCTAGTTCACTTCTTTTGATCACTGCATGTTATTCTGTTTTATCCAAGTACTCCCTCAAACTTGCCTATTTCCCTAGGGAGGGACACACATGATGCCTCCAACTCCCATCGCCAGAAATAATAGTGCAGTGTTCCTCCTTATGTGACCTTATACATCATTGTACAGAGTGGAGTCCCTGAAGGACATACTTAGCATCACTAAATTGCAATCCAAAATGATCACATCAGATTATGCCCCTAACTGGTTTGCAAGAAGTTCCCAATTTTCTTGCTAGCAGGTGGTATATTCAACACTTAATTTTTTCCAAATGAATAGTGTCAAGTAATAGTGTTAAGTTTGCTAGTTATAAGTGAGATTGGACATCTCAATTATAACGATTTTTCATCATTAAGTTTTCAGTGAATTGTCAATTCATACCCTTTGCCCGTTTTTCTGTTGGGTTTCTATCTTTTCCTTGAAAAATTTTGAGAATTCTTTATATATGCTGGAAATTAATGTTATGCCTGATATAGATGTTGTGGAGATCTTCCACGCTGCAAGTCACTTTAAAAAAAAAAAAAAAAAAAAGAGTTTATTGATTTTTAGAGAATGAGGAAGGGAAAGGGAGAGAGAGAGAGAGAAAAACATTATGTGAGAGCAGAATACCAATCAGCTGCCTCTTGCATGCCCCCTACTGGGGATTGAGCCCACAACTCAGCCATGTGTCCTGACCGGGAATCAAACCGGCAACCTTCTGGTGCACAGGGTGATGCCCAACCAACTGAGCCACACCGGCCAAGGCTATGAATCACTTTTTAATATTGTGTACAATTGCCTTTGTTCATCAGGAACCTTGAATCATTTTGATGTAGTCAAACTCAAACTCCATCTCTACTTTCTTTAGAATTGTACTTTGAGGGTCCATTTTAAGACATTCTTTTCTACCCTGAGGTCCCAAATGTTCTCCTGCAGGGTCTGTTTCATAACTCTATTATTTATTTGTCACTTGTTCTTTCATGAATAACATGTTGTTTTAACTAGTATAGTTTTTCTTAATATCTGTAGTATTTCTAATATCTGCTAAGTCAGCCTCCTAACAGGGAGCTTGTCCTTCCTTTTCAAAATTGTCTTAGCTGTTTATGGGTCTTTATTATTAATCTTAGAAGCAATTTATCCAGTTCCCCCAAAATATTCTGCTGAAATGTTCATCGAAATGGCATTGAATTTATAGGTCAATTTGTGGAAATCTGTATCTTTAAATTGTAAAGATATCACATCCATTTACATGGTTGGACTTTCCATTTATTCAAATCTCTCTCAAAAGAATTTTAAAACTTCCTCTATAAAGATTTTCACTAGGTCAGCTCCTGGATAGTTTTTAGCTTTTGTGTTTTTGTAAATGATGTTTTATTTTCTATTGCCTTTTCTAATTGGTTATTGCTGGCATAAAAATGTTACTTGTCTTTATTTAATAATATTTTGCTTCTTAATCTTGCTTACCTTGAACTCCCTCATTATTTTTCATTTTACTACTTCTCTTATATTTTTATGCAATTATTGTATAATCTACAAACAATGGCAGTTTTATCTCCTTCCTTCCATATTTTATTCCTTTTATTTCAATTTATTGTCTGGTTGTAGTATTGGCCAAAACCTCCAGCACTGTGATGATCAGTAGCATTCAAAATAATGAGTCTTGTTCACTTCCAGACCCAATCACAGTGTGTTTATGAAACTCACTCTCATATCTTCTTGGTTAGGAATATGGTAGCTTTTCCCATGGACTTTTTATCTGCTTGTGGTGAGGAAAGGGTCAGGGGTAGGACTTGGCTGAAAGGAAATATATGACAAGTTTAGGTAACACAAAGCCAGGTACTCGTTATACCAACAGCTGGGTAATTATGGCAAAAAAGCATTCTGAGTTTATAATTGAGTGATTTCTACAATTCAAATTAAACCCCCTTCCTTTCCTTTCTCACTGTTCTCTCACACCTTAAAAGAGCTCTGGGCCCCCCCCCCCCGTCTCTAAACATCCCCAAATTCGTCCATGACGTGCTCACTGGCTCTTCTGTCTCTTCCTGTACCTGTCCTCCTTTCCCACTTTATTACACAGCATAACTTAACTTCTCTCCCAGATGAAAATAACCCTTCCTCTTTGGGAAGGGGGAAATAAAATATTCAAATAGCAAGTGGGACGAGAGAGAGGGCTGTGAACATGCCCACTGGTCATTTTTATCCTTTCTACTTACACGATTTGGCACATTGGGGCAGATCATTAGGTATTCAGGTAAAAATATTTGGAAACTTTAGTTCCCTTAGCCCATCTCTATCATTCTTCCCTACCAGTCTAACTGTGACATCTGCCTCCGTCACCACTGTGTGCTATTTATGCAACCGAATGCAGCCTTATTTATTTATTTAGACAGCTGCATCACACTGCTAATCCATTTTGAAATTATACTTATCTGACCTTCTAGTGTTACCAAGTTATTTGTATAATTAGTTTTGGGATCTCATTCAAAGATTTTACATTTGTTCTTTTTAAAATTTCATTATGATGCTCTAGCTCATGAAGACTTTTAGAAACTCGTCTCTGTTGTCCAACATACTATCTAGTGCTCCAGTCATCTTGTCATCTGTAGAATTTGATAGGATGGCCATCAGTGTGCTCCTCCAAACCTTTAATAAATATGTCAAAAAGGACAGGGCCAGGAAAGAACCCGGAGGCACACCACTGTGAAATTTCCTTCAGTTGACATGGAATTAGCATTCTTAGACATGACTTTTCAATTATTGATGAAGTCACCTGACTCCACTCCACATTTTTGCACTTTATCAACAAGGAATTTATAGGAAGCACTGTCAGATTCCTTGCTGAAACACTAACACACTCTGTGGGCAGCATTTCCTTGACCTACCCGATTAGTAAACCTATGTATTATTCAGTTCTCCTTGAGTTTCAAATGACAGAATTTCAATTTAAACTAGATTAAGCAAAAGAGATCATTTGTAAGCTTTCCCAACTGTACATCCTACACCATGAGAGCCCTGGTTCTCTCTCTGCTCTACATCCTCTGAGTTGATTCTATTCTGATGCTCTCTCCACTCCTGGAATCAAGACGGTGTAGGAACTAGAGAGAGTTTCCCCCCAACAGCTCCTTTAACATTCTAGAACCAAGTCTCATTGGCTCTGACTGGATCATGAGCCCACCTATAAACCAAACCCATGAAGAAGGGATGATTTGGGTGGCCAACTCTGGGTCAAATGCCCACCTTTGAAACCAGAGCTGAACTCTGCTCTGTCAAGATCACATGAAAGCCTCAAAGGTGTCAATGCTATCAAAAGAAGAAGAATGAATAGATACTTTATATACCTAAGAAAATGTCTTACTCTCAGTGTAGGTTTCAAAGTATCACCTGAACATACTCTTATCCACAACTCAAGGATTATTCACATATATCTACATTTATATAATCAATTATTTTATTTACATATAACCAATTAAATATATATGTATAAAATTATGCAGTTGGAAGCAATTCTCTTCTTGGACAAATAGTGTATCACCAGAAGTTTATTTCTATAGAGATGACTAATGAGTGTTTTCTATTCTGCAGCTGTCCAACTGACTTTATTTTATTATTATTTTTTTCTTTATTGATTTTAGAGAGAGAGGAAGGGAGAGGGAGAGAGAGATAGAAACATCAATAAGAGAGAACATCTATTGGCCGCCTCCTGCATGCCCCCCACTGGGGATCAGGCTCACAACCTGGGCATGTGCCCTGACTGGGAATCGAACCAGCGACCTCTTGGTGCATGGGTCAATGCTCAACCACTGAACCACACCAGCCGGGCAGAGATGTTTTTAGGGAAAACTTTAAGGGGATGATTTTGAAGGAGAAAAGTTGGGGATTTTATATCACAAAGGTGATCTAGAATCATTTGTAACCAGACTCAATGGCTAAGTGAGGGCACTTCAGTTCTCACTGCCTGATGAGAACAACTTTCCCATGTCTCTACCATTAGGCATCCAAAAAGAAAGCCACAGCAACAGATGCAAGACTGTACTACCTCCACCTGACCACCATGAACAATACAGTATGGCTTTGGCTTGAGCCATATACCTCTATACATATCAGGTGGTGTCTGTCTCTTTCTTGTTCTTATCTTACAGAATATCCTGTGTTTTGCGTTAGGTGAACTTGATGTCATGTCAGAGTCAGTCTCTGGGCAGCAGCAGAATCACCATATCTTACACTGAAAGGTAGCTAGCAGGCAGCAGAGAAATAACAAGAGAATTATCAATTGTCAGGAATATATCAAGCTTTTTCTTAATGTACTAGATGTAAAAACAAAAGCAAAAATCTGTTGGAAATTTTTGCTGATATGCCACGCATATTAGGACATGAGGAACCACCCTCAGAAAATGTAAAGAAATCAGTGGTGTTTCAGGAACAATGGAGAAGACCAATATGCCACTTTTTCTTTTTTTCTTTCTTTTTTTTTTTTTTGACAAGGTAAAGCCAAGCCATATAAACATGGGAGTGTTAAGGCATCCTAGCACTTTCCAGACTGATCGATAACATTAAATGCTGCAGTTAAGTCTGACAAAATGAAACTAGCAAGAACATATCAATAAACACAAAGAACCTGATCGTTATCACTCCTAGGATGTGAAGTACAACAACAAAATTGTAATTTATCTGAGTGTCCTACTATTAGAAAATAGTGCAGAGTCTTAATTTCCTTTCCCATTTTCACAATAAGAAAGTCAATCCAGTGCTCCAGGCACTATTACGTTAAATCTTCATATGAAGTCACTCTGTAGTAGGTTTTCCTTCTAAGACATTGATAAATTCTTAATGAAGAGTAGGGAGACAGAGCCCAACACGAATGGGTAATTCATTCAAATACGGTTGACTTTGTCTTTAGAGTTTTTTTCTTTCCACATTACATAATGAATAAGGTTCTTTGGAATTTAATTTTTCTGACACTAAAACATACATACCTAAAAATCTTTCTGGATTCTAAATTAACATTCTTGAAAAACTTGCATTTGCAACAAATAAAAATGAAATAAGGGAACTGCCTTGAAACCTATACTTTAGGTGAGGCCAAACAGTGAGTAGTGCCCACTTAGGGATAAAGAAAAATCTGGTTGGCTCTGTGGTTTCTGCTCCTACTGCTTTCTCAACACTTTGGAACTATCCACATTCTCTGTACTCTAGATACATGGAAGAAGCAGACTATGGAGTTCTGACACTAACAGAGAGTTGAGATGTCCATCTGCATGAGCACTGCACAAAACTGTCCAGATGCATGGTTGTCGATTCTAGGGATTGATTCCTTGCACTTCAGCTCAACAAATTTTAATTGAGCACGTAAAGTAAAGGGGTGTGATGAGAAAGGTAGAGGTAAAAAAGGTGCAGAAGATGTGGTTCCAATCCTGAAGATGTTTATCATCTAGGAGGTATTCAAATTATATACATATGAGCTTAGTAGTCAAGATCAATGTGTTATAATAATATTTATTGAGCTACATGCAGACATACTAAGTGGGTGAAATTAACTAAAAAAAATTGTTTTTTTGGAAAGGTCATCTTTTGGTCACAGCTAGTGTTCACTCATATATAATATCACTGAAAGAGTGTCCCAATCAGACAGATGTGCAGTAGGAACTATCTTTAAATGAAGAAAACCACTGGACAATGCTCTTGGTAAGTTAAAAAGATATGTTTTCTGGAACTGAGTGTGTATTATTTTAATTTCTTTTATTATTATTTTTATTTATTGAGAGAGAGAGAGAAAGGAAGAGAGAGGGACAAGCACAGATTTGTTGTTTCATTTATTTATGCATTCATTGGTTGATTCTTGTATGTGCCCTAGTAGGGATCAAACCCACAACCTTGGTGTATTGGGATGACGCTCTAACCAACTGAACTACCCAGCCAGGGCCTGAGTGTATATTTTTGTAGAGATCACAGAAGAACACTGCTCAAAGAATGGCCAATGAGATGTTCCATACAACTTCATATGACTTCTAACTGGATAACTGGCACCTGGAGGGCAGCCCAGTCTGTGCAAGTTTTCACACAGCAAAAGAAACCACCAACAAAAAGAAAAGACAACCTACTGAATGGAAGAAGATATTTGCAAATGATACATCCCATAAGGGATTAATATCCCAAATATATAAGAAACTCATACAACTCAACACCAAAAACACAAACAATCTGATTTAAAAATGGGCAGAGGACCTGAATAGACCTTTCTCCAACGAGGACATACAGATGGTCAACAGACATATGAAAAGATGTTCAATATCTCTAATCATCAGGGAAAGGCAAATTAAAACCACAATAAGGTATCACCTCACACCTTTTAGAATGGCTATCATCAATACATCCACAAAGAACAAGTGTTGGTGAGGATGGAGAAAAGGGAACCTTCATGCACTGTTGGTGGGGTTGTAACTTGGTAATGCCACTCTGGAAAATAGTATGGAGATTCCTCAAAAAGTTTAAAAAATGGAATTATCATTTCACCTAGCAATTCCACTTCCAGATATTTATCCAAATAAATCCAAAACACTAATTCAAAAAGATATATGCCACCCCTTTGTTCATTGTAACATTATTTACAATAGCCAAGATATGGAAGCAACCTAAGTGTCCATCAGTAGATTCATGTATAAAGAAGAGGTGGTATATGTATATAATGGACTATCATTTAGCCATAAAAAAGAATAAAATCTTACCATTTGCAACATCACAGATGGACACAGAGGGTATTATGCTAAGTGAAATAAGCCTGACAGAGAAAGGCAAATATCGTATGATTTCACTTATATGTGAAATCTAAAAAACAAAATAAATGAACAAACAAAAAAGAAACTCATAGATATAAGGAACAAATTGATGGTCGTCAGGTGGGAGGGGAGCTGGGGGGAAGGATGAAAAAGTTAAAAGGGATTAAGAAACACAAATTGCCAATTATAAAAATAGTCATGAGGATGTAAAGTACAGCATAGAGATTATAGTCAATAATATTGTAATAACTATGTATGGTATCAGATGAGTATTAGACTTACCAGGGTGATCACTTTGTAAGATATGTAAATGTCTAATCACTATGTTATACATCTGAAACTAATACAATATTGTATGTCAACTGTAATAAAAATAAATGAATCTCAAAAGATCACTTGGAGGATAGAACATATTGAGAAATTAGACAACCCAATAAAAATGAAAATATATACAGTATTTAGAAGAAGGAAAGTGTCTTGAGAAATTCCCAAGGGTGTTTTGAATGAACCACCACTATAGAAGTAAGGCTTAAATTAAACTAATTAAAATAAATTAAGAAAAATAGCTAGGTAAGATTACAAACTAAGATTAAAAAGCATTCCTGTTCACCAGTGTCAGCCCTTCTGGATTGCATCTGAATAAGAGACATTTAAAATCTGTCTTGAATTTACTCTACAAAGCTCTGGCTTTGGTGTAGTGAATGACTTGGCTTTTGAGTATTTGTTTTCTCCTATGTCCTTCATTGCTTGATGGAAACTATGGCTCTCTATTTTAGTTGCTTTCATCTATGAAATTTCCTTAGTTATTCATCACTTCACACCTGTAGACTTAAGCCTCCCTGTGGTTGACTCTCCAGACTCTTATCACCATTGGGCTGTAGAGTGGAAGGTTGACAAGATGACTTTGGAGTCAGGCTGCTGTCTCCAAATCATGACCCCATCATTTAGCATTTGGCTTAGCTTAGGCAACTTATAAATCTGTCACTATGGTTCCCTATTTGTCAAATGGAAGTAATAAGAGACCACACCTTATGTGTGGTTGTGAAGATAACAGTGATAATGTAAGAAAAGCTAAGCACCATGCCTGGTCTACAGTAGGCTATTTAAAATATGTGCTATTATTATCATTAAAATAAAAATAATCATATTAACTTTAATGAACATGGATACAAAGTTAACATTATTACGTTATGGCTTAATATTATCATTGAATACTTCCCTGCCTGATGGCCCCAGTTGTGGTCAATAACTAATTTCCAGTGGGCTTTCAAATTGTTTGAGGTGTTTTCTGAGTCCTTTAAATGAGGTTGATTAAGATCCAGACCTGACTTTCGAGGACCTAGCCCCAGCTTGACCTTCATTTTTAGAATGACAAGAAGACCAGATCTGCAGGCAAGAGGTTAACTTTTATTAAATTAAACATTTACCCTTTGCTCTTCTTTTTCTCCTATGGAATTTTCTACCTTCTAATTTTTATATTTGTGGTATTTATGGTTTACTATATGTTTCTCCCACTACATTATAAAGCCCAGGGAGAGAGGAACCTTTGCTGTATTCACAGATGTATCCCAATTGCCTAGAAAAGTGCCTGGCACATAGCTGGAGCTCAAGAAACATCTGTGGAAATGAATCTACTGCTATTAGTTATAGGGCAACGAGCATCACAAAGATGTGAAAGTTCTTTTTTTCAGTTTTCCTGCTTTAGACAGTGTTCATTCAATAAGTTTGCATTAATTAGGGCTGTTATGTGTATATAGCCTTATAATTTGTACACTGAACAGCCCTCAGAGACACCTCTCACAGAGGATAGAATCTCTACCTGCTCCTGAGATATGCATATCAGAGGCTTTCTGGTTGACTGCCAACCAAGTGTGCCTTACTTTGGGCTCGTATAAAATATAGTCATGTCAACTGAGGTGCTTACTAACCAGTTGAAGAGACAGGGCAATTACAGGAAAAGAGACAACTAAAAATGTAAGACTCTTCATAACCTGTGCCTCTAGAGTGATGGTAAGGGTGTTGCCATTGAGGCTGGCATGCAGTTAGTTGTGGGAGAATGGTAAAGGAAAGGTTTAGAGGCAAAAATCCTTTGACATGTTCTCAAGACATCAAGGAGATCTATGAGACCATGGCAGAGGCTGTGAAGAGCAGAGCAGAAGGAATTAACACAGGAAAAGAAAATGTTCCCCATAGACACTATCTCCTCCAAACATTTATTACTCAAAAACTGACATGCCCTCTGCCCTCATGGAACTTACAGTCTATGGGGGTTGGGGGTGGGGGGCTGAATTAATTAAATAACTTAAATGTAAAAGTATCTCTCCTTAGAAGCACTTAACACAGTTAACATATGTTATTAAAAATGTGTATAAGGGGATTTGACTAAGATCAAGAAAGTCATGGGAAGGCTTTTTTGGAAGAGAAGAGGGGATATGCCTATTATGACTTAAGAACAGAAAGTATTCTACTTTGCCTTTGTGTTCCCAAGCAACACACTAGACACAAAGTTTATATTTGTGGAGTGAATAAATGAAGGCAGGGGGATCTCAGAGAGCCTTTGATGTTGAGTAGAGGTTATGAATCTTGTTCCAAATTAAATCCCACTCTGAACACACTTCTACCAAGCTGGTAGGGAAGTCCATTTCAAGTCATTATTTTGCTATCTCCTATTCTAGGATCACACCAGAGTCTGGGAAGCTGATCTGGATTCAGGGCGGGGGGTGGGGGGGAGGCCAGGGATTAAATCTCTGTTATTTATTCCAGTCCAAAAATGCTGACCATTTTTATTCACTGTGCCCATAGTAGCCCCCTTGAAGTCCCGTGACTGTCTGCTCCTTTGAGACACACTGGCATAGAAGAATTTTTGCCAAGACTTTGAACATTGTCTTACTTCTTAGAGAGACCCTAAAGCCAATCCTTTTGATATCTTGCCTCCTTTTGTGGTCATTGCCACAGAGGAAACACTCTATTCCCTATCTCAATAACCTCTAAGTCCTTTTCTGAATCTGAACCGATCATCGTCTCTCTCCTCTAGTTACCTTCAAAGTCTTCAGGGAATCAGGTTTTCAGGAAGCGCCTTGTAGCCACCAGTTAGTACAACATCCCCCCTAAGGAAGAAGAGAATGGGGTAGGGGAAAATAGATGGAGGTATTTCAAATTAATTAATATTTCAAGTGTTTTTTCTGCCTCATCTGGATATTTGGAAAATTTCTTATAGAAAATAATGTTTTCAAGTGGTGAAATGATTCTTCTCACAGCAGGGTGCAGGATGGACTGAACAGGGGAAGGCACTATTGGGAAACCAGTTAGAAGCTGATTATCAAAATCTAGACATGCTGTGAAAGACCCTGGACCTTAGTAGTGACAGTGGACACGGGATGCAGGGAAGACATTAGAAGCACATAAAGACTGTAGTAAGTGATTAGAGATAGAGATTGTTTGAGAAGGAGGAAACAAAAAAAAACATGAGCTTTCAAGTCTCAGTGAGTGGAAATCATTAGCTTAGAGGGATGGAAAGGGAAACAGGGAATATGATGATATGAAAGTTTTAGCAGGATAGTCATTGATGTAAACATAGTCGATTAGATAATAAAGTTGCGAGGGTGAAGCTCCGAAAAAGAGTTCAGTTCTAGGGAGGAAAATTTTGGGATTCACGTAAAAATTAATTAAATAATAACTTAAATGTAAAAGCATCTCTCCTTAGAAGCACTTAACACAGTTAACATATGTTATTAAAAATGTGTATAAGGGGATTTGACTAAGATCAAGGAAGTCATGGGAAGGCTTCCTTGGAAGAGAAGAGGGATTATGCCTGTATCTCCCACTATTATGACTTAAGAACAGAAAGTATTCTAGTTGAAATAAAAATAAATGAGAACTCTGAAAGAAAAAAAGAGAGGAATCCAAGACAAGAAGACAAGACTGGGCCTTGGTGTTGAGTGGTGTTTGGACACAGGCAGCTAAATTCCAGAAAGCAATCTCATGAGGAGGAAAATAATTTCTTCAGAGCACTGTTCCTGAAGCCTCGGGGTCAAGGTAGGGTCAGTGAAACTAGAAACTTTAGGGAGGACAGCAAGAATGAGAATGGCCAACTCCCTAAGATTAAATTAAGAGAATAATATTAAAAAGTATTGGAGTAGGTTTCTGGAATCTTTGTGAGAACAGATTTAGTCATTAGGTGGGAAGACAAATGAGGAGTTCAGGAAAAAATAAGTGAAGAAAAGGAGACAAAGCTTGTAGAATCATTCTTGAAGAAATCTGGCAGCAAAAAGATGATGAGAAATATAACAATAACTGGAGGGTGTTGTAGAATAAAATGAAGGGTTATCTTCCTTTCCAGGTACATCAAGAAACTATCTTTTCTGAGGGGAAGTATCTGAATGATATTGTCAAAGGAAATAACCAGGTTTCTACAACATTTTGCCAATTGTAGATAGTCCTAGTGGAAGTTGTTTGTCTAGATTATTTGGCCTGGGCTCTACTATGACTCAATAAATGACTAAATGTCCATTTTTGTGGCTTTCTGAAAGAGACATTCACCACCATGGCACAGTCAGCAAATGACAATGGATTCTTTATTCTCTGTTGCCATCATGGTCACTAACGCTGACCACTCCTGCCCAGGGCCTGTCAGCTCCCTGCAGAAGAAATAGGAAAGAGAATGAGAAGCTGGAAAAAAAATGTATACTCAGTCCCACATGGAGATCTAAGGGGCTGGATCCAGACTGTGTTCAGAATTTGGATTAGAAATAGGCAGAGATGGCGTCTTGGAGAACAGCGCTGGCATTATGACTCACTGTTTGAGGATTTCTTTAGGAGGAAAGTACATGTCCTTCAGCCAGTCATCAGGAAATCATGACTGCCTGCTTATTCCACCAAATCCTGCAAAATTTAGCTGGAGAGGATAAGAGTCTGGGGGTGGAAGCTTCGACACTATAATGATTTCCTTGCCTACATTCAATCTTTTCTATTTCAAGTCATGAAAACATGTATTTTTAGATGAATTGATAGACATACACACATACAGAGTCTATATATATATATTATCTTTTCATAAACATTTACCTGTCAATGTCTGTAACTTAGGGTACCTTTAAATAAAATCTCAACTGAATTAACCTAAAATAAAATGTTCTTTATACAAGTTCCCAAAAGATGAACCCTAAGAAGGACTACTTAAATTCATTCCAGAGAAAATGAGGAATAAATGAGAATACCAGGTAGAGTTAGAGGGTTATTTTGATGAACTGATTTCTATATAATATGAAGGAAGATTAGAGCTCATAGGGTTCTGCATTTTAAAATCAATCACTGCATGAAAGCAGAGAAAATATTACTAAGAATTTTGGTCTGATGTCTGGTTAACACTTTCCTCCCTTTGTAGAATTCAGCATTTTGGAAGGAAAGTACACTTTAGACAGTCCTTTTACTCATTCAACAAAAAAGGCATGTGGGCTTCCCATGAGCCAGGCACAATGTTGGGCTCTGGACAGGATGTTGAATAAAAAGAGAGCTTTCTCACTCAGGGAGCTGAGAGGCTAGTGGGGGTGGGGAGAGCAGTAAACAAATAATGGCACTGATTAATGTATAATTACAAACTGAGATAAGTGCTTTAAAAGAAAAGAATGGAGCCCTATAAAAAGCAAAGAACAAAGAACTCCAGGTGGGGGTGGGGGTGCAGACACAGGAAGGCTCCCCTGAGAAAGGGCTGTTTGAGCTAAGATCTAAAAGACAAGGCTGAGTTAAAGCTAACAGAGAAAGGCTGGCGGGGAGCATTCTGGACCCAAAGAGGAGCATGCGCAAAGGTGGACCCCCACCCCCACAGGGGCCAAGCCCTGCAGCTTCTAGTTAAGGATTTGATCTTTATTCCAAGAACAGTGGGAAGCCATTCAAGGGTTTTAAGCTGGTTGGTGACATGATCAGATCTGCGCTTTGAAAAGAGCACTCTGGCCGCAATGTGGAAAACAAATTGGAAAGACATTGTCTAAAAGCCATTGTTTCACTAAGTAAATGCTAAGGCCTGCAGCTGTCACAATCACTTTCCTGTGGTCATCTGACCCTACTGATATTTTTCTGCACCCTTGAGGACATTTGGAAGCTATTTTAGGTGGAGGATTAAGAATTTCTTGATCTCAGATTATTATATGATTATGTCAACATTTGAGCTAGAGACACAATGCCTTTCTGTCTGCTCCAAGTTTTGATTGGCACAACTAATCACCGTTCTCATCAGTGATAGTACAAACAAGGCCTAACAAACAAATGTCCACATTTTATAGTCAGGGAGAATATCATATCACCCTTCTCCTTCTTTCACCTCTGTCATTGTTCACACTCACCATCTTTCTGGTTTCCCTGTCTGCACATGACTCTCCGTGCCTCTCACCCTGTCCCTGACTTGCTGGTTTCCCATCATGCCTAGACCCTGGTCAGTCACTTCAACAGTGCTCTTGCCATGGTACCTGACTGGCGAGGGCAGGGAGAAGACTGAAAGAGCAAGGCAGAGCTGTGGATGCCAGGCAGGATCCAGTCTTCTGGATTAGTCTGCAGCTTTGTCTAAGGCCTGATTGCAAAGGCCCATTTACCAAATTCTAACTAACCAGGACTAAAACAAGGAAGGCACAGTTGCCCTCATCAGAACCCTGAGTCATCCCCAGGTTACCTTGGCCCTGGAGCCTGGGGAGGGCTGATTGGCAGTATAGGGTTGGCGGTCTCAGCTTAAGTACATGGAGGGAAGCAGGGACAGGGAGCCAGTGGGTACTCACTGCCCGATGACCTAGCCCAGAGAACCCACCTTTCACCACAATTGCTGCAAAATGTTGTTGTAAAGCTGATGTATTTAGACAGCATCCAAAATATGCCCTCTACCAGGTGTAAAACTCTCTTAGACATTCCGGGCAAGTGACCATCACTTGGTGTCAATAATGTGGCTTTCTTTGTCATGTCTTCCTCATATGGAGCCCAAGCAGACTCCTCTTGAACTTCCACTAACTTAAGCTAATTGTGGCCTCTGCCACTGCACAGAAGGCTAATCCTTCCTTGACAAGATGGCCCTTGTGTACTGTGTGTCATTACGTCTCCTCAGTCTTCTCCAGCTTGAAGCTCTGTGTTTCCTCGCATGGGTGCTCCCCTGGTGCTCCCCTGGGCCCTGATAGTTTCCAGGGCCCTACTATCCTGGCTACACTTCTTTGGACCTGCTAAGTGTTTGGAAAATACCATTCTACAACCTGTGTAATTGGCTGATTAAACAAGGTGGACTCAATCAACTTTATTCTTGTATCCATTCTTTTCAAACCAGTTCCTTTTCCATCTGTGTACAAAATTAGAAACACACCCCTGTAGCTTTTCCACTATTGGAAATAATATTAGTTCCTTGGTTTGGGCACTAAAAATCTAATAACTCTGTAACTCCAGTCTAGTCCCATTGGTTCAGTCAAAATGCCAAGTACATGTCCAGTTTAGGGTGTATGTCCTGCTGCTGCTCAGATCTGTCTGAGTCTCCAAAGCCTGGAATTGGAGGACAGGGTATGGTTGCCTATTTTACTGTTTTATAGTGCTTCCTCTTCTAACCAGCTGCTGTTTCTAACCACTCCTGGGTGGGGTGGGAGTGGAAGAGAGCAGGGGAAATTGGCAGGTACAGTTAAATCTGATGAAGACTTCTAGGCATAATGGATATTTAAAGATAATTCTTGCTCTTCTGTGGCACTTTTGCATGTTCCTCTGAGATGCCCTGCTGGTGACATCTAAACCAGTGCTTGTCAAAGTGTGGTCCACAAATAAAAAAATTACTACCAAGGGTCTTCCGGTCAAGATGGCGGCGTAGGTAAACGCGGTATCGCGTCCTCCCACAACCACATCAAAGTTACAACTAAACTACAGAACAACCATCATTCAAAACTGCCTGAAATTAAGCTGAATGGAAGTCCTACAACTACGAAATTAAAGAAGCAGCCACATCGAGACTGGTAGGAGGGGAGGAGGCGCGACGGGCTGGTCCCACACCCACATGTGCCGGATAAAAATTAGGAGGACACCTCGGCTGGGAAGGTCCTCCCTGAGGACTGAGAGGTCCCCGTCCCACACCAGGCACCCAGCTCAGGGTTCAGTGGCAGGAAGAGAAGTCCCCATAACTTCTGGCTGGAAAAACCAGTGGGAACTGAGGCTGAGGGAGGCTGAGGCGGGTGGAGCCCCAGGCAGCTCCTCTTAAAGGGCTCGCGCACAGACTTACTCAGGACTCACACCCTCTAGGCTCCAGCACGGGGGAGGCAGCTTGAAAGGCTTCAGAGACATTTGGGGAAGAACTGAGTTGTTTGGCATTGGAGCGAGGGCTGGAGAGGCAGCTTTCTCCTGGACAGACATGCTGATCAGAGGCCTTTGTTCCTTTGGTGAGCCCTTCCCTGGACTGGCAGGTGCTGCCATATCTGGGACTCCAGCAACCTGGCTCACACTGTTTGCCCCGCCTGGGTGATTCCCTGAGGCCCTTCCCCACCCAACTTTAAGGCCACCCAAGCTGTTGACAGTTGCTTTACCATAGGATTGGCCTGTCTTAGATCCTGCTTCAGGTTTTCCTAAATTCTTTCAAACAAGCAGCATCTGGTCTCAGCTAGCCCCATACCTCTCATTAAGTAATACATAGAAACAAACACAGGGAGGCAGCCAAAATGAGGAGACAAAGAAACAGGTCCCAAATGAAAGAATAGAACAAAACTCCAGGAAAGGAACTAAGTGAAATGGAGATAAGCAACCTAACAGATGCTGAGTTCAAAACACTGCTTATAAGGATGCTCAATGAACTTAGTGAGAACCTCAGTGAACTTAATGAGGGCCTCAAGAGCATAAAAAAGGACCAGTCAGAAATGAAGGATGCACAGTCAGAAATGAAGGAGGCACTAACTGAAATAAAGAATAATTTACACAGATTTAATAGTAGAGTAGGTAAAGCCAAGAAGCAAACCATCGATTTGGAATATAAGGAAGCAAAAAACACCCAATCAGAACAGCAAAAAGAAAACAGAATCCAAAAAAATGAGGATAATGTAAGGAGCCTCTGGGACAACTTCAAGCGTGCCAACATTCCCATCTTGGGGGCGCCAGAAGGAGAAGAGAGAGAACAAGAAATTGAAAACCTATTTGAAACAATAATGGCAGAAAACTTGCCTAACTTGGTGAAGGAAACAGACATACAAGTCCAGGAAGCACAGAGAGTCCCAAACAAGATGAACCCCAAGAGGCCCACACCAAGACACATCATCATCAAAATGCAAAAGGTTCAAGACAAAGAGAGAATCTTAAAAGCCGCAAGAGAAAAGCAGTTACCTGCAAGGGAATTCCCATAAGACTGTCAGCTGATTTCTCAAAAGAAACTTTGCAGGCCAGAAGGGAGTGGCAAGAAATATTCAGAGTGATGAAAAGCAAGAACCTACAACCAAGATTACTCTACCCTGCAAAGCTGTCATTTAGAATCGATGGCCATATAAAGAGTTTCCCAGACAAGGAAAAGCTAAAGGAGTTCATCACCACCAAACCATTATTATATGAAATGTTGAAGGGTCTTCTTGAAGAAAAAGATAAATATATGAACAAACAATATGGCAATGAATACATATCTATCGACAATTGAATCTACAAACAAAATGAACAAGCAGAACAGAAATATACTCACAGATACAGAGAACATTTTGTTGGTTGCTAGATGGGAGGGGGCTTGGGGGAATGGGTGAAAAAGGTAAAGGGATTAAGAAGTACAAATTGGTTGTTAGACTGACAAAGCTCAAAGGGTATGGGGGTTGGGGAATGGGAAGAAATAAACCAAAGAAATTATATGTATATATGCATAACCAATGGACACAGACAACAGTGTGGGGAAGGCAGGAGGGGGGCAGGAGTGGGGAGGAGGGGGTCAATGGGGGAAAAATGAGGAACATCTGTAATACATTCAACAATAAAGATAAGTTTAAAAAAAAATTACTACCAAGGAGCTTGTTGGAAATATAAATTTTGCGACCCTTCTGTCCTAAGGAATCAAAATAGCTAGTAGTACAGCCCAGTGATCAGTTTTAACAAGCCCTCAGGGTGATTCTAATGCAAGCTGAAGTTTGAGAAGCACTGGCCTAAACAGTGGTTGGTCACTTACTACCCTGGTCAAGCTATGGGTTCTCGGCACATTGGATTTCCAGGTCTGTGTTCTTCTGTTGAACTGAGCCCACAAGTAAACCTCAGGACACTATGCTTCTCCTACAGCTAGTGACAGTACTGTCCCTCCCAACACACCTTATTGCTGTACTCCAGAGTTCCCTGCACCTAGATTGTCCATCTTAGACATTTGGGGAGGTGAGAATTTGTTTCTGTGCCCCAAACTTCAAGGGATATGAGTCAACCCTGGCTGGGAGGCTCAGTTGATTGGAGAGTCATCTCATACACCAAAAGGTTGCGGGTTCAATTCCCAGTCAGGGCACATACCTAGGTTGCGAGTTTAATTCTCAATTGGAGAGCATGTGGGAGGCAACCAATCAATGTTTCTCTTTCTCTCTCTCTCTCCCTTCCTCTCTTTCTAAAAATCAATAAAAACATATCCTCGAGTCAGGATTAAAAAAAGAGAGAGAGATGGTCAACCTTTCACAGAATTCTCTTGAAGTGTCTCTCAGCCAAACGAGTGGAGTTTGCGCCTCTGTTTTATCTCCCATTGAGGTGGGTGATGAGCTCATGCTGACCTAACTGGATTTAGTCTGTTACTATGTTCCACAAAAGTGATCTAGCGCACCCCTTTGGGATATGGGAGGACTTTATATCTCTTTATTATTCCTAATCTTTGGGGCCTGTTTAAAAAATCCAGGACAACAGAAGAGTTACATTTCACATCTTGGACATGGCACCAAAACTTAACCTTATAGGGTGGCTGTACTTGGTTCTGCACGCTTCTTGTAGTAATATAGTCCAAGTTCACATTAGTCACATCATGTCACTGATAGACAGGGTGGGGCAAAAGTAGGTTTACAGTTGTGAGTATGGGAAACACAGAGTTTATTCTTGTATTATTACTTATTATTCATTATCTTCCATATGAACAACAGTAAACCTACTTTTTACTCAGCCTGTATAAAGGATATATTGCCAATTCCCTTAAATCATTTTCACTTATGCTCCTGTTAAGTCATGTCTCCCCAGATTTATTCTTAGCTAGGTCTTTGTGCCAGTTTTAAAGTAGATTTATGCTTCTTTTCTATATTTACCATGGTTATGTGCTGCTTCTGCCTTCTTGAATTCATATATTGCTGAGCTCAAGGAACTTTCCAGACATTGACTTGCCCACTATCCAGGTTATCTGTCTGACTATGCTTCACACTTGCAGGTGAAATAAACACTACTCCCATTATTCCTAACATTTTCCCTTTTGGTTGATCAGAATTAAGGCGAGATTACTCATTCCCTGGTCTATTCCTCTATATGTGAGAGATGAAATTCTCATCAAGCAAATGAAGAATTTATCAGATGTTCTGCTGTCACTGCATTAAATACCCCACAGATGCTCATTATGCATATGTGCTATTCACTCTCCTTGGCTGGGTACCCACTGCTTCCTGGCAATTGATTTCTTCACTGCTCTTTATGGCTTCTCTGTGGAGCTTACACCAGATCTTCTTCACCCCCTAAAATTTAGGCACCATTTGTTCCCAACACTCCCCGCAGATGACTCCCCATCTAGTTAACGAAAATAATCAATGTCAGACAATATGAGCTCCCTGAACTCTCTCTTCTGGACCTCAAAATCTCTCCATAATTTGACTCTTTTACTTTCTCCTTGTCATCTCAGAAGACATCCCTTTTATGCTTGCCAAGACCATGCCTGCATCTTTGTTATCTTTTCTCATTCCCTTTGGGACTTTTATTTTGCCTCTTTAACGTTTCTCTCTCCATTAGGCCCCCTGACATTAGCTAAAAAATAGTTTAAGTCTCATATCCTACAAACCAACCAACCAACAAGAAAACATCTCTTGACCCTCAAGTTGCTATCATGTTGCTTTTCTTTGCTTCAATCCTGTTGACCTATCTGTGCTCACTTTCTCCATTCTCCTGATAACTGTCCATCCAAAGTCGGTCGATAATATCCTAATCATCAAATCCAAAGGCCTCCTTTTATTTTTCATCTTCTTGGAACTCCTAACCTTTTCATGTTTCACCTGATACTCCTGACTCTCCCTTGAGCATATAAGTCCTCAATATATATATATCAGTCCCAGTTATCATAATTGAATCAACTCCTAAACTGATCTCCCTACTGCTGATCTTTATTCATTGTACATTCCATTTCCAGAATTACTTCCCTAAAGGAAAATCAACTCTGCTTAAATATCTTAAATTATCTAGCCTCAATATCCATTTCAAGCCTATTGCTTAATGTTTCTTAACACACCATCCAAAGTGGATGACACAAAATGAAACCATTTCCTCTTTTCCAAACAAAATGTTCTCATTTCTTCAGGTTTTTGATTGTGCTGCTTTTCCCTTTGAATTTCTTTTCTTTCCAAATTCTTTATGTCATAGTACTACTTATTCTTTAAGATCCATCACAAATGCTACCTCGTCTGTGAAGCCTTGCCTGATTCCTTTAAATGAGTAATTTCTTTTTCTTCTAAATTTCTTAAGTAAATTTTTGGGGTGACACTGGTCAATAGGGTCATATAGATTTCAAGTGTACAATTCTATGATACATGATCTGTATATTGCATTGTGTGCCTACCACCCAAAGTCAAATCATCTTCCGTCACCATATATTTGGCCACCTGTACCCTTTACTACCCCCCACCCCCTTTTCTCTGGTAACCACCATACTGTTATCTGTGTCTATGAGTTTCAGTTTTATGTCCCACATATGCGCAA
Organism: Tadarida brasiliensis; assembly: GCA_030848825.1. Taxonomy (NCBI): domain Eukaryota; kingdom Metazoa; phylum Chordata; class Mammalia; order Chiroptera; family Molossidae; genus Tadarida; species Tadarida brasiliensis. The sequence goes on along the minus strand of CM061258.1, from coordinate 82,203,495 downwards.
AATCATATGGTTCTTAGCTTTTTCTGACTTATTTTGCTTAACATAATATTCTCAAGATCCATCCATGTTGTCACAAATGGCAGTATTTTATCTTTCTTTATGGCTGAGTAGCATTCCATAGTATACATGTACCACATCTTCTTTATCCAGTCATCTATCAAAGGACACTTTGGCTGTCTCCATGTCTTGGCCACCGTCAATAATGCTGCAATGGCCCTGGCCGGTTTGGCTCAGCGGTTAGAGCGTCGGCCCACGGACCAGAGAGTCCCGGGTTCGGTTCTCGCTAAGGGCATGTACCTCGGTTGCAGTTTGTTCCCGGCCCTGGTTGGGTCGTGTGGGAAGCAGCCACTCGATGTTTCCCTTTCACGCCGATGTTTCTATCTCTCTCTCTTCCTCTCTCCCCCTCCCACTCTATCTGAACAAAAAAATGGCAAAAAATCGAAAAATGTCCTCGGGTGAGGATAAAAATAAATAAATAAAATAAACTTATCTTAAAAAAAAATAATAATGCTGCAATGAACATAGGGGTGTGTATATCTTTGCGAATAAATGTTTTCGAGTTTTTCTAGTGGATACCCAGGAGAGGGATTGCTGGGTCATATGATAATTCTGTTCTTAATTTTTTTTAAGGAAATGTCATACTGTTTTCCATAGTGTCTGTACCAGTTTACATTCCCACCAGCAGTGAATGAGGATCCTTTTCCTCCACAACCTCTCCAATACTTGTTATTACCTGTCTTGCTGATAATAGCCATTCTAACATGTGTGAGGTGGTATCTCATTGTAGTTTTGATTTGCATTTCCCTAATAGTTAGTGAAATTGAACATCTTTTTATATATCTGTTGGCTGTTTGTATATCCTCTTGGGAGAGGTGTCTGTTCAGGTCCTCTGCCCATTTTTAATTGGGTTGTTTGTCCTTTAAATTTCTATAGCCTACTGGCATACCTCACATTATACATTCAAATACACAAATGTGCAAAACAGCTAAATTTAAAGAGCATAACATCTTTCCAAAATGACATTTCCACCTCAAGGAAAACAATATAAACTGCTCCACCTTTCTTTTCTTGCATTAGTTTAGACAAAACACCATCTGAAAACCTGGAAAACCATAATCTCCTTTAATGTTTTGCCTGTAATTTGTAAAACAACAGCAAATATTCCTGTGGACAGGTTTAAAATTTTTCCCAGATGCCATAATTTCAGTGCTGTATGGCAATGTCTTCATGACACTCACTGAACATCCAGACGCTGAAAGAGTCTCGAGGACAGGAACTAAATGATTAGCAATTTTGGAAATAGGTCCTATGTGGAAGTAATTTATATATGGAGGAGGAGGAGGAGGAGGAGGAGGAGGAGGAGGAGGAGGAGGAGGAGGAGGAGGAAGAGCAGGAAGAAGGTGGATGATTTGACTCAGAAAAAAAAAAGGTAGGGGCAGGAAATGTTAGCAATTAGTATCTGAGCGTCTGAAAAAACTGTTATGTGAGTGACAGTGAGCAGCTGTTGTATGTTCCTACTCAGAGAGGACAAATGCTTTGGGCTATTGCACGAGAGATTATGAACAGACATTAGAAAAGTCTCCAGATTCTAAGTTTGGTAGAAAGTGTTGTCAAAGGAAGGGAGGAGAGACATCTTTCTACACTGGGGTCAGGAGGGCACCCTGTCTAGAAGATGAGATACTAGAGATAGGGCTCATTTAGGGTTTTTTATTCCAATGAGATCATACATGCAGAGAAAGAAGTGATTCTATCACATAGTATATGAGAAAGCTCTTTGAAAAAATCCGTAAATTAGGAATCTAATCTATATCCAAGGAAAAAAAGGAAGGTTCTGAGAACATGGCATTGTGGGTAGGCATAAGTCTTTAAAATGACATCCTGGTTGCTTCGCCTGGATCACTTGGTTCCTAGCTTTGTGACCTTGGATAAATTATTCAACTGCTCTACGAATCAGTTTTCTCATCTGCAAAGTGGATATAATAGTTGTGCCTCCTTCACCAAGATTTGAGTAGTCACTGAGATGATGTTCAATGAATGTTAATTTTTATTATTTTATTAGATATGGAGCACCTTCTAGATACTAGGTTAGACATATTTCTAATCATTATCTCTTTTACTGAGCAATCACCCAAGCCCTATATAAAATAGAATGATATGATGACTTTTCACCAGAGTTATGTTCTTTAATTAAAAATGAAAGCCCTAGGTATCAAAGACCAGCCTGCTGAGTTTCCTTACCTTTCCCAACCATGAGACATTTCCCTGATGTCTGCAGCACGTCTTTGACGTCGGGGACAGAAGACCAATTTGCCTCCACCCCCACGTGGCTCCACCTGTCACCAGTGTTATGTGATCTTTATAAAATTAAACTGAGAATGAACCACCGTTTTTTTTTTTTTTTTCATTATGCTTTCAACCCAAAGCCATTAAGCTTACAAATTATGGTATCTGTTTAATAAAACGAATAGATACAGGAAAGAAAATTCCTGTATTTAATGTCACATCTTCAAAACAATGTTTATAGCATCTAAGATATTCATGTTTAGTTTGTTCTCTAATGTATTTCTCACCATCTGATGAACTTGTGATAGAGGTACTATTTGTAACCAGTGATTAATACAAAAAGTATATTTTCTTCTGAGTCATTGCTCTTTTCTTCCTCTACCATTTACCTTCAGAAAAATCCATTTTCTCAAGGATCCCAGGGTGTGAATCCTTTAGCTCTTCTCTGTTTATATCAAGTGAGGAGATCATCATTCTGATCTTGGCAGTAGTTATTGTATATCAATATAGACACCTGGTAAGCTTTCAATTCCCCATTTGAGAGTCATTTTAAAAGAACAGAATAATAAAGTTACCTATGCAATTGTATTAGAGAGTTTGTGTGTGTGTGTACATATATATTTCTTTCTGTAAGGAAAGTTTGGATTCTTGGGCACAAGGATAATGACGCATAACATCCATTCTTGGCAAAACAAAGAGTTCAGTACAAAGCGTTATTTATAACTTAATGCAAAAATATATTAATGACTCTTTCTATACTAATACTGAAATTTAAAAATTCAAACTGTGGGGTTGAATTTATATGGCTGAGTCAAAAATAGTCATCATAATTGGAATTTTGGCAATGTGTTTGGATGATAGAAATCAGCAGGGCATTACAATCTTTACTTTGAGTTATACATAAAGATGGCTTAGGACTGGAATGAGACATACATGATGTATAAAGGGATCCTTAGGCACTATGAAAATAGTTTACCACTGTGAAGAGAAAGGGGGAAGGTTAAATTACTTTGGCTATAAAACCCCATGAAATCCAAAAACCAACGGAACTAACTTTGTTTTCCAGATGTCTTCAGAACAGCATAATGCAGAAGTTAGAGGAATATAGGAAGATGATTTGGGGGTGTGCCTGACACTGCTACAGAAACAGCAACGACAATGATAAAAGTTTTGAATGATCCTGGGATGGACAAAGGAAATACTATTGCATAGATTTAACAACATATTCTTTTGTATAGGATGCCTAAAATGTCGGGCTTTGGAGTAAGAAACACTTGAGTCTGAGCCCCAGCACCACCTCTTACTCTCTGTTGGGCCTTGGGAAAGTCCTCCACCTCACTGAGCTTCAGTGTCCTCTGTAAAGTGAGCACAATAACAAGCTGACTACATGGGGCTTAAATGAGATATGCATAAAGACCTTAGCACAGGGTTGGGGCTCAGAGTAAAAGCTCAATAAATGTCAGCTATGGTGTTGATAATGACGAGGGTGAAAACAATGAAGAAGAGGAGAAAGAGAATGAAGAAGAAAATCAGCTAGATTCTGTAACTATAATCCTTGTTAAAAGAGACTCCTGAGAGGAAACAATTATCTGGTGATGAAATGGGAAAATCCTCTCCTTCCGAGGGTAAAATATACCATAGTAAAGCATGCAGATGCATTCCTTTATTCGTCTGTAGAAGAATACTCATTGTAAAATTGAAACAGAGTTGTATGCCTTTTGTCAGAGTAGAAAGAAGAATTTCTTTAACCTAGAATTAAGAACAAACCTTAAATACGCTATTAAAAAATTCTGTCCTTTGGCTAAAACCTCAGACAACTAAGAGTGGTTTAAAGGGAGCAGTTTCTTCACTTCCTGGTCTGTAGGGACAGGATGGAATGTGGAACATCAGAAGTTAAGGCTCAATAAACAGGCTTTCCTGAAATTGACAAGCTGATCCTAGAATTTGCATGAAAATGCAAAGGACTTCAAAATATTTGAAACATTCTTGAAAAAAAAGAATAAAGTTGGATGACTTACACTACCTGATTTCGATACTCTGGGAAGCTACAGTAATCAAGACAGTGTGATACTCGTATAAAGACTGACACCAAGGGAACAGAAGGGAGAGCACTGTGGCAGACCACTGGGTGGCCATTCAGTTTTCCATAAAGATGCCAAAGCAACAAAATAGGAAAATAAAATTCTTATCAAGAAATGGCACAACAAATAAAAGGAAATAAATATGATTAAATTAGATACCATATGGAAAAAGGTGAACCTTGACCCCTACCTCACATTACATATATAATTAATTCAAGATGGATAGTAAACCTAAACATAAAGACCAACACCATACATTTTTAGAATAAAAACATAGGAAAATATTTTCATGGTTTGGGAGTAGGCTAAGGGTTTTTTTCTGTGATAGAACAAAGAAACACTATCCATCAAGAAAAAAAGAGATAAATTAAACTTCATCAAATGAAAAGCTTCTCTCATCAAAAAACACTGCTAAGAAAAGTGATAGGAAAACTGAAGACTGGCAGAAAATGTCGATCTGGCAACAGACTGGTATCCAGGACATAAAGAACTTCCACAACTCAGTGATACAAAGTCAAATAACTTGGTAAGAAATGAGGCAAAAGATTTAAACAGACATTTTCTAAAAGAAGATATATGATTGGCCAACAAGTACATTGAAAGATGCTTAACATCACCAGTCATCAGGGAAATGAAAATTAAAACTACAATGAAATACCATTACATATCCACAATAAAGGCTAAAATTTGAGAAGACTGACACCACCAAAAGTTGACAAAGATGTAAAGTGATTAGAACTCTCAAATGTTATTGGTAAGAGTGAAAAATAGTATAATCCAGAGTAGGTACAACCTACTTTATGCCCTCAAAATTCTACCCCTAGGTATTTACCCAAAGAAATTAAAACACATGTCCACAAAAGCTTATCTAATAATGTTCATAGATTTATTCACAATAGCTAACAACTGGAAACAGTCCATCAACAGAACAATGTAGAAATAAACTATGCCCTGTTCATACAGTAGAATACTACTCAACAATAAAATGGGGGGAAACTATACTGATTACATACAACAACATGAATGAATCTCAAAAACAATATTGAGGGAAAAAACCTTTACACAAGATTCCACTTGTAGAAGTTTTAGAAGAGGCAACACTAATTTATGGTAGAACATGTCAGAACACTGAATACCTGATGGGAGTTACAATTGACTGGAAAGAGCCATGTGGGAACTTTCCGGAGTTTGGCAATGCTCTGTATTTGCATAGGAGTTTGGGTTACATAAATATATCCATTTGTCAAAACTCAGTGAATGTTTACGTAACATTTGTGCATTTCATTATATACAAAGTTTACTTCAAATAAAAAACAACCCTGCAAACAAATATTGAAGCCTAGTTGTATGCTGAAATGTTTGGGGGGAAGTGTCCTGATGTTCGAATTAGCTTTGATAGGTGTCAAAAAATCAGATGGATGGATAGATGCACAGAGGGGTGGACAGTTACGTGATAAAGTAGGTATAGTAAAATGTTAATGGCATAATCTAGGAAGAAGGGTGATGACTGTAAAATTCTTTCAACTTTTCTGTACGTTTGAACATTTTCATAATAAAATGTTGGGAAAGAAATGAAGGCTGAATGGGGATCCAAGACCCAGACAGGTGAGTTTGGTCCTCCTGTTGAGTATGGAATGGGAGCCATGCAGGGTTTAAGCAGGGCAGGGCTATCATCAGATTTACATGTTAGAATGATCTCTCTGCCTGGAGTACACAGAGCACATTGTAGGCATGGGGTAGGAACTAACTTCAGTCTAAGAGAGCAGTTAGGAAACTATTCCAGCCACCCACATGAGAGATGTAACAGGGTGAGGTCTTTAGAATTATAGTAGGTGATGATTAGATACTGGGGGGAGGGTCAGAGATGCTCCCAGGTTTCCGGCACCGCTCACAGAGTGAATGGCAGTGACAACCTCTATGAGGAAATAGAGATGAAGCAAATGAGGGGCTGGGGGCTGGGCGAGGGGGTGAGAAAAGATGTTTCGTTCCATGTTAGACATCTTGAATTTGAGGGTCACTGTGGTTCTCTGAGGTGAAGATATCCAGGTAGTATTAGTAAGTAATACAAGCCTGGACTAGAGATGCGGATTTTAAAATCATGCACTAAATGATGGTAGTTGAAGCCATGCCAGTGGGTGAGATGGTGCAGAGAGAACATAAAGGAGACAGCCCTGAGGTTACTGACACCTTAGGGGTTAGCTGAGGGAGAGGAGCAACCATGTAGATCAGTGTTTGTAGTTCTTAAAGGTACTAATGACAAAATTCATACAGTGGAGGGTGCAAATAACCCTGCTGGGGCTTCTGGGGTGGTAAGGAGAGGAGTCAGAAAGTTTTCACAAAGGAAATGTTACTTGAATAGGACTTTAAAGGGTGAATGGGAGTTTTCTATGCAAACAAGGGCAATGAAAGAGGGGCAGAAGAACAGCAGGATAGGCCAGGAGCTTCGAGGAGTATTCAGGGGCCTTCGGGCCGTGGTTTTTTTGGTTCTAGGTGGGGGATAGCAGCATGGCATTTTCACCAAAGGAGACTGTTGGAATAGAGGGAAGGGCGCCCTCTGTACTTCTGCCTGATGCAAACCACTGGTTCTCAACGGCCGTGCGCATCAGAATCCCCTGGAGGGCTTGTTAAAACACAGATCTCTAGGTCCCACCCCCAGAGTTTCTGATACAGTATGTGTGGGTTGGCCATTAATTTAATCTAATAAGACCCCAGGGGATGCCAATGCTGACTGTCTGGGACCACACTTTGAGAACCACTGAGGGTTCCTGGAAGAAGAGATGCCATACCACCCCTCCGATCAGCTTCTCAGGGCAGGCCTTCTTTGTCAGAAGGGATAGTAATAGTGGGGATACGGGACAGTTCCCACCCCATAGTTCTCACTTCTCATTTTCTTGGTAGACATATCCTTCTTATTAAACTTCAACTTATAGGAATTTGGGAAATTTTTGAGGCTGAAGTCTCTTTAACCAAATAAGCTAATACTCATGCCGAGTCCCAGGGCCTCCTCTGTCCACACACCCTGATGACACACATAAGAGTGAATGTCCTGCATGTCTCCCATCCTTGGCCACCCTGCAGAACTGAGGGCTGCACGAGATGACCAGGCTGAGGCTGCCTGATACGATACCTGTTGCGTGTTCTGTACATTTTCAAGTACATTTACATCAATTCATCGTTTTACCTTCCCGATAAGCCAGCACTGTCACTCCTGGCAGATAAAATATATGAGCACAAGGAAATGATGATGTGTCCAAGTGCGATGATAGTTCCTGGTCTAGTGGTGACTCCAGTGACACCACAGCTTCTCCTCGAAACTGGTGACAGTTTTATTAATTTCAGATTAATCTCTTCCAGAGGTCTACGACGTATCAACAATGCAATCTAATGCAAATGCCCTAAAATTAATCAGGTACTGTAGTCCCCAACCCCACCACGTTGCAGGGTTTTATGGAAGTTACATTTAGAAAATCTCTGGTGTTGCCAAGGCACGGGAATAGCATAGCTGATACGTCTGCAAGGTGAGTACCAGTGTATGACGCCAAGCCTCCCTGAGACTGTGCAGGAGGAGAGCTGGGCTGTCCCTGTGCCCCGTGGAACACAGAAGGGATGAGCGAGAATCACACTGTTCTGCAGCAGGAAGGACACAGCATGACCTGCAGGGTCCATGACAAAGGACACAGTAAGAGGGAAACTGAGTTTTTAGATGACAGATCATAATCCAGAGAGGTGTTTTCACCAGTTAAGAAAGTTTAAATAGGGAGAGTGACACGCAATGGCAGAGGCAGGGCCAAACTAGAATATGCTTGCAAAACACTTCAGAGTTGTAGAAGGCATTCAACTCACACTGAGCCAATGGAGAGGCGAAGTGACCCAATTCTAGGATGTACTGAGAGAGACATGATTACCAAAATGTGAGACTCCTGTTGTCCAACCCATTCCTCTGCCAAACTAGGTTCAGTTTATGATAAAGATATTAAAGGGTGTGTGTGAGGGGGGTTATTCAGAAAATTAAAGAGAGTACCCTATCCCATATAATCTGTGATCTGATAGGAAAAAACAATGATGCTGAGTCACAGGAAGAGACAACCAGGGGAATGTGATATTTATCACTGAATATTTAAAGGTCTGTCATGTGAATGCCTGGGTTGTGAGCCAAATCCCCAGTGGGGGGCATGCAAGAGGCGGCCAATCGATGTTCTCTCTCATCGATGTTTCCATCTCTCTCTGAAATCAATAAAGAAAAAATTTTTTTTAAATAAATAAATAAAGGTCTGTCATGTGAAAGGGCACTAGAGCTGTGTGGCTGGTGGATGTTACAGGAAACAGACTTCAGAGCCAGCGCTGTATGAAGAGATTTCCTAGAAAGCATGAGGATTAGGAGCACGGTTGTTAGAGCAGAGCTGCTTCGGTCTGAATCCCGGCTCTCCCAGGCTGTTGTGACCTCAGACACATTGTTTATCCTCTTGGCGCCACAGATGTCTAATCAGCAAAATGGCATTAAGAATGGTATCTCCTCACCCTGGCCGGTTTGGCTCAGAGGTACAGCATCAGCCGGTGGACCAGTGAGTCACGGGTTCGATTCTGGCCAAGGGCATGTACCTCGGTTGCAGTCGGGGTCGTGCGGGAGGCAATCAGTCGATGTGCCCCTCTCACGTCAGTGTTTCTCTTTCTCTCCCTTTCTATTCCTCTCTCTGCCTCCCCTCTGTCTGAAGATAAATAGAAAAATATTCTCGGATGAGGATTAAAAAATTAATTAATTAAAAAAAAAAGAATGGTATCTTCTTGCCTGGCTGGTGTGGCTCAGTGGTTGAGCGTTGACCCACGCACTAAGAGGTCGCTCGTTCGATTCCCGGTCAGGGCACATGCCCAGGTTGTGGGCCCGATCCCCAGTGGGGGGCATACAGGAGGCAGCCAATCGATGTTCTCTCTCATCAATGTTTTTATCTCTCTCTCCCTCTCTCTAAAATCAATAAAGAAAAAAAAATTTTTTTAAACAATGCTGTGTAATCTTTCAAAAAAAAAAAGAATGGTATCTTCTAATAATGTTGTGAAATTAAATGAATTAATAGTTCTAAAATGCTTAGACATTGTCTGGCACATGCAAAGTGTACAATAAATACCAACAGGTAGAGTTGTTGTTATTACCGATAGAGCTAATGATGGGAGGATGGCTTTGAGGGATGGTGTGTACCAACCAAGGAGCTGTCCCAGCAGAAATCTGCAGACACCAGGCAGGAGATCATGGAGAGGGTAAGCAGTGGGAGGAGGGCAATGGCACCAGACTGAGAATCTTCAGCTGGTGGGCTGCATGTCACATGTAGGCTACAGAAGTAGTACAGGTGGACCCAGGACTTCAGAACAACTATGATTTATTCTCTGCAATCTCTATTTCCACTTGCAATATCACGTGACTACTTTTATATTCTAAATGGAAATATTTTGGGTTTTACCTTGGCAAAAGCACTGAAACTCACTCCCAAAAGTACTTCTGCAATTTTAATATATTTAAAACTGTCCACTGATAATGCATATATTCTTATAAACTAATAAATGTCAACCTCGAGAAAAAGTGAGCATTTGGATCATGATAAGATCCATCCATTCATTCATTCATTCATTCAATACTTATAGAGTACTTCATACGTCAGGCATTGTGCTAGGCACTGGAGATATGTAGATTAATAGTAATAAGCTGCTGTTCCTGCCTTCAAGGAATTTATAATTTAGTCACATTTGTTGGACATAAAATACAAAAAAATTAAGAACCACGACATGAAATGAAGCTATGAGAAGCCTTTCAATACCAAGTAAATCTTCAATTCTATAATTCTTAGCATGATAAGTAGCAATAGCCCAGTGGACAAATTTAGTACAGAGAAGAGACAAAAACAAAACAATGCCCTCAACCCTGGCAGCCTAGAATCAGCCCTGAGGTTGTATAAGCATATTATACAATGTGTTAAAGGCACTGAAGGTCATTATGCTTTTGTAAAGTAAAGTGTAGCCTGGCCAATGTGGTTCAGTGGTTGAGCATCAGCCCATGCACCAGGAGGTCACTGGTTTGATTCCCCGTCAGGGCACATGCCCAGGTTGCAGGTTTGATCCCCAGTAGGGAGCATGCAGGAGGTAGCTGATCGATGTTTCTATCTCTCTCTCCTTTCCTCTCTCTCTCAACAATCAATAACATTTTTTTTTTAAAGAAACATTTTTTAAAAAAGAAAAGTGTAAGGACCAGAAAGAGCAATGGCCATGTGATGAAGCAGAGAAATGACTTCTTCACAAAGAAAACAGAAATTCTTTAAAATAAAATATAATGTAGAAAATAAAAATCTTCCGGGCTATATTTATAGGCACTGAAATATTAAATACATATATTGAATTCAGATGGGATGGGGTAAAATAAACAGATGGTAGAAAAGATAAATTGTTGAGAACCTTTAGGAAAACTACATAGTGTAGTTTAAAAGCTGGATGAAACACTGTTGCTAAAGATTTCACAAAGAATACTAGACAAAGCTGAGAATTTAAGAGATTCAATTTCAACAAAAGAAGTTTAAGGTAAAACAAGAATTTTCTCCTGCAATCGTTTTTAGTACAATGTTGATGGAGAATAAAGTCTTCCAGGAAGTCATTACGTAGCACTTAAGACATGTAAGTGTTTGGAGTCTCCAAAGCCAGATGGTATTCATTGTGGGGTCCCAGGGGGACTCACATGTGAATGGCCATAGTATTGGTCAGAACGTAAAATACAGACTCACTGCTACATTGTTACCTAAACATTTGTCTTCACTGGGAGTGTTTTTCTTCAACAAAAGTTGGAGACTTGGGTCCTATCATCTATTAGTGCAAAGGAATTATTTCTGGACATTGCAAAGGTGTTCTGTTCTTGGGAGATACACGAAGTTAAAAAACTCCAAGCCTCTTGAATTCTAAAACACTTGCTTCAAAGACTAATTGAAGCAATATGCAGTTATAATCTTGATATATTCTGAGGTAAAAAATAAAATCAATATTCAATTTAAATTCTTCCTGGGGAAGAACAACAAAATGGGGAGAAAAGAACTAATCCAGTACTGCTTTCTAAAAGTGATTTCTATTGTCTGGAGTTTCCCCCCCCAAAAAATTTCTATCATGAATATGTATTATTTCTACAATCAAGAAAGAACTGTAATACACCAATATTAAAACATTTCTTGCTCTGCCGCGGGTGAGGAGGGCGGAGGATGTAGGATGGGGGGGGGGGGGGGCGCGGTGGAGGCTGATTCTCGTCTTTCCCCACAGTTTTGGAGACCCGAGGACCATCCAAGTGCCTGATAGCTCGGGACAAGGACAGACCCAAGGAGAGGTCGCTCTTGCAAAATTGGCAAATTCAAGTCACTTCCAGCCTTTCCTGAGCCGACTGTGGGCCTGTCTTGCAGGCTAGTTGAACGAGTCGTCCTCCTGCGAGGCCCAATTGGGACTTCACCATGGCCGATGCTTGCTCTGTCAAAGCAGCACCTAGTGTCTCCCTCACCCAGCATGACACCCTTCAGCCGTTTCTGCAGAGGTGACAGCCTGACAGATTCCCCGAAGGATATGATTGAAACCCCTTTGCCTCCATGGCAGGAGCCCGCTGATGGTTCCACAGAAACCGGAGAGCAGGAGGGGGGGAGGCTGCAGGAAACTGCGTTCTGCTTCGCCTCTTCGCTCAAGAGTATCTGCACCACGTGACAAAGAACAGCTGAACCTCTGTGATCGCCTGATTAATGAGCCCAGTAAAGACTGGGATATTTACTACTGGGCTACAGAAGCAAAACCAGCACCAGAAATCTTTAAAAAACGAAGTCATAGTACTGCCGAGAGTCTTTGCTAAACACAAGAGTAAAGAGCAGAGACTGTGTGCCCGGACCTCGGATACTTTTTGGAAAAGCCACGTTGAGCTGCGCACCCCCGCCTGCCTGGGCTCCTCCGCGGACCCTCGCTGCTAAAGATGGATGGATACTGGCTTTGCCGTCCTGCCTTTCCTTAGACACTCAGCATGCACCCTGCCCCAAACGATGGACCCGCCCTTTCCCAGGACATGTAAATGTTCAGTGTCTCATTCTAACGCTTTTTTGTTCAGTTCTAGGCCTCAAAAGTGGCTTAGAAGTTTGAGGACTTCTCTAGCAACCCAGATATGGGTGGCATTGCCTTTAAAAGTAAGATTCACCTACAACCAACAATGCTGAATTTCCCTTCACTAGTTTTCCTGAAATCAAGTATTTACAAAAGAAGCAGATTTTCTGTTATTTCATAAATGTGTACCATTTTACCTATAGAAAACAATGATTTAAAAATTGCAATATTAAAAAAAATTCTTAAATGTTTTTATCTTAAAGAGTAAAATTAATTGTGGTGGCTTTACTCAAAAAGATTTAGGCTAGCCAAGTGTAATAAGAGTTAAGGTGACCACTTTGGATTAAGACTCCAGAAAGAGACTGTAAGATGGATGGTCCAATATACATGGTATAAAATTGAATAGTCTAGCATTATTTTATTCTAGAATAGAGAAAAATTATTAGATATTTTATTGAGCTATATAAACTCCCAATGAAATCTGAGCAACTTCACATTTTAACCTATCTGTGCTAAGGGGGGAAAATGCACACTGTATGAAATTAGTAACCAGGAAAATTAGTAAAAACATGAGCTAATATTTCATTTTGTATAAAGCTAAAGTATATACTATTGTGTCAAAGATTATAGTAGAAAAATCATCAATTATATTTGATGCTACAAGTATTAAAAATTATTGTAGCAATCTTATACATAATCTGAAGCTATTGAAAGCAATAGGTCATTAATTACCTACAGAAGAGATTACATATATTTCCCTCATTCAGCAACATCACACATACCCATGGTTTATTGTATTATGGGACCAATGACCAGTTTATTTTGGAATTATCAGATAGTGCCCACTAATGAAACTGGATGCCTGGTGAGGGGATGAAATAGTTGATAATTTATGGGAGACCTTTATTTCTTCTGCAAGATTTTTCTTTAAGAGAAGCTTCTGGTCCTTGGTCAGGAAGACCAATAGATTTCCCAGGGAAATGAAAGCTCTGTGTAAAATAACCTCTATTAAGCATGAGATAACATCTGTCTCCAGGTCAAAGAGATGACATACTGTGTTGGAGGACACTGGTTCCTTTTGTTCCCATTGGATTAAGATAAAGTCAGACACTTGGCTTTAAGTGACTGTCTGCAATGTTTTCCCGTGGCCTACTGTCCAGTCAACTGTCTAGAGGGCAGAAACTCTCCTTATGCAACAACAATACTTCATTTTTAATTGAGAGCTGACATCTTCCTTAAGCACTATTGGCATATTGAAAACTCCGAACAATTCATCTGGGGTGGGGGGAATAAATAATTACAATTAATGTCGTTACCAGGGTGCTCACACTCTTAGCTAATGCATTTTATTGTGCTCCCACCCTTAGTTAATACATAGATTTTTCTATTAATTTGCTGATCATGTATGAACTTGAGGCTCAATGTACATATTTAAAATTTGTGGAAGTTGATTCTATAAAAACCACTATCCTGTGACAGCTTTAATAGAATTAAAATGCCTAAGCAGCCCTGCCAATACAATTCTCCCTTTGCGTCTACGACTTCTGAAAGACACACATTCTCTTTGTAGTGTTCAAGCAAGTAACCTTGAGCTCGAAGCAAGAGTGGAGGTCAAATAAAAGAGGAAATCTTCAATAAACCAGTTACATTTTGCACCAAGAATTTTCTATCCCATTTACCGCTATCAAAGATCAGCCTATCTTTACCGTTTACTTTTTACCTGGAGTAAAAATTAGAGTTTGCAAATTGTAAATAGAGGGGAAAGATATTTTCACCCTCTGCTTTATCACTGTCAACCAGTGGTTTTCATAACCAAACCCTACACATTTTGAGAATGTCATTCCTGCCTTGCAGTGTTTATAGGGCAGAGGGGAGCAAGCCCACCTCCACCAAAGGTCAGAGGGAGAAACCAAATGACCCGGGGAAGGACAGAACGGGACCTGTTTGTGATTAAACCCTGAAAAAGATCAATTGAGTTAGGACTGTAGCCAGAGTGGGAGGGAAGTAAGACGCACATTTAAAGCACAGTCATATTTCCCCAGCCTCTACGTCCCCACCCTCCCGCCCTGACGATGCCATGGTTGATAACTGCTCTTTTAGGTCAGGGCATAAATCCTCTTTTTTCAGGGCGGTCATTAAATCCAGGGAAAGGTAAGGCTCTGGGTTAGGGATGCCAAGAGGCACTTCTGCTGATTCCTTTGTACTCAGAGACAGTAAAAGGCAAGGGGAGTGGACTCTGGGTTTCAACATGTCAATATCCTGGCAGAAGTTTTCAGCAGCTGAAGTCAATCAAGTTTCTGGAAAGTGCTAAGCAACTATACCAAGCGCTCCCACCAGCATTACCTCCGAGTGTGCGCTGCCAGGCGGTGTCAGTAATGCGAGCAACATGCAGCCCACTCGACTTGCTGACTGGCTTCAAAAAGAGAAAATTAAATACATTTCTCATAAGGATATTTTGTGGAATTTTTCCACATCATTAAATAAAACGCAGCCCTGGTTTAAAGGCATTTCCTGAGAGAAAACATTTCTTAGCTTAAACTAACTGAACTATGTGAAACAGTCCGCCTGTACACGCCATATATTTTTTTTCTGATTACGTGTAATGGCTCTCCTATCATTCTGCAAGCTTCCCCCTATCATTGAACTGTTTCAGGGCCATCGGAAAAAAATTGACTGCAAACTTTTAAAAGCCGATCCCGGGAAATGGCTGGTTATTCAATTTTCTCCTCGGAGTTACAAAAGACTGGATGGCATCGGAGATGACATTTCTGAAATAATTAAGAAAAATAACGACATGCTTCTTCGGCTAGGTACATACTTCCTTCACAACTTTGACGTAACAAGCTATAACACTGCTTCCTTGGTGCTGGAATAAGGAAGATGAGCTCAACTGTGACAGACAGAAAGCAGCAAATGCTACAAAGCATTACTGGATCAAATGGAAAGCTTTCTCGTTTGCCATCAGAATGCGTATCTTCACCTTCTTCCCACGGAAGGGTGGCACATCTCCAGTGAGGGCCCAAATCCATTCCGAGTGTGGCTTTGCAACCCCCGTTTAACTGCTTTAGATCCCCAGTGGAGTGAATTCTCACTCCGAACTCCGAAGTTCATGGTCCTGCAGAGACCGAGGTGCGGTACAAGGTTCCTGTTTCTTCTTTCTTTTCCATGGCAATAGCCACATAGCTACTCTGATTTTTCAACGGACTCTATTGGTTTCTTTGTCTCGGTCAGAAATTTTCTATTAAAAAGGAAAAGGGGAAAAAAAAGATTCTTACAGGAAGATACCACACATCTTCTGTTTAATCCCAGGAGCCCTCTAGCCAATTTGAAAGTCAACATCAGACAGAGAGGTAATGCTTTTTTGTTTTGTTTCCATCTGAACTCTCACAGTTGTTTAAATTGAATCAAGAAGCAAGAGTTTTAAACTACAGGGTGAGCTAAAATAAAACGGGAGGCATCCGTTTTACAAGGCTGTATGTGAGAACTGCTGAGTACACCCTGACAGGAAAATAAAGGAGGGGTACGGCTTCCATGAGAGGTGCCAGCTACACGACAATCCACAGGGCGACACGGAGGAAGAGAGCGCGTGTGCCTCCTGCAGCAGCATCCACGCTGCTGTAACATGGCTTGTGAAATCCTATGATTCTCGTCCCCAAATGGCCACACACACACACACACACACACACACGGCAGATGTGCCATCGGGACAAGGGTGCTGTGTGGAGAAACACAGATCAATTTTCTCTGTGGGATGCTGGATCGAATTCCCAGTCCCCTAACTAGGTTAGGACTTTGTCCCTGCTCCGGGCATTGCCTTGTGGCAGAGAATAACCTCCTGCTCCATTCCTATTCCCTGAAAAAATAAAACCTTCAAGGGGAAAGAATGTCCTATTGTTGGAGCAGAATTATTCCTCCAGCTTCTCAAAGAGGAGGTATTTTTGGCATCTGGGAAGAGATTGTGTCCAGAGGGGCTTCTTAGTTTTACAGCTGGGTCCACTCAAACCAGTCCAACAAGCCAGCATTACATAGAGGAGCCCAGCCAAAAGCAGGCACTTCAATCATGCTCAATTCACTTGGGGTCTGGTAAATGAAATAAAACCCCAAAGCTTGGCTTTTTATTTTTCTTAGGGCAAAGTCCATTTAGAATTGATATAATCGCTTGCTATGGTTACATATGCCACATTTATTTTTAAATAGCTCCACATCCCAAGGGCTCCTGATTTCCATCCACATGGCAGGTAGGAAGGCTGCAGGAAAATAATTTTCAACACAGTCTACATTTTACGAGGCTCGAAAAAAGCACATCTGGAGATGCACACCTAGGCTGGCAAGAAGCTGGGCCCCGAGGTAAATACGCCCTGTGTTTTGTGTCTTGCAAAAGGGCACCCAGCCAAAGACATGGCTGGTAGATGAACTCCATCTCATAATCTGCTGGCCAAGCCGAGCATCCCGTCATGGGGTGGCAGACTGCCTAGGGGAAGAGGCTTTTTTTTCCTACTCTGTGTGATATGCCATCCATGTGTATTCCTCGTGTATGTGGGGCTGTGTCCACCAGTCACTTACTAGGCTAACAGTGGCCCTGATTAAGAAGTCCTGAGTCTACTCACAAATACCACATGGAAGTGGGTGCGTTGCAGGATGTTTCTCTGTTGGAGAGGACTCAGACTTTTCTTGGCCCCTGTCAGAAGCCTCAGTAAGTTGCAGACAAACATTGGAATGAGACACATGCTCTCCTGACGCTGTTTGCTCTGCCTCCCACCTGAGTGGTACTTTCTGCTTCTCCCAAGGGGGTTTACTGTATTGTGCCTAAGGGTACCCAAGTTCGGTGCTTTCCTTCTCTCCCTTATCAGTCCCTTGCAATCAGGGACTGGGTCTCACTCATCTGTGAACGCTAAACAGAGTCCAACTGAGTCTTAGTGCATCTTTTGTTTAACCCAGAGGTCGCACACTGTGGCCTGCAGACCTGTCTGGTTGGTTGTGTGTAACTTGGCACAGTGGTATTTAGCAAATTGTGAATTAGGTTCTATGTTTTACATATATTCTTGCATTTAAAAAATGGAGCAGTTCTGCATTAAAATCTGCATTCCCCATTTCTTTGGAAAAATTGGGAGCGCTGGCAACACCGGGCTTGCTCTCTCCCGGCAGCACCAGCCCGAGCAGAGGAGCGGCTGCCCTTTTTGATCTGGTGTGTTCTCTCGGTCACAGAGTCACCACGGTGGTCTCTCCCGCCCCGTGAATGATCTGCCTTGCTCTTCTAGGCATATGCTATAATTGAATAGAAGTCCCTTGGAATAAATGATCCCATAATCTCCTTTCTATTCAATTACAGGACCCAATGCTGTAAGATGGAGTTTGTCAATGTTTTTTTCGTCCTTATCATCCATGGTGGATGCCTTTCACATACACAACACACTCTTAAGGGTGCTGTCAGTGTTATTCTAGCTGTAACAAGACTGTGAGACGGTTGCTATAGCCTGGAAAACTCTCTTCTTAGAAAAAGAAAGCCAATACTTTGCAGGCTCCAGCAAAACTATTAGTGGTAACAAATTTCTTGTGACACCTCTCAACTGATTGTGACGCACCTGTGTGGAGGGCGAGCACAGTCGACAACAGCTCTGGTTGCTGGAAAAGGAAAAGCATGAACACGTTCAGAGAATTGTATTTATAAAGCATGACAGAAAAGAAGCAGCAACAAGACCTCCAAGTAAATAATGTTAGGACAGGGTAAATACTAGGTTTCCTAACTTCAGTTCCATTTCCCACACATATATTTATGTCCAGGGCCAGCCCACTACGTGGGAGAAATTGGCAGCCACCTTCTTCTTGAGACTGGGCTGGTAAGGAATCTCTACTATTAGACTCATTTCTTTTTTTTTTTTTTTTTTACTTTTTTTTCTTTATTGATTTTAGAAAGAGAGGAAGGGAGAGGGAGAGAGAGATAGAAACATCAATGAGAGAGAACATCCATTGGCCGCCTCCTACATGTTGCCAGTGGAGATCGGGCCCACAACCTGGGCATGCGCCCTGACCAGGAATCGAACTGGCGACCTCTTGGTGCATGGGTCGACGCTCAACCCCTGAGCCACACTGGCCGGGCTAGACTCATTTCTAAGATTTAGGTAAAGAAAGGGTCTCGGAGACTCTTGAAGATAGAGAAAACCAACAGAATCTCTCCGGATGCCCCCCTAGAACTTAAATTAGGAGTGATGTCTCAGACTCAGAAAGTGGCAGGGATCTTGGGTGTGTTTCAAGAGAGGTGGGGAGGCTGGGAGCTGAGCAGCAAGAGGAGGGAGAAGCGTCTGGAGCAGGGGCGACAGAGCCAGATGAAGGATTGACAAGAGGCCTGGGATGCTGGGTGCTGACTTAGGAAAGAGACCCAGGAGATGAGCTTTTGAGAAAGAAGAATGGAGTAGTGGAGAAATTTATGGGGGTTGGTTACTCCATAAATTCTCTCCAAAGCTGGCTTTGTTAGTGATTTTGAAATTCACCAGTGTTATACCAGTTCATTTAAAAGCATGGTTGATGGATTGCATGAGCAGCCGGTCTTCATCTGTAGGCCAAGTGGAAAGAAAGTCAGATGCTAGTCCCTAAAGCAGAGTGTGGTTTTCGTCTTGATCGCCAATCAGGATTTTTCAGGATTTTTAATAAGGTGACTGGCATTTTGCCTGAGAGCAATAGATTATTAGAGTGAAGTATTGAAAGCCTGATGTTTCTAGGAATCAGATTGTTCACAGGCGCAGGAGATGAATCAGGTAGCTCATTTTTCTTTATAGCCTGGATTATTTACAAATTGGCCTGAGCAAGTTAGGAACCATCTATTGAGAATTAAGCATTTAGTATTCTGCCCAGGTTTTAATTTCTTTAAATTCAAAGTGGAAGAATTTTGAAAGAAAAAGAAGGGATTTGGGAGGCTGCTAAAAACGTGGAGGAGGCTAATGTTTTCAGTCATCGCTCTTTAAAATGTTTTTATCACCTCTCAGGGGGACTTCCATTTCAGCTCTCCGAGGCGGGCTAATTACCGAGGTGAAGTTAAAAGTTGTTCTGAGCTCAGAGAGAAAGAAGGGAATAAAAGCAGTGAACCACAAAACAGTGTCAGGAAAGTTTACTTTTCATGGTCATTGAATTAACGAAGGAACAAGTCAGCTCGGGTCCACCTCTGTCTGTCTGCGTCACCCTGGCCTCCCAGCCACAATGGGAAAGACACTTGTCAGACCAAGACACCTTCTCCACCAGAGGGGAGCTGACGACACCGAATGCTCCTTGATCTGAATAAAAAAAAAAAAAAAAAAGGTTGGAAATTTCTAATTCTCACTCTCTACCCACTTGCTTAAAATGTGACAATTGTGTTTCTGGGGTGTCCTTTTATAGACACAGGGATGGGAAGTCATGGGGCAGAAAACACAGAGCGCCTGCCCTTGTCCCTCGGTGGAAGCGGAGGGTGGGTAGAATGCCTTGCAGGTGGCCGCATGCGCAGCTGAAAAGAATGCAATAATTTTGGAAAACAGCTCTCCTTTTTAAAATTCTAATTGTAAAGAGAGTGAGAGAAAAAGGCTGGTAGTTGCAGCTAGAATATATGCCTAGGAGAAGGGCCTTTATCATCTGCTTTTGAAGTAGGAGCTGAGAAGGAGACGAAGTCAGGGCGAGAAGCTAGAGAGTTCTGGGCGCCAGGACACATTTGATTCCTGGGGGAGAACCTTTTCTGTAAAGTCATTTCAAACTTACTCAGTGGTTTGGTAAGACGAATTTACATGGTCATCTGAATGCTATATCCCTGTTTCATCTCCAGACAAGAATGCGAGAGATGTTTATAAAGATCCCAGCCTCTGTTCGGGATGTCTAAATACATTCTGGTAATTAGCTTAACTTTGATCCAATGCAGTGCTTTCTCTTGGTAAAATAAATAAATCGGTGGAAAGCTCTGGAAACTGCCCCCTTTGAGAGTCCCTACCCATTAATATCAAGCTGAATTATTTCAATGGATATTGTTCAATGTGATGTTTATTTTTTAAACCCTCAGGTCTGGTCGTCCTGGTAATAAAGAATATTTAGTATCTAATACTAAGAGTTCAATGTGAAAAACTAATTTATTAATGCAATGCCTATTTTTTTCCTCATAAAACAAAACATAAAAGTGTTCTAAATAAGACTGGCCAAACTTTGGTAATATTCTTATTGTAATCTGCATCTCCGCTTCTCACTTATTGTTAGAAAGGTTTAGTCACAGGGCACAAGCAATAGAGAAGAAAGAATTTGCCTTCCATATCAATGAATGAATTACACTCGACTCCGTTGGCCATTTTTATGCACCCCTGTTCCCTGAAATCCAGAAGGGAGAGAGTGAGGTAGAATTGTATCACAGGCTAATATATGTGATATACATTGTCTGCCCCTCTTGTCCCTGTTTCCTGGTATTTCCTCAGTTGTTTTGTCTGTGACATGAGCTGGCCCCATATCAGACCTGGAGATCTGAAAGAAAGTCTGATTCCATTCCTTATAAAGGGAGAAATAGATATATTTAATTATTTGTTCTGAACATTGAATTTCATTAATATAGAGCATAGTGTCATTATACTAATAGCTGATACCTCTTTAAAGAAGATTTGAGAATGCTATTTCAATTTGTATAATCATAAGAGTGTCTAGAACATCAGTCTCACATAAAATAGCCCTGACCCCAAAATCATAAACAAAATATAGTTTAAGGGAGAAAATGTACTTGTTTCCTACTACTTAGGGATAATCACAATTAACATTGTGAACTATTCCATTTCAGACTTTTTACATGCACATAAAATGCCATTTTTGTGAATTTGGGATCCTGCGAGATACATAATATTGTACCCTGATTTCTCATTTAAAGTTAAATTTCTTCTCCTGTATCATCATATGTTATTTTAAAAATAACCGTAGTTTTTTTGTAAATGAAAATGCACTTTTATATGGTGGGAAAATCAGCACAGTGTGAAAAGTGGCCAAATGGAAAGCAACTCTCCCACTGTAGATCGCTTTACGCCCCAAGGTTCAGCAACCAGGGCCAGCAGTTTTCTATTTTATTTTTTAATTACCATTTGCCTTCAACACTGTTTTGTATTCATTTCAGGTTCAACAGTTTCTTGAAGACATCAGTTTTTAGTGACTGGGCTATATTATACTGTCTTACTAAATTAGCATCACCCACAATACAATGAGCACATCCCACAGAATTTTAGTTAGTGAAAAAGGGGAAGTTCCCAGACTGTACTTTTAAGATGATGTGAAGGCAAGTCCATTGTTAATGTGAGCAGGATTGCCTACATGACTGTGCAGGTGAACAGCCGTGGATTTGAGTGGGTAAGTGCCAACAGCTCCGAAAGTGTCCTCATGGTCAAAGGGGTTGGGGAGCAGCAACACTGGCCCCCAACACAACGAAGGTGAGACAGGCAAGGTGTTGCCATGCTTGACACAGGACACGGCGCCCATACGTCTTCCCAAGCATGCTCTCATACCTTGGCCAGGAGCGAAAGCTGAGTGACCCAAGTAGGAAGGTGTGAGAAATAAATAGAAATGGGGGTGGGGGAGGAGTTGCCACTCAGACGAGTGCTTTATGGAAATGCAGGCTAGTATTACTCTTTGGGTATTTTAACGAGAAATAAGGATCCTAAATTTTTATGTGAATTTGCCCAATTTTTAAAGGTTGGCAATTTATTCAAAGATTTAACAATGTGGGACAAACTAAACTTGCCTACAGGGTGCCTTACAGTATGGCTTAGTTTCCTGTCATGGAAGGCTCCAGGCAAAGGACATTCATTTCCTTAAGTTCACCTGTGAGCCCAGGTGGCATCCCTAAGCTCTGGAACAGACCTCACCCCTCTCCTTCCTGGCAAGAAGCCCGTGCCACACAGCTAGGGGACACAGTCACCGCCACCACATCACAGCGCAAGTCTGAGCATATCCAAGACAAAAGATGAGCAGGGTCGTGTGCCACAGACAGAAAGTGGCATTTTGACCTCCTAGTTCTGCCACTGTGATCATGTAAGGGGACCCAGGGCTGCAGAGCTAGGACGGCACCCATCGCGACAGCACCTGCCCTGTGCCTCCCGGGTGGGAGGTTTGTTCTTTTGACAGGAACACTCAGGCCCAAGCTGTTGTGGCTGCTCTGTAGATGGTCTAATGTCCTTACAAAAATCTGCTTCATGTGGTCTGAAACCTTTTTCCCATTCTGAAATATTCTTTCTGAAATCCAGTCCAACTCCCTTTATTTGTGTTAGCAGACTTGCCCTTGAGTGTGCCTGGGTGAATTTACTCTGTCACCTAAGAGGCAAAAAGAAAGCAAATTCAATTTTACATAAGTAGTGAAAGAAAAATAGCATCAAGAAGCTTCAGGGCAGCACTTGCAGATGTTGTCCTCAAGGGGATTTTGCCAATACGCTTTGCAAAGGTGACAGAAGGTTGCTACAAGAGTCAACACACCGGTTCTGAAGCTGATGTCCCATGAAAATCATGGCCACCTGGCACAGTATGGTGCCACAAAAGGGCCCCGGAACACATCGGACACCTCAGGGCCTGTCTTTATGATGAAGCAGACATCAGTTTACTCAAAATGGCTTACAGTTGATGTCTTTGCTGTTTTCCTACCTAACAGGCTGTCTTATTATTTGAATATTGAAATATGGAATCTAACAAACCTATCAATCTATTTCTCCTCCATATTTGCATTTCAAATCAGTAAGATCTTTTTAAAAAAATACATGTTTAAAATATATATATATATATATATATATATATATATATATATATATATGTTTTTATTGATTTTGGAGAGAGACAGAGAGAGAGGGGGAGAGAAACATCGATCTGTTGCCTCTACATATGCTGACCGGGGATCTAACCCACAACCTGGGCACATAATTAGTAAGATCTTTTACAATATTTATGTTCTGGCCCGGCTGGTGTAGCTCAGTGGTTGAGTGTCAACCCATGCACCAAGAGGTCGCCAGTTCGATTCCTGGTCAGGGCATATGCCCAGGATGTGGGCCCGATCCCAGTGGGGGGCATGCAGGAGGCGGCCAATCGATGTTCTCTCTCATCAATGATGTTTCTATTTCTCTCTTCCTCTTCCTTCCTCTCTGTCTAAAAAAAAAAAAAAATCAATAAAGAAAAAAATAAAATAAAATATTTATGTTCTTTGACTTGCTAATACCCCTTGCAGAAAGTTATTTTAAGTATCAATTCTAAACAACAGCAAAAAATAGAAAGCAAGTTAAATAAATAAATTCGATAATAGTGGAATGGTTAAGCAATCCAGTTTATGATCTCAGTGAAATGTTATACAACCACTGCAACGATTATAAAGATTCTGCAGTAACACAGACAATACTCACGCTAAAATGTTGTTAGGAAGGCAAGATGCAAAATTCTAAATAAGCATGATTATACATTATACAAGCCACCCAGCCAAAGAGCAACAAATCCTTTGTATAGAAAATATAAGAGTAGGGAACAATTCACTGAAAAGTTAACGATAGCTATGTCTACATGATACTAGTTTTTCTTTTCTTCCCTTAATTTTCTGCATTTTTGCAAATGAGCATTTATTACTTCCATATAGAATAAGAAATGTAAAGTTTTAAACTGGGGCTTAGCCCTAATACTTGAGAAAATGACAGCTAATGCCAAAATAAAGCAGTCTCTTCAACAAAGTGGATTTCGGGTTGTCATGAACAGGATTTTTCTAAAGCAACAAGCTTTATCCAGCTCAATAATGACCCAAAAGCACTGCTTCTGAGGAGAGAAAATAACTCCAACCCCAACTCTGCCAACACTGTGCACCGAATCGAGTTAACCATTCCAAGGATGGTTTACAACCCGAAGCAAGAGATTTTCTTGTTTTTATCATAATCTCAGCTAAATCTTTTACAAGTGGCACAATCAGTCAGAAAATTAACCTTATTAAAATCCAACTACAGTATTAAAATCAGGGATTTCCATGGAAGCAGCTTCAGAAGGTTGAATGAATGTAATGTGAAGTGGAATTTCCTTTCATTTTGTACCTCCTCCCCTCATAAATCTCTGCCCTTCAATTCCATCAAGTGATCCTTTGTTCTGACACTCTGGGCAGGAAGAGGGAGAGAACTGATCAGCTTTCCCAACACCTCTCATGATTTTTGAATATGCACGTGTTTGAATACATCAAACACATCTGCTTCAAGACAGTCCATGCTAAGTATTCTCAACATGTGTAATTCATATACCACTCCAGCTCCCTTCCTCTCTTCTCCCCTTTATGTAACAGCAATTCACACATACACACACTAGAGTTTTCCCAGCCTGATTTTTTAAAAAGAAGGAAAACAAATTTGCAACAGGAATGTACAAAGCAGTATGCTGCTATGTCCAAATAACCATCAAGAATGAAATAAATCAAATTCAGCAAGTGAGAGCGGAAGATGGCAGAGGGAGAGGACTGAGGGGAGAGGAGAGAAATTCGGGTCGGAAATTCCATTGTGTGGCTTTCAAAGGTTTTTCTGAGATTTCTCTTCTCTCTCCCCTTGCAGCCGCACTTAGGCTCACTGAGTAGACGAGGACACCAATATTTGTTTTGGGGTTTTTATGCTACCTTCTTTTAGACTTCATGGAGAAAATTTTTTGAATAAGATATTTTATTATTGTTGTATAGTTTTTGTTTATATTTCTTTGTAGTGGCGAAAAGACACAAAATGAACACACAAAAACAACCATTACTGTTGATAACACATTGACTTTTTCATCTGGTGTCTGTGGCTCAGGTTGCTAGAAAAATATATCAATCTATCGACAGTTATTTCCAAGACCCTTCCATAGGGATGAGTTTGAATCACGTTTGTATGTATACGAATTAAGTTGAAAGTAGGCAACATTTATATCTCTTCCCCAGTCATTATTATCTTTCCTTTCATTTGTCCAAATTAAATACTTCATGCTTTCCCCTGGCTTCTTTCCCAGGTTGTTGGTTGTGTCTTGGTTGAATGCTTGTGTCTCCAAATTAGCTTAAACTCGAAGGAACATTCACTGGCTTTGAACATCTACAACAGGGCTTCGAATTTGGTTCTGGAAGAAATTATCTTCTGTCTTTGGGCTTTATTTTACTTGAGTGTTCAAAAATCAAGGATAATCGTATAGAGCTTAATTGAATAGAATTTCTAGGAAATAAAGTTCAACACCATTTATGGAAAGTCACATTCAGTTCACACTCCCACCAGCAATATTCAACAAGAGTGAGGATGGATGTCCCACCACTCAATGCTGCCTCAAAATCTGCCAGTTCCTTCACTTTCCTAACCAGTTTTCAATTCACAAATGGATCTGACCTTTACCTTCTGATTTCTTATTTCATTTAGAAGCCAGAAAAAAAATTATGAAAGACGTTATTAAAAAGTTTTGTAAAAGAGGGCCCATTCCTTAAAAGCTGGCTCTTGCCGCCAGCTTCTCTCTTTGTCCATTTCCATTGGGATCTGAAACGTGCTTCCAGTTACCCAGGTCATGGTGAGCGTTTCTCTTAATATCCCTGACTAGAACATATATTTAGAATAGCAACAGCTTCCAAATTTGAATAAAAAATCCCATGGGGTTATCAGGAGGTGTGGAGAGTGCCTCCGACTGGCACACTGGTGTTAAAACTAACCAATGTAAATGCTCCTCCATGACTTACTTCTCCATTTAAAAGAACAAAATGAAAATAGGGTTTCATAGCTTCTGTAAGCTGTGTTAAGAACATTACGCGTTCCTTATTGCAATCTGAAGGTTCCGTGGCCTCTGTGAACCCTTCATTTTTCCACCCAGGCCTCTGCTCCCAGGAGGAATCTTGCTATGTGTGACCCTAGCAGCCACCCCAAATCTTTATTGGTCTCAGCTCTTTAGTGATTTCATTGACATCCACCTTAAAAAGGTTGACACTTCCTTTTATAGTGACATTGGACAGAACATCTCTTTGTGATTGTCCTAATGAAAATAGAATTCAGCTAGAACACACACACACTCCCCCCCACCCCCACACACATATACATTCTTCTCTTGCTTCTAAACCCAAATGCTTTTCCTTTCCTCGATTTTTCAGCATGCCTCTTGGGGAGTAAAGAGCTACATTGTTTTAGGCGAGTTTCAGTGAATGGGTCATTTCCCTGCCTTATTTCTGCATTATGAACACACTCATGATAACAATTAATGAGAGGAAGGGTTTTTATGATAGCGTCTAGCATCCGGTTTCCAGCTCTTAAATTCTCCCTATATACGCACGGATCCAATTACCTCTGGGAGAGCTCTTATTAATCTCAGTGTCAGAGCTGTTTCAACAAATCTACTGTAATAATGAAAAGTCATCTTATCACACTTTGCTCTCAGTAAATTTACCATTCTTTGATAAGGTTGCAAACAACTGGGAAGTAATTGATCTGTAATTAGTGTGGCAACTGCTGAAGAGAGTCTGTGCTGGGGTTTCATCATTTATCTGCCCAGCACAGCGCATCCTGCTCGTGAACACTGAATTATTTAGCATTCCTTTCAAATACAAATGGTCTCAATGGGTTCTCCATTATTTTAAGAACTTTCTGAAGAGGAGGCTAACATTTAAATTTGTGATTATCTGTCACCAGTGCAGTGCTTAAGGAGCTGGGAGTAGAAGGGGTCATTTTTCACACATGACTTGCCCGCTGAAGCCAGCCTGTGCTATGAATGGAGAAAGACAGGGGCCCTTTGATCTGAACCAAACTTGCACAATTTATCTTTCAAATGCACTAAAGCTTTTGATAAATGTCAATTTGACAATTAAATTCTTCAAGGGCCACAATATATCACCATCACAGTGTCTATTTTTGAGGGTCGGTCAGCCATAACATCTTCCAGCAGACTGCAGCAAGCAGAAGTCAGCAGGGAAATGATAGCTCTCAGGCCTGGTCCTTCTACACATGGCATTTTTATCTCTTGCTAAGTAAAAGAGCCATGATATTTTCCTTCAAACCAGAGCCCAACCCCGATGGCAGAGTTTCAGGTCTGTCTTGCAACCCAAAGGGATTTTGTTCGAGATCTCTTCCCTATCGTTTCTCTGATAGTTCAGGGTTGAAGTGAACAAGCCCTCTCCTGTCATGTGCTCTTTTTTGACTGTCTATTGCTATATTAATACATCTATTTTTCTCCTCTCCAAGGTATTTTCCTTTGTGTTTTGCAAAAGACAAGCTAAGGCAAGGCTGTCATTCTGTGAGGCCTGAGTTGGTAGGAGGAGCAAAAGTAGAACCACTGAGTTGTCACTTTGGTTTTTGGTAAGACCCAGTGTATCCTTTCATTGCAAAGGTCACTCATAAGTCAGAGTGTGGACTGTAGCTGCAGATTCAAGGGAATGGAGAAAATTAATAGGAGGCATGAGGGTTTGAGGTGACATTTCACCTTCGAGACCATTCCGGTCTTTCAGTGATGGGAACCTAAAGTTATTTCATGCCTTGTATCTTCCTGTGCGTCTTTGAGAACTAAAATAGCTATCCGATCACGAAGAAGGATGGATCCCTGCCTGCTCAGGGTTTACATTCAAAAGCACTGCTCTTTTTGCTCTACAAAAATTCAACCCTCTCTGGAAGAATAACAATTGTAATGTGACATTTTGAAATGTTTCACATGAAAGATTATTTCGGACTCCTTGGTTACGAAGGAGTTTCTGAAGAGCTGACAAAGAAAGATGCTTTGGACGGAGCAACAATGCCTCTGTGATAGCCTTTCAAACTCTTCCATCATCACAGAGAGTGTCACCACGGCCGATGCAGCCCCGCCACCCAGACGATCCGCACGGATGTGATGCTATCTTTTGACAAAACCGACATTTCAGTGTGATTGTGAAGAAGACCAAAGCTCCCAGATCAGATGGCCGACCTGCTGAAAATACAGACATAAGATGCTGCTCTGATGTCTGCAGGGTATCTTTTCCCAAGGACTGAGGAGAAGCTCGGTAATCCTTACTATCTCCTAGAAAAAGTGAAAAAGAACCAACAGACTGAGTGTCTTAAGGGCATCTCACTGTTTCCAACACAGATTAATTTTTTGGATGGGCTGTCATGCAGTATTGTCAATCAAACCCTCCCAGAATTGTAATGTGACAGCAGTTCTCAGTACAGCTGGAGTCAGGAGTACTGAAAGTTAGCTACAAAAGAAATGGAGGTCACTTCCCTGGCTTTCAAAATGTTGGCAGACTCGAACTTTTTATAGAGGACTGAGAACAATTATTTTGCAGGTGGGGCTACCAGAGGATGTTTGTCATGTGCCTAAGGTTATTTCATGATGGCAAAACTGGGTATAATTACACGACAAGAAAACAACAACACGACATTTCAGTCAATACCATTTCAAAGTACAATTCGCAATAGTGCTAACGAGTCCACGTGAAGTGTACCAGCTGTTCCTCTAGCTCCTCCACAGCGGCCCCTAACATCTGGGTATTTGTTCCGCCGTGTCCATTAATCTAAGGTGTACATCTGCCCTGTAAAGAAACACCTCTTTTTCGTTTTTCTCATATTTTTTTTATATCTTATTGGATATACTTAAGAAATCAGTGGTTAGGTAAACCTCTATTTACTGATAAACAATCTGTTTTAAGTGCTGATATTAAGACATTCCATAGATCATAATGTATATTTTTAAGAGATTGGCAAAGTCCTTTGGAATGGTATTACTGATGTAATAAACTTCTAAAATATCCTTCTCTAAATATTTTCCAATGATACATCTGATAAGGGATTAATATTCAAAATGTGTAAGGGACTCATACAGCTTAACACCAAAAAACAATTAAAAAATGAACAGAAGACCTGAATAGACACTTCTCCAAAGAGAACATACAATTGGCCAATAAACATATGAAAAGATGTTCAACTTCACTAATCACCAAAGAAATGCAAATTAAAATCCTCTCACACCTGTCAGAATGGCTACCATCAATAAATCAACAAACAAGAAGTGTTGGTGAGGATGTGGAGAAAAGGGAACCCTTGTGCATTGCTGATGGGATTGCAAGTTGGTGTAGCCACTCTGGAAAACAGTGTAGAAGTTCCTCAATAAATTAAAAATAGAACTATCATAGGACCCAGCTATTCTATTTTTGGGTATTTATCCAAAGAAATTCAAAACGCTAATTCAAAAAGCTATATGCACCCCTATGTTCATTGCAGAATTATTTACAATAGCCAAGATATGAACGCAACATAAATGTTCATCAATAGAAAAATGGACAAAGAAGAGGTGGCTCATATATACAATGCAATATTAATCAGCCATAAAGAGAATAAAATCTTACCATTTGCAACAACATAGACAGACCTAGAGGGTAGTATGCTAGGTGAAATAAGTTAAAGACAAATACCATATGCTTTCACTTATATGTGGAGTCTAAAAAGCAAAACAAACAAATAAAACAGAAACAAACTCATACATACAGAGAACAAATTGGTGATCACCAGATGGGAGGGAGGGTTGAGGATATGGGTGAAAAAGGTGAAAGGGATTAAGAAGTACAAATTGCCAGTTATTAAAATAGTCACGGGGATTAAAGTATAGCATAGGAAACATAGTCAATAATATTGTAATAATCATGTATGGTGTCAGGTAGGTCTAGATTTATTGGGTATTTCATAAGGTACATAAATGTCTAATCATTATGTTGTGCACCTGAAACTAATATAATAGTGTATGTCAACTGTAATTGAAAAATAAATTTTAAAAATAAATAGATGAACTATCCTCTGTGTACATGGTCTTCTGAACTATCACTAAATGAATCATGAACATTAAACATATGGGAATCAGATGGAAAAATTAGTCCATAATAGAGAATTGCATCATTAACCCCAAAATAGCATTTGGTAAGTGTGTCCTGTTATCATTTAGCACTCTCCCACACATCCCTGGATACACTGCTTCAAGAACTGCCCGTGCTTCGTCTCTTCCACTGTCTGTTGATGCCTCCCGTGCTGAGGACGGGCCTGTCCTTACCACTGGTGCAGTCTGAGGCCGGAACACAAATGTAGGCCAACATACCACGTGTCTGAATATTTAAGAGTTATGCAGTATGTCTAAAAATTACAAGTGACACATTGAAACTAGCATTCTAAATAAAATTTGATTATTCTTCTACTTTGATAAATATATGTTCAGAATTACAAAATTAAGTAATATATAAAAAGGCATAGTTTTTATATGATGGAAAGTAAGCAAAATATAAAAAAATGACAAAATTCAGTCACTCTTGCAGACATCTGGATGTTTTGTTGATGTGCTGTGATAGTTGGATGAATATTAAAGTAAAACATGTGTCATTCATAAATTATATATTTATCTCTTAAATTTTTTTCTTGCCTTCCTTTTGCCAAAATTATATCGTTTTATTTTTTTTTAATTTTCATTTAGGTGAAATCCACATAACATAAAAGTAACCATTTTTAAAGTGAATAATCAGTAGCACTTAGTACATTCACAATGTCGTGGAACGATCACTCCTATCCATTCGCAAAACTTTTTCATGACCCCAAAATGAAACCCCATACCCATTAGACACTTACTCCCCACTTCTTACTCCCCCAGTATCTCACAACCATGAACAAAGTTATATTCTAATAATTAAGATTTTCACATAATTTTTATTCTATTTCCAAAAATCATCAAACATGCTAAAATGTAAAAGGTAATAGTAATCAAAGTATATAAAATTTGAACTCATTTTCATCAAAACTGTCAAACATTAAAATTTAATATTAATTTTCATATATTTTTAAAAGTTAATCTTGCTATAAAATGTTAAAAGTGTACATTAAAATTAAAATACATAATTTAAATTACAATTACTGCCCTGGCCAGGTGGCTCAGTTGATTGAAGTGTTGTCCCCGTACACCAAAAGGTTGCGGGTTTGATTCCTAGTCAGGGCACATACCTAGGTTTCAGGTTTGAACCCCAGTTGGGGTGCTTAGGAAAGACGACTGATCAATGTTTCTCTCTCACATCAAAGTTTCTCTCTCTCTCTCTCTTCTCTAAAATAAATAAAAACATATCTTCAGGTGAGGATAAAAAATTTTTTAATTACAATTATTGAATATAAAAATTTTAATTAAACTTTTTAATTTCCTTTTTTGTTGTTGTTGTTCCTCACCCGAAGATATTTTTTCCATTGACTTTTTTTTCCCCCAGAGTGAGAGGGAGGGAGGGAGAGAGAGAGAGAGAAATCAATGAGAGAGACACATCAATTGGTTGCCTCCCACATGCACTACAAGTGGGACCCGGGATGGAATTGCAACCCAGGTATTAATACATGCCCTTGACTGGGAATCAAATCTGAACCTTCTGTGCTCGGGCCAATGTCTAACCACAGAACCACACCTGCCAGGGTTTAATTTCCCTTTTTAACGGTTTATTATTTTTACAACAATAAAAATATACACAATTTTAACATTCTAATTTCATTTGCAATGTAAGATATCTATCAGTATATACATTTTGTAGTAACATTATTTAATATCGCAAAATGTTTTTCAGCCACTGTTATCATCATAACTAGCTAGGTAATATTAATAATAGGAAGAGAGCAAAGGGGAGGCCAGACATTATAAGCATGGTCATTGGGCAGCTTCACCAGGACGCTACAGCTTCACGCTCCGCAGGGAACCACCGGTGCATTCCCTGCAGGTCACTGGGGGAAGGGCTTGAACAAAGAGGGAGATGGGCACATGCGCATTGAAGTCGGGGTGACGTAGGGAAGGCGCTTGCCTGTCAGTCTAGCCTGGAAAAATGATCACTGGCTAGAAGGTGGAGCCATGGCAAGCATGTGAAATCTTGAAAAGTTAATTGGTTAGTTTAAAGAAGCTCTGGTCAAAATCCCCAAAGAGTTCCCCCTCTTGCTTGTTCGCTCTTGCTCTCTCTTGCACTGTGACCTGAACTCACCCATGAGCTCGCCTGTTCTCTCTCCATGTGGCCGTAAGCAGCCTCCTGGCCCATGGCCATGCTGACCGCACACGCAATGGACAGCAGCTGGTAACAAACTCAGCCAGCCAGACGATGGACTGGACTGGACTTCAATGTGGAACAGAAATTCTGGGCAGGCCTTAATTCTGGCCTTGCTGAAGACAAGACTGGACTTCTTCCCTGGTGAGACAGGCAGAGGTGGGACCTGGGAGGGGAACCTCCTTAATTTTATTTAATCAATAATGCTTTCCGTGAAACCCCATCCTCTCCTGGGGTCCTCAGGATATTCTTTCACTTGCGGTACTCCAAGAACTCCACTTCCACTGATAACACTATCATAGGAAACTAAGTTGTTAAGTGCCTTCAGAAAAATGAATAACTAGAAGAAAAAATAGATACTTCTAACCAGTGGTATACTGCTAAACCAGCACAGGAAAGGAGGGAAAGTGCCCTGATTAGTAGTGTTTACAAATCTCTGTGGTGTAAATACCCCACAATGGCTGATTTCAGGCTACCAGCAACTTAAAAACTGGCTTGCAAAATTCCTGTCTTTTCTGACAGTTGGCTTTTGGGAGTGGGTATGAGCTAGGCCTTCATTTTATGCAGGAATTTGTTACATTCATGCTCTCTGAGATGAAGAACTTGATAAATTACTCAGTGTGTCCTTTCTTACAACTAAGCATGCTCAGCTCAGTGCTTCCCACACTGAGAAGCAATCTCCATTCTCAGAGAGCAGCACAATCCCCAAACTTCCAAATTATCTGGACATAGTTCTCCTTTTATTTCAAAGACATAGGGCAAGGGATGTGGAAAAGTGTTTCCCAGGACCCTGAATGGTGTTAATGAAATATGGATGTGAAGGATTTCTAGTCACTGTGTGCCAATGCTGAGCATCAGATTTAGAGAGGGAGGCACCTGTGTATTTTCAAATCAATTTGATGGGTTTGAAAAATTGAGTCCTTTTAAGTACAGGGCCCCAGGGTCCCTGAAAGGTGAAACTGCTTATCCATTGGATCGACTATATTAATAATGCTTATTAGGTCTCTTTCCTTAGATTTTAATCCACATGACCTGTCATAGACTTAGAGAAATAAGTTCAACTCTCCTAACTTTAGGGCTTTTATCTATTTCTCTTTACATATCCTTGTGGATTTGCTATGCATTGCTTTCAGGACTAACGGTGTTGTGCACCTTTTCATATGCTCATTGGCCATTTGTGTATCTTCTTTGGAGAAATGTCTATTCAGATCCTTTGTCTGTTTAAAATATTGGGTTGTTTTTTTTTTATTATTGAGTTGTAATAATTCTTTATATATTCTATACAAATCCCTCATCGCATATATGATTTGCAAATATTTTTTCCATGGTGGGTTATCTTTTCACTTTATTGGTGGTATCTTTTGAGGCACAAAAGTTTTTATTTTAAATAAAGTACAGTTTTTCTAATTTATCTCTTTTTCTCTTTCATTTCTTAAGCTTTTATAGCCTATCTAAGAAATTACTGCCTAACTCAAGGTCATGATGATTTATTCCAATGTTTTTTTTTCTGCAGTTTATAGTTTTAGCTCTTACTATAACCCATTTTAAGTTAATTTTTGTATATGGTGTGAGGCAGGAGTCCAACTTCATTTTTCTGCATGTGGATATCCAGATGTATCAGCACTGTTTGTTCAAAATGATACCTTTGTAAATAACCTGGTTATTAATTAACTGGAAAAGAGCTAAGGGAAGGCCAAATAGATGCGTGCCCAGTAACATCTGGGTGACAAAGGGAGGGTACTTGCCTGTCAGTCACACCTGGAAATAGGTCATTGGCCAGCATGGGTGTGGACACTGCAAGCACAGGAAGATTTTATATTTACACTCCTGAACAAGTTCTCTCTCTTTCCTCTTACTCTCTTGCACGCTAGGCTCCTGGCTCTCTTGTTGCAGGAGGCATGAGGCACGCTCCCCTGCATTCTCCCACGTGGCCCACAGCCAGGTGGACACCACACAGTGGACTCATGGGCTGGAACAAGCCTGATGCTGTGCTGGACTTAACCTGACCATGGAATGGAAACTTCGGACACTGGCTTTGCTTCTAGCTCTGCTGAATCCCCGGCTGCGAATCTTCCAGGAATGGTGTAAGGGAAATGAGACTTTAGAAACCTAGGGAGGTAATTCCACACAAATAAAAATCGCTCATTCTCCCATGAGAGTCTTAGAAAATTCTTTTTCTTTTTTCCCCCTTTATTTATTTTAGAGAGAGAGGAAGGGAGAAGGAGAGAGAGATAGAAACAAGAGAGAGATAGAAACATCAATGAGAGAGAACATCTACTGGCTGCCTCCTTCATGCTTCCCACTGGGGATTGGGCCTGCAACTTGGGCATGTGCCCTGACCGGGAATTGAACCAGGACCTTTTGGTGCACGGGTCGATGCTCAACCACTGAGCCACACCAGCCAGATGAAAATTCTTTTTCTCAAGATATCATAAGAACCCAACCCCCAGCACCCTGTGGGGAAAGAGATCCCCACTTCCACCGGTGGACACCCCACTTCCACCAATAACAAAAAGACTGTTCTTTCCCACACTAAACATTCATGGCACCCTTGTCAAAAAAATTAGTTGACCACAAATGTGAGCGTGTATTTTGGAATCTCAGTTGATTCCCATTAGTCATAGTCTATGTCTATCCTTATTCCATTATCACACTGTCCTGATTACTGTGACACTTTAGTAAGTTTTAAAATCAAGATATGTGAGTTCACCTACTTTATTCTTCTTTTTAAAAATTGTATTGGTTATTCTGGGTCTCTTACACTTCCATATACATTTTAGGATCAGCTTGTGAATTTCTCCTATAAAGGCAGTGGGGATTTTGATAGGAATAGCATTGAATATGTAGTAAGTTTGGGGATTATTGCCATTTTAACACTCTTAAGTCTCTTGATTCATAAACATGGGATAACTCTATTTATTTAGGTCTTCTTTAATTCTTTTAATAATATTTTGTAGAATTCAGTATTCAAAAACTGTACTTTTGTTTAATTTATTGCTAAGTACTTTTTCTTCTTGATACTATTGTAAATGGAGTAATTTTTAAAATTTCATTGTGACTGTTCATTGCTAGTGCATAAAAATAGTTGATTTTTACATCCCGCCACCTTGCTGAACTCATTTAATATTTCTAATAGTGTTGTCTGTGTGTTTCTATTCATTAGGATTTTCTATATACAAGATCATGTCATCTGCAAATAGAGGTCATTTTACTTTTTATTTTCCAATCTGGATGCATTTATTTGTTTTTCTTGCCTAATTGCCCTAGCTATCATCGCCTGTATAATGTTAAATAGAGGTGGGAAGAGCAGGCTTCCTGTTTTTAGGGGAAAAGCATTTACCTTTTACCATTAAGATGTTAGATGTGGGTGTTTTTTTTTTACAGATGACCTTATCAGGTTGAGAAAGTTCACTTCCATTACTAGTTATTTAGCATTTTTCTCATGAAATGGTGGTGAATTTTGCCAAATACTTTTTCTGCCGCTATTGAGATGATATGTGGCTTTCCCCCTGTACTCTGTTAGTATTACACTGGTTAATTTTCAGATGTTAAACCAACATTGCACTTCTGGGATCAATCCCGTTGGTCACTAATAAAATGTGAATGGGCTCAGAATTGTGGTCTTGAAGAGTCAGGTGATGAGTTAGTACGGGTAACAGAAGGAATGTGTATTACAGTGGATTTAACTATTACTGAGTATTCATTCCACTCTTAGTTGAGATCATGTCAAAGAGTTTACCGCTATGGCATTATAACAGGATGGCATTGCTGGGAAACACTTTCTGTGCCAACATTTTGCTGAAGTATTAAGGGAAGGAACCAAAGCTTTGCCACACTGAAGCTGCCTTTTGGGGATATTGATTTTACACTGTTTATTAAGAAACAAAAGGTTCAGAAAGAACCTTTGACCTTTTACCTTTTCCTGCCCAAGAGATTCTGGCAGAGAAAACTGCTCCCGGAAGAGGAGTTTAGGATGTCACTTCCCTAATTTGAATTAAGTGTGGTAAACAAGAGGGCTTCAGGCAGGCGCCTGTCAGTTGGATGCCCGCTGCGCCCACTGTTCCTGAGCTGCTTAGCAGGATGTGTCTGTTGTGTGTGCTTCCCTCTCCCTCAACTACCTGTAAATTGCCCATTCTTACTTTTGAAATCTAATAGCCCACTCCCCCACTTTCTCCTTTTTCCAAAAATGTTTTATATACCCAATGTTGCCTCACTGTCTTTGGAATTTTCATGCTTATATGAATCCCCTATGCACATGTATTAAAAACTTGATTTTCTCCTGTTCATCTGTCTGTTAATTTGTTAGAAGAACTTAGAAGGCGGTAGGAAAGTATTAGTATTTCTTTAGCCCCACACAACAAAACTGGTAGCTATAAGTATATAGATAACTGTGAATGCACATTATTTGTCAAACACGCACATGGCTTTCCTACTAATTTCCTGTCTACTAACTAGGTCAGGAAAATAGCTGTGTGGATCAAGACTGAGCAATTCTCTAACTTCATTTAATTATTATTCCTTTTGACCTTTCAATGGTAAAGGTGACTAGTTTTCAACATACAAATGTTATAAACGTTTTGGTCCCATTTGCAAGGCTTATGACGTTTAATTCAGACTTTATGAAGCCCACCATGTCTTCCTAATGTGACAGTCTGAAAAGCTGTTTAAATAGGATAAAGCCTGGAGCTTGCCCTCTTGTAATGGCACCAAAAGTGTTCTGTGCTGCCTACCTGTGTTTAGAAATGCGAACGTAATTTTTGTGTGGCTATAAGACAGCACCTTGCTTTTACAGCTGCTGAAATTGCTGTGCCCAGCCAAAGGACATTCAACTGTTCTTGCTAATGTAAGTTCATGAAAAAAATGAAGCAGAACTCCTTGAAAAATAGCAAATGTTCTTTCCCTTTTCTCTGTTCCCACAAAAAGACAAAAGTGTCAATGAACTGACAAATGCGCAATGCCAGTTTCATCTGAGATTTCACTGTTTCAGAAATGCAGGCGCACATTAATATGTCCTGAGATTTATATTTCGAGATGAAATTTTAACACTGCAATACCCTTGATATATAATAAAATATAAATAATATTCAGCTGTTATGTCTCATGCTGAAATTATCCTACCGATGCTCATCATTTATCATTCCTTTCTAACTATAGAAATTTATATAATTCTTTTTAAAAATATATGTTTTATTGATTTTTAGAGAGAGAGAGTTAGGGAAAGGGAGAGATAGAAACATCAATCTGCTGCCTCCTGCGCGCCCCCTACTGGGGATCAAACCTGCAACCCTGGCATCTACCCTGACTGGGAGTCAAACCAGGAACTTTTGGTGCATGGGTTGACGCTCAACCACTGAACCACACCTGCCAGACAAATCTATATAATTCTTAGCCAATGAGTTCTTTTTCATTTACTTTGAGACTGCAATTGTAGCAGAATTAATGAATTCATTTCTCCCCTTACTTCAGTGGCCAGCCTTAATCTCTATTCGACATATTTTTAATCCCCTCCCTAATTTCAATAAAAGCTTCTTTAGAAATAATAAAAACAAAATAAGTGTTTTATATTCATGTTCACTGATTATATTCCAGGTTTACCTATTAAAGCCACTGAGTTATTTGTACTTTTAATAGAACTGCATTCTGACAGTACCTTCCTTCTCATTTCATTTTATGATGGAAAAACCTGTAGCAGCTTTCCCCAAAGTCTGTTTTTTGAAATATTAGAGTTATTCAGGTAATGGGTCTTTAGCCAAAATAAAGGGAGGCAGGATTTAATGTGTAAGTGTATTTGGGAGATTCTGGGTTAACACAAGGTAAGAATTCTTTGCTACAGAATCCTCAGTTTTTGATATGCTAATATACATTGTTACTTTCTAAGAGGTCATAAATTCTAAAACTTTCCCCAAATATTGGAGACCATAAAATCATTCAAAAAATATTTTTTAAAAATGAAAACAAGCCTTATCAGGTTAATCTTCAAGTTCCCTTTCTGCTGATACTGAAATCAATCTTAAACATATCAATTAAGGAAAAATAAAATTACAGAATATATAATAGAATATTATACAGCCATTAGAAATAATTCTTCAAAGATTTTTTTCAGTGGTATGGAGACATACTAATGATATAATAATATTGAGTAAAAATAATACATAACTTTAAAAATTTGGCAATATAACTGAAAGTTATTGAAAATTACTGAAATTTACCATAAAATTATTAGAACATTACTGAAAGGAAATACACACAGGAAAAAAAAAAAATGGCCATGGTTGATTTTTTTCTTCCTTGTATTTTTCTATAAATTTCACTTTTTAAATATTAACATGCATTACTTTTATAATATGAAGAAAGTTAAAGCTTTCCCCTTTATTACTCTACCATTGTTAGCCCATCATTATTTCATCTGAACTATTTTAATTGACTCTTAATTTTCCCTTTCCCTCCAATCAATCCTCTATATCAGGGGTCAGCAAACTATGGCTTACAAGCCCAATTGGGACGCTGCCTGTTTTGTTTTTTTAATTCTCACCTGAGGATATTTTTTCTATTTATCTTCAGATAGAGTGGCAGGGAGTGGGGGAGAGAGAGAAACATCGATGTGAGAGAGACATATGGACTGGCTGCCTCCCGCACAACCCGGAGCAGGGCCAGGGATGAACTGCCCTTGACCCGAATGAACCCACAACTCATTGATCCACAGGCCAACGCTCTAACCGCTGAGCCAAACCGGCCAGGGCAGATGCTTCCTGTTTTTATAAATAAAGATTTATCACAGAGTTATGTCCATTTTTTTCTATGTCTATGGCTGCTTTTGCTCTCTGGTGATAAAGTTGAGTCGTTGTGACAGTGACTGTATAACCCAGGAAACCTAAAATGTTACCGGGGTCACAGGACCAGCACCGGGGCGGCAAATGGCCCGGTGCCTCGCTGGGAGCGGCTCACTCTCAGGGTGGCTGTGCTCACACCCGCGCAGCCCTGAGCTGAGCATCGGCTGCCATGTCAGTCTGGCCTGCGAGGAACAGACACAAAGAAGAAGTAGACACACTAGAGATCTATTCGGGGAACGCCCGGGGAAGATTAAGGGAAGCAGGAGCAGCAGCGGGCGGGCGTGTGTGGGGTGTCAGTAGACCAATATGCAGGTCTGACTGCTGTCGGAGCAGGGAGGGACACAGGTCGTTAGGAGCAGCGCAGAGCGCAGTGCTGTTCTGTCCGAGGCCGGCCTGACCCGTGGGGAAGGAGCTCACAGCAGATGGCGGAGGGGGGCCCACAGCCAGCAGGGGGGCCTGGACTAGCCCTCCTGCCTCGGTGCCAGCACGGACAGCACGGTGGGTCACAGGTGCCACAGCTAGAGGCTGTCGGTGAACACATGCTTCCGGGGAGTTCTTTGGAAGTGATGTCTGAGTGGCACCCCTCCACGGCCACCACAGTAATTTGACATGCGTGATAGACATTGTGGCCATTTTCCTCAAATCGTCACACACCCTAACTTTTGGCTTGGAAAAGACTGACTCCATTTTAGACCAAGGCAGTCAGGAGTAGGTCATCCCCAGTGCCACAGTGACTGGACACAGACGGTTCAATCAGAATGACGTTTGGTAGGTGTATTGCCTTGGATGTAAACCAGGAAGCGTGCAACACTGGTGATGCTGGTAGTCTGTATTAGTCATGGATGCATTCAGCTCAAAGTAACCAAGAACACTGGATTACAGTGCTTGTTATGATTAAAGAATAAGAAGATTGGAGATGAGAGTTTGCTGACATTAGTTCAGTGGTTCTGAGCAATATCTCCATGATTCACATTTGGCCTCGTTATTGTAGCAGCTTCATCCTCACAATTCATATTTAGCAGGTGGGGGGGGGGGCGGGGGGCAAAGAGGGCATTGTTTCTCTTCCCATGCCTTCTGTCCATCAGGGATGACAAAGTGTCATTCTCAGACACCCTCAAACAAGGACTGGGTTGCACACCTACTTCTAAACCAGACCTAGGATCCATCTTCCCTGAGATCAGAGAATCGCCGTTACACACAGAACAGAAGTAGGGTCCCACCTGGTGTGGAGGTGCCAAGGGGTGGGAAATGGCTCCTGGAAGAACAACAGAACTCGCTGCTGAGTCATCTTACAAGGCCAGCCTGAGGATGACGCTGACAGAGAGAGAAAAGGTGAGCTGCAAAATCAGAGAATGGAGCCATGAAACCACACTCAGAGCTCACTCTGCCTAAGGAGTTTTCTGTATGTGAATCAGTCTAACCCTTTGGTGGTCAAGTCAGTTTGAATTGATTTTCTCTTTACTACAACTGAAGACTCCTAGCTGACTGAAGGGAAGAGAAGTTTCTGTATTTTTAGACTTTCCAAGACAGAGTAGCAAAGTTGAAAATCAGCTAAGGAGGTTGGGTTGTATTAGTTAAGATACTTTGGGTTGTAAATTACAAACAAACAAACAAAAATCCCTAACTCAAGGAGACTAAACAATCATGGAACATATTAACACACAACTGGAAATGTAAAAGTGGGGCAGGCTCCAAGATTCAGCCGCTCGAGGACATGATCAAGAACTGAGATTCTTTCTGTCTCTCCACTCTGCCGTCAGCATCAACTTCAGCCTACGGCAAACACGGCTGGAGACAGAAAGAGCACAGAACCCAGTTCTTTCAGTTTGATAGGGTCAATCTGGATTAACAACACGTGAAGCACGTGGCTGTGTGGAGGAGCCGTAGGGATGAGATTTGGGAATACCTGATATGTTTACACGTGTGCATGCTACATATGCGCACACACATATGCACACATATCTATATAGCAAGTGACCTGTTTCTTCAGTTTAGAATAAGTCTAGTCTCCAGTACTGCTTCCATCATAATTACATAAATTAGTAACTGCTAAGTGTTTACCACATGCCTGTCCCTCTTCTAAATATCGTTACATGCACTATCTCATTAAATCCTCACAACTGCAACAGCCTTTTGAGACTCTTTTTATCATCCCTGCTTTACGGAGGAAGCAGCTGAAAGCACAGAAATGTTAAGTCATTTGAACAAAGTCACACAGCTAGTAACTGGCAGAGCTGGTATTTCGCTGCAGGAAGTCTGAGTGCAAGTTTGAGTATCAAGGAGTCCTGGATG
The DNA here is from genome assembly GCA_030848825.1 of Tadarida brasiliensis. NCBI lineage: Eukaryota > Metazoa > Chordata > Mammalia > Chiroptera > Molossidae > Tadarida > Tadarida brasiliensis. Next base: position 82,161,934 of record CM061258.1, on the reverse strand, counting down.
TAGATCCTTGGCTCTGTTATTTCCCAGCTGTGCAACCTTGGGCAAGTTACTTCAGCTCTCTGAGATTCATGTTTCTCATTCACGCAATGGTACCATATGATAGATTATACTCTACATCATGGGCATGCCCATCTCTGTGCTGGAGATCTCAAGACGACCCCTGGGGTTTAATGATTCACTAACAAGACTCACAGTACTCAGAAAAGCTATTTTACTTTGAGTTATAGTTTATTACAGTGAACAGATGCACATTAAAATCAGCGAAAGGAAAAGGAGAATGGGGGATATTCCAGGGGATGCCAGGTACAAACTTCCAGTTATCCTCTCTCAGTGGAGTCTGCTGAAAATGCTTCACTCTCCCTGCAGTGATGTGTGACATGTACAGAGTACTGCCTTGGTGTCCAGAGTTTCCGTGGGGTTGGTCATGGAGGCATGGAGTCCCCATGTGGCTGACCATAATTACTCAGTCTCCTGCCCCTACCAAGATCAAACAGATACAGCCTGACCCAAGGCCGCTACCATTAATCACGTTGCTGGGATGACCCAAGGCATTCGAAGCCATTCTTATCAAGCAGGATATGTCGAGGATTTATAGGTTATCTCCCAGGAGCCAGTCAAGGGCCAGTCCTTTCTTAGGAATATCAAGGGTTTGAACGGCCCAGGCCTGCTAGTTAATCCTTTACTGCACCATCCGATTACATCAAATTTGTAACATTTCTTGGGTCAATCTCTTGGGCCTGTCTCATGGCAGTCACTCAGTTCTCTCTCTTTTACCCGACCCCCCCCCCCCCATCCACACAGCCAGAGAGCAGCAGCATTTAGCAATTAAGGACTTGAGAGGATCCATCCAGCTTCAACTTATTGATTACCTGTATCCAGAGACTGATAGTCACTCTTCCTGGTCCCACAATTCACAAATATTAACACACTGTTATATCTTGTAATCTCAGAACCAAACACTTTTAAAAGGGAAGATTCCTTAAAAGTCATAGCACTTTATCATAGCAAGAAATGACCGTTGTTAAGGGTTATACTCTATAATAAATAATTAACTGTTTCCTTTAAAAGTCAAATTGTCTTTTTTTCATTTTATTGAGGAACATGTAGACAGATCAAGATGTTTATTTTTCTGTTTGGACTGCTATGCCAGTATTCTCAAAGATTATTTTTTAAAGATTGTTTGATTGATTTTTAGAGAGGGAGGGAAGACAGAGAGAGAAACATTGATGGATAGTGAAACTTCGATCAGCTGCCTCCTGCACACCTCCTACCAAGGATCGAGCCCACAACCCAGGCATGTGCCCTGACTGGAATCAAACTGACAACATTTTGGTGCATAGGATGATGCCCAACCAACTGAGTCACAGTGTTCTCATACATTTTTAAACTGTACACCCCACCTCTAAAATCATTCTGACCAGCCCTGGCCAGTATGGCTCAGTTGGGTGGAGCACTGACCCATAAAATGGCAGGTTTGTTCCTGGTTGGGGCGCATGCAGGTGGCAACCAATTGATGTTTCTCTCTCACATCGATGTTTCTCTCTCTCTCTCTCCCCCACCCTTCCTCTTTCTAAAATCAATTTTAAAAATTAAAAAATAAAATCGTTTTGACCAGCCCCTCCAATTTATGTATCTTTATTTATAAATCATTCACACCTATACTACTGTACTAATATAATACATATATGAAACATCGCACACACTCAATAGAAATCTTCAAAGGATGAAATTGAAAGGTAAGTATAAACAGAAGTTCTAATACTGTCTTCCCTTAACTGAGTGGATCATCTTGGGAACGCCTTGGAGTGCACACCTCCAACGTGGATATCATTATTCTCTTCATTGGAACTACACCCTAATTCTTTGTCACCCTATCCTGGTTAGTCTGGACCTCTCGGAGCTCCTCACTATTATCACATCATTGCAACAGCATTGAATTACAGAGAATACGGTTTGGTAAGGTAGTAGGAGAAAAAACCAAGGCAATAACTCAAAGCAATGGAACACTAACCTGTGTGGCAAGGGGACCAGGGACTCGAGGCAATTTCCAGATGTTGGGTTTATTGTCCACAAAAGGGGCAAGGATATGGCTGGCCTCAAGATGGATAGAATTGGATTGGGAGATGGGAGCAAGAAGTAACCAAAGGCCTGGAGGGAGGATTAAATGTGACCAAAACTGGGAAGAATTTGAAACCAGCCCAACTGAAAGACAGCCCCCAGGCCAACCCTGACACTCTTCACCTCCTCTCCCATTAGGCCACTGAAGGGATTCAACCTGCTTCTTTCCCTAACTCTCAGGGGCTCCAGAGGCTGGAAGCTGTCCTCGTAGGCCTCATCTGTCAAGGTAACAAAGGACTGTCCATAGTTCGCACAGGACAGTTCCCTGCAAACTCCTTTCTCAAGATGTTTAGCCTCTGGCTGGCTCTCTGGCTGTTTCCCCAAGTGATCAATCCTAGGCTTTACCTAGATGGGACTTTATCTGATGGGAGGGGGGTTTAGCCAGGATCAGGACCTCCCTGCTAGAGTAAGCAATTCATGTATTCAAGTTAAAAATTTTGCCAATAAACTATGTATTGTCCTGTGCTATATGCAGTTTTCATGTAAAAGATGTGTAGTGGGCTGAGGTTGAAACACGATTCCAGTGAGACATCAATTCTCTCAGTAAACCTCACTTGGGATCATGCCTTGAGAATGTTCCCTCTCCTGAGAGTAGGTCTGAAGGAAGATCACCAAGAAGGGAGCAAGGATGGTGGGTGGTGTGGCAGGAAGTGTGTGTTAATGGACTTAAAAATTAATTGGCATGTATGTGGTAACAGGAAAAGTGAAGGGAACAGGTGTTGAGGAGAGGCCAGTTGCCAGCACACAGGGATGGATTGCCTGTCTTTCTGCCAGAGCTCAATCCGAGCTCCTGGGAGAAACGGTTTTGCTACCTTAAGGTCTTAACGGAACATTAGTCAGTTCCGTGGGGACTGAGAGTTTGCCAAGGAGTCGTCATGCTAGACCAGATTTCAAAGAGGCGGCGGAGGCGCAGGGCTATGCGACTTGTGCAGGGTTTCAGACTGACCACTTCCAGGCCTGTGTGCTCCTGTAGCACCTTCACGAAAGCAAAGCTCAAGGAGCCTGTTCTGTCGGCACTGTCATGGGGGGTCCCTGACACGTTAAAGGGCCGCCGAATCTCCAGATTCAATCCGGCTGCACTCAGGCTTCAGGCTGCACCCATTATCCTTCCAGCATTATGATCTCGAGGGCACTGGGGTGTGTGCAGAGATAGGCTTCCATGCATAAAGAATTGATTGCTTGATTGATTCATTCATTCATTCACAACAGAGATAGAGTGAGAGCTCCCACCGTACTTTGTGCACAGACTTGGCTATATACTGGAGATCTATCTGAGAACAAAATAGACAAAAATTCTGCCCTCATGGAATTTACACTCCATTGGGGGGGGGGATATAATCAATAAACATTATGCATAATTATATAGTATCATGTTGGAAGGAACGTGTACTATGCGTGAAAAGAAAAAGTAAGGCAGGGTAAAGGGGATAGGGTGCCAGGGGTTAACTTGACAATTTTAAATAGAGTGGTCAGGAAAGGCTTCTTCATTAGCAAGGGCCTTCAATGTCTCAGGGCAAAATTGGTAACTGGCCATCCACAGGCTATATTGGGTATAAGTTTGTTTTTGTTTTTGTGGGTTATTATTTTTGTTGTTGCTGTTAACCCTCACCTGAGGATATTTTCCCATTGATTTTAGATAGAGTGGAAGGGAGGGAGGGAAGGAGAGAGAAAGAAATATTGATGTGAGAGAGACACATCAATTGGTTGCTTCCCACATGCGCCCCGACTGGGGCAGGGATTGAACCTGCAACCCAAGGTATGTGCCCTTGACTGGAAATGAAACCTGCAACCCTTAAGTGATGGGCCAATGCTCTAACCACTTAACCACACTATCCAGGGCTGTTTTTGTTTTTTAACTGAGCTAGCATTCTAGAGTCACATAAAAATCTTAATGTCTAGCTTCATTAAAAAAAAAAAAAAAGGAGTCCGGTCCGGTCGGTGTGGCTCAGTGGATTGAGTGCCATCCCATGGACTGAGAGGTCCCAGTTTGATTCCCAGTTGGGGTACATGCCTCGGCTGCCGGCTCCATCCCCAGTGTGGGGGCGTGCAGGAGGCAGCCTATCCGTTTCTCTCTCACATTGATGTTTCTATCTCTCTCTCTCTCTTAAAAAAACAAAACAAAACAATAAAAACATATATTTTTTTAAAAAGTATATCTGGCAATGAATTTACTCATGGCCACCATCAGCTGGAAATGAGTAGCTATTCCCATGTGCCATCCAGTTCCCTCCTTGGTTACTTTCCCATGTTCTCATCACTTGCCTGGACCATGCAGGCGTCAGGATTTGGGAAAACGCCCTAGTCCAGAAGCAGTTCTGAGGAGGAGAAGCAGTGATGCAGGTCAAGACCACAGATGCTACTAGGCCATTAGACTGGAGCATGGACAGCCAAGCAGAAAAAGTCTAAAGCTCATTAGTCTACACACATTCTCTGCTTGGCTCTTCTCTGTAAGCACCTTAGCCTCCCTAACCATCACACTAACAGTTAGTGTGCTGAGAGCACCCAGACCTACTCCAGCTTGTGAAGAAGACTGCCCCCCTCCCACTCGCCCCTGCAGAGAGCCTGTGGGTCCAAGGTGGGCTTCCTGTATCAGGACCCATGGAGTATATGGCAGAGGCCACATGCTCTAGACTTAGGGAGAATTCTGCTCTCTTGCTCTTGTTTCCACCATTTTCTGCCTCTTCTTGCTCTCTGACTAGTAAGGTGGTCAACAATAGTACAAGGTTCTAATTGCCAGACTCGAGCCATAGACCTTGGCCCCGCAGCTCTCTAGGGTCAAGGGCTCCAGGAGGCCTCTGGGGCCAAATACCTCTACACACAAATCATGTGCATTTATTTATCATTTCCCTTGTGAATGTGGAGTGTTTATAAACAGTCAGAAAGATGGTGAAGTTGGGGTTCTGAACATCTCTCTACATAAGAGATGTGAGACCCTCAACTGAGAGTGCTTAATCCAAGAGAAATATTACAAAGGCTTCATTTCTGCACGTAATAGGAAAAGACAAGGAAAGACTCACTGGGTCCCTCTTCCCGCTTGCTACGAACCCTGAGGATGGGCAGCCAGGTCTACCGTACCCGTCACACAATTCAACACTCTCTCCTTCGTGAACCTCACCAAGATCATCCACACACTTGAGTAGCCTCGAAACTCCAACAGCCTTTCATTTCACAATTTAAAATAAGACTGACAATGCAAGCCATATAAGCACCACCCTCTGGGTAGCACAGAGAAGGCAGAAATGATACAAAAAAATCCAAGTGTGTTTACTGATTACCTTTTATCACCAAAAGATAATAAAGCTATATCTTGGTCCAGGCTGGACTCAGAGGAGGAAACATTCACCAAAGTTTTATGCATCTTCTTATCTTTTCCTAATTCCATCCTCCCATCACCATGGCAACCCACGTGTTATAAAAGCAGAAGAGATTTATAACTCTAAGCTCCTTGACCTTCAGACCACTTTACGTTTTGAAGCACACAAGTTACCTAACCTGTACAATCCAGGGGAAAGATTTTCTATGGTGGGAAGTGGGAAATAGCATAGAACTTCTAAATGGCAAGCTGGAAACAGCAGGGGAGCCATCATGCTAATGACTGGGCACTCAAGGCTGTCCACCAAGGGAAGATGTTAGGCCCCTAACTGAGAATGGATGGGGCAGAGGACTAAAATGTTTATGACTCATCTAAGTTCACTGTAGTCCTCTTTGAATGTTAGACCTTCTTATCATTAAAATTTACATCTGCATGCTTAACTTATTGCTATGGATACATATAAACATATGGGAGAAGTAATATACATGCGCCAATTCTCACTAAGGTAGAGATGACTGATTCAGATCACTCCCAAAGTACACCATTTTCATTCTTCTTTTTCTTTTTTTAATTGATTTTAGAGAGAGGAAGAGAAAGAGAGAGAGAAACATCAATGTGAGAGAGAAACATTGATTGGCTGCCTCTTGACCAGACCAGGGATCTAAGCAGCACCCTAGGTATGTGCCCTGACTGGGAATTGAACCCACAACCTTTGGTGTGTGGGACAATGCTCCAACCAACTGAACCACACTGGCCAGGGCAAGAAGACAGTTAAGGAGAACATCAAATCTAAGAGCAAAGATAAATACAACGGAGAGAAGAAAATCAGCCAACTAGAAAAGTTAGTAAGCCACAGGTACAGAAAATGCTGGAGGATAGCATTTTAACAGTTTGCTTTTAGATGTATGAATTAAACTTGTATCTGGAGTGCATTGAAGACGTGGAGTTTTAGGGATGGTCTTTGCCCTCGCAAAGGAGCTTACAGTGAGCATGACAGGGTTTTAAATTCTAATGCATGTCTTGATTCTGGGTGAAGTAAGGAGCTCAAATAGGTCTCAGCATTAAATCATTCCTGGTATGAGGCAAGTCCACTCAATGTGGTTCCCAGATGCCCCTTAACAAGCTCTAATTTGAGCCAGGTGCTCAGGCACGGTCCACTCCCTGTACCCAACTAATTCCGAGCTGTTGCCCGAGTGGCACGTCCATTTTTCTAAGCCCAAAAAAGCAGCAGTCAGTGCATTATTGCCAACGGTAATTAGCAGCCCCACCGAGGTCTGGCCCTGAATGCGTCTGGTGCTGTCTCCTCTCTGCTGCACGGAGCCACATTCGTGGCTGCCCGCAGTCAAAGAACTGTTTGTTTTCCTCGACTCTTTTGAAATCTGAAGAGGGATTTGAACTCTAGGATGTGAATGACAAAATGCACTTTGTACCCTCGAATTCTGAGTGTTCTAGTCACTGACACAAGGACACAACATCCCAAGGAGGAGGGAGAGTCTGCTGCAGGCAGACAGAGTCCTGGGGACAGCCTGCTGCTCCCAAACAATAGCAGGGAAGCAGAGCAGGGCAACCAGCCGGCCGCAGGAAACCCGGAGGGAGCACGTGGGGCAGGGAGGGTAAGACAGCAAACATATGGAAGAGTTTTCCGCTGGGGAGGAAGGAAGCCAAACACAGGGGCCATTATTTCAATTTTCTTGTTTTCAGCCTTAAGAGATGCCCAGGAAATACTTCATGCTAATTCTCTTTTCTTAAAAACCTGAAAAATCTTTCAAAACTAGAGAGAAGTAAATATGGCTTATAACGAGTTTGCCACCCCCCCCCGCCCCCCGTCCTTCAATATAAACTGCTTTTTTTTTTTCTAACCAGGAGTTAACTTGTTCAAAGCCATTCCATGAGTGACAATTTTACAAAAATAATCAGAAAATATTTGCTATGCAGAAATCCTCATGAAGTTAAATACTAGTTGGGAGCCTTTTACGCAACAATGGAGTCATTCACTTTGGAACATCCTAGACACATACCCTCTATTAAGAAGAGCACTCTGGGCTTTTATTAATTTCCGTGGTGCTTCTTGGCCTATTTCACTTGTTTTTCTTTTGTTTGTTTTTTGTTTTTTGTTTTGTGTTTTTTTTTTTGGTTTTTTGTCTGTAGCATTCTCTGCAGAGAAGAAATTTAGCTGAGAAACATCAACAGACCAGAATTTAAAGCACCTCTTTTATTGTCATAAGGCTTACATGGCTTCTGACTGATATTTCAATAAGCATAGTCTAAAGTTTTGGTGCGGATAAACATCCTTTTGTAATGGTCGCTAACAAAGATTGTCAAACCTCTCACAAATTGCATTAATTAATATTCACAGCCATCAAGGTGAACATTGTACTATTTCTATTATGAAGTCGTTTTAATCACTTAAGATAGATAAGGTGTTAAGCATTCCCTGGGATCTCAAGACAAGCCAATCAAAAACAACAACAACAACAAAAACCACAGAGTAAAAAATAATCTCAGGCAACCTCTTCATACACAAGTACAATTTTTTTTAATCCTCACCTGAGGATATTTTTGCATTGCTGTATAGATAGAGTGGAAGGGAGAGAGGGAGAGGGAGGGGGAGGGAGAGAGAGAGAGAGAGAGAGAAACATCAATGTGAGAGAGACACATTGATTGATTGCCTCCCGCAGGATCCCCACCAGAGCCGGGGATCAAACCTGCAACCCAGGTATATGCCCTTGACCGGGAATCAAACCCGAGACCCTTCAGTCCCCAGGCCGACACTCTAACTGCTTAGCCTAACCAGCCAGGGCTACAAGAACAATTTTTAATTCTCCCACAATGTCACTTTAACAACAAGATTAAAGCAAGATTAAAGGTAAAAATTTGAGAAATTTTACCTTAGCAATAACTCTACCTTTGAGTAATAGTACCACATTTTAACACACTTTGTTGCTTGGAAAAGAATTCTCCTAACATAGTCTTTGTCTTAAAATTCGTATACTAAAATGAAGTGTATCTAATACTTATACATCTATCAGGATCACAGAAACCATCGTATGGTTTGCCACAATCAAGAAAGAAATATACCATCATTACAAGCGGCAGGAAGAACTTGGATACTCACAGTGCCGTGGCTATGAGACCTGTTGTACTTCCCCAAATCCTTGCGGTGTCCGAGTAAATCCTTCTGGAGGCTCCATAAAAAACTACACCAATCCCCGTAACCCGCATCAACGGGGTGGGCGCTGGAACCATGGGGCAGACGTGTGGGTGAGAAGGACTTGGCTACGAACCTCGGAGCCCGGGCTTCAAAATACCGATGGGAGGGTTGAGCTCCCTGACTGGGGCCCACGGGCTGCATCAAGCCCATCTGTGGGGCTGGCAAGGTGAGCGTGCAGCCAGCATTTAAAAACCAGTAGCTTTTACCTAAAAATCAGAAGTTCTAGCTCCTCTTACAAAATCGGACAACCTGACATCACGGGCACACGTTCCCCCCAGGAAAGGCTAGGCTGGAACAGAAGAGCCCTGCCCCCTTTCCACTCAGAGGGCACATGTTCTGTCTGCATCTCTCACACTTTACCTGTCTCACCTGCATTATCCTCCTGACTCCCGCCTTGCTGAGTATGTGACCCAAACCACTAATCTGGACATGAGCAGCTGAAATATCTTGACCATATGATCCCAGAACTAGAATGTACCCCAATGACCTTCAGCTGGCAAAATTCTACCCAGTCTTAGGTGTTCTCACCTCCTAGGAGTCCTCCCTGCTCCTCCAAAGAGGATCTGGTATCCTTACGCCTGTAGAACCCTGCACACATCTCTGTCCCTGCACCTTCTTTACAATGAGGGCTCGATGTGTTTGCCACCCAAAGGTTTGTAGATAGCCAGACCCTCGGGGATCCTAGAATAACATATTCCCCAAAGACAAGATGAAATGGGATAAGGGCCATATTCATGTCCAATTAAGGAGATCAAGAACGGCTTCTTGGAGGCATTGACATCCAGAATACTTTGTGAAAGTGGTCACAGGAGAGCTGAGGCACCGAATGTGTTCCAGGAGAAGGAGACAGGAATTGGAGGAGCATTTAGGGATCCCTGAGTTTATAGGGTGTGTCTGAAGCACGGGGGGGGGGGCATCCGATAAGTAAATGGGAGCCCTTGGAGGTCTTTGAGCTGCAGGGCGACCTAATCAGTGCTGGGCTGTGGTGGTGAAGCAGGAGGAATTGAGGAGTGACCATGTGAACGGGAGCAAGCATTTGCTGAATGTGCCAGACCTGTGGTATATGCTTATCTACGATTTCATTTTATCTTCACAGCTCTGTAAAGAGCTTGCTAGGGTTATTTTAATTGCAGAGGGGACAGCTCAGACACAGCTGGTTTAGTAAATTGCCAAGCTCTCTCTCTCTCTGTATCCTTAACATCTTGCCCAGTAAGTGCTGTATGAGTACAGACAGAGGTGAACAAACGGAGGGACGGAGCCAGCACCGAATCAGTTCTGCCTCACGCTGAGCCCTCGGTCTTTGCCTTCCCCTGAGTGAAGACTTCTCAATAGGCCAGGACAGGCTTGATAGAGGTCTGAATGGGGCTGTGGTGCAGAGTGCACGGAGGGCCGGCAGGAGGGGGCTGCTGAGCCACACAACAGGAACGAAGTCCTCACTAGGGAGACCAACTCTCCTGACTGGCCCCAAACCAAGAGGTAAAACTGGGATAGACCCAGGCAAACTGGGACTGTTGAGTCTCTTAACTGGGAGCCCAGGGGAGTCATACATTCCAAGGTGGGGAGGCAGAGGTGCCAGGAAACCCTTTGGGAAAGAAGTAATGTTGTAACTGGACAGCAGTGGACTAAAACCGTGGCAGGCATCAGAACGCCCTGGCGGGCTTGCTAAAACGGAGAGCTGGCCCCACCCCGACATGGAAGCCCAGAGTGCATTTTTAACAGGTGATGCTGCTGCTGCCAAATCACACTTGGAGAGATACCGTTTTCCAGTTTGCAAAGCCCTCTGCGGGCCTCAGCTCACTGATCCTCGTGATGACCTTGTGCAGTGGGCTGGGACCACTGTGAAGGTCGAAGGTGATTGCTGGCCTGTGGAGCTGTATGGTCTCAGACCAGAGAAAAAATACAAATGGCTGTCAGACCAGACACTGCCTTGGAGTCCAGTCCTTGGGGATTTATCTGTACTTCCCGGTCAAGAACAGCCCTGAGGTTCCAATCGGAGAAACTGGCTTCTGGTTCCCGAAAGTGCCCTTCTAGAAGCCGCCTATTCTGATGTTTACAGAGATGCCTGGCCATAGGAGAGGAGCTATTCATTGTAATTAGCAATTTTCCAAAAGCACCTCTAAGTCTGTATCTGACTGTCTCTGCATTAAGCCAGAGGTTGTTTGCATGAGCTTTTATGCTTAACAATGGAGGATGTCAGTTAGATGTAAGCTACCAACTTTTACGAAAAGAGATTAGAGGGGGAAAAAAAACAATGTATTCTTATGTGTTCTTTCTAGTTTGCAAAGTACTTTCATAGGTCACGTTTTGTTTACTCCGGGTATATTCATTCCACGTTTTATAGCTGAAGAGGGTAAAGTAACATATGTTAGGGTGTCAGCTAAGAAGCAGTGGTGTTAGGACACGCCCTTACTTCTACCCATTGTCTGTCTCTACCAATCAGAAATGCAGGAAGTCCAACCGGCTTCATTCCTCCATGTGTGCATCATGAAACATACATCATGCTTTTATACATTTGCGTGTCAAGCCAGTGAAATATCCAGATGCTAGCCTGCCCTTCAAACTCATACCATAGTGAATGCTCTTTTCTTTCCTGTAGCTCTCAGCTACTTTGTATATAAATTTCACATGTACATGCTTATTTTTTTCCAAATAGATAGTAAATCCTACCAGACGGAGTCTTGCATTCCTTCCATTCTCCCCAAGATGCTCGAACGAGGCTATATACATAGCACGAGCTCAGTGAGCATGTGTGGACCATTCAGTGACTCTTACATAAGAACCTGCAGCTCTATAAACAAGAGAGATGTGTTTTAGTTTCCTGTTGCTGCTGTAACACCTGACTGCAAATCTCGTGGCTTAAAACAACACACATTTTTTTTTTTATCTTGCAGCCCTGAAAGTCAGAAGTTTAAAATGGGTTTCATGGGGCTAAAACCAAGGTCCCTTTCCTCGCCCCTCCAGCTTCTCCAGAATGTCTGCAGCCCTTGCCTCGTGGCCCCTTTCTTCTCTCTTCAAAGCCAGCAACAGGCACAGTGAGTCCTCACATTGTATCGCTCTGATCTTCTCTTCTGCCTCCCTTTTCCATTTTTGACGGCCCTTGTGTTTACATTGGGCCCACCTGGATCATCCAGGATGCTATCAGCTGTCTACCAATCTTAATTTCATCGGCAACCTTGATTCCCTTTTGCCCTGTAGCAACATATTCACAGCCTTCAAGGATTAGGTGATAGACATCTCGGGTGGGAAAGGGAGCATTACTCTGACTACCACACCAAGGGAGGCAGAGAGTAAAAGGTGTCCAGAAATTGGTAAAATGCACATAAATAAAACTCACTAAAAGCGCTTACAATCCCTGCCTATTGTTTGAGCACTTCCAAGGGTCTGGCTCTGTGCTAAGGGCCTTATGTACATTTTGCTCATACATTTAATTCTCACATCCAACTAATGATATCCATGTTAGCCCCATTTTCAGACTAGGCAACAGAGGCAAAGATAAATTATTTAAATTGCTTAGGAGCCAAAATGTCACTGTCCTCATCACACCAGGGCACACCCACCACCTGGGCTCCATCTGAACTCAGCTGCATTTTTGTAGAACCCCCTTTCTGTGACACCCAACCCAGACCCCGCTTAACTATAGACGAGTTAGGATAAAATGAGACCTGGCAAAACCCTCCAGCAGGTAACTCTTAGGGGATTTGTTTTTCCTCTTATTCTTGTTGTTCAAGGAGACAGATGATAATTAAAATGTCAGAGCCCTTCATGCTTCTCTGATCAAGATAACTACTTTACCACAGGTAAAGGAAAGGAAAGGAGGAAAATGTCCGCTGAGGGGGGAGGCAGACGATGATTCTGAGAAGGGGCAAAAACTGGGGAGCTGATTGCCCTCAGCCTGGGGGAGGGCCCACCGTAGCCCAGTTGATCCAGGGGGAGTGCTCACCCATAGGGTCTTCAGGGAACTTCCCACCCCAGCCCTCTTCCCAAATCCCCATCCCTACCGGCTCCGAGGGAGCCAATTCCCAGCAGATCCATCCAACAGCTTGCTAATTCCATGCAATCTCTCCAATTCAGTGAATTCCCTATTTCGGTAGCAGAACACAGCTGTCAAGCTCAGCAGCTGTGCTCACTGCCCCCTGCCTCTACCTCTCCCCCTTCTCTCTCCAAGTTACTGAATGGATCACACACAACCTTCTAGGGGAAAAGAGAATAAAGGTCTTGGATACAGTGAGAGAAGAAAGGAGAAATGGACTTGTAGGAGCTGGAGAGTCAGGTCGGCTGGAGACAATGGAGAGAATTCCTCCCCACCCTCCAAAGCCCGGTTTAACATAGAGCAACCTCCTCAACACCCGTGTGCTCTCTAGGACACTCAGTTCTTCTCGAACTGACTGGAACAAGGAAGCTGATTTTAGTTCCAATCTGTTGTGAACGGTTCTACTCCGCACTAGTGAGCAGGCCGACCACACACAGGACTCACCGCCGAGGGCCGCAGCACTGACAGGCCCAGACCCTGCTGGAGAGGCCGCACGCCTGGACATCGAGGCGATGTCACAACGTCAAGTTGCTGTGAAAATTCCTACACACTCTCAAGTTCTGTGTCTACTTCCTGGACTGAGGCACGGTGTCCCAGAGGCCCCACAGACAAAGGGTGACCTGCACAGAGATGTGTGAGGCAGCCAGCCCTGTGGATTTCCAGAGGAAGAGTCTTTGGGGCAGAATCCTCATTTGGACACGGCCCTTTGTCTTCGTTTACTTCCTTGGGAGGTGGGGAGTTGGGGTTGAGTTGTGTACATGGTGTGATTCTCTCCTTGAAAAACCAGAACAAAGGCAGGGGACAGGGTGACTGGAGTTGAAGGAGAGGGGGGAAGTGTTTAAAAGATGAGGCCCAGCAGGTCAGGAAGGGCAGTGGGCCATGTTGGGCACTAGTTTGTTGAAGGGTTTTTACTATTCTTTACTCTGAGTGAAATGCTGTGCATTGTGGGGTTTTGAGCAAAGGAGCGGCATGGTCTAGCTGCAGCGTGAGGTGGGCAGGGCGAGAGGCAGGGAGACCAGTTGGCTGCTGCAATAATTCAGGCCAGACATGTTGGAGGCTCAAAGCAGGGTATTGATTCTGGAGGACCCACACGAGGTGTTTGGAAGAGAAAGATAGGACACAACAGAAAGAGAGGAGCCAGGATGGTGACGTTGTGTATGGCCTGAGCAACAAGAAGGGTGAAGTTGCCATCGCTGAGCTGGGGAGGGCGTTGGGTGAAGCAGAAGTGGTGGGAAGAATCAGGAGTTCAATTTTAATGTTTTGAGATAGACACATCCAATCAGCCTCCACATAGAAGAGAGAGATGCTGAAAGGTAGTTGGATATACAAGTGTGAAGTGTGGGAGAGATGTCTGAGCTAAAACTGTAAAGAGGAAATTGTCATTATTTCAAGCCGTGGAGTTCAATGAGATCACCAAGGGAGTGAATTTAGAGAAGAAGTTACTCCAAAATTAAGAGATCAGAAGGAGAGGAGGAGAGGATGAAGGAGGGGGTAGGATGGGAAGGAGTGTGGTGACCTGGAAGCCAAGGGAAGAAAGTGTTTGAAGCAGGGACTCGGGCACATCGCCCAGCTTCACCTTCCGCATTTGTTAAATTGGGATATTAACGCCTCATGTGAGGTTAATGTGAGGATGACCAATAGAGTCAATCCACCTGCTAAGCAGGTAGTGAATGCCGTCACTGTCCTGGGTACTTGCGCTTGAATAACACATAGTTCCCTGTCTCAAATAGGAGGTTACCGAGTTGTGAAACACCGAGCCCAGAGCCAGACCCCAGAAGGTACTCAGCAGAGAATGCTACTTTGCTGCTCAGAATGGAAATTGCCTGTGTGTGGCCTATGTGAAAATTCACACTCTCCTCCACTTCTGATGACCAACTAAAATTATTTAGTGCTAATTAGACAGTGTGGATGAGCAAGGAACTCTTTCCTCTCCCCACCACTCCAACCGTTTCAGCCGAATGCGCTGACATGCCACAGAACACGCGGGCTTCTTTGGTGGTTAGGGAATGAGAAGGGCCACTCTGGGAATTACTAACGAGCCTTACCCGGGCTGACCCGAGAGCCATCAGGGCCTGAGGCCACCCCAGGGGGCCAGCAGCCCACTCATATCATGTACACAACGGAGCCCCAGTTCCCCACCTCCCAAGGCTAGAAGGAGGTAAAATAAGACGAAGGGCAGTTTCCAAAAGAGGAAAGAAATCAAGGAAGAGTAGCCCAAAGTCTGTGGCCTGGAGAGCAGGCCCACGGCCTTACTTGGGGCCCCAGGAGGGGATACAGTGTTCACTGTATATACATTCCCAGAGTATACACGCGGGTTTATGTACGTAAGGAAGATTTACTCTTCTATTTCCCCCCTGAGCCAAGCAGCCACCTCCTGCTCACGAGGAGAGTGCTCCCGCAGCCTGCAGTCTGGGACATGCTTTCCCTCCTCTCCCACCCTCCTTCCAGACCTCCCATCCACAGGCCGATGTGACACGTGGGCTCCAGGGCCAGGTAGCCAAAGTCGCCCAAAGTCACCGAGCCTAGGCAGACCTCCCTGAGGAGGCAGGCAAGGAGGGACAGCTCCCCAGCGGAGGGAGGCCCCTGGGCCTGCTGTTTTCTCCGAGACTCTGGGTGACATTGCACAGGCCTCCAGTTTCTCTCCCAACACCTTTGTTTTTATCTACGAAAGTCTGCTGAGTTTCTTCTGGGCCTTGTCATGTTAACAAAAACAAATGTAATAATATGCACTTGAAAAGGCTCGCCTGTCTTGATATTTTAATGAGCTTTTGATTCTACCGGGACCTCTGGAGCTTTTAAAAGTTTCAAGTTAATAAAGAGAGTAAAAGAAAAAAAAAATGAATTGTTTTTAATTATTATTACACAGGATTAACCAAGCCAGTTGTGTATAATTAGACAGTAGCTACCTTGCGCGGAGGCAGTAAATAGGCCCACAGGGGGGCCGCCAGAAGGAGGAGGTGTTTACAAGGCACAGGAGACGCTCCCACCAAGCACAGGATCCCCGCTGCAGCGACTGGGGCTCTCATAATGAATGGGTTCATTACGACCAGAGACTAATGTGCGTATCCATCATCTTTCCAGCACAGACAGCCGACTCCGGACCGGGGAGGGCTGTGGAGAGTGTACGATATCATTTTGTGGTGAAATTATTAATCGAGCTCATTAGTATGCGGCCTTTTTTGTGGTTTTATTTTTGTTGTCATGACTGAGAGGAATTTTAAGAAGTTAAATAAACAATTGTCAAAGGGGTGATAATTAAGATATTGCTAAGAAAGTTGCTTTTGCTTTTTTAAAAAAAATACCTCCAGCCCCGAAAGCCAGGAGTGCCATGGCTTTGTTATGAATCAATCTATGACTTCAGGGAATTCAGTCACTGATTTAGCATTTATTGAGTGCTGCTATACGCCAGGCATTGTCTTCGTGCTGGGGGAAATAATGAGCAACCAATGGCCCCCCTTCTCCCAGGTGTTCTCACACAAGGACGTCCCTCGGAGTCACCTGGGGAGCCTTTGAAAATACAGTCACTGAGATCCCAGCCCAGACAGAATAGGGCTGGGAGCATCTCTAGGGTACTGTGACCTGGGCATATGAATTCTGAGAAAGTGTTGCAGTGATTCTGAGGCTCCCGGTTGGAGTGTGTGAGAGACATAATTAACCGATGAGATGTGATGAGTGCTCCGAGAAGGACGTGTCGACTGCTCTGAGCTTCCAGCCCTGTGTTATGGCAGGGATAATCACGTCTGTCCTACATGTCTACCCTAGGTCAGGACTCCAGGAAGCAGACTGAGGAGGACCATGCAGGGCGTTTACTGGGGAGTGCTCCTGGGAGTACACCATTGTTGGGACTGAATGGGGCCAGTCGTTGGCTCCTCGCTGTCAGAGATGTGACCTGGGGCAAGGAAGCTCTCTCCGGTCCTGGACCAATTCCTGCAGTGAGCCAGCTGACAGCTATCAGCCACCACCTCCACCTGCACTCCCACCAGCTGGAGGAACGAAGCCCTCAGTCCTGCAGGGGGGCCTGGGCGCCATGTCTCAGCATCCACCACAGTATCCTCCAGACATAGATATTGACATGGAGATCGGGAAGTACTTCAGAAGATAAGTTACTCATTTGCTATTATGAACCCACAAATAAATTTGCTCTTGACAATGGCTTTTGAATTTTGTTTATTTTTGATGTGAGAATGATCTGGCTGTGACATATGTCACCCCGTTGTTACCAGCGTTGATTAGGCTAAGGTGTCTGGCTAGGTAAGCACCCTATTCTTCCCCCAAAGCTCCCAGACCTGCGCACTGGGGCTCAGAAGGTACATTTCCAAAGAGAGAATGATGGATTGTTGATAAGAGACATAAACGAGGCTGAGCTCTCCTGCTACACACTTTAAACAAGCTTATAGTCACCCTGCAACTACGTAAAAAGTGAAGGTTCTTTTATTTACATTTGTTAAATATTTCTTTTGGTTTTCCTCCTAAGGATGAGCTGCTGGGCTTGTTTCATGCATACGAACAAAGACCTTAAACCCTGTGTTTCTTCATTCCAGCTTATAAATGAAGGGGTTAATGAAAGTGACCTTTCAGATTGCTCTGGCTCTAACACTCTGCAGTTCCCCCGGTGTATGTGAGAGAAGCCGCCTTCCTTCCAGACAAGAACGGCCACTGGAAGGAGACCTCCAAGTGGAAGCCTTTTGAGAAATAACAGTATTGTAAGAAAGGAATTATTAGAAAGTTATTAAAGGCAGTGCTATAAAACTCCTCCAAATCACAACAAAGCTGGAAGGAGACTTTCCCCAGGCAGCTTCTCCTTGGCCGTATCTTTCTTGTCTACACTGTGGAGTGGGGAAGGTCAGTCAGAGGTAACACACGACGGTGGGAGAGGCGCAAATGGAAAGAAAACATTGATTGAAAGTGGCTAAAAAGTTGGAGTCTCCTCCACTGTCTTGGCTGGACACGTGACACTCCATCCTGAAATCATGTTTACCCACGTTCCTGGTGTAGTCAAGCACTCAGGATGAGACGCATCATTTTTAAAACTTTTGCATTTATTTAAAGAGCCATTGCTCACTAAGGTGCTCCACCTCTCAACACGTTCAAACAATTTTATACAAGAAATGCTCCATGCAGCTGTACCAGAGCCTAGAGCACCCTGATCTGGGACTTGCAAGCTGCTAGAGGACGGTAAGCTGAAACACAAGTAGTTAGAGCCAGAGAGGCACCTGGGACCGAGAGCGCTGGGAGGGAGCCGAGACAGCACGGTGGGAAAGAGTTTCAATATATTCACTTGGCAAACATGGTTCTTAGGACTCTGCACTTCAACCACAGGCCACCGTATTAGACAGACGATATAACATTTCCATCATTTCTTTCCCTTTGGGGCTGGAGAAGGGGCTCTGAGGACAACCTGCTAGGCCTGGAACCAGACTACTTTTGGGGACCCGAAAGGAAACCTAGGAGGTGGGGCAGCTCCCAGGATTGGGAGCCACCGAGGAAGACTGAACAGTGACAGAAGAGTTTACGAAAAGATAAAAGACTAACTCTGGAGCACAGCTGGCTGGGAGGGACGTCAATGGCCTGCCCCACTGTGTGGTGCAGAGAGTGGGATACTGAAAAGCCGCGAGCAGTCCATCCCCGCGGTGTAACTGTGAGGCGCAATGGGAGGAACGGAAAGACACAGTGGAGGCAGGCGTGAGAACACAGACAGAACGTCCATCTTCCCTGGGGAAGGTGGGGACATAGAGGCATTTAAACATCGAGGTGGAATGGAACTCTAGGAAACACTTCCTCCTGCCGGCGACAGTTCTGTGCTGGCCCGCTGGGGCGGGCGCGTTCTCTAACACGACACTTTCATTGCTAATTTCTTTAACTCCTTGGAAAATCCTTCCTGCCGTGAAATAACGCAGTGCCCTCCACAGCCTCCACTCACTCACTACCCACTCGCTCCTCCGAGTCAATAATAAACACATAAATAGCGCGGGTCCCCAAACGGACCCCGAATGCGCCACACTATTAGCCTCCCTCCACTCTGGGAGACCAGCTGACACTCTGCTGCTTAGCTGGTTTGGTGAAAACCTCCAGCCTGCCCGGCTCCTCCCCAGCTCAAGGAAGAGTCGAGCTCCATCTCTGCTTTCTCCTGGCTAACTGTGCACGACTCTCAGGCTGGGGGCCTGACTCCTGGGGACAGGGACTTGGAGTAACACCGGCCCACTTGATGGGAGGCCCAAGATGGAGCAAGGAAGGAAAGGAAGGTGGGAAAAACATGTATTGCTCTTTTAAACTCAATTGCACTGCCATGTTTCAGTTCCATTGAGAAATGTCAGCGTTCCTCCCCACCGTCTGGCGGAGGCAGGTCTGACCAGGTGTCCCCGCACAGAGTGGGTTCTCACAGTTGGGCTGTGTGTGTGTCACAGAGCTAAATGAGGAGAAGGTTTAGTCCGCCACCCTGCTCTGCTTCTGCCGGCCAGACACCCTTCCCCACACGACAGTCACAAATAGCTGCTAAGCAGCTGGTCCCCCTCTCACCTCCTGACTCCGCCAGATTCTCCACCAGGAGCCCTGACAGGCATGCAGCTGGGGCTCCTTCCCATGTCCCTTCTTCTCCCCTCCCACCCTCCGCTTCTGACATGTGGCCACCGCCTCAGCTATGTCCACCATGACTGTTCAGAGACTGACTGTGTCGGGTAAGGGCCGAAGGAGGTGGGGACTGGATTTGACTACTGAAGCAAGCTGTCACCCCACTATGCAAGGGGTGGGACATTTGAGATACCTCAATGAGACACCAGACAGCCCATAGCACAGGGGTCAGATGGCTGACCCAGCAAAAATCCCAGGAATCATTCTGGAATTAGTCAGACCTATAAATATCCATGGGACTCTGCTATGCCTCTGTCTATATATGCACATATCGGAAAATAGTATTTGGGCAAATAAATACAGGATAAAATGCATTTTTTTTTTTTTTTTACTAACATTTCCAAAGTACCAAGAATGTGTTCAGAGTTCAAATAAGGGTAGGGTTGAGGATAAAGAAAATATATGAAAGAATCAAAGATTTGGAAGACAAGATTAGTAAGGAGGTGACATAATAGAAGTGGTATTTTCCTCCTAAACAGTGTTGGCTTTTATGAAAATGCAGGCTCTACCTTAGAGGGTATCAGAGCTGCAGGAATGGTCAAAGAGAGTCGTTTCACAAGGGCTGCCTGAGTGCCGCTGTGTGCCAGGCAGAGGGATGCGGAAAGATAGCCCCTGGCCCGGATCAGCCCCGGCAGGTGAGACAGCCGGGCAAGGAGAGGGCCAGCAAGCGGATGCTGTGGAAGGTGGAGAGGTCAATTTTACTTTTGGGAAAGAGGGTTGTGGACGGATACGGAGAGGACATGGGCAAATCTTGGGACAGCAGGAGGTCGGGCAGGAGGACATGCAGTTCCAGTAGGTCTGGGACACGTAAACGGTGTGTGGCATCACAGATCTTGATTGTCACCTAAAGAATCCTTCCTCACCTGGTTCACCTCATGCAGGCTAGCATAAACATTTAAACCTCTCTAGTTTAAACCTCCTATTAAGGAGTCATCCTTGGACCATGGCCCCATCAAGATCGTTTCCCCAAGATACTCTGAAAATGCACAGATACGCCTGGCACTGAGACCTCCCACAGCAGGCCAAAGTGCTGGTCTTTACCCACCCGTAAAGACCATTTGGTTCTTTCCTGGGCAGGGCAAAGGCCTGAGGACAGGGAGGCCAGAGATTGCTGGGAAGGGGAGGCAGATGTGTCCTGAAGGACTGGAGGGCCCAGCAGATGGACAGGTAGACAGGGCTGGGCAGGAGCAGGCAATATCGCTCAGTCGTTACATTCTCTGGGAAGTCTTCCTGACCTTTCATATAGTCTCATCGTGCCATATAACTACCTATTCTTCACATCCCTGTAGTCACTGTGTGCTTATTTATTGAAGTCTGTCCCCTCCTCCTTGAGGACAGTCAGCAGAATGGCTTTGCTCCGCACAGAACCTCCTACATCTAGCACCCGCCCGGCACATGCTAGACACTCAGGACATTACTGCTTCTTGAAGGAGGATAAGAAGTAGTGCTTATTGAGAAGTTTGCATTACAAAATTTAACCTTCAACAACCTCTTGTAAAATAAATTCTATTAACTGATCCCATCTTACAGAAGAGTAAGGGGAGCATCAAAGGATGAAGAAGGAAGTTGTCAAACGTGAATGAGCGGCAGAGCTGGGGTTTGAACTCTGGTCGTT
Source organism: Tadarida brasiliensis (assembly GCA_030848825.1). Classification (NCBI taxonomy): domain Eukaryota; kingdom Metazoa; phylum Chordata; class Mammalia; order Chiroptera; family Molossidae; genus Tadarida; species Tadarida brasiliensis. The sequence goes on along the minus strand of CM061258.1, from coordinate 82,141,020 downwards.
GGCTCTAGAGCCCATGCTTTCCCACCTTGCATGGGCTGGGAGAGGCCGCGGGCTGCGTCTGGGGCCGGAAGAGGAAAGCAGAGCGGCTCAGAGAAGGGAAGGCAGAGAAAGTAGCGAATAAGGGGGTGGAAGGGTGTATGACAATCCTTTCTTTCATTTAGGCTCAAGGAGCCCAGATTTCTGGCTTCACCACTAGGTCGCCTCCATCTCAGCTGTTTAGAGGGTGTTTGGCCAGTGAACGAGGCTGGTCATCCTTAACAGATGCTGCCCACCCACTCGGACTGGTTCCCCCGCCACGCACTGCTGAATTCAAGCTGTTGACTATTTCCTCAGGCATCCCCTCAACAGCAGGTCTCTCCAGCTCCCTCAGCAGGCATCCTTGCCGGCACCCCCGACCTACATTCTGCCCTTGGGAGCTTCTGCACAGCAGGTGAGCAGTCAGGTGGCTGGGAGTTCAAGGGTCATATAGTTTCTGAGAAACACAGGAGGCAGCACAGGCTAAAACGGTCACCACATGCTTACATCCAAAGTGTCCCGTAACCTTTCAGAGCCTGGGATTTAGATGGTCCCCTGCAAGTCTGATTCATTCTCTATTTCAAAGCCATTTTATTACCTGTGAGTCTTAATTTGATACCAAGTAGACAATATTTTGTCATGTCCTGAAAGTCAAGCTGGCGTCCTCAAAGTAGTTTTCTCCCATAAGCTGAACCCTGATCTGTGCTAGGTGCTCTACATCTGATGTCTCGTTTCATCCTCACGTTCACCCGACGAGCAGGGCTTACCGCCTCACGTTTCCAGAAGAAGCAACCAAAGCTCAGAGGGGTGGAGGCTCCTACTCCACGTCACCGGGGAGTGGATGATGGAGCTGCGACCTGAACCTAGATCTTTCTACACGTGGAGTCAAAGATCTCGGCAGCGAGGGTATTCTGTCTGGGTCAATAGCCCACTATGGCTGCCAGAATTTTGGGCTCTTGAAATAAGATTTTTGAATAGTGAAATATTATTGTAAGGAGTTAACATGAGAATTTCTTTCTTAACCAACAATTTGATTGTTTAATGACTCTTTATTTTCAGAAAATAAGGAACCAGACTAAAAATCCCATCTTGGGCTTCAGTCCTAATTGTAGAAAGCCTAATCTTTATCTTCTTCTTCCCCCCCCCTTTATTGATTTTAGAGAGAGAGGAAGTGAGAGGGAGAGAGAGATGGAAACATCGATGAGAGAGAACATGGATTGGCCGCCTCCTGCATGCCCCCCACTGGGGATTGGGCCCACAACCTGGGCATGTGCCCTGACCAGGAATCGAACCGGCGACCTCTTGATGCATGGGTTGACCCTCAACCACTGAGCCACACCGGCTGGACTCTTTATCTTCTTAGAGCAAGCAGCAAGGGCAAGAAAAAGGGGGGCAGAGGGGGAGCAACATTATCTGAATGGTTTCATTTGGGGAATTTACTTTTTCTCTTTTTTTGGTGCTCAACTGAACAACAGCCTTTGTCTAAAAAATTAAATGTGACAAGAAATTAATCCACATTGTGATCTAATTATTTTTAGAATTATGAGAAAAATGTAAGGTGTCTCAACTATTTAATTTTGAAAAGTGTCTATGGAAATGAACTTACATTACCTTTCACAAAGATTTTCAGTTTTCTTGCCATCCTTAAATGGCATTTTGATAATCACTAATGTTGCTATTACTGTCCCGTAAGGTCACTACACTCGTATATAAGGTAGGGTTTCTTACAAAGCCTGCCTTTGAAGAACACGTGACATATAATGGTCTGGGCTTGTTCCAAGTGTAATTTATCAAATCCATTAATCAAAATGCAGGGGCGAATGAAAGACCTAGTCAGATTCTTCACTTCCTTTATGTTTCTGAAGAATCAACTGTTAAACAGGAAGGAATACCAAATACAGGGAGCTTCCTTGTGGGGTGTTTTTTTGTTTGTTTGTTTGTTTGTTTATCCTCACCCAAGGACATTTTTGCATGTATTTTCACATAGAGCGGGAGGGAGAGAGGGACGAAGAGAGAGAGAGAAACATCGACATGAAAGAGACACATCAACTGGTTGCCACCCACACGACCCCAACCTGGGCCGGGGACAAACTGCAACCGAGGTACGTGCCCTTAGCGGGAACCGAACCCGGGACTCTCTGGTCCGCGGGCCGATGCTCTAACCGCTGAGCCAAACCGGCCAGGGCCCTTGTGGGGTGTTAAAAGTGATATTATTCTGATCCTTGAAAAGTAGACTAAAATAAGGCCAAAAAAATATGGAAAACTGGTTAATAGAAATGGAAGTCCTTAACTGAATCACAAATACTTGAATTGGTGGGGGGGAAGATTTTACATTTGTGACATTTTTATAACAAGTGTTTTGGAGATTTTAAGGCCCACCTGTCTTTCCCAAAATATGTCCCTCAGTTGAGGCCTCCAGTGACCTGAATTCCGAGTGTTGAAGTTGATCTTTGGGGAGAAAGGCACGGGATCCAGAAGACACAGTGACACTCAGGACTGTGATCTGGGAGGAGTCTGCTTCAGTTGCTTCCTGGAACGTGTTTGTCACCTCACCTAGTGGGGAACAAGTCACAAGTGAACTACAAGCTTTGCACCACAAGTAACAGAAATTCTGTTGTGGGAACAGAGTGAGGGTGAGGTAATGAGAAAGGGAGAAAGCATGTGGCCTTAGAGGAGAGGGTGCACAGTGAGTGGTGAGTGGCAATGTGGAGCCCCCGGGCTGTGAGAAAGAAAGGACTGAGCTCCAGAGATGGGGAAAGCCAGGAGATGCTGGATTGCATTTGCTTTGCAATCCTGTGGGCCCCTCTGTTATTCAAGAGTCTAAGTTCAGTGTGTACACATGGCTATCTGTATTCCGGAGCATCCATTCTCTTGAATACCCTTTAAACTCCAGGGAAACACTTGTTCACGTGTCTTGTCTGGGGTCCTCAAATCAATTGGCCACCACATGAAAAAATCATGAAGGTCTAATGTTAAGGTGGGAGACGGAAGGGATGGATTCTCCCTCAGTACACAAGGAGGATTTCATCAGTGGAAGCGCTTAGGTAAGAGAAATGACAAATTAACTTGTTAAATTCATCCTCTCACAAAGCTTCAATGCCATGGATTCTTACACAACAGAGCACCATTTCCCAGCGATGACAGGTGTCCATTTGCTTCTCTTTTTCTTCAATTGGAGATTCCAAAGGTACTCACACACTAACACGGCATTTACAACAGTTACACGTGGGTGCTGCTATTACTCTGGACTTTGTATATATACATAGGTCTGTCTGTATGTAACATGAGTGAAGCATGACACTGATTCTTTACATTGACAGGTGAAAATTTAATAGCAGGACTGCATATAGTTTTAAAAAAAATAATAAAAATATATGATAAAATTTATGTTTAAATAACATCAAATAAAAATCTAGCCTTTAAATAATGTTTATTTAAAAGTTTGATGATTAGCCCAGCTGGTGTGGCTCAGTAGACAGAGCGTCATCCCATGGACTGAGAGGTCCCGGTTTGATTCCCGGTCAGAGCACATGCTCAGGGTTGTAGGCTCGATCCCCAGTAGGGGGCGTGCAGGAGGCAGCCGATCAGTGTTTCTCTCTCACATCGATGTTTCTATCTCTCTCTCCCTTCCTCTCTAAGAAATTAATAAAAGCATATTTACAAATAAAATAAAATAAATCTTTGATGATTATACTTTATATTGTGCTTTTTAATTTTAATAAGATTACTTTAAATATTTTAAAAGAAAAAATATTTTTACTTTAAAAAACATATAATATAAAATTTACCATCTTAACTATTTTAAGTGTATGGTAGTTTACTATATGCAACTTATATAACGATTTCTAGAACACTTTTATCTCACGAAATGGAATGTTTATACCCACTGAACAACAATTTCACCCCTTCCCCTCTCTCCAGTCCCTGGTAACCACCCTTCTACTTTCTGTTAAAAGAAAAAAACTATTTGACTATATAAGACAATTTAATTTAAAAATTTTTAAGCTTTACTTTTACTTATATTTTTATGAAAATACACTCAAATTTTGTATTTATTTTAATACAATTGTATCTTAATATTTAAATTCTTTAGCTATTACTCTCAAAAGAATACAAATTATATGAAAAAATATCAACTATAACATCTTAATTTGTGATTTTGTTAAAATAAAGTCAAAAAAATTATGGAGTAAATATATGATAGTTTATGAGTTATGTATGTCTTTATTTTATTGTTTATTCAAAATCTCCAGTTCATCAACAGAACACCCAGACATATGTGATTATTAATTATCATTTTTACGTTGTCAACTTTAAGACATATAAAGGCTATAAGTTTATTTGCCTTTTTCAATGTTGTCTCTTTGAAATACATTTGTCAAGGAAGGAAAATAGAACATATTTTGTTTAACAGTTTACTAGCTTTAAATATTTAGACATATGGTATGTGGGCCTCTCTGCTTGTACTCTGGTCCTGACCCCCAAAATACGAGCTCGTCTGCTTGCATTTGCATGTCTAATCATCACCATGTTACCATACATTTGAAGGGGGCAATTACTTGATTTATTTATCATTGTATCTCCTGTGTTTGGTATAAACCTGATATGTAGTTGGTCATCCTACAACTGTGTTGAATTTCATGGAAGTCACCTTCATTGATGACAACTAATTGAACCACTGAGTGTGGGCCACTGTGTTAAAAATGTATATACATGCATACTAAGTGCTATGGACAGTAAGTCTTGCTAAATCCCAGACTCCATTTGTAATATGGGGATGATAAGAGTACCTACCTGGCAGGGTTGTGATGAAGACTAGAAAAGGTAATTCATGTGAAGCACTTAGCACAGGGCTGGCACAGAGCATCCACCCAGTAAACAGTGGGCACAGGGCTGGCACAGAGCATCCACCCAGTGAACAGTGGGCACAGGGCTGGCACAGAGCATCCACCCAGTGAACAGTGGGCACAGAGCTGGCACAGAGCATCCACCCAGTGAACAGTGGGCACAGGGCTGGCACAGAGCATCCACCCAGTGAACAGTGGGCACAGGGCTGGCACAGAGCATCCACCCAGTGAACAGTGGGCACAGGGCTGGCACAGAGCATCCACCCAGTGAATAGTGGGCGGTGGTGGTAATGCCTGTACTAGTTATTGCAATAGCAGTGGTCATGGATGTGGCAGCGGTGGTAGTTATAATAGTAGAAACAGTAACATATGAATGTTCAGTAACAAACAGTGTCTATGGGCTCAGATGGTCAGGAAAGGTATCATGAAGGAAAACATAAAGGTATTGAAAAGGTGAGGGTGTTTGAAAGAATGTAGTATTTTTAAAAAGATGTATCAAGGACTTCATGCTGGCTAAAAAAGAATGAAAGAAAGGTAAAGTGGAGGAACCCATAGGTCAGTAGATGGAAGCAGCTGAAAAGGGGACTGGGCGGTATAGCTGACTGGTATAGTTCACAATGGAACTGGCTTGAAGGTAAAGAATTTGGGGGAGTTACAGTTAAGGAGCAACACAGGAAGCAAAGAAGATGGACTCTAAGCCCTCTGCCAGCCTTGAGGAAGAATGGGTAGGATAGAATGAATAGCCATGACTTGAAAGGGCTGCTGGGGATGCAAAATCCTCACGGAGGAGCCAAGGGTCAAATAAGGGGAAAGTAAAAGAGCACTCTGAAAAGATGATAGAGCTGTTTTTCTGGACTATGGCGATTCCCCAGACAGCAAGGCAGAAGCATTGATGGTGCTGGACTGAGGATCAGGGAGCTGGGTCCGGAGCCAGGAAGAAAATGGGTGCTGGAGCAGTTCAACAGCCTGTGAAGACCTGAGTTGGTGGAGAATCCAAACACTATGTGGCTTATGCTTGCTGCACTGACTGACGGAAGCAGGGAGGAGAGGCATTGTGAGTTTCTGTTTACAAGTTTCCTTGGAAAGGAATAATACATCATTCTGGTTCTGCCACACAACTCTGTGTCCATCTCTTCAGTTAAAATATAAGCTCAATAATACTTGTCTTATGTATCAATAAAGATAGATAGATAGATAGATAGATAGATAGATAGATAGATAGATAGACAGACAGATAGATAGATAGATGATAGATTTTGAGGCTTGGAAAACATAAGGTATGATTTTGACACTCGTATCAAGTTAGATTGGATTTTCAGTTCAAATATGCCAAATATACTAGTGTTGTAAATATATAGACACCTGTGGCACCAGCTTCAACTACTTGCTGGATTTTTGTGAGACACACTGATTCAGAGCTCTTTTCCTAACAATATGCTCAACCACTGGCATGTTGCAAGTCAAGCTGGATGAAGAGATACGTGAAGAAAGGAGAGAAAGGATTAGGAGGAAGAAACCAGGCAAGACAACTGGATGGCTCCGTGAAGCCAAAGAAACAGGGGTGGTGAAGAGCACGCCTTAGGTAAAGGGCTCCCTTTTCCTCCCAGGAGCCGTGGCTCCACTATATGCCACACAACACAAAGAAAAACTTAACAGGATACAAATTAAATTAGCACCATGGAAGGATTTGAGGCATATTTGGGTAGAATAGTGATATTACTTCCCTGGCGCTAGCGATATTTTTTTCCTTAAAGCTTGGCTGTGTAAGCTTTAGTCATACATCTCTCCAGAAGTTGTAATTCACTGTAGTTTCCCACGTGTTAATGTATCACATTGAGTGTTGACAGGCTGGGCATTTAATTATCTGAGGACTGCTGTACTTTCTTTGCTTTTTGAGTAATGAACTGGATTCTGTACCAAGGCATGAGGTACTTAACAGCTTCTCTGAGACACCAGGGACCCTTCCTTCAGTTGCACAGGGATTTAGTTAGCCACACACCCCAAGAGGGTAAGTGAAGCAATTATCTGGAGATTTCAGGAAAATCACAGACTCATCTTAATTATCTGGATATAAGTAAAATCCAATTTCAATAAACTTTAAGGCACTGTCCTAATTACTTTGAATATTGAATCTTGTTTGCAAGAAGTGAGTCATCATTTGGGCATTAGACCTCAGTTGTATAGGCTGTTATCCCTGTAATGGTGTCTGTTATAATCAGATTTAACCTGCTGAATTATCTAGAAAATGGCCTAAATGATCACTTCATTTTATTTTTTGGTTAAGTATGTAATCCACTTTGAGTAGAGACAAGCAGAAAATGCCACTATCAGTAATGAATTTGGGTTTGCAGACAATGAACTCTGCCACAGTCAAATTATGGTTCTTGCAAAAACAATTTATTCTAAATGCACTGGAATGAAGAGAGCAACAGGTTCGGGCTCCTTGTCCTAGTCAGTTGTGTATCCCAGGCTCCTCGTTTAGATCAGCTTGCATACAGAGTACTTCAGTTGTTTCTCAGCACTGCTTTTCCCTGGCCTGGCCCTTCCTGAGGGCTGTATGAGCTGTTTAATTTGCCAAGGTCATCGCTCCCAGTGCCTGGCCTCTCCTCTGGCCATGTTTAGTACTACAGGAGGGTATGAGGTCTTGTGACCTTGCATTTTCACACCATTATCATGGCTTTAATTACTACAAGGCCACAAAAGGTTGAGCCCCACTAAGAAACAGAAAAGCAACACACCAAAGTATTACCTGGAGGTCCAGCATAGTGTCTTATACACGGAGGGTGCTTGAATACAGGATAAATAAATGAGTATGTATTTACGGCATGCCCCATATTCAAACACAGCTGGCAGAGATAGCTAAAGACATTTCTTCTCACACAATTATAGTTGACCCAGCTTTCTTTTTCAACTTCAAACATATTTTTCAACTAAAAAGCCAGTTTGATAGGCAGCCCCTAAAATGGCTCCCAGTGATCCTGCCTTCTGGTATTCATGCCCTTGTGCAATCCCCTCCCTTGAGGAGGCCGGACCTTGTGATTTGCTTCCAACAAATAGAATATAACCAAAGTTATGAGATATCAACTATGAAGTTGGTTTCCAAAAGACTCTGGTATGTGTCTTGCTTGCCCTTTCGTGCTCTCTCACCCTGTCTGTCTTTCCCTCAGTCTTTCTCTCTCTCTCTCTCTCTCTCTGAGCCCTTGCTCTGGGGGGATGCCAACTGCCATGTTGTATGTAGCCCTGTGGAGGGGCCATGTGACAAGGAACTAATGTCTTGGCTGACAACCAATGTGGACCTGAGGCTGCAAACAGCCATACAAGTGAGCTTGGAAATGAGTCTTCTGAGGCCTTCCAACACTCATATGAGTGAGCTTAGAAGAGGGTCCTCCCCCTGGCAAGCTTTGAGATGACTGCAATTGATACCTTGATTGCAGCCTTGGGAGAAACCCTGAGTCAGAAATACCTAGCTAAGCATGCCTGGATTCCCCAACCATGGAGACTATAAGATAATAAATGCTTGTTGTTTGAAGCTGCTAAATTTGGAGGCAATTTGTTATACAGCATAGATAACTAATGCATACAGTCCTGTGTTTTCTAGGGTATTATAACAATCTGAAAAATGGTATCCTTGCTCTATACTCTACTTTTCCTCATCACAAATTCAATCATTGTCACCTCACTTAAAAATATTTTATGGGTCCTTTTTGCTCCAAAAGAAAAATTCTGAAATCCAACACAGAACATCCTAGGTCTTTGTAATCTGGCATTTACCTGCAGCTTTTCTATCAGCATTCCCACTCCTTCAAGTCTCTGTTCCAACTACGCCAAATTACTAGGATTTCCCAAACACACCACATATTTTTATGTTCCTCTGTTTTGTCCTGGCTGTTCCCTCAGCCGAAAATGCCCTCTCCACGTCACCCCTTAACCTCCTGGAGAACTGTTAGCCATCTTTCAGGCCCAGCCCCCAACATTTCTCTCTGTTAAGACTTCTCTCTTATGGGCAAACTATGGCACTCGCCTTTGTGTTCCCATGGCTCTCTGCTCCCCTACATCATTCTCTCTCTGACCAGACTGCAGGGAAGAAACTTGATTCCTAGAGTGTGACCATTAAAAGCAAAGGATTGAGAGCCAAATTGACTGGGTTCAAAGTCCTGACCCTACCTACTCAGTGGAGAGCCTTGAACACATTTTAACCCAAGTCTCCATTCCTTAATCTGTAAGATAAGAATACTAATAGAAGCTGACTCTTGGGTTGTTTTATAGTTAAATAAGATATGTGAAAAATGTTCAGCATAGCGCCTGGTGGTACTAGGAGTTCAATACTTGTTATTATTATTTGAATCTATAAACACTGAGACTAGCACAGAGCAAAATTTCAATTAGTGTTTCATGATTCTCTGAGATGACAGTCAAACCTCGATTCTCGAAGGTCTCTCATCTAAAAAAATTCAGTTCTTGACCAAGAAAATGTCTCAGTTGTTGAACAAAACTTCGGTTCTCACCCGATAACCCTTTCATGATGATGCCTGTATGATCAGTCACGTGTCTCTCAGGAGACAAACAAAGGAGAGAATGCCCAAGGATGAGGCAGTTCACCGCTAAAGCTCACATTGTTAATATCTCAGGAAATTGCGCTGTGAATATTTTCATGTTTTTTTTTTTTGCTTTTGTTGCTGCTTATTATTATAAAATACATACAGTAAGTCACCATGGGTCCTAAGAAGGTTAGTGATAGCAGCAAAGTGAAAAGAAAAGTTGTGAGAACAACGACAGAGCTTAAAAAAGAAATAATTGCAACATATGATAGAGGTGTTTGTCCGTCTGATCTAGCTGCTGAGTATGATGTGGTGAAATTGACAATTAGTACAATTTAAAAGCATACAGAGACCACCAAGGGCGCTGATATTGCTAAGGGTGTGGAGGTGCTCAGGAAACAAACATCACAGGCAATTGAGAAAATTTAAAACAGGGACTCATTTGGGGTTCTGGAACAGATTAATTCAATCTATATTATTTCTAATGGGAAAAAAAAATGATTCAATTTTCTAACAAATTGCTTCTTGAACAGCCTTCCAGAATGAATTAAGTTTGAGAGCTGAGGTTCCTCTGTATTTTCATTTCCACTGGAAAACAAAGGTAGACAAAGAGTAAACGTTACTTACAGCAATGGTAGAATTTCAGGAATCATGAACACCTGTTTTGCCTCCTCCCAAGGTTGGCCCTGGGTGTTAATATGAAAACAGCTAATAAATTAGCAAGTAAGAGAGAGAGCAGGGTTCATTTATTCATGGGAAACTATTTTTCAGGAGTCTGGAAATGAGAAGATTTCACCATTAATGTGATAAAGTGATTGTAGTCTTGAAGATGAAGAAACCATTTCCTTTTTTTGAGAGAGAGAATTGCCAGGGAATCCATTTGAGGGGTCTGTCATCTCTGACAAGCTCTTTCAAGCAGCAGGTGCAGCAGAAGGGGCATGGACCGAGGAGTCCAAAGAACGGGATTCTACACCCAGCCCTGCATTTACTGGTGTGTCTTAGGGCAGGACACACTGATGCCCTCTGTGAATGGGGGAAAGTAATACCCATCTTCCCGAATTCCCAGCATGGCCGAGGGGAGCAAATGGGCTCATGTATGTAAGTAAATACAATGTTTGAAGGTTTAAGAAAACAGAAATGTATAATGTGTATATTTTGGGGGTTTCCTATGTAAATTAGAAATAGTCAAACATGTGTAAAGACAGCAATGAAAGACATAATTGATTCTGCTTATGTAAATGTGGTGTTTTTCTTATATGCTTTCCAAAAAACTCAAAAGGAAGTCAGAAGACTAAAAGTCATTTTAAGGAACTTTTTTAAAAAATTGGAGTAAAAGTGATTTTTCTTTTTTGGAACTAACAGAACATGACTTAAAAGAAAGAAAGAAAGAAAGAAATCCTGAAGGATCATTTAACACAAAGGAACTGAACATTAGGAGCCAGGAGCCAGCTTCTTTACTCGGTGCTAGAGTTCTTGCAGATGCCACTGGGCCAGATAGCTCAACTTGTAAATATCGGTAAGTCTCTGGATTCCCCCAGGGTCTATTTGGGATCTGCCCAGAGTCACTTGTCTTGAAAGGGGCAACCCATCTGAGCGTCTTCAAAACCACTTTGTAAGTGGATATTTGTAAACATCAAATTCAGAAGACAACGCTAGGTATACTGGATAAACACGATCATCCTTCAAGGGTGATTCATTCCAACAGGAAAAAGTAATGAGAGAAAATGGTAGACAACCAACACGGTCTACCTATTAAGTGGGGTGTTCCGATTCCAGAGGTTTCTTCTTTGATTATCTCTCAGAGATTAAAACCACTCTTCACATGTGAAACAAAAATAAATAAAACTTTGCAATGCTAAGAACCACTGTGGAAATAAGGCAAAATAAGACAAGGACTTCAGACCTGTGAGAAAAATCAGTCTGATGGAAAACTGACAAACTTGTGAACGTGAGGCGTAAGAGCCAAGGGCTGACACCAGAGGGGTCACCGAGACACCTGTGCAGTCCCCATCAGTTCCCTTAGTCCTGTCAATTACACAACAGCATCGTAAAGGGAACCTTTAAACACACACACACACACACACACACACACACAAATATCACTTTAAATTAACTTTTTTGCCATGTGTTTTAAATCCCAATTTCTTTCTCTTCCTTCTCTCCCCTGTACTAAATTATTAAAACCACCAACTGCTCTATAATCAAAATATTTCAGAAAGTAGCGATGCCACAGTTGGATTGACTAAAGTGAAATCAGACAGAAGGAAAGATATTTTGAACATTTCCAGGCTTGGTGCATTGTTTAAGAATATGGCAACAAGTAATTAAAATTGACTACTTGCCTTTTCCCCAGGAAACCAACACTAAGCTCAGTGTTTGGCCCCATTACAGCCTAATTCATACCAGGAAGGCATCTAAGTGAAATGAAATGCGCTAATGTAATTATAAATAGACTGATTTTTTTTCACTTATATCTTGTTCCCTTTTATATATTTATAAGCTATGGTAAGATGATAACATAAGTTAAATTAGATTTTAATTTGGAAAGGCAAATTACAGAGTCAGTATGAAAAGACAAAGTAGATTAACTTTTACAACTAGAGGAAGGAAGAGGGGCTTAATTTTTTATAAAGAATAGATTTTACTAAAAATGTCACATAAGTAGACCTGCATGTGTAGCTAGCCATCGAAATGCTGACCTGCATACTTTGCATTTATCATCATCTATCTATCTGTATTTGCACAAATAAACCTCACAGAGGAAGAATTGTACTCCATCTGCCTTTACACACACACACACACACACACACACACACACACACACACACACTCTCCCCCCGGCCATGTGGCCTTCTGATGGGTGATCTCTGAGCAGGCTCTGTCCAGGCCAAGAGTTTGTTTAGTCAATGCGTGTCAACTCCTGATCCGTCCCTCACTTTATTACCTGTCACATGGTCGTGCCCTCCCAATTTCATCCACTTCAACAGCTGAGTTCAACCAACACTCACTGAAGTGTCTCTGTGCCAAGCATTGTGCTCCATGCTAGAGCAAAAATGCCTCCTGATCTCAACGAATTAATGGAATAGTGAGTCCCTTAAAGTTCCTTCATGGAAGGGCCCTGGATTCCTGGTAGCACCAAGTAGAATATTTGTTAAATAGGTGAATCCCCAACTAACAGGTAGGCTTTATTTAAAAAGAAAAAAAGGAGGGGGGGATATCGTTTAATTGAAAATCAATTTATATCTTTTTTTTCCATGAAAAAATAAAATGTTCACAGTGGTGGTGGTGGTTACATGCCCGGACATAGAAAAGCTTACTTAATTCCCAACGTCTTTGAAGTTCCCTACCACGGCAAAGAGAAGTGCGATTGCAGGGACCTGCACTGCTGTAAATGGGTGCCATTTCAGACATGAGTTTCATATTTTTAAAAAATCTGTACTAACTTTCAGACTATAGAAAACAAATATTACCTTGTTTGACCCCGTGAGATCAGAGGCTTATTGATCTCAGTTTTTGTTTTTATCCTCACCTTGCATTTATCTTCAGATAGAGCAGGAGGGAGAGAGGGGGGAAGAGAGAGAGAGAGAAACATTGATGTGAGAGAGACACATCAACTAGTTGCCACCCCCACACGACCCCAACCGGGGTGCAGACAAACCGCAACCGAGGTACGTGCCCTTAGCGGGAACCGAACCCGGGTCTCTTTGGTCCGCGGGCCAACGCTTTAATCGCTGAGCCAAACTGGCCAGGGTATTGATCTCAGTTTTTATAAGTTAGAAACTGGGTTCACTGAGGTCAAGCAGCTCACTGGGGATCAGATGGTGGGGAGTGGTGGTCCCAGGACTGGGATCCTTCTGATGCAAAAGCCCATGTTCTTCCTTCTACCTGAAACTGTCTCAAGATATCTCTGGGGTAATACAAGATAGTGCATCAAAGCATTGAATTTTATGTAAAATTAGAAATAAAATGTTCACCCAGAATTTCCCTGTGTTCCTGGTAAATTTGTTTCTTCCTTGTGATTTCAAAGAGAGACCACCTTGGAGAAAGACAAATTTATCCTGAAGCAGTTTCTCTGGCAGTGGGTGAGCTGCTGGTGAACCACAGAGTACTAGGTTTATAGGTTTACTAGTTCTCAGTTACATTTCTAGATAATGACAATCTCTTTAAAATGTCCCTTCAATATACAGGTTTAGAAACCAACATCCTGATAAATCAGAAAAGAGAGAAAGGAGCTGCTACTAAAATAAAAGGAAATGTTTATAAAGACTGGTCCTGTTAGGTTTGTACATGCATCATCTAAATTTTCGTCTGTTTCTTAAATGAAAAAGTAAAGAAAAAAATCTTAAGACAGTTATTAAGGCATTAGTTATATAAGGATTACATATTTTATCAAGCTTTTTATGCAAAAGATTAGATCTTCAAGAAAATCTGACTTAAGTAGATTTTATTTCTTTGTTAAGGTATCAAAAATGTCACCCAAATGAGTGACACTTGTAAAAACTGATTTTAAAATGAAAACATTTGAATTCCAGTCCTGGGCTAAAGATAAAGAAACAAAGGCGTTTAGACCACAAATGCTATAAGCCGAGCGTCAGAAGCAAATCTGTCGTGAGAAATGCAGTATCTCCTGATGTTTCTAAGCTCACAATGCATCCTCTGTACGAAGACTTGCTGTTGCCCCCTCTGCCCAACTCCATTGCACTTCTAATACACACATAGTTTATTACTGTACCATGCAATGGTAACATATTACTTTTACTTTGTGAGTAGAATATTGCACTTTGCCACATGTAGCCAAGCTGCAAGCTTTTGTTGGCTCCCGCAGGAAATTTGTGATGGTGTGAAGTGAACTCCTGTCACCACTCAATGGATTGCAAAAATAGCATAGCATTTGCTAAAGACCTGGATCATATCTTGAAAGATAGCACTGATCAAATAATATCTTCAACAAGATGTGTTGTAGCCATCCTTGTTTCAATGTGTGAAATGGATATAGGATGTTTGAGGACAGACAGTGGGCTAGCCCCGTCCATTGTATTCCTGCTCGCCAATCCTTTGGCATGGACTTTTATAAGTATAAAAAACACAAGGGAAGTTTACCCAAACACCTATGCTGGCACTCTGTGAGCACTAAACTGACCACAACTGGATGTTATTATGAAAAAAGGATGTTGTAGAGTCCCACAGACCCAAATTCAAAGCCAAGCTCTGTTGTTAAGTAGACATTTGACCTTGAACAAGCTACCTAACCCTCTCAGCCTCGGTTTCTTTGAACTACGCAAAGTGGAAGTAATAATGTGTGCATCACAGGCTTGAGAAAGCCCGGGCACAGAGCAGGCACCCTCTCCATTAATGTGCTCCCTCTTCCCTCCTCGGCCCATTCTCCTTTCTGCCTCACAATCTACCCACTTCTCATCTCTATATCAGCCCCTTCCTGGGTATGTCTGTACATTTACATAACTGGCCTTTTAATATTATTTAACATAGGTCATTTAAAAGTATTTAATAGCTATTTTTATTTCCAACTGGTACAATCAACAACAAAAAATATTCCTTTTTTGTTGTTGTTGTTCCTTTTTAAATGGATTCCTGACTCCAAAACATGTAAAAGGAACTTGTAATTACAAAGGAAAGTAAAAATGAATTCCATTTACTTGAAGCTTATCTAACAATACACTGAAAACTTATGCATATTAAAAAAAAAAAAAAATAGAACACCCTGGATGGTTGGGCTCAGCGGATTAGAGTGTCAGCCCGCGGACCAGAGAGTCCCGGGTTCGGTCCCCGCTAAGGGCACGTACCTCGGTTGCAGTTTGTCCCTGGCCCCGGTTGGGGTCATGTGGGTGGCAACCAGTCAATGTGTCTCTCTCACATCGATGTTTCTCTCTCTCTCTTCCCCCCTCTCTCCCTCCCGCTCTATCTGAAGATAAATGCAAAAATGTCCTTGGGTGAGGATAAAAAAAAAAAAATAGAGCATCTATTACAAATTCTAGCATATTAAAGTAAATATTGAATTATAAGTAGAAATGTTTTTTTAAATACTTAGAAAGGATTTTAGAGGGGAAAAAAAGAGCAAAATCTAACCAAGGGCCACACTCTCATCTGCATATGTATTTTGTTTGCCCTCGGGATGTACCAGGAAGAAAAGGGCAGACAGAGAACAGACATATCCTGCTAGGAGTCCCGGTAACACGGCTTTAGAACACGTCTGCAGTCGTGAAGCCAGGATGTTAGAACACGATTTCAAAAAGTAGGAACAAACTTTCGTAAGAGGAAAAACAGCCAGGTTTGAAAAACTGGTGCCAACATTCAGAGAGTTTGCCCAGGGCCTTCCTCCTGAGACACTCTCCGCTCCAGCGAGCGTGGGGTTAGGAGCCGCCTCAGAGAGACCCTTCAAGGACAGACTTTCGTTTTTGAAGCTATTTCATCCTTGTGGCAGAAGAATATTGTGAAATATTAATCAATGGAGTGTATACCCATTCAAGAAGCTGGGCCACGTTGCCATCAAGCTCCTAGGGAAGGATGTTACACAGGGTAGAAACCAAAATTGCATTCTTGGCCTCTGTCATCCAGAAGCCTGGGCTCCCGAGTGTCTTTAGGAGAGGAAGTGACAAAAAGAAAGCTGTGGATTCCCATGGGAAAATGTAGAACTGTATTTCTCTCCAACCTTCACTCCTCAGCCTAGAAACATTCCCTAGGCTGGGCAAGATGGAATAGATGGGAGGGGTCCATAGATTGAAGTGCTCTTGGATAGAAGGGCCTTTTGGCCCGGTCCCCTGAGCTAAGTCCTTTGGAAGCAGGAAAATGAAGGTGTTTTCCAAAATCTGAGACCAGAGGGCAGCTGTGCCCTTTCCAAGAGGTGACATGTCTGTGTAGTGATTCTAAGTAGACAGGGCAGGACCTACGTGTGTCTTCCAGAGATTTTCGTGTCTCCACGTGGCACATGGCATGGAAAGAGCATGGCGCAGAGAAGTAGAGAGAGATTTGACCTCAGGGGTCCAGGTGAACAGGAGCAAAGGACTGAAGACAGAGGCAGAGTGCTGAGAGACTCCTTTGCAGAAAACCAAGTGTCAGACACTCCAAGGACCAAAGGGTCCCCTCCCACCGTCTTTCCACATTGCTCCTCTGTGCCTTCTGCAGATTCCAGGTGCCATCCGAGAAAGCAAGGCAGAGCCTGAGAGTGGCGGAGGGTAAGTCTCCAACACCTCCGCAGAGCCAGCGCTCACCACCACGAAGGCCAAAGGCCCGAAGGCTGGGGCGGTGGGGTGGGGACCAGCGTGAGTGGGGTCCTTGGGGAGAAAGGGAGGAGAGTGTAATACTTTCAACAACAAAGATACATTTTTAAAAATAAATAAATTAATTAAAAATTTAAATTAACCAGAATTAAAGAAAAATAAACTATGACCACCCTTGCGCCCCTTGATTTGCGACGTGCAGTCTTATCGAAGCGAATGAAAAGCCCAGCGATGAAGCTGGAGAGAGCTTAGCAGGCGGGAGAGGAAACAGCTGGGGCCAGGATGGGGCACGCATGTGTCCTCTGGTCAAAGTGCACCCTCCTTGCTCTCTTCCCGAGTCCCATTTCCAGCCGTCTCAGTTGTGAAGCTGAGAGAAGAAGGCACGTCAGAGGGAACTCCTTGAATTGGCGCTGGCAGTCACTCCTGCAGCGGGGACTCGCCAGGTGCTGAGAACCCGCGCAGTCCCCGCGCCGGCGCCTCCCGTCGGGGACTTCGGGAAGCTCGTGCCTTGCACATGTGTTCCTTACACCTGAGGTGATGATGCTCTGGCTTTTGCTGTTTGTTTTTCCCAACTGTTCAAATGCAGTGTTCGGAGCCAGGCACAGTGTCCATTCCAAAGCGGTAGCCGTGCAGAAAGGAGCCGCAAGCACACCGAGGCTCTTCGGCCAGGTCTCAGGCAACGTGGGGCCTCCAGCGGGCGGCCTCCGAGGCGCGGTGGACTCGGCCCTCTGTCCCCTGGCCCTCTGTCCCCGGGAGCCAGACGCAGCCGAGTCCGAGGAAGGCTGCTCATCCCGACACTGAACAGCTGAGCGGACTCCATGTCACTAAGTCAGAATAAAGCAGGCTTTCTGTGACACTGTGGCAGGGGTGCTGGTCACCGATTCTGAAGATAGATGACAGATTAGCCATTGATATCCCGAGAAGGAACCAGGACTGACTGAATTTTAAGCAAAAAAGTTGGAACGAGAAAAACAAATACTCTAAGAGCTGGCCAAGGACAAGTCAATAAATAAAAAGGAAAGACACGCTCCCTGGTGGGGCGGCCAGAGGTTAAGCTTGATTACTTTGCACGTGTCGTAAGAGAATTTGCATGTAATGCACTTCTACTTTAGCTTCTAAGCACACCGTTTCCGGCCGACAGAGGAGGACTCGGATCCCAGATGCTCGCTGCCAGGCCTGGCAGGTGAGGGAAATGCCTTCCCCCTGGACAGCCTCCCTGTGATTTGTGGTCACTATGAATCACTCGCATTGTCTGGGGATTCCTCTCAAAACGTGCGAAGGGAGATGACAAGAGGTCCTCGAGGTTCAGGGTCCTCTTCTGCCTGAAAGCAGGGCCTTAGAAGGCGCAGATCAACCCAGTAATATTTCTGGGACACGTGGAAGGCTCTTTTGCCTGCTTCCTCCAATTGCTCCCAGATGCTCAAAACTCTTTTAAACAAATACAGTCTTTCTTTCCACTGTTAGATAGAATTTCATATTAAGGTGTAAATGACTGATATCACATTCTTTCCCAAGGATGGGTTTTGATAACAGAAAAATAGGAGGGAACACGGAGTTATGATTGACAGCTGATGCAGCGCCTTCAGGGGGAGAGGGTATGCTGTTTGGGGGGAAATTATAAAAAACGGGAAGAGTGAGGTTGTCAAAAGTTGATCACTTTATAATTTTTCATAGGCGCAGTCTTACCCAAAAGGAATGAAATAGCTTTGCCGAGCCACGTGGAGGCGTCGTTTAGAATAGTCGACCAGTGAGAGATTTAATATGTTCCACATTATTAACAACAATGAAGGTAGAACTCCCACCAAAACATCCTCCAAACATTTGGCCTTCTGCAGCTCTGGCTTTCTGGGTTATTTAGCCTTTCAGTAAATCACAGTCCAATGTCTGTCCAGCAGAGCTCACCACGGAGCCTGGAGGGCAGTGGCAGGAAATCGTCAGAATCCCCTTGGACCTCTCACAAATGAAGGACTCAAAATGTTCTTGACCAAAAAGTCTTTTTGTCATAAATATATCAACTCTTCCTAAGGGAAGTTATGAATTTAACATGACCTCAATAAAAGTACCAACAGCTCTTTTCTGGACCTAAACTGGCTGATTTTAGAGTTCATATGGAAAAAATAAACAACCAAAATAACCCGGAAATTTCCAAAAAGCAATTGCCCAGGGTGAGGTGTGTGTTAGAGACCAGTTCTAGTAGATATTCGAACATAATAAAAAGCCTCAATATGTAAACAGTGTGGCACTGCGGCCCAAAAAGGCAGGCCTTTGGAGCAGAATGAAAATTACGGGAGAAGAATAAACTACATATAGAATTTAGTATGTGATTAAGATAGATTTTTTATACAGAGTGTTGGGATAACTGAGTGTCATGGGCTGAAGGATAAATTGGATCCATACTTTACATAATACACCAGATTAATTATTTTAATGTAAAAAATGAAACCTCAAAAGTACTAGAAGAAAACATCAGTGAATTCTTTTATAATCTTGGTATAGAAAAGGCCTTTCTAACTATGCCTAAAAATTCAGACTCCATAAAGGAAGAGATGATAAATTCAGTGACATTTTAAAAAACAAAACCTCATCTATGCAAAATTAGCATAAAGGAAGTCAAATGGAAAAATAACTGAAACTCATATGCAGACGAAGTGTTAGAAAAGAAAAAAAGACAACCCAAAATTAAAAAAAGAAAATTAAAAAATGACACGAGCAAACGGTTTGTAGAAAAAGAAACACACATGCCAAATATATATCAAGATGATCAGGATCACTCATAAGAGAAAAGCACATTAAAACCATATGGAGAAGCCATTTCTCCCTATGCCACTGACAACAATGCTAAGGTCCGAAGGTCCAGAGGCAGGGAAACAGGCGCCCTGACTCATTGCCCGTCAGACTGCAAAATGGTCAACCCTGAAGGTAGGCAGTTTGATAGCACTCTTCAAAATAACAACACATCTGCCAGATTTCCACTTTCAGCCATGATAGTGTAAGAGAAACTAAATGTTGTCTCTTACTTTAAATAACGACAGCAAATGAAGAAATATTTGGAGCAAAAAGTATGCAGTACAGTTGTGAGAGTTAATTTTATGTGTCCACCTGACTAGGCCACAGGGTGCCCAGCTATTTGACCAAACATTTTGGATGTGTCTGTGATGGTGCTTCTGGATGACATTCACATTTGAATTAGTTGAGAGAATAAAGCAGATTGCGCTCCCTAAAGTGGGTGGGCCTAATCCAATCAGTTGAAGTCCTGAATAGAACAAAAAGGCTCTAATGAGTAAGAGGGAACATCTCCTTCTTGACTGACTTTGATGTGTGTGTGTGTATAGGTTCTGTTTCTCTGGAGAACCCTAAGGTGAACCCCTATGGTTGCCACAACCTACTGCCTTGGAAGAGTCTCCAGGTTATAGCTCAGAGAGGGAGAGCCCAAAGAGTCTGCAGCCTTGCTAAGTGAAGGAGACAGAATTTAGAATTCAGAGAGGCCAGGGAAGTTAGACCTCACAGGGCAAAGTGCCAGGGAGGTTAGAGCTCTCAGAGAGAAAGCTTCAGAGACTGCAGTGTCCCCAAGGACTCTCTTGATCCATGAGTTGGTCTCAGTTGCAGGTGCCTTTCCTGGTGAGAGGATCTTTACAGATAGTGATTCTTGACTTTAAAGACACATTTTCCACATACCAGGCCCTCTAAGCCACAACCCACTACTTCATTTGGTGTATAACTTGAGAACAACAGTTTACTCTTAAGAAAAATTGACTGTGTTGCACTCAGTAGAAGACGTGTTTGTTCCCATCGTGGGGCCCTTCTAAGAGATTTTCAGAGGCTATTTTGTCCACCTGCTATTTGTACCTGGTGTAGACTTCATCTCTGTGCAAATGCAAATCAAACGAAATGGCAAGAATACTAGATCTTGAGTCAGGAGACTTGTTGTAGTCTTTAGTCTGTCACATAACCTCTCTGGGTTTGTTCTTATTTTTATAAAAGGAAGTTGCTCAATTACGTGATCTCTGAAGCCCCTTGAGTTTTAGACTTCTATGAAAATGTCTGCTAACACATCACAGTGTAAAGAATTTACAGCACTCCAAGATATGGCATAATTGCACCAGCTATAAAATAT
This sequence comes from Tadarida brasiliensis, assembly GCA_030848825.1. Lineage (NCBI taxonomy): Eukaryota > Metazoa > Chordata > Mammalia > Chiroptera > Molossidae > Tadarida > Tadarida brasiliensis. Next base: position 82,120,271 of record CM061258.1, on the reverse strand, counting down.
ATAGTTATGCTACTTAATTTTACAATGAGATTTAATTAATTCTCCTTTCCCACTGTCAAAGGGCCCAATGGAATAATTGTCTTTGCAAGTCATGCAGAGCGTTGGTGTCCTGATTGGACACTCTGGATCCCAATTTGCTCTCATGGCAGCAGGAAAAGCCTTGGAAAGCAGCACTACTTTATTCACTAGAGAAAAGGACCGTTAAGCAGTTATGTGCTGCTTAACAATGGGGATTCCCTCTGAGAAATGTGTCATTAGGCGATTTTATTGTGCAAACATCACAGAGTGCACTTCCCCAAGCCCGGGTGCTGTTGCCTCCTGTTGTAATGGGATGCGCTGTATATATCTATACAACTAGCAGCGCAGTGGGTTTGTTTACACCAGCCTCACCACAATCCCTATGACATTAGGACCACGATTACATCACAAGGAATTTTATTATATCAACAGGAATCCTTCAGCTCCAATATAATCTCATGGGGCCACCATCATACAGGTGGTCTGTCATTGACTGAATAGTTGTTCTGTGCACTTGACTGTAGTTGCCATGGAAAAGCCACCTCCACCCTCCTCGTCACAGCCTCAGAAGCCCTCCCAGAAGAGCTGTGGCACCAGGTGCCAGCTAAATGCCAGGGGAAGGATTTAGCCCAATGAATAAATTGTGTTCCTTTGGCTGCCTCAAGCAGGTGGATCCAGCTGAAGCAAATGTTACGAATTAGACTCTTTCATGTAGCCTTGTGGAAATAACCGGTCCCCCCAGGCCCCCAAGCCACCAGGGAATGTCTGACTTCACCACAGTCTTACTCATCTCTCAGCCGAAGCCAGCCTCCAAACACAGACCGGAGTCTGCGGGGCACTGAGTGGATCTGTGACCCTGCCTGGAGGCAGTTGGCTCCCCAACTCAGGAATGTGTTATATGAAAAAATAAGTGCTTTTTTTTTTTTAAAACCATCTGTGAATGAAAAACATTCTTCATAAGTTTAACTGTTTCAAATTGCCATATGTCACACACACATGCCTGTTTTGGTGTTGGGATCAAGTTGGTACTCTAGACTTTGGACTCCACTCCCAACCCTCTGCTTTTTCTTTCAAGGAGACTATCGGTAAAAAGCTTCCAGGTTTGGACCTACCCAGAAACAGAGCAATTTTAATCTCAGTGGGGGTGCTGTGGCTGACTTTTCTGGAATTTCAACCATCTGCTGCAATTCTTCCCCTCCCTTTCAACCATCCACTTAAACTGCCCCATGCTGCCACAGAATCATAAACACCTGAGGCCTCAGACCATGGCGAGTAGGGCACCGACACTTTATGTCCTATTTTATGAGAGGGATGGATGGGTAGAGGGAAAGGGGAGAAGGAAGAAACTAAAAAGAACCTTCTGAATTCAATTGTCCTTCATTAACTCTGAATAAGACAACTGGTTGGCTTCTTTCAAAGACTTTTTGTCTGATTGTTTGCTTGAATTAATTTTTCAGGAAAAACGAACAAACCAGAGGTTTTATTATCTTCTAAAGTTCATCATTCATCTTTCAAAGCTGCCAGACGATGAAGGCAAAATCCTTAATGGTACCCACTGCAGGACCTCCTTTGGTTCAATCCTACCAAAGTGACTAAGAAATTGTCAATGAGCGTGGTGCTAACCCATGGAAGTCATTATTTTCTAAATCTGAAAGGAAACCCTCTTATGAAGGACCTTTTTTTTTTTTTTTTATCCTCACCCGAGGACATTTTTTCATTTCCTGTTCAGATAGAGTGGGAGGGAGAGAGAGGAAGAGAGAGAGAGAGAAACATCGACATGAAAGGGACACATCGAGTGGCTGCCACCCGCACAACCAACCAGGGCCAGGGACAAACTGCAACCGAAGTACATGCCCTTAGCGGGAACCGAACCTGGGTCTCCCTGGACCGCAGGCCAACGCTCTAACCACTGAGCCAAACCGGCCAGGGCTGAAGGACCTTTTTAATGGACTCACAGGTATTGCTAAACAAATTCTCTTATGGCAAGCACTGGGTACTGCCGTTTGCCTACCCAGATCGAGCCCCTTCCTGACTTGCTGGTACATGTTTCTCTGCCCCCGAGGGTTCGGAGTGATTCCATTCCTCCTGGATTGGGTTCTCATTTAGCCATGACTATGGGACCCCATTCTAGACAAAGAGATCTAAGAGACTTGAGACTTCTGGGAGAAGAAACCGTTTTGGAAGATACAGTGAATGTTCCCTAATGTCTGGTTCTCCTCTCCTCTAGAACATGGTAAATCGTGTCTTCCTTCCTCCCTTGAAGTGAGGCAGGTCATGTAGAGATCTGGGCAGGGAAATCTAAGAGGAAGTGAAATGTATCACTTCAGGCCAGAATATGTAACCACAGGAGCAAGACTTTCCAGCCTTCTCTTTCCTTGCCACCACAGACTCCGAAGTTCTTTCTAAGGCGAGAGCCTCAGTCAGCTGGAATTCTTATGGTGAGCCAGCAAGTCTGCCCAAGACAGGGAGCATGAGCAAGCAATGTAAGTTTACAGTTTTAAGCCACTAAGATTTGGAGGTTTATTTGTTACTACAGTATAATCTATTCTATCACGAGTAATACAGCTTTCCTTGCTCTCGAGAAATAGACATAAGATGCAAGAATGAATAGCCCCTTTTCCTACCCTGGAGACTATTCTGTTAGGATATGACCCTTGGGATCTTGCAACCATGAGGGGACAGACTGTGAACCTCCTCAGGTCAGAGGAGGAGCCAATACATAAAAACACAAAGACAATGAGCCTTTGACGATAGCATTAAACCACAAAATTAAACTCGGAAGAGTCCATCACCAAACTTCTTATGAGAGATAATAAACATCACATTTTTATGTCACTTTCAGTCATATGTCCTCTTATTTACAGCCAGAAGCATCCTCACTGGTACACTGCTGAAGGGGTTATCTGCCTCTTTCCTTCTCTATGAATCTTTCTTCATCTTCATCTACCCATCCACCCACCCACCCATCCATCCATCCATCAATGTGACAAAAAAAAAAAAAAACATAACACTTACTTTTCAGGCCATGCCAGCCATGGGAAACAAAACAAAACAAAACAAAAAGACTCCCAGAGTTTTAACTCAACCCATACCCAGATTTCCTGGAACTCTGGATCCATCAAATCACCCCCGTGATCACTGGTGCTGCCCTTGTTAACTGACCCACGTCAGGAGGCCACAATGACTCTTTTAAGGTAGAGCTGGAAAGCTGAGGGTCATCTGAGCTATAAGGCCTCTTTGTAGGCTACTTTCAGTTTTTTAATTTAGTCCTTCTACAGATATGTTCCCTGTGTGTAGGCTCTATGCTGGGCACTGCAATGACCACAGGGAATGACCCATAGTCACTGCCATGAAGAAGAGACAGGGCAGTTGGGCAGGGAGGTAAGACAGACAAATTAACAGGCTGCGTGAATACAGGGCCTGCCACTATGATCTGCAGATCCCCTGCAGCTTCTCATCCCGTTCTCTTTGGATACCGCTCTGCGCACATCTGTGTCCAATACAGGTCGCTCGTGTCAGCAGTCTGTGCCAGTGCTACGGACGCCAGGCCTTCACAGCCAAGGTTCTGCCACCCCTGAAAGTGGCTTTGCTCTGACTGCTGCCCAGAGGTGAGTCAGAGCTTTTCTTTAACTGTCCACTTGCCACTTTGTATCCCTGTTTTGCCCATCTCTAACCTGTGACTGCTTCAGGACAGTCCCTTACCTGCAGGATTGAAAGGCAATCTCCAGCTGTTTCTTGATGTCTGGCTCTGGGACCAAAGAGCCTTTCAAAGCTTGAAATGAAATGAATGAACCCATTCAGAAGCAGATGCTAAGATGGTGTTTCAGGTACAAGATGATTTTGGGGGAATAATGACTGTAAATAGAAGGCAAAGAAGGCAGGATTAGAGGAAGAATTGAAACTATGATGCAAGACCAAGCAACCTCAGCCAACCTGTTGTACTGCCCATCAGAGTATCACTACGTTGGGCTGAAATGCCAGGCCTTCATACTGCTCTGCCTCCATCAGTCACCCCATGAGAGCGGCCCCAGGAACAGGGTGACCTCGAGCAAGGTACCCTCTGCTGCTGAGACGGACCATGACGAAGCTGGCAGCTGGAGCTGTGTCCTCTGTGCTCCCCACAGCTGGGCGGCAATCCTTCCCTGGAGGGGCCTGGAAGGCACAGCTCACTGTTCACTAAGGTCCACCCTTTGGGAGGCTTGGATCCACTTCTCCGTCCGTGTTCAGGGCAGGTCCTCCGGGATTCCCGTGGGCCTCTTTTAGAAAGGGGAAATCAGGGGGCACTTGCTTGATCAAGATGAGTCATGTCCATCTTATAATGGATTCTTGCTGGGCCTGCACAGCCTTCTGATGTGGGGGGTCAGGACCCAAGCCAGTGCAGGCTGCCTGGTTACTGAGTGTCCTGTGCTTAGAGTAACAACTGTCCCATTTGCACAGGACGGAGCGGTGTCCCATGATGAGGGACTTTCAGCGATCAGACTGAGAAGCTGGAGAAGTCTTGGGCAAACCGGGATGTGTTGGTCATCCTACCCACGGTCAGACATTCTGTCCCTGGAGGGCCTCGGTAGTACGCCAGGAGTTGTATTTCAAAAGGTGCATAATTCTCCACTGAAGATAGCACAGTTCTGTTCTAGAACCCCAGGAACCTGCATTATTGTTCTCCCCCTGGGATTTGCCACTAATTATTTGAAGGCATTCACCCGGATGTTCTTATTCCGTGTGCCAAGGTCCCGGGTTTCCCAGCCAGGGCCCTGCTCTTGGGTTAACAGACCTGTGTTGGTTGGTTGAGCCACTCTGACATGACGGCCTGGGCTTGGTCCCCAGCTCGCTGGGCTCGCGGCTCGAGAAGATGAGCGCTTCACTGGGTGTCGGCAAAGAGGCTTCCGTCCCTGGCTGCCCGTTGCCTATTACTCCTCTTCAGCTGTTCATGGTCTTTCTGTGAAGTTTCAACAGCACTTAGCAATACGTTTCAGGTGCCTTATATATTGCTCTCACCAATACACTCCCTGCTACGAATACAGCACCCCCATTCACCACTCAGGGAAGTCTGAACACCAGGACCACCACTCGGGGCCACAAAATGGGCTCTAGTTGCCAGCCAGGCAGTGAGAGATTCAGCTTTCAAACTCCATCTTCGCACCCCCGGCTTTCTCGGAGTTTCCTCAGTTCCAGCTGTTGCAACGGTGACTCTTCAGAAGCAGTCACTGAGACACTTTGGGGAGCAAGGTATGAATTAGGGATTAACACCTAGAAAAGGAAGGGGGAAGAGACCGGATTGGTCCCAGGACGAAGTTGCTGTGTGATGCCAGCCTGCCAAAGCTTTGGCTAACCTGCTCGGGTGCTTTGGAAGGTGTCCAGAGCAGGCTGCCCTGGAAGAGCGGACCGGTCCAGCCAGGTCTGACCCTGAAGGACCCAGACAGCCCGAGGGGCTGCTCACTGCACTCACGCTGGGAAGTCGGGCGACCGCACAGCGCCTGTCGCCCCCGCCACCGCCCTCTCAGACCTCGGCCCGTGGGATTCCCGGCTCAGGGGTTCTCCAAACGGAGCCCTGTATTTTCCCCTTGTAGAAGGAGCGGGGAGACTGCGGGAGGACCAAAGAATAATTGCGGGTCTATTAGGAAGTAAAAGGAGAGAAGCACCGCAACAATCTGAGGAAGGGGAAATGAAAGCTTGTTCCTCTCCAGGCACCCCCTTTCATTGTCTTTTCTTCTCCATCTTCTTCCAGTTCCAGACCCAGAATGAACGCATCTGGACCAGGAACTGCCTTATCGTCTCCTGGAAAAGAATCAGACGTGTCTGGATGGACGTTTCTTCAGCTTTCTGTCAGAAATGTCCAACCAAATGATGTTTGGAAATCCAAACAGGAAAAGAGAAATATCTTATCTCGTTCCATAAACGCCAGTTCTAGAAACCCCACGGCTGGCCCCATGTCCCACTCTCTCCCCAACCGTCTGGTGTCCTAGCTCACTGACCATCCCGCGGAGAGCTGCCCGAAGGTGCCGGCCCTTGCGTGTGACCGACCACGCGGATGTAGCCAGGCCACTTTCTACAGGCCTACAACGGCGTGTTTAAAAAATTACGAGCCATTTAAAGTGCAAGTATTACTCTGGAAATGCTCCCTAATTAATAAATATTGTACATTTTTATGTGGGAATGTTTAATATTTAATTTTTCAATAATTTTCTCATTCATAATTTATAAAATTTATTTTGTGGCTTGTATTTATTAAAAATTGATATTCTTCCTATTTCTTTTACTCTGACGTTAGATTATTTTTATGCAAAATGAAAAAAAATGATGCTTTTAAGTCATAGGACTCTTTTTTTTTTAAAGCTTCAGTTGCAGTGTGTTAAGGCTCCATTATCCTTGGCCTCCCTATATCTCTCCCACCGTTTTTCCAATGACGTTGCATTTGTGTAGGTCAGGGGGTCAGCAACGCTTTAGCGGTGGACTCAGCTTTTTCTCCAACGAGCTGGAGTAGGGGTTATTGCAGCACTAAATTTCATGGTCTAGGAATGATATGGACTTAGAGACACAATGGTCTCCATGCCCCTGAAAATTCGGACCCTGAATGAAGATGGGTTAAGTCCAGGATTGCTGGCTCTCAGGGGCTGACACTCAAGTGTATTAAGTTTCCAGTCAGGTAATATAAAAGAAGGGAGGGGCTGCTGGAGAAGACTGGAGGTGGAGTTGGTGGTAAATGCCTCAACCATTCAAAACCAAATGTTGTCAAACAGAACATGCCTGATAGCTGTGGTCTGGATTGGGCAAGTCTGCAGCCTGTGCAGAGGAACCCTTGAGACTTCAACTGAAGTCTGAATATAGGGCCATATGTCCTCCTAGGGCGAGAGAATGCTGTTATTAAGCTCCTGGTAATACTGTGGGTTGAGGCAGCCTGAGATGTGATTAAGGTCAGGAGACCACATGTATACTAAGTGGACGGGGTACTAGGATATGTCCGGCAAGCACACAGCAGGTCCAGTTCATTCACTGCACGCATATTTATTGAGCATTTACTGTGGGAGATGCCACGAGGTTAGATAAAAAGAGAGGTGCGAGGGGGGAGAAGGGCATGTCCGTGAGAATTGGGAGCATAAACAGAAGGAAAGCATGACCTTTGCTACCCTGTAAGTCACCAAAATTCTATGAACAAAAGCCCATCAAACAGGGCTGCGAGCTGTTTAAAATATGATACAGAGTCATTAATGTCAAAATCTACCACTCGTCGCATTTGACATTTTTTTATGACAACTTGTGAACATATTATCTCACCCCTGTTAGAGCTGAGGACAGAGTCCCCATCTATTTTATCTTCCTTTCCCGGCATCCAGCACAGTGCTTTGTCCATAGTGACTCCCGTGAAGATGGGCCGAATGGATCAGTGTTTATGCCCAGACCATCTCTAGTTTGTAAGCCACAGGAAGATAGGTTAGAGGTACTTTTCATCAGTATGTGTTCCAAGGAGCCTAGAACAGTGTGTTGCAGTGAAGGTGTTGAATAAATGGTGATTCAGTTGAAGAGAAACCTAATTCTTTTTCTGATCCAGGCCCCCCAAGGGCCCTGCTCCCAACCTGGCAGTGCCGAGCAGGGTCTCCTTCGGTGCCAGACACAGCTCTCTCCTGCGATCGAGCTGCGGAGCGTCTGCAGCGTGTTGATATAATGCATTAAAACATTTCCTCAGCCAAGTGTTTTACACAACATAAAATATTTTCCTATGCTAATGTTTCTTTTATTGAGTTTTTTACAAAAAAATTATCACACATTCTACAGATATTCAGCAACACTTACTCAACTGAGAAACACAAAATAAAATTACAGAAACACCAAATACAGACATCCTCTCAAAGGAACCGGAAGGAACTGATTGTTAGTGAGGAATGAACGGCACGACCTGAACTGCAGCACAGACCTCGCCCAGGGGTCTTTCCATCCAACGGGACATCAGTGGGGGACTGGACAGGTGGGTCAGCTTTACTGTCGCTTCATCTGCTGACCCAGCGATCGGGATGGAGACTGAGCATTCCCAGTTTAAGCTCATGGAAGAGGGCTTATATTGTACTCCAGGGGTCCCAGAGCAGACAGATGCCACACGTTGAACAGCCCAAAATGAACGGAGGCAAAGAGGACATGTAGACGCAAGAGCTCCTGAGGTGAGAGGAACACTCCCTGCCAGAGGAACGTGGAAGGGGCCGTGTCCTGGGGAGGGACCATGGCCTTGGAAAAGGGTGACACGGAGATGTCAGGGGAGAGAGGATATTAAAGATCTGGGCATGGAGGTGAGAGTGTGAGAAGGAGGAAATGTGAAAAGGATGTCAGGTAGGAAATCAGTGATGGGAGGTCATGGGGGGGGGCACCTCTGTTCTGGGAAGGGGGGCCACAGCTGTGTAAGGAGCTCAGGAAAGACTTACCCGCAAAAAGCTCACCTCTAACTCTTCCGCTTGCAACTCCAAATCACACCAGGTTGGTCCCCCTGTGAGTCAGAGGCAAAGGGCCAGTAACCTAGATCGGGCTGATGGGGTTCATAGCACTCGTGCACATAGGCATCTTAGCTGATCTTCCAAAGCATGATGTATTTTCACTCCTCACTGGCAGATAAGGAGACCAAGGGCTAGGAAGTTTAGGTAGCATGCAAAATGTTGCACTCCATAGAGAGGGGGAGACCCAGGACTGGAATTCAGATCCTCTGACCACTCACCCATTAGTTCGCTCTCTTGTTTCCTTTGCATCTTTGTTCAAATTTCACCCTCTCAGTGAAGGTTTCCCTGATCACCACTTATAAGTAGGAATCCTCACTCCACACCAACACTCCACATCCCCTTTCCTTGCCCTAACATATCATCGTTAGAAATACAAAGTACGTGTCTGCTTGTGTATTGATCTTTCCCTCTCCCCTCATTACAATGTAAGTTCAATTAGAGCACAATTTGTGTGTTATACCCACTGCTGTATCCTCCAAATCTAGAACTGTGCCTGGTACATCACCCTTGTCTAATCCTATTAGATGAGCGAGGACTGAGACTTCTGAATCACCTGGAGATCTCGTTCAAATGCAGATTCTGATGCCTTCGGTAGGACCTGTGATGCTGGGGTTGCTGGTCTGGGGACCATTAACCGGCACATTGGGTCTTCTTTTAGCTCTGATTTGGTGGTGGGTGAAGATGGTCATCGAGAAGGGCAAGGCAGGGCCAGAGTGGAGGGGAATAGCTGAAAAGGATCTCCTATAGGTAATTCTCTATCCTCAGTCATTCCTCTTTGATCTCATGTGCCTCTTGAATGTGTGATATTTCTAAGTTTTACTTATGAACTTCTATCCCATAGCACTTGACAAGCCACCAAGCCTCAGATCCACCAGGCCACCCTCATGAACACTTCAGGAGCACCATCGCCATTGAAAACCGGGTTCAATTCCTCAGCATGCTTCAAGACAGAAACGCCTCGGAGGCTGCAGCTAAAGGAGCAAACTCTCACACAGAGATTGTCTTTAGGATCTGTTTGGCAAACACGTATGTTTCTTACTTTGAGGCAGGCCATGTCAGCAGTTTAATTTAAGACATCACATGAGAAACAATCTGTCTGCTCTAACCTTTTGCCGGTGAAATGAACAGCCTCTGAGCCCGTTCTCAGAGAACATTCTCATTATCTTGGTCTCTGTGACACGGGACACATTGTCTCTTTTCTTGACTTGACCTTAACACATCACTGATGCAAAACATATTTCTAGTTTGAGAAATAGTCATCTAGAAAGTAAAACCATTTAATCATCCCAGCCGCAGTTCTGAGCCTCACTCTGTTGAAAATGTGTTTTATTTGTTTGATTTGTACTACTGACTGGTTCTAGCCTTTTAAAAAAATTAGGAAATATTTCTGAGCAGAGAGGTACCCTGCAAAAATGTATTCTTTCCATTTAAAACATCAAGTCAAGAGGCATAGATCAATGGGAACATCAACTCTTTGATTTTGGTCACAATATGTTCTTGGAAACCGAGGGATTAAGGGAATTTTGTTTGTAACTAAAGACTTATGATCAAATTAAAGAAAAAAATATAAAATCTCCATAACTCTTTAAAATAGCAAAAATGTGATCTCTATCATGGAGAGTTTTAGTGGAGGAAAATTAGAGACTATTTCATTTAATGAGATATTTTCACCAAAATATACAGCTGTAGTTGGAAGAGGTAGGACTAGAACTCAGGTCTCCTGGTTTGTGGGCAATGACCCCCCCCCCAACTTGACCCACGTTCTTCCCTGATGGAAGTCCTGCACAATGCATATACTCGTTCTTAATGGCACATTACTTACATGAGGGCCTCACTGCACTCATGTCAGTTAGGATTAGCATCAATTACTACTAACAGTAGCTAGAACAAGATAAAAATGTACATCTCATTCATTTAAAAGAAAGCTGGAGGTAGGCAGATCTGGTGTAGTGGCAGGAACGAGGGACCCACTCTTAACTTTTTGCTTCAACTTTCTATTGTCAGTTCATGATTCAAGATAGACATTGAAATTCTAACCATCATGACCACACCACATGCTGGAAGATGAGAAGAAAGATAGAGGGGAAAAGAGGTGGCCTGGTGGATCTGTCGCTCTCTCTCTCTTTTAAGGAGACTTCCACAAATTTATGCTTATATCTCACTAGCCAGAACTTACTTTGTTGCAAGGGAGACTGAGAAATGAGCATTGTGACTCTCCATGAAACTGGGGCTCTGTTCCTGGGGAAGAAAGAGAATGGGGTATGGGAGCAATGAGCTGTCTCTGCACAAAGCGTCCCTGCAGCACTGAAAACACTCCTCGGGTACTTCGACACGTGGCCTCTTTAAAAGCAATCCATCTTTAGGAGTTCCGGTTCTGGTAGTGGGAGAGCAGCTTGGATTGGACTAACCCTCCCACAGATAAGAAACTCTGGGAAGAAAAAAAAAAGCCCTTTTGAAGTCACTGTGGGACAATCCAAGTGGGCAGTTATTAAAGGAATTCAACCATGTAAAGAAGGAAACCACATTCATTGGGCAAGGTCCCCATTAACATGGCTTTGGTCCTGAGGGAGACGCCCCAGTCTGTATGGTAACAGTGAAGGTTAGGACCTGAGCAGAAAGCTGCTCTCTAAGATTTGGAGGGTGAGGGAAGAGTCAAGAGAATGAAAAATTGCGGAAATCCTGGACATAAAAGAGGCCCATTAGAATCTGCATATGAACTCTCGGCCAAGCCCCCTGACTCCGGCGCACACGTGGGGAAGACTGTAAACTGCCCAGCGAAAGCCACAGCTCGGAGGCTGAGCGAGTACAGATGCTTCGGCTCTGCCCACACAGGTGGGAAAGAGCTGGGACTTCACGTCTCTCCACATTAGAGGAACTTGGCTATTATTTTTTCAAATATTTTTCTCCTCCATTCTTTTCTTCCTATTTGTCAGGGACTCCAACTTGTTGTATGTACTACAGGCTCGTGAGGCTTTGTTATTTCCCACCCCAGTTTTTTTTTTTTGTTTTTTTTTTTTTACTCTCCATTTTTCAGACTAGATCATTTCTCTTGCTATATATTCATATCCCATGACTCTTCTGCCAATTCACATTTGCTCTTAAAGCCCATATTCAATGAATTTTCTATTTCAGATATTATACTTTTCAATTCTAGAATTTCCATTTATTTAAATATAGTTTCCATTTCTTTGCTGAGATTCCCCATCTGTTCACTCATTACGACCATTTTTTCCTAAGTACTTGGGCATATTTATAATAGTTTCTTTAAAGTCCTTATCTGCTAATTACAATATCTGGATCGTACCAGGTCTATTTTAACAGACTAATTTTTTTCTTGAATATGAGTCAGATTCTCCTTTTCCTTCATGTATCTATTAGTTTTTTATTACACACAGGGCCTTGTAGAGCATATGTTGTGGGATTCTGGCTTTTGTTATCTTCTATCAATTTTTTTTACTTTTTTTCATTTGGCAGTTAGATTATTAGTTGATGACCTTGAACTTGTGGAGGCTTGGTTAGAGAGCAAATACTAATCACCAACAACAGGTTGCAAAAGGGATCTTTATAAATCCTACAAACATTAAAATGATAGCCTGGCCGATGTGGCTAAGTGGAATGAGCATTGTCCCATGGACTGAGAGGTCCGGGTTCAATTCCCAGTCAGGGCACATGCCCGGGTTTCAGACTTGGTCCCTAGTAGGGGTTGTGCATGAGGCAGCCGATCGATGTTTCTCTCTCACATAGATGGTTCTATCATTCCCTTTCTCTCTAAAAAAAATCAATAAAAACATATTTAAAAAAAGATAAAAGGGATTCTGAACAATTTTATGTCAATAAATTCTATAACAGATGAAATTTAAAAATCCCCAGTGTTGCTCTGAGACAAAAAATTTTTTAAAAAATCCCAAATAGAAAACCTTCCCACAGAAAAACTTCAGGTCCTGTGATTTCACTAGGGAATTTCTTTAAAACATTTAAGAAATAAATAATACAATTTTTACATAAGCTCTTTCAGAAAATAAATGAATATGGTGAGGCTATAGTATAAAAAGAAAATAAATGAGAGACTCTATATGATCACATCAATTAATTTCAAGAGATACTAAAAAGTTCTCCAGGATGAAGAAAAATATCAGAATAAACTTAATATGAAGCAATGAAAACTATCAGAAATGGTAATTATGAGGGTAGATATTAAAGGGTAGATATTAAAAGATTAAGAAAAACATTTGAGCCCTGGCCAGTGTGGCTCAGTTGGTTGGAGTATAATCCCATACAATGAAAAGTTATAGGTTTGATTCCGGCCAGGGCACATACCCAGGTTGTGGGTTCGATCCCCTAGTCTTTTGGGAGCCAACCAATCGATGTTTCTCTCTCTCTCTCCCTCTCCCTTCCTCTCTCTTTAAAATCAATAAAAACATATCCTCGGGTGAGGATTAAAAAAAAAAAAAAGAAAAACATTTGACAAAATTCAATACCCATTTTTAAAACTTTCAGCAAACTAAAAACATAAGCAAATCTTTTCAATCTTATGAAGGACCCTACAAACTAAGATCTTACATACAGCTAATATCATACTTAATTGTGAAAGATTAAATGCTTTCCTGCTAAGATCAGGAACAAGGATGTCAGCTCTCATTATGTCTATCCAATATTGTACTGGAAGTGATAACTCAGTGCAATAAATCAAGTTGAAATAAGAGGCATACCTATTGGAAAAAAATAAGCATCATCCTTGTTACTGTGGGTAATTTTTTTTTAGATTAAATAATCCTAGGACTCTGCGAAACAACTGCTAAGAACTAGTAAGTGAATTTAGCAAGTTTGCTGGATAAAAAGACAATATATCAAAACAAATTATACTTCTATTAGTCACAAATAATTTAAAAATAAAAAATTTAAATCACATGTATAGTAGATCGAAGTGCATAGAATACATAGGAATAAATTTAATAAAATCAGTACGAGACCTCTATTCTGAAACCTGTAAAACATTGTTGAGAGTAATTAAAGAAGACTTCAATAAAGAAATATACCTTGTTTATGGACTAGAAGACTCAATATTGTTAATATGTCAACTATCCTCAAATTTATCTAGACATTGAAATAAAATCACAATTAAAGTTCTAATGCGCCCTTAAAATGGCTTATTTTATTTATTTATTTATTTTTATTAATTTATTTTTGTTACAGATGTTTCTCCTTTTTCCCCCATTGACACCCTCCTCCCCCTCCCTCCCTGCCCCGTCCCCAGTTTTGTTGTCCATGTCCATTGGTTATGTGTACATGCGTACAAGTTCTATGGTTCATCGCTCCCCTCCCCTACCCCCTCTTCTGGCAATTGTCAGTCTGTACCCTACTTCCACGACTCTGGGACTACCCTGTTCCTCAGACTGTTATGTTCATTATATTCCAGAAATAAGTGAGATCATATGATATTTGTCTTTCTCTGCTTGGCTTGTTTCGCTTAGGATAATACTCTTGAGGTCCCTCCATGTCGTCTAAAAGGGTAAGAGATCTTTCTTTCTTACAGCTGCATAGTACTCCATTGTGTATATGTACCACAGCTTTTTTATCCATAAAATGGCTAATTTTAAAAGACTGACAACATCAAATGTTGGTGAGGATGTGGAATAATTGGAACTCTTTTTCATTGAAACTGGTATATTGAAAAATGGTATAACCACTTTAAAAAACAGTTTGACAGTTTCTTATAAGGTCTATGTTTATACATATATCCTATGACCCAACAGTTCCACTTCATAAAAATATGTTTACAAAGATATTTATACAAAAATAGCTGCTTTACTTATAATAATAAAAAAACGGGTAATAACTCAAATGTTTATTAACAAGAAAATGGCTAAATAATGTGGTACACTCATACCATGGAATAGGACTCAGCAATGACTGATACACACAATGACATGGGTGAATCTCAAAAACAATCAAGTGAAGGAAAGGCATTAAACACAATACATACTGTATGATTTTCTTTGTAAGATGTTCAAAACAGGCAAAAATAGTATGTAACAGAAATCAGAACAGTGGTTGTCTATAGTGGGATAAGGGGTTTGGGGAAATTTCTGGGTGGTGTATACACACACGTATCTCTATTTCTATATGCAAACACACATACATTGTATATCTTATGTTGTGTATATTGTTTAGCTTGTTTGGGGTGTTTGTTACAAAAGTCTCTGCATCTGTCAAAATACAGAAAACTGTATAATAATATATGTGTATTTTATTTTAGGTAAATTATACCTCAATTGAAAAAATGTTGCTTTTTAAAACATGATTTCTCATCAGTTGGCTACCAGTTTTGGTCTAACCAAGTACAGTGAAAGCCTTCTTATCAACAGTCAGGACAGCTCTTCAGCTAATTAATTAAAAGAGTTTACTAAAAATCATTTAAAATAAGGATGCTAATCTTTTGATGTATAGCCAAAGCCCTTTTTTCTTTGATTTGCGTTCTGCATTGTCATTCTCCTATAAACCATCTCCGTGACATATCATCTGTGAGTTCTCATTTAAATTTCTTTAAAAAGAAGTAAGAAACTAAATTCATTTCTGAAGCAATCTAAATGCAAAGTTCTTCTGGGTTTTTATTATTTTGCCACATTCTAAGTTTTGTGTGCCCTACAACTTATTTGAAAGATTATTTTGTGACTCCTTTCATTCGGATTGCCAAAGCACTCAACTTTGTTTTAATAGCAGAGGAGTGACAACTCTCTTTTTCCCTTTCTTATTTCATTGGTTTACATGATATCTAATTTAATTACATTATCACAGTAACCACAAAATCTTGCATTTAGGCACTGCTGAGATCACTTCTCATTAAAATCCAAGATAAAAGGCCTCCTTCCACACAACAAGATGGAATAAAGTCACAGGAAAGGGAAGAAAGCTTTGTTTTTAAATCTATAAACCTCTAAAAGGGCCCCTCACATCCCTTGCTCTCTGCAAACTTCTACACCAACGCTGTAATCGCAGGGCAGCTGCGGCAATCCTCTCTACCCTTTCCTGTCTACGTTCTTTCTTTTCTCTGAAACGAGAAGGCAAATGTTGGGGTAGAGGTCTTTACAACCATTATTTCTAAGTGACCAATTAACATATGAAATGGTACTTTTTAAATTTTCTGGAGAAGGCAGATGAAAACCATGATACAATGGCACTACGTGGCAATCAGAAGCGAACAGGTGGTCAGGAAGGCCCTCCATGCTCTGCTGGTGGAAATGTGAATCGGTTCCGCCCCTCTGAAACCGGTGTGGCATCACCTAATAAAACGGGAAATAGGTGAATGCCAGCACTTCCTCTCCTAGGCATGTGCCCTGGTCATGTGTGCTTGTGTGTACAATGACACACATACATGAGTGTTCGTGCAGCAGGATCTGTAATTGTCCCAAAGCGGAAACAAACCCACTGCTTCCCACAGCAGAGTGGATGAATAGCAGGTGCACACAGCAGAATACTAAGCAGCCATGGAACTGTATATACTAGTTACACACAACCAAACGGACGGACCCTACAAACACTATCATGTAAAAAAAGAAAGTGACAAAACAATACATACAGTATGATACTTTCATATAAAGTTCAAAACAGGCAAAGCCAAACTACATTTACAGGATGCAGATAGGTGATACAACAAAGATAAAAGCAAGAAAATCACTTCCACAGAGGCCAGGAGAGTAGTTACATCTGGAGGGAGGGAGAGGCCTGTGCCCAGGACGGGCTACTTGGACTGGGAGCTTCTAGGGCACCAGTGATTCTCTATTTCTTCATTTAAGTGGTGTTTGCTTTGCGGCCATACCACCACTGTACGTAGATGTGTTTATATGATTTTCTGTTTTATTCACATCAAAAAGTTTTACAATACAGAGTGTTTGACATAATTCATTTTATTTTCTCCTCTCCGTCTTCCCACCCCACCCAGTTCTGTGTTTGGGAATCACTTTCACATGTATGATTAATCCTTGCAGGCATGAAGATTCTGATCACTAATTTTCTTAGACTTTTTGGTTAACGATAAGAATGAAGTGTCCTGGCAGGTTTGGCTCAGGGGTTAGAGCGTTGGCCCACGGACCAGAGAGTCCCAGGTTCGGTTCCCGCTAAGGGCACGTACCTCGGTTGCAGTTTGTCCCCGGCCCTGGTTGGGGTCGTGTGGGTGGCAGCCAGTCGATGTCTCTCTCTCACATCGACATTTCTCTCTCTCTCTTCCCCCCTCTCTCCCTCCCACTCTATCTGAAGATACATGCAAAAATGTTCTCAGGTGAGGATAAAAAAAAAAAAAGAATGAAGTAAAGCTAGGAAGGAACAGGGACAGCGGCCTTCAATGGCAGCCACAGGGAAGGAATAGGAAAGTGGACTAACATCCATCAGTATACAGTTGAGCACATGCAGTCACCTGAATTATGTAATAATGAGGAATGCCTGTAAGAAAGAACAGAAGACTGAGGAGACTGCATTCAGCAGGCATCATTTAAGATTAGATGGTGCACGTGGGCACTTGAACGTGCGTGCACACACACACACACACACACACACACACACACAGCCACACTATTGGCAGATTTCAGGCTAGAGAAAGTGGCTTGGTGAGCCCTCATCAGCCTGGTCTAGCCAGGTATCCTCAGACCACACCCCGTCAATGCCTCTCATCTCCAGCTCTCTCAGGTGACGCCAGACTGTGGGAAAAGTACAAGAAACATGCATCCACGTTTATAATGTGAACACAAGAGCCATAACAAACCCTTGTTCTTTGGATGCTTCTCTTTTCCTGGGCTGACGGCACTGCTACCTAAGTTTTATTAGCCAAGCAGAATCATAGGGGATGCTAATTAGGGTTATTTCTTAGAGATTTTACTCTTACGAAGTTTATTTCCTGGGCTTGGTTGCCTTTCAAGGACTGAGGAAACTATATTGCTGCATGTGTATCTACTAAATACCTCAAGAAACAGAGACTAATTTTAACAGGCATAATGCCCCAAACGGGAAAGAGCCTAAATCCACCAATAATAGAACAGGTCAATAAATCGTGTGTATTCAGATAATGAAAGAGACTCGACCCTAACTAACTGTTCATTTCAACTATAGATTATTACATTATCAGACAAGTCTCTTGTATTATTCAAAAGTTCTGATACCAGATTTATGTGTATAATTAAAAAGGAAGTGATCATGAAAGGGCCCCCCACCGCTTTCCCAAACAGTGTAGTGGTCCTTTGATTCCTGTGTTAATGACATGACAGATAGGCCCCAAGAATGCTCACAGCTGTCTCACACCACAAGGACAGCTGTTCCGCTCAGAATTCCAGTGATGGTCAGACAGAAACCAGAAAGTCACACAACGTGATGCTCCCGGCACAGGAGAAGGGAAGGGGGACCAGTGTGCTCTCTCACCTCTGCCAGCTGCTTGGACGCGGCACTGTGGGAACTGCTTCACACAGAGCTAACCTCTACCACCAGTGGGTTGGTCACCTTGCACCTAGGGCTAGCAATTCTTGATGATCAGTTTAAATAAAGTATAAACCATTTTCCTTTTAAAATTTAATAAAAGATGATACAAAATATAGCATATTAATAAAACAAATACTCGTGAAGCCACCCTTCAATATATGAAATAGAACTTAGAGATGCAGTTGAGGGCCTCGGGGTGGTCCTGCAGTCCCAGCCTACTGCCTGCCTACCACGGGTAACTACCACTCTGAGATTTCACAGTCGTTACCTTTTCATAAATACGCTTGTGTCCCTACGTAAGAGCTTCTTTCATTTTCCTGTTTTCATTAAATTCTAGGACACAACACACTCCTGGTTTTCCTCCTACCTCTCAGGTTATTCCTGCTGTTTCCTTTGAAGATTTCCTTCTTCTCCCTGACTTTCAAATGTTGCTGGATCCAAGGCCCGGTCCTTAGACGTTCTTTCTATCTAACTAATGGATGATGCCTGAGGATGATGATCCCAGAAAGCCTCATGGTTCTAAATGCCACCGACAGACGCCTATGCACCTGTCCTCTGACCGGAACTCCTCCATCCAACTGCAGTCAACATACTCACTTGGATAGCTAATGAGCATCTCAAAATGAACTCATCCAAAACCAAGCCTTTGATATTCTTCTCCAAAATCTTTTTTTCCTTCTCCACAAATAAATGGAAACTCTATTATTTCTTTAACCATTGCCTTCCCCCGCCCCCTTTTTTTTTCCTTCTGCAAGATTGGATATGTTGGAAAGTGTCATATTCTGTCCCGTGCATCTCAACCTCTCAGTCCTCCGTATGAAAATTATCTACACAAAAGAAAAGGCCTGGTTTTCCTTCAATTTGCTTAACTCAGACCTACCTTTCAGTTTACAAATTCTCCCTTTAGCAGTGGAATCTTCTCTGCTACTCAATCCTTTCATTTCAACTTCAGTCATTATTTCATTTTAAAAAATTCTATTTACTTCTTTTAAAAATGTATGTTTATTTTTGCAGTTTCTTTTTCCTTCTAGATGTTTTAAATAACTTTTGATATCTTTGAATGTACCAAACATTAATTTTATATTATGTATCACAAAATCTAATACTGAAGACTTTGAGGGTGTGGGTCTATCATTTGTTTTTTCTGTTGACTTGCAATAATGCTGGCTTATTTCCTGTCGTTCTCTGTGATTTGAGATTGAGTTTATATTTCCTGGCGTTCTATCTGTGAAGTGTCCTTTGAGGCCTAGATTGAGGGTACCTTTCTCCAGAGATGATTTTTGTCTGCTTTTGATAGAAATGAATCCTTTTAAAACTACAATTATGAGCAACACAAACTGTCCCAATAGTGTAGATTCAGGTACTAAACCAATGTGAATGGTAGCCAGTGGCTATTAACTTTCAGAACCTTAATAAAACAAACAAATTCGTGCATAGCCAAGACTGAAAATGGTAATTTTCCTTATGGTCTGCCTCTTCAATTTTTGTTTTGCCTTGTTGTTGTTTTTTTTTTTTTTAGTTCACTGTTTGTAAGGAGTATTGTCTTTCAGGGATCCTGGCATTACGTGAGGTAGACTCTGATTCAACTCCCCATGATTCACTGGCCCAAAGCTCTTTACCCGTCCTCTAGGCTATGGTGATCAATACAGTCTCCCACATGCTGGTAGTTTCCAAGCTTATCTCTCTGAGGGAAAAGATTAGCATGCATCAGCCTCACCTGGAGCATTTTCTAAAACACAGATTGCTGAGCCTTTCCCCCTGAGTTTCTGATTTAGGAGACCCGAGTTTGGGCTCAAGAATTTGTATTTCTGGCAAGTTCCCAGGTGATGCTGATGGGATTGGTCTGGGAAGCACACTTTGAGAACTACTCCTCTAGACCAAGGGTCAGTAAAGGGTTGGATAAGTAAAATTTTTGACTTTGTGTACACCATGGCCTTTGTCAAAATCTTCACTCTGTTCTAGCACAACAGCAGCCCTAGGGAACACATGAACAAATGTGTGTGGTTGGGTTCCAATTAAACTTCTGTTGATGAAAATATTCATCTGGCCAGGTTTGACCAGGGACCATAATTTGTTAACCCCTAGTGTAGATAGATGTTCCTTTTCTGATCCTGGCCACAAGAGGTTACTTTTGTTTTCCTGCAGACACATCCAGTCAATTGAAAAGGGTTTAAAAGTATTTTAATGAAAAAATGTTTGATGTTGCATAGCAAAAAATCTTTCAGGATCTTTATCTCACCATATTGCCAGAAACTGAAGTTCAGCATTTAAAATTTTACCCATTGAAATAATTTAGGACAAGACTTTTCTAGCAGATCTGATTTTTCCTACAAGTCCATTCTCTTTAGGAGGACAGGAAAAGTTCACGATTAGCCCTAGAACCTCTTTCCACGCTCTGCCCCTACAGAACATACCTTCCCTCCTACTTTACTCAGTTACCTCAAAGGCCCTGAACTTACCTTTCTGTCTCGTTCCCTCATGTCTTTGTACATATTTTTCCATTTTCAAGGTTGCCCTTCCTTTCCCACAGTAAATTTGATAAACACCTGCTTCTCATTTAACTATCCTTAAAAGCTCCTCCTCAGAAAACTATCTGGCTCATTTTACAAAGCCAACATTACCCTATAACAAAACCAGGCAAGGACAACACAGAAAAAGGAATTTACAAGCCAATATCTCTGATGAACATAGGTGCAAAAATCTTAAGAAAAACACGAGCACCTCAGATACAGTCGTCCCTCGCCACTTTGCACTTCGACTTTCGCGGCTTCACTCTATCATGGATTTTTCAAATATATTCATTGAAAAGTTGATCGAGACAGTGAAAATGATACAGCGCATGCTCGGTTGTCTGAGTCAATTATACACCCCTGTATTATAATTACAATTAAAATTACTGTACGTATGGACTGTAGGCCTATGTATTCGAGCACCCCAGGAATCCTTCAACGCCAGGTGCAACCGCTAGAGTCTGGAACAGATGAACCGCGATAAATGAGGGACGACTGCACAATCATACATTAAAAAGATAATACATCACAATCAAGTGGAGTTTATTCCAAGGATGCAAAGATGGTTCAATATACACAAACCAATAAAATGATATACCACATTAACAAAATTAAAGATAAAAATCATATGATCATACCAATAGATTCAGAAAAAAAGCATTTTTCAAGATATAACATCCATTTATAATTAGCACAATAAAATGGGTATAGAGAAATGTACCTCAAAATAATAAAGGCTGTATATGACAAACTCTCAGCTAACATCATACTCAATGGTGAAAAACTGAAAGCTTTTCCTCCAAGATCAAGAATAAGACAAGGATGTCCACTTTCACCACTGTTATTCAACATAGTACTGGAAGGCCTAGTCAGAGCAATTAGGCAAGAGAAAGAAATAAAAGGCATCAAATTGGGAATAAAAGTAAAACTGTCACTATTTGCAGATAACATGATTTTATATAAGAAACCCCTAAAGACTCCATCAAAAGACTATTAGAAACAATAAACAAATACAGTAAAGTTGCAGGATACAAATCAATGTACAAAAATCTTTTGCATTCCTATATATTACCAATAAAATATCAGAAGAAAAAAAAAGAACAATTACATTTGCAATTGCAACAAAAAGGATAAAATACCTAGGAATAAACTTAACAAGGAAGTGAAGAACCTATACCCTAAAACTATAAGATATTGCTGAAAGAAATTGAAGACACAAAGAAGTAAAAAGAGGGACTTCCGGTCAAGATGGCGGCGTAGGTAAACGCCCTCCCACAACCACGTCAAAGTTACAACTAAACTACAGAACAACCATCATTCAAAACCGCCTGAAATCAAGCTGAATGGAGGTCCTACAACTACGAAATTAAAGAAGAAGCCACATCGAGACTCGTAGGAGGGGCGGAGGCGCGACGGGCTGGTCCCACACCCACGTGTGGCGGATAAAAATCAGGAGGATACCTCAGCTGGGAAGGTCCTCCCTGAGGACTGAGGGGTTCCCGTCCCACACCAGGCGCCCAGCTCAGGGTTCCAGTGCCAGGAAGAGAATCCCCATCACTTCTGGCTGGAAAAACCAGCGGGAACTGAGGCTGAGGCGGCTGGAGCCCCCGGCAGCTCCTCTTAAAGGGCCCGCGCACGCACTTACTTGGATTCCCACCCTCCAGGCTCCAGCGTGTGGGAAGGAGCCTGAAAGGCACCAGAGTCATATGGGGAAGAACTGAGCTGCTTGGCATTGGAACAAGGGCTGGAGAGGCAGCTTTCTCCTGGACAGACGTGTTATCAGAGGCTTTTGTTCCTTTGGTGAGCCCTCCCCTGGGCTGGCAGAAGCCGCCATATCTGGGACTCCAGCTACCTGGCTCACACTGTTTGCCCCGCCCTGGTGATTCCCTGAGGCCCCGCCCCACGCAACTTCCAGGCCCACCCAAGCTGTTGCCAGTTGCTTTACCATAGGATTGGCCTGTCTTGGAGCCTGCTTCAGCTTTTCCTAAATTCTTTCAAACAAGCAGCATCTGGTCTCAGCTAGCCCCATACCTCTCGCTAAGTAATACATAGAAACAAACACAGGGAGGCAGCCAAAATGAGGAGACAAAGAAACAGGTCCCAAATGAAAGAACAGAACAAAACTCAAAGAAAAGAACTAAGTGAAATAGAGTTAAGCAGCCTAACAGATGCTGAGTTCAAAATACTGCTTATAAGGATGCTCAATGGACTTAGTGAGAACCTCAGTGAACTTAGAGAGGGCCTCAAGAGCATAAAAAAGGACCAGTCAGAAATGAAGGAGACACTAACTGAAATAAAGAATAATTTACACAGATTCAATAGTAGAGTAGGTAAAGCCAAGAAGCAAACCATCGATTTGGAATATAAGGAAGCAAAAAACACCCAATCAGAACAGCAAAAAGAAAACAGAATCCAAAAAAATGAGGATAATGTAAGGAGCCTCTGGGACAACTTCAAGCGTGCCAACATTCGCATCTTGGGGGCGCCAGAAGGAGAAGAGAGAGAACAAGAAATCGAAAACCTATTTGAAACAATAATGGCAGAAAACTTCCCTAACTTGGTGAAGGAAACAGACATACATACAAGTCCAGGAAGCACAGAGAGTCCCAAACAAGATGAACCCCAAGAGGCCCACACCAAGACACATCATCATCAAAATGCAAAAGGTTCAAGACAAAGAGAGAATCTTAAAAGCAGCAAGAGAAATGAAGTTAGTTGCCTACAAGGGAGTTCCCATCAGACTGTCAGCTGATTTCTCAAAAGAAACTTTGCAGGCCAGAAAGGAGTGGCAAGAAATATTCAGAGTGATGAAAAGCAAGAACCTACAACCAAGATTACTCTATCCTGCAAAACTGTCATTTAGAATCGATGGCCATATAAAGAGTTTTCCAGACAAGGAAAAGCTAAAGGAGTTCATCACCACCAAACCATTATTATATGAAATGTTGAAGGGTCTTCTTGAAGAAAAAGATAAAAAAATGAACAAACAAAATGGCAATAAATACATATCTATCAACAATTGAATCTACAAACAAAATAAACAAGCAGAATAGAAACATTCTCATAGATACAGATAATTTTTGTTGGGTACCAGATGGGTGGGGGCTGGGGGGAGGAGTGAAAAAGGTGAAGGGATTAAGAAGTTCAAATTGGTTGTTAGACTGACAAACCTCAAAGGGAAGGGGGGTTGGGGGGTGGGAAGAAATAAACCAAAGAACTTACATGTATTTATGCATAACTAATGGACACAGACAACAGTGTGGGGAAAAGCAGGAGGGGGGCAGGAATGGGGAGGAGGGGGGCAATGGGGAAAAATGAGGAACATCTGTAATACATTCAACAATAAAGATAAGTTAAAAAAAAAAAAGAAGTAAAAAGTTATTCCATGTTCATGGATTAGAAGAATTAACATAGTTAAAATGGCTATATTACCTAAGGCAATATACAGATTTAATGCAATCCCCACCAGAATCCCAAGGACATTTTCAAAGAAATAGAACAAATTTGTATAGAACCACAAAAGGCCCCGAATAGCCAAAGCAATCCTGGGGGAAAAGAAAAAAGCCAGAGGTATCACACTCCCTGACTTCAAAGTATACTACAAAGTTACAATAATCAAAATAGTATTGTATTGGCAGAAAAAAAGAGACACACAGACCAATGGAACAGAATTAAAAGCCCTGAACTAAACCCACACATACATGAGCAACTAATTTTTGACAAACGAGCCAAAATCATACAATGGAGAAAGGAAAGCCTCTTCAGTAAATGGTGTTGGGAAAATTGGAAAGCCACATGCAAAAGAATGAAACTAGATTGCTATCTGATAATGGTACACAAAAATGAATTCACAGCAGACCAAAGACTTTTATATAAGACCTGAAACACTAAGATACATAGAAGAAAACATAGGTACAAAGTTTATAAACCTTGGTCTCAGAGGGTTTTTTGTGAACATAACCCTAAAGGCAAGAGAAGTAAAAGCAAAAATAAATTAATGCAACTACATCAAATTAAAAAGTTTCTACATAGCAAAAGAAACCATCAACAAAACAAAAGGCAACCAGCCAAATGGGAGAAGATATATGCAAATGATACCTCCAATAAGGGGCTAATATCCAAAATATATAAAGAACTCATACAACTGAACAATAAAAATCAAACAATCCAATTAAAAATGGGCAGAGGACCTGAACAGACACTTCTCCCAAGAAGATATATAGATGGCCAACAGACATATGAAAAGATGCTCAACTTCACTAGCTATAAGGGAAAAGCAAATAAAAATCACAGTGAGGTACCACTGCACACCTGTTAAAATGGTTATTATCACTAAGACAAGAAATAACAAGTGTTGGAGAGGATGTGGAGAAAAGGGAATCCTCGTTCACTGCTGGTGGGAATGTAAACTGGTATAGCTACTATGGAAAACAGTATGGACGTTACTCAATAAATTAAGAATAGAGCTATCATGACCTAGCAATCTTCTTCTTCTACCACTCAAAAGTCAAAAACACTTATTTGTAAAGATGTATGTACCATTACATTCATTGCGGCATCATTCACAATAGCCACAACATGGCCACAATCTAAGTGTCCTTTAACAGATGACTGGATAAAGAAGATGTGGTACATATATGCAATGAATACTACTCAGCCATAAAAAATGTCAAAATGTTGCCATTTGTGACAACATGTATGGATCTTGAGAGTATCATGCTAAGTGAAATAAGGTGGAAAAGGACAAAAATCATATGATATGTGGGATATAAAACAGAAAGCAACAAACGAGCAAAGAAAACAGATAAACTCATAGACACAGACAACAGTGTGGTAGTTACCAGGGAGTGGGGGGTGGATGAAGAGGGTGATGGAAAGAGACAAAGAGACTAGACTTTTGAGTAGTAAGCACACAATGCAATATACAAATGATGGATTATAGAAATGTGTATCTGAAACTTATATAATGTTATCAACCAATCCCACCCCGATAAGTTTAATTTAAAAAAAGCTCCTCCTCTGTGAACCTCTTTTCTCCCAAAGCTGCTACTCTGTCCTGAGCTCCCTTTAATTGTGCCTATTATTGTGTCTGTTGTACTCCTTTGCTATTGCTAGTTTTCAAGACTGTCTCCTTGCTTTGAGCAACTTGTGGTGGGATCTTTAAATGCCCAGTGCCTGGTACATGCTTTTTTACTCAATAAATGTATTTATTACTTTAAAAAAAATTGAAAAAATAGCTAAGTAAATGAATGAGTTTTTAGGAAATGGGATTTTAAATAAACCACTTGTTTAAACCTTTGAGTTTTAATCTTATCTCAGTAATCACTAGCTAAATGAGAACCTCCTAAACCCAGTCCTATTCTTCTCAGTTAGTCAAACCGACATCAAGTCCCGGTGAAACACCCAGGGCTCCAGCCACTCGTGCCTCACACCCAGCCTACGTCAGGGAGCCCACTGATTGTCTCTAAAATAAAACAGAGAACACAGTGTTTGTTTCTCTTTTATTGTGACCCATTGCAAGGTCAAAAGATTCACAGAAATATAGAAACTACAAACCGGGTACATTTCCTTTATCCACTCAAAAAGACATCAAAGACAAAAGACTAGAATTTTCCACTATGATAATATATTTCATAGTCTTTATTCTGAAAATACTGTTGACATTTTGGAGAGGATAGAAAGCCCTGCATTAAACGTGTTCACATACATTTATGACATTCTAAGCAAAAAAGAAAAAGAAAGAAAAACAAAATGAAAAGAAACTCTATATTGCCCAGAAAAATCATTTTAAGCCTCATTTCAAAGCATCTAATGAGAACACATTCAACAACCATCACAGGATCACTCAAGGTAATGCTTTTTCTGGTTGTTTTCTCTTTTTTTTTTTTTTTGAGATTAATGCTTTGAGGCTGGATATGATATTTCTACAGATTTCTACAAATATACCAGGTTATGTTGCATCAGGCTTTCTGGATTAGTCAACATCTTAAAGAATAAGTGCAAGTCCCCCCACCCCCCAACCCAAGCTAAAGCATGTTATAGTGCGGTATTTCAGATTCAAACAATGCAATGTTAAAAAAAAAATCAAGTATACACTTCTGAGACTATTTGACAACCAAACTGTAACACTCCAAAGATATTACAATTTTGAACTGAAATGGCACCATCTATATCATCGATGGCTCTCCCTTCTTTAGTCTTTTTTTTTTAACTATTTAAAATATAGTGTGACATATATAAAAATTAAATTTTTGCTTATTCACTCAAGCTACTATTACTATACATACTGTCTTATAAATTAGTTTTGGATTAAAAACCAGTTAAAATATTATGATTTAAGATATTTTTCAGTGGAGGGGAAATGAATATGAAAACAATACAGTTTGATGTGTAAGAAGAATTATAGTTTATTAATAGTAAACAGCTTTTTTTCCCTTATACAAACTTTATTTCCTTCGAATTAAATTAGTAATCCATTTAGTGACAGAAAAAATACCCTTGGTGAGTACTGACTAGTTTTTCTAACTGATTTGGATGGAAAGCAAAAATACTGCCACATCAGAAACATGTTGACATAATCGGAAACAACAGTTGTTTACATTTTTGGGGAGTCATTATAAATAAGTGAATGGTATTTGAATGTAAAGCTAGTTTTTGTTTCCTACAGCTAGTCTCATTTTAGCAATATTGGGACTTACAGAAAGTGAAACTCAAACTTTAGTATACCTGTTAAAGACCAAAAAAATAGCTATGTCCACACTGGGGAAGAATAAATAGCAAACTCACAAGCCAGGGTTTTGTACCTAGCTCTACTGGGAAAGATAATCACTCTTTAGCGTAAAAAGGCTCCCTGCTTTCTTGATTATAAATCCAGACACAGGAAAGGTTATTTGAGCCTGAGTCCCTACTAAGAATTAATTGTAAAGATGTGTGAAATCAAAACATATATTCATTTACATAGATATTTTCTTAACTGAAAGGTGTCAATCTTTAAACAAAGAAATGCTTATTTCTGACAAGTGTAAACAGAATCTTAATGAAAAGATTTTATAATTTTTCTTAACTCATACATTAACCAGTAATAGATCTTTGCAGTAGCATAAGAACTATTCAAAAAATAACATGCATATAACCAAAAAAAAACCTATTCTAAAGCCCAAAGCAAAGCAAAAAAAAAAAAGATTGTCTATTTATATCTCATTAACATTCTATTAACGTGACTACCCCCCAATCTCAGAAATATAATTTCATAATTATCCAAATTAACAAAAATAATTAAATGATCTGTAGATTTTTAAAAAATAACTTCACTCCATTAATTACATTGGTGGCTTTCATGTGGATAATACTAAGATCAGCTCCAAATTTCATTAAAATATATCCAGACTCGTCACTATCCATGAAGATAAAGCTAACACAATGTTAACATAAAACTCAACTAAAAGATTTAGCACTCAACAGAACATATCTGTAGAATAATGGATAATTAACTTCTGTGAGCTGGCCAGGGGACTGCTGCTTCCACGTGAAAATTTCACAGAAGGCTTTCTCCTCTCTAGTCCCTAAGTCACCCACCGGATAGCAAGTGGCCCACCTGTGGGAAGCCTGAGTCAGGCAGAGCCACGGTGGGGACAACATGCTCTCTCCGTGGCCTGGAGGAAGGCCCTGATGTCAGAAATGATCTAGAAAGAAACTGCATGGTGTCGTGTGCATGCATCTGAGAGGGAGAGAGCCTGGCTGCCAGGCTTCCGCAGGGGTGACATCACTTCCGTTCTGGCTGTCATCAGCAGAGGTGCACAGGCCTAGCTCGCCAGAAAAGAACCCAGCTGCCTTCACTTTAGGGCATCGCCAAGTGGCAGGAATTAAGAGCTCAAAATAATTGATTCAGTTTTGTTGTTTTTTTGTTGTTGTTTTTTATTCCACAGTAAAAACACTTAAAAAAGAGAGAGAGAGAAATAAGCCTTTGAACTTAAAAACAAAAAGGTCTGTGGCTTTTAAAATCTTTAACTTTTAAGAAAAAAACAGCTCACCTGGGAATAAACAGCAACTGCGCTTATGCTATGCAGGATGCAAACAGGACACAAATACACACACTCGAGTACACGCATAGACATGTGACAGTTAAAACCTTTCCGAGAGATCACCCAGCCCCCATCTACCATTCCTCTCCGCCCTGCCGACGGATCTGAGCGGACCTGAGCTGGGGCAGGAGGGTTAGGAGGAGGCAGCAGACATGTTGGGGGTCCAGCCCATCTGATAGGCTCTCTCCAGGGTCCTCTTGCAGTCCTGGAGGACGGTGCTGAAGGTGATGTGGGGGTACTGCTGCACCAGCTGCTCCACCGTCACTTCATTGACCTGGAACCAGAGAAGAGTCACTGTCATGCACGTGGACCACCGACGCCAGCAGCCGCCCTGCTCGGCGCCCTCACCGGCGGGCGCGGACCCTCCCCGCACTCCCTGTAAGCGGTGCGCGGACGAGCCTAGTGAGGAGACACACGTCCCTTTCTGTCCGACCGCCCTGGTTTGCTAAATACTACATTTGCCCTTACGGACTTTTTAAAAGACATATGATATCAATAAATCAAATGTGTTTTCTAGAAGCATAAATCACTGTGACTTGCCGAGATCCTAACGGCGTCCGTGGAAAACGTAGTGCTTGGGAGGTGAGGCTGCAGGAGGAGGGCGTTCGAACGTGCATTTGACTTTGTCATCAACCTGACAGGCTTTTCAGGACAAAGTTGTGGATTGGTGGAGAGGATACACTAGATTCTAGATAGAAGTGTTGGGGAAAATGTTTATTTTTCTTCCCTTTAAATGTTAAAGTATTGCAAACTTCAAGTCCCTTTGAGAAAAGGGCTGAAATGTGAGGAATCAATAATTAAAACATACATGGCTTGCAGGTCAGGGATGGCCCCACTAGACCTTAACCATCAAAGGTACCACCTTGATTCTTGATTAGACAAGGCAATCAGACAGGCCTAATTAAAACTAACACCTTTACAATTGCTGTGCTGTGAAGGGATTAATTTGTCAATTATTTTTAAGCTGATTGCAGTTCATATCACAGGAGTAGACAGCTTCCTTCATCCTTTAGATAAATAAATGATTAACCTAAGAACCACAACTTTTAGGTAGCTTTATTTAAAGTCTTTATTGAACACTTGGGCATTTTTAAATACATCAATATTTCATTTATACTAAGTAAGCTGGTCTGAAAGAAGGGCCTTGTGATACCCATGTCTGGGCTCCCTCTGCATGTGTGTCCATTGCTGGAAGAGGTCAAGACTACCAGGAAAGACCTAAAACAACATGCAATCCTCGCTGTTTGCCTTAGACGTATGACGACCATGACATTCAGTTGTCTGCACTGTTCTGAAATAATATGGTGTTTTCTGGGTGATTTGGAAAACTGTGTTATATATCATCTATTTTTTTAAATTTGAGAGTTGATGTTTCAGCATTGCATTGATGGTACCTAATCTTTGTTAGAATATCCCTCTGTTCAAAACCTGCTCGTATGTAAATCAACTTTTATTCTAAATTCAAATAGGACACGCAATTTATACTTTTTGTGACATAGATATGTATAATGTTTCATTTTCAAAAACAAGAAAAAAATAATTTTGAATAAAAAAGAACTGATATACAAATGAGAGTTGAGAATATGAATTGATGGTCTTAAGGAAATTTTGAAGCAATATAATTTTTTAAATTTAAATTTATGTTCTAAGTCTTGCCTGAGTTGAGGCAGCTTATAACAGTACATTCAGAAGGTCATGCATCATCTAGCCCTATCTCTATAGCATGTTTTTTTTTTCCTATCTCTTTTCCCTCTCCCCCCACCTCCCTCCTCTGAGGTTTGTCAGTCTGAACTGTACTTCTTTTTATGTCTCTGGGTCTATTTTGTTCATTATATTCCACAAATAAGTGAGATCATGTGGTATTGTCTTTCTCTGATTACTTATTTTGCTTAGCATAATACTCTCCAGGTCCCTCCATGTTGTCTCAAAGGATAAGAGATCTCTATTTCTTACAGCTGCATAGTATTCCATTGTGTATATGTACCACAGCTTTTTTATCCACCCATCTACTGATGGACACTTGGGCTGTTTCCAGATCTTAGCAATTGTAAATAGCGCTGCTATGAACATAGCAGTACATATATTCTTTCTGATTGGTGTTTCAAGCTTCTTAGTATATATTCCTAGAAGTGGGATCACTGGGTCAAATGGCAGTTCCATTTTTAATTTTTTTGAGGAAACACCATAGTGTTTTCCACAGTGGCTGCACCAGTCTGCATTCCCTCCAGCAGTGTACCAGAGTCCCCTTTTCTCCACACCCTCGCCAACACTTGTTGTTTGATGATTTGTTCTAGCATGTTTTTTATCCTATCCAGTCATCTGATCTAATTTCAAATTGCCAAGCTTCAGTTCTGTCTGGCTCAGGGACTCTGTGCATGTTCTCTTTACCTGGAATACTTTTTTTTTTTGTCCTCACCCGAGGACATTTTTGCATTTATCTTCAGATAGAGCAGGAGGGAGGGAGAGAGGGAGGAAGAGAGAGAGAGAGAAAGAAACATCGATGTGAGAGAGACACATCAACTGTTTGCCAGGGGCCGGGGACGAACCTCAACCGAGGTACGTGCCCTTAGCTGGAACCAAACCTGGGACTCTCTGGTCCGCGGGCCGACGCTCTAAGCGCTGAGTCTAACTGGCCAGGGCTGGAATACTTTTTAATACACTTCCCCTTTAAAACCACCTTCTCATGCCTATCTCCTACTCATTCTTTTTTCTAATTTTATTAAACTGTTTTGGCATATAATATTATATTAGTCTAGGTGTGTAACACAGTGACTTGACATTCACATACTTGACGATGTGATCACAAGTCTAGTAACCACCTGTTACCATGCAAAGTCATCACAATATGATCGACTATATCCCCCTTCACCTTTTTCACCCTACTCATTCTTGAGTTCTTAGCTTCAATGTCACTTCCCCCAGGTAATTCTGATCATTGTCCTATGCCTGCTCCCCTCCCCAAATGAGGTAAGGTTTCCAGGCTCCTCACTCTTCCAATATTGCCTACTTTTCCTGTATAGCACTTATATTATAAAGTTAGTTTAGAATTGCTTTGTTTAATGTCTATTTCTCTTGCTCCAATGTAAGATCCATACAAGCCATATCATTTTTGTACCTACGAGCCAGGCCTAGTTATTGGCGAATAAATGATAAAACAGTAACAAACTAAAAATGAAAAATAGAAACTCAAGAGCAAAGCAAAGCTAGACACCAATGTACTAATAATCACAAAGACTAGCAATTTCCTGAGGAACTCATATTCAGCTCAAGAACTCCCTCCCTCAGGAAGCCCTCCGTAAGCAAGCCTGTCTATCTGCCCACAGGGTTGGGTTAGGTGTCCCTTCTCTGTGCACTCGAGGCGGGCACCCTGGGAGCTTTGTCATGTATTTAAGCACTCTCTAATTGCACTGCCATCATCCCCTTGCTTGCCAGTCTTCTCCACCTGTGGAGCTGTGCACAGGCAGAGAAGAAACCTGGCGACTGTGTTCACACCGAGGACTTTAGAGTCAACCGGAAACAGGTTTGCAGCCTGGTTTCACTTCACTTCTTTAAGATTTGATTCCCTCAACTGAACGAACAGGATAAAAGTAGTTATATCATAGGACTGTTATAAAGGATTAACTGCAGTAACATTCCAACACTGTGACTGACTTGAAAAAGGCCCCCAAATGGTAGCTCTTGTTATAGCGGGCACGGTCATTGAGCACATGAGTTCATTAACAACCTGTTAGGACAACCGATTCTCTACAGTAATGCTCGATACGGATCCACTTCTGAGATATTTCAGAAATAAATCTTTGTAACATTAATTATAATGTTCAAAATAAAATAATCACAGGGCAAGAAGTAACCTTTAAAATATACTTCATATCCAAGAAGAATCTATTTTATCTTAAGGCTCTCTGGAGGAGATTCCAGAACTTTCCTCAATAACACATTCTCTGGAAATCCTCCCTTTTCTTTACCTGATGTTCCCCAGGCTACCGTTAGGTTACCTTCCCCCTTCCTGCCGTAAACAAATGGAAGGGTGCGGGTCTCACTAAGGGAGAGCTGACGTCACTTGGTCAGAGAGAATGCTCAGAAAATCCGTATCACATTGCAAAATAAACATGCACCAAGCCACTTAGCATTAAAGGAACAACTAATTGCAAAAAGATGAAAAAAGGATGGAGAAGAGAAAACGCTTAAACTCACCATAAAGATGGGACTGTCTTTTTTGATTCATCTTTTCTAAACTATACAAGGGCCTATAACAAGTTTTATACCAGGGTTGACAGGCAATTTGTCTTGGAGGTCCAATTTTTAAAAATAGAAAATATCTATATGTGATAACTGCTTTGCAGAGAGAGATACAAGTCACCTTAAGCAAACTTGATACCTGAAGATATGGATTTCAGGAGTATATAAATTAGAGAGTAATTGTTCACCTTAGGAGACTTTCATGGTAGGGTTAACCTATTTTGTCAGTTCTCTCAATGTGTTTTATATATCCTTTTGTTTAGCAAAATTCAATTTACCCATTTCCCTTGTATAAAGGAAGATACACTTAGAGTTGAGACTGTTAATTCTCCGGCTTTCACAGGTTATGGGCAAGAAGAGACAGTGCTTTGGCTTTGTACTGCTGCATGAAAAACGGTCCTGGAGTTCCTCTGTGGATAAATGTGTCTTTTAAGTAATCTTTTTGCTAACTGCGCTCTGTAAATTCTAGAAAACAAAGCAGTGGGGGAAATGCAAATATTCCATTTTAGAGCTTTGTTGGTTAGAAGTTATTCAGGGAAATACATATGGTCCCACCAGGGAAAGTTCCATCTTTTACTTCCAGTGTGACAAGTTTCATACCATAGTTATTTTCATTTACTCAGAAGTACAGATTATGTCCACCTCTTTGTACAGACTCTATAAGCATGCTGGCCTTAGGGAAGTTCAGTGGAAGACATCGGGAGGGTCCACATCATTTGGAATCCTTACGCCTACGTACAAAGTTTGCAGACATTTTGCCATGCACAGCTCCATTTGCTAGAATGAAAAGAACTGTTCTCTGTTCCAACTCATGAAATGTACGTAATATAAAAAAAGGAACAAAAACATACATTTTTTTAAAACTTCCCCATGATCCCTGGGTTTTGGTATTCAATTGCTTTGCCTCTTGCTGAAGCTATCAACGGCAGCACCTACATGACACGTGCAATTTGAAAAACGCCGTGTATCTTCCTGAAGAAATATGCAGCGGTATCATTTGAAGAAATTACTGTGATTAAAGGGAAAAAAAGAAACATGTACCACAGGGTTTTTCTTTAAATATAAGAAGTATTGGATTTTACAGTAATCTCCAAAGACTGCATAACCATACTTTACATTTTCAAAATTATTATAACTCTTTTTAAGGTAGTAGCAATTTGTCTGGTATTTTAATCTATTTTGAGTTAACATCTATTAGCACTTTTTGAAAACGTGAGGCAAATTGCTGTGCTAATTAAGGTAAATCTCACAATAGTGTCATTCTGCTGCTGCTGCTATAGGGATGAGGAAGGCACCTTCAGAGTTTACAAGATTCAGTTTAAACCATTTCTCTAGACCATGGTGCTGCTTCCTCACCTGCTTATAAGTAAGTCCCCCAGAAAGCTGCAGGTAAGTGTAAGCCTAGGCCTGAATTATCTCCCCAATGATACCTGCTGTTCAAAAAATAGAATTTCTGCCCAGCCGGTGTAGCTCAGTGGATTGATCATGGTCCCATGGACTGAGAGGTCCTGGTTCGATTCCCGGTCAGGGCACAAGCCTGGGTTGCGGGCTCGATCCCCAGTGGGGGGCATGCAGGAGGCAGCCGATCGATGTTTCTCTCTCACATCGATGTTTCTATCTCTCTCTCCTTTCCTCTCTCTCTAAAACAAATCAATAAAAACTTTGAGAAAAAAATAGAATTTCTGACAAAATTTGCTGAAGAATCCATTTATATTAAGTGACTCTTATTTCCTCTTTGACTTGTTTTATAAAATAGGACATGTGTATTGTTAGGGGCGAAATGTTTGACACGTGAGTATATTAAAGTCACACTTAGGGCTAGAATTCAGGCATACCTCGTTTACTGTGCTTCGCTTCATAGGCTTCAAGATGTGTTTTTTTTTTGTTTTTTGTTTTTTTTTTAACAAATTGAAGGCAAGACCCTCCACCAGCAAAAAAGATTACGACTTGCTTTATGTTGCTACTCCCTTTATTGCAGTGGTCTGGAACCGAACCCACAATATCTCTGAGGTATGCCTGTAAACCACTTAAAGTCACTTTTTTTTTTTTTTTTTTTTTTTAATGGAGAAAGGTTCCCTGCAAAAAGTGAACACTATTTTAAAAAAGCAATGCCAACAACAATAAAATGTATTACATTATTCCTGGACTATAAGTTCCTTGACAACAAGGGGTAGTGTAGTCATCTCTTTGTTTCCAGTCTTCCACACACCTCTGGGCATATTCCTGCCCCGTTGGAACATGAGCTCATGAGAGGAGTTTGGGCTGTTTCTGTTCACTGTCAAACCCCTAGCACCTAGAGAAGGCCCCCAGCACATAGTAAGTACTCAATAAATATTTGTTGGCTAAATTAACATAGTAGTGGATTAATAAATGCTTATTGAGTAAATTAAAAGGCACCAAGTAACACTGCATCAGAAACTGTGAAGATAGCCTCACCTTGTTCCTAGACTGTCCCAGCTACAGTGGAAGCGTCTCTACAGGCTCCACACTCCTTTAATCCTTTGAACTTCACACCCAAGGTGATTCTTTATGCTCCTCTCCCTTCCATGTGACATCACCAGGTGCCTCTTTCCACAAACACCTTCCCTGGATGTCCAATAGTTTTGCACAGGAAACCAAAAAGTAGCTCATGATGGCGATTCAGCAATGTTTGCTGGGTCATGGGGCTGCCGGGCAGTACTCAGGAAATGGCTAGGCTGTACTCCAGTAATTGAGGGCAGCCTTCCTTGTTGGAGATCAATGACATACTACACTGGCTGGATGACAATGGATAGGATTTGGTTTCCAAAACTTTGCAAAACCCCACATGGTTCAGGAGATTTCATGCTCAGTTTGGCAGACCCAGGAGGGCCCCACAGAAGATGTAGAAATTTTGTGACATTTAAGGTCTCTTGTAATGTCACAGTTATCTGGTAACATCTGACTGTAGACAGATCTCCTGACTCAAAACAGTGCTATTTCCACTGCATGATTTCCTGGGCTTCAGCAACTGCATGTGCCTTCACTGCTACCTGGGGGCACGTGGACCTCTAAGGGGCCTTTTGTTGTCGCTGGTCTCACTGTCACAGTGGTGTTTGACATCTATGGTCCTGGGAGCATGCAGGTGATACTGCAACAGGAGGGTACAGCCCCAGGGAGGAAAAACTCTCCAAACAACCTGCCCCAGCTCCTCACTGAGGAACACTGTCCTCACTGGGCTCTCATGTAGTAGGGGATAAATCAAATACAGTTCTTCTCTTCAGTGTGGTTTATTTTGGTGAAACACTTGAAAATAATTTGTCAAATTTTTTTTGTTTTTATCCTCACCCGAGGACATTTTTGCAGTTACCTTCAGATAGAGTGGGAGGGGGAAGGGAGAGAGAGAACGTCAACGTGAGAGAGACATATCGACTGGTTGTCACCCACATGACCCCAACTGGGGTCGGGGACAAACTGCAACCGAGGTACGTGCCCTTAGTGGGAATCGAACCCCGGACTCTCTGGTCCACGGGCCGATGCTCTAACTGCTGAGTCAACCTGGCCAGGGCATAATTTGTTAATTTTTCATCCAAATGACTAATAAGGCAAAATAAAAGTATGTCCACATTCCAGTAAGACTGGAGGAGGACGGAAAGGGGAAAATATTCAATGAGCATCTACTATTTCCCAGGTATCTAAGCATGAATGCCCCCAATTACAGATGAACTGTGGCTCAGAGAAACTGGTGGTTCACACAGTGGTTCACGCAGCTTCACTGACATTAATTTTCCATCTACAATTAAGAAAAGTGATTGTAGTTCACATACAAATTCATTTCGGAGTCCTTTATAATCTCTCAGAATGGCTGCTCTGTGGGAATGTAAGTTACCATGGATCTCACTTGGCCCGCGGGACATTCTGTCACGGTGCTGTGGTCGCGGGAGATTGGAAGCATGACGGAAACATGATGAAGCTGCCAGACCAACAAGGGGCCTCTGGGCAGCGCCAACTGCCCCATGCCATAAACTGCAACCCTTTCTTTCCTCTCTCGCACCCATCAAAACAGTGTTCTGGGTCCCACAGGTAGAACACAGCATGAAAGAAGACATGGGCACACCCCCTGAGAGCAGAGAGGACGAACGACGAACACAGCAACGGCAAAGCCTGAGCAGTGCTTTCCAGGGCAAGCGCAGGTCGCGGTGGCTAGGAGAACTCGGTAGGCTCCTCTCTTCTCCCGGAGGGTGGGAAAGGGCTTCGCAAAAGGAGTGACATTTAAGTGGACTTCCGAAGGACAAGGAGGCATCAGCCTGTGCACGACATACACTAAATAGACACATACATATTGTTCAGGGAAGAAAGGAAACCCGCTCGTAAGCGCAAATTAAACAATCTGTCCTTTGCTTTGCAAGCTTTGTAGTCAGTGTTTCTCCAGCCCATATATAGCACACTCAGGTGTCTAACTGAAGTGTGTTCTTGTTTCAAATAGCACTCACTTCCCTGAGGAGGGGGATGGCGAAGAAAATGGATCCCATCTGCAGTGGGAAAAGGAAGGGGCCCACAGTGTGTCTGTGAAGGTGTGGAAAACAGCACACTCAGCTCCTGCCTCCTAATTCAGGGCTCCTGCCCTCAAACTGGTCTGTCATTCTCCACAGACTCCCTGGGCAATGCCACTCACTGCTCACGGCCCCAGAGGCTGACTCATGGGGGCCCAGAGGCAGAGTGTTGTCTCTGGGCAATATGCCTCCGGAGTCTGTCTCTAGTTTTTTGGCTCTCTGGCTATTTTGGAACCTGGTATTCACCAACTGCCCGCAGAAGTCATCCTGGACAATGCATACTCAAAAGAGATCCAACCGCTCTTTCAGGAGGTACCTGCTGGCCCCGTGGTGGGCACATATTAAAATAGTAAAATAAGGGTAATGTGAATTTTAGTAATAGCTCAAATTTGTATGTAAATGAGATGAGTCATTTAAGTGCAGTTTAAAATATTTTTAAATAGGACACTAAGAAAAAAATCAAAGAGCAGACAATACGTTGATCTTTCCAGGGCACTGCTCAGCCAACAGCACGCACTCGGCAGGCCTGGGGAGACTGTATGATTCTATTCCCTCCTCGTGTGGCAGGACTTCTCACGTGCCCATTTGGGTGACAAGCCACATCCTGGTGATATTTCTCTATGGTCAGAGCAGGGAGGGTGGGGACCCCGGGAACTCAGCACCACATTTAGTCTTGCAGCTCACCTCTTTCTCTCTTCAGCAGCAAGGCTAAGCGTCCCGGCAGTGTGCAGGAGGATACAGCAGTAGGTACACAGGCAAGCACAAGCTGCAGGCAGGGCCCACAATGAAG
Source organism: Tadarida brasiliensis (assembly GCA_030848825.1). Lineage (NCBI taxonomy): Eukaryota > Metazoa > Chordata > Mammalia > Chiroptera > Molossidae > Tadarida > Tadarida brasiliensis. Next base: position 82,082,183 of record CM061258.1, on the reverse strand, counting down.
GGAAAGGGTCTTTCCTGGCCTGGTGTGGGCCATGAAAATGATTCTGGGCATGAGTCCGAGCACCCTGGCTGCTCCTTTCCTCTATTCTGCTGGCAACTTCACATCCCCTCCCTTTGCTCTTCCTTCCTCAGTCACCCCCAGGCCTTCTCCACGAGCCCCTCAGTGACTCATATATAGCAAAAGTCTGATACATGTTCATTGATGTGTCTGCGACCAAGAATACAAACAAGAATACAGTGGTTCTCAGCCCAACGACTCATTAGAATCACCTGGGCATCGTTTAAAAACCCCAATGCCCAGGCAGGCCGTATCCCAAACTAACTGTGTGTGAGTCTTGGAGGAGTGGGACCCAGGCATCAGTGTTTTCTACAGCTCCCAGGAGATTCCCAAGTGCAGCTCAGGTTGAGACCTGACTTCAGGTCTAAAGCTTCCGGCGAAAATCCCCTAGAGCAGTGGTTCTCAACCTTCCTAATGCCGCGACCCTTCAATACAGCTCCTCATGTTGTGGTGACCCCCAACCATAAAATTATTTTCGTTGCTACCTCATAACTGTAATTTTGCTACTGTTATGTCTTAGGCGACCCCTGTGAAAGGGTCGTTCAACCCCCAAAGGGGTCGCGACCCACAGGGTGAGAACTGCTGCCCTAGAGGGTGCAGGTGATTTCTCCACCGGAGAGTCTGAAGGCAACATCTGAACGAAGGTCACTGAAAGGTGACAAGCACTCACCCACCTCCCGGGCTGCCCTCCACTTTAAACTCTGAGTCAGGGGTTCTGGAGAAAGAAACTTGTTCCTTCAGCTTATTATTTTTTCAAATATTCATCACTACCCGAAACAAAAAGTATATTCTTTGAATATGGTAAAACCAGACTGATTTCCTCTCCTTCAGTATTGGTCTTAGATTCCTAGTCGGGAGTTGGGTGTGGCCAAAGGAGGCAGCCACCTGACCTTCCCAACAGCTAAGGGAAGGAAAAGGTCCCCAAACCTGGTTCTCACATGGACCTAGTACTTCTTCAAGGGGCCACTCGTGAGGTGGGAGAGGACACATATGACTAAGCATTTGTTATACATTTAAAAAGAAAAATGGATTATCTTATTGGAGCCTAAAAGCCACCTGCTAACCATGAGAGTCGGCTGATTACAGACCACCCAGAATGCACCGTGCTTCAGACCTAAACTTCATACGGACAGCCTGGGGTCCCTAAGGATGTATTTTTAAATACAGAGGTAAGAAACGTTACTCTTGGGTGGCAAAAAAACTCATCTAAAAATCTCAAAGCATAGAAAGAGACAGACACTGAGAATGCAATGAGCCTGACAGGGGCAGAGGCTCATAAATTCCGTCGATTTTGTCAAACGCAGTCATTCCATTTCAGAATCTGCAATGATTGGAAGTGCTATGCTCTGTCAATATCATAACAGGCCTGGCTTCATGCTGTCTCTTTCTCATGAAATGTGGGCTGCCTGTTAAGACTAGCATTGGCTCTCTCCACTCGAATTAGCACAGTGGAAAGCAGCACAGAACCTGGGAGGACGGGATCACAGAAACGCCCGCAGTGTTAAGCGAGAATCGGGGCTCGGGGCCCGCCAACCTGAAGCCTCTAATTAGAGATTAGTGTGACAGGAGTCCGACAACCCCACTGTCAGAGAGGAAAATTAGTGACATTTTCATTCCCTGTTTCACCAAGCGATCCTCCACCAGAAGGGATGTTTCAAGCCAAGTGTAAGCCCTGCACGCAGCCCTGCACAGGCCCTCCTGAGGCCACAGACCAGTGGCCGTGGAGTTGACCCACCGTGCAAACCTGCACATTTCATTTGTTATTTATTATTTTTTATTTTAATATTTTTTATTGATTTTTTAGACAGAGAAAGGGAGAGAGAGAGATAGAAACATCAATGTGAGAGAAACATTGATCGGCTGCCTCCTGCACGCCCCCTATTGGGGATCGAGCTCGCAACCCAGGCATGTGCCCTGATGGGGAATCGAACCAGGACCTCTCAGTCCATGGGGGGACACTCCATCCACTGAGCCACACCCGCCGGGTACAAATCTGCACATTTTAAAAGAGGCCTGCACGGGCAGTGCGGGTGAACGCCGCCGCAGCCCTGTGGGGACAGGGTGGAGGAGCCGCTGGGGCAGTCATCTGCCGCGCTCCGAATGGTTCCGCAAGACTGAGGCTTTGAGAAAACCTGGGCCCTAATAAGTTAATTAATGTAGTCACTGAGTGGTAAGTGCGATGTATTCATGGAACAACTCTGGGTGTTTCAACATTAAACTCACAAAATTAAGCTCAAAAACACAATTGAGGGAGGAAGCACTCAGAACTAAACAGATGTGTTTTCTCGTGTGCCGATGGCTTTCTTGATTTCCGTTTTTATTTTCTTATACAAAGCCTACGGCAGTGATAATCACCCACGAACCCCTGATGACAAACTTTCTTTCTAAAATTGCACTTTCCATCAGGTAGAATTTATGAATTTGGCCTGTTTCCTCAAACAAATTTATTATCAGCAAAAAAGTATCTTCCCAAAAGTCACCTGTAAATCTCTAGATTAAAAAAAACAACCCTACAATGTGTGGTATTTTTGGTTTTCAGAAGAGAGACGACATAAATCAGAGCGTCTCAGGGTCAGCCTCGGAAGGATGCTGTCCAATCACACATCAGATGCCTGAGCTCGGCGACGGTCCTAAACTCGGAGAGCTTCCGGCTCCACTCAGAATTCCCCAGCTACGGGAAACTGGTACTGAACCCAGAGAAGCAGAGGGATCTAATGGTTATCAAACTTGCTTTTAGCTGCACAATACTTCTGCAAACCAAATAATAAGTAAATAAACAAACCAAACTCATAAAGTAAATAAATCAAGCAAAAGTGGGGGTGCCCTGGTTGACAGGTGCAAGGCCCAGGCACCCGCCCTCTTAGCCACTCTGTCTTTCCCAGAGGCTCCGAGGAACATCCTCGGAAACAGGGCATTACACAGAATGCAGGTGGGAAACACAATCCAATCCATTCGTCCATCCAGCCATCCAGACATCCATCTATCCATCCTCCAATACGTCTCTGTTTAGCAACTGTAATATTCCAGCCACAGTGGTAGGGCCTGACAATACAGCATCGAAGGAGAATCCCATGGAGCTTACATTCTAATGAGAAGGGGAGTGAGGGGGATGGAAAGGGTAAGAATTAACCACCACAGCAAATAAGAGCTACTATTCATGGCTTACTTCATGTCAGAAACTTGACACACACTAACTCACCTAATCCTCTCGCTACCCTCACTTTGCAGATGAGGACATGGAGGCACGGAGCAGTGGAACGGGGTACGGGGAGAGAAGGCCAGGAGCACGGTGACAGGGGAGACAAGAGGAAAGCATCTTACAAAGCGGCTACCATGTGCATGCCGCTACTCAGACATGGAGCAGGTTGTGGACAGAGAGATGGCCACTGGATTTGGGGACGGAGTCACCGGCGACCTTGAAAAGAACAGAAGCAGTGGCATGGTGAGGATGGAAATGGACCATGAGGGGCGGTGAAAAAGTAAGGACAACTGTTCGTTGATCCTTTTCAGAACGTTAACAGTAGAGCGTCAGAGAAGCAGGACGCCAGAGAACCATCGCAGAAGCAGATGTGGTATATAAAGTGTGGCTCTTTGTGTGGAAGAAAGACAAGTCTGGGTGCCGGTTTTGAAAATTAATTTGCAGTCTTACAGCACGGTGGTTGCCCGTTTGCTTGTCTGCCTCCCCCAGGAGGCTGCAGGCTCCATGGGGTAGAAACTCAATCTTGCTCACTGTTTTTTTCTGACCTGTCACCTATCAGTGTGTCTGGAACATAGTAAGCAGCTCAATAGATATTTCTTGAATAAATGAATAAAATATATAATAAAAATTGGCAGGGGGGAAGTTTAGATTTTCTCTTTGAAAAACTACTTGCCAAACAAAATTTTCATGAGGCCCAAGCATGGCTGGCCCTGGAAACTGCCGCCGCCGGGCTGGCCTCATGCGCAGGCTGGCGGGCCCCTTCCCAGCGGGCAGCAGCCCTCCGGCTCCTGAGCCTCTGTGGGCCGTCTTTGTTTCCACTTTGCCAAGTCAGGTGCTTAGGAGTTCTGGGATCTCATCTGAGCTCGGTTAAGAAATTGCTGTTACCTTTCCTATTTCTAAGTTAGAAAAATAATAGGATCCTGCAACTTCATTCTTTCATATAATTACTTAAGCCAAATCAAAGTTCCAAAGAGATTATTTACTGCAAAGCAATGATGCTCCAGGGTGCCTCCAGGCAAACTCCAACAAAATGGTCTATCCACCCCACAGCATTTGGGCAACAGTGGGCCCTTTCCTTCCTCCTTTAAGAGAATGAAAACAAACAAAACCACAAACAATTTCACTATACATCAATCCCACAACAGAAGTGAGCAAAACACAAGCAGCTAATTGCAGCACACTCCCCTTAAAGGGTTCTCGGGAGACGCTGATTTTCCTGAAGAAACAAACCAAACAAGTCCCAGCCTGGACACTGACTGGCTATCTGACTAGGCAAATCTTTCTTCTCTCTGTTCTGAGACCAGAGAGAGAGAACTGAGACCTGCTGGTGTCTAGGTTTCTTCTTTCTCCATAAGTTTGACTGTAATTTCATTGGTCCTAACTATTTCAAAACATAGATTCTATTGTTTTGTGGAACTGCTGTCTGAGTCTCAGGGGCCCACTTTTCCTTTGGAAGATCTTAGCGTATACAATGTACATTCGTGGCTAGAATATTATGAGCCAGGTGGTTCATGCCATGGTTAAACATCTGATACATGATTGCAGAACAGGTATGTGTACTACATGAGTAAGTAATAATGATAACGATAAGTCAACAGTAGTTTACATTTATTGAGTACTTTCAGTGTGCATGACTAAGGGTTAAGTGCTTTATTGCAATATCTCATCTAATCTCAAAACAACCCTGTGGGGCAAATAATATGATCCCATTTTTCAGATGGTAAAACTGAGGCTTTTAGAGATGAAGTTGTCCAAAGTCCCACAGATAGTAAAGCTATGGAAGTAGAATTTGACAACACTACTGTTCACCAATGAAACTTCTGTTTTAGAGCTCCGTGCCAGCGTTTTCTTGGTTTAATATTTAAACACAGGAAAGGCCTTTCAGTAACCACGTCACAGCAGCTCAGGTGAAGAAGGCGGGAAGAAGCGATGGGAACACTTGGCTACAGTGAGGTTGCGTGGTGACCTCTATATTTCAGCTGATGTGTTTTCCCTGTTTCAATTACCAGGAATAATCAGAAGAGGGTTGTAAAAATGTGTTTTAAAGTGCTCCTATGTGAAAAATCACCCAGATAAATGGTTTTATCAGCAAAAGAAACAAGATGCTGACACTTCAGGTGAAGGACTTAGGTTCAGCGTCTGGAGCCCCAGCCACACTCGCTGGCCATTTTCACGGCCCCTCTCGGAGCACACGGCACCGCAGGCTGTGAGGGACCAGCCCTGTCGCTCACGACCCAGACTGCGCCATCCAGCCCAGTCAGACCGCTCCTGCCTTATTAGGAGAGAACATTTTGTTTTGTTTTGTTTTCACTTTATTTCCTTTGATAAGGCATACATTTTCAGTCTTAGATTTTGGCTACGGGCAATCTGGACACAGCTGAGCACACGCTGCAGGGAGAGGCGGGTATACACTGTGTTTCATGGCTGAACTGCTACCCAAACAGTCCTGGACACAGTGCCCCGCAAATTATTTCCCCTTAAACTGATTTTTCCAGTTAGTTCTGTATATTAGTTACAGAGCCCTATATTATTTTCCCCATAGGGCTTTCCTGCTTATGATTCCTAAACAAGCTGATAAAAACTCCATTTTCTCCACAGAAATATTTAGGTGGTTGAGGCTTTCTCTCACCATAATTACTTCCTGAAAAATGCAGTGGTCAATTTTTCCTGAACATTTTTACATTAAATTGGGCACACAAGACTTGGCCCTGGGTACCTGACGGTTGTAAAGCAGATCCGTGGCTTTAAAGGGCTGACTGGCTTCTATTGCTTGTTTTCTGTATTGGCTTCTCATTGACCTGATTAAACAAAACATCTCTACCCTTTGAATGAGGAGCTTGTGTGAAGACAAAGATTTCGTATGACCTCAAGGAAGAATTTCTTATTACAAAAAATCCTCTCTCCCACTCCTCAACTGAGTACTTCAGGAATTGGGGCAGGTGAGGAGAAAGGTCTTGGCAATGGCAGTTGGATGAGAAATGAATTAATTTGATTATTTCCATGGTGTGGATCAATAATAGTCAAGCCTCCTCAGAGGCCCCTGGCCCGAAGGCAGCTGGATAATCAATAGGATCACACAGAAGCCCTCTCCTCCCCCAGCAGCCTCTCTGATCTTTTCTGGGCGGACTCTTCACGCCTGTGTAATTCTAATTTATGTCAACTAGAAATCAAAGAAATTCCAAGAGGCTTTGGTCATAGGACATTGGGGTGGACCTTTCAAAATCTATTTATGTCTATTGCTTAAGTAACGGGGCCCCCACGGCCCTCCTGGCGCCTTTATGGGCCACGGAGAAGTAGCCTCCCCAAAGAAGGGCAGCTACCTGCTGCAGACAAAGACAGAGGAGTGGCGTTGGGTAAATGGAGGTACACTTTCTCCATCCTGTCTACAACTCTGCAGGGACATAAGAACTAATAAGCATTTTAAGCAAAACGCTTTGCCAAGAGTGGCTCCCTCAATAACGCTCTTTAATGATACCCCAGACGCTGGCATTTTCAAATCAAATGAACAGTGTATAAAATTAGTTCTGCATGAAGTTAAAAAAAAAAAAAAAAAGTAAGTGAAAGGGAGCTTTTAAAAGCTCCAGCATTTCTCCGTCCAACTGCTTTTCACAAGGGTTTGGCATATGAGAATTGCTACATTTATGATGTTATTCGCTGCTCATAATTCAGGCCCTCTGTCTCCAAACTTCTGTATTAACACGCACTGCAGAGGTTTCCACCGCGACATTTTATCACCGAGGTTTCCCAAACCAGCCAGGCTGCCTCTGGCGAGGTCTGGTTTCCCAGCCAATGCCACGCCACTGGGCTCCCTCCCTTTTCATCAACCTTGTTACCCCAAACATTTTTCATTAACCTTGAACACTGTATTTCCATTTGCCCTACAGCTTTTCCATGAATTTTTTTGTGTCTTTTTCAGTTTTGTTCTCCATCCAAACTGCCTTGTGAGAAATGAGAAAAATATATTATTAGAAGAAACAGATCTATATAGAATCTAGAATTCACTGAAGTCGTGAAAATGATTTCTATGACCAAAGCCACCGTTTATAATTAAGGAAAGCAGGTAAACATATTGCTCTTATTAGAGTTCCGTTGATTATACAAGTAGTTTTTACTAAATCACCAAGTAAATGCGTGTTAAGTTGATAGGTGATTTCGGGTCAACTCTAATTCCCAAGGTCAAGTAAGCCTTTGAACAGTCCTTAAGAATATAAGTTCACCCCAATTCATCAAAGCCGGCTCACACAGCGTTTTCTTCTCTTGGTTCTTACAATGCACTAAAGTTGAGGAGATTAAGTGGCGGCGGCTTCAAACCCAAAGCAATGCTTCTAACACGCTTATCCATCGAGCAATCAGAAAAGCTCCTCAAACAGGGGCTTCCCTAATGCACTTCCTAATTTTACAAGTGCCTGGGGAATGCCGCGTTTGTCCAGCAGCTGTGGGACTCCTCCCTAGGAGTCACCCATGTTGCAGCCAAACAAATGTCACTGCTATTTTGCTGAGACATTGTCTGATCATCTACGTGCAGGCTGCTTTCATCTGCAAACAATACCTTTAACGTTTCTCATCTGTTCTTTGTTTGCTTAATGGGAGAAACGGAGGAAACACACTTTCCTACAATAAATACAATGCATTTTGTTATTCTTACAATTTCTCAAAAGCTCAAGTAAGGAAAGAAGCAGAAGTTTGGGTAAAGTATAGCTTTCAAATTAAGTATAAGTGGCCCCACATGAAACTGGCAGCATATGAAATAAAATATAACTAGCGTTCAATATTTCTCAGAACCACAGGAGCACAGCACATGAGTCCTCGGGACACACAGACGTCACAAACCCTATGCAGGGACCCCAGGGACCACACTCCTGATGCGGGGTTAATTGTGAAGACGACTGAGATCTCTTGCCCAGTCCTTTGGCTCTACAAAGGGGAAGGATAACTCATATTAACGAGTCATTAGTGGTCAGCAGATTTGGTTAAGGTACAGGGAGCGTAATGAAAGGCCCGAATCAATTTTGTTCTCTAATTCTTTGTTGGCACAGATGATCACATTGAGATAGTAGACCTTCCTCTCCATCTCCTGATGGTAATTTCTCTGTTTCCTGTTTCTAGTTTTACTTTTCTCCATTATTTTTCTTATTACCTTCTTTTTGTTTCCCTACCTATTTGAATCTTCTTACCTCCAACTGACCCTTTTCTCCCATTGCAAATCTTTCTGCTTCCCTATGCCTAGGTGGGTGAGTTGATCCCAAATACAGTGTGTCACATGGACACATTCATTTTCCTTTGTAAAGTGTGTAGAAATGCGATTATTGATATCTTTGTACAGAAAAGAACCTTAATTTTAAATTTAAGTGAGGAAAAAGTAAAAGGGCGAAAGCTGAGTTTATTTTTTCCTCTTATTTTAACTTCCTTTCAAAATGATATAGCAAGCAATACATTTTTTTTCTTATTTGGAAATTCAAATATTAAACCACAGGCTAATATAATGACATGGATGATAAGAATGATCAGTAACACTGATTATTTTATATATAGCACAGAATGTTCTAAGGGCTTGATATATGTACACTCATTTAAATGCTCACAACAATTCTATAAAATAGGTACTATTATCATCCTCATTTTACAGACGAGGAAACAGAGACACCGAAACGTGAGGTAACTGCTCAAGGTGACACACCACGGATGGAGCCCAGATCTCAGCCTGAACTCTGGCTCCAGAGTCCATACCCTCAACTACAAACGGTCTTTCTTTGCTACTAAAATCTTTCTTTGAATCTTGATAAACATTTGAAATCAGGAAATGGATAGCATAATACAAATTTTGAAAGCTGAATAGCTACTTACTCTAGATTTCCATCCAACTAAACCAAGCAGTAGGCTTTTATGTGCAAGGTTTTACTTGCACTTTGTGTGTGGTTTGGAAATTTCTTCTGTCCTCACAGAACCTCTCATGTTTGCATCTGAGCTGCCTTCAGCCTGAGGGTGCCAGGCAGCAAGACTGGGCCCCGCATCCCCCGGGCTGGCCGTGGGCTGTGGCCGGACACCGGAGCTAGAGCCAAGGTGCCCTCAGAGCAGCTCTCGCGTTGGAGAAAGGATTCAGAGGCTGCCGTGGGGTACCGCCGGACAGAGCATCCTCCCCATCTCACTTTGAACTAATTTTAATTTGGGTAGAAAAGGATCCATTTTTTTAACTTAAAATTAGCAAAATGCTGGTCAGCAAATATGTCTGAAATAATCTTCTCCTATACTAATCAGAACATAAATTTCTTTTAAAAATTATTTATTTAGTATTCATTTATTTTTAAATTTTCAATTACAGTTTCTATTCAACATCACTCTGTATTCATTTTAGGTGTACAGCATAGTGGCCAGACGGTCATATATACCACAAACCATTCCCCTTGGTATTTCCGGTACCCACCTGGCACCGCACAGAGTCATTACAGTAGTATTGACTGTATTTCCTCTGCTCTGCTTTACATCCCCGTGACTGTTTTGTAACTGCCCATCTGCAATCCCTTCCCCTTTTCCACACAGTCCCCCAACACTCCTCCCCTCTGGCAGTCATCAGTCTGTTCCCTGCGTCTATGTATGAGTTTGTTTCTGTTCTGTTTAGGACATAAATTTCTACAATTCATCTCCGAAGGTAGAGCTGATCTCAATAAATCCAAAGACCAGAAAGAAATCCGGTGGTTTGGAGAAGGGCTGTGGGTGAGCGGCCCATTTTGAACGCACACATTGTTGGTGTCCTTGGTGAGCACCCGTGCAGGAGACCCTCCGGTGGAGGCCGAGAGCTCTGCTGTGACTGTTCCACATTTCTAGAATACTCTGTCTGCTGTGGCCCCTTTAACTTGCTTTAAAAGAATTGTGTGTTAAAGTGACAGAGTGAGTAGCAGTGTTAGATTAGTTAGTAGTGAAATTTGAGGAAGATCTGCAACCTGGATCTCAGTGCTGTTGCTTAGTAACAAAGCCAGCCAGCTTTCTGGGCTGGGCTGAGACTAGATAATAAAATCTCTCTAAACATAAGCAACGGGCAAAGGCCTAGTATAAGTCGGGATTTTAAAGCATTTGGAGAAAAGAACTGGGTCAATTAACAAAAATGACAAAGCACACAAAGGATTTGGGCCATTATTGTGTTTGCCCCCAAATGTGCTACATTTAGAAAATGCACGTCCTTTGAGAGGCATATATTCAGCTTCACTCTCTTCTGCTGGATGTGTCCCTGATCACCACTTGCAAAGGCAGCACACACATGTATATTACTATAAGCCAACATTTTCTGAGCAAGTATCTGAGGTGGATCTTTTCCGATGCCCGAGGCTGTGCCACGAGCACTGAACACAGACTCCCAGGACCTGGGGTGACACCTGGGATGAGTGGCCTGTGCCAGTACGTGGTCCTTCTGAACCTCCATATTCTCCCCTTCACAGTATGAATAACTATTTCTTAGATTTGTTATAGGGAAAACATCAAAGGGCCCCGTATTAAATATGGCCCAGTTTCCCAAACTCATGCTCACCTCTCTGGGCCAGCTCCACAGACTTGCAGTGGGACCTCTGGGACCGCTTCTCATCATGTTCTAAAAGTGGCATCTTAAGTGTGGAAAGACACGCATGTCCACGTAATGTCCCCACACTGGCCCTTTCTTGCCCCCAGACAACCCAAATACATAGATGTTGAGCACTGAAATTGCATACTTCAAATTGGGAAAAAATAATCTGGAATTTTCTTTCCACCTTACTGTTGCAGGAAACTTGGAGCCCAGAGCACAGTTTTACTGTTAGACCCTCACGCTGCAATGTGCCATGCAAACATTATACATTTTGGTCCATGGACTTTATGGGTAGGAGGCCAAACTCTAAGTTGACTGTGAGTATGATGGCAGTTTCTTTCTGCATAAGCACAAAATTCATTTTTAAACAGAGAAATGCAAATATAATCTCAGGTTAGAAAACCAGGCATCTTACAATGCATAGCTGTTAACAGCACATGTGTGCATGTGTACCCATATACCTACATACATACCTACATACATATATACCCATATACATACATACATACATATATGGAGAGAGAATATGATATCAAGCTATTAACTACTCTGATACGTAGGAAACAAACTTGAAAGGTAACTTACTTTATCGCATCTCATCAGCCCCAGATATCTCAGAGACTTGCTGCTCTGCGCAATCAGGGTGGCTCCTTGGTCTGTGATTTCTTTGCACCATCCGACATCCACTGTCTCTATGGTCATGCTGTACCGCCCAATGGCTATCAGTGCTGCAAGAAGGGACAGGGAGAAAGAAGGCAAGAATAAACGTTAGCAGTGTAAAGGATCTCTATCTCACTGTGACGACTGCTCCCATTTCCTCACTAAATTTGTTCCTGAGATGTTGTGTGTAAATTCACGTTTTATAAACAAAATTAAATTCAAAATGCTTTAGGAACGCTTGCCCTATGACAAACTCTTTCACACAGTGAATAATCATTCCATAATTTCCCTTTGATTGGAACACAACCTTTGTCAGTTTTACTCATTGCAAGGTTACCTGTACTTTCAAACAGTCATATCTGCAGAAGGAATACATTAAAATGAATTACACATAAAATGTTACAGAAAACCCCAAGTAGTAACTAAAGTTTACCCAAGATAACTTTAATAATTTTTAAAAAAAGAAAAACACATATAAACACCATTTTGAGGTGTGTTATACTGCATATGAATTTCTTTACCGATTGGCATAATTTTTTCCATCTGTTCATGATCTGTAAAATGTAAGAGTATACAATATTTTTCACATTAGTCCTTCCTGGGACTGTTAGGAATTAAGAGTACATTATACATACAGTTGAATTTAATTGGTGCCATGCTAGGGTGCAGTAAAGGGAATGTATTTGTTAGGGTGAATTTCTTCATCATATCAGACACCTTCCTTCTATTAACATATAAAATGAAACCAGTCATCTGAAGACTATGACAGTATCTCTAGTCTTCTTGACTGTTTAGCATTGTATCACTACTAACATGCAAACTCATCCCATAACCTTTGATGTGCACCACTTATCACTGCTCATAACCCGTCACCCTGTCAGAGCGACCCTTCAGTGACTGTGGCTCTTTGCTTCGGACTTCTGGTTCAACAGGCGTGCACGCCCCTACATTTGTGGAGCAGAAAAACAGATTTCAGTAACTCCATCCAGAATGCATTAATGGTGCATTGGTATGTAAATGAAAACCCCGAAAACAATGCCACATATATTTAAAAGGAAGGAGAAATTGTTTGCTAATTATTTCCTCATTCTATGATAGGATGAATTGATTGACTAGATTGATAAGAGCAGAGTGAATTACTCATGTAAATAAATGTTAACTTTTACAGCTCACAGAAAAGTACACTTGGCAAGATCACTTTGCTAATTATTTCAGTAATTTTTTTTTTGAACCAGAAAACCCATGTCCATTTAGTCAAGTATCAAAGACCTATTTAAAGCTTAAAACAAAACACCAGTCATCATGATCCCAGTGTTTTCCAGTGGAAATGCTATAAAGAAAGAAAAATAATTTTTCCTGGAAGTTCCTCGTGCCACTAATTTGCAGATGCGCTCATCTTTGCACCTGCCACTTTGGAATATAGTTTTCCTAGGAGGTAAGGCAGGGCAAGAGGGCAATCTGCCAAAGGTTTGCTGAATGGTCTGAACGATGTTTTTGTGTAGTAGAAGCAATACCCCAGGTTAATCTCATTGGTGTCCCTGACCTAAGAAAATTGTTATCTCTGGTATTGTCATAACTTTCATTGGTTATGATGTCCTGAGGATCTTTTATGATGAATGAAGTAGGAGATACATAAAAGAAATTCCTTTCAATACAAGGTGTTCAAACTGTGATTTCAAAAGACCACAAAGCACACTTTGCAAGATGGCCCCGGGTCACCAGGTCGTGCACTTTTATTGAGGTTTGAGGCTAGAACATGAAAGCCCCGTGCCAGCTAGAAAAAGGTAAACCAAATAATCTGAGGAGTTCTCAGAGGCTGCTTTATAAGCAAATAAAGAGTCAATAGCTATTTATTCTAGGTGCTCCAATTACTGGTGTTGGGTATTTTCTTTTTTGTCCAAATTAAAATAAACAGTAAATAAGACAACTGAAGATACATCCGGGTTATTCAAATTTTGTTTTGTCATAGTTCTATTTACTGAAGAATTAAATTTATTACTGCTTAACTCATTCATTCATTCATTCAACAAACACCCCACGAGCACTCACTCTGCAGCATTCTCTCCGATATTTACAGACTATCCATGGACTAGGCACTGGACTAAGAATTTAGGTGTATTATCTCATTTACTCCTCACAGCCCTGTTATGAAGTCTTGTTATTTCCATCTTAAAGATCAGGAAATGAATCACAGAGACGGAAACACTCTCCCAGTATAACTCGATAGTAAGTGGGGGAGTGGATAATAAGCTGAGAGCTGGCTCTTGGCCCTGGGTGCACATCAGACCTACTAAATGGGACTTGGGGGCACCGGGCAGTTCTAACTCACTGCACACCAGCATGTGGAACTGCGGAGTGACGCGGGGGCCTGTGGTGGGTACGGGGGATCGAACGACTCACAGAGCTCAGAGGCCAGCTGAGTGGGTGGCGGGGTGGGAGGTTTGGGTGGAAATGAGGAACAACCAAGTAAACAGTCACAATACAATGCTCATCCCCCATCTCTTCCCATTCCTAACTCCTTCCTTTTCAGATCTCAAGTCAAAGTTCAGCTACTCAGAACCAATCACCCTATCATTTATTACTGCTATTGGAAATGTTATTTGTTTGTTTGCTATTTTCTGGCCCACCTCCCCCATGAGAAAGACAGCTCCTATTCACTGCTGTATGTCCAGCACCTAGCATGTGCCTGATACAGAGACGGCTCTTAAAAATATTAGTTGAGCCCTGGCCGGTTTGGCTCAGTGGTTAGAGCATCGGCCCACGGACCAGAAAGACCCGGGTTCGGTTCCCGCTAAGGGCACGTACCTCAGTTGTGGTTCGTCCTCGGCCCCAGTTGGGGTCGTGTGGGTGGCAACCAGTCACTGTATCTCTCTCACATCGATGTTTCTCTCTTTCTCTTCCTCCCTCTTTCCCTCCCGCTCTATCTGAAGATAAATGCAAAAATGTCCTCGGGTGAGGATAAAAAAAAATTAGTTGAAAATATATATATTAGTTGAACACACCAGTGACTTTAACATGTTTAGGTCAGTTATAGAGACATGCCAAGGGGCCTCTCGCTGTTCAGGGGACGAGAGATATCATGGGAGGCTCATGGAAGAGCTGAGCCAGGTGCTGAGGGATGAGTGGGGTTCTCCAGGTAAACACAGGAGTGAGGCAAGTGCGCAGGGCCGGGGAGAGCGTGTGTCAGGGTGGAGAGATGGGAAAGAACAGGGAGCGCAGGTCTTTCTGTGGCTGAAATGACAGCAAGTGCAAGCCAGTGGCAAGGCTGGTGCCAGAAATGTTCATTCGTGAGGAGTAACACTGGGGCAGGCATCGAGATACACTGGGTGGGGAAAATAAGGAGAGTCCTTGGTGTTCTGTTTATATTCTAACAGATAAAACAAATAAGCACAAAGAGTATATAATTCTAAGTTGCAGCAAGTGCTCTGAAGGCAATGGACAGATTACTGTAAGAATGACATTTAGATGGGGTGGGTACTGAGGAAAGTGTTTCTGATGAAGTTATTTTTAATCCCTCCAACAGCCCTGTAAAAACAAACAAACAAACAAAAACAAACCAAAAAACCATTTAAAGGTAAAAAAACAAAACTGAGGTTACCAAGGCCCCATCCCTAATAAGTGGCAGAGCCAGGGTGCAAACTAAGACATGTTGTTTCGTTCCAAAGCCAATGCTCATTCTACCAACAGCAGCAGCACCAGGGTGGGCGAGGAGGCCACCTGTGTTCAGGATGCGTTTCCCTTTACCACAATCCTGCAGTGAAACATTATAGTTTATCAACAGCCAAGTATTTACCCTGTGACTATAAGATTCCAATAGAATCTTTAAGTTCTAAAATACATACTGAGTAATTTATGTCCTATCTTTGGATGTTTTTTTATTGTTGTTCATGAGCTAGCACATGTCAAGTGCTTTCAAATTCACTTGTAGCTCCACAAGGTCGTAGATGGCTGACCCCAGGATGACATTTAACATTTGAGTCTCAGCTTCCTCACCCGCACAATGGGGATGTTGACTCCACGTCCTGCCTACTTCATAGCGTAGGTTTGAGGTTCAAATGTGATAATACATGTAAGGGACTTTGTACTACCTAAATGTCATGATTTATTTGATATCTCCCCAAAGCATTCTACAGTAGTGCAGTTGATTTAAAATGAAAAGACTGGAATGAGTTTTGAAAAATAAAAAGCTCTGGGCAAATGAGCACATTCTATAAGGACTTAGTCATTATGTCACTGCTACAGTTCTTGAACTGGCCCCTCTCCTCCGGTGTGCACCGAACCTGCCGCCTGCCCCTGGGATGACAGAGCTGTACACCTATGTGTGATCACTACCTTCAGTAGGGGCTGTCGATACATTACAATGATATCCACTGAGCCTTAGAAAAGGATAAAGTATGCGAGACTAATTCCTAATCCCCATGCAATTTTAATATACTTTTTTTATGTGCTAAGTGCAACTAATAAAAATTTTTAAAAGTTACACAAATTAAAAGCTGTAACTTAGTAATTTATATGATGATCAAGAAAGGATATAGATTAACCCATTAAAGTCATTTCCATAGGCATACAGAGTGACTGAAAAACACGGGCACATATGTACTTAATTATGACAAGAAATTCCATTTCTAGGAATCCACCCTGAAAATACACTTCTAATTATACAAAATTACATATATACAAGTTTGTTCATGGGACCATTGATGGTACTTGCAAAATAATGGAAACAGCCTTAATGCCTAAACATAGGAGGGTGGTTCAATAACTATGCTATGTCCTCACAACTGTCCAGCTGAAAAAAAGAGGGAAAAAAATTAGGGGTAGATCACTGGGAGTTTCCAAATCCGTGAAAAAAGCAAAGTGCAAAAGAGCTTATATGGTGTGCTACCACCATGCAAAAGGGAATAAAAAAATTAAAAAAAGAATCTGCTTATTTGTGAAAAAGAAATATGGGAAAGATAAACCAGAAAATGTAGAGGCTATGTAACTACAGGGGTTCGTGGGGAAAGAGAGGAAAGAAGGGGGCGCAACATGTGGGGGTGGGGGTGCGGAGGGACAGACGCTTCTTGAAATATGTCTTTGGCTATACTGTAGCTTTGACTCTCTGAACAACAGTAATGCTTTACACACCTCCCCAGATAAAAGTAGTTAAAGCCAACTAGAACGTCGAGGAACCCGAAGTGGAATACAAACAGCAGCAAATAAATCCTAATTGTATTACAAATGAACAGTGTGAACCTGCAGAATAATATAACAACACCGGAGGGGATGGGAATTAAGTCTCTTTGGAGAATATGATTTTGACTAGATATTATAAGGCAAAAAAACAAAAAGAATTGTCAGCAAATACTGTACTCTAGTTAGTAAATCTATTCCTCACAGGGGTATGATTTAACAATTTAGTAACTACTTTGTGTGTAATCTAGGATTGTAAATACTGAGAGCCAGTCTTTTCACTGTGAGAGACATAAGTTACAAAAAGAAAAGGGGGAAGCTTATAATGAACCTTGTGGTTTTGAACTGAAATGAGAGGTACTAGAATGAAGTCATATTTTTTCATATACACACACATACATAGATAGAGAGATAGAGAAACAACTAGTAAGCATGATGTATGTGCATGCATGGCGTAGGATATAACCATGTATTTCCTAGCCTTTTCTGCTGAGAGGGACTACAGCAGTGACAACCCAGAAGCAGTGATCTGCAAGCACCCCAGATCTTGGTTTCAAACATCGTTCTCCAATAAAAGCAATCAGGGCGTCTTAGAGAAATGGTTGATTCCAGGTCCAGGGTAGGGAAAATGCAAGATGTGTCTGGAACATCTTGTGATCTCAGGGAAGAAAAAGTCCTTAAAAGAAACTAGGGCCTGTCAAAAGGACACTGGATCCCATCAGAAGGAGCTGCCAACGGCCACACCTGGAACAACTGGAGCATCAAATAATGATAGCATTGGAGTATAATTCATAAACTGAAAAAAGCATCTGTATAAGTCCATACTGATATAAATGATCAAATAAATCAATAGCCAAGCAAGGGCAGCCCTTCCTTACAGGAGGATCCCAATTAATACAAAAAAACATCAGGCAAAAACCTCACTAATAACTGTTGAAGGCAAGATCTACCAGTGGATGCTAAGAATCTGTCGGTGAAAGTTTGAGGAAAAACAGAATATGGGCAAAGTGCCAAAGACATTTAACAATTTTCAAAGGTTGTTAAGTGCATAGTGGAGAGACCTAGCAGACACCACCTTACCCCAGTGATCAAGGTTAACATTACCGGTATCCACACATACATGCCAAAATGAATAATCTCAATTTACTCGTAACATCACACAAACCCAACCTGAGAAACATTCTGCAAAAGAATTCAGCAGTACTCATCAAAAGGGCCCAGGTCATGGAACATAAAAAAGAATAAGGATGTGTTGCAGACTGAAGGAGTCTGAGACACAAAGACAAAGTAGCATCCTGGATTGGATCCTGGAACAGACAAGGAAATTAGGGGAAAAAACTGGTACAATTCAAATAAGATGTGTCGCTTAGTTAATCTTACTGATTCAGTGTTAATTTCCTAGTTTGATACTTGTATTATGGTTATATAAATTGCAACTTTAGAGATCGCTGATTATATCTCTGCTGTTTTTGCAACTTTGCTGTAATTCTAAAATTATTTCAAAACAAAGAGAACAAAACATGGATAAGCTAATAATGGATCATGAATGAACTAAGTAGAGGACTAAAATTTTCTAAGTGAAAGCAGGTATTATTTTCACCCTGAAAGATCTGATATATAAACGTTAGGACTAAAAATGCATTTTTCCTCACAGGAAGATCAGTCCTGCGAGGGCATCAACAAGTGACCTGCACATGTCATTTTGTCCTCTCCAGTTCTATCTTCTGCTAAGGATCTATGGACCTGGAATAAAATCAGAAGAAACGCCCTAGTGCTTGAAAGAGTTAGGGTTAAAATTTAACAGTAGGATTAACGTCTTTCATGTAATACTTGGATAAAAGCCACTTGCAAAGAAATTTCTTGGCAGAAATACAAAGAGACAAATATGAAAAGTGCTCTTCTTTGTGGAAACCACAGAAGCTCCAAAAACAAAGAACTGACACTTTCAGAGACATGTGTTGTGTGATGGTCCCTGTGAGGGCTCCCTGTGCCCGCAGGGACCACAGCGGTGACTCCTAGCCCTAGCAGTTCAGGAGAATCACAGGTGCCTAGAAAAAGTCCAGATGCCCGAGTCCCACCTCTGGAGATTCTGAGTCGGGAGAAGCTGTAGAAGCTCCTGTGATCCCCATGTGCAGCCGGGGCTGAGCGCCGCTGAACAGAATAACCTACAACTCGGGCAAAGTCAGTCAAGTAAAAACAAAAGAACTCATTTTAAGGATATAAATAGCTCATGTGTTCTGATACTGTAAAACAGCTCTGCCTCTCACACAGGAGTGAGTTCTTGTATATAACCTAATACTTTTTAATCTCTTTATTTCTAATTAGATCCCTTCCTTCCATTTTCATACAGTGTTATATTTCTCCAATTAATTATTAGGTAGTAAGCTCAACAGTGACTGAGCTCCATAATAGTTTTCTTTACTTCAGTCTAATGCAGACCTTAGCAGAGTTTGTTTCGTGTTTGAACTGTTCATCATGCCTGTCTTGCTACTAGATTGCAAAGTCTTTGATGGAGCAAATACGAAGAATGCTTTCCTAGGACCCCTGAATCTCTGAAGATCAAATGTCACTCATTTTTTAAATAGTTTTAATGAATTTTTTGGAAGTATAACATACATGCAAAAAATTGTACGAATCCCAAGGGTACTACTTGATGAATTTTGACAAAGTTAACAGAGCTGTGGAACAGTCTCCAGATGAGAAACTGAGCGTGACCAGCACTCGCAAAGCCCTCTCATCCTCACTCTAGTCACAACTATTCCCCCAACAGGACAACCACTTGACACACAGATTGTTATTTTTGTCATATAAACAGTTAAGCACCCAACATTCTTGGTTCCGGATGTTTGCTGTCCCTTATGTTCATGAGATTCATCCACACTGTTATGTGTACTGATAGTCCGTTCATTCTCACTGCTGCATAGTATTCCATTCTACTGTAGATTGACGTTTGGGCTCTCCCCACTTTTTGGCCACTACGTATAATGCTGCTATGAACATCAGCATACATGTCTTTGTGTGGATATATGCTCGCATTTCACTTGGGTAAATACCTGGGAGTGGAATTTCTGGGTTGTATGGTGAATGCATGTTTAACTTCGTAAGAAACTGCCAAAATGTTTTTCAGAGAGGCTGTACCAACATTTTACATTCCCACCAGTTATGTATAAAGGTTCCGGTGTCTCCGTATCCTTGCCAATACGTGGTAATGTCTGTCTCTCTGACTATACCCATTCTAGGGGGTGTGTAGGGGCATCCCATTGTGGGTTTTAATTTTCATTTTCCTAAAGGTGAATGCTGTTGTGCCTTATGGTGTCATAGATTATTTTTAAATTGTAGCTACTGCCTCTAGATATGTATTCAATTAAACCGATGAAGGAAAGGAACCTAGATAAATTTTCTATTACTAGACTAAAGCAAAGAATAGCATTCTAGCTAGACAACAGATAATTTTTCTTGTAATTTGAAGGAAAGTACCAGTAAAATAAACTTAGTCTATCCTTTGGAGACATGAAAAGTCTTAGAGTTTCTTAAAATAAGAAAGCAAATCATAGAAAAAAAGGTTATAGAAAACTCTCCAAAATTTATTTGTGGAAATTTCAAAGACTGTGGAGTATGCTTTATTTAGGAACTCTAAATCTCTGAAAATCAAGTGAAAAATAAATATAATACAAAAATCGTGCAACAATGGTAGATAACATTACAGTGAAAACTCTGACTTGTGTCAGGGCGCTGCATGTAAGGGCATCCAGTCCCCACGGCTCTGCTCATCGCCTTCCGAAGGGCAACAGGCAAGTCCCGACTCCCAGAGGGAGCAAGCTGGCCGTGGCCCTCGACCTTTCGGGAAGAGGCTCTCCTGCCCTCCGTAGCCTGAGACGGAAACACAGGCATTATTTATAGGCTGCATCTGCTTTCCTTCCTCTGAGATACACAGGTTGGTGGAAAAGTAAGAGTTCAAGTGAAGGGTTTTTTTAAATGTCTGAATACATCAGGAGCAAGGTAAGCACTTTCCCTCCTTCATCCCTTCCTAATTGTTTTTATTTTAATAGCGGAAAGGCACACATCTGATTGTCTAGGTAGAAACTATTTCTGAATGTGTGACTTCCAAAAATGTAAGGAACAAGGGAAGTGTTTAGAACTAACCTTCATTTAACAGGAGCCTGGCCCCCAGCTTGGTTTCCAGCGGCACTGTTTGGTGGTACCCAAGCCTTTGAGTGAAGGTTAGGCTCCCCTGACAATCTCCTCATTAAATTTTAGAATTCAAGATGAAGAAGAAATAAAAAGTCTCACCACTCTAACATTAGAGAACCGTAAGTCCCTGGTTCAATGATTCGTTTTCATTCCAGCCTGCATAAATACATATATTACTTATCAAAGTGTTATGCATCCTTTTCAAAATCCTGACCTTAGATTTCCTCACTTTATGGGAAGTGAATTATGGGCTTAAACGTGTTGGTTCATGGATATGGAAAAGCACTTCGGTGTCTCTGTCATGTATCTGCCTTGTCCACCTCTCCGAACGGAATTTTCCAGACCACCATAAAGACAGCGCTTGCTTCGGGCACGCGGCATATACAAGCGTGTACCAACCCCGTGGGCAGCAGAGTAGCACGCAAGTCAGCAACTACCACTTAGGAAGACACCAAGGTTGGTGACAACGCATGTGGATGTCAGACTGACCGACAGACACTGTAACAGTATCTCGACACGGAAAGGGAAAGAAACCACAGGAAGAGGGAGAAACATGTGGGCTGTCAGCAGGGTGAATATATTATCTCTACTTTCTTTCAACAAATACTAATTGAGTACCTATGAACCAGGGAACGTTTTCAGGCGTTGGGAATAAAATGATCTAATCCCTGCCTTCATGGAGTTTGGGATATGAATACAAATGAATAACTGGAATATGTAATTTTTCGGATGGCGATAATGATTTGGAGAAAAATAAAGCGGGAACTAGGGGTGGGATGGCTTCGTTTCCATTAGGGTGGGCAGGAAAGGCCTGACGGAGAAGGCGACATCTGAACCACGATCTGAAAGGACAGGGGAGCAAGTCGTCCAGGTGTGGAAGGGAAAGGCATTCTGTGCAGTGAAAACCTCGTGTCGGGAGCAGCAGGTAGGATGGTTGCTGGCTTGTTCTAGAATGAGCCAAGGAGCAAGATGACGATCAGTGGATCTGAGATTAGGAAATTAATAAGAAAGGGAGTGGGGAAAAAACAAAAGACATGCTATTGGCCAACTGAACAACACTGGGTTTCACTCTAAACGAAATGGGAATCCATTGGAGATTTGGGGGCAGAAGTGGGATATAATCTAACATAAATTGTGAAAGGACTTCTCGGCTTCTGGGTTGAGAACAGACTGGAAGGGGACAAGGACAGAAGCAGGAAGACCCACAAACAGACCACTGCAGTTCTCCAGACGACAGGTGACAGTGGCTTGGGCCAGAGCTGAGTAACAGAGATGGAGAAAAGGAGTGGAATTGTGTGAATAGGTTTTAAAAATAGGAACAGTGTTTGCTGACAGAATGGATGTAGCTTGAGAGAAAGAGAAGAGTCAAGGATGTCAGGAGAAAATAAATATCTATATATTTTTTGGCACTTAGCTTTGAAAGGAATTTCCTGCATAGGATTTGACATAGCTGCTCTTGTGTCCTTGTGTGTCTAAGTGTCCTGTACTGGTAGGGATGTATTAGTTTCTTCTACTGGATACAATTCCACCGAGAGGAGCAAAGACCGCTTTCACTCATCTTTGTCTAGCACAGGGCCTTTACTAGCTAGCGTTCAAGTTATGTTCACTTAGACATGTGCATTAGATATACAATTATAAGCACTTAGGGAAAAATGCTCAGAAAGGGTCTTGTTTGTATTCTCAAGAGTTCACATTCATTCTTTTATTCTAAAAATATTTATTGAGTAGCTACAGTATGTCAGTCACTGTGATTACAGGTTATCTCCAGGTAGATAGTAGGTAATCTATATTTTTCCTTATATGTTTTTGCATTAAAAACATTCAACACTAGGCATGTTTTACTTTTACAAAGGATTAAAATTAAGTTTTTAAAAAGGTGCTACTGGGCAGACCACTAAATTCTACCACAGTAAAGTGAAGAACTTGACAGTTCCTACAGTGGGGTCTCTCTCTAATCCAGTGCCCTCCAAGGCTAACAACACATTTGCTAGTGCCAAAATCTCTTACCTAAAATCACGTAAAATCATGTGAAAAAAAAGCAGAAAGCTATTTGAAAACTGAAACGCGACAGAAAGTTGAGCTGTTATTCCTCCCTCGCTATAGCCCAAGGGGCTGTGACTCAGCGGCTGTTGTGTGGGGCCTGGACGATGTTGTCTTATTTTATTATTTGTTTGTTTGTTTTTTTTATTTATTTTCTTTAAAATTATACAGGTTTCAGGTGCACAATTCCACAAGACATAATCTGTATACTGTATTGTGTGTTCACCACCCCAAGTCAAGTCTCCTTCCATCACCACTTATCCTCTATCCTCCTCGCCCCTGGCAACCACCACACTGTTGTCTGTGTCCATGAGGTTTTTCTCTTTTTTTTTCAATCCTTCCATCTCCCCTCCCCCACTCCCATGACAGCTGTCAGCCTGCCCTCTGTCTAGTTAAGATACTGGCAATCATTTTTGCTTATGGGCCTTTCTGTCATAAGAAGGGCAAAGGAAATAAAAACATGAAAAGTAAAGGTATTTCAATTTGAGATTTTAAAGTTTAGTGAACTAGATTAAAATGTAGAGAACACTAAACTTTCTATATGCTTCTTGTTTTCAAGGGAGAAGTGGGAGTCCCAGCTTGGGTCCTCTCACCGGGGAGCTTGAACCACGCACACAGGTGCACGTGCTCAGATGCACACACATACACAGACATACTAACACATCTATCCCTAGGCCCTGACCCACAGGCAGACTGACCCTGAAGCTAATGGAGGTTAAGCTTCAGGACCCATCCTTTATATGGATCTTTACAAGGGTCTGGGTCCTAGGAGTATATTCACATGGTAACATATTTTCATAAATCTGTGAAAGATACTTTTGTATTCTTTTTCTTAAAGAGAGACCCCAAATTATATAAACGCCAGGACTTGAGAAATTCTGAATTTGTCCCCACCCAACCCAGAATAATCTGATTCAGTGGCTTTGGAGGTACATACCACGAGGCTGTATCTTTTTCTTATCTTTCTTTCTTTTTTAAAAAAATGTCATCAAGTGATTTTGATACACAGCCAGGTTTGGAAATCACTGATGAAGAGCTGCACACCGATCACTTTAATGAGCCCCTGACATCTACGTACTATTTCTTTCTGGAGCTTTGCCACTATTGATTAGGACATAAACCATATAACACTATGTAGTTTGGGAAAAGCTGACAACTGGCAACAGTGGCTTCCACACTGTGGTGATGAATCACATGACCCTCTGTGCTGAGTAATTAACTATCCATTTGTATGTACTGGCTGTAGTGATATAGTTCTTTTCAACAAGGAAGGAAAGGAATTTGGACACAACATTAACAGTTGTTAACACCAAGCAAATAGAGTAAATTGGATTTATTAAAAAGAGTATGTGTGTGGATTTTTTCCCTGGGAGTTAATACAATTTGTCTAGCTTTCTAATTATAGCTGGGACAGAAAATGGCTGAACCCAAAGACCTCTCACGGTGGCTAATAAACTTTTACTTATAGGGAGAACATTTCTTGGGTTGGAGAATGACAAATAATTTACTAAGCTTTTTCTAAAAGATAGCTAAAGGTGTTCACCTATATCTAGCTGATGAATTAGCTTTAGCTAATAATCAGTGTCGTGAGACAGAGAAGAAGCAGCCTGTAATTACTTTGAAGGGAATGAAGGAACAGATCTGATAAAGAAACTAAATCAGCTAATTCCTCCAGGGGCATACTAAGTGGGAGAGAGGCTTACTTCACTGCAAGTTTAAAGGGAGGCAAACGCAGGGGGCATCAGTAGTTTTTACCTCCCCGGCATCCATTCCCACTTTCTGGTAACAAACCCTTCGTTTTCCTTAGGTTGGGGGGCTGTAATCAAAGGTTCCCTCCCTTTTCCAGGCTGCAGATGGGCATGTGTCCCAAACCTGACTACTCACTCACAGATATCCGAATTCTGCCTGGAACGACTTGAGGAAAAACAGCTGGAGACAACCCGTTCTGGGAGAGGTTCACTAGAGATTCTCACTCGTCCCAGCACCCTCTAGATCCCATATTCTTGTCTATTCCAAGGCCCACCTTGTGTAGCTTTGATTCTGATTCTGGGACTTATCCCATTTTCTTCCAATACTTTCTTTGCTTTTGTTCTTGATTTTGTTTTCACTTAAAGTAGCCTCTACTGATTTCTGTTACTTGCAACCAAAGACTCTTAACTGATACAGAAAACTACACGCATGACAACTCAGTTGTTCTCTATGATAACATAAAAAGCCCAAAAGGATTCTCAGCAATGTCCAGCTGAGTCACACCAGCAAAAAACATGAATATGGCTCAGCTAATATACACTTGTTGGTAGATATTATTGAAATATCTGTGCTTACTGTTATAGTAGTCAAATTAAAATAACTTTATTCAGATATCTTTTAAAAAATTTTAAACAATGATTCTACTGTGTAAAAATGGTGCAACTTATTGTAGAAATTAAATCAATAAATGAAAGTACAAAAAAGCTTTACAGTTAGCCCAAATCCCACCATCCAGAAATACCATTATTAACATTTGGTAAAGCATTCTTTCAGCACCTTCTGTATATAGATAGAGCAGAAGAAAAATAACAGTATTTTCAGAAATCCTTTATGTAATTATAATGATTTTAAAAAGTATTTAATTTGTTTTATTTGAAAAGTATTTAATTTGTTTTATTTGAACCAAAATAAAGAAACTGAATCGTTGATGTTCAGTTAAATATTTCTTCACCATAAAAGATAATACTTCTTAAAATAATCTACATAAATTAAGAAAAAAAATTATGCCCTGGCCGGTTTGGCTCAGCAGTAGAGTGTTGGCCCGTGGACCAATGAGTCGCAGGTTCGATTCTGGCCAAGGGCATGTACCTCGGGTTGGGGTCGTGCAGGAGGCAACCAGTCGATGTGTCCCTCTCACATCGATGTTTCTCTCTCTCTCTTTCTTCTCTCTCTTTCTCTCCCTCTCTCTCCCTGACACTCTATCTGAAGATAAACAGAAAAATATCCACTGGCAAGGATTTTTTTTTAAAAGGAAAAAAAAAAAGAAAATTTTTAAGAATTTGGAGTCATTTTAAAAATTCTGTTATTTTAACCTCAGACAGAATCTATTGATTCCCTTCTAGCAAAGAAGGGAAAAATGACAGGTATTTCTCCTCTTCCTTCCTCTTCTCGTATTTGTTTGTTATATTATTATTTTCAGATTGTCGGGGTTCAGTGTCTCCATCTACCTTTGTAATCACAATTCTCGCAGTTATTTTGCTCTGGTTAAATATTAAGTGGGCTAAAAGCACGAGTTTCTCTGTGATTTCTTTTTTTCCTGAGATCTTTCTTCAGTTAATCTCTTGGGTTGCTAGATACCATCTTTAAGTAGTTTGTTTTTAAGAAAGATTCATCATATCTTTCTTAAGTTTTTGAATGCTTGAGAAAGGCTGTTACCCTTATGTTTAAGGGACAATGTAGCTAAGTATTAAATGTTGGGGTCACAGTTATTTTTACCTTTAGAGCTTTATAGACAGGTACTTCAGTTTTGCCATGGAGAAACATAAATCCAACCTGACTTCTTCCCCTTCATACATGTCTTGCTTTCAATGCCTGGAAGCCATATTGTCCTTCCTTTATCTCTTAGAATCAATATCTTTATCAGGATAATGTCCTGATTAATCTGTTGTGATTTATTTTCCTGGAATTTGGCAGACTGTTTTAATTTTTGTAGTTTCAAAACTCTTTACACACAAGCATTTCACTCTTGTTCTGTTGGCCTCACTTCTCCCCCAGCCCCATTTGCAAATGATGCATTCAAATCCAAAGGTAGGCACAGATACTCTGAAGGGTCCTATGTCTGTTCCTTTCAAACTCTTCTTCGATTGACTGGGGTGGTCATCTGTTGGGAATGGGGAGAGGTGGGTAATAAGCTAGAGCTGTCTGCAGCTACTGCTTGGGAATCTGTGTTCAGTATCCTCACCACAAGTCTGCATCCTTTACCCTGGCACACCTGTCCTCTGAGCTTTCTGTGTTCAACAGCTGTGTGTTACTACAACAAAACTGTTTGGGTCACTCTTGTGTTGGATTCTGGCTCTTTCTGCCTCTCGCTCTCGTTCACCCACTTCACTCCTGGCGTCTGCCCTACTCCGGAGCAAGGAGGCGGACGATGGAGACGGCTCAGACGTGGTTTCTCCTCTAGTGACCTTTTCCCCAACATTTTTGGAATGCTGAGTAATAACAAATTGTGTAGAGAATTCTTGAACTGTAGGCTAATTTGACTAATATTTATTGTAGGGTTTCCACATCTAAAATAACAAAGAGGATGAAAAGATGAGAAGGAGAAAGTCCTTGTCCTTGCTTTCCGTGTGGTCAGGGAAAATAAATAACATAGAAGATATCTATATTGTTATGACGGTGTAAATGCTGTTCACTGCTGAACCAAATAGTGTACTATAACCAACCTTCATTTCTCAGGTTTTATCTGGAGCTTACATTTGCCTTGTATTTTGTTTACTTTTTTGTCTATCATTATTTTTTAAATGTTGCTGCAGATAGTTCAAATCCCTATCAATATTTTCCCCAAAGCTCAAATACATTAGTTTGTTAGTTCCATTAGTCAGACACACCTCCTATTTCCACATCTTCCCTTCTGCAGTCCTCCAAACTCCCGTTCCTGGCTAAGCTGGAGGCTATTAGGGACAGGTGCATAGAAATCCCAAGATTTCTCTTTTCAGCTGTCCTCTGGGTCCCACGATTTCCTCCTATTGTGATTTATTCACTTTTGTGACAAAACACATTTTCTAAGGGGTTAATGGAAGATAAAACGTGAGTCCTTAAATGTCTAAAAGCATCTTAATTTTATTCTCACAGTTAATTAATAGTTGGGCAGTGTATAAAATTTTGGTTTGGAAACCATTTCTCCTTAGATCTGAAGGCGCTGCTTCATTGTCTGCTAGCTTATTATTGCTTTATTTCCCCAGGTTTACTGAGATAATTGACACATAACAGTCTGTAAGTCTAAGGTACACAGTGTGTTGATTTGATACACTTACACACAGTAAAATGATTACCATCCATATTGCTTTTAAGAGATCTGGAGCCACTCTTATTTCTGATTTGTAGCCCGGATCCTATCTTCTTTCTCGGGTAACTTTTAGAATTTCCTTTCTTTTCTTGAAATCTAAAATTTCATGATGATATGCTTTCATGTAGAACAATTTTCATACAAGGTGCTGGGCATTTGGTGGATACATCCAATCTGGAAGCTCATGTCCTCCTTTCTTTCACAGCAGCCTGTTCTTTTTCAAGGATGCAACTGCTTTTCTTATCTCTCAGGATAGAACTTAGGGTTTTTAATGTTGTCTTCTGCTATCGGCATTGCCTCTTAACCTAATTTTTCAGTTTGTTTTCATATCTCCCTTGTAAGTTTTACTTTATGAGTTCCTCTGCTTTGTTAAGAAATCCTTCTGACTTCTGTTTTCTAAAAATGTGTTGACATCTCTCATCCTCTCTTATCTCCTTTCCTATTACCTATAATGTCATTTTAGCAAGATATTCGAAGGAAGTAAAGATAAATGCATGTGGTCTATCAGCCATTTCAGTTGGTGAGAAAGAGCATGGGAAATCTATGGTCTTTCCTAATTGTTCCAGTTTTAGGCATTCATTAAAGATTGCTTCCTTTGGGCTTGACTAAAATGTATAATTAAAGGAAAGGTCAGCCTGTACATGTATATATGTTACACACTCAGTCTATTAAAAGCAAAAATCAAAGGCAGAGAAAAAAACAGGACAACTTACCATTAAGGGTGAGCAGTATATTCTGAAAAATGTAAACCTAATAATTAAATAATTTTAGTTATTCCTGGTTCCTGCACTATAACTCTGCTCTATATTTATATTATTCTGCTCTAAATTTAGGTTAATACATATGGGTGAATACAATATTTTCAAAACCATTGGGATATACTTTATTTTATCAAGTGGAATACTATATTCACCACTGAGTAAAATAATATTTGAAATTAAATCCCAGATGTTTAAAAATTCTCCATATATTCTGAAAGAATGGTTTCTACAATTTGAATCTTTCTGTCATAACATATTTGAAACACTTTTTCTGATTTCACCAGTACCTTAATACACTAAATATTTTTATTTTAAGATATTTAAAAACAAACAAGTAAACATCTGGTATTTTATGCAAAAGAATACGCTCAGTAAAGATACTATTTTTTTACTCAGATAAGTGTATTAACATGACTTGATGTGGTATGTCTTTTAGTAAGAGAATTTAACTCAGTTTAATTGTAGCAAATCTTGATAAATTGTATTGTGCTTCTGTTTACTTCATTCCATCATCTATCCACAATATATGTAATAGTCATTAAATTCAGCCAACTATTTTTCAGGTCCAGAGAGAAATGTCTTCAAAAAATAGGCTATGATTGACAGTTCCCTCAAATCAGTAATATCATAAATATTTATATATACAGTTATAAACAAACTATCATTAGTTTAAGAAATGAAATTTATCCTCAGTGAAGTAGCTTTGAAAGTTAAAGTGCAGAATTTAAACATTTTAGTTCTCTAGAATTTTATGGCTTCAACAAAAACAAACTGTCCCAACTAAAGAATACCAGAAAGTGTAGTTCTCTATTAATTATCACATTTCATTTCTCTTTAGATATGCATGCAACATACAGTAACCACTATGTGCTTAAAGGTATTTGTGTGCGCTAACTATATTACTTGGAAGAATTGTTCAGACACCAAGAACTGAAAGATTTTCAATAAAATTGTATCCCTCCGCCCCGAAAAAGCTTCAATTTAAATCCTTTGTATTTCCTGAAGCTATGTAAAAAATCTGCTAAATTTCAGGTGATGATCCCTTTTTTAGGTGAACCCTATAAAAGCAGAAAGTTGCACCCATAGAAGAGAATTAACAATGTGCAATGCAGTTAATTTCTAAGACATATTTATTAGATGCTAAACAGAGTAAGCCTCTCCAGAAAGAGGATTACATCTCAGGGGATTAAAAGATTTGTGAAGCTACTGTCCTCTCATAATGAAGGGCTTATCGACTGCAAAATATTTTCAATCATTATACTCATATTATATTATCATATCCATGAACATAAGCTATGTTGCAGACTGTAACAAAGCATGATACTGTATATTTTAATTGCCTGTATAAGATTCACATATTAACTGTAACTACTTGCCAGAATATTATAAGTTTTATTAACCCAGATAAAGCACTGTCTCATTTATTTGGTATTGTGAGAAAGGAATTCCATTCACGTGAAATAAACAGGTACAAAATACTTTTAAAG
Source organism: Tadarida brasiliensis (assembly GCA_030848825.1). Taxonomy (NCBI): domain Eukaryota; kingdom Metazoa; phylum Chordata; class Mammalia; order Chiroptera; family Molossidae; genus Tadarida; species Tadarida brasiliensis. The sequence goes on along the minus strand of CM061258.1, from coordinate 82,052,029 downwards.
GTCAATTAATGTGAGGTTGCCATTTTTGTGGGTCAAAACTTTTTAAATATTGGCAATTTAATATGGTTCAACTTACATACCAATAGTTTCTTATATTAACTATTATAGATAGAAATATTTCTGGAAAGTTTTACATACTTCTTTATCTTTTTAAATAGCATTTGTTAGACCTAGTCAAACATTTCCTTGATTATGATGATTTTACTCTGCTGTAATAAGCAGCTGTGCTCAGAACTACAGAAGGGCTCTTTATTTACTAACCCTACATACCTATAGGGCCATGCAGGTAAAGTAAATGGAAAAGCTGTTTTATTAGGTTATTTTGACACAGACACAGTTTGTTTGCCTATCACGTGCAGAAATATTCTTCTCTTCCATCAAAAAAAAGCACTTGATCCTTTTCTTTCTATACTGTTCAGCACACTACCACCTGCCTTCCCATTCGTCATTTTTGATGGAGACTCAGATGCAACAAATATTTTGTTCAGTTTCTTTTAAGCCAGCCTGTTCAGACAATAAACAAAGATAAATGGCAACCAACACTGAGCCTCAGTGTTAGGGGGAGAATGGGGGTGAGTGGGGATTGTGAATATTGAAATGCCCTCCCTAAAAGTAGGGGTGGTGGCAAACTGGATACCATATACCCTGTGCTCAACCTAACTCCCAAGAACTGACGCCTTTTAGGAAGATAGATTCAGTGCTGTCAGATCTTCAATTCTTCAAGAGAGACTTGAAATCTTCTTCTTCTTTTTTTTTTTTTTTTTTTAATGCAAATCACTTATACTTAAGTGTTAGCAACGAAACAAACAAAACCAAAAATACTGTGTAGATCATCAATATAATGAGAGCTAAAAAAAAAACACACATGTTTGTGAGATGGATACGGCCCTTGAAGCAATCGTGTGGAATCTCTGCTCTAATTGTTCCCACACCATGCTGTGTGGTTTGAAGTCTTTCTATGTATTTTTCTCTCTCTCTCCTGTGGTCGCAGCTATTTTTCAGTGGCTCCTGAGGTTGTCAGACAGTTAAACCAGATAATCTCAATCGCCACAACAGTATATAAAGTTGGAATGAATGGACTCTGCAGAAGTAGAGGACAAAAGTTTTCTTTGAAAATATTTTCGTTGACCTTATAGATGCCAACATGAGAGCACAGGGTGGGTTTTAAAGGAATGTGTACTATCGGTACAGTGCTAATGTAAGTAGGAGTGTCAGAGGGACCGCAAGAAGAGCAGGTGCCAGGTTTTATGACCTTGGCACAGCATCCCTTTTTAGGGTAGAAGATGTAAAGTTGTTAACACTGTAAGATTTCCAAAAGCTAAATTAGGATTATCCTTGGGTACCTAAGAAAGCATGAGTATCTCCAAAGCTGTATTCTTCCTTCCACAAAGCAAAATAGCTATCTGAAGAGATGTACTCTTAAAGACTACTTAAAAATATATTTTTGTAATTTCTTATCATCTGCCTTTATTTTTAAAAGTTCTTATTATGAAAATTTACAAACAAAAGTTCAAAGACGTTATGCATGTACTCTGTGGTATCTATTTTAGTTCCACAGTTTTTTTTTTAAATAAGTTGTAGGCTTTTGGTTTTTGTTCTAGTTGAATTTGGCTAATAATTGCTCTCCAGACAATTGAAATTTTATTGTAGTTTGAATACTAAAAATCATCATTCATGGCATTGACTAAATAAAAAGTGAAGAAAACAGAAATCTTATGTTTTATCTCGGTTATTTATGAGACTGAAATGAAAAACTTTCCTTGTGTATTTCATCAACTTTTATGTAATAAAGATAAAAACCATTAAGTCATTTTGATCGTATCTTTGTAATTGTACTTGATTTGTAATCTAAGCTTAAACAAAAAGATTTAGGCAACATACTTCTGGAAATTATTTCATATTTCACAGACCTTATAGGGAGACATTCCCTCCTACATTTCTTTCTTTACTTTAGATTTTCCACATAAGCAATTTTAGCTTTCCTTGATATTTATATATATTTTTAAAACTATCTTTGAAAATAGTTAAATAAGATATATTTATAGTGGTAGTAGTAGTCAATAGGATATTAATTATTGAAAATTTATTTTTGAGTATCTTCAAGGTACTCTAAACACTGTATTTCAGGCCCTGGCCAGATAGCTCAGTTGGTTAGACCCTTGTCCCAATACTCCAAGGTTCTGGGTTCAATTCCCAGTCAGGGCACATACAAGAATCAACCAATGAATACATAAGTAAGTGGAATAACAAATCGATATTTCTCTCTCCCTTTACCGCCCTCCTTTCTTCTCCCCTCTCTAAAGTCAATAAAAACAAACAACATCTCATCCTCACTCTAAGATTGCACAGTGTTAGGTTGAACCCAATGAAATTGCTGTTTGTGTAGACTGAGTACAAGCAATTGCAAACAGCTTGATCTATTATGTAATATTAGCATAGCCTTATGTTACAGAAGAAAAAACTGAGTAGATAGAGCGCCCTATCCATGGTCATGTAGCTAGTAAACAGCAAAGCTAGGATTCACACCCAGGTCCACCTGGTCCCAAAGCCTGTATTCTAAAGAGCTATGGCAGGGGCATCTGATAGCTGTAGTCAGAACAAGGGAAAAGGTGGAAGATAGCCTGTTAACTATAAGAGGTTTACAGCTTGCTTGGGGAGAAAATAATAATATCAGAATTAACCAGGACAAATAGAAACCATCATGCCACAAAGTGCAGAATGATCAGACATTTGCTTTCAGGCCATGATTTCAGCTTTACTGTTGCAGCCTCAGAAGCAAGTTTCCTCTGTCCCTCTTCATTTCCAGGACTGGTGTTTTGAGGCCATCAGGGCATCACGTCATGAGTTGGCAGGAGGAAAGCCTTGGTCTTGTGATCCAAGGACTACAAGGCCAGCTTTCTCTAATACACCAATAATCACATGTCTATAAGAACAACATTTTGACTTTGATATCGGTGCAATTCACTATAAAAGAATGAACTTCTAAAAAACAGTAATGACTCCAAGCCTAGAGCCCTCTCCAGAGCTCCACACTGCAGTTTTGCATTTGGGGCTTCACCTAGATGCTCCAGAGGTGCTCAAAGGCAAAATGTCCAAAAGGAACCCTACCATTCTTGACCCATTGCTACTCCTGTTCCCCCCGGGTCATGGCACAGTGAGTGCCCAGACCGAGCCAGGACAGACAGGCTTTACTCCTCCTTTCACCAGCGTGCATATCCAATCAGCAACTTATCGATCAGTCTCCGAAACAGTTCTTCAATCTCTCCCCATTTCCCCAGCCCCACTGTCTCTGCTCCAATTCGGATCCTCATCATCTCTTGCTGACCAGGTGACCCAGTCCACTTGGTTTCCTTGCTCCATTTTAATCTAGCCTCCACAGAAAAGAAGCTTTCTGATATTTTTTGCTCTCTAGTTTCTAATTATAGAAAGTATATTTAAAAGATGAAAGACACACACACACACACACACGCACAAAACCTCTTTGCTTACATAGCCTAGCTCAGAGTTTGGACGCAAAAGCGGAGACATAAGAAACACTGGATAACAACTTTTTGCGAGGTGAATAACATCCATAACATCCACTGACAAGATTGGGCCTATATACTTAGGTTCTTGATGGAAGGTTTATTCCTAACAATAATCAAATACAATAACAAAAACAAACAAAAGTGTATTTTCCCTAAATAAAGATCAAAGGTATAAAACAATAACAACTTCAATGCTTATGTGCCATCACAGAGAAAACATACCTTATGCTGAATTGCTATTAGACTTTTTACTCTAGGAGTTATATTCCAGCAGACTGCTAAAAAAAAAACCCAATTCCAGGGGTGGGACAGAGGAAGGAGGAGGGTGAAGGACAGAAACAGAGGGAAGAGGAAAGGAAAATCCCAAGTTAAGTTGGATTCCTGGTTTCCTGCTTCCAACTCAAACAGGGCCATTAAACTCTCTCTCTCTCTCGTTTGCTAAATCTATTGTAGTGCTCCATAAAATGAAGCTTTTACTAAATAATCATTAACAAAATAGCAATCCCTCTTTCATAACTATAAAACTGTTTATTCTGTGTCTTCTTAAAGAGTTTCTGTTTACAAAATACTTGATATCTTTCTAAAAGGACCTTATCCCAAACTCAAGATTTAATTCAACATTATTCTGATTAATTCCTTTTGCTTTTATTTCTCACATAATCTACTTTTAATTATTGAGCAGGGGTATCCTTAAAGCAAGGTGTGTGGAATACCTCCTCAGACTTCGTTGTAATTAATATGTATTTACTATTTGTGCAATAATGTATCCCTAAGTACTTGTATATACTGTGAAAATGGGACCTTAAAACACATCAAATACACACAATTACAGACATTTGTAGTTAAATACAGTCAGTAACAGGTAAACCTAAACATAAAATCATAATGTGCATGTGTGTGTATGTGTCTGGATATAGAGAGAGGCTATAACTCATCTACACTAAAAGATCATTTTCAAGCCTTTGTCCATCTGGAATTATTTTCATAATGGAATTTCATATCATACTTTCGGGGTGGAGACTTGCCTTTTAATAAATTCTATACGTTTCATCTTTTCTCTGGGCCTCACCTGCCTCAGGCAGCTGGGGCCTCCCCTGGTAATTTGTGGGTCTACCTTTGTGCCTCTGGGCAACATTTCTTGAGAATGAAATATGGAACTGCAGTCAAATTCAGCACGAATATAAAGGCATGACCCCACTGGGAACCAACCTGGTATTATGCCCAAATGAACTGCGAAGGAAGAGAGGCAGACTTCGTGCCTAGTGTGCACCTTTTCTTCTCAGGGAGTCAAGCAAATCTGGTTCAATTCCCTAGATCTAAATATACATTTTGACCTTTTTTTGGGAACCAGACGACAGGCCAGTCAAATAGTGAGACTAATTTCTATTAATACATAATTTTTTAAAGCACGTCCCTTAAACATCACAGGTATCCAAGATATATTATATTTAGCATGTACATGCTAAATGTAAATAAAATATATCTAGAATTCATACTTTAAGCTTCATATACTAAAGCATAATGCATAAAAATGATTTTAAGTGTAGGTAAAATAAAAGATAAAGCAATATAGAGACTATAGATAACACAATAACAAAAGGAGTGAGTTTATGAATATGTGCTATCTGGGAACATCATAGTGAGTGCTTTTATATACATTTACCCAATTAATCCTCACCTTATTCTTGTGACGTAGATGCTATCTATATCATATAAATGAAGAAGCTACATTTCAGATGAGGTTGAACAACTTAGGAGGCAGGGCCAGGGTCTGGAGCCTGGGTCTGTTGATTGTCCCAAGTTCCAGCATCTCACCTCATACCACTGGATAACTTGATACAACTTCATAAAAGAATGAAGGCAAAAAGGGTTTGGTTGGGAGAACATGTCTAGGAGCATGGCTAATAAATGTGAATTGTTTTGAATAGTAAACTAAAGTAACCAAAGAGATTCAAAGGCAATTAAGGAGTAAAAGAACCTTTCCTTTAAACAATATGAAGAAGACAAACTACAAAGTCATACACACTTATGACATTTGGTTAGCTTCTGATACTACTGTTACATTAACTTAATTTCCTTTCAATTAGGCAGGTCTCTAAAGTAGTTTCCATTCTGCATTGAAGGTAATATGACACTAGGGTGCAAGGGCAGACATTTCCTAGTCGGACTCAGAAATATAGTCCACTTTTGAATACAATTAATATCTCAGTAAAACAGATAAAACTCCTATGACATGTGCAATAATTCATTGATGAATGGAGTGAAATATTAGTAGCTAATTTGTACCTTCCTACCTATTGTCCTCTACCTCTCCTTGACCACATCGTCCATTTACACTTCACACATTTACCTTGTAAAGGTCTACGAAGTGTGACCACAGTGTAATGAGAAAGGAACAGTCTTAAAAGATACCTAATTTGAAGGCAATAACAGTGATCTAAATAGGGACATTCCAGTCTGTTGGTTAAAGATCAGGCACACTGCTTTAAAGATGACCTTTGCGCATTGCTACCGAGCATTTCTATATGCTCAGCCACAATACATACACACAGGCTCAGTACCAAACCCCCATGAAATCTCAGCACAGGGCCCAGCTCAGGAGAGCTGCAAATGAATCTCCCTTCAAAGCAGAGCAAAACAAAACAAAAAATGGAATCAACCAAGAAAAAGAAAAATAACCCAAAGGATTCTATTTGGTATCTCCTATACCTAGTAATATGTTAAGAACTAATTCTTATTAGGTTTTAGTATTTCAGTGGTTTGGTCATAGTTAGATTTACTTGCTAATTTCACCAATATTCAGATACCTCCTGCTGCATGCACAGAAATCCGTTCATTTATTCAACAAATGATTATAAGTATGTACTAGGTTCCAGGCACAGTTCTTAGTGATTGGAATATGAAATAATGGATTGGGTGGGAGACAGATAAAAAAATACATACATTTTAAAAAGCAAAAATGAAATATAAGGGAATCTAGGGCCCATTCAAGAAAATGATATATACAAAAACTTAGATGATCAAAAATCTATATATAATTAACTCCCTTTGAAGAGTCACGGGTTCAAAGACAGGGATGCTCCTATGTGTGCTGGAGAAGTGAGGAAAGGCAGTGGAAGTTGGCTGCGAGCTGGGCCTTGAGCAGAAATGGGCTGACACGTGATGAGAGGGCATTCTCGAAGGGGACGGAGGAAGCAAAGGCTCGGGGTTGGGAACGCACATGGAGCAATGGAGTTCAATAAGCAGATCAGTGAGCATATGAATCTGTGGAGAGAACAGTAGGCATCACAGTGGGAAATGTCGATTGGGGTCTCCTAAGAGGGTCTTAGATGATGGTTTGGAAAGCTGAAGTATACTGAAAGCCCCCAAAAGCCTTAACAGTTATTAATCTGGGACCAGCGATCCCCTTCTGAAATATTTTTTCTGCTGTGCCAACACAAACTTTTGCTGGCCGCAGCCAAGTGAGTGGCTACAGTAATAGATTCTGCCCCGGTGTTAATTATGGCTAACCAAACCTGTGATGATCTCACTTATACATTTAATTTTTTTTTTTTTTTTTTGGTACGTGCCCCTAGCGGGAACCGAACCCGGGACTCTCCGGTCCACAGGCCGATGCTCCAACAGCTGAGCCAAACCAGCCAGGGCTCACTTGTACATTTAAATGAACATAACTAGAAATTTAGAGCAACCTATGGATTCTGGGGGGAAATGAACAAAATTAAATAGAATTCTATGCTGTGAACCAATGTAGACAGAGTAAAACCACAGTGAAGGGAGTATTTCCAGTCAGACCCTCTGGAGGCTCACTATTGACACTAAGTAGATGCTGAGTACTTCAAAAAAACAACTGCACCAAGTTTGCATGGAAAGAACCACCATTTGTGCACAGAGCCTCCAGACTGTTAAATGAGTTTCAAACAAAGATACCTACTATATGCAAACAGCGTTCATTGCTCAGCGGCTACACATAACTTGCATATTCTTTAGACCAACAGAGCTTCAAACCATAATTAGCTGCCTTGCCTAATGACCACATGGAACTTAGGAAGGTGGTTGAATGAAATCTTCTTCAAAATCCTTAAGCAACAATGTGAATGATGGAAATACAAAGAAGAGCTCTTAGTTCTGCAGTCTTTGAAACATTCTCTCCCGGAACTAAAACATTTCTCCAGCCTATCCTGCATCATAAGCTCAAGTAGCACAATCTTACTTTTCCTACTAATTAAGGCCTTTCTGCCTCAGGGATTGTTCAAGAAAACATAACACAAATGGCAGCGTCCCCTTCCCATCCTTGCCCACTGAATTCTGAGAGTCTGAATGAAATATAAAGCTGGAATGCAGAGGCGAGAGGTGAATGGAAGGACGCACAGAGATGGGGCAGCTGCGAAAGGTAACTGATGTTAACATGATTTCCTCTTCTGAATTCAGTGAGCTCACGCTCGAGGCACTGGGACCCGACAAGAGCTGTCTTCTACTTCAAGGAGTTTATTAAACATTTCAGGGATAAAAGTCATCCTTGACAAAGGTAAAAAAAAAAAATTATATTTATCATACGCTTATTGATGCTAAATGGCTTAATGTATAGGACATATTTGGGTTCCATTATAAGATTTTTCTTTAGAAAAGCAAAATCACTAAATTATTCTTGGAGAGCTACGTACATTGAACTAAAGTGACGTTACCATCTGAAACCCACAGCCAGCACCAGGCTGCATAGCACAGTAGTGTATGTAAATGTCCGTTAAAGCCAGAAACAAGCCAGAGGTGTTGGGCATTCCTAGCATCCAGGGTGTCATGGTTCTAGCTAATGGCAATAACACCAAAGAAGAAATATGAGGCATACAAATTGGAAGGAGACAGAATGATCGGGATTTTCAAAAGATATGATTGCTTACCAAAACAAACAAACAAAACTGCAAGAGACTCAAATTGATAAACTATTAAAAACACGAAGACAGTTAGCCCAGCTGGTATAGCTCAGTGGACTGAGCGTCATCCCAGGCACCAAGAGGTCACTGGTTTGATTCCCCGTCAGGGCGCATGCCCGAGTTGTGGGGTTGTGGGCCGATCCCCAGTGAGGAGCATGAAGGAGGCAGTGATTGATGTTTCTATCTCCCTCTCCCTTCCTCTCTATCTAAAAATCAATAAAAAATATTTTTAAAAACTACTAAGAAAGTTTAGTAGGTTGGCCAGTGACTAGATCCATAAAACCAACTGCATTCCAATATAGTAACAAAAACCAGTTAGAATTTAAAAGAGAAAAGGGGTCTCACTGACAATAGCAACACAAAAGATAATGTTGTATAGGAATAAACCTAATAAAACATGAAACTTTGTGGACAAAAGTATGAAATTTTATTAAAGGGCATAAAAGAAGGCCAGAAATGGAGAGCTAAACCTAATTTACAGATGAAAAAATTCAATGCTGTAAATACCTCCTTTCTTTTCAGAAAAATCTACACATTCAGGGCAACCCCCGAAAATGACAACATAGTTTTAAAATAAAATTTAAGAAGTTGATTGTAAAGTTAATATGGAAGACTACTGTGTAAAAATAATGAAGACAATCTTGAAAAAGAATTAAAGGGCGATAAATCTACTAGATTTCCAGTCAAAATATAAAGTTGCAACAATTAAAACAGTATGGTATCGGTGACTGAATAGACAAATGGACGGAAGTGATTCCAGGAACAGGCCACGGAATATGTGGAAATTTTGTCTGAGAGAATGCCGTATCAAACCAGAGGGGAAAAGACATGGATAAATAATGTAGAGACAGTTCGTGACCATTACATAAATATATGTAGATCCCAACTCACATATGAAAAAATAAATTCCAGGAGCATTAAAGACCTGAACCTCATAAGAAAACTACAATAATTACAATACTACAGGAGAATACTTTTCTGATTTTGGTTGGGGGGGGGGGGTGCTTACTTAAGAATAGAAAACAGACAAAAAATAACAGAAAATAGAACACGGTGTTCACGCTGTGCCAGGCACTTTACATATTTTAACTCATACACCTTACATTGACCTCTGCAGTAGACACGATTATTATCCTTATTTTATGGCCCAGGAAATGAAGTCACTGAGAAGTGAAGTTATCCAAGATCTCAGAGTCAGTAAGTGGCAGAGCTGGAATTCACATCCCAACTGTCAACGTGTAAAGTACATAAAAGAACAGACTGATAAATGTGGCCCCATAAAATTCAATCTACACAGATATTTCAAGCTAAGGCAAGTAAGTGGCAAATTGAGAGAAAATATTTGTAGCATGTAACAAAGAATTAGTATCAAGAATATATCTTTTAAAATTTGACAAAGGTCTACAGAAATAGAAAAAATGGATAATGACTACAAATAATTGAGAGAAGAAAAAAAAAACCTGGCTAATAAATACATAAAAAATACTCAACACTAGTAATCGGGGAAACACAAATTAAAATATCACTGAGAGAACATTTCTTATTGGACAGAATAGCAAACAAACAGATTTGATAACACAAGGTGTTGGGAAGAATTAGGAAAATGAACACACTCATACTGCTGAGGGGATTATGAATCAATGTGGCCACATTGGAGGGCAATTCAGAACACCAATAAAACTGGAAATGAACACAACTCAGGAGCCAGACATTTACAGCTATGTCTCAAGCCTGTAACTCAGCACCTTACACATCTCATCTAATCCTTATAACAACTGTATGGTGAGGAGAACGAAGCTCAGAATGTTTGGGTAACTCATCCAAGGCCCCGTAGCTAGTAAATTGAGAGCTGGGACTTAACTAGTAAAATATATTGCTTTGCTACAGACAAGGAGGTTCCACCGAAAAATTTGTAACAGTGATAAGTGAAAAATAACTTAGTGTTCATTAAGTGGGGAATAGATAAATGCAGCACGGTATATTCATTTCATGGGCTTTACCAAGTGATTAAAAGAAGGAAATAGATCTATCTATATATATATCAATATCGATGAATCTCAAAAGAATACTGTGAGTGAAGAGGCATGTTGTTAAAAGACAGCTTCAGTAGCTCAGCCAGTGTGGCTCAGTTGGTTGGGCATCACCCCATGCACCTGGAGGTCACTGGTTCGATTCCTAGTCAGGCCACATGCCCAGGCTGCAGACTTGGACCCCAACAGGGGGCGTACAAAAGGCAGCCAATTGCTGTTTCTATCTCTCTTTCCCTCTCCCCTCCTCTCTCTGAAATCAATAAAAACATATATTTTTTTAAAGTTGGTTACACTGTAATTCATTTACATAAAAACAATACTATATATTTTCAATGGGTACATACATATGAATATGTATAAAAATAGTCTGGAAGAACTACACCTGGCACAGTGTTTTCCACTGATAGTAGCTAAAAGGAATTTCAGTTTTATCTGTAACATTATACATGTTTTTCCCCCCTTTAATATGTTTTTATTGATTTTTTTTAGAGAGAGGAAGGAAGAGGGAGAGAGAGAGTGACATCAATGTGAGAGAGAAATACAGTGACCTTTTGGTGCATGGGACAATGCTCACCCAACTGAGCTGCACTGGCAAGGGCCATAATACATGTTTTTAAAGGATAAAGTATTCATATATTATCAGTGCAAATAAAATGTAATAATAAAGAAAGTTCGCACTTTGGGGCCCAAGAGACTTAGGTTCAAATTCTAGCTTTGCCACTTATTTCTCACAGTTGGACAAGGAGTTAAATTGTAAAGAGGTGTGGTGTAAGGACGTAGGGAAGACAATGGGCCTGTGGTCTAGGTGAGCACTGGGACCCTTGCAGAGGGGTTTTCAGTTGCCTGACTGGGGTGCAAAATAGCTCTTACATGATTGTAAGTGGTTTTGAAGCACACACTATATTTTATTTATTTTGTATCTTAGTAGTAATTAGCTTTTCACACAATAGGCTCACAATAAAGACTTGTTGAATTATTTGGGACTTCCGGATGATGTGTGTTTTGTGGAGGGGTAAGGGTAGGAGGAGTTGAAGAAGCTGGGATAGACTAAATACTGACCACCAAGAAAGTAGCCATGAAGGAGAGAGAGACAGTGGCATTTTTGTGGAACTAACCCATCAGAGAGGTTGGTTTTGCTGCCTCCGTTACCTTCTGAGAGGGCAGAGAGGGAGGTACAGAAATCATGTCAAGTCATGGAGCAGGGCACAGGTACAGAGAGAAGTGACACTCTTTCTGGGCTATATGCAAAGACATGGTGGTGATGCTGATGACAGTGATGATAGGACGATGATGATAAATGCATCTCGTAGGTTCCCTTGATTCTCTGGGAACACTACCGTTGGTACAAAAACGTATAGCTGCCTTGAGAATGTCTGAACCTTAAGTGAGGTAGATCCACTAATTCTTCACAGCACCGGGTCCTGGAGACTAGGAATTTGGGTCAGGAGAGATGCAAGGACACACCCTAATCCTTAGAACCCACCCCTTTTGCCTCTAAGAACATCACTCAGAGATTAGCTTCATAACCTAAGCACGGCACACTGCTGTTTGCTAAGGACAACAGTATCACTGCTCATTATGCAAATACTGAGTGGTGGGTGGAAATGCAAATCTAAATTAGGGCCAAGCCAGAGCAATTTTAGGGCTGTTAACAGTAGCACAAGGACATGTGCCACACAGGGTTGAATGGGCATGTGTAAAGAAACAAACTATATACAGCCCAGCTGGTGTGGCTCAGTGGTTGAGTATCGACCCATACACCAAGAGGTTGCTGGTTTAATTCCCAGTCAGGGCACATGCCCAGGTTGTGGGCCCAATCCCCAGTGGGGGGCATGCAGGAGGTGGCCAACAGATGTTCTCGCTCATCGATGTTTCTATCTCTCTTTCTCCCTCTCCCTTCCTCTCTCTCTAAAATCAATATAGAAAAAAATAAAATAAAAAGAAACAAAATACAGGGGAAAAGATTTTACATTTCATTCTGTGAGGTTTGCTTGTTTGTTTTCACAAGAGGCACTTGACACCATGACATTAGTATAAAATACACAAGGAGTCCACCATTCAAAAGTGCAGCATCCTACAGAAACACTTCACTGTAGATTTAGTAGGAAATCTAAATACAAAACCAGTAACATGTTTCCTGGTGAATCTAGCTGAAACCCTGCAAGCAGTTCACTGAAATCAGAAGAGCGTTTCAAACCAGAGTCTAGTCAATTTAGGTAGACTGATGAGGTACTAGGGTCACTGGGGAGGACTCAATTTATACCTCTGATTACACTCCGTCTTTGAAAAGTGCATTTGCTTCCAAAGGATGTTCAGACTTAATATGTTGAAATAAGGTTGCAATCACCCTACTGGAAATACCCAAATAGTGGGATTGGATTACTGCTCTCTGCTGAGAGGTAAAGGGAATGGTGGGCAAGATAAATTTCCCCCAACCGATGTAAGCCTAGGCATCGAAGTCTGCATCTTTTTCAAGTGCAGTTGCAGAGAATATTTCCTGGCAGCCTCCTAATTACTCAGTCACCACCATCCTTGTCATACAGAACACTCAGATCTTCCTTTAAGAATCAGCCTACCCCTAGATGTTAGCTGTACTCAGGTGGGATAGAACCCCTCTTCAACTCAGGGGCTAAGGCTCCGAAGAGCTTAAGGACACCTGGGAATCCCATCCCACAGTGGACATCTGACATTAGTCAGCCCCCCAGGGCCAACTCCAGGATTTTTGCTCTAAGTGCTGGGACACAGATTCTTTATTTCCTCAGGATGGTATTTATGAGGTATCAGATCTAGAACTACTACCACCCTTTTTTGCTAACCCAGAGAGAGGCAGCCTAAGGACCACATCAATATACAGAGGGAGGAAAGGGGGAAGAAATGCAGAAAAACAGAGCTGGTGCCCGAGAAGGGGACTGCTGGCCCAGACCACGTGTGCACCTCGTCAGGTCCACGGGCCGGGCAAACCCACCCCTCCTTTTCTCCTCAAGTCAGCTGAGTTGGTGTTTTTACTAACTGCAACCAAGAGACACCTAACTGACATTCCCTTATTTGATTAGTGATTTAAAAATAAATATGGATAGAACACTGAACTACAGCCTTCATCTTTGATGGAGACACCAATCAGTGACTTTCTGTACAGAGAAAAACTAGTTTCTTACCGTAGTTGAAATTTTATAATATATTATTTGCTTAGACCCAAGCATCCTTTCATTATTTTTGGCACTTCCAAAAATTTATTCCATATGGAATCTGGAGGGGGATGTTTGAATTCTAAATGAAGAGTTTCAACCATTACAAGCTGCATAAAACATTTTTGCCAATTTTTTTATTTGTATACCCCATTTTAGATCTGGGAATCTGACACTAAAAATGGTCTCAGATTTAATGTTGATTTGTAGTCAATGCCAACAATAAGGGAAGGGGGGAAAAAAGGACCCTAGTTCATACGTCTTTGGTGTTTTTATTTTAGAGAACTGCTATTTCATAAAAGCAGTTTCCCAGATTCGGTGGGGGCCGAGGTTGCAGAATGGTTTATTCTTTATATGCAAAGAAAAATTTCCACCAATAGTCTGGAAAAAATACACAACAGTCTTTTCTGCAAGAACTCAGGAAAGTAATGAGATTTTTTCCCCCCCTTTGCTTCTAAGAAATTTACAGTGAGCCACATTGTTCTTGCGTAATCTGGTCTTGGGACATATAATTTTAGAACCTGAATGTACCTTTCTGCATATAAAAATAAAAGTAATTTTGGTCCTTGTAATAAATCAATAGCTAAACAGCAGAGCTGTGTTTACTCTAGCCTTGTCTGCTGCCTTGTTCAACTGCTGGTACCAAACAAGCTTCATCCAAACTCGACTTCCCAAACACGGCATCGTCCTTGCCAGTTCCCGCGGCCTCCGTCTGTGTTCCATCAGGCCGACGACTATGGGTTCAAAGCCCAGACACATCTGCCCGCAGACACGAGCCTCTCGGTGCCAGATCGCCACGCTCACCGACTGGCACGGAGGGACTTCTCGCCGCATCGTTTTGCAGATTATTGTCTCTCACTGTATAAAGGCTCATTTAATACTTTCTCTGCTCCAGACAATAGATTTTTCTTCTTGTGATGGGGCAGTCTAATAAGAACCCAAACTGGAGGCTTAAAGACCTTCTGTGTGGCGCAGACCCGACTAAGCCACGCTGAGTAGTGTAGATGGGGCTGTAAACACAGAGTCCAGATCGCAGGTATTATGTCCGTATTTATTCAATAAAGAGTAGGTGGTTTGAGACTATAATAATCAATCCCTTGTTTTCACAAGGTTTTATAAAACGTAAGACCACCTCAACATGTTTTAAGGCCATGCTTTTAAAGTCTAAAACAAAATATACAACAGAGACTGGGAAGGCTCTCGGTCGTGGCTAAAGTCACCGTGAGAACCCCGGTCTATCCACACCCTCGGAGCACAGGGGCGGGTAAGGCTACCCCACTCACTCCAACCTCTCGTCTGATGTTGCAACTGTCCTTAAAGCTGCATCACGCTCCACTTACCTTTTTAAAATGTCATTTTACCAGATGAAATTGACAACAAATAAAGAGAGGTGGACGTATACAGTTTCTGAGAAGACTGTCCTTTCCTCCAAAAAACTGAACAATCAACAGGCATTGCGTTTAATCGTTTTACGTGAAGTCAAGTCTAAAATGTGCTGTTCTTGTCCAGAGCACATGCATGCAAGCATCTCTCTTCTTTCCTACATGAGAAAACAAACTTCTTCAACAAGCTATCCTATTGCCTGTGTCTGCTGGACATGAAACACGCCATTTAACTAAAGAATATCTCACCTGTTCCCTTGATCCCACAAAATCACATACATCCTTCACCTTCAGAACGGCTTGGATGAGACAATGCCTCAAACATACATACATGGTTAAAGAGGTTTGTTTTTTGAATTAAAAATACCCGGAATGAAAAACCATTTTCTCATGATGATAAAAATTCAGTCTTTGATTCTGATCAAGGGGGTATCATTAAGAAACTAAAGCTTTTGGTCCAAGAATCCTATTTAGGATTTCCTATTTCACGGAAATGTCTGTCAGGGCATTTCTAGCCTTTCCTAAGGGCACTTCAAAGAAACAAGTAAAAGTTTCCTGAATATATAAACCTTAAATATATTTTACCCTGTTAACTCACAAACATTAATAGATTGCGACCACCCCAACCACTACTATTACAACTATTAGTACAGGGTGCAGACAGAACAGTCAGCTTGCTGGGAGGGAAGAAATGCAGGGTGGGGGAGGCTCCCCTCCTTTCCTATTCTAATTTCTAAGATACCCGAGGGTTTAAAATGATTTGTGAGGATGATGGTAAAACCGCAGCTGAAAATCTAGAGAATGAGCATTCTATAAAACCTAAGAACGAAATAATATCAAAAGCTTGAGGAAGCCGTGGACCTTTTTAAAGGTGAGAGATGAAAGGAAAACCTGCAGAAGCAGCACACCAAGAAACAGATGGTCTTTTCACAGAACGAACCCAGAGTGTGCCTTCCACGAGCGGGCTTCTTGATTGTGGCACACTGAGCGCTTTTCCGCAGATCATTTCAACTGCTAAACGCGGAGGCGGATAAACAGGGTTAGCTCCCTGACATTAAACGGCACCGAGTACTTGGAGCTCAGCTACTATTTAGTCTGTAAACACCTGATATGCAAAATTGTATGAAAAACCTGGTGCCAAGGCGGCTTAAGACGAACCAATGTTCAGTGAAGATTTAAAAGTTTGGCTTTCATTTTGCTAAAGATGCTCCCTTTCCTATTTAATCAATGAACTCAGTTCCGTTTTAAGTGCTCAATTTAGAATGTGTGATTTTGCTTCATTTTGGCTTATTCCGAAACAAGTTAAAGGAAGCTTAGAACTAGGAGGGGGTGGGGTAGGAAAAAAATAACTCCAGAACTTATATGAGTTAAACAGAAGTAAAATTTCACAAGAAGATTTCAGAAACGAGTAGATTATTGACTTGACCTTCCCCTGGGCAGACTGAGAAATAACAGGACCGCAGAAATGTCAGTGATGACCCTCAGTTCAGGTCTTCCTCCACTGTCCTCGCTTTGCTTTCCCGGCTCAACATGCCTCATTTTTGGCTGAGGACGCCCTTCCGTGAGGGCAGAGGCAGACCCACTGATGCTCAGGAAGGCCAGCTGCTCCCTCAGCTCCCCGGGGGGAGAAGGGAAGGTGCCACAGGGCAGGGGGCATGCGCTGCAGGAGCGGCAGGTGTCCCTCGGTGGGGAGCCCTCGTCGTGGCAAAGCCAGAAGTGACACGGGGAGTCTGCACACAGCTGCTCACCAACTTCCTCCAACGGCTGTCACCCAGGCAGGGGCCCCTTTCAGAGCTGGCTGGGTGCCCTCTGGACATCTAGGAGAGTTGCTGAGGTTAGAGGACCCTGTTACTCAATGCTCAGTATATTTGCCAGGAATCTGGGTCAATATCTTCTCATTAATTTGGGTACTAACTTCCCAAACAGACCTTTTTATTGGACAAAAAATGCTGAGTAGCTTATATGAACTCTTGGTTTACTATTGCTCTTACTGATCCCAGTAGCCAATCAGTTTCTGAGAACAAATATTTGGAACAAAAATATGATGTTTGCATTCACATACCTATATTGCCAGGTGGGGTCTATGTCCAGGGTGGGACAAAAGTAGGTTACAATGGTGAGTATGCGAAACACAGTTTATTATTGTATTATTACTTATTAATTATTGTATTATTTTCCATACAAACAACTATAAACCTGCTTTTGCCCCATCCTATATACATAAAAAATGTATGTTGAAATATCTACCTAGATAGATCTCTATTTAATAGATCTATACATTTAAAATAGTAACATTACTGACATATATCTCTGTAAATGGTATAAATAAAGTCTTAGTGCTCCACCGAGTTATGGGAACCAAGTGTTCCCACTGTTTAAGTTTTTCAAAGATCAGGAATGTGTCACATTCCTCTGCTGATTCCCAGTGCCTGGCCTTGCTGAGGGAGTGACTGTACCAACCAGTCTGCTGGGCCCTCCTCTGGTTTCAGTCTCGTAATCCAGCAAACTCATGCACCAGCTCTTGTTTTTGCGCTACTTACATTGCAGACCTGACCATCCCTCTGCTCGCACTGCTTGTGGATGGCACTGTGGGGGTGGGTGTGTATTACAGAACCTAGGCATTTGGTAACTTAATTTTCAAGTAGTATCTCTATTTTATGTTATACTACAGTAAAACATTGTTTACTTTGTAACAAATACTACTGGTACCATGCTGTTCTTTTTATAGACAGAGAAACAGATTTTTCATTGAGTCAGAGGAAAAAAATATGTAGAGTCCTGACTAAATGAAGATTGGAATACTTGTTTTGGCTACTACGTAACAAATAATTGAGACTATAACTCTGGCGGTCTTGACTCCTCTCCTCCTCTCACAACTACATTCACTCCATTATCAAATACTGTTGGCTCTGCCTTCCGTCAATCCAGAATCCAACTTCTTCCCACCTCTTCTGCTACCACTGGTTCCAAGCCAATTTCTTCTCCAGCCTGGATTATTGTGGATTGCAATGGCTTCCTAACTGGTCTTTCTCCATCTGCCCCGGTCTCCCTAGGATCTATTCTCATGAACAGCCAAAGAGATCCTTTTAAAGTGAATCAGCTCAAGTCCCTCCTCTTTGCCTGAGGCATGTATGGGTGCTCACCTCACTCAGAGTAATGCCAAATGCCAGAAAGGCTTTGCACACTCTGGCCCCCTTTACCACCTGGTCTTATCTCTTACTGCTCTCGCTCTAGCTCACTCCATTCCAGCCACACTGCTTTCATCACTGTTTTCCAACGAAAAAACCATTCTTCCATCTCATGGCCTTTGCACCTGCTCTTCCCTGCACCCAGATATGCTCAATCCTCCCTCCCCCAAGTCTTCATGGTTCATACTCTTTCAGATCTTGTAGAGTTCCCTTCACAGTGAGGCACCCCTCACTCCCCTGGTTAAAATGGCACTTCTCCCACCCTCTCCTACCCCCATCCTGCTCTATTTGCCTCTATATCACTTCGCTGATTTTACCTGTACTAGAATGTAAACCCCCTGAGGGCAAGGATGTTTGCCTGTTTTCTTCACTGTTTTATCTTCAGCACCGAGGACAGGGCCTGGGGTTCCGTGCTCCATAAATATGTAAAGAATAATTTGAATGATGGCTAAATAGAACAACCAAACAAACTTTTAAGATCTCATTTAATGCCACAGTTACAAAAACTCAAACCTTAAGCCAAAAACAGCAAAGTTATATCTAGAGTCACTAGATATTTCAAAATAACGTATTAGTTCTTTTTTTTTGACAAATTTGCAAATTGACTGGACCTGCCACCTTCATATCAAAACTGTGTATATGAATCTTCATATATGGTCACAAGTCTTAACAGCACTGACTTTGTCACCTAATCAGCAACACTCTGGTAGCCAGGAAGAGTTAGTACAATGAATTACCACAAAGGATTCCAACAACCCAGTTCAATAAGAATCTGAGAAGATTTTTTTAGATTGTCAACTTTAAGGGACAATGGGGTGATATCTAGGATATGAATAAATACACACCCCAAATTCTGAAGTGACGTTTT
The DNA here is from genome assembly GCA_030848825.1 of Tadarida brasiliensis. Classification (NCBI taxonomy): domain Eukaryota; kingdom Metazoa; phylum Chordata; class Mammalia; order Chiroptera; family Molossidae; genus Tadarida; species Tadarida brasiliensis. Next base: position 82,032,921 of record CM061258.1, on the reverse strand, counting down.
GAGACAATAGAATGACTTCTGTATAGCACCTTTTATAAATCTAGCAGAAACCAAATTCACATCAATGCCAAAGGCAGAGTGAATCTTTCAGCAGGAAGGGCCTAATCCCATAATAACCCTGTTGAAGAGACGGGTTTAATGTGCACCAAGGCTAAGTGTTTAAGGGGTCTCCACGGTATAATTTATCACTACTACAAGTTTCTGCTTTCCTTTAAAAGCCATGAAAATTGCTCCACAATCCCACTAGGAACTAGGTTGCTCATGTCAGGACCACGTACACAATTAGTTTCTATTTTCATAGCACTTCTTTGTTTATTCCTTGTTGAAAAAAAAATGCATGCTATTCTATATACTTTGAATATGAGTATTCAAAGGACAAAATATTTTAAAACCAACACTGCTTGACTATAATAAACTGAGTAAAAAACAGCATTATATTGTTCATCTAAGAAGGCACAACAATTTAAATAAGAGTGTTTCAGATTTAAATGGGAAGGAGGGAGGTGGTTATGGAATTTTTATTTCCAACCTAGTCAAAAAATTAATTATTCACTCATTCTTAGCACAGTGACTCCATTATAGTCCACGAGGTTTATTAAAAAATTCTATGAGGTTGAACATCCCAAGTCTTGTCATCACACTACTTGTAAAAGAGAAAGTGTGTGACATTTGTCAAGTGCAATAGTATCCACACTTGATGGTAAGGGACTCTAAAGAGAACCTGTTTTGTGTTCACATGTCAAAGACAAAAAAATAATAAATAAAAACATAGTTGGTAAAGAGTTATTTTTCTTTTATTCTGCTTTATAAACAAAACGGTTTTAAAAATGGTGCAGGTCTACAGCACACACGTAGTTATTTGGTGCCAGGGTCTATTTTCAGGGAGACATCAATTTACAACAATACTCTTTATGAACAGTCACAAGAGGACTGGTAAGGTCTGAGGAGCTTTCTGTCCTTAATGATGAACTGGAACCTTTCTTGGATGTTAATTCAGAGCACCCTTTAGTAGGGTTTTGGTGAATGTGTTAGGAGGTGATACAGTGCTAGTTTTTGACGATTCTAACGGTTTATCCTAAACTTTTTATTAAGATTTCAGATGTTTTTGCCTGGGGGTCCTTGGTTAGAAATGGAGTTTGATTTGCTCTCCCCCTCCCTCACTTCACTTTCTGTCCCACACCTGCTGCAGAGAGCAGCAGCCGGGCAGAGGTGCCGCTTCCCCACACCCACACACATCCCCACACACTCCACAGATTTTCATAGACAACCTTAGAATATCAGTAACACAAAACTTGGTATCCATCAGCTCTTTGAATAGATTTTTTTTTATAGCTCAAAGGAATGCAGTTGAGAAGCAGAAAGCAGTGTGGCAAAGAGCAAGACACAGCAGGGGGGTTGGGATGAAGGGAGGGGCTGGTCATAGAAAGAAATGGAGAAAATGGAGGCAGCGATCCCAAATTTCCTCATTTATTATACATTAAAAAAAAAAACCAAAAAAAAAAAAAACTCCACATAGAACTTGAAGAGTTAAATCCAAGTGGGCTGTCCTTACAGATGCCGAAAACTGGGACGGGGCACGGAGCGCGGCCAGAGGAAAAGCCCGACACTGACACTTCGCTGGTGAGGAGCTCCCGTGGCTGGGCTGGCTGCCTGCGGAGGGAGGGCCCAGGACCCACGCTGCATCACATCTGTGATCCTCGCAGGAAGCAAGATCAGAAGAGAAGCACCTGATATCAGAAACCAGACATGGCCCAGAGACTTGGCCAGGGACCAACTTGTACAACACGGGATGGGAGAGGGAGACACTCCTCCTCAATCTATACATAAAGGAAATCTCTTCTCTTTCAAGCATGGGCCTCCTGTGCCTGAACCGGAAAAAATACTTGATTTCTCTCCTTTTCTTCCACCACTGATGGTGCTCCCTCCACCTCTTGCTTTCCAGGGATGACACAGTCACATAACTCAGCCCTGATTCGGCTCAGATTCACTCAGTCCTAATTCAATTCAATTTCAACGGCTATGGAGCACCTGCTGAAAACAAGGTTCACATTTCTTTCTTTCTTTTTTTTCTGTTAATCCTCAGGCAAGAATATTTTTTCCATTGATTTTTAGAGAGAGTGGAAGGGAGGGAGGAGGAGAAGGAGGACAGAGAGAGAGAGAGACATTGATGGGTTACCTCCCACACACCCCCCCAACTGGGGCTGGGGCTTGAACCTGTAACCCAGGTACATGCCCTTGCCTGGGAATCGAGCCCGTGGCACTTCGGTGTGCGGGCCAATGCTCTAACCGCTGAACCACATCGGCCAGGGCACGAAGGTCACATTTCCCGTGACCACACAGGTAGGACAGTATGGGAGCCAGCAGAGTGAAACATGGATCCTGACGCTTGGGGCAGGGACCTGGGTATCACCAGACAGATTCTGAGCAAGGATGCCTGCCACCGGCTTCCCTACACGAGGACCAAGGGATGGAGAAAGGCAGAGAGAGGCCCTTAGGGTATGAGACATTTTATTTCCAGAATGGACCGCGGTCAGACAGAAAGGCCACCAGGCGCGCTGAAATCTCTGAACGTGGAAGGGCCGCAACGCGCGCTCAGGCACCGGAGTCACTAATACGCATGAGAGTCCACGGGACTACTTCACCATGCCGCATCACAGCGTCTGAGAAATCAACGTCCTGGGGCACAGAAAGATGAATACAGAGCTTTTCAATTACCTTTTTTTTTTTCCTAAAAATATTTCTCCCTTCAAACAGATTCAAAGGCAATGTGATATTGTTTTCATTACGGTGAAGAAGATGTTGAGTCTATGCAAGTATGTCACCCAGTTCAATCCCACTGGGTAATAGCCCACTGGGCAGGAGACTACAAGACCCTGGAAGCACGGTGGGTTAATAAAACTCTCCCCGAGAGCTCAGTGAATGAGGATGAGACATCTTCAGCAACTGACTTGTCTAACCATCTATCTGCACCCAATTTCTTTAAGATTGACATTGTCTGTTTTTTTGTGGGTTTTTTTTTAACCAACATCTTCCATTAGTAAGTACATGGATTATGGTATTGTTTTAAAATAAAATTTCCTGTCACTCTCACATCTTCAGAAATATAACAGAAGCAATCCTAAAAGCCCAGCTCCTACATAGTCAGTAAAATAGGAAACCCAAGTCAGTTTCCTGTAACAGGCAGAAACCTAACTTCAATCTCAATTACCCAAAAGGCACAGGGTCACCTGCCACCTTTAAAAAAATAGGCCTGCACATAAATGATGCGATTTCGAGAATAAGCTTGGAGACTTCCCAACTTCTTGGGGGCAGAAAGGAATATTCTAGTAGGACATACCGCATTCATTCTGCGTTCTGAAATAGGTGTATTCTATCTGGTGCCTGGAGCACTCCGGCCAGTGTTCATCAGGCATGCAGAGAAGGCTTGTCAGCCTTTTGCCAAACCAAATAATAAGGCCAATAAATAATAAAATCGAAAGCGGCATGCCTCTGGAGCAACGGTATGCATGTGCACTGGGGGAGGAGAAGAGGGAAGGGACGAGGCTGGAGTCCAAACAGAGTTAGTGCACAGAATGTGCTTGATAAATATTTGCTAAAAATGACCTATCATTTCAGGAAATGCTCTCAAGTCTCGTGGTGTGTTTGCCTCAAATACGCTCAGCCTGTCCTTTCATCTGGTGGCCTGTGATGGCATTTTCACCTTACTCCCGGTCTTGCTCAGTGGACTCTGTAACCAGGGAATGGCTGGGTTGCTTGAGCCATGAGAATGTGGGGATTTGCTGAGCCTTTGATTCCTCCTGGTTTGGGCTAATTCATGTCATCTTAACTCCCAGGTACTTCCCAAATAGTTCCACAGCTGCCTGGCACACTGACCCACAGTGCCTGTTCCTGGCCACCCCACTCCCTTGCATCTAGTGCTCCTTTGTCAGAGAATCGGTGGTCAACAGCTCAGTTTCCATTGCTGAGAGGCTGCCTCTTCCCCAGACTTTTATGTTATTGCTGCAGTGAAATAAAATGCATTTGTTTCCAAACTACAAAGAGTTAAGGTTCTTCCCTAAAACACGATGGTACTTAATATGCTACATTTATTTTCAAGGACACAGGATTCTTAATATCCATTCTTTCACTGATTCATTCAACAAAAATTTACTGAGCGCCTACTCGGTGGGAAGCACTGTCCTTGACACTGGGGTATAACAATTAATAAGACAGATACTGTTCCTCCAGGGAGGTAATATTCCAGTGGGAGACGTCAGACAAACATTCAAAATAAACAAAGGAACAAGAATAAATAAAGAATGCAAGATAGTGATGAGTGTGCTGAAGAAAATTAAACAGGATGAGGTGATGGAGATGAGGGGCCAGGAAGAGGAGCTATTTGACATGAAGTAACCTGAGAAGTTCTACCTGTGGAGCTGACATCCGAGCTCAGCGAGACTTCTGAGAGCATCCCTTTGAGACCTCACTTTGGAGCCTACACCAGGAATACCAAAAATACTAAGGAAGTGCACAAAATATCTTTTTATTTGTCTGCATTTATTTGGCTTAGTTTCCACTAAAAGCTAGCTTCATGGCAGAGAGCCACATATATTTCTAATCAAGAACAAGGAGTCTTATTAGAGAAATATTTATTACATGTAACCGGGTAAAATACTCCAGATGGTATCCGGGCATTTGCATAAAGCTTCATGTCAAATTAATAATCATTAATTAAGGCTTAGATTATTCAGCATAAGCAGGATTGAAATAGATAAATAAGTAGTCAGGCCAGTATCAACCCTTCATAAAACTTTCAAGCAGACACGGTTTGGCCTTGAGGCTGCTCTATTCTCCTTCTAGAATTCTCTTTTTTATCATATTCACCACCAATGTATCTAGTCTTCATACTTTACAGTTTAGCAATTCTGGGCTTAACCAAGTAATCGAAAGGATCTGCCCTAAAAAGAATGGGAGGAACCCTCCTTTTAACCTAAAAGCAATTTCACCAGATGATCTGCTTCAAATTGAGTAAGCCATCCATCACAGAATTCTGTAGATCGATTTAAGAATTCAACAAAATTTCTTGTGCCTAATAACACCCTTGCTCCGCTGCAGCGGCAAGCTAAGAAGATAATATGTGAAATCGAGCGCTTCTGAAATCTTTGCATTTTCCTATTTGTGTTATGGTACAATACAATGAAAGAATTGCTTTGACCCTGTCAAGTGGAACCTCAAGGACAAAGATTTTATCGTTTCTTTTCCTGGAAAATTGATGTAAAGATTCAATTTACTTTGGAGTATCCAAGTGCTTCAGCAACTAAGGAAAAAAAAAAAAAAAGGATTGATTTTTCATATACATGCTATGCAATTAAGTTCTAATTTGATAAAAGAGCTTATCAAAAAGTGGTGACCATTCTGAAACGTTCCTCGGTGCCAAACAGTCACCTGCAATAGTTTTAGAAACAACGTGTGTAAGTGTATTTCCTTTGTGTGAGTCGGTGTCGTGTTTCCACACTAATGTTCTCACCCTGATTCTTAAAAAAGAATGACAGATCCAGTGTTTGTGTACTCCTTTGACACTTCTCTGCACTTTGAAGGTGTCGTATACAGCCTCATGTTGTAGTTTGGGGGTGAACGTCTATGTATCACCTGCGGCTGGTGCCCTCCCACACCCCGCGACAGTCCTGCCCCTGAAGAGGCCAGCAGCTCCCAGTGACCGCTGAGCGCTCTCTCTGGCCCCGAGCGCTGGACCGCACATGGTGCTGGCTGGGAACGCCACGGAGTTAACTCCCCCGAAGGAGCCCTTGGCCAGTGACAGAAAGGCAGTGGTTAACATAAACACTCCAATTTCTCTTCCCCTTGGGGAAACAACTCAGAGGCTTGTTCTCTGTTATCTTCCAGAGACCCCCAAGTGGGACTGGGACCCAGGTGCCACCGCAGTCATGCGCTCATTAACAGAACCTCTGATGGCTTTCCTCTCTCTCACCAGTGCTTCCTGGGATAACCCCCTAAATAAACCACTTGCATTCAAATCCTTGCCTGAGAGTCTACTCTCAGGAATGATGACCTAAAGTAATCTGTACCTTAAATATGCTAAAGGATAGACCCAGTGCAAGACTTTTTGTCGTTGTTGTTGCATTTCTTCTAACACCGAATGCAGTGCTTCATACACGGAACGTGACATTGATAAAGAAGAAGAAAGCACCCAGCGCCGACTGAGCACATCCTCTGTGTGAGGCACGGTGCCAAACTTTATATCCTATTGACTCTCTTTCAACAGCCTTGCGAGGTAGACGACTGAAGGCACAGGCTCGATTTGGTTCACTGTTAAGCCTCGGCTCCTAGAAGAGTACCTAAAGCGTAAGACAATCACTGGGTACCTGCTGCATAAATCCAGTTTTACAGATGACGCAGTAGTGACTTAGAAAGGCAAGTAACCTGCTGATGGTTTTTCGGCTGTAAATGGCAGGTCCAAGCTCTTAACCGCACACTATACTGAAGGGTGACCTCGACGAGGAAGAGGAGTGCGGAGTCCGCTTAATGGATATTTGTTTGCTCTGAGCTTCCAGAGACTGAGTAACATGTGGGGTTGCTAACACAGTTGCTGTCACATGCACACAAATATCTACATGACTTGCCTCTTCATTTACTGATTATACTAGTCATAATCCTTCTGGCTACCTGATCCTTTCCCTAATCTTTCTCCCTGCGTCACCTGAATAAGTAAATGCACGTGTCTGAATTTGCTTATGGGTATGGGGAGAGTATTCCAATGTTTAATTTGGTGATTAGCGTGTGTTGTGATCTCTGACAAATGTCCTACTTGTCTAATAGCTGTTCCTATTAGGAAGGCAGAATAATTAGCCTGCCTGTGCTAAGTAAAGAAGTAAATCTCTCCTTTATTATTATTATTATTGCTATGAAAAAGATAGTAATATGGAGGGAAGCAGGAAGAGAGGTTACTAGAGGCAGTATTTATTTTCTACTTCAAAATAAATTAGGAACATCTAGTACTTGAAGAAAAAAAATTTTCCAATTACTAATACACATGGTTTCTGACTTCTCTAAGTTAATGATTTTGCTGGCAAATCACCTGGCAACCAACGAATTTTGTTGGATTATTGACTTGTTTAGTTTTTTAAAAAACCCACAAAAAAATTACCGATTAAACATGTAAAAAGAACCCCACAAAACCAGTAAATGATGTATCAAAAACAGTAAGTGTAAATTGCACAGGTCAATGAGTAATTTAAAAATATGCTAAGTTTAAAGCCATCCATTGAACAGGTCTTAGTGGTTACTAGAATGATGCCCCTCAAGTCCTATGACTTTTAATAAAAACACTAAGTAGAAAAATAAATGCTACGGCAATTTCTCTTCACATATTTAAGACGTTAAAGGTCAATCTGTTTTGGTGAACTAGCCATGGCAGAGTGACATGCTGTAAATAATAAACAACCTTAATGAATAAGAACCGTAACGCCCTCAGCTCAGAGCCACCCTGCATGCTGGAGGCGACCAGTCCTAGGAGAGAGGCGCCATGGCGGCCCCTGCTCCAGAGGTACGCTACCCAAACCTCGGAGAGAAGAAAGCGAGTACTTAGGACCCTTTGGAACGTGTTAAAGTCTTTGATTTTTTAGTATCCCATTTACCCAATAGCTAAGACCAATCACTGCCTTTTTATATAAAAGATTATGAAGCAAATGTGAAAATCAAAACATACATAAAAGAATTTCTCCAGTTAATAAGCTCTCATAAGACTTTCACTGTAAATACATAATAATTCTCTGGTAAATAAAACTGAATATAGAAGAGTTATCTATCAAAGGTTATATTTTTCACTAACAGTAATTTTCTTATGAAGAAAAGGTTCTTCATTTTCAAAGAAGTGTTCATTTTAGGGGGGAAAAAATCCTCAATTAAAAAAATGTATGATGATAATTGACACTCAACGTAACCAATCCCTTTTCCTGACAAATGCTGACTGGTATTCTACATGTCTTCCAAGAAGTTAAGGAGCAAGAATGAAGAAGGTGTACAGCTTTTTTCGTAACATACTAGCAATTACTTTTAAATTTACCTGTTCTTATACCTGACCTAATTTGGCATTTAGATATTAAATACGCAAATATATTTTAAAGATGGCAAATTATATATATCTATATCTATCTATATATAGATATATAGATATATCTATATATATCTATATATCTATATATCTATATATAGATAGATATAGATATATATAGTGATTAACTTCTTACCATCCATCTACAGAGCCTTTAAAAATATTAAGGCGACCCTGGGAAAAGAGGTTATTCCATAGTTCCCTTCAATCATAACAAAGGGAATTCTAAATAATAATTAATATGAGAAAATAAGATTGCTTTCTGAGCACTGGCATAGGAAATGTGGGTGTCTTATAATCTGGTGAAGAGAAGCAGCATGTAGAAACACATAAAGAGAAAACAGGGCTCCTAGGGGGCCGCTCAAGCTCTAAGGAAAGCTTCTCACTGAGATTAAAGAGATAGTGGGGGAAAGCCTTTGACTAGCGTTGCAGGAAAATACATATACAGTAGCAATCCATCACACCCTTAGCTGTGAAACATTTATTCTTTTAAACCTTTATTTACTAAAGAGACTTTGGCTCTAGGATTTATTCTAAGAGACAAAAAGCTACTTTGATTTTTAAAAAGTCAGCAAAGATGACCTTCCCCCAAATATTCTTAGCTATTCCTTTTGAAGAAGCTATATCGCACTTAGAAATAATATTGCATTTTAATTTTATGTACAGAAACCCAACAACGACTCCTACTTCTGGCTGAGCTCGCAGGCTCAGGCTTAAGGAAGGCACGTGGGTTTGCACTTTCAGGTCACTGAGGAACAGCTTCAGATTTTCATTTAACGGGAAGGACAGAGTCCTTCCTGAAGAGAAAGAGGTAGTGGTTTTAACAGGATTAATACTTAACATCTGATTTCCACGAGAGCAGAAGGCACGTATGCCTAGCGTGCCTGATCTTGGGGACGGCTCCCCGGGCTGTTTCGCTGCGGGCCTGCCCACGACGCAGTCAGCACGGTGGGGGCACGCAGCCGTCTGTAGGAAACGCGCTCTTCAAACAGAAGTTACGTATTTCCTAATTACGTCTCTGGAAGAAGAATTTCTCGTGGAAGCAGGTTTTTGTTTTTTTCAAAGGTGCACTGACACGAGAAGAAAGAAAACCATCTCCTTGTGCAGACGTGAGAGGGCAAAGGCTCTCCACCTTGCGCAGTCCACCTCACCCTTCCCCCTTCTTTACCTGGTTTGGCAGAGGGGGAACCATACAAGCAATGAAAGGTGAAATCTCTCTGTCTCCAAAGAACCTGGCACATTGGTGGTGAAAAGAAACCCACTGTCCATACTGAAAGCTGTGCAGACACACACACACAACAGGGGAAGTCTCCAGAGAATCCACTTCCCAATGGCGAGTCGTTGTATTTCCTGTGGGGTGGGGTGGAGGATGTGCGGCCAAAGGCCTTTGAAAGCTTAAATCTAATTGTTCTGTGGTTTCTGATTTTTCCTGATGCTTCTTTTCCTACTCTAGGCTCATTACTTAAAATGAGCCCCATTTTTTTGGCATGATTGAATCTGATAAATTAACCTAGATGCTCTAAAATCACTTTTACTACTACTTAGTAGGAAAACGTATTAAAGTATTATTTAAAAAACAATATTTAACTATGATAGGGTATATAAGTGTACGCTAGTAAAAATGAAAATATCTTAAATATATTTTTTCTGATTTTTGAGTTTCTACATGCTTCAGCAGATTTTGTTGGATTTTACTCTCGATCTAAAATGTTGATTTACTGAAAATACGAACATGGTGTGAAAGGCAAACACCGGAGTTGGAATCATATACCTATGAAATGTAATGGTTTCAAGAAATATTTGCTGATATAACTATAGGACCCATGGTGTCTGCCGCTCCTTGTGAGAGGAGGCAAGGAGGGAAGGGCTGTGGCGGAGGGACGGCTCCATCTCTGCCCCGACCTGTGCCTGCAGAACGCTCCTGTGATGCCCACCCAGGACAGGACAAGGTCTCGGGGGAACAGGGCATGGAAGCTGGGAGCTAGCAGCTGGGAAATTGTTATTCCCTATTTCCCTCCACTTCTACACCTACAAAGCCTGGTTTATAGACTGAATTCTTCCTGAAAATAATGCTCTAACAACTTCATATAAATTCCAGGAGAAAATCCGTTCTATCAGCAAAGTCTGTTTATTCTTTCTCCAAAATATACCAGGAATCCATTCACTTTTATGCACCTTCACATGGCCACCACCACAGCAGCTGTCCCCTTACAGGTCACTTTTGTACCCCCTCTCCAATCCATTCTGCACACAACAGCCAAAGTACATTTTTAAACCTATTTATGATCACATGTCTCTGCATAATACTCTGCAGTGGCTTCTCCCTGCAACTGGAATGAAAGCCGAGTGCACTGCACCACCTGCACGGGACAGACGGCCAGCTGCTCTGCCCTCTCCCTGCGCCTCCTCCCCCAGTCCAGCCCTGTTCGTCCGCCAAACTCCTTCCCTGCGGGGGCCTTTGTGGCTGTCCTTTCCTCGGTTTCTTTACCCAACTCTGGTTGTGGTTGGTTCCTTTTCACCTTTCAGGGTGGGGTTTAGATATTTCCTTCTAAGAGCTGCCTTCTCTGATAATTCTGTGTAAAGTAGCTGGGCCCCCACCCTATTCCTTTTTGTCATAGAATATTGTAAATTGCCTCAAGAACTATTTTATTTCCGGGTCTGTTCATGTTTTTATGGACTATACTCCAACATGTGTACAGATCCAAGTGGCAGGAACGATTACGTGTGCTCCTTCTAGGCTACAACCCCATCCCTGGGACGGTGCCTGGTACTGTCATTCGAGGAGCATCTGTTAAATGAATGATTATGACAAGCCCTGGCTTATCTGGCTCAGCGGTTGGAGCATTGGCCCTCAGACCCAAGGGTCTCGGGTTCCATTCCTGGTCAGGGGCACACACCTCGGTTGCAGGTTTGATCCCTGGCCCTAGTGGGGAGTTGTGTGGGAGGCAACCAATCAATGTGTCTCTCTCACGTGGATGTTTCTCTTTCTCTCTCTCTCTGTCCCTTCCACTCTATCAAAAAAAAAAAAAAAAATCAATGGAAAAATATCCTCAGGTGAGGATTAACCAAAAAACAAATAAATAAATAATTATGACCTACAGTACAAACTGTTACGTCATGCTTATCTCTAAAAGGTGACTGATTTGTAGGAATTGGTGCCTTATTAATAAATACTGGGGAGCTATATCCTTTGTTTGAAAAGTTTTATTTATACTAGGTTGTCAGTATTTTGTACCCTGACATTTTCTGTTGATTGATCAAACACCTTTTGGAATTTAGCTCTATTTATCATTTTGTAGTGCTGGCTAAAAGTAAATAATGACATTTTTCCTTGGGGCCAGTTATACAGCCTTTGTGAGCCACCACTTTTGGTTGAGCTAAGCTGTTGGTTGAGCTGAGCCAAGGGATGGGCACTTCCGGACTCTGCCAGCTGTGCTCGAAACAGCCCGGGCAGCAGCGCCGGCCTCAGAGTCACTTGATACTGCTTTCGCTATGAAATGTGTGAGAAGCCCAGACCTCTTGAGTATTTTTCAAGTATTTGTGTTAAAGAGATTTTTTAATTGAGTAATTTAAACAGGTATCTTTCTACTTTCTTGTATGGCAGATTTATTCCTTCTTCTTGTAAACACAACTTCATTCTGACATCTGTAGTTCAAATCAGACAGAATCTCTAGAACAATATGTTTAATCGATGTCTGTTAAAACTTAAAGTCACCTCAGGCATGGAATTCTAGATAACTGTTTATCCCTGTGTTCATTCCATAGGATAGGTCACATGTTCACATTTCACATTCATTAGAAATATAAATTTAAATAAAGTACCTACGATGCCAATCCTATCAGAATAATTACCACTTGGTGATATACTTGTTTCTTTTTGTGTCTGTCATCTTGATATACAAGTGCCCCTCAAACTAGTGAACCACTGAATAACTGGATAAGAAGATGGGGGTTGGGGGAGAGGAGGAACGGATGTAAACGCATACCCCTCATATTCAGCCTCACGCAGGAATGATGCAAAGGAAAAGGTCTGGATTGTTAAAGTGAGATGAGTGCGGATTCCTGGATCCTACCTGCAGATCAGGGTTCGGTAGGTCTGAGGTGGGGTCCAGGGATCTGCATTTCTAATAAATTCTGCAGGAGAGCTGGATGCTGATAGAAAGACGTACACATGCTGAAAGGCACTGGTCTTTTCTCCTCAGCAGAAGGATTTTTACCCAGCACTTTTTAAAAAATCCTCACCCAAGATAGAGTAGGAGGGAGACACATGGATTGGCTGCCTCCTGCATGGCCCCAACCAGGGCTGGGGACCAAACAGCAACCGAGGTACGTGCCCTTGACTGGAATCAAACCCAAGACTCTTTGGTCCGTGGGCTAATGCTCTAACCGCTGAACCAAACAGGCCAGGGCTACCCAGCACTTTTTAATGTCTCTTTTGGCACTCTGCACATTACCTGGCATCTCGTGAGCATCAGTAAATTTTTGCTGAATGAATTGCTCACGAGAATAGAAAGTTTATGACTTTATGAAACATCTAATGGAATAGTCTCATTGGTAAAATCTATCTTTTGAATAGCAATATTAGCTAATATTCATTTTTTAAAAAGGACTACATTTAGGGAATATATTTATGTTTAAACTTTCGATGAATACAATGAAATCGGATATTTAATGCCCGCCATGTGGCTAGCAGCAGGTGGAGTCACTGCGAGGAATAGGAAAGGCTCTTTCCTACTTGATCTGTTTTATGCAATTCTATTAAACGGTTTGCAATAAAGTGCTGACTGTTGTCTACTGAACTCTCAACCCCAAATGTATTTAATAAAACAAATTTGATTTGTTTTGAAAGCATTATCGTATCTCAAATCATTGGACTAAGATAGTCTTTTTTCTCCTGTAGCATATGGTGAAAAGATTTTTAAGAATCAAAGACAATTTTAAAATATTCAAACTGAACATGATTTATTTCAAAATAAGAGCTATCTGTTAACATAAAATTAAAGAGAAACTAGAAAGAATAGCAGAGGGAAAAAAAAACAAAAAAAATCTCATAAACTATCTCTAACACAGTGTTTAGAATTCAAATTACTTCTAAGCGTAAAAAAAAAAAAAAATCTATCACCATCAAAAAGCAAAGAGCCTGTTAAGGAATATACAGGATGTCTAGTTCAATGTTGATGGTGGACATAAACCAGGAATTCTAGAAATAGGGTATAAGTCATGGCTATTATGAAAGCTGAAAATGGAAAGAGAGGGGGTTGGAAGAGAGGAAGCTGGACAGCACCTGAAGACAGGAGGAGGCAGCAGTAAAGAGAGGACAGGACCTAGAATCAGAAGATACAAGTTTGAAGTCCAGCAATGTGACCCTGGCCAAATCACTTTAAAGAAGTCTCAGTTTTCTGATTCGAGGTAAGAAATGGAACTGAATGATTTAAGGACACGCTATAATCTATGTTACAAGTGCCTTATAAATACTTGACTGTTAGTGTTTGGATTACCATTACTGAGGCACAGAATGAGAATCAATAGGTAAAGAATGAGATGCAACCTGGGAGATATTGACATTTGCCATTCTACCAGTTTCACCAGTCTGCTCAAAACTCACCCCTTGCTCACCCTTCCACACACGCAGTCTGGGCGGTGCATCACTACCACTGACCTTCCAACAACAGATAGACACTTAAATGACAACTAAGGTGATGTGGCTTCAGAGGCTTCTTGTCAAGTTAACTGGAACTAAAAAAATGGAAAATCTAAATCTGTTCTTGTCTTCCTAATTATTTCATATATATGAGAAATCTGTGGTAAGTATATAGACTTTAAACAATACCCTGTGCCCCAAATATGGTTAAAAAATAGTCACTGAAATGTATCTAATTCTATTTTCTTACTTTTCCCCAATTAGTCTTTGATTCTGCTGTGGGTTCTTATCTTGACTTGCTACCCCTCCTTTTGCACAGTGTGAGGTAATGCTAAAGTTAAAAACCTGTGGTCTGTTCCAGGCTAGATCACTCCCCAACTGTCTGACACTGATGGCTGCATTTTGCATTTCAGAAACTCAAAGAAAAAAAAAAAAAAAGATGGGGGTTGGGGGAGAGGAGGAAAGGATGTAAACTCATACCCCCTCTTATTCAGCTTCACGCAGGAATGATGCAAAGGAAAAGGTCTGGATTGTTACAATGAGATGAGGGCTGTGGCCACTCCTGGACGCCAGGAACTGTTACGATGCGACACAGCACACGGGCTCGTCACAGCTGCTGCACTGCTAGATCTGAAAAGTTCTGCATCCCTTCGTGGTATCTGAAATTTTCTTTTTCTGCGTAATTTTCTCAGATTTGCCTTACCTCTTCCACTTTCCATGACAAATCTAGGCTTTGGGAAAGGAATTATGTCATTGTAGAATAATCTAAAAATGAAGTTGAAGCAAAAACGCGATCTCAAATGACATTTAACTACATACATTGCATTGCAGATTTCAAAGTGAACAATTCTAGTTTTTTGTCATTTAAGACATTAAATGAACATTTTATGTAAATTAAATGAATCTTTCTCTTAATTTTAAAACAGTCAGTATGACAGAATAAGCAGACAAGAAAAGCTCAGTTGTGCCTTAAACCTTTTCTGAAGCAGGATAACTTCACCAAAGGTGGTGTTTCTTTTCTAAACTAGGCACATAACCCCAATGTTAAAGCCTCTTTTCTCACTTTCTTTCCTATTTTGTTTTCTTAATTTGATTTTCCTCTCATTCTTTCACTCTGCACTCTGTGTTATGCAGGCTGGCTCCAGTGACCACATCTGAGCGCGGCCCGAAGGTCCTCGTGGGGAGGTGCCGAGGGGATCCCGGCCTCTGCTACGACCGTGTTTCAGGCAGGCCCCTGACTGCAGGAGTCTCAAGAGCTGGAATCTCTTAGTATGTATTGTATTTCCTATAAAAGTATGGAATGCATTTTGAACTACTGCCCTACTAACACACATTTTATCACATGCTTTAATGTACTCTGTAAAGCACCTACAGTCATGTTGAAAAGGTAGGTGCCAAACGTCGGCCTAAAACATAGTTCTCTCGTGATTAGAAATAAATGTGTTCTGAAAGTGTAAACTTCAAGTCAGGTGGTCTGTGAAATAAGTTGTTCTAAGGAGGTTATCATCATCTGTCCACAGGAAAGAATGGTCAGTAGGCCAACAAGATAATGTGTTTGATTTTATGGTACCTTATACATAGACAAGGTGCTGTTTAAATAAGTGGCATTTTTATATATTACTTAAATGTCTGTTTCCTTACAGAAGATGCGAAGTGTGCTCAGATAAAACTCTTTGGCTGGTACGTGTGAACAGCGGCCTTTAAAAATGAAGAGCTCTTACCCTGGCCTGCGTGGCTCAGTGGTTAGAGTGTCAGCCTATACTCTGGAACTGTCATGGGTTCCATTCCCGGTCAAGATTCCTGGGTTGCAGGTTCAATCCCCGGACCCAGTCGGGGCTCATGTGGGAGGCAACCAATTGATGTCTCTCTCACATGGATGTTTCTCTCTCTCCCTCTCCCCATTCCCTTCCACTCTCTCTAAAAACATGAATGGAAAAAAAATATCCTCGGATGAAGATTAACACACACAAAAATCAAGAACTCTTAAGAATTGATTTGAAAGTAATTGCTGTCCCTTTTACATTGGCAGGAGACTTAGCAGAGGTGTATAAATATTATTGATTCTCCTTAGCTTTCCTGCAAAAACCAAACTAAAGCAAATGAAATAATGCTCGATTCTCAAAGTGATTTTAAAACAGAAGAGGCAAACACACACGTTTCTCTCTATATATCTAACTATAGATAGATACAGATATAGATGACAGACAGGTGTATATATATACATACCTCATCTCAAAATAATTGGGTAACATCCATTTTAAAAAGTGTCAGTGATAACAGAATACTTTCCATAGTGATTATTAGAAATCTTTAAGAAGGAGATGAATGTGCTTTCAAGGTTTGCCTTAAAAACATTTTACACCCTAGTACTTTAGAAGTAATGGTAAAAGAAACGGTATAACAAATAGAATCATGTAATTATTTTCTTAGATACTTCTGCATGATGTAAACATGTGGGCTGGCATACAGGACCACTTTCCAATTACTAAGCCTGGGAGGAATGTTAGGTAACACATCTGAATAGAAATGCCAGCACCAGCTTGTCCAATAGGTTCACAAGAGCTCACTCTACAGTTCAGACTGAACAGAGGAAGAAGCAATGGAGGGGAAACTAAGATTGCATCACCATAGCAACCTGAGAGGGTAGGAGAAGGCAGGGAACCGAATGCCACCTGCTAATCAATTAAGAGAACTGTTTGCACATTCAAGAAATCCTGAGTGGTCCTGGAGACACTGTTATAGGTAAGAGTTCAATAATACACAGAAACTTAACTGGGAATTCTCTTTCCAACTTTTAACACTCAGTTATATTGTTAACACCCTTGTATTAATAATATTGTGGCTCATACCAGTCACTCTGCTGTATCCCATTTGCTCCAAAGAAATCTTATTTTTATGCTCTTAACTGTATGATAACCATTAAGAAAAGTTGCAATGATAGTTTCCTTTTCATTGGTGTTAAATTGCACTAGTGGATGAGTTTGAAAACAAACTCGTTTTTCAAATGCAATATTTTATAATCTCTCATTAAGGCATCCTCTACCTGCAATGTTGATATAACTGTCTATTTTATACTCTAAAATCTGTTCAAATTCTTAATAGCTTATAAAGTCAGAGTATAAATCCTTTACCAAGATTTATTTGTTTTGTGAGGCAAAATTATTCAACTTATTGTTGAATGGGGTCAAAGAAGCTTGTAAGTCCCTTGATTTACTATTTATTTCTTTTAAAATTATTCCCAGAGGCTGAGAATCCTCTAAGTTTGCTGCTTTTCTCTTGCCTTCTGGCTACCGTTCCTCCTCCCCTTGCGCCGCCTTCTCCCCTGGCAGATCTAACAAGTGCTCTTTTGTCCTGCTCTTCTTGAATGTGAAACTATTGATGACTCTACATTAGAAGGATGACTGATGTGTTACACAAAGGCCCCTGTGTAGGTGAAGTCTAGAGATGTGCTAAGCAGCCCATTATTTTCACAGCACAGTGATCTGCTTGTGGAATTTTCTGAAAACATTTCCAAGGGACAAGACATCAGAGCCTTCGTTCCTGTTTCATATTGACTTTTGACCTAACATTGGACCAGTAAATCCCATGTGTAAATACGAGGCTGGGTGGCAAGACAACTTTCCTAAATATTTACAGTGGTAAACTCTCCAGGTTATAAATTACAACAGAAACAAGATGGTCAGCTTTACCCACCATGAACCTGTCTCTAACATTTATTTTTTTGTATTATATTATGCAGGGTAGCAGGAGTTTAACTGGCAGTATAAGGAAAGTCAAAGAGGAACAGAAATTAGATTAAACAATTCATCACTGAAAATAACCATGGGCGAGAAAAAATGGCTGAGAAAAAAACACAAGGACCAATGTTAGCACAGAAAAATGTTTTTTAAATTAAAAAAGAAGTCAAGATAAAACTTGGGTAATAAATAATTCCTATTATTAAGCCAAAATTCCATATTCTCATTTATAAACACAAAAGAGTGTATATTAACTTAGTGATAAAAACAGTATAATCATCTGAACATGAACAGGCTGAGAAGCAAGTCACCGGTCGGTGAAGCAGGAGTGCAAAGCAGCCCCTCGGCGAATCCGTTGTGTGCAGTGATTCTCTGAGAGTCGAATAAAGGGCTCAGAAGCCAGCGTTAGACGGTGATTTTTGTCTTCTGGGAAACTCCACTTAACAACTCTGAATATCATTAAAAGCCTGTGAGACAGTCATTCAAGGGCTGCTGCTGGCTATGTGGGAGCTTTCAGAATGCACACGCACAAAGACAGCTCACGGTTACGGGTCTTTTTGCAGAATAAGTCAGTGGCCAAAATGTTGCCAGGCTTACTCCAACAACATATCTTATCTGTCCCTCCTAGTCATGAGATGGACTTTTATCATCATGCAACAACACTGTAAGCTCCTTGAAGGCAGAAACGGTGCCTGTGTTTCTTTCTATCCTGTGTCACCATGTGTAATTCTGGGCAAATGGCAGGTGTGCAATAAATACATGTTGAATTGAATTACAGCATGAGATCACGTACTTGTCCCCATCAGCAGAACCCCCCACACAGCTCACTGGCAATATTGAGATTACAGGGGTCACTGGCAGCACTCTGCCTAATGGTGTGCTGACTGACAGAGTAGAAAATCAAATCAAGAAGGCCAGCGTGACCTTTGAGTCAGGCAGACAGGGTGCACACTCACTGTAGCAACAAGGTCAAGATCAAAGTGACGAATGTCCAACCGTCTAATGCGTGGCTAGAGACCTGAACTGGCCACTTCTGATTATCTGTGCAATTTCATCAGTATCACCTGTGAGTAATGCTTTAGCTGGTGGTAAACAGTGAGAGAGGACCACGGACAGCACAATCCCGGGCTGCAGCAAAGGTACCAGCTTGCAGGAATGCACGTGACAACCGGCTTCTCGTGGATTATGCAAGCCTCCCGATTAGACAGGAAAACAACTGCTTTATGGTGACCCGAAATGGGATTAACATAAGCCGAACGAGTGTTAGAAATTCTTGAAAGAAGTCAGTGAAGTACCATTCAAAATGATACAGCCAAGCTGTTAAAAAAAAAAAAAAAAATTCTGGGAAAACAGAGAAGCTGAGATGAATCTGGTTATCAGTAATCAAGAAATGAGACAGCTCATACTGAGAAAAACGATGTGGGAAAACATGATTGTAGGCATCAAAGTCACTAGTTTCTATGAATTGAGGGTGAAAAGGGTTACTAGTCACTTCGCTGTCTTTCAGCCACATCAGTCTTCACGAATGTTAGCCAGAACCAGTAGCACTGTCTTTAAATACTAAGGACAAAAATAAACACACTGTATGTAAATATGTGTCTACATGAATTTTACCTTTAAAAATACCTTCGCCTTCAGCTATTGAAAGGCGCCTGTAATTCTAAGCGCGACAGTCAGCAGGTGACGAAGGCGCTGCAATTTACATCTGCTTAGAGGTGATACATTAGTCTATCTCCAGAGGGCTTCCAACCTAACTTTCTCCATATGTTACCCATCTGTTATATTACCATAAACATGTCATCTAGAAAACAGCCATATGCTTCACTCTTATACCTGAATAACGGTGGCCCTTCTCTATCCTTTGGTCATTATCTCCTCTGTGGATTTTGAAATATTTACAGGAATTAAATATGAAAAGAATTATTTTTATATCAGTCAAATGTAATCCCTATTATTCAGAACACTGCATTTCTAGTACCTACACACTTATTTTCTATAATACTAACACTCTTAAGCTTGAATATCAAGATAGTATTAATATTCACATTTAGGTCAAACAGAATTTAGCACCGATTTTAATGCATCATCCCAAACAATGTTTCTAAGTATGTTTTGGAAGTGGAGGGTTTTCTCCTGGTGGTGAGTGAGTCATGGACAATCATCATCCATCATCTCCATCAACCTCCTGAAATCAACAACAGTTTACAGTTACTGAGTACAGACAATATGCCAGGTATTGTGCTACAGGACATAGTATGTCATTTTTCATTTTACCTACAAGTAAATGTAGGTAGAAAATGTCATAACGATGTTTACAGCTACCCTATTTTCAGGTTGAGTGCATTATATTCTCAGTCATCACAATGGTGATTTTGCACATACGAGACCCTGTCAATCCTGGTGCATCTAGGGTATGCAAGATGAGAAAGAGTAAGTGAATGATCTGACTCGGCTTGCTCTCTGTCTTTTATCTCCATCTTTTTTCCTTCTAGTCTTCTAACTACCAGAACCTCCGCAGGCCAACCATGGCCAGGACGGGCTATGCTGACCTGGTTTCAGTGAACGCCTCTGGGTGGATGACCACAGCCATAAAGTATCAGTGTGCATGTAATTTTTTATTCCAGGCTGCTTTAGAGTAGGAAACCCAGTGTCAGTCTCTGCCCTCGGTAGATTCTCATTATTTCATGGCAGACATTTTGGGGGGAAGTATCACCCTGTTTCCAGTATTTCCTATTTCCAGTCATGTAAAATTGTATAGGATAATTCTGTTCCTATAGTATCTTACTCATCTCACTCTCTTGCTAGCCTTTCAAAATCCAGATCCTCTGTTTGTCTTCCAAATGCTTCAGTGTAGCTCTGTGTTCTCCTTTCTCAGAGTCAGCCAACGAGGCCTTGGGGGAGAACAGCAGGAGAACTCAACCCACCTGGACCCGACCAATGCAAATACACTGACCACGTTTCACCTGCTTCGAGCTCCTTCTCTGTCACAGATAATACCCACAGAGGTCTCCTGCTCTTCGAAAGTTTGCTTTACGCCACTTCGCTTTTATGAAAGACCTACATTAGATCCTGTTTTCACTAACCAAAGAAATCCAAAGAGGATTTTCGCTTTTACAAAGAAAGGTGAAAAGAGAAAATAGCCTTCAGCCTTTGCTGTGCAGCAAACTTTTACAAAGGCAGTTCATACCCTTAGCAGCAAGAGGGGCCGCGCCAACGCCTTCCCCAGGAACCACACCGAGTGCATCTTGGCCCCAAGCCCCGGTAGCCTGGAACTGTTCTGTGAATATCTGTGCTTCATCTCAGTGTACTGTGTGTGTCCATTAACAAGACATGTCCTAAGGTAACTGCTTCTTTGCTTTGTACCATTTCAGCTTATGAAAGGTTTTGAACTCTCTACTTCCGGATAACAGGATAAACCTGTAGTGATATCCAGATGGAAAGCAATCAGCAGTTAGCATTTATTTAATGTGTTAGGTACTATACCAGCCACAAATAGCACTCCATTTCATTCTCACAAGCCTATGAAGTAGGAAACAGTATTATTCCCACTTAACAGATGATGAAATTGAGGCTCAGAAAAGTTAACTGGCTCATGGTCACAAAGCTAGTAAGTGGCAGAGCTGTCCCTGGAGCCCAGGTCAGTGGAGTCTGGAACCCCTGCTATCACTACTCATAAAATGAATCTTTACAATACATTTAAATTCATTCATATGTTGAGTCCTCACTATAAAGTGTTTCAGGCACCATAGCAAGAACAGTGAGGCATGAGCCAACCCTCGAGTAACCAGTGTTTTGGAGAAGGGGGGCACGCAGATGAACAGGGGTAAGTGAGACGACCAAGTGCACGCACGGTGATGAGGGTGCAGAGTGCAGACGGCAGCGACCACCGCCTGGGAGCTGGGGAAGGCTTGCTGAGTAAGGG
Source organism: Tadarida brasiliensis (assembly GCA_030848825.1). NCBI lineage: Eukaryota > Metazoa > Chordata > Mammalia > Chiroptera > Molossidae > Tadarida > Tadarida brasiliensis. Next base: position 82,011,514 of record CM061258.1, on the reverse strand, counting down.
TACTGATGCTCAGGGGCATCTGGAAAATGAAAAAGACTTTGGTGGGCAAGGACAGGGCCTCTTCTCCAAAGTATTTGCTAACACATGGAGATGGGAAATAGAACTGCCTGTCTGAGAAAATGGAGTATGATTATAATCATGTCACAATATATGTAACTCACATCATTATACTGCACCCTTACATAGAGCGGTACTTCCGTTATATGTCAGTAAAACTGGACAAGACATGGAATATTGGAGGGTGTGCTCAGCAGTCTAGCATGAGCTTGTCAGGACAAGTGGGGGAGCCATTCTGGTAGGATCTTAAATGGGGTTAGACTGTTTTCTGTTAACAAAGGGTTTTCAAGTGTGAACACACACACTTTGATTTGCATTGTAAAAGGCGGAGGTTCTCAAACCTGCCTGCACACTAGAATCACCAGGGGATCTTTTAAAGAAATACTGGAGCCTCCTTCCACTCCCACAGAATCAAATTCAATTCATCTGAGGGAGGACCCGGGCATCAGTATTCTGAAAAGGTCCCTCAGTGACTCAAACATGCAGCCCAGGCTGAGAACCACGGCATCTCGGCTTCGGGTGCCTAAATGATGAAATAAAAAATATCCTTTTAGTAAACATTTGCCACATAATCAGCAAAATGCAACCACCAATTCAGAAGATTTCACCTAAGATATGATTCTAAATAAGATCTCAAACAAAAGTACTGCTAAATCAAGTGAAAACCAAAAAAAACCCCAAAAACACTACTTTTGCTGGTGATGACATACTGAAGGTAGTAATGGCTTGCTGGCAAGATGTGTATGGCAGGGATGGAGACAGCGGGGAAAGCCAGGACATTGAAAGGGGTAAAAACAAAATCAACCACATCTTAAAAACCCCTTTTTCTTACAATGCCATGATTCTCTATCAATGCATCTTGGGTGACAACAGTTAAAAATCAATTAAATCCTTGCACTGTTCTCCAGATTCTTGCCGAAACTCGGGAGCAGGTGCAGAACACTGTTTTAGCTGAGTCACCTGGTGGAAGTACCTGCAGCAGTAAAAGTTAGTCCAGCTCCCGGGTAGTATGACGGATGCTCCCCAGTTTCTTCGGATGCACAGCCACCAGGGACCCGGCTGCAAGCATGTCTTTTTACAGACACCTCAGCTAATGCAAAAGTCCTAATGCAAACTTTAGTGCTTGGGAACATTAAATAGGTTTGGGATGCTTCCCCAGAGGGTTTTTGTTCCATTAACACAGACCTGGTGGCTGAGGACGGATATAATCCTGATCCCATGTTAGAGATACAGAAAGAGAAACGCTTTACTGTCTTCAAGTTAACACTCACATTTCAAAAGATAAGGAGAACCTTTCAGCTCTGAGAGGACTAAAGAATTCAAGTGGAACCTAATTCAGCATCTTACACACACACACCCTTCCCCCAAAAGAGCTAAAGTGAATATAGCTAAGTTATTTCAGCTGTTTGAAGAGAGGAAGACAGAATTTGCGGGCCTCATTCAGTCATGACTGAAAATTCTGTTACTGAGTGACTGGCCCTTGGCCCTCGGAGGTTCTGACCGTGGGCGCTCAGTGGGGGAGAGCCACAGCTGCACGTGGGAATGTCCGCTGCCAGCTTGGAGGGGCCGCAGTGGTCACCACCCGGGGAAGGCCACGGTGCCCAGAGGTTCCTGTGCGGAGCTCACACCTCATGGCACAGGGCTAATGTCTGAGTATAAGCAACACCAGCAAATCCACTGAGGTCCCTCCTCACATTCCCTCAGGAGGCCTTTCCCCACCACCATGGTCCCTCAAATCAGGTAAGATTGGCTCGAAAGGACCGGCAAGACTGTGTCTTCTTGGAGCGTTCAGAGAAGAGCTGGAGGGGTCTGCATGGGCATTCGAGACTCCCCAGAGGCAGGACCCCAGCCATGTTTCCTCATCACCAGCCCCAACCCCACCCATTCCAGAATACCAGTGACTTTGCCAAGTATACTTCTGCAACACTTCCTCAGCCATCCCTTTCTCTTCATCCTTCCTTTCACAGTGCTGGTTTGGAACCTTGTCATTAAAAAACAATTTTTTTTTAACCCAATACAGTCCAATCATTCTAGTTGATATTTCTGTTTCCAGTATATTTTCTCCTCAATCTCTCCTCTACTTCAGTGGTCAGTAAACTATGGCCAATGGCCAAATCCTATCTGCTGTCTGTTTCTGTATATAATGTGTAATCAGAACATAGCCTCATTCGTTCGTTCATTCATTCATTCATTCATTCATTCATTCATTCATTCATGTGCCATCTATGGCTGCCTTCATGCCACAACGGTGACAGACACAGTGTGGCCCACAAAACCTAAATTATTTAAAATCTGGCCCTTTATAGAAAAAGTTCACCAACCAAACTATGGCTAGGAGGATTTTGATCCAAAGCATATTTCTGATCACACTGCTTCTGTGCTCAAAAGACTTGTGGCTACCTTTGGTGGTGAGGGACCAAGCTGCAGTTGCCAAGCACAGGATTTCTGTCCACACTAAATAAACTCCTGACCTCGAAGGTGCCTTGCATGTTAATGCTAATGTTGTCCTTCTGTGCCAATGCTGTGTGTTCTGCATACGTACCCTTCATTCTACGTATCCTCTCAGGTTCAGTTCAAATGTCTTCTTTACCCTGTAGCCTTCCCTTTCTCCTCCCAGGGGTCAGGTCTTCCCTACGCTCCTTCTTTATTTCCACGGCACTTCGTACTTCTTTTTACTCATTCATCTATCTACAGATCTGGTTGCCTAGCTAAGCCATTAGGGATTGGCTTAAATATACCAGGATCAAACATCCACATGAACATAATGAAGATTTTTATGACCGTATTCATAGTGAGGTTACTGTTATTTCGAAATAGTTTGAGAATTTCTCCTAGATGTCTGCTTGCAGAATCACTATATTCACACAAGAAAAGCAGTCTTAGCAGTTTGCAGTTACGGGGCATTTTAAGTTAAGTAAAAATTAACTCTCGAGCGTCATCACCAAGCTTATTCTAAAGGAGTTCTAATCCTCTCCAAAACTTAAATTTGCCCTTATGGGAATAATTTACCAATAGGGTATATGTTAAGTAACTTATAGTAGGCTTTTAATGTAATTTGATAAAAGGGAATTTCAAAAACATTTTGGGCAATGACAGTCACATTGAAATGAATACTTCTGTTTGGCTATTAACTTCGATGGGAATGCTACATGACCCGGAATATATGTTTGTTTGATCAAATGACACCATGTAAAGGAAGAAATGGATACTCAGTACGTGGTTAACCACATTTTTAAAAAGTTGGATTCAGGTGGATAACAGACCTAAGTATAAAAAACAAAGTAAAACTTTTAGTAGAAAAGTATATTTATAAATTTTGAATAGGGAAGGCCTCTAAAAGGCCCAACTGAAAGAACAAAACAAAGCAAAAGATGATAAATTCAACTACATTAAAATGAAAAACTTGTTCACGAAGATACCATAAATAAAGTAAAGCCACAGATTTGGAAAAGATATCTGCGAAACACATAACTGACAAAATTTAATATCCAGATTGCCTAAGAATGATTATAAATCAATAGGATAAAAACAATCACCTAAACAAGAAAAAAAAAAAAAAGATATGAACAGGCAATATAAAAAAAGATGAAACTTGAAGGTCCAATAAACATACCTAAAAATTCTCTACCTCATCAGAAATCAAGTAAGTACAAATTAAAGGCATAATGAGATACCATGTCACACCAATCAGATTGGCAAAAGCTGGCAACACCAAGTGTCAATTAGTATAATTTTGGAGAGCAAATTGGCAACATCTAACAAAGCTGATGAAGCACTCCTACATTTATATATATATGGATATTTGTAGCAGTGCTGTTTGTAATAGAAAAGAGAAAAATCACCTAAATGTCTATTAACTTGAAAATGGAAAATTAAGTTGGGGTTGTTTGTAGAATGGCAAAAATAGATGAATTAGGACACATACCTATGTGGATAAGTCTCAGAAGCATAATGCTGAGCAACAACAAAAAAAGCAAGAAGCAGAAAATGTATATAGTAAAATACCATTTTATATGAAATTTTAAGACCTACAAAGAAATTATCTACATTGTTCAGAGATAACATACAAATGAAGCAAAAGTATATAGATGTGTATGGGAATGATAAATACCAAAATCAGCAGCATGGTTACTTTTGGAGGGGAAAGACAGATATTAATTAGGGACTTTAATGGTACCTGTAATTATTTGGTTTCTTTAGGCTAAGATGTACTGATGTTTATGTACTATTCTCTATGCTTTTCTGAATAGCTGCATTGTTCACAATCACTTTGAAGACAATTCTTTTTCAAGGAAGTTGTCATAACTTGTACCTCCATAACAATAAATCCAACAGCCAGACATATTCTAGTTTCTGACAATAAATTGGCACAATTTTAAGTTCCTCAGATAGTGTTACCAGTTCTAGACTTAGAATTTACTTTAAAGTGTGGTCAGTCTGACCCTCTCCTATTTCTAACGAAGAAAATGGCCGGGAGACTCAGTCACTTGGTGTTGTCAGGTTGGGGAGTGACAGGGTTAGGCAGCGGGGTCTGTACCCTGGCTGCTGCAGTCCCAGACAGAGTGTAATTAAATAGGGGCATTCTCAAGCACAATGGCCACCGTTCTAGCATTATTCATTTTATCAATATTAATTAATCTTAATTCACAAATGTGTTTCTTTAAACCGTTGTTAGCGACGGAATCTCCTGGACACATTTTAGATTGGAGGTGGCTCTGTATTATGAGTCCTCATAATTTTTTTTTATCAAATAAAAATAGTAAGGTGTAGAACAGTGTGTATAATACAACACCACTTTGTAAAAAATAAAAGGAAACAAGAAAATTGTATGTGTTTGGCTTGAATGCGCAGAAAAATCCCCATAAAGGATACATTAGGAGAGTGGCTGTTAGCAGGAATGGGCACTGGGCAGGGCAAATAACAGGACTGGGAGTGTACCTTTTTACAGCTCCTTTACTATGAGAGATATTATTTTTCTCACTTTCTTCTCTCAGTGAACTCCAGTACAGCTTCTTATCATGTCTACGTGACCTTCCCCACAGACCGATTAGAAAACCACGGCTGATAGTCAAGGCCTGGCAGGTGGAGCCCAAGGCCATTACCTTGGCATTGCTATGGGCCCCGATTTCAAGGGTTCCGCTTCTTATGTACTAAGATGTTGGTTTTTGCTCCCAAGTTGAAGTGCCTCATGCCTGCTGGTTTCTGCCTATCGGCCTTAAGCTCTGACAGGTAACATGGTGCAGGCCTTGCCTGGGCTGTGAGGTGCTCAGGTTTCTTTTGGTGCCTGAAATATGCCTGCCAGTCCACTTGGCAACCTGGTCACACCTTGAACCCTAGCTCCTGGGTGCTCACTGGCTCTCATTATCCTGTCTTAGGTTCGGCTGACCTTGATCCTGTGTTGCTGATTCTCACTAGGGTATCCACTCTAAGCTCCCTTCCCCTCTCTTCTCACCTGTCTCGCCACTACTGAACCCTAAAATGTAGAGGTCTCAGATATACAGGTGTGGGCAAAAGTAGGTTTACAGTTGTGAGTACGTGAAACACAGCTTATTCTTGTATTATTATTTATTAATGATTGTATTATTTTCCATATGAACAATGGCAAACCTACTTTTTGCCCACCCCTGTATTTTTCTGTTATGATCATTTCCACCAACGCTGTGAAAGCTACTTCTTCCTTAACTTAGAATTTGGCTTCTCCTTCCACAACTCCTTTCTAAAGAGCAGGGTTCAAGATAAACCACGGCGGTTGAGAGAACCCTGGATGAGGACTTGAATAGAGAACCACTTCTCTGGCCCTTTATTTCCTCAACTCTTTTTTTTTTTTTTATCCTCACCCGAGGACATTTTTGCATTTATCTTTAGATAGAGCAGGAGGGAGAGAGGGGGGAAGAGAGAGAGAGAGAAACATTGATGTGAGAGAGACACATTGACTGGTTGCCACCCACACGACCCCAACCGGGGCCGGGGACAAACTGCAACCGAGGTACGTGCCCTTAGCGGGAACCGAACCCGAGTCTCTCTGGTCCATGGGCCGACGCTCTAACCGCTGAGCCAAACCAGCCAGGGCCATTTCCTCAACTCTAAAATGAGTGGTTTGGTAGACATTATCTGTCAGGTGCCTTACAGAGCCTAAATTCTGCCTCTCCTTTTCTTTTTCTTTTTTTCTTTTTAATTCTCTTCAAACCTCCTTCCAGCTCTGTTCCTTCTCCCACCTTAACCTTTCAAACATACTCAGCAGAACAGATGTTTAGACACATGTACCCATGATTTAATCTCATGGAGATATATAAGAGGAGACTAAAAACCTTGGAAACATAAAGGAACAAATGGGAATTGCTGCCTGCCAAACTTTCCTCACGGGAAAAAAAGCATTTTCTTCTAGAGAGAAAAAGTCTCTCAAGGAATTAAGGTTAAAAAAATAAAATAAAATGCTCCATTTTCTCCCAAGGACATGGTCTTATATACTTTTCCTTAAGAGTATGAGGTAATAAAGAAGTTAACCTTCAGAAAGCTCGTAATCTCTTATTTCAATTTGAACATGTATCGTTCATTCATTCAGTCACTCACTAAGATGTTTTCAGAGCACACAATCATGGAGCTAATTTGTTCTTCCTAACTAATTTGTATTTTAGGTCACCACTGTCATCTTGTGGCTGAAGCTAGAAACCTGAGCACCACCCTGGGGTGCACCAAAAATGGGGTCCTCCCTTTCCCTGACCACCTATCCAGCCAACCACCAAATCCTGAGCACAAACCCCAGAACAGACCTTGAACCGGCTGCTGCGCGGCCCTCCCGTCTGCCCGGGCGCCTCTTGCCTACGCCTGTACTGGCCTCCCGGTGGCCCCTTCTCACTGTGGCCACCTCCACTCTCCTCTCCACAGAGCACGGAGCGATGGTTTTAAACCCACACACCTGGCTGTGCCCCTTCCCAGGGAACACTCTTCAATGTCATATCAGTGGCTTTTGAATCAAATCTACACTCACTCCCCAGTCTTCCTGTCTACGTTTCTATCTTTACTAGCTATGTGAGCTTGAGTTATAGGCGCTCTCTTTACATTACAAATTGTATGCTATAAAATACAGCTGAGATGTAGAACCTGCCTGTAAAGGGCTTGTGAAAGTTCTCAGTACACAGCAAGCACTCAGCCAGTGTTAACTACCTGAATATTTTATGGTCAATAAAGACGCACAGAGCGTCCACTCTGTGTACTGCGCAAGGCGCCTCAACAAACTAGTGAGCCCTTTCTGAAACTTCTCCACCATACACCCTTTCTCATTGCTGTATCAACAAGAGACTGCTACATTTAACTGAACTAAATAAAGTCTTACACTTGGCTTAAAATATTAATAGTGCACCAAAAATGGCTCAGGGCACTTACAGTTAATGTGAAAAGCCCTTAAGGATTTTAGTTGAACGCAAGCCTCGAAGAGAACAGACTCGGTGGTTTCCACACACCCTCTCTACCCCAATGCCCACGTGCATACACACACAAAAAGTAAACTTAGACCATGATATTTATATCTGAAACAAGAGAAGTCACATGTTGCACTGGCCAGGTGTTTTGTTTTATTATAGGAACCATATTTTAATAGTGACATCACCATGTAAATTAAGGACCAATTTAGGACAAGGAGGAAGGTAAGGGGCTTGCAAACAATGAAATATATGAGAGAGTAAGAGAACTGAGATAGTTGAGGGGTAATTAGCCTTGGTAAGAAAAGATCTGCAAGAGAGGACACACAAGACATTTCAAATATCTGAAAAGCCTATAGAAAACACACTGTATATGTTTTATTGAGCAGAGCTGGACCCAAAGTATAGAAGCCACAAGGAAGAAGACTTCAATTTTCATTATTAGAACTATTCAAAAATTGGAGGAAAAATACTTGGGAGAATAACAAATGGTTTTTCATAGGAACAGTTTTCGGTACAGGCTGAATGATCACCCTCTAAGAACCACGCGGAAGGAACTTCCTTTTTGGATAAGAGTGGGGACTAGATAATAATAGCTAACATTTACTAAGCACTTAATGATGTGCTAAGAGCTTTACAACATTACTCATTTAATCCTAACAGCAACTTTATGAGCGACATACCAGCACTTTGCTGATGAGGAAGCTGATACAGGTGAAGGGAGTTGCCTGTGGTCCAGCAGGAAACCTCCAGAAACAGGAGTCAAACCGAGGCCGCTGGACTCTAGAATTTGGACTGTTAGCCTCCATGCTATACAACTTCTAAACTAGCCAATTTCTGAATGTTTTTCAGCTCTAATTTCCCTGTTTTTATCTCTCACAGCTTTCTGCAGTCACTTGTTGACTGGCATTCCACCCATATGCCTGTAATTTCCTGTTACGGAGATTTGTTAGAAGAGGAAGTTTTTCTGGAATGGATGGAGGTGTAACGTTTCCTGGATCGAAGGGGCACACGCGTCTACGCAAGCATTCTGAGAATGAGAAGTCTCTGCAACCCAAAAGGACCCCGCAAGAGATGCCTCTGATCATTCAGAAAGAGAATTTCTGAGATGGTTTTAGATATGCAATCATTTAAAATATGTATTACTTAACTAAGAGGTCCAAGAGAAAAATCTAAAGGTGTATCAGCCTTTACAAATACCTTCTTCTTCTCCTCCTCCTCCTTCTTCTTGCCATTAGATTAAAAAATGATCACTGCAGGAAGTTATTAAAATGCTAACATTCTGAAAATAGAATAATCACTATAAAATATTCCCCATAAGGAGAGAGCTTATGAAGTAAAATATTCTGAAATAATTTGAGACGTAGATAAAAATGGGATGGATAAATGAAATAAGGCAAAGAGCAGAACGCTCCATAGAATGCACAGATACTCTGTTCTGGTAAAAACTTTTGGGTGTATTCCTATGCTCAGATGTCTCATATGGTCTCATCTGGCACAATTCTGAAGTGATAGTAAAAAATACAATTTGCTCATTTAGAACATGTTTTAGAGCTGGGTGAGAAATAATTTCCCTAAATTGAATATTTGGGAACCAATTACAACCCCATATCCGCTATTAACCTCAAAATAGGTAATTGCAAGTTTGTGTCTAAATCCATTTGTCATAATAGAGCAAATTAAGGATCACATGATGGACGTGATTAATGTGTGACAGTTATCATGAGCGCCATGAGCCCAAACTAATAACAACATCAAAGAGAGATTCCAAATGCGATGCGGCCATGAAGGCAAAACTAATTTTCAAATTATAATAGCAACATCCAAGAAAGCTAATGTTTTCTTTGTGTGATAGTCACGGCTGGGCATCTGGAGGATGGCCGGCCACTAATGTCCTAATAAATGGCAGGCACACACTGCAAAGGCCGTCGTCACGTGGCGAGCTCAGCACAGTTGCTGCTGCCGTTGTCATAATGACTGGCCAGGCCGAGGGTCGCAGGGTGCTGGAGAGGAGTCAGTCTCGTTACTGGCTCCGGCTCAGCGCTCAGTGTGCCCGAGTTCTGCCTCTCACTGCATACACACATTTCCAGGGCGTGTAGGTAATATCCCACCTTCATTCTTATGCAGCATGTCCTCCCTATGCTTCTGAGAGAATACCAGAAGACTTGGGAAATATTTGGTAGTGTCGCAGCGTGAGCTAGCTTCGGACAACAGTCACCTTGGAGTTATGACAGAAAACTACCTGCAGATTCTATGAGAACAGGGACTTTCACGGATGTCACTTGATACCCACTCTGGCAGGTGGTGGTAGTCCTCCTGGTCCTACCAGGTGAACCACAAGAGAACAGGCAATGACTCTACCCTGCTAGCCTCAGTGCCACGAGATCAGAGAGAAGACCTTTTTCATCTTCACGCCCCAGGCACACTGAGCATGCTGCCTGGAGTAGATGGCCAAGAAATGGAGGACAGTCTATAAGAGTTGAAAGCAAATGGGCTTTGGGATCCTGGCGCTGCCACTGACTAGCCTATGGTGACCCCAGGCAACTTCTGTCAACCCTGCAAGTCTCAATTTCTCTCTGCGAAAATGAAAAACAGTTGTGAGGATTAAATTAGATAATGTATTAAGTATTTAATATACAGTTGTGCTAAAAAAAAAATGGCAATTGATTGCATCAAATACATTTTAAGGATGAGAGATGCCTGGGAAGTATGAGGGGAAAAGTCCAAGAGAGCCATTTTTCATAGATCAAAGGTGGCAACAAGTTCTCTACACTGCACTCTGGGAGGTCACTGCAAATAAATGAGTAGTTTATTCCAAAGTAGTTTTTGTTGTTGTTTTTTTAAATCTAATTGGCCCTTTAGCACTTTTCTTACAATGGTTTGAAAAAAATCTGTACAAAAACAATAAATTCTCATGAGAGTGAATACTGGTTTGAATAAATATTTCTTGCCTCATTTTAGCTCAACAAATATCTTAAAACTTGACCATTTTAACACTTGCAGAACCTCAAGGATAGGAATGCACATAGAAAAACAAACTCTTTTTTTACTTCTGATATGTGAGTATGAACATATTTGCCAATTTAAGGGTAGAATCATAAAATAACTAACTCCTCTCTTTCAAAATTTTTACCTTTACTCTTTGCATTCTTTATAATGACCTTTCTATGGTTTTATCTCTTTAGCTAGGATACATTTTGCATTGCTAATAGTCTTAACATTAAAATGGGTATTTTATTTTATTTATTTTTTGGGGGGGGGGTAAGTTGACTTTATTATTTTTTTTCATTAATTTATTTTTGTTACAGATATTTCTCCTTTTTTCCCCATTGACACCCTCCTCCCCAACCCCCTACCCCGTCCCCAGTTTTGCTGTCCATGTCCATCAGTTATGCATACATGCGTATAAGTTCTGTGGTTTATCTCTTCCCTCCCCCCACACCCCCTCTTCTGAGGGTTGTCAGTCTGTACCCTACTTCCACATCTCTGGGTCTACCCTGTTCCCCAGACTGTTATGTTTTAAAATGGGTATTTTAGATGTTGGAAATTTTCCACATCTGCCTCCAACATTACTGAAACTATTTTAGTATCATCTCTGGGTAAAAACCTTATTCGTTATTTGTGGACTCCAGTCACAGAGTTGGTTAGAATGAGTATTTTAATTTCACTGTTGCTTATTTAAGGGTAAATGTGAATGAAAGTACTGTTAGGCCTTTGAGGACATCTTCGAATTACGGTTTTCCGATATGAGTGAAATTCAGGGTTCACAAATGTGTTCGTGTTATTTGAATATACCATCAATTAGTGCAGATAATCAAGTGATGTTTTCGGTGATTCTGTTTAAAATAATGGCATGTTTCCAAAACACAGACCTAGAGTAAGTAATCAGAGATTAAAGCAAAGTTATTTGAACTATTTAAATGACATAAAAAGCATTAAACCATCCACATATCCTGACTGTATGGTGTAATATAATTCAGCCTAAATAACTACAGATTTTCTTAGAAAGACAATACGTTGATTTGACTTTCCTGATGCATAATATATAAATAGTCAATGCATATAACACGGTGAAGTCCATATGTATATCTTGTGATTTGTGATGACAGCTTTCTAAGAACACTGCTCCAAGGCCACAGCAGGGTGTCGGGAGCCAGGAACTGTCCTCCTTTCGGTGGTTCTCCTGACTCTGCGTGTGCTGTCATCTCACACACTGGTATCCCTTCTTCTTAACACTACCCCCACCCCAAGACAACACATTCCCTTCTCCCTTGTCTCCTATTTGAAACGGCACTGCTCCTCTTTTCTCAGAGGTCGGGTGGACATTTATGGATTTGACTATTACTTCTGGGTGGGCAACTCTGAAGTGTTTCTTTATGGAATGCTAAAATGCAAGGGGTCTCAGGACGCTCTTATTTTACATATGAGACAATAGAAGGTGGAAGCCAGGAAGTCATTTGACTAAATTACCCGCCTACTCGGCATCAAGGAGGGCACTAGGACACAGGTCACCGCATTTCCGCGGGGCTGCTCACTACTATGTAATACTGTGTCCCTTGCTTTCCCATATGCCTCTTGTGTCTCTACCTTCTTGCTGGACATCTCAAATGTCCAAAACCCTCTTTCTCAAGCCAGCTCCCATGACATCATTCTTCACTAATGATATCTCCCTCTAAGGTTACCATAGCATAAAATCTTAAAACAGCCCTGGCCGGTTTGGCTCAGCAGTTAGAGTGTCGGCCCGAGGGCACGTACTTTGGCTGTGGTTTGGTCCCTGGCCCTGGTTGGGGTCATGAGGGAGGCAACCAATCGATGTGTCTCTCTCACATCGATGTCTCCCTCCCTCCCTCCCTCTCTCTCTCTCTATGTTGCTCTTGTTCTCTCTCCCTCTCTCCCACTCTATCTGAAGATAAATGGAAAAATATCCTCAGTAAGGATTTAAAAAAAAAAAATCTTAAAACACCTCTGACCCCTTCCTTTTACCTTCTAAATATAATGGATAGAAGGCTTTTGGTATGGAGATTATATAGAAATATACCCATCTTTCAATGACAAAAGCAAATATTAGCTCTTCAACCAAGCTTTCAGACTGCTTTTCATACTGAGAAGTCATCAATTCATACTAATTTCTCTTTCCTCTAAAATCATGGAGCACTGATTGAGTCTACCAATTATTTTGATACATAATCATATATCTTACAGTGTCACTAGTTATCAAACTTTAAATTGTTTTACATTTCTCATAAGACCTAGAAAAGTATATGCAGATAGTAGGTACTCAATAAATTCTCATTGTGTTGAATCATATTTCATTATAACTTGTTATTGGCTGACATATCTCTAAAACATGAATAAGAGGCTTGCAAACATTTTCTGATAGTGTTGAATAGTAAAGCAAAAATAACAAATTGAGTTCTGAATAAATATTCCTCTTAGAAAAGCATCTTATTTAATATAATATTTCCAAGTGAGAAGAAACGTTAATAATAGTTACACACAAAAGAAACGGGAGATAATATATTCTATCAAGTATTACAGATATTACCAAAACAGGACCATTTAAATAAACATTTTTTCCTGACATGTATTTAAAACACACAAAAATAATTTTAAATAGCAACAGGCTCAAGATGTCAGCGCTGTCTCATTAGGAAAGATCAGTTCAGAAAGTAGGCTACTGTACACCGTGCCCTGAACAGCGGTCAGCGGGCCTGCAGACGGAGAGGTCACTGTTCCAGAATGCTGGGGATCTCCAAAGGAAAACATCCTATTTCACTTTCCCACATCTAACTCGGGGATCATTAGTGGGCAAAGACTGCTGACTTTCATTGTTCAGACTGGTACACAGGGAGAATGACAATCTCAAAAGTAAAGTCTCTCCCCACTCCTAATTAGTCAAAGAAAGTTGACATACCATGGCACATTCATGAGTCTACAAGAGAGGAAACAGAATTTAAAAGGAGAGATGAATGAAAAAATAGCAGAGGGAGAGAAAATAGTTTTGATCACAGATGACTAGAAATTAAGAGATGAGACAAACTAATATTAGAAAGTTGAAATGGTTAGTACAAAATTAATAGACCTACAAAGCAGAAAAGAAATGAAATAAAGTAAACTATAGGAAACCTGACTTTCTCGTTTTTATTATTATCCATAAAATCAGGCTCGCGGAACTACAGATTGCATAATTACTGCTCAGATACCAAATGTGACTCTAAAGCTGGGGATTTACTCCAAAAGCCATGCAGCAAGTCCAAGCTCATTAACTTCCTCACACCCCTTAGATAGGATAAATAATGAACCTGTAATACATTTTGAAAACTGACTCTCTAAATTTTACTCAACTTCAAGGAAATAAAACTATTTCTTTATATTATAAAAAAATTTCTTAGAAGTGCTAAAAACTACTGACCTTTAAGGAATTTCTTTTTTTAAATTATATTTGCTAATATTTGAAAACTGTTTACAACAAATAATAGAATAATTTATATGAACAAAATAAACGCATTTAGCAAGAGGAAGTATTGGTGCAAAAGAACCATAAATTCAATACATATCACAAACTCATTCTCCTCACCTTAATCGCTCTTAGTCTTAAAGAAAAAAAATAGAGTGATATCAGTAGCATGAGTATGTAATTTAAAAAAACAACAACAAATAACTAAAGTCAAAGATGTTTCACTTTTTAAAAACTAATAACTAAGAGAGATCACAAAGATGCTTCACTTGACCACAAACTGATCCCGAAACCCTCCTAAATGTTGATTTTGCAATCAGAGTAGAGACAGCTCAGAGCTATTGCAGCTCCCTGGGACAAGACTCTCCAAAGGAGATGAATGAGATCATCCTACTGATAAGGTCGAAATCGATCTGAAGCAGACCTTTTTTAAATTAGCAAAATGTTGCAGCACTTTAGTAAGTGTTATCAACAGCCTTTCTCTATGAAAAATGCACTGGCTTATGGAAAACTAATTTTTAAAATAAAAATTTGTCTCATAAAAATATGTTGCTATACCTGTTTTTCTGAATTCATTATTTCAGAGACATAGATCCTCAAGGTAGCCTAATCTTATATCTGGTTTCAGAATAGCCCACCTCCCGAAGAGCTTTTAAAATAAGTTGTGTTCACTAATTAAAATCAATGGCTATGGCTAAATGTGTCCCAAAAAGGGGGGGGGGGCTCCTCAAAACACTAATTGATATCAATCTTTTAAATAAAATTATGATCTTATTAAAATGAAAACATCTTTAGCAATACTTGAACTGACAACTTAAAAACCAATGACCTCTTGAATTAATCTAAAGAATGCAATACCAGCCCTTCAGCTTTCTTGGGAGGAAGAAAGTGGACAGAGACAGAATGCTTAACTTAACCATCATATGGCAAGAGAAATCAATTTCTTTTTCCTTCAAGTAAAAATTATGATAATTCTTCCAGATATACATACACACAGATGGATGGATGAATGGATCGATGGATGGATATAATTTTATTAATACCTTTAGAAAAGTGATTCTCAACGTGGAAATATACTTCAGAATTACCTGGCGTACATGTTAACAGTTCAGATTCCTGGACTCTCTGCAGGTATGGCAAGGAGTCTGCTTCCCGTGTACTTGTTTTGCACAATAAGGTTTCAGAACCAGTGCTGTAGGAGGGTTTGGTTCCCGTGTACACAGCTGAGTGCTGGTAATCTTGAGCTTTCTTTCCGAAGGCAAAAGGTGTAGTGGTCAGGGGCCAGGTAGAGGGAAGACTCCAATCCTCATCCTTGCCTTTCAAATTTAACTTTGGGCAAGTTACTTGAACTCCCTGATATTTGGGCTCCTCATTTTGAAAATAAGAATTTTAGTACCTCACAGAGGTGCTTCTGGAATTAAACATCATTTATGATAGGAGTCTGGCACACAGGAGGTTCTCCAAGATAGTATTATTAGTTCAGTTTCCACGGTGACAATTACTTTGCTCTGTAGCTGGTCCACAGAATGTACCTCAAATCAGCAGCCAATAAAGTAGACTATTTGGGGTGGTATGCTCCTAAATCCCTAAGACTAGATGATTTGATGAAACCTGCAGAAGTTTTACTCATACATCCCAAAATTAATTCAGTTTATTGGACAGTTTAGGGGAAAGTCAAGAAAAGTACTAAGAAGAAATGGTTCCAAAACAAACATAAATTTTTGGATTTTTCTCTATGCCCAAATCTAGGCACTGATCGTATTGGGAAGGTAGCAAGCGAATCTGCATTGATGTCACATTTAAAATTAGGACACAATGTATCACTTTCAGTACTGTGAGGTTGATTCCTTTAATTTTAAATTTACATAGTTTCACGGCTTTGCTTAACATAGTCAATTCTTGATTATTCCTTTCTTTCCTTTGTGCTTTATCAACAGTCTAATGTCACTGATTAAGAATCTGTGTAGCAGAAGAATACAGCCAGGAGGACAAAGGGCACGGGCTTTATAAGTAACCCAGGTGATGATAATGGGGACAGAGACCCAGGAAGAGTGGGTGTAAACAACATCTGTTTCCACCGCCTGTTCCTCGATCCTCAGCCAATTAGTGTGATCAGGAAGTAACGTGCTAATAAACAGTTCTAACACTGGAAAAAAGAGAAAGGAAACAAGATTTTTTTCATTAGTTAGGAAAAAAAAATTGCTTCAGGCCAAATTACACAAAAAAAAAATCACTCAGGGAGAAAAGAGTCTTTAATTCCTATTTAGAGTATATGTTTAGAAATAGATTACTTACAAAGTACTGTACTTAAAACTGGTATTCGTGAAGAGGCTGAATGTCATCTTTCAGAGCTCCATACAGAAGCTAACTCACTGATGATGTCGGACCCCTCAAACAGGGGACGTGCCATTCCTTCGTGGGACTCAGATGCAGCCCAAGCTGCTTTGAATGCCCGAACCCAGCCCAGCCCAGGTAGGTACACATAACAAAAGTAAGCCCTTTCGATTTTATCTTGACTACAGAGCACGTAGTTTGCAAATATCTAAAATATAAGTGTGGTAGAAGCTTCCCAGTGAGTCACTTGTATTTAGAAAGAAAAATGTTTAAACATCAGCCCCCATTTCCCATTTCCACTGAGCAGTTTAAGATGATCTAGGTGATTTCATGAAGTGAGAGACAGCAACATGAGGAATGTGCCCCTGGACAGCAGCTGGGGACCCAGGCACCCTGTGCAGGGCGTGAGGACCTGTGTCCACGTGATGAATTCCTTTTTTTTTTTTTAATTTTTTTTTTCTTTATTGATTTTAGAGACAGAAGAAGGGAAAAGGAGAGAGAGATAGAAATACTGATGAGAGAGAACACCGATTGGCCGCCTCCTGCATGCCCCCCACTGGGGATTGGGCTCACAACCTGGGCATGTGCCCTGACTGGGAATCGAACTGGTGACCTCTTGATACATGGGTCAACACTCAACCACTGAGCCACACCGGCCAGGCCACGTGATGAATTGGTAACTGTTGATGTGATAGAGAGAAGATCCAGGTTGAAACAGTACAATGCCATGTAATCCAGGTGGCGAGCATAATGATCTCCCTTATGATGACGAGTCAGCCATGGTGCGCAGACATGGAGTGGCTTGGGGGAGGAAGAGAATTAAAAATAGAAGGAGAAAAGATAGCCTAGATTCTGTTTTTTGTCAGTTGTTCTCAGCACATAAAACTGTTCCTCCATTTTCTGGTAAGTTTAAATATCCCCTTTCCCTTTCCCAGCCATCAGCATTTCCCCTTGACTAACATAAAACCTTTACTTTCAGAACTATAGACACACTGTACAGACCTCAGAGATATCTGCGTTTCAGCCAGCTCAAAATTTGATAATCAACATCTCATATAGCGTTTCCTACTTCCTTTTGTGAAGAAAAGCCTGAATTATTCATCCCTCTATTATGCCAGCCACAAGCTAACCTGTCCTTAAAGGCACCAAAACACAAAAGTCTTAGCTGTTTAATGTAGAGAGATCCTCATTCTGCGCTCCTCTGTCCTACAGCCTCTTTTACAGAAACCACCCACTTCCTCTTTAATTTTACTTCGAATTGATGTTACACAACTAGAGTTTGGTAGAAACAGGACAAATGAGAAAGAATGTATAAGAAACTGCGGGTTCTTTTATTTAAAAATGTGTCCTGTAGCATGTTTGTATTTTGTACACCTTGAAAAAATACATCAAGAGCTCCTACCTCAACGCCAACTGAAAAGTTATCAGCTCCCCACGCCCCCCAACAGCTGCTCCTTTAAGACCACAGCTCAGGTCGAAGCTGTGCCTTGTTCCTCAGCAGCCTAAGGACAGTCTACATCTAACGGAGGCTTTGGGTCACTACATTCTGGCCTCCTCTCTTTGAGAAATGGTGCAAGAGCTCTAATATAAAGTGAACACTTCGATCGGTGCTCCGGGCAGGCCCCTAAGCCATAGTTTCTTCTAGTCCTTGTCTCCCCCCAGATTATGTGGCTGCCAGCTAAGACCCTGTGACCCAAAGAGATAACCTTTTTCATGTTAGACAGGCCTACGCTTTCTCAAAGTATCTAAATTAAAAAGAATAATATTCAAAATTACATGGAAAACAATCCTGACAAATTCTAAAAATAAAAAAATAAAGGCATGGCCCTGGCTGGTGTGGCTCAGTTGGTTGAAGCATCAGCCTGTATTCTGAAAGGTTTCAGGTTCGATCTCCAGTCGAGGCATGTATGGAAGGCAACCAATCAATGTTCTCTCTCACACTGATGTTTCTCTCTCTTTCTCTCCCCTTCCCGTCTCTCTCTAAAATCAATTAGTATATCTTTGAGTGAGGATTTAAAAAAAAATAAATACAGGCATGAAGAAGAATTGCATTAAACGCAAATTTTATAGGGATTATTGCACATTTTCAAGATCTGGCATCTTCAGTTTTATGAATGATGGGAGATCACACATTTTTAAAAAACAAATCCTGCCATATTAGAGTTTAAAATGTCAAGAATGGACAAGGTTCTATGGAAATTAGTGAAGACATGAAAATCGGGTGCTTTAGCATCAGGAAGTGACTTGAATCATGTGGTCTCCATGGTAACAGCCTTGGTGCTGACATCAAAAGGCCTTCTCATACATGCACAATAAATATCCCATGATATTTCTGATGAGTGCTTGGGCCATGGAATTGTTCTCCTTGTAGGTGGGGGCCCTCTGCTTTCAGGGCTGATCACTAACTTGAGTTAGGGATGCTGAAAGGTGAAATCACAAATCATAGAACCCTGGGTCTAGCAGAGCACAAAACTACTTTTATAAAGATCACTGTTCAGGAATCATTTAGAAGAACCTTGTGTATTTTCAGTTACACAGAAAGTTAAAGTATTTTGAGTCGTGATCATTATTTAATATATAGGCTGCTATATAATCACACATACACCCACTCACTCACACACACGCAGGCAACTCTTCATTATCCAGACAGATTTTATTTCCACATGCATTTTGCAATGTGCCTCACCTGCCTTTCACCTGGTTCTAATCAGCCTCAGAACCACCACCCCACCCGCCTTCACTCACTCATCAAATTCACTGGTTTATTTGCTTTGTACATTTGAATGGACACTGTGAAAACAAAAACACATTAATCTCCCCATCTTAGGTTACATTTTAAAAGGAGTAGCTTTATTATGCAAAAAAGTTTACATCCCCAGTGTACAAAGTATTGTTGTAATGGTTCTTCTAACATGAGAATTATGTCTGCCACGTGTTACCAAAAACATCAGTTTCAGGTCCATTCCGACGTGGTCTTGATTGACATCAAATAAAGCTAAAAGCGATTTGCTAAAGTTGTGGCTAGCAATGGTCTCTGGGTTCCCTGTTTCTTTTATACTTTGTTTTTTTTCTGTTGTTGTTGTTGTTTGGCCTTTGGAAGATGAACCTGGCCTCACAAAGGAAGAAGAGCTCTGGGAGGCTTACTCAGCACTTTGTAATAAAATCCATACTTCCT
The DNA here is from genome assembly GCA_030848825.1 of Tadarida brasiliensis. NCBI lineage: Eukaryota > Metazoa > Chordata > Mammalia > Chiroptera > Molossidae > Tadarida > Tadarida brasiliensis. Next base: position 81,992,073 of record CM061258.1, on the reverse strand, counting down.
TCAGGGACTGTTTCAGCAGATCTGTTCTCAATGATTAAAATTAATCTGTGTACCTTCCTTCTCACATGACACACAAGTCCCAGAGCCTTAGTCTATTGTGAAAACTGATATTCAGATTAATCAAGAAAAAGAATGATATGGGCAGAAGGCAAATCTGGAGAACTTGTGGTTTTTGTTGGTTCTCCATTTCTTTTTATTTTTGCTCCTCTGGATACCTTGCTTTTCATGTGAGCCACAGCTCACTCATTTTCCCATGGTTCTGGGACTCCGCTTTTTCTCCACGTTTTCTCACTAAGTCTCCTGACTTGCACACGTGCTCATTCATCTGTTCTCAAGAGTAACCCCCAAAGTTTTCCAGTAGACGGAACGTACAAATATAGCAATCCACTATACTTGGGTTTGACAGGTTAACTATAATTGGAAAAAGACTGTAGTGCTTATTTAACAACTATTTACTGACTCTGTGCCAGGTACTGTGCTAGGAAGTAGGGATACAAATATGTATGTCACAATGCCAAACCGTAGGGAGTTCCCAACCTAGAAGGAAGAAGGACAGCACTTATTCTCGGTAGAGGTGATGCAGATTACCAGAGGGTGTGCACGGGAAGTGAGGGGAGTACAGAGGAGAGGCAGGTTGGCTGGGTGCCAGAGAAGGTTTCCTTGAGAAGGTCAAGTCTGAGCTGAGCACAAAGTGAGAGTAAGAACCAGTACGGCTGTGAAGAAGAGGGGGTCCAGGGACACTTCAGGCACAATATGCAATACATGCAAGAGGCACAGACATGGGAACTTACAGTTCAGTTAACTTCTGATGAACCAAAGTAAGGGTGGGGGGAGTGGGTACCAAGCAAGGACGGGGAAACAGTCATCGATGATTCAAACTCATGGTTAAAACAAAATCAGTCAAAACCTGAAACAATGTGTTAAACGGAACTGATGCAATATGTTTTTCCTGACAAACATTTATTTCTTAAAAGACACCTGTTTTGAGAATGCTTTCGTTTGAATGTGAGAAACCCTCTCTCAATTACACAGCTTTTTCATCTAAACGTTTTTATTTCAAGTGATTGGGATATATGTATGTGGGAATAGGTGGGAGGGAAAATAGGATATGAGATGGGTTCTTGGAGTTTGGGGAAAGAAAAAATCAAGAATTTTATAGTGGTAACTTTCAGTTATTAATTCCTTATGGTACATAAGACTCATAAGAGAGTGAAATGCCTTTGTAATAAAAAAGGGGAACACAGTAAATGTTCACTATAGAGACGTTAAATACATTTTTGTCCTCTGATTCTTTAAAAATTGATAATAATTTAAAGTAAAATATATACACAGTTTCTGTTTGGAAAGTCCTGGAAACCAACAGCGATGATGCCTGCACAGCACTGTGAAAGTACTCAATGCCACCGAATTGTACACTTAAAAACAGTTAAAATAGCATATCCTGCCATGCATAGTTTACCAAAAAATTAAAACATATATAAAGATATATAAAGATATGTGTATGTTAGGATTTATAGTACAAACTTTTTATGTTGAATAAAACACTATTAACAACATTATTTAATAACCCATGATTCCCCCGTGACTACTAACATTCGCTGTATAAACACCTACTCTGTCCGGCCTCCTATACAGCGCGACACGTGCCCTTTGATACTGGTATTATTCCCATTTTACAGATGAGAAATACATATTTGTAGGATAAGAAATATAATTTACATATTTTTTTTAAATGAACAACTTTTTATCTTAAGGAAACTTGTCTAACAATAAGCTAATTATTTTCATAATTACAACAGAAGTGAATATCAATAAGTTCATATTGCTGATAAGTTTCTTTTAACAACTTCAGTAATTTCTAGAATCCTTGCAGGCATGCCAGAATTTGGCAAACGTATACAATTTTATAGAGAAGGTCATTATTTTAAGCAATGCATACCACCCAATAACCTAATTTTGAAAAGCTTATCTGAATAATTTCATGGTACAAAACCCATCCTCCTTTAGGGAAGGCTTCTGTTACCGAAAATTATGTGTTCATGATGAGGAAAAGGAAACACTTAAAATATGTGGACGAGGTAATCACACACTATCAAAGAAAAAAGTATTTTTTTTTTGTAAAAAAAAAATAATAAAAGTATTATTATTTTTAATAAGTATGTTGTTATTTTTATTTACAGAATCCCGATCTTTTACTAAACTGGACATAACTGTACAAATTTCAGAACCGACCCGAATACTTAAACGACTAGCTTGGGAGTTGGAAGCTTGTGGCTCCGGCCCTGACACACCCGCCGCCTGTTACCCGTGGGCTTGCTGAGGGCCGCGCTCCTGTGAGGCCGCGATGCATGAGCCAGGCACAGGCCCTTGCTTTCAAAACGGGGAATGAGAAATTACACAAAAACAACATACAGATATAAATTACAGTCCTATATAACTTATGTATAAGGTGTGAAGATTAAACATGTGGGGAGGGATCATCAGATCACTACTTTCAATGAGTTCAGAGCTAAGACTTTAAAGTCAGAAAGAAACTGGATTTTAATCCTGGCTTCTCTATCTGGTTAGCAGGTCTGTTACTTAACAGCTGTGCTACCGAACCTTTCTAAGCTTGTCTGCTTACCTGCAAAATGAGAATAGCACTACTTTTACTTTGAGGGTGACTGTAAGAGAGAGAAAGTATGTAAAATACCTAATAGCACCAATTGATACATAGTAGGTGCCATTGTTACTATATTTCCATTTATTATAAGATACAAAAGCTGAGCATGAAACATTTGTCTCTGAGCATGGAAAATCACGTTACTTCACTACGACACTCTGCTTTCTGTCATCTTGAGCACACTCAAAGTTGGGATACGCAAATCAACAATTTTATCCTTTGGAAACTCACTCTAGGGTTTACACAACAGAGAGTAAAGTGTGGGAAGTAGATTCTTTTCTAGTCAACGAGGTTAATCATCCGATAATTTGGAACATATACAAATTCTGGATAAATGTTTAAGTTCGTCTTCCTCTGCTGGTACAAAGGAGACCTAGTGCGTTTATCACCTAGGCAAATGTCCAAAGAAAGAAAGTTGGAGAAATGTAAATAAAGTGGAATAGTTTTTATGTCAGTAAGAGCTTTTTAAGATTTATTAAGGTCCCAATATAATATAGACAGGGGAATTCACTGCACAGCTGCCAATTTTTTTACTTCACTTTGTGTATGGACGACCTGGCGTCAAGCAAAGCCTCCCATTTTCTTGATCCAAATGGATAATTTTGCCCAAAGAGATCACTTTGTCTTATGAGCTTTCATGTGGTGAGCTGGCAGGTTTGTTGCTGCCTTATATGATCAAACAACAATAAAAATCACAGGGGATGCAGTGTACGGGCAAAGCACAATTAGAGTCATGAATAATTCTCAAGGATAACAATTATTACTTAGAGAATAAACACCATGAAATGACTGATTATCTATTCCTTCCAAAAAAATTACCCAAAGTAAAAAGTACTGAAATGTAATACAAATATCAAATGTAATATAAACATCCTAACTGGGTCCTAACTGCATGAGTGACAATCCTGAGCCAAGAAGCTGCACTGACTCATATTTTAAATGAAGAACCTTAATAAAAATGATAGTTCCCATTAAATGTTGTCCCATTATCATTAGCACACAGTTAAGACTTTATATAGAATGGATAGCTTTACCTTCAAGGCTATTTATAGGAAGCTAATAACTGAGACCCCAAAGACCTCAATCTGCATAAAAAGAAGGCAAGGCTACATTCACTCAGGTACACAAATGGCAACCACATAGACAAAAGCTCTAAGAACTCATAATCTCTTCTTTTCTGATTTCGTCAGGGATGGCTGGCTAATTGGAGGAACTCATGAAAGTTCCTTACAATCCAATTAGCACTTCAGTGCAATTAAGTGTTTGAGGCTTCCCTATTCTGCAGAGACTGGCTTTGATCTTGCAGTGAAAAGTGTCCTTCCTTAAAGCTGAGGTTTTGATTTTTTTCTCAGTAATTAGTGCTAATTGTAAACCCAAGTCTGACCTGCTATAAACAGAATGTTTTACCGCATTTGACACTAGGACCTTAAATCAGTGTTCTCTTTTGTCTATATTTTACTTACTTATTAGAAATCTGGCTATTTTGCTCATTATTTGATGCACAATGGATAAGTACATACTAAAGTCAGCTGAAACAAATGCCTTGATCTTAAGAGCTTGTGTGGGTATTTTCACTGATGTTTTTTAAGCCCAGTTACCATAAAAGTAGTTGATTGAATTTCACTTAAGGAATATACTGTAGTTTTTCCACACAAAGAATGACTATTCAAAAGCAATTTCTAAAGAGGTTTAGTGACCCTTGTATGTTTGGAAAATAAAAACAAAAGATGAAAATGGTCTTTTCATAGGAGCAAACATAAAGAACTGCATAAATCAACTGCAGTAGTCTGCTGAAAAATACCTATTATAACAGCGTCTGGTAAATCAACTCATTGTTTAGATACATTAAAAATGAATTAAAACATCAGCCTATTAGTGAGTGGGCCAATGAGATAGCTCTACATGGACATAAGATGCTGCAAAATATAAATCCCATAATTTCTTGAAGGTATAGATAAGATACTTAGTAATTAGTAAACATCCCCTATGCAACTACAAAGCAGCTGGATGTCAGTGAGGACATTTCTCCCTCAAACATATGTCTAAATGTATCCCGTTCCATTACTTAGTCAGTGGTTTCTTCATAGAAAACAATATAAATGAAGCTGGGTCCAGTCCAGGTTATACTATTAGACATTCTGAGTTAGGACCAATTTAGTGATACTGAAGTAGATAGAGTCTAGTGTGCAGACATAATTACTAGAGTGGAAAATATGTATCTAAATACAAATCTACACTACAAATAAAACATGATGATACCAATTAGCACTCCTTAGAAATAGCTATTTTGGTGATTTAGAAAAAAAAGTCAAGGGTCTAGAAACAGTATTTTCTATAAAGGAAAATATAACTGAATACGACTAAAACAGACAACAGGCAAGATAGACTCCTACAAATCATCCTTTATGTTATGTCTTTTATATCAATTTTAATCATTAAAAATAACCAAAGTTTTACATGCATATAGTTTAGGAATCAAACAATAACAAAAGGACTGTTAAAAACCCAGGGGTACTTGTCCCACCCCTTCCCCTCCTCCTTTCCAGAGGAAACAACTTCCAACTCTTTCAGCCATTGCTTTGGCTCTTCACCTCCATGTTTCCAAATCAGCTCTGACTCCTCTAGGGAGACAGCTCACAGGGATGAGCCCCGACAGTCTGCAGCCTGGGGCCCATCAGGGGAGAGTACCAGGCTTTCATCCATATTTTTAGCACGGTCCCTCTCCCTCTTCAGTCCCTGCAGTCTCCAAGTCCTGAGACTCTGATTCGGTCTTCCAGAGCATCATCTACCGGGAAGTTAGTGGTGAGGTCATCTGACCAGGGGCAGTGAAATATGGGGAAGGGAAGTCAAGAGGTCTAGTTGCAACTTACACACGTTTTCCAGAAATCCCTGTTTTCAGTACTCTCGCCTTTTATTACTACATGGTCTTCAATTTCTGAGACTGTCCTGAGAGGCAAATTGGCTAGCTGTTCTTTGGTACTCTCAACCTACAAGCACATTTGTTTGACCTCCCTTCTCTCCACTAAATCACCTCTCATTCCTTTAAAATAATTTTTATTGTGATAAAATACATATTCTGGGAATATATCCTAAGAATCCCAAAACACCAATCAGAAAGAATATATGCACCCCCGTGTTCATAGCAACATTATTCACAATAGCCAAGATCTGGAAATAGCCCAAGTGCCCATGAGTAGAACAGTGGATAAAAAAGCTGTGATACATTTACACAATGGAATGCTACATGGCTATAAAAAAGAACTCATACTTTGCAACAGCATGGATGGACCTGGAGATTATTATGCTAAGCAAAATAAACCAGTCAGAGAAAGACAAATACTATATAATCTCACTTATATGTGGAATCTAATGAACAAAATAAACTAATGAACAAAGTAGAATCAGAGGCATGGATACATAGAACAGACTAACAGAGGTCAGAGGGAAGGGGGGTGGGGAGGGACTGGATAAAAGAAAATGAAGACAGTAGCCAAAAAAACGTATATACACAGCCCATGGACACAGACAACAGTGTGGTGAAGGCCAGGGAGGGGGTAGTGGGGGATGGGTGAAGGGGGGGGAGTGGGGACATCTGTAATAATGTCAACAATGTAAAAAATTGCCATTTTGAACTATCTTTAAATGCACAATTGGGGGCAAGAATTAAACTCACATTGTTGTACATCCATCATTACTACTCATTTCCAAAACTTTTTCATTATCCCAACTATTCATCATTCTTCCATTCGCTTTTCAGCTTCACAGGTTGTATTTTGGGGCTAAGGTGATCTCCTACTTTAATCACAATTTTTGGGGGGTGATTTTCTAGTTTGGGGGTGATTTTCAAGAGGAGGGTGCAGAAATGTTTTTATTCTGTCATTGTAATACCTACAAGTCCCATCTTCTTATTTTAAGATAAGACAACTCTTGCCTGGAAAGGTCAAGCCACTTGCTCTAGGTACCAATGTGACCTGCCTGCTTACCCCTACAGGGCACTTCCCATGAACTATACTGTTCCTATCATCGCTGGGTGGCTTGTGGTGTAGGCCATCTTCTTTTGGTACACCGTTTGGACCTGTGCATACGAAAGAGATTGAGGATGATGTTTCTGTAGAAATTGTTAGAACAGTAACAGTTGGATATCTGCTGCTTAGTAAGCCAGATCTTCCTAAAGTCTTACCATGACAGCAACCAGGAAACTGAAGGATGGAGTCACATCTCTGGAACTTCTTAGATGTACAGACATGGAAGAGCTTGCTGACCAGTGTTGACAACTACACTGTCACCTCCTCCTGGAGCTGGCAGACTTTATTTTAGGAACTGTTTAATACAACATTGTCACATTTTACCTAGCATGCATCTAAAATGAGATGTAAATAATATCTTAAACATCTGATAATGTAATATCAAAAGTGATATACCAGTATTTTCTGCACTTGGACATAGCTTTTTTATGTTACAAATCCTTACTATCTTCATTCCATGTATCACTGTGGCTACCTATTTGAAAATGAGACCAATTATATCATCTAATATCGGGTATTATCTGTTTCATTGATTAACTGGAAAGAAAAGGATAGTGTAATTTCAATAGCGTGTTAATTTTTAAACCTACAGTTGATTTGAGGAAAGGAGGAGGAAAATGAGGAGGAATAATAAGGGCAACAACACCAAAGAAACTGAACAACTATGCTCTTAGGTAGGTACCCGTGGGCCCCCAGTTTTATAGATGAAATAGTTGAGGCTCAGAGAAGTTAAGTAACATGCCTAACATCACACAGCCATAAGTACTCTCAGGTCCAGTGCTCTCAACAACTCAGCTCTGTGGGCAGATTAGAGCTCCCAATAACTCTAAAGCAAAGTTTAGTTATTTGAATAAAGTAAAACTAAAAAGTAAGCATAAAATATTACAGTACACTCATCATGGTGAGGGCAGGGCTGTTTCTTCTCATCTGAAAGGCAATTTAGTCTCTTCTTTTAAAGTAGACACATCTGTTACTCTTGATAAACTATTCATAAATATGGATAACACTGGACGAGACACACTAAACTATGCCCATGAAAATGTAGTTGAAAATTTGTTCTTACTTTTAAGCAAGTGTATAGTTTTTAAAAAACGATCAAACCACAACAAAAGTCTTTTAACACAAAAATTATTTTACACATCAACAATTTGATCAAGAACCTACAAACAAATTAAAAATGGCCACCGAGTAGGCATTCGAAAGTAAAATCATAGTAAATGCACTGTGTACTTTCTCCACTGGAAGCCGTTGACCCCCCTTCGAGTCTAGTAACTCTTACTTTAGGTACAGTTCTAACAAGCTAGATTTTTTTTTCTTGTATTTTAGAGCACATCAAAAGCAATAAACAGAAAGAAGTGAGATATTGCTAAAAATAAGAACATAAGAGCATCAAAACATCAAGAAATAACCATGAGGAACATTTAAAAAATCACTGAAGCCCGGCCAGTGTGGCTCAGTGGTTGAGCATCAACCTATGCACCAAGGGGCCACCGGTTCGATTCCCGGTCAGGGCACATGCCCAGGTTGTGGGCCCGATCCCCAGTGGGGGGCATGCAGGAGGTAGCCAATCAATGTTCTCTCTCATTGATGTTTCTCTCTCTTTGATGTTTCTCTCTCTCTCTCCCTCTCACTTCCTCTCTTTCTAAAATCAATAAAGAAAAACAATTTTTTTTTAAATCACTGGGAAAAGATGGTAGCAGAGGTCCGAGGTTGTGCAGCCACGGCCTGTCCAATCACCAGGTTTTACTGGAGACCAGCTGTGCTCATGGACCGTACACTGTCTGTGGCTGCCTTAGCGGTGCAGTGGCAGAGACCACATGGCTACAAAACGTGAAATATTTACTACCTGGCCCTTTACAGAAAAAGTTTGCCAACCTCGCGGTCTAGTGTGTTAAAAGCATGGCTAAATAGCTTTCCATACCTCACTGGGCCCTGTGGGCTCAGCACATCTGAGTTGTCCAGAGTGTTGGCTTATGTTGGGTATACTTCAGTACATACACACTGTTTAATAAAGCATTGAAAGATGTAAGGCATTTCAGGAAAGTTTCCAGGAAACAAATGCTTAATTATTTAACTGACACAGCACAAACATTTCAGTCAACCAGGAAACCGTATCGAGAGAACACCCGATACTCGACATGTTTCTAAAGGAAAATCTAGTATTTCAAAAAATAAAACTATTCCGAAGTTGAAATCTTCAAGTTATTCATTGGCAAAAGCTGGTGAACAATATGAAATCACTTGAGATGCCCTCGCTAAAAGATTTTCCCCCTGTAAGATGAAAGTTTATGTTTTAATTTTCTTCAGGTGATCCATGTCTCAAGGCTATGGCGACCTCGTGTTCCCTCAACTGAGCACGTTGGAAACGCTGATGTCAGACGAGTGAATTGGCATTTTTTGAAGAACTATTGCTGTAATTTAAACTACTCCTTGATCTTCCCCCGAAGCATGCCAGAGAACCTAATTTCCATAAAACTTTCTAACCCAATTTGAACAGTATAATGTGGACAGTCGGGAATAAGTGGGTTTGATCAATTAAGAATTTATATGATATGTTAGTAAGCTATTCAGGCTAAGTCTTACTATTCCGTGTTTTGAACACGAATGCCATGCCACATAATTTTAAAATGGTGCATTTCAGAAAAACCTCACTAGGGCATATTTGCATATTTGGATCTAATTAACCCAAGCATATCTTACCGCTTTCAAGAGAGCACATACAGTAACATTTTGTCAGCTGGATGTTTGCTGAAGGCTATGTAAGGATTTTATCATCTGGTGCAATTTAACACTCAGCTCCCAATTTTTATTTTATTTTTTAATTCTCACCTAAGGATATTTTTCCATTTATCTTCAGATAAAATAGGAAGGTGTGTGTGTGTGTGAGAGAGAGAGAGAGAGAGAGAGAGAGAGAGAGAGAGAAGCATTGATGTGAGAGAGACACACTGACTGGTTGCCTCTTGCATGACTCCGACCAGGGCTAGGGACCGAACCTCAACCAAGGTACATGACCTTGACCGGAATCAAACCCAAGACTCTTTGGTCCTCGGGCCGAGGCTCTAACCGCTGAGCCAAAATGGCCAGGGCTCAGCTCCCAATTTTTTTTACTGGGCTATCTAATTGGGGAGACGAAACCTTTGTGTCTCTTTGGGCCTGCAATTCAGGGCTTCAGCATGAACACGGGGACTCCGGCCACTTCAAGAACACATCATGAACTAACTGCCTGTGATGACCCTGCTACCAAATCCAAGTCCAAAACTGTCTCTGCTCCTCTACCTTGGATAACATAACTAAGAGTAGCCTCTCTTGTAGGAACACTTGGGTTAGGTGGAAAAAAATAATCACAACATTGCAAAGATAGCAAAACATCCTTTTTTCATAGTTTTTGTAGGGAAAAGTATTTCAAAAGGAAAACAGGGGCCCAATGAAGGACACAGCCTGACTTGCCGCCCCAGCTGCTACTCCTCTGTCCTTAACTTGAATTTCCTCCATTGGGGTTTTCCTCTCCCCGAGGCCAGAATCTCTGCCCACCGCCAAAAGGAGAGAACAGAATGCAAAGACAAGTTCCCGGACCCACTGGCTCCCCACTACAAGGCAACACGGATTCTAGGGCCACTGTTCTCTCTGCGTGCCTGGTAGTGGGGGGCGGTCCGTGGCCAAAGCCCCACACTTCCATGATTTTCCTCTGCAGTTCTGGCCATTTAACTTGCCAGAGCGAAAAACACCTGCTGTCCTTGTCACTGCATCTCCCCAGGGAGTGCTGCAGCTTTGGAGGCTCAGCCTGCAAAACACTGTTTCACCTGTTTTGCCAAGTTCCCTGTGGATGTTCCCCTATTAGAGAGGCAGAGAGGCAAATATTGCTCTGGAAGAAATGGAAGTTGCTTATGTCCACATTAGTTAAGAAGAAAACTGGATTTATGAGAAATACATTATGCTGGAAATTTCAGGAGGTAAGTAAAAAAAAAAAATTATAAACTTAATTTGCAACCATATACAGTCAGTTCTTGTTTTGAAATTGCAAATTTGTTCAACAGGATTAATATATTAGGGAACAACTTGAGCATAATACAAATTTCACATTTGTTTACACCGAGTTCTTGGTGAGATACACCCAGGTGACAGAGGAAACCGTACCCAGCTGAACTATGGAGAGAAGTTGACAACACTCCCGAAAGCACCCATCTCAAACTGCTCGTCGCAGTTCCTGTGTTATGACTCAGGCAGGAGCCACATTCATGCCCAGCGGCCATCACCACTTTCCACTGGATTCCAGATCACTCTCTGCACCACTTCCCCTGCTGACTCGGACTTCTACAAGTAGACTCCGAATCCTTTTCAAGGTCTCTGCCACGTGTATTGTAGTGTCTATGTACTATTGTCGTATTAGCATGTATTCCTTAACCATTTAACATGTGCAAAATTGTGCTACCATTTGTTTATTAGGTTCCCATCTTTTTAAAATTTTGTGTGTCCCTGATGAAATTTTTGAGACTTTGCCCCTAATCCAAGTTCCCCATAACTTACAATTTTCTGTGCTGCATGATGCATTTAGAAACATGCATGTCACCTTATAACAGAACTGACTGTAAATCAGATTTCATTGTTTTATCAAAGATCAAAGAAAGGGCAGAGAACAGAATCAATAACATTTTAGTTGATAAAAAGAAAACAAATGTTTTTATATATCTTACTAGGTAGAAACAATCTGTTCATATGATAGTCCTCCTGGCATTTTAGAGAACACTGGGCTCCCCTCCTAGCACACCCCCAATTTAGCTCAAACGTCAACTCCTCCAGCAAACCCTTCCAAACTCCAGAAACTACAACCTGTATAAAACGTACCCACCATGCCCCACATGTCTCGAGGCTGCCTAGTCATACTTCTGGCACAGGCCTCATCATAACACATCGCAATTCTGCGTATTTATTCGCTCGACTGTGAGCTCTTTAGAGGCATCTTTATGCGTGTATTTTAATTCTGAGCATGTAACATAGTGTCTGGCACAGGGGAGATGCCCAGCAAATGTTTTAAAGGAAGAAGAAAGGAATGTCCAGTTATTTGTATCACTCAGACTTGAGCACAGTCCTGTGCATAGAGATGGCAACCAATAGACAGACACTTGTTGAATAAATGAAAAACAGAAAATAACAAGTGTACTACTAGATAGAAAGATAGTTAGAAAAGCCATCTCTTGAAATTGTCAAATAAAGCCTTAAGATAAATAATGTAAATGTATCCTTATAGGTGGATAACAAAGGAAGATGACTATGATATTTTGTAACCATGATAGAACTGTTAAAATCCCCAGGAGGCTGTCTGGCTCAGTTCTACCATAAAGCAGGCCAACTCTTAAGCCTTCCAACCAGGTGGGCGCTCATTCCATTTTAAACACCTCCAAAGATTATATTGTCTCTTGGTAGCTTTAAACAATGCTTAATGATATTTCATAATCAAGAAATCCCTTCCAATGTAAAAGCAAGCTCTCCCTTGCTACTTGAAACTAATTTTCTTTTGTTCTTCCTTCTGCAGGAATGGAGAACTGGTCAGCATTCTTCTTCTAAGCCTCTGTATACTATAAGACAGTCATTAAGTCCTCTCTTAGCTTTCTATTTTCCTGGCTAAGCAACCAAACTCCTTTCATCTTTCCCCACATGACCTATTTTACATCCCATTAAGCATTTCTGTTGTTCTTCTACAGACCTTTTCCAATTTTCACACTTCCTCTTAAAATGTGGAAACTCAAAGTCAACAAAATAGTTTAATAAAAGCTTATGCAATGCCAAACATAACAAAGGATTATTTCCTGACTCCCTAAATCCCAGCATCATATGCGTTTTATAGCATGCTTTACTAAAAGCCAACACACTCTTACCCCCTCTGGGTGCCTGCTAGTCCTCATGCACTCTCTGAACGCCTGGTGACTGAGGAGGGTGTGGCACCCACACTCTCTGTGAGCAGTTGTTCAAAGGTGCCCTGAGCACACGCAGCACCCCGTGTGTCTGCTCTGGTTGAGCTAGGGTTTTGGGGTGTGCCCCATCTTAACTTTCTGTAGTTCTGCCGACAAATGAGCTAAAAGGGCCTTTTGCAGAGCGAAGCTGGCCTTTGTGGTCTTGGTTTCAGGTGGGCACCACTCTGCGGATTCACCTTGAGCTCACAGTCCTTTCTGTGCTTTATTTGTGCTTAGATAATCTTCCTCCCTCTGCTGACAGTATAGTTTGCTTTTCTCTCTCAGGATATATAACCTTGACTTTGTTCCACATTTTTGAAATGTGATTTATATAATTTATTAAGATCATTTTGAATTCTGGTTCCAGCTTTCCAAGTGTCTGTAACCCCTGTTAGCTTAGTGTAATCTCCAAACTTAATCAGTATGCCTTTTATTCTGTCACCCAGGAAAGAATGAAAATGCAGCACGGACTCTCACACGGGCACCAGACTGAATCCTGAAGATCCTGAAGGCCCCTGTGGCTTATGATAGGACTTCAGAGGGTAAAAAATGCATGTGTTCCTAATTGTGATGAGATCTACTTAAACAAAATCTTAGTTTTTGACAAAGGGTAGCAACTTCAGAGGTGAAGTTAAAGGTGACAGTAAATAGATAATGACTCCATACATTGCTTTCCTTTAGCCTGTGTGGTTAATGTTTCATCATAGAAGGAAATTATATAACTCTGCGTAGATTTGCTATCCATCAAACAGAAAGATAAAATCATTACCAAGGTTTTGTAATGGTGATCGTGACTATACTTTATTGTCACTGTGGAATTTAAAAATAAATCAACACCTAATTATTTAACTATTTAAAATGTAAAATGTAACAGGATTTTTAAGTCCATCTAAGAAGCTAAACAAAGGGAACTTATCAATCTAGGTGACTGTGATAGTGGTACTGTCATGAGGTAAAGTTGCTGAATGACTTAACAATATACTCACTAACTGCACAGAAAGGCAAAAACACGTGAAAAGTAACTTTAAAATTAAATGCATTCCCCTAAAAAATTCCGTTACCTTCTAAACAACAAATTAGATAGCCTACCTATACAGTTAAACAAAAAAAGAGTAAAGCAATTATGCCTTAATAGTTGTAAAGGCTTTCTTCACTGGTAATTTTTAATTAGATAAGTTAATTTCCACTCAAAAGTATTTGATCCTAGGGCAATCTCTATCAGGCAATATTTCTGTCACTGGTGCTGCAATCTCCAAAAAATATAAACAACGCCCTAGAGACCATTGACAAAAATGTCCTTAAACAACAGTGTTCAATCACTTAATCAAAAATATTTATTGACTGAAGATTCGATTGCTATAGAAAGTCTTTGGTTATTTCCTAATTTCTTTTGGTTCCACTTTCAGTTATTTTAGACTCCTAGGTTGTTTTGTGCAATTGTTTGTTAGATGTTTACAAAACTGCACAGAAATGGGTCATGGGAGAATTACAAAAAATTATCTCACTAGGCTCAGATTTATGGGATGTTTGATAAAGGGGTATCTGCTGTTAACAGAAAAGGGAACATATATCAAATGAAGAAAAAAGTCTGAGCTGTGATGTTTGGCAAGAGTTAGTGAGCTAACCTTGGAATTGTATTCTGTAAACACACAATTCTCCCCCATTTAGTTTCTGCTGGCATATACACTCTGTCTGCATATAATGGTAATGCATCATTTATTTATATCAAAGCCTGCCCTAGACAAGCATCCTAAAAATACAGTAAGACTTCAGTCTTTGTTCTGGAGTAAAAGGACTTGAGAAAGTTCTCAATCTTAAAATATGGTGTTTTATAAAATCAATTTTCAGATATTCAGTGTCTAGTCATTAAGCTAAGGATTGCCTATAAATATGCTTGAATACTTCTCCTCTTCCTTCTTGTTTTTCCTGTATTGGCTATGACTGCTCATTAGCACATCGAGGACAAGACAGGCTGGGTGACTCAAACCCATCAATTTACAAGCATTGCCAGAAACTTATGGAAATTCACTTCCCTACGGTAGTTTCACTTTTCATTACGGTTCTTAAAATGTGTTTAATTAACAGAATTAAATCCAAGGCCAAATAAACAGATCACATAAAGAAATATCATAATATATCATTTCACTTCAAATATATCATCAGCTTATATCTTCTAAATATTATCTGATATTTGTTTTTTATTTTACATAATGTTCAGGAGTGAAGATGTAGATGAAACCTTTTAAAATGAATACGTGTTTTTCATTTGTTTTGACACAACCTATTCCATTAGAGAGTACTTGATAGACTTCCGGTCAAGATGGCAGCCTAGGTAACACAGTATCGCGTCCTCCCACAACCACATCAAAGTTACAACTAAACTACAGAACAATCATCATTCACAACTGCCTGAAATCGAGCTGAATGGAAGTCCTACAATTACGAAATTAAAGAAGCCGCACTGAGACTGGCAGGAGGGGCTAAGGCGCCAATGGGCTGGTCCCACACCCACGTGTGGTAGATAAAAATCAGGAGGGACATCTTGGCTGGGAAGGTCCTTCCTGAGGAGTGAAGGGTCCCCGTCCCACACCAGGCCCCAGCTCAGGGTTCCAGTGCCAGGAAGAGAAGTCCCCATAACTTCTGGCTGTAAAACCAGCAGGAACTGAGGCTGAGGGAGGCTGAGGCTGCTGGAGCCCCAGGCAGTTCCTCTTAAAGGGCCCGCGCACCGACTTACTCGGCCTCGCCCCTTCTGGGCTCTAACATGGAGAAGGCAGCTTGAAAGGCACCAGAGACATATGGGGAAGAACTGAGTTGTTTGGCATCCGGGCAAGAGCTGGAGGGGCAGCTTTCTCCCAGCCAGACCTGCTGAGGAAAGCCCTTATTCCTTTGGTGAGCCCTTCCCTGGGGTGGCAGAGAGCCACCATATCTGGGACTCCAGCAACCTGGCTCACACTGTTTGCCCCACCCTGGTGATTCCCTGAGGCCCTGCTCCACCCAACCTTCAGGCCCACCAAGCTGTTTCCAATGGCTTTAACAGAGGATTGGCCAGTCTTGGATCCTGCTTCAGAGTTTCCTAAAATCTCTCAAACAAGCAGCATCTGGTCTCAGTGAGCCCCATACCTCTCATTAAATGCCCCCAGGCCCTGCAGCAGAAGCAGCCAGCCTTGGTTCACAGCTTGGCTTTTCCTGGGTACCTCCAAGCCCAGCACAAGAAGCAGCCATCTGTAGATCACTTTGTATCTTATGCCGGGTGGTCCCTGGTGGAACACAAGGAGTGGCTGACCTTGCCCCAGAGCCAGCACACCCAGTGGACAGCTTCAGACCACATCGAAGCTCCACCACCCAGCCACCTCCACAAATGACACATTCAAGGAATGGACTCAGTGGGTACCAGAGCCCGGGTGAAGTAAGTCTTGCTCTGTGTGGTGGGCCCCTACACATCTGATCCTCCCAAAGAGTCAGAGGCCAGAGGTCAGTGGGCACAGCCAGTCCCTGCAGCTCATCAGCCTGAGTAAATCCCTCCCATTGATGTGCCAATAGCAATCAAGACTCAATCACAACAGAAGGGTGTAAAGTCCACATGAGGGGTGCACCTTGAGGGCCCAGCTGGAGTGATCAAGGAGGCTGTGCCACTGGACCCTACAGGACACCTACTACAACAGGCCACCCTATGAAGCCAAGAGACATAGCAACTCTACCTAATACATAGAAACAAACACAGGGAAGCAGCCAAAATGAGGAGACAAAAATGTCCCAAACGAAAGAAAAGAACAAAACTCCAGGAAAAGAATTAACAAAATGGAGATAAGCAATCAACCAGATGCAGTGTTCAAAACACTGGTTACAAGGATGCTCAAGGAACTTAGTGAGAACTTCAAGGAACTTAAAGAGAACTCCAAGAAACTTAGTGAGAACATCAACAACATAAAAAAGAAACAGTCAGAAATGAAGGATGCACTAACTGAAATGAAGAATAATTTACAGGGAATCAATAGTGAAGTAGGTAAAGCCAAGAAGCAAACCATCGATGTGGAATATAAGGAAGCAAAAAACACCCAATCAGAACAGTAAAATGAAAAAAGAATCCAAAAAAATGAGGATAGTGTAAGGAGCCTCTGGGACAACTTCAAGTATACCAACATTCACATCATGGGAGTGCCAGAAGGAGGAGAGAGAGAGCAAGAAATTGAAAACCTATTTGAAAACATAATGACATAAAACGTCCCTAACTTGGTGAAGGAAACAGACATACAAGTCCAGGAAGCACAGAGAGTCCCAAACAAGATGAAACCCAGGAGGCCCACACCAAGACACATCATCATCAAAATGCAGAAGGTTCAAGACAAAGAGAGAATCTTAAAGGCAGCAAGAGAAAAGCAGTTAGTCACCTACAAAGGAGCTCCCATAAGACTGTCAGCTGATTTCTCAAAAGAAACTTTGCAGGCCAGGATGGAGTGGCAAGAGATATTCAAAGTGATGAAAAGCAACAACCTACAACCAAGACTACTCTATCCTGCAAAGTTATCATTTAGAATCGATAAAGAGTTTCCCAGACAAGAAAAAGCTAAAGGGGTTCATCACGACCATACCAGTATTATATGAAATGTTGAAGGGTCTTCTTGAAGGAGAAGAAGAACAAAATTATGAACAATAAAATGGCAATAAATACATATCTATCAACAATGGAATCTACAAACAAAATAAGCAAGCAGAACAGAAACAGACTAATAGATACCGAGAACTTTTTGTTGCTTGCCAGATGGAGGGGGTTGGGGGGATCGGCGAAAAAGATGAAGGAATTAAGAAGTACAAATTGATTGTTAGAATGATGAACCTCAAAGGGAAGGGGGAAGGGAGGGTGGGAAGAGATAAACCAAAGAACTTCTATGCATATATACTTAACCAATGGACACAGACAATAGTGTGGGGAAGGCAGGAGGAGGACAGGATTGGAGAGGAGAGGGCCAATAGGGGAAAGAGGGGGGACATTTGTAATATATTCAGCAATAAAGATAAAATTTTTTTTTTAAAAGAGTACTTGAAAAAATGTGTCATTGCCAGAGATTTGGATACATTTTAATTATAGTGTTTTTCATTGTAATGGCATTGGGATTCGTGGAATTTGACTTATGAATTGAAATGGAAGAATAAACTTAATGTTTTCTTCAATAATAGAAAAAGAATTCTAGAAATCAAAAGAAAAAGGATGTATGGAATCTGAATCCATTTAGACATAAATTTGACGGTTCATTTTTATTACAATGATAATTGGAGGTTTTGAAATAACAAGTTTACTAAGTAATATCAAAGATTCCATTTATAAGGTTAAATGAGGAGTTTTGCTCTTACTAGATTTTTCTGATTTTCCTAGCTCAGTTAAATCTGATTTTTCAGTAAAGAAACTTGAAGATGGTTGACCTAATATAGGTAGAAAAGTTTTATGGGGGATATGTTTAATATTCCAACATGAAGATAATTATACCAATGCTGAGAATGTTGTAAAATGGTTGTATAATATCAAAATGAATATAAATGTTAGTTTAGTTCAACCACTGTTTTATAATACATTTAACAAATGTGGACATGACAGCGAGAAATTTAACAAGAGGTTAGAATGGTTATGTTTGTATGTTTGAATGTTGGTGATGGTGATTTTTTTCCCCTTACAATTTCTATATATTTCAAATATTTGACTATGAATAGATATTATTTTTATAGACAGATAAAAAGGTGTTAATATAAAAAAGTTTAAAAGCCAAATACAATTCTGAGAAGACTGGAAATCTGCCAGCATTCTCCAAGGGGTCATCAATGTTATATATGACGCATGATGACTTCTGCCACGGCTGATGTACAACCACTGGGGAGAATCACGGCTTCATTTTAAAAGTCTATCTTATCTCTGCTGGTTACATGTATAAAGAACATTTTAAGTATTAAGGAAGCAGAAGAATCTAGGATTCTCTTTCTGCAATTTTTCTTCTCATTGCTGGATTTCCCTCCAACCAACAATTGATATAAGAATGACTGAAATAAAGGGGGAAAAGATATTTGAATTGTTCATGCTTGTTTGAAGCTAATATAGAATATTTAGTCAACAAAGAGTTGTTGGGTAAATTGTTAATGTTATACAGTACTAGCTACCGGACAAAAATGAATTTAAAAAGACCCTACCCTATCCCTCTCAGGGCTCATAATGTATGAACTCAAAGACTAGGTCTGGATAACACTGGTGGCCAGGTTCTGTGGAGAGGAGGGCCAGCCCATGACTTCCTGTGATTCTGTAGTTTGGGTTTCAGTTTGACTATTTGGAGATGCCTGTTCTAGACAATAGTGAAGAAAGAATTATGGGAGATAAGGTGTCTGTAGAAAAAGGGACACATTTCATTTTTTAAAAATCCTTTAATGACATTCTTCTCTTTTTGAGACAATTCATGTTGTGGCAAGCAATTAGAGAAAAAAGGACAGTAAAAAATATCATGGAACACACTTCAATATGAATAAGTTGTGCTTAAACTGAGGTCTCAAGCTATAACATACAGAGGTAAAACACACTGATTGTAGTCTCACAGGGGGAAACTGTAAGTATTTGAATGCACTAGGAGAATGAGAGACATTGAAATCCCCATTCACCTTCTCTCCTTTCCCTCTTTCCAAGCTCATTATCATTGGGAATTGACTGGAGAAGAGGTTGGGAAATTTCAAGAGTGCTACATAAGTAACAAATTAAAATTAAAAAGTGTGTATCCCTTGCCACAGTTATAGGACAAAAAGCATATAGTTGGGTGTACACAGGGAGGGGCTAAGCCTTATTCATGTATTGTACTAAATTATTCATTGATGACAATTCTTTCTAAGCAGGTTTACAAAGAACCATAATACACTATTAAGTAAAAACAGGGGTTTACTAAACTGTGCATATCCTAAACATATTTTTTAAATGAAAAGCTACTATGATCATTTCTGAGTGATTTATTTTACTCATGGTTTATTTATTTTCATTGTAATTTTCCAAATGATAAGGAATGCACACATACAACTTAGTAAGTGCCCCACTGTAATGCTAGGAACTTTAAATGTTAATTGTTAAATTTCAAAGGTCCTACAAGGTGGGCATTATTATCCTTAGCTTACAGAGGAAAAGTGAGGCTCGGTTTAGTTAGTCTTACTTAAGTTGCACATAGATAATTAAGTGCCAGAGGTCAGATTTTTTTTTCAAAGAAATAATACTAGTGAATACAGATGAACTGATTATTGTTGCGTGAGGGGCATCCATGGGCCCTGGTGATTCTTTATGGCCTTGCCTGAGAATCTCCGCCTGATCTCCATGGATCTCCTCCTGTGGGTTGGCTCCTGGGAAACATGGTTAACAAATTCTACATGGACACAAATATGTGCATTTCTCTGGGCAGGAGGTTCATAACATTGATCAGATAATGATTAGATAAAGTACTTGTTCAAGAGAGAAACCTAGCATATACAATAGTTTGTTCTTTCAATAAACTTCAGTAAAAGTCCTTGTATGGTTGGATTCATTAAAGATAGCAAGGTGAGTCTGGCCAGTATGGCTCAGTGGTTGAGCGTCAACCCATGCATCAAGAGGTCACTGGTTTGATTCCCGGTCAGGGCACATGCCCAGGTTGTGGGCCCAATCCCCAGTGGGGGTGTGCAGGAGGCGGCCAACCGATGTTCTCTCTCATCGATGTTTCTATCTCTCTCTCCCTCTCACTTTCTCTCTCTCTAAAATCAATAAAGGAAAAAAAAGTTTTAAGACATTAAGGTGATAAAAGGAGGAGCTGGAAGATGTGGGGATGTGTGGGGAGGTGGGGTGTGAAAGTCTGAAAGCAGCGGCAGCCAGGCAGATGCAGGCCAGGGAGTGGGCTGGGACCCCATGCTTGAGAAGGCCATGACCCTCCAACTGGAGCATGATCACAATCACCTGCAGGGCTTGTTAAAGCACACAGCTCAGCCCCAAGCCCAGGGTTTCTGATTCAGGAGGGCTGTGGTGGTGATGGGGGGGGGGGTCTCAAAATGTGCATTTCTAACAAGGTCATGGTGATGCTGCTGGATAGGCAACCACATATAAGGGTTGAGGCTTAGGCTCTGGGGTCTAATAGGGTTTAAATCCTTGGTCTACTACTTACCAGATATGAAATCACTGACAAGTTACTTAACCTCTCTCCACCTCAGTTTTCTAATCTGTAAAATTGGGATGATGATACATAATGAAGATTAAATGGATAATGCATGTGAAGTGTTACTCTAGTGCACAGCACACATTAAGAGCTCAACAGATGTTATACATAAATCCATAAACTCAATGGCTCAATTAACATATATATAAAACCTCTTCAGATTAAACAGAATTATATAATAGTGAAACAACTCCCATAGGATAGGATAATATATTAAATCAAAGCAAGCTGGGTATACTATACAGTCAGCCCTCTGTATCACCACTGATTCAACTGAAAATATTCTTTTTTGAAAACAATATGTTTTTATTGATTTTTTTAGGGAGAGATAGAAACATCGATGTGAGAAACATCGACTGGCTGCCTCCTGCATGCCCCCTACTGGGGATCGAGGCCACAACCCGGGCATGTGCCCCAACCAGGAATTGAACCAGGACCTCTCAGTCCATGGGACGACGCTCAATTCACTGAGCCACACTGGACAGTCCTGAAAACATTCTTAAAAAAAAAAAAAAGTTATGGTGTTGCCTAAGGGTACTCTGTAATTAGGCCTACAATGGTTGCACCTGTACTGAATATGTACAGACATATTTTTCTTGTCATTATTATCTAAACAATACAGTATAACAACTGTTTACATAGTATTTAAATTATATTAGATATTACAAGTAATCTAGAAATGATTTCAAGTATATGAGAGGATGTGATAGGTTATATGCAAATGCGATACCATTTTATACACAAGAGACTTGAGCGTCATCCAGATTTTGGTAACTGCTGGGGTTAGGGTGGGGTGGTCCTAGAACCTATCCCCCGTGGATACCAATGGTTGACTGTAGTCTTAATTGTCTTTCCGATAAACTCTTTGTAAATGATTGAGTTGAGCTAATCATATCATTGCTATTTCCCACAATTTCTAGCATTTCAATTATGGCAGGCCCATCAGTGCTAAGGGAATCCATGGAAACCACACAAAGTAAACATCCACCTACCCATTAGTGCCAGCAATTATTTGGCATTTGTTGTGTTAGTTAAACTGTGTAATGATGTGTGAGAAATCAGTTTCTGCTTCCGTGCCCCTTTGGAAGACTGGTTTCCAACCCCACACGCCTCGCCAAGGCTCCGAGTCGGACAGCTGTGGCTCTGGGCATGGACCCCTCACAGGCCCCTGGAAATGAGGCAGCAGCATCACCGTCTCCGGTAAAAGAGCACGAATCTATCACAGGGGCTTGATTATTGATAATGACCATTTCTATTTTGGGACTAACAGCTAATATGGACTCTTATTGTTCATTTTAGCAAGTATTCATGATGAACCCTAACTATCATTCAGAGAACATTAATTTGGGGGGGGGCATGTATACACTAGAACACAATGAAAGGATTATCTTCATGCCTTTAGATTTCAAAAAACATATCCTGCTTACTTACATTTAAGTTGTACAAAGAAAATGAACAGAGATGAACAATAAAGAAATGATCTTTAACAAGAATAGTTTAAAATGTAAATGCATCTTCATGCCTTCACAAATCCTTTACCTTAATTCTAAAGATATTAAAGGTTTACAACTACACAGAAATTTTAATTAATAATATTTTTAATTCGACAGGTATTTCCTATGTCTCCTTAGTAAAATATCGTGTATTCAATTCCGGGAGACATACAAAGTGAGTAAGTACTTTGCTGTTACTAGGGAACGGATATTCACAGAGGAGCTGAGACAGACCTTGAGGGAAGAGGGAAGGCAGGTGAGGCAGGGGCAAGGTCGCAGCAGCTGGACTGAGGGTGCAATGTTTAAGGCAGAGTGAAAAGGAGCCCGGTTTAGTTTATGTAGGAGTCCATGCTTGAGAGAAGAGAAAGTTTAAGTAAAAAGAGACCTGAGGGCAAAAATAGATACCGTGGACCCACACATCCTGTTCATAGCCAAAGAAAGGCCTTGTTAGTAGAATCCTGATGTCATCTTCACTTTTTTTTTTCCCTTACGGTTTCTGCTCCTCTGTGCTGGTCACAGGTATACCTGAGATGGTGATTACAAGGACTGGCCACAGCTGTGGGTCAGCGCTGCTGTCTGTCTCCACAGGGACAGAGATGTGCCTAGGGGACTGAGCCCTTGCTAGGGGCAGAACCGGAAGAGGTGGAGGCCCATCAGGCGGGCAGGGAATGGAGGAGGAGGAAGGAGTAACTAACAAACACCGCCCTGGCCCCCATTCAGCTTGGAGTGTCTCACCAGTGTAATGAACACTTGCTCTGCTCCAGCCAGAAGAAAGCATGTTTTCTTTAAAGAAGTCTGGGTTGGCAGCGGCAGCTTCTGTTTTAAAGCATAACATAATATGGCACCAGGGCAGGGGACGTTACACAAGAAAAACATTCTCCTTGATGTTCCTGCCAGCATGCGAAGGGGAGAAAAACCAATGAATAAACACAGTGAGGGAAATCAAATGTTTATTCTAGAGCCACGCCCAGATGGCTTTTAAACTCTGTGGCGTTGGTTGACCTCTTCCGCCACTTCCCTCCGTTACAGCTGAAAACACAATGCCTCCCAACGAAGGTGTGTGTGCATTTAACTTTATTAGAGAAAGAGGTACCAAGAGATCTGAACTGAGCCCGATTATGAAAATGATAAACACGGCTGCTTGTTCACTGTGCAACATTTCTAATACAATTTCAGAGTAATACAGAATGGGGTCCTGACTAATGATAACTTAATGAGAAGAGTTTCACATAATATTCTTCAGGTGGAAAAAAAAAAAGACAAGGATAACTGCTGAGCACAAGGGTAAAATACATTTGAAAATAACATTACTCTCCACTTAAAGTCAGAGAGATTCTCATCTTTAACCGGTATGCAGAAAAATACATGAATGGATTTTCTTTCATTTGTAAACAGAAAAACTTAAAAGGATTTTTGTACTTTGAGATACATCAGGGCGTACATGACATGGTTCTAGTATTGGGCCATCAATATTGACCTTATCTATACAAGATTTTTGTATTAGGATGTCAAGGAAATGTACCAGGTTCATATAAAAACAAATCCTTCGACATTTAGTAACACAACTAGGAAGTAAGTACACTGTTTTATAATCCTTTAACTCTATGCATTGACGAACATAATACATAGCAATGAACTTGCTATGAAAACAACACTAATATTTCAAAATGAAGCCTTCCTCTACTGAGAACCAGAGCAAAAACACATCCAATTGCTCCGGGTGCTGCCTGGCTACACTTCATTCATGCAGACTCGAGGCTGATAGGGACTCACAGACAAGGGGCTGTAAACCATCTTACTGTGCGCGCATCCTGATTACAATGTCATGTCAAGAAATGGAGTGCAATCTGTATCCATGTCATAGTTAATAGATTTCTAGTAAATAGCCCACAAGTGCATCTTCTAAAAGATGATGAATTATATTAATGCCCTGTTGTACTTTCACAATTAAGGGTCTGGCAGCATTTCCATTATGATCAAGACCTGAGGTTGGCAACAAAAGCAGTGATTTTCACGGTTCCTGCCTCTGACCACAGTGCTCTCCTCATGCCCCACGGCCACTCTGGGCCACGGGGAGCACACCTAGGCTAGACTCAGGAAAAAATCTGGGAAGTTGGCTGTTACTAGCAGCCTCTGCCTTTATCAAGTCATCCCCTTTCTTTTCCTGGATCGCTTGCCCCTTCTACCAGCCTCTGCTCCTCCCTTTCCTTTCTCTCCTGAGAGTCCGATTCTCCTCCATCAGGAGCACACCTGACGGCTTCTCTTGGACACCACATCCTTACCATACTTCCTTGCTGCCCTGCTTTACCCTCTGAAGAAAGAAACCTGGCTGCCCTGTGGCTCTGTCTTTTGAATAGCAATGAATGAACTTCACAAACAAAACTAACAGGAGATGGCAAAGGGATGGGGGGGATATGGTTGATGGGGAACTCTCTTCACAAAACAAACATGGATTTACCAGAAAATCCAGCAAATAAAACGATAGCCTCTAAGAGCCATCCCAAAGTAGTGCTTCGAAACAGTAAGAATGTCAGACCAGCTGAGCCAGAAGAAAAGGAGGGCGGGGTCTGGGCAGGACTGGCAACTGACACTTTGCTGTGTTCCCCAAATTATTCTGGGTGGATGCATCACACCCCACCCGCATGAATACACATCAGAAATGGAAATGGAAGGGACTGGGCAGGGCGAGGATGAACAGAAGTGGAGAGAGACAGAGAGGGGAAGAAGAGGAAGACACGGGAAGAAAGGTGGGACAGGCATTCCGGGCTGATCCAACCTGCTTTGAGGTGAGCACAAAGAACCAGGCACAAAAGAAGAAATGGAGTGGCCAGCGCTGCCCCGCAAACAGAAGCGGATTCTCAGAGTCTCGTTAGTCCATCACAGGCAGACTGTGTCTCCCGTGAGCAAGCGGCCGGGGGTGTGCAGGGGGGTTTGAGCCTCAGCTTTCCCCCTGATGAGCTGGACAAGTTATCCAGAGACGATCATATTAACTTTCCTGAGCTATTACAAAGGCCAGTTTAGATATTTAAAACACTTCCAAGAGCCCTGGCTGGTTTGGCTCAGCGGTTGGAGCGTCAGTCTGCAGACCAGAGAGTCCCAGGTTCGGTTCCTGCTAAGGGCACGTACCTCGGTTGCGGTTTGTCCCTGGCCCCGGTTGGGGTCGTGTGGGTGGCAACCAGTCGATGTGTCTCTCTCATATCGATATTTCTCTCTCTCTCTTCCCCACTCTCTTTCTCCCGCTCTATCTGAAAATAAATGCAAAAATGTCCTCAGGTGAGGATTAAAAAAAATAATAAAAAATAAAATAAAACACTTCCAAGAGTCACAGTCCCATCTCCTCCTCCTATTATGAACGTACAAGCTATTTAATTTTCTAAATCTGTAACCTAAGTTGTACTTAATTCTTATGCTTACCAGATTCAGACATGGTTTCTTACCACTAACAAGTGAGCACATATTGTTGGAGTGACAATATTAACAGAGGCCGAGTCCCTAGAGGTACCTGGCCCTGGTTGCTGGGTGCAGGAAGCCAGCCGGACAACTTCAGTGGTGAGATGCCCATGAGGGCTGGATACCCATTTGCTACAACACACCTTGCATCCTTCTAATGATCTTTCCCCTCTGCTGAAACCCAAGCAAGGTTTTGTTTCTTAAAACCAAAATAGCCTAAAATAGTTGAATCAGAGTCAAACAAAAATTAAAAAATAGTTATCATGCCATCTAAACTTCTACCTCTTTAGCACTGGAATTATATGACTATAGAGAGGAAATTAATTTGTTATCCCCTTTTAAGGTGGATAAAAGATATTTAAATATTGAGAGCTGCTATTCAGAAAATTAGTATGCATCTTAGTACACAATAAGAACACTGTGCATAGAATCTTCATATCTGCATTTCTGTGCTAAAGCAAGAAAATATTTTTGTTGCTGACGTTCTATATACTTTTCCAGAGTAAAAACGTTACGCTACCCTTTTGTAGAAAATCAGATTGAATTAGCATGGTGCATAGTATAACTTACTATGTCATCGTGCCAGACGTTTAACCAATTCCTTTTCATGGAAGTTTGAAAATGTCAAGTTCATTTTTAAACCCATGGCTAGTTTCATCGACTTTAAACCAAAAGTGACAAAATAGGAATTGACTGGGGGGAAAATTCTGCAATCCACTGGTCTTAATATTTGATAATCTGTGGGAAGCAGGTTTACTACGAACTGCTGTGACAGACCAAAGATGACAGATAAACTCCTGTGACCAAGTTCGCTGGCAATGGATGCCTCAGTCTTGTGATCCTAGCTCCGTTTCTGAAAGAACTGCACGCAGCTTCAGAGCCGGCCTGGGCGGAGGACGCTGGGTCCTCTGCGGCCGCATCACGCTGCTGTGGCACGGTGCCAGGTGTCTCGGGAGAACCGAGTTCAGTGGAGGTGGTGCAGACGGTGTAGCTAGTGCAGGGTTACCTCAGAGAACACGCTGGCTTTTCTGTTGAAAGCTTGTCAGGGTTTCGTATCTATTCTCTCTGAGCCTGTGATGTGTGTTTTCAAACTGCCCTAAGTGGAACTCCTTAGACTGACCTCTTGTGTTTTTCCACTTCTGCCACACTGCTGAGAAACATAATCTAAAGTCACTCCAGGCATTCTATCAGACTGTCAATAGCCACATATCTTTTTCCACCTTTATTATGATTTATATATGTCAGAATGCTCTGCTATTAAACGGTGATGACTAATCCCTAAGAGAACTCTTAATGTTTTCCATTTGTCTGAAAACGATTGCTATGCACGAGGTAAATGGTCAGCCATCTATAAATTTCCAGCTAGGCAAAATACGGCCAAATGTTCAACATAGCCAAAAATGCTGTTAATTAAATGATTAAGTATCATACAAACTGTTACTTGTAAATATATCATAATTTCTCTTGGATTTGCTTCAAAATAATTCAGTGCGAGGGAAGCGAATAGAAAAGGTGAGAGTGGAGACCTATCTACTGGTAACAGTTCAGGCTGGGTAAACATGTACATAGGGTTTCATTATAAAGGCTTTTTTTTTTTTTAATCCTCACCCAGGGACATTTTTTCTTCAGATCGAGTGGGAGGGAGAGAGAGAGAAACATCGACGTGAAAGGGACACATCCAGTGGCTGCCACCCGCACGACCCAACCAGGGCTGGGGACAAACTGCAACTGAGGTACGTGCCCTTAGTGGGAACCGAACCCGGGTCTCTCTGGACCGCAGGCTGATGCTCTAACCGCTGAGCCAAACCAGCCAGGGATCATTACAGAGGCTTTTTGTAGAGACTTTTGTTAATGTTTGAAATTTTCCGTGATAAAAGCATTTTAAAGACATAACACCTAGCAACTTTAGAAGGTTATATTATTATCTAATGTGGTTGAAATAAATTTATTTTACAGAGTAGGAATATAATCTACTGAATCATCCGTATTGAATCTACTTTGCACAGTACCATAATAAATTTGAGATAAAATACATCTGTAGCTAGAGTAAATATTTCAATGTCTAATAGAGACATGATTTTTATATTCATAAATATACTTCTTGACTTGTCAACCCAACCATAACCAAGGTAATACAAGGAAACCTGAAATAAACAATTATTTTAACAGAGACTTTTTGGCATGTTTAACTTCTAATCACATAAGATGTCAATGCTTTCAAATTAAACCTTCTTTAAGGCTAAGGAAAATTATAAGATTAAAGTCAAGGGAAAAGAGCAAGTTTACTCAAATGATAGAACAACATAACACAAACCTGGCACTAATGTAAATATATTTATCATTTTATTTTCAGTGTGAATCAGGTTGCAAGAAATACCTCCCTTTCCACCAAGAGAACTCAAATCTCAGTATCATATCTTGACAGTCTTTCGAAATGCAGCAGCAATACATACTGAAATCAAATAAACTTAAAAAAGACCTAAATCGCATCACCTAAAATGTAAGTTTAAGTAGAATAGTATCTTAAATTATATTTTAATTGAAATTACTTTGACAACTTGATAGTTGCTCTTATTTTTAAAAGCATAATACATTAACACACTGAACTTTTTAGTTAATAGAGTAACACATTTACAAATGCGTAGCCTTATTTAAAATGAAACTTTCAACAACTGTCAGTCACTGAAAATTTAACAATATAGTCTAAGAATCAGACTTGAGGATGGAAAATACCTAACAAATAATATAATTTTAATCTGTAAAATCAGTTGTGAAAATATTATGTTTATATGGCTGAGCAATATTTTTTTCTGATTTTAATGCTATTAAATTTTCCAAAAGTCTATACAAATGTATTGGCATCTTGAGTTCAAAATTACCAATAAACTCGGGCCGAAGAAATCATATAATTGAACATTTAACACATTTTTAAGCGAAAGAATTTATAAAAGAATGGCTGGAAATGATCTGCTCCTTTGAGAAGAGACAGACAGGGCAGCACAGGAGTGGGAATTTAAAATATATTACAGCTCATACACGTGAAATACTCTGTACAGTCCTTGGTTATTTTTTAAGTGTCACGAAGAGAAAAGATATTTTCTAAGTGAGATACAAAAGCCAAAAACCATGTAAGCAGTGTGGATTTCCAGCTCTTTTCTGCTACTGCTTAATTTTTAACAAACATTCAACTTTTCTATAAAAAAAACCAACAACATTCAGAATGATAATAGTCAGATAAGTAAGTTTTCCCTCCCCAGGTGCTAAAACCTAGCCTGAAAAAAATTAAAGTTTTTTTTTTAAAAGAATAACAACAATCAATTAAGAATGGAACCTATTATAAGCCTGCAACTTTGTCTAAGTTCTCGAGTGTCCTCCTCCTTCCTAACTGCTTCGTTTTTTCAAGTGAGAAAAAGAACTCCTGTAAATTTATTTGCTCAGGACACACATTAGTAAGGTGGTAGTTGCGGCTGGGCCTGATGCCCGCTCCTGCTCCCTGTGTATTGCACATCCAGCAATAAAACCTGTCTTCAGTGGGCATCAGTTTACTGTTTTTAACCAATGTCTACAACAAAGACATTCAAAGCCACCCTGACTGGTTTGGCTCAGCAGTTAGAGCATCAGCCTGCGGACCAGAGAGTCCCGGGTTTGGTTCCCGCTAAGGGCACATACCTTGGTTGCAGTTTGTCCCCGGCCCCAGTTGGGGTTGTGTGGGCGGCAACTAGTCGATGTGTCTCTTTCCCATTGATGTTTCTCACTCTTTTTTCCTCCCTCTCTCCCTCCTGCTCTATCTCAGGATAAATGCAAAAATGTCCTCGGGTGAGGATAAAAAAAAGAAAAAGATATTCAAAGCCACGCAATTTAGCGCAATTCTAGTACATGTTGAACAGATGCTCTGCAACCATGGCTGGGTATGAGAAAATTGGCCAATGGGTTTTACGTGTCCTTAGGAACAAATGAGAAGCTCTGCTGGGGCCAAGCAATGAATAAATCCATACCTATTTTTATGATCAAAGACAATACTTTGATAGTGTTTAATTCATCCTGGATGTATTAGGTGAAATTGAATTGATGCTGATAGGTAAGAGAATTATTGGCCAAAAGAGATTACTGGATTTGTTTTCTGTACATATATGTTTGAAAACAAAAATCTACTAAAGATAATTTAAAATCACCAATACAAACAAGAATATTATGGGGTTCCTTTAGTGCATAGGGCCAACAAAAATGTGTCTTTAATAAAGGCAAATAACTTTAAAATATAAAGATCAACTGACAAAAAATTCAGAATGTTCTTCATAATATATGCTGTATATAATGTAGCTACAACATCCTGAATTCTGTGATTAGTCTGAAACCAAGTTATTCTATATCCAGGAGTCTAACAAGATACCACCCTTCAACTCATTACCACTTTTTTCTACTGCAGAAACAGATTAATTTGAGAACTTACTGGTCAAACACTTTCCCTCCACTTTTGCAGTTTAAAAAAAAATTTCAATCACTTTCTCTTGAAGATGTCATACAGGGTGCTAGTGCTTTTGTGAAAAGAATCAACACCTTTAGAACAGTAAAAAATTGATATGAGTTGAATATATAGGCTTCTACAAATAGTCCTTTTTCTATGTAGTTCAGTTTTAGAAGTAGTATTCTTGCAGAGGACCAAAAAAAGCCTTTTATAAAAGTAGAATAATGCATTTAAATTAAAGGACTTTTATTACGTGTGAACAAATCATCAAACACACAAACAATGGTACTAATCATAATAAACCAAATTTGGATGTTCAGTTTTTAAATGTGAAAATTTTGCTTCAATGGATTAAAAGAATAAAATTACTCATCTAGAGATGTACTACATTTGAATTTTTTGCTCCATTAATTAACCATAAAAGTGAAAACAGCATGATGATCTGATCTTTTTGTTTAGCTTAATGTAGGTAACTGCCGACCAGGAATTTAACCCCAAGCTAAATTTTCTCTTATTGTTATTTATTTATTTATTTTTGGCAAAGAAATGATTTTGTGCAAAGAAGTTAACTCTTGATTACACCTGACAATGAAGAGGATAATCTCAAATGGCTCTTTAACCTCATATCATGTGTATTTGCCCATGGGGGTGTCGTCATCAGAACATCTAAATAGGAGTATATTTGACATATTTGGAGTTTGTAATATTTCTAGATAAAAAATAAGGACACACTGTGACGCCCTGAATTAAGTTAATTTCCCCACCGGGTTCTCCCTGTTGGAACCCTTGGTGGATCTCTATTCTCAAAGGACCGCCGGCACTGGGCTCCAGGAGAAAGCTTTGAATTACCTTTCTGCTGCTCCCCTAACTGCTCATTTCTCTCCACGGAGGAGGAGTGTGGATGTGAAGTCAGATTCTAGGACTGCAACCGAGCAACATGCTCTAGGGATAAAATTTTCAAAGGAGATAAGAACCGTTATTTATGTGGAAGTTACTACTTTCTTCTGGCATCCTTGTATGAGGCTCCACCCAGCACCCTCCCTACCACCCCGTCCCTTCAGGGTGGGCGGACAGAGCTGGAGCTGTGTCCAGAGGGAGAGGCGTGACAGGGTGCTGGAGGATTTGCCTTTTGGTTTCAGTGGAGTTGCTAATTCTAAGACTGGTGTTTGGGGCCAAGAGCCCATGTGGTCCTTTAACCAGGACTAAAGGTACTCTCCAAGTATTCTTTTTTTTTTTTATTAGAGTTCTGTCCCAGGTTTGGAAACAAGATGTTCATCATCATGCATTATTAGGTGAGTAATGATTAAGGGTGTAAGCAATGGAGTTAGTCTCTGTGAATTTGAATTCTAGCTCCATCACTTAAAAACTGCATAACTTGAGGCAAGTTATGTAATTTCTTTGTATCTTAGTTTTCTCAGATGTCATATGAAAATAATAATAATAACTCCCTAGTAGGGTTGTTGTGAGAAGTGATTAAGTTAATAAATGTGGAAATCTTTAAAATAGGCCCGACACATAACAAGTGCTCAATAAATATTAGCTCCTATTATTGACAGTTATTTAATATAAGACATTTAATAATACAAGTCTTGTTTGACCAGCAGCTAAGCAAGGGAGGATGCAAACATAAACATG
The DNA here is from genome assembly GCA_030848825.1 of Tadarida brasiliensis. Taxonomy (NCBI): domain Eukaryota; kingdom Metazoa; phylum Chordata; class Mammalia; order Chiroptera; family Molossidae; genus Tadarida; species Tadarida brasiliensis. Next base: position 81,960,200 of record CM061258.1, on the reverse strand, counting down.
AGAGACAAAGTCCTTCCCTGCGGGCACCTGTCTCAGGCATTGCCCAAGCATCTTCTTAGGGACTGCCAGGATTTATTTGTCCGAGTCAGGATTCCTGAGGCGATGGACCATCTTAATAACATCTAATTGCATCCTCATAACAGACACCTACTATCAGAATGAGGCCAGGACCAAATCTGAGGCTGACTGGCTAGCCTTCTGTTTATCTTTGAAGAGGCCCAATTTTATACTCCAAGCTTGACTTAATAACAAAGCGTTGTAAAAAGTGATGTTAATAGGCATATGAAAGTAAGGCTTCCTGAAGATGAATTAAAATGTACACGACTGCAGATAACTGGAAGGCAGAAGCACAAAGGATGCCAGCCTTTCTTCTGAGCTCCTTATGTCGGTCTTGTTTCCTAAAGGCCGCTGGTGAATCTAAGATAACTGCGACTAACAGTGCGGCAGTGTGAACAGGTGCAGCAGGCAACTGGTCCTCTGGAAGTAGAGGCAGGAGTAGAAAAGGCTGAGTGTAGGAGCAAGGCTGAAGATGCATGGTTTGTAGCTCTGGGAAGTGTCAAGGAAAGCAAATGCCAGACACATAGATGAGATTATATATATGTATATATATAATATTATTTATTAAATATACATATTTATATGTATAATATATATTTAAATCTATGTTCTCTGGAGCAGTGATACCTAAATCTAATCATAAAATCATCAGAGAAACAACAGCATTAGCAAAAACCTACAGAGCTCTGCACACCACCCCTATATCATCACCCCCCACCACCACTACCAAGAATTAGATTTACTAGGTCTGATATAAGGATGGTAATTTGTACTCTCCTGTCCAACCTCCATGCTACTCAGAATATCTGAAGCAGCACCGGGGTTGGATTCACTCATCTCAATCTGATCTTTAGAATCATTACCCAGCCCCCAGTCTCCAGAGACTCTGGTTTCCCTGGTCTGGGGTGGCAGCTGGCACCGGTGTTTTACAAAGCAGTCCAGGTGATTCTAAGGTGCAGTCAGAGCTACGAAGCATGGGCCCTGGTTCAACGATTTCCTGCTGAGCAGTTTATTACAACACTGGATGTCATTTCTGTGCTTCCCTGCAAAGACCGAATGCCACTGTCATGACCCGTAGATGCAGCCTGAGCTCTTACTCTGCATAAGCTATAGCACTGAGTGAAGACACAGACATAACTGGGGTGTACATCCCAACCACCGATTAAGCCAAATTGTAGGTAATATTAAAAATTAAATTCCTGGGTGACAAATGGATTATGTAACTAACCTTCATCCTCTCCCCCAGAAATAACCTGAAGGCCACTCCTTCTGACCTAAGATTCTCTTTACTATTTTATCTCTTTCTGTTTGTGGGATTTAGATACCACTTATACTGAGAGCAAAACAATCATGCATTGTTTATCTGCTATTTTATAGTCTTCTTTCATCAGCTTGAAAAATGAGGAGTCAAGATAGTTTATTTTCAGGAGTGCCCTATATAAAACATACTTTAAGAAGAATATTCCATTGATTAGGGTAGGGAGATTTAACTACAATATTAATGAAATAAAAAATGAATTGCCTAAATCAGATTTTCTTTCACAGCAAGTGAGAGGAGTGATGAAATATGACTTCATCTGTTCGCATCTAAAAATACAGAGATAAAAATTACACACACACACACACACAATAACCTTTAGAGATACAAAATTGGGGCAGTTATATGACCGTGTAATTCTGGGATTTTCCTTATGACAAATAAGAACTAGGAAGAAGTAGGTATACATCACCTTTCTTTATACAATTTAATGATCAACAGATTTAGTCAGACTAGGAAGAAACTAACTTTCTATATGGGAGTATAACATATAACAAATATCCCACACCAACATGAAAAGTATAGTATTAAATACAGAGAAAAGTGAAATTTTCTAGTATTGCACATCAGAGAAGAATTCTCTGTCTCCTCAAGACTGGAACTTGAATCCAAAAACTGTTGACCTGAGAAAGACATATAAACAAGGCTATGACTCTTCCCATTTCTATCATTATTTTTTAGTGTTAAAACCTTGCCATCACTAAGCAGATTGTTCCTCTCTGTCCTTCTACGTGATGAAAAAGGTAACCGATGGCGCCTGAGCCACTGAAAGAGGGAGAACGTACGCCAGTTCTAAGTGTGCTTTGGTGGACAACGTTTTAAAACTTTTTTTTACCATGGAAAATTTACAACATACTCAAAAGTAGAAAAAAAAATAGTATAATATATCCATCACCTAGCTTCAACAATTAACCCGTGGGCAAACTTGGTTCATATGTACCCCTACCTACTCCTCCTACCCTAATGGGCACACTGACTGGATTATTTTAAAGGAAATGCCAAACAGCATGACATATCATTGGGGGTGGGGGGAGTCCATCAAGCCGTTATCCTGTTTTGAATAACTAGGATTTTGTTTTCTATTTCAAGGCATATCTTCTGTAATTTTTTCATTCCTAAAAAAAACTTTTCCTAAATCCTAATGTTTTTATGAGCTTGCCTGGAAAAAAACAGATTTTCTTGGACAAGCATGGTAAGGTGGTAAGTGATCATTCGTCATCCATGCCTATTTCCGATATGTAACCTGTGACTCTATTAAAATACATCATCAGATAAGAAATGAGAAATGCAGGGATTTATTAACCCCCATCTGCAAATATGTTCTAAACAACGCTATTAAATGCATGTCGTTTTCTGACATTTTTTGTATATCAGGAAAATTCATCGTCAGTGCAGCCTTGTGCTTTTACATTCATTTGACTAAGCAATAAATAGTCTAGGCAGGTGCTTTTCAGGATTCTAAACCCAACAGCACCTGCGTAAATAGAAAAATTTCTTATATTTTCCTTAAACTAGTTAATCTAACATATTTTCCCTAGGGTGTTCCATTTTTATATGTAGTATCTTCTTTTAATATGCTGCTTATATGTTGAAAGAAGGGGTATGTGTTATTGTTCTATAAGAACCTTTCTTCAAATCACACTTCCTTATATCACGGCGCTATCTCAAATATTTAAGTCATGGAAATGCCATAACATAATGCGGTGAAAAATCAAACTTTATATCTGATAATGCCACTGCCAACCAAGTTTTGAATAGAGCCGACCCCACCAGATCAAGCTCCCTCCAGACTGGCTCCCTTCGCTCGAGAACACTCGCTGCCTTCGGTGTCGCCGCGATGGCTGTGGTGCAGGGCTTGAAGAGCAAGAATCAGCTAGTGGAGGTTTTCAAAATTACGTCAAAATCGTCCTGAAGTTATCATTCCAGTTAATTCTACACGTTTTAAAATAAATTTTGAAGGAAAAAATGGTGTCTTATTACCCAAGAAGGCTTGGAAGAGACAGAGTCACACATTTCATAATGCTGGATTGTTTCATCTGACTAGAGGAGGGTTCAAAGTTATTTCCAAGAAAAGCTAGTGACATGGTATCAACAAAATTGTTTTTAAAAATAAAATCTTCACCCTGGCCGGTTTGGCTCAGCGGTTAGAATGTTGGCCTGCGGTCCAGAGAGACCCGGGTTTGGTTCCCGCTAAGGGCATGTACCTCGGTTGCAGTTTGTCCCTGGCCCTGGTTGGTCGTGCGGGTGGCAGCCACTCGATGTGTCCCTTTCACATCAATGTTTCTCTCTCTCTCTCTTCCTCTCTCTCCTTCCCACTCTATCTGAACAAAAAATGAGAAAATGTCCTCGGGTGAGGATAAAAAAATAAATAAATAAAATAAAACCTTCAATTTGATGCCAAATAATCCCAAGTGTTAAAAAAAATTCAATGTGAATAGCATTTAAAAAAATATTATATTGCTTTATGTCCGACTGGTGTGGCTCAGTGGTTGAGCATTAGCCCATGCACCAAGAGGTCGCTGGTTCGATTCCTGGTCAGGGCACATGCCCAGGTTGTGGGCCCGATTCCCAGTGGGGGGCATGCAGGAGGCAGCCAATCGATGTCCTATCTCATTGATGTTTCTATCTCTCTCTCCCTCTCACTTCCTCTCTCTCTAAAGTCAATAAAGGGAAAAAAAATTAAAAATATTATATTGCTTTAAGTCAGAAGAATTTGTGGTAGGGCAAAATCTGTGTGTGTGTGTGTGTGTGTGTGTGTGTGTGTATTAGCCTCCCTCCTTTTGAGGCTACAGGCAATGAACTTATAAAAAGTTTATCTTCAGGCTAAATACTTAAAATTACATAATTAAAATATTAAACATAAATGACAATAAACATACTATACGACTTATTGAGATATTTTTATAATGTTATATATGTTTAAAGAAAAATGTTTTTTAAGAGGACAGGAGGCAAAATTAATCTATTCTGTTTGAAGTAATAACACTGACTACTGTTGGGTGAAGAAAACGACTGGAAAGAATCATGAGGGTGAGAACCGTGGGTACTGGAAATGCTGTTTCTTGATCTGGATGCTGGGTACTGGGCATATTCAGTTTGTGAAGATTCACTGATATATGTGTACTTTTCTCTATGCATATTTAAAACATTTATTTTTTCTTTATTGATTTTAGAGAGAGAGGAAGTGAGAGGGAGAAAGAGATGGAAACATCCATGAGAGAGAACATTGATTGGCCACCTCCTGCATGCCCCCCACTGGGGATTGGGCCCACAACCTGGGCATGTGCCCTGACCAGGAATCGAACTGGCAACCTCTTGGTGTATGGGTCAATGCTCAACCACTGAGCCACACTGGTTGGGCTCTATGTATATTTTTTAAAGCAGAAAATGAATTAAATTGTATTAGACCATTTTATATTACATCACTTGAAGCACTGTGCTATTTTTGAATTTTTATGTATTAGTAAATATTTTATATTCAAAAAATATATAATACAGTATAATATAGAAGTGGTACTATTTTTAATTGAATATATTGGGATGTCATTGGTTAATAAAATTATACAGGTTTCAGGTGTACAATTCTACAAGACATCATTTGCATATTGTATTGTGTGTTTACCACCCCAAGTGAAGTCTCCTTCCATCACCATTTATCCACCTTATACCCTCCTCTACCTTCAACACCCCCCCCTTCCCTCTGGCAATCACCATACTGTTGTCTGTGTCCATGAGTCTTTCTTTTTGTTTGTTTGTTTGTTTGTTTGTTTGCTTAATCCCTTCTTCAATGCTGTACAAGACCAATTATTTCCTATTTAATCTGATTTACTTAAAATACATACTCCTTTGAGGAATTAGAAAAAATTGTGAATGTGACTTAGCTTCCTTTAAAATAAATATGGCTAAATGAACTCTTTTCTTTTTTATTTATTGATGTTAGAGAGAGAGGTGGGGGGGGAGAGAGAGAGAGAGAGAGAGAGAGAGGGAAATATCGATGAGAGAGAACATTGATTGGCTGCCTCCTTCATGTCCCCCACTGGGGATCAGGCCCACAACCTGGGCATGTGTCCTGACCAGGAATCGAACTGGTGACCTCCTGCTGCATGGGTCGACGCTCAACCACTGAGCCACACCAAGCAGGCTAAATGAACTCTTTAGTATAGAATATTTAAATTATCTCTATCAGGTAAGTCAAAAGAATCAAAACCAAGAATATATTCTTCATTATTCCAGTAGGCCTTATTTTAGAGACTATAACATTTCCCTTATTTTTAAGGAAAAATATCATATGTCCCATAAGAGTTTGCATATGTGTGTATCAATGTAACCAAAAGCCTAATAAACTCAAATTTCTGAGAGCTTTTATAAATTATTCAAGATCTTTAAGAAGTTATTTTTGAAAAATGATGAGAGATGCAGTAAGAAATTCAAGTAGTCTGGTCTCATTTAAAGTTTAATTTAATAATTTTATCAAATAAACATAAATAATATTAAATAAATTAAATAAGTAAATAGTATTAAATCAATGAGTATTTAAATTAGCTCTGTGAAACCTAATAAAAGGCATAAAACAGCTATTCTAAAAGAAGGTGAAAGTTCTGGACATGGAACATAGGAAATGAAAAAATGCAGACACGGAAAAATGCCGACATTAAAGGAGTTACAAACTTGGGATTGGCGTCTGGAGAAGGATAGTGGAAAACCGAGCCGGAGGAGACAGCCCACCACAACAGCAGCAGAAGAAGCCACTTCATTTTATGGTTCACTTATGACCAAAAACTCAACAACTTGAACCATAATGAAATACTCATAAATCACTACGAATTCTGAATGCTCTCATATAGCTCAGGCCTGATTTTCACCTTTTTTTCAGACAATACAGCTCATTGTATTGCCCAGTTTTTCTGTCCAAATCCTTCCTCCACTAGCCTGAAATATTCATCCTCTCTGAAATCTTTCTTGATCACACTCAATTATCTTTTTCCTCCAAATTCCTCTGACACTAAGAACTTAATGCTTATGTAAGAGGTGTTTTATGAATGAAACTCTCGATTTTCTCTGATGGGAGAAGAAAGAACAAATTCTATCTACTACATTTTCTCATCGAATCTTTACAACAGTCAGATTCACAGATGAAGTAATTGAGACTCTGGGAGACTAAATAAATTGCCTGTCTTCACACAGATATGAAGAAGCAAGACTGGGCTCTGAATTTGGGCCTGCTTGACTCCAAAGTATTAAAGCCTCTGCCTTCAGGCAGACGATGATTTTGGAGAACAGAGAGAATTATATTTCACCGTGGTGCCTCTCCTAGAAAATGACTTGCATTACTAACTTCACTACTCCTAGCACACTGTCTGAGACAGAGGTAGGTATATAAAATATTGGAAGGGAGATAAAGAATTTGCACGTGCTCACTCACCCCATCAGTAGCAGGGCACAGACCACACACTCTCCTGGCTCCTTCACGTGATGCCCCACTGAACATTCACGGCAGAAAGTGTTCAGGGCTGAAAGATTACATCTAAGCAGACAGCATATTGTAGTGGAAAGTGTACCAGATTTAGGGTCAGAGAGGTCTGGGTTTAAATCCTGTTTCTACTATTACTTTGTACCTTAGGCAACATTTGCAAATACTCTGAGCATAATTCCTTATCAGTACAGCAGTAATAAGACAGAATATTGAAGGACTATAATGTGAAAACTACTGCAGCCAATGTATGTTAAATTGCTAACAAAACACTCAGAGCTAGTCTCCGCCTCCTCCCGACTTATATGTCATGTTGAAACGCTGAACGCTGGTATTCTACTGACACCTCGTCGCTTGCAGGGGTTCATCAGAAAGCAGAGCCCAGAAATCAGATGTATGTCCTCTACCAGGGATCCACTCCCCAGGGGATTCCGTGACCCCTCCAGGCATCCTAATGAGAGAACAGGGCTCCTTGCTATTCATTACCCAAGAGTTTAAGGAGATGACATCTTGAAAACAATTTCAAGAATTCATTAACATATCAAATAATACAGGTTTCATTACAAGAGGGCAAGGAGTTATAAAGGACATGGTTTCTTTTTTTTAAATCTCTGTCTGATTTGTTCCTGTCTGTCTTCCAAGAAGCCAGACGAACAGTCTGCTTTATTTATAAATGACGCCACAGCTAAGAACAAAAGGATGAGATTGGCATGAATCCTGAAATGGAGTTTTACACGAACGAGGGTGGATCCCGAGTGGCGCTCTCGGACACCGCGGCCACTAGTCTCACAGCTACTGAGCACTTCGAGTGTGAACAGTCCAAACTGAGATGTGCTGTGAGCAGAAGATACACACCAGCTTTCAAAGACTCAGTCTACAGAAATGTCAAATATCTTAGTGGTGATACTTTTAATTGGGTACCTGCTGAAACAATATTTTGGATATATTTTAGAAATATTTTTATTAAACAGATTAAAGTGAATTTCACCTGTTTCTTTTCTCTTTTTTCAATGTGGCACCAGAAAATGTTAAACTGCCTATGTAGCTAGCATTTGTGGCTTTCTATTGGACAGTGCTGATCAAGAAAGAGGGTCAAAGATTTCGAGCCCTAGCCGGGTGGCTCGGTTCGTTGGAGCATCATCCAGGTAAACCAAAAGGTTGCGGGTTTCATGCCCCGTCAGGACGTGTACGGAAGCAACCGATGTTTCTCTTGCTCTTTCTACCTTCCTCACTCTCTAAAATCAATAAACATATCATCAGGTGAGGATAAAAGAAACTATGCAGGCAAGTTCCAAAATATGAGAAATGTCCTCTTCAACTCAAACAAGAGGGGTTGAACTTCATGAAGAATTCCATTTGCAAACTGTTTCATGAATCACAAATGTTCATGTGACATCATACAGTAGGTATTTAGCATGTTACATTGCCACCTGAAAATGTTTTGCTTTTTAAGATTATAATCTACAGAGATTACATTTAAAGAACTTTAAATTTAGAATATAAATATTTGCTCTATATATTCAGAATTAATTCTAATATATAAATACAAATTCTAAATATTAATATATATAGTGATACAGATAAGATGTCACTAGAACACCAGAGTTCAATATAGATATAGATGTAGATATAGACATAGATATAAAAAATTTGAAGTCTGAAAATCAGAAGCAAAAACCTTAAGAAACCTAGATCTGTTCTCTTTCCTAAGCTGCTCCAGTATCTTCCTTATCATTGGTCTCCCCACTGATCTCCGTGCAACTCACCCTTCACACCACTGCTTTATGTTCTCTTTTGGAAGATAAATTTGATTTTGTCACTTTCCTCCTCAAACACCTCCAATAACTCCCCACATTTATAGCATAAAGTCCAAATTCTTTAAAGTTAAAGCTTGCCAACATCTCACCCCAAATTACCTTTCCATTCTCATCTCTGAGACTTCTCCAATGCAGGGGAGTGCCTTGCCCTTTTCAATCTTGCCAGGTTCGCTCAGAGCTCTGCTGTCCCCGTCTACCTCCTTTCTGGCTGGTGATGTCTCTTTGCCCTCTGGGATACCCCAGGGGATGTAGGACGGCCTTTCCTATACTCGCCAGGCGTCTGGTACACGGATATCATCCTGTATCTCACCCCTCACATTATATGTTGTACATACAGATTCACTGCCCCACCCCGGATGAGTTTGACAGGGAGTAGGATGGAGACCCTTGGTATTCCACCTTTGCGTCTCTAGTCTCTATACAGTGACATCACCCTGGCAACCTTGAAAATGAGGCTGTCTAACCAGAAGGTTCTTGTATACCTACTGCTGAGGCTTCACCAGGCTAGGGTAAAACAAGAAAGAAGTGGTTAAACTTGGTAAGGGGAAGTGTGTGGGCAGGATATGAGAATACGTTCCTTTTAGGAACACTATAAAGGCAGAGTCCTACTTATATCAATATGATAGTTATGTTTTGTTTTGTTTGTTTCTTTGTTTGTTGGATTCAGAGAGTCCACCAATAAAAAACAAGTTTCTGCTTTAGATGGTACACTCAGAAGCACAACGACAATATTTTAGAAATGACAGTTGGTATCTGATTACTGCTAAAATTTAACACAAATATCTGATGGAAAAATAAATTTCATAATATCCTATACTAATGTAATCCACACAATGAATTGAAACTCTATCTTCAACTTTCTACTAAGAGAGATATGCCAGAATTTCAAGACAATAAAATCTCACTAGAGAGTATCATATACCAGAACCTTACATTGCTCTCAGCATCTCCATGACGATTCAGTGCATTAAAGATAAGCGGTTGGTTAAAAGCATTTATATCAACATTATGTTCCTGAAATTTTCCATGAACAAAACAATATCCATATAGAAAGATTTTACAAAAATGATTTTGTTGTAAAGGAAAAGAGAAACATAGCACCATAAATTATTTTAAAGCATTTGACGAGTGAAGTGACATCATCCACTAGGTGGAATATAACATGAGGTCTTGAATCACAAAGTGCTCATAGGTGTGACAGCTAATCAAAAACACCCGTGCTCACTTCCTCTTACCAAGGACACAGGAAATTCATGAAAGAGCTGATGTACATAATCACTAAGCTGATCTGCAAATACAAAACCTCAAAGCAACTAACAATGTTAGAATGTTGTCCTCATAGCCCTAGATAACCTAAAAGTAGAGGAAAGAAAAATCATCCTCATGTATGGCAGTAGACTTTACTAGTTTTGCAATATTTTTTATATATAACAACTGCAACCATTTACTAGTTGTGATCCAGTTTTTTTTGGGGGGGGGGTGTGTCCCAAACAGAGAAATAAAAATGGTATTTATGGATATTTTTATGTTTTTAATCAAAGCATAACAAAGCAAAACCAAGTCTCCAAAATACAATGATCATCAGAATAACAAAAGTAGAATTTAAGTAATCTGAATTTGAATATTTGAGAAAATTAAAAACGTATTTATTTTAACCTAATTCTTTGGCTGAAAGTGCAGAAGAAAAATTAGTTCCTCAGGGTCAACTCTTCTATGTTCTAGAATAAAACAAAAATAAACCACAAACAAAACATTCCGTGTCTAATACTTTTGACACTCCATTGGTGTTTTCCTCCTGTGCTGTTAAAGGTCTTTGGTAACTCTAATAATGAAAGAGAGACAGACAGACAGACAGACAGAGAAGGAAGACAGAAATGCACAAATGTGATCACTATCTTGCAAGTTAATATTTTCAAGTGACAAAAATTTCTACTCACAAAGTTGTGGGTAAAAACCCAAACAAACTTCTCTTTCGAAAATTATTGTGCTCCAGATATACTAAAAATCCTTTTACTATGAAATAGCTAGAATGCTGGATAAAATATAATAAGCATTCTTTCAAATACATAGCTGATTTTGTAAGAATGTAAGAAAAAATGTATTATCAGACCCAGCAATTCTTCTCCTAAGGATCCACTCACAATAAACGAAAACCTGCAGCCGTACAAAGACCTGCATAAGAACGCTCACAGCAGGACTATTCATAAAAAATAGAAACAGCCCAAATGCCTATCAACTGGTGGATGGATAAACAAAACATGGAACAGGCATTCAATACTATTCAGCAATAAAAAAGGCATGCAATATTGATACATGTCACGACATAGATAAATCTCAAAAACATAATGTTAAGTGTAAGAAGGCAGATTCAGATCACATTTTATATGATTCAATTTATATAAAATGTCCAGAAAAGGCAAATATACATATAGAGAAAGTGAAGCAGTAGTTGTCTGAGGTTGGGTAAACAGACAAAAGAAATTTATCGGGGTGATGGAAATAATCTAAAACTGGATTGTGGTGATAATTGTACAATTCTTTTAATTTACTAAAATAATTGAATTGTACACATAAAATGGGTAAATTTTATGATATGTACATAAAGATATTTTTTAAAAGTAAGCAAAAAACGTAAGGAGTCTCAAATGAAGGAGGAATGCTACAATTACCTCAGGAGACTTGCTAATCTTGGTAGCCTGAGTTTAATAGCCCATGTAAGACAGAGTTGGGAAGAATATATCCTTTGAGAATTAAAGCAATAGGACATCCTTCACATAACTTTGGGGTGTGAATTACCCTTCCTTCCTGCTCTTGAAAACATCTACCCAAGAAATAAACTCAAGGGTGTCCAGATTCGCAGTGCATTAGAGTTCCTGGTGGAAGCAAAAAGAGATCTTTGGAGGGACATCCATTAACCCAGGTCCCATTAGACTCCCACAGATAAAGTCCAATTAACAGCTCACAATTGAAAAACAAAAATGAAAAACCTAAGCCATTACCAATGAGAGCCAGCAAAAAGAACTAAAGAATAAAATCCCAAAAGACTTCAGATTTTAGATTATCAGAAATAAATGTAATAAGTATATTTAAACTGTTCAATAAATAAAAATGAAATTGAAAACATGAACAATTAACAAGATACTATATGAAAACGAATCAGAATTTCTGGAAATTAAAAATATGATTGCTGAAACTTGAAATGCAACAGATAGCTTAAACTGTAAATTAGACAAAGCTGAAGAAAAAATTAGTAAATTGAAAAACAAATCTGAAGATAGCATCCTTTACAGCACAGGGATAGATAATACAAAAGAGAGATTGATAAACATAGCACAAGAAAGACTAATACATGGTTAATCAATGTCTGTAAGAAAATAATAGTGATAATGAGGGAAAGTTAGCATTTGAGAAAATAATTATTGAAACTTTCCCCAAACCGATTAAAAACTGAGTCCTCCGCTCTGGCCGGTTCGGCTCCGTGGTTAGAGCGTCGGCCTGCGGACCACAGAGTCTTGGGTTCGGTTTCCGCTAGAGGCATGTACCTCGGTTGCAGTTTGTCCCCAGCCCCAGTTGGGGTCATGTGGGTGGCAACCACGCCATGTGTCTCTCTCACATCGACGTTTCTCTCTCTCTCTTCCTCCCTCTCTCCCTCCCGCTCTATCTGAAGATAAATGCAAAAAATATAAAAATAAAAAAAATTGAGTCCTCAGATTCAGAATGTTCTACAAATTCTTAAACATGATAAATAATAAATACACAAGTAGAGCTATCACATAAAATTTGTATAACACTAAAAAAAAACATTTTACCAGCAGTCAAAAAAAAAAAGACAATCACTAATGAAGGAATGATGAACGGCAGCTCTCTCAACACAGGGGAAACCAGATGACAGTGGAATAATATCTTCAAAACACTAAAAGAAAGTAACTGTAATTTCTAATATTGTGTAGCCAGCTAAATATTGTTCATGAACATAGGTAAACTAAAATATAATCTGATATTTGAAATATATTTGTGTATAAAATCCTCACACATTTTGCTTAATGAACACAACTTTTCCCACTCCTCAATAAACTGACAAATAACAATGTTATCCTACTTAATTTAAGCAATTAGATGCAAAATTATATGTTATTTCTAAAAATTTTATATAAGAAGTTAATACAAAAGTATTTCTAAAATCATTACACCAGAGAAATGATATTCTAGCATCACATAAAATGATTAACTTAAACACTAAACATTTTTACCACCTTTGCGATTCTACACAGGAAAGGTAAGCCTGGCTGGTCTCACAGAGAAGCCTGGGGTCGGGGAGCTGGTACCACAGCTGGGTTGTGGGAGAAAAAGTCTGCTCCCCGATCCCCGAGCAAGAGGACAGGTTCATTCTGGATCTGGAGCTGAGGGACACTGAGCCTGCTTCCTCCTCTATACAAATTAGGGGCTTCATAAGAATCAGCATTTCCTAATAGCTCCTACAGCACTCAAGCCTGATAATTTTTTAGCCCAACCTTATAGGATGCTCTGAAACATCTGTCTTCCATAATCTCAGAACCAGGAATCAAGCTAGTTGGAAATACTTAGAAACAGAATTTGTAGCACATTATACAATACATTCTTGCAATATTTTCCCACCAGTAATTGCATCAGCGAGGAAGTTTCCAATCCCGAGTCCTTATTCCCCACCCCCAGGAGGTTTAATAATAGAAACACCTGCTTTAAAAGATGTTTGGAAAACTGACAACTTTTTTCCCAAGAACACTGTGCTGGTTTAGAGGACACTAGTTATGGGATATGAGGTGTCAGGCTACAGGTCTTCCCCATGGTAGCAAAGGGAACTGCTATAGTGGCAACTTTTCAGGGATTTTTTTCCTCCTCTTTAGTTATGTCAGTTGGGGACCAGATTAATACATTAGGCACAAGCAATATTCTTAGTGGTCCTGCTACCGGATATTAGCTAGACGTTCTCCCTCGTGCAAAAATAAACTGGAAATCTAACGGTGCCTGTGCCTGCGGCTTTGTCTGGACGGCGTGCGAGGGTCAGGGCTTCTGGTGAGGCTGGGCCTGGCTGCAGCAGGGGGCTCAGAGGCAGCAGTGCCGTCCTGTCCCATGGCGTACCCCTCCGTCTCCATAGTATTAAGAGTAAAATATCTGCTTATTAAAACAACAACAAAAACTGCTGGGCAGATGAGGTAAGAAATATAGTGTGGACAGTGGTTAAATGTCTGCCCCTAATCAAATATAAAACAATTTAACATTTAAAGTCTAATGTAAAGCTGATTTAAAAACCCTACAGTGAGTAAAGAGGTAACAAAATCATTTCCCTTTCGGAATGAGAACATGACCTTTGGTTAACTTCCTACATGTATTCCCCCAAAATGGTATATTAACCACGTAACTTGGCAACACTGCTTACAGTAACAATGACATTGGTAGGTGGCATCTGTCTGGTTTGAGAGAACTATCAATACAGGAGGGGGCGCCACTGCTTTAGATTCCCCGAGTGCAGTCAATCTTGTAACTGGACACGTACCTTGTGGGGATGCCAGATGCTATGCCCATTGATTGTTTCAAGAGATATTAGTTCTTGGGGGTTGGAAGCTTCCAAGCCAGGGCAGCGCCCACACCCATGCTATGTGGATCTCATCTCCTTGCACTTCAGCCTTCCTCTGATGGATGGAAGGAGATGCTGCCCTGGCCGCCGGGTGGACTGCGGCATGGACTACGGCAAGGCTGCTGACCGAAGTGGGCTGTCTGGCACTGCTCTGTGGCAAGCCGAGGTTCCCAGTCTCACCCTGCTCTGCAGACTGTGCCAAGGGTGGCCTATGATGGCTAAATGTCTAAATGTTTAGCTGGACCTCATAAGATCTTATGGTAGACGAGACACCTAAACGTTTTGTTTTTAGTATTTCTTTTGTAACCCAGGATAAACGACATACTGCTAGAGTCATGAACAAATGAATTTTTATAACATTTGAACTTATTCATTCAAGAATATTTTAGAAGGTTCATTGTAGCTACTCTGTGATAAACAGACTCAGGTAGGAAGGGGACGAACAGGGGACGAGTGCAAAGGCTCATGCAGCTGTCAGTGGAGCTATTACTATGAGCCATACCTGGAGGGCGCAGCGGACCTGGCTTGTTAATGGCTGTGATGAGAGACACAAGAAGAGTGAGGCATCAGGCACAGCCAAGTTTTAGCTGGAGTAACAGGTGACAGCGATGCCATTCGCTGAGTCAGAGAAGCCAGCGCTGGCCATAAAGAAGGGAGGGACACAGTGGTGAAGAACACAGAGCCACCCACTCTGCTCTTGGATTAACCCACTGCAAAGTGAGCACTTGCCTAAGCCAGGGCGGGGAAAGGATGCTCTGAGAACAGTGATAACACAGATGCATGTTTACAATCAGCATTACATACCTAATTCCTTTTACAGGAAGCAGGGATAAATAAAGAAGAAAAAGTAGAAAAGGCAAAGCACAGCTTTAAGTGTGTAGCACACATCATGTGTTAAACTGAAACAACCTCAAAGTTCAACTTCCATCCCTGTTCAAGGAGAAAATCCTCTACTGTGTACTTCAGGATAAAGGACTGGCAACTCTCTGGTGCTTGAGAAATACGCTATGGCTGTAATTTAACTCCCTGTATGTGGGCTTCAAGATGCACAGTGGCATATTCCAAACCGGCTTTTAAAGAAAATTGCGTGGAATTTTCAAGACATCAGGAGCGTTCTTAAAAGTTATGCAGAGAAAACGTATTTCTGATAGTTATGAATACATTTAGTGCTGCCAGATTGCAGGGAACGCTCTTTTTGCCTCGGTACGGCTAGAATTACTGTTGACAACGTTTTAATTTATAGCTTTAAAGATTTAAATGGAAGAATATAGGTCACTGAATTTTCACTCACTGTGTAAGTATTACCAGTGGCAGAAAGCAAGCTTTGTTAGCGAGGGCTCAGTCTTGGCTCTGGAGTCTATCTTTTCTGGAGTAGCTGGGAATTGAGTATGTGTTAGCGAGAATGACCTGGCTCTCAGTCAGTCAATCAGGGGGCTGAACACACAGTCAGAAACCTGCCTGGCACAGAACAGAAGCTCGGTTCACAAAATACTAAATGCACTTGCGAGACAGATTCAAGTCCACACAAATCATGTATTATCATCACAAGCTGGAAGGGATTCAATCTTTCCTAGCAGGTTGTAGATTTAGATAGATTTGTAATAGTCCAAAAATATACTTCACAGCTCCAAAGTCTAATTCTACAATTTTCAACTGGTTTTCTAAAGTTGAAATAAAAAAGAGATAAATATTTGTAGAGCCCACTGCATGTAAAAGAAAAAAAAAATGGTTTAAAGAGCCTTACCATATACCAGGAAACCTTAAGAAATTATAGTAGGTGTCTAATTTAAATATTGTATCTTAAAATAACTAATTTAAAAGTACATGCTATGTAGGCTATTAAAAATAAAGACTACTTGCTTGAATAAAAAGTTAAAAATTGTATTTTTGCATAAATATGAGAGAGTAGAATAGTTTCCAAATCACCAGTCTATCTAGCAAAGAGATGAAGAATGAGCTGTGTGAGAAAAGCAGCTTAATTGCGGAAAGGCTTACCTATCCACCTAATTTTTGTGTGTGGAGGGGAGAGTCTTCCCTCAGATTTGTGCCGCTGTAGTCAATCTGTCCTCAAAGGGCCCCAGCTCTGGAATCTGGGTTTTCTTCCACAGAATGGTGAAAGTGATGGATAATATTGACATGTGTAGGACTCCCTGAATTTGCTCTAGCCCCCAAATACTGTGGAAGCAAAAGAGCATGATAGAAATTTGGGGAGCAGGAGACTGGCCTGCACCATAACACATTTCACAAGCATGTAAGTAATTAATAATGGTGTCCTGGTAAGTACCACACACCAAAAGACAACAAGGAAGCCACAATTTACATGCAAATTTCAGCCTGCTTGCTAAACTTACCCCTCTTTCTGCCCCTCAAGAAAGAAAATTTTATCAGAATCCAAGTGAGTGAGAAGAAACCACTTAATCTGTTCTACTTGATAATTTTTCAGAAAGTAAATCATTTTCAAACCTTGGTAGCAAGGTGTGTTGTAATGGCAAAGTTGAAAACGAATGCTTTAGAGGCTTTCATCCAATTTCTTTTGTAAACCAGAGCAGAAGGTATGATTCTCAGAAAAAGCCAAGTACATTTGCCTCAACGCAAAATAGGACTGATTGAATTTCAAACTCTTCTGAATTTCAAACTCTTCATTTATTTTGTAGAGCTGAAATGTTAAGTTCCTTATTCTGTTCAAAAGTGACTTGAATCTTATTTACTATGATATACAGCTATGTATATATATCACGTATGTATGCTATAACTATTATGTTTATTGTAATATGTATATTGTTCTCATTCATTTAAAAGAAGTTTTGCTTACTAAAGGGTATAAAGGACTGAGAATTTCCAGTGCACTCTCCTCGAGCAGTTCATGAAGGGCCACTCTGGATGGTCTTGCCTTGGTTCTGTGCCGCTTCCTGCGTGGCTGCCTTGTCCTCAGGGCACCAGGGAAGCAACTCTGAGCTTCACAGCACAAACCTGACTTTCCAAGGCTGACTCTGGAGAGGTTCTCACACAGACAGAGGGCAGGGAAGGGGCTGGATCCTACTAGGATATTACTATGATTTTAGATCTAAAAGAATAGAAGAATTCATTAAGAGAGGAAATAAAATATCTTCAAAGCAAATCTGCTTTTTTGGAGAAGATCCTTGAGCCATACATGAGGAAAGAGATAGTAGGAAGGGGGAAAATGGGAAATTTTACCTAATTAAGAGATAGAGAATATTAAAAACATGCTACAAGTAGCAAAAATCAAACAGTACTTAGTTTTCTACATAATTTTTCTGCTTCTAAGAATTATTTACCCTATAAAAGTATGTTGGCAAGTGAAATCTACATTGTATCCATACGAAGGGAGTTCATTTTAAAAGGCTATAATGAAACAAACAGAAAAGTACCGTAACTCCCTGCTGACAGAGAGAATTTTCTTTTGTTTACTCCTTATTGCTAATTGTTAAACTCTCCTTTTCTCTGCCCACACGGCGTCATTCCCAATGAAAGACAAGTTGCTTTCAGGCATTCGGCACACTGCACAGGAGGAACACAGGCTGTATCAGCCACATCAACTCAACACAATTGCTTGAAAAGTTGAAAAGTTCAAACTATTTATTTAATGTCATGCAGATAAACCCACGAAATGAAACACATTTGACAGATGAATTCTAGGTGATTCAGTCTTACAAACCCAAGGGAATATTTTAGGATAAGGGTTAAAATGAATAGTTCAATAGTAAAGTTAAAAGTAAGTTTGATTTACTTAATTAGGGAATTAAATTAACAAAACCACCTTTTTTGCCTTGGGAGAAAGTTCTATTTCTTATCTATCCTAAAGTAAAGTCATCAGGAGAATCTGTTCAATTATCGTATTCTTCAAAATGCAAGATGAAAAGAATATTAAGCCCTTATTTCATAGGTAATAAGATCAACATACGGACTTGACAAGCTTGGGAAGGTCGGCACCTTCCACCTTGAGAAGAATGGTGTCCATTTTCACCGAGGAAATCCATCGGTTTTCTGCTGTTCGGCCGGTTACTGACGGGCAGATGTAGTTCCTACCTGAACACTGAAGGAGAAATTGAACCAGAGCAGCGTCTCCCAAACTGCTGGTCATTCTAGTAAGTGATGAGATCAATTTAGTGAGAATCCAACAAGCATATTAAATGCAAAATGTATTTTTCACTGTAATACGAGGAAGTTTGAAAGCCCTGGATGAGATTATGTCAGGCCATATAGTTTGAACACTTTTCTCCTTATTTCCAAATGGGTCCAAGAGGTCCAATTTTAGCACTTACTTAAAACAAATGCAGAAAATCTGAGCTAAATAAAATCAGAAGGAAATCTCCAGAAAGTTGATGGAGTAGCAAAAATGTCAAACTACTTCTTCCCATGTCCCACCCCTAACTTCCCCAAAAGCATAAAATGTGGGAAGGATTAAGAGGGTATTGGGGGAGGGCAGGACAAGAAGTGTCTAGTGTGCTGGGAATCCCTAAATGAGGATGCTTTAAAACCTGGGCTGGTGTGGCTGAGCTGTAATGGGGAGGCTGCATTTGTGATGAGATTAGAATAGGGTTTAAGTTGGAGGAATAAAGGGCAGGAAATACAAGATTCAGAGTGCAGCATAGACTTAGAAGATGACATTTTCCATACACACACACACACACACACACACACACACACACACAAGCCTAATTCAATAAAAGAACTAGAGTTCTTTAGAAAAACAGCTGATGCCATGTCTCCAGAATGAAATGTATAGATAAGCCTGGTAATCTCAACAGAATCAGTCTATGTCAAAAAGTAGGGGAACCAACTTGAAGAAGCTTCTACTACCAAAGATAGGGCAAGTTGGGTATTAATAAGAAAAATGACTGCAATGGGTTGTTGAGTTTATGGTGATAATTAAAGAAAACAACAATAACTCATCATTGCTCATCTTCGGGGGATGATGGAAACCAAAGCAATATTTTGAAAATTAGTATATAAAGAGAAAGATTCATATATTATTCCTTCCTTTCCTATATAAATTAAACTCAGGTAAACTCAGGTAAAAGGCTGATAAAGAAAAGTTGCTCTTAATACAAGGAAGTCCTGCTAATAAATGAAAAGAGAAAGATCTGCTAAGGCTTAAACGTATCATTGTTAGTGAATATAATGAAGTGAGCCTAATTAGTGATAAACAGAGTAAAATAAATTATTTTAATGTGTAATTTATATTTTGCTATGAGTGTTTCTATCACTTTCTAATGGGAAATTTGGCAGATGTTTATTTGTTTTTGTTGTGTGTGTGTGTGTGTGTGTGTGTTTCTTTTCAAAATAAATCAGATGCCAAGTATGTTAAGTAGGCTAATTAACCAGTAAATAGTGCAGGAGATTTAGTCAAACATCAGCTGGGAAGGGCAAAAATTATCTCAAAGAGAAGATACACCCCTGGGACAGCACTTCTAAGTGGAAGGAGACATGGTTTGATGCTTTAGAAGACAGGCATGCAGATCTTGGGTTCTTTCTCCCTTTCACTCCCCCTTTTCATGCTACCTCAGAAAATTAGGAGCACTAAAGTTAAAGAGCATAGAAAAGACAGAGCAAAGCTACACTGAAGAGAGATTCCACTGAACCTTGCAGAGAACATTCTTGGAAGAGGGTCTCTAATGGAACAGCAATGGGCAGCTGAGGCAGATAAAGGCACAGGCCTGGGGAACCTCAGAGCCCAGCTTTAAGGAAGATGAATTTAAGAGAACAATTGTTTATGTTTAGAGTTGTGTATCTCTAGAAATATCTGTACTTTAAAAACCTGCTATGAAATTATGTCATTTAGTGTTGGCTAAAATTGTTTTAAAGGATCATTTAAATGAAGAAATCATCTCTATGTGAAAAGCAGAGAAATTTGAGAAGTTATCTGCACATAATCCAGTAAACGATTTGCAGTGGGGAGATGTTAGTTCCAGCTTTGCCAATTAATGAAAACCTGTCTGAGCTCAAATTTCTCATCTATTAAAGACGAGTAACAATATTTCTTCTTCCTTCACAAAGTTTTGGTAATACTTTAAAAAGGGAATGGAAGAAAATGTTTTAACTCGTGAAAATTATGTACAGTTTTGAAATTATTGAGAACATTTTTGAATACATGAATACATACTGACTATCAATGAGAGTCTCTACCTTCTGGCTAGGGACTGCAGTCATAGCATGCAACTGATATTTGTTGTCAGCATAACAAAGTTATGAGAATAAGCACATTGAATCTATTAAGTTCTAGAACTATATAATTAGATCTCACAGGGTAGCTACTTTGTGACATTGGTTTTTTTTATAGGCAGATGGACATACATGGTAGTATAAATTGTTATATTTTTTAAACTCTGACAACTGGGAAAATGCAACAAAGTTTTCTAGTAGTAAATCTAAGCACGTTACTGACCTATAAGTGATAATACAAGAGATGGACTCAATAGTGAATCCAGACCATACCATTACTCACAAACTATGTGAACTCTAGTCTTTCCAGGCTTCAGTTCCTACATTTGGAAGCTTGAATATTAATAGTGCCTATCTAAAGTGAGGTGTTTAGGGGATTAAATGAGTAATGCCCACAGAAAACATCCAGTGCATGCTAACTATTCCATCATTATGGTTATTGTTTTAAAAGTTTACATTTGACTTCTTTCAATTGAACTAGATACTTAATTAGCAGTTAAAACCCAAAGTAGTGTTTCCTTTTATATATGTTAAGTGAAGTTGTTACCATGGGAATGGTGAACACGACAGGAAAAGTGGAGATGAAAGTTGGAACTTACCCTGAATTTTCAACTAGAATATTTTCATAAGGTTTCTTCAAAATTTGTCCGTGTGCGCACGTAATCACTTTGGCTGATTTCTGTTCTTTCTTTAGATTAACCAGTGCATACAAACTCATCCATTCAGACACCTGTTCTTGCTCTGAGCCTTTCCTGGAGCAGTACTACCTCAAATGCACTTCCTTCTCATCTCTGTCCTCCCATGCCTCCCGCACCATGAATCCTTCCTAATGATTTCAGTCTCTGATGACACTGTCGTCCTGAGCCCCGCCATTTCATAGGGACATTTAAAAATGTGACACCATCATACTGCTTAATATGTTAGACAACTTTTCAGTGCTTATGTCTTCTTTATCAACATAAGAGTATGTACTTCTCAACCATCTCTGTATTCTCCACAGCACTCAGCTAGCACATACAGCAAGCATTTGCTGAATGAAACAAACATAAAACCCATACAGAATAAATTCCAGGATTAGAAAAAATATTTAAACATCATACAGATCAATTTCTTGCCCAAATGCTTCCATCTTTCCACATCCTCCTCATTATCTCAGCTTGAATAACTGCTATAATAGAGAACTCACTACCACTCAACACATCTAATTGCAAGAGGTTTTAAACATTAGGGAGTTGTTTCTTGTGTGGAATACTAGAAATCTAGTATAATCGCAACCTTCTTGGTGTGCAATGCAGTTCCCTTTAGCTCTACTCATCAGTGATATAATACTGATAATGATTAGTAATGATTCTATTGATAGCACAGCATAGTACAAAACGAGAGAACTGCTTAGTTTGCATACTCAAGGTTACTAAGCAATGAGGGACAAAGATAGGAACTCTGTGGAAAATGATTATGGGACTGAAACAAATTAATTTATTTATTTTTATCCTCACCCCAGGACGTTTTTTGTTTGTTTGTTTTGCATTTATCTTCAGATAGAGTGGGAAGGAGAGAGGGAAGAAGAAAGAGACAGAGAAACATCGAAGTGGGGCTGGAGAAAAACTGCAACCAAGGGCACCCTTAGTGGGAACCGAACCCGGGACTCTCTGGTGCGTGGGCCGACACTCTAACCGCTGAGCCAAACCGGCCAGGGTGAAACAAATTATTTTATCTGTAAAAGGACTCCTTCACAAGATCAATGTTAAAAACAGCTAATTCAAATTAAAATTAAACATTATATTTTAGAAATGCTAAAAATAATTGAGGAAAGAAAAGTTGGAAAGTTAATATTTCAGATGATAATTCAGTTAATAATTCAGTTAAATATGGAAATTTAGTATTTAGTGATAAAAATTCATAAATTAATTTGGGGCAACAACATATATGTATTTGGAGGTATAAGAAAGTTTCTGAGGGCAAGCACTCAGAAATTGGTCTATTTGTCTTTTAAGTGTAGGTCAGAAAGTTTCTTAATTTTAAGAAAACTTCTATTATACTTGAAGCTAGAGTTGGCCTTTGAATTGGTTACAGGAGTATTTTCTTGAAGAAATGTCTTAAAGAGGCCTTCTCAATAGACCTGAGATCTGTAGTCTACAATGGCAAAGCACATTGATAAGCATTGTCATTGTTCGGTCTGTTACTTCAAGGTTATATAGCTGCAATTTGGGGATGACCTAGGAAATAGGGAAGAAAGTCACAATTTCTTTGTTGATGAGCAAGAAAAGCATTTAGAAAAATATAATTAAATTAAATTCTTTGGTGAAAAACCATGACCATTACTTAGAAGAAAGGAAAAAACAACAATATAATACTTGCTAAGTACAGCAGTAAACATACAAATTCAGTAGTGAGGAGCTCCAGGAATAAAATAAAGAAGCAGAAGTGAAGAGAAATAACTTTTAAGATGGACTATAAAAAAGGAAAATTTGAAACAATAGAAGATTTGGCAATTTAGTACTATTTTGTTAGAAACAATATAAGCTATCTATATTTAAATGATAGAATGGAGAGAAAGCGTGAATAATCAACAGTAAACAATAAGGTGTTCTTTTTGACTTGCAAATGTGTTTTCTAAAGTTCTTTTCTGTCGCTTGGTAACTATTAGAGTTATTCCTGTTGACAAATGGCATTGAATCTTACCCAGCAATCTTTCAAACACGTGTCGAAAATCAAACAAAATATAAAAGGGGTAAAAAACCAGGAATTTAATTTTAAATAGAACATCATCGTATGTAATGCATACCTAATAATATTGATTTTTAAAGATGATATAATAAAGAGCAAAATTATTTTTGGTACAATATTTTTCTCTTGGGTAATTTATCAGTGTTGGTTTGGCGAGAAAGGATGCTGCACTCTAGATACTAGTGTAACCTAGAGTGCCTGATGGGATTTCCTTTTGTTTCTTCAGTGTGTTTACGTTGACAACGTATCCTGAGTCCTGAGTTGGGGTTAACTAACAGTTAAAGAGGTCTGGTATCCCAAGAAGAGATTGGGAATCTACAACCTATCAATCTTTCAATACCTCAGAAGGTCAATAAGACTGGGGTGAGGCATGGGTTACACCAGAGCAAAGATTAATGTGAGCAGGCCACTTTCTGCCATTCTTCTTGTCTGGAAGGAGATGCATTACCTTTTCTTCTTCTTCTTTTTAAATAACCAGGCTGGCCCTGTCCTCTGGATCCCCCCAGAATGAAAGCTTCAGGAATGCAGAAACTATACATGCCTTGCACCCACCACAGAGCCCACCATACAGTAGGGCCTAAATCCATATTTGTCGACAACATGAAAGTACACCGTGTCTGTCATGTGGCAGGCCAACTGCAGTGACACCTCAAATGATAACCATGGGAACAGTGACCTCACTGACTTGGGAGACCTTTAGTCCAGAGCAATCCCAAAGCTTTGTGGCAAGCTTCTGGGTTAGGTCTAATGTCCCAGATCAGGCAGAAGGGCACCTGGACCAAGCAGAATACGGGTCAACGGAGGACCATCCGGGAGAGCAGCCCAGCGCCCTGGGAGTGACAGGGTGCACACGGAGAGCACGGAGGGAGCCTTGGGCTGTCAGTGACCTTGCAGGTCCCAAACACCACGTCAGTAGCTGAGTGTGCACAGTCCTCTCTAATGAAAGGTTATTTGAGAACTTGAGAAGGAAAACCAAAAGATGTCCTCCAGAGTGTATTTCTAGGGCCCTCAGGGGTGCTAAGGTGGAAAGAAATATAATAACAATCCAGAAAGAAACCTGGGTCCTTCTTACATCTGCCCCGACTGAGGGTCACACGTCATGATGGAGACAGCTAACAGAGATGAGCGCTTCACGCACCGTGTTATTTACCACACCACACACCCTGTGCCCTGCAGCCCAAGAGAAAGACTGGCTCTCACCTCCACAGACTTGAGTGATCCAGGCTGATTTCTGTTCCTTGTCTTCCTTTGAAATCCTAAAAATACACTTTTCCAAAGGAGGAAAATTTTCAACAGAAAAGTTTTTGAAGGTGAGCAGAAAGATGGGTTGGAAACCATTATCTGACAAATTATTATAGGAACAAAGAGAAGCATAAGGAGAACCAACAGAAAATGTCCAAACAAAAATGAAGGTAACGTAGATAAGAGAGGGTAGAAACCTAACGTAGCAAATTAAAGATTTTAAACTTTTTGCTATAACTTTCTCATTATTCCCTACTAATCAGAACCTGATTTAGATAGCTCAGATATATAAGTCAACTAGACAGGTATAGATTCATACAGGTCAAATGTCTAAATAACGATTCCCACAAACAGAAAAGCCACACTTAGAGCAGGAGGAGGGCTAATTCTTCTTCTTAACAAGAGATGATTTTGTGATAAGAACTGCCCACTGGAATGAGTATCCATATGTCACCAGGAATGACACAGATGTTTTATATTCATTCTCACCACCTTTGATGTGGAGTATTATCATTTGCTGAACACATGACAAGACCAGGAGGTTAAGTGACTTGCTCAAGGTCACAAAGGAAAGAAGAGGCAAAGCTAGAATTCTAACCTAATCTCCAACTCTGAAATTTGAGTTTTCCCCACAGTACTACCTATACCATATATTTGTTCAGTGACAGAAGAGTGACAATATTAGATTTCTCTTCAGGGAGCAATTTTCCAAGACTGTATTTTCCATTTAGCTGTGCCTGAATTATTGATTTGTTTATAATTGCCATCCCTTACCATAAAGCTCTATGTTCAATTTGGGGAATAAGAAGCCTATTGGAATGATAGTTTTCTTCATGACAACTATATCATATAGAAATTAAAATAAACATAACTTCATAACAGTCTGGCCAGGTGTTGCTAAGTATTATAATATCACATTCAACATCTGTGAGAATCTTGACAAAAATTACAAATGCGATACCAGGCAAGCTGCTGTTTCTAAATTAATATGTCCTGTAAAAAAAAAAAAAATTCAAAACTCTCTGTGTACTGTGCTGAAAGTGTGTACGAGCACGCACCCTGGAGCGAGGAGGAGAGGGGCTCACTGGCTGGAACATGCGTAAAGCCACAGGAAGCAGAATTGGGGAGCAGTCTCCTGAAGGAGGAAATTCTCCCAGTATCAGGTAACATCAAATTTTATAATTTCTAAGTAGCCTCAATAAAGTCCTACAGAATGCATCTCTATTTATCCAGTTAAAGAAGGATCGAGGCATGTGTTTTTCCTTCTTAAAACTTATAATTAACACAGGGTAAGGATCACAGAGAGTCCCCCCTAGCAGAGAGGTTACCTCAATAACATGCTGTTTCTCTGGTTACAATGAATAATCCTTTTTGCTGTCTTTTTGACAAATATTATTCATGTGTTATTGGCATAGTACCAGGGGGAAAAAGATGAGCTGAGCGAGCTTGGAGTAATTTGTTTAAATTTTATAATCAAATAGCAATTATATTACAATATCATAAACTATTGACCTTTTCCCTTCATCCTCCATTGTGCCCCAACGTTTTGAACAACAGAACCACAAAAATGCACAGAGACGTTCACCACAAACCCTCTGAACGCGACAGCCTCAGGAAAGAAGGAAGAGAGACCAGGTGGGACAGACAGCATGAAAGTCGGAAGGACTGAGGTCTGAGAAAAATCGTGATAGATTTCTTGTCACCATGGCGGGGGAGAGTCCCCGAATGTCCATTCCTGGTTCCTCTCACCTGGACGGGATCAGTGGTTCTCAGCTCTGGCTGGCATGTCAGTTAGGCAGGTGTTATAACACCATTGCCTGGGCCCTACCTCCTAGGTACTCTGAGTCTTGAGTACAGCCCAGGCATAAGTATGCTTTCAAAATTCCCCAAGTGATTCTAATGTGCACTGACCTAAATAATTCAGAGACATGAATAAATGTAAAGTATGTTGGCAAGGCTTTCACACAGCTCTCACCTCACCAGAAGAAAAGAAATCTGAAAAATCTTCAAACACCAGAACATGAGACTATCACTAACAATCAACAATAACAATAAACAATAGTAACACCAGCGAAACAGAAAACCTCTTCCAAGACCTACCAAAGGAAAGGAGATGGAAGAGTTTTGTGTGAATCTTTTCCCTGCTCCCCTCCTGTGGTATAGCAACACTCATCAGCAGAATATACTGTGCTAACCATTCAAACGGGTGCCCAGTACCTACGGGGGCATGAAGTCAAACATGAAGCCCCCATTTTACAAATGAGGAAACCACGCCTCAGAGACACGAAGGCCAAAGAACAAAGGCAGAGCTTGGTCCCAGATCTGTCTCAAATGCAAAGCTTTTTCTCTTCTCCATATTTTCCGGAAGATTTCTTTGCACTGGCTAACTTAACAGACACTAGAATTGGGTGTAATTTCAGGAACTTTTTCCACTGCGGGACCTTGAAGGATTTATTCTAAGGAATGTAATCCATAGCTCTCCTGGCTATTAGCAATCTGACATTGGCAGTAAATAGGTAAAGGGGGAAAAATATAAAATAAAGTTGGAGGAGCGGATAGAGGGCTAATGGTAAAGGACCTTGAATGTTAAGTAAAGAGTATGGAATGAATGACTGTACTAATTGATTAACAAATCTACAGGTATTGAGTTATGCCCTGTTGGGAAGAGAAAACTCTTTAGGGCCTACACAACAGGGAGATATCGGAGGTTTCAGGGTTACTATATATCTAAGTGGTATTCCAATATGCCAAACCAGAAAACTAACTACGAGGAAAGAAAAACACCAGAACACTCCTTTTGCATGGTATAATTAAGAAAAAACCAACAACCCCGAAATATTATGGACAAATCTGCGTAAAACACATTTACCATTCTCAAAAATAAACTCTGAAAAGAAATTAGGGTTATTTTTAAGTCAAATCTTTTTTGTTATTTTTAAATTATAGCTTTAGTAGAGTTCTTCCGAAGGATGAATTTAGTAGCTGATAAAATACAACCCTCTCACTGAGGGCAGCTGGTCAGCATGACATCCTAGGATTGGAGTCATTTATTAGCATATGTCACAGTTAACAATAAAACCTTAACAGATTATTAGTTTCCCTCAAGGTACAAAGCATATTCTCAAATATAAATGAACAAATTAAAATATCAGAAGAGAGAAAAGGAAACCATTTCAGTCTCCATAAATATCTGGCTAAAACTCTATATTATATTAAATGTACAAATTAATAAGAAAAAATAAATCTAAATAAAAAAGGAAAGACTATGTTATTTTTCTTTATTTCTCTAACAGGATGATTTCATGCCTTTCATGTTTTATAAAACAACATGGTTTTTCCTCCACTTTAAAGAGATAGTGAAAATTAAGATAATTTAAAATGTTACGTACAAATTTATACCCTTTCCTTTACTCTCTTTATATCTCAACACGGACGTTTACAATGCTTTAAAAAATTCAAAGCATTAAGAAGTTTAGCACTTGGAATATCAGCAGGAATGCATTTGACATGACATTAAATTAAGCAAATAAACTTAATGTAATAATTTTAGTTGTATTTATTATATCAAATATTTAACTACCCTGATATTTATTTTCATTGCATCCATCTTTCAGCCATACTTTTTAATCCTATGTGAGTGTGTGTGTGAGCACATATGTGTGATTGCATGTGGCAGTCAATTGATAATACATGATCATTTTACTCTGGCTTAGTCTCACGATTTCTTGATTTTTTTGTTTTGTTTTGTTATGATCAGAGTTAGCCCAAATGAAGATAAAAAGTCTCTATGAGTTATTGCTCTTGATTTCTTTTTAAAACCTTTCAAAGATTTTGTAACTTTTTTTCTTGAAAAGGATTAGAATAATGGCTCATTACATACCGTAATCTGTGATTTTACAGGACACCAAATACAGCTCTTTCAGGTTTTGTCCTTCCTTTGCAATGACCTCCACACACCTGAAACACACAAAAAAAGTGGTGAGTTAGACTAATGCGTTTCAAGTTAAATGAGAAGAGTTTGGCTAGGACTAGAACAGGAAGAGGTCACTGTTTGATGAATGCCACAGCTCTCTTCTTTCAACAAACTTCTTTCAAGGTGTTTCAGGGAAAGGTATTATATTCCCTGCTTTAAAGTCAAGTGCTCTAATACCTAAATGACTTTAATTAAATACATTTATGACTAGTGTATATTTTAAAACCAAAGCGATGAAAAAAGAGATATTCCTATATGAATAATGTTACATTTGGTAATAAAAGACTAGCAAACATATACTAAATAATAAACATGACATTTATATAATAAAACCATATAAAAATGATTATAATTAAACCGTAGGCTATAGATGAAGGGCCATTACAAGTGGGTGGTAATTTTACATATGGTTCCATTATTAATATGGGGTTTGATAACACTGAAACACGCATTGTTTTGTGAAATTTTATTTGACATAAAATAAAAACATGTTTTAAAAATCTGTAACACTGACTATAGAAGAAAAATCTGGACACATAAGAACTTTAAAATATTTTCATTTAAAATGGTTTATACTTAATATTTTAAATGAATTATTGCATAAGTACAGGCCATTTAAATAATACTGATATAGATAGGTAAGATTTACAGTCTTTTCTGATTTAAGTTAAAAGGCTTTCGAGTGGTGCACTCTGCTCTGACAGCCTCAGTGAAACATGTGGTAGAGAACTGAATGAACTTTACAGATAACGATGAACAACACTGCCCATTCCGTGGCTCAGGCCCCTGCAACATCAGAAAGACCTGTGCAGTCACAGGGACACACAGGCACAGGCATCCCTCAGTGCGGTCCCTGTTTTAATCTTTACAAATAACAGTTAAGTAAAAGGGTAAAAGCAAAAAGAGTCATTAACCTTTTCTAGGAAGGAAGGATCAAGTAATTTGATGCCCATGTGTATAATCCATCAAAAAATTACTGAGTAGCCATCTCTGTCTCTCAGATATTTTATTTGCTGTCTGGCTTATTTGTAGGTATCTTTATAAAATGTCAGGGAATTTTATACAATTTTACTTCCCATAATTCATCAGTGAAGGTTAAATTAGTTAAAGAAAAGGCATATTTTTCTTTAAAATATACTTTTATAAAATATTATTTTAAATGTATAATGAACATTCCACATTCCTTAGAGTAATTGAACAAACATTCTTTTTGGCTATTTAAAATAAATTTATGATAGAAATTGGTAAGAACTCCTATGGCTTTAAAAAGAAACTTAAAACATTTACAGAATGTAATTATGATGGATACAGTTTATTGTGAAGAACACTGTAAAAAACCTAATTTCATGTCATTTGGCTTTAATGTAACATTTGAATAAACTCAGAAAAAAAGGAAGGATAAAATCAAAAATGAAAGATTACAGGCAACAACCCTGTTTTATATACAACATTAAAAACAAATTTTCACATTCTAAGGATAAAAATGAAGACCCTAGATGATTACAAAATCTTCAGTAGTTAAAACAAAAGTCTGACTACTTTCTACATCAAAGGTACATATCTCACTGTTCTCCATCATCAAAAAAAAAATGTTAGCAGAACCAACATTTTGTATGACCACCACAAAATGAAATAAATTGGTGCAGAAATAATCTTCATATCATTTATTTTGTTCCCATGCTCTTTTCAAATGCTTCAAAATGTCCGATTTTATATTTTATTATGAAAAAACTCTAAACAAATGCAATATTCTATTTCTGCTCCTGCCACTTGATTCTATATTAGATATGCTACAAGCACATATGAGCATTAAAGACACACAGAGCAGACTACAAGCAGCAAATAAGACAAATTGATTTTACTGCATAAGCCAGATCAGATGCTATTTTATAGGCAACAGGAACCAGTATTCATATAAAACAAGATAATCAATCACTGGATGGAAACTGTCCTAAAACTGATGAAAGGCCATGAGCATCAGGTTTCCTCCCTACACAACAGAGAAAAGTTATTAAGAATAGATACTGCAGATATATTAAGCTTACTCAAGAGGCAATAACTGAGAGATAATACATGATTAGAAGTAAGCAGTAAGTACCTTAAAAAAAAAAAAAAACGAAAAGAAGAAGAAAAATGTAAGATTCTTTGCTTTTACAGAGGATCACCTAGAATTTTTGCTGTTTTTGAAAGTCCAGTTACATAGTTTTCCAAATACTTTCAGTCTGCTAGAAGTTATGTACAACACAGACTCCTCTTCCAATAAGAATTCATTTTTAAAAGTCTATTTATTAGAAGATTTGTAGCAAAATTTAATGTTTTAAATGGAAGTATCACATCATTTACTGATGTGACATTTACGGATGTGATATTTGAGGAGAGAAATCCCAAGTTCTGTGAACCTGTATTGAAACTCTTAATATTAAAACACAAAACTGAGTGCTTCAAATTAATAGTTGAAATAGCTATCGTTTTGAGAGCTGAACACTGAACTGGTCTGTATTATCCTGTCACTACAAATGGGTGAGAAAGGAACCCTACACTAGGTCTCTGGCTAGAGCCCGAATCTGCTATCAGTCTCGTCTAGTGTCCAGGCACCTGAGCAGATAGCAGGTCATGATGACAGAGCATGGGGAGGGTGACTGTCCTTTTCTTCTGAAACTTGCAGAGACCATTCTAAAATATACTTATAGCCCTGGCCGGTTTGGCTCAGCGGTAAGAGCATCGGCCTGCGGTCCAGAGAGACCCGGGTTCAGTTCTTGCTAAGGGCACGTACGTCGGTTGCAATTTGTCCCTGGCCCTGGTGGGTCATGCGGGAGGCAACCACTCGATGTGTCCCTTTCACGTCGATATTTCTCTCTCTCTCTCCCTCCCTCTCTCCCACTCTATCTGAACAAAAAATGGAAAAATGTCCTCAGGTGAGGATAGAAAAAATAAAATAAAATATACTTACAGAAGTATCCTAACATAATACAAGTCTGTGGACCCCATTTACTCTAAATAACTGTACTCTGTTCTAACAGAGTCTTGGCTCTAGTCATGACCTTCAGTGTGCTGACATAGAGCATTCCCCAGCTCACTGTACCTGTCGTATGCAGGCAACAAACAAGGTGGTAAAGCTCAGTAATTATTTAAACTAAAGCTTAGTCACCATTTAAACATAAAATTAAACTACAGGTGTTTGTGAAAGTTGTTGAAAGGGGTATTTAAAAATGGTAGCAGTAAGAGAGAGGAATGTTCGCAGTGATACCCTGTAAGTAAGGAGGAGAGTGACAGAATCAAAGGCCACATTTAAAACCTTGGCGTCTCCATCCCCTCTCCTGTTCACTGACACCACACACGAGAACGTTCATTAGTCTCCATGATAAACTATAGTTTTGTCGCTGGGGGCAGGCAATGAGTCCCTAAACTCCTAATCCAGAATTCAAATATTTCCCGTTCTTCCCCCCACCCCCTCCTCACCATCCTGGACAACAAACCTCAGAACACCATCGCCCGACATTCTCTAGGGTCAGGGCATTTAAAGTTTTCCCATTTCATGCATGACAACCTGAAGAATGCTAAAATGTGGGAAAAGAACTATATCCTCAGGGAGAGTAACAATCCATAAGATTATTTAAGAGAAGTTCATAATATAGAAAAATGGCACAGGGGAAAAATGCAGAAGAGTATCAAATACTGTTGAAGTGGCCTGTGAACATCAGACACAAGTCCACTAAAGCATCTTCCCGAGTTCTGAGCAATAAAGGTAGCCGTCCTAAGGAGAGGAAATAAAGAACCAGAAGACATGCTTTCTAGTCTCAGCTCCAGGGAACCACAGAGCCAACACCCACCTCTTCAGAGCCCCACGTCTGCATTCTCTATACAATGAGGGCCTGCATGAAAGATTTCTCCAGATCAAATGCCCTAGGTTCATTTAAATATATTTTAGTTTATTCTGAACTTCCTCCCCTCAGATTATTTTCTTGCTTTTACATTTTGGCAGGGTTGTGAAGAAAATTAAAGGAAAAAAATTACAGCCATTGTAAATCCTTGAGTAACAGCTGTTGAGTACATATATATAAACGCCTTTCGAATACTAGAAAGGGCCAGAAAGCCTGTTCCAAAGTATCCAAAGCACCCAGAATTATTTTTTTTATAATCAGGTAATTTTATGCTCACCTTGCTTTTGATAATGTTCTAAAATTTAGCTGAAACATTTGATGAAATTTGAAAAGCAACAAAATGTTTCTTGTGTGAACCATATAGGATTTTTTGCTTTGTTTTTTTAAAGAGGAGAAGGTATTTCTTAGTTTCAGTGGAGGGGAAATCTGCCTCCTTAGCAATAGATTCCTAATCACATGATTTATGTGAAGGGTAAAGGTTAATGAATTAAGCTGTGTAAGCATCAAAACTATCAAAGGAATTCAAAAGAGCCTTGAATTATGAAAAACAATGGCCCATTCTACATACATACCAAATTTTATGTTTTTTTGTCTCCTACTCAAAAGCAGGAACATGGCATTAGTGACAATTGAAAAGAACTAATGAGGAAATATGACTACATTGCTTGCAAAAGGAGTGTCCTAGGAGACCTTGTTACTGTTTGCGATGTGCTTCAAACCCAAAAGAAGCTAATTGGAGCTCCCAGACACTGGTTTGCAAATCTCACTTTAAAGGACAGGCTCAATCACCTTAGAGGTGTGAAAAGAAATGTCCCCATTAGAGGTGCATTAGTATGTGTCTTGGTGAATTTCTAAATAAACTTTAAGATGTTCTTCCCCAAGTCACTTTTATATTTGAATAATTGATCTATCTTCAAGCAAAGGAAAAAATGCGACAAGACAAAACAACCCCACCGATTTAAAACAAAAAGTATAAAGAGTGCTGTAAAGTAATTGGCAAATAAGTGCAGCAGGGAGCTAGGTATGTTTAAGGTTGAATAAACACGTAGATCAAACCTCAAAACTCCTGAAACACAAACACATTGTAAAAGTGATCTGTCTGGGGGTTTTAGAACTAGGGCTTCATTCTCATCATTCCTTGAAACTAAACAAGCCAACAAGCCACCCCATGTTACACAGATTGTAAGTGGGTAAAAGCATAAGAAATTGCCACACACACACACACACACACACACACACACACACACACAGTAAAAATGATTTACAAGAGCTGAGGAGAGCAACAAGGGAGCAAACTTGGTTCAATTCACTGCTGCCTAAGCTCACCCTGACTAACTCATATACGGGTCATTCAAATGATAGCAGAGGTCACCAAAACCCAATTTGGCATCTTACAAAAAGAATAATGATATCTGATTGATTTTTCTAAAGCCTCAAACCAAGTTTTACTGAAGAATAATCCAATCTCAATGCAGCAAATGAATGGGCATGATTTACAGGTATGCCCTGCTTTCAGAAAATATACTGTATAAAAGATGTCTATGAACAAAAAAAATTAATTACCAGGTAACAATATACAAGATGAATCAACTCAAGAACCTATTAATAGTACATTGCCCCTTATTACATGTAAATACAGTTTCATTTATGAGCATTCTATTTATAGGTACTTTTTCTAGTAACAACACACCTTAACCTTACAGAAATAGCATACAATAGTTATTTTTAATTTTGAACTTAAATAACTGCATACAATGATACATGACAGTGTTTCAGGAAAGTGACACGTGGCATCCAAGTGATACATTGAGTGCTCTTTGTATTACGGAACACTTTCTTGTAAATGTTCTATCCCATGTACTACCAAATATACACTTAAATCAATTTTTCATGTAAACTTTTAAAGATATTCTCATAGAACATCGCATTGAGATGTTGCTTGCAAGAGAGATTCTGTTTTTAAAGGTTGACTTGCAATTAAAACGCTAAAGCATTTGCTCAAAGCACTTTCTTCATATACCGCAGGGCAAAGACTGGGAGGGACATGCAAAATATCACCAGTTCCACCAGTTAACAACAATTATCTTGGGACACTCATGACGTTCTGACTTCTTACCAAATGTTATTTTCTGGAAAGCCAATATCTGATTAGTGAATCTAAGATTGATTTAGGTATTTGCTGTATAAACAGCAGAGAACCGATGCCCAGTAGCACAGAGATACTGAAAGGTTACAAAATGAGAACAGTATTTTTTAAACGAGACACATCAGATTGAGTGGCCTATACACTTAAACGTTATTGAAACCTAAGTTCTGAGTTTGTGTCTTGGCCAACAGAGGTGTCCCGTCCCACCTCTGAGAGAGGCAGGGCAGGTACAGTCATTTGCTGATTCTTTCTGGACCACCCTGTCCCTGAGCATCTCTAACATTGGGTAGGCGTCCCAACTGGAGAGTAAGTAGGTGTCAGCATCGAAAAAAGGATTACTACCACAACAAAATAATATTTTCTAATATATTTAGGAATAGCTATCACAAGTTAGCTCTTATGACTAGATTTCATTTCATTTATATAATTTAAATTTGAATGCTGTTTAGAGTAGTTTAAAATTTAATTTGAATGCTGTTTAGAGTAGTGTAAAAATATTTTTCAAATAGAATAAAGCCTGCAACATTTTTTAAATGCACATTTTCTTTACGCTACTAAGAAACAAGATGTTTGAAGTTTTTTCCCAAAAGGGAGAAAAGAAGATCAAACTAACATTTTTGTTATGAACTTGGCTCTGGCTTTAATATTTCAGATATATTTATCCAAAAGTCTTGTTTTTAATTTTAGCCATTGTTCCACCCTTTTACCACAATTACACTGAACCATGACACAACAACATGAGCTAACTTTTTCTATGCACGCCTCAGAATATGTAATAGGAAAAAAAAAAGAAAAAAAAAGTCTAAGCTTTTACTTATTTATGTAACTCAACAAGTTTTATTGAGTGTAAACCTTGTGTTAAAAATGTCAAAAGAGATAATCAGAAAGCTACATTGTTATTAAATGATGAAAATATAACCTTGACAGATCAAATACTATTATTTTTGTTGTTATTGTTGATATTAATGTTGATACCTAGGAGCAGAAAATCATATCACTACCTCAATATCTACTGAAAAGCAACTAAAAACAATTATGTTTTAGGAACAAAGGGAAAGCTAGAAATAAAGAAGAAAAACTTAAAGACAAGACTTCCTGAATTTAGCAGTTTATTCATTCCTCAATAGGGGAAAAAATGCAGTTACTTTTAAATAGGAAAAGTTCAGAAAGCTCCTCCCTCTTTAAGCTTCTTGTGGTCTATCAATTTATGCCAGTAATTCTTGGGGAACCCAGGTAGTGCATAATGATAATGCTGGTAAGACTGGTGCTATCGTTATGGTATTCTGGCCTATTTTAAGATAGATTGCAAAGAGAAGATTATATTATCCTACATGTAACAAAAATTTACTGGGTGACAGCAAAAGCTTGGGCCCTTATAAAAGTAAAAGGCAAAGGCAAAATCCTGGCAAGCTCCAAACACTTCCCCTGACCCTACCTCACTCCCTCCCCCCACCCCTGCCAATAATATACGAATTTCAGTGGAAAAGCTGGAAATATTTCAGAAGGACTTACTAGGCTTCCAAACAGCTAAAATGCAATTTAGATGGAACATTAAACATATAATTGAGAATAATCACCCTGCCCAGCCCCATACTCTTTATCCTAACTGCTACAAGTATTGATGAGAAAGTCTCAATTCAACAATCGTATATTTCAAGCTCATCTTTAATTTAAAATGGCTAAGAATATTACTTTAGTGGAATGTAAAGGCACCCAGAAGATGAGATTTCAAGCAGCATTCAGGGAAGAGTTAAGTACTTCCTAAGCGGAAGATGCCACAAGTCAGCTCTGCAGTGACTAATTGCCTCTTTCACCCCTGCACTCTGGGAGTTGGCCTGTGCTTCAATACCAGTTTTGTGATACAGCCAAAGACTGATGTTCAACACAGACCTCCCATGACCTGCGTAGCCAAGGAGTTAACTCAGACAAGATGCTGACAAAAGGTTTCCTTCTCACTGGGGAAGGCACAGAATTTCTTTCTGGATAAGCCAAATTCTCAGAAGATTATATATAAAACACAGTAGGTAAAGAGAACATAGAAAAGTCAAAAGAATGGTGTTACTTAACGAACAACGATTCTCAACATCTCGACGTACTAACTCAAAACTGTATTTGAGAAATTATTTTTAGCAATATATTGGGTACAATGAAGATTAGCACCTAATTGGATATCTTTGGAAGCTTATAATTAGATAGGTGTAATAAGATACGAAGAAAAGCAAATCAACATTCTCCATTCCAAGTATTTCCCACGGGCTTCAAGTCTTCACACTCAGGAAGCCTGCACTTTGCCGTTCATTTTTAAGCTTAGCAACTTTCCAGCCTTATCAAAAGCCAGTAAAATAATTTTTACAGTTGATTTTAAGTAGCAATTATATAAAACAAATTAATCCTGCAACTAGGAGAAAAGAATAGGTGCAGGTGTCTTGTTCATTTCTAAAAAAGAGCCTGAGGAAGGAGTTCTAGATCAGGGAGGGGCGGAGTACAGGCAGTGGGGACAAAGTGACCTCCACATTCTCTCAGAAAGAAGAAAGACTGCATGGGCCTGAAGGCAGGGACGCTACCTAAATTTGATGTTATTGATACTGAGCCCCGGGCTGAACTCTGAACCACTTGAGGCATAAAACCTACTTACAAGGCTCTGGTTCTGCTCCTGCTTGATTCCTACTTTCTCCCATATTTACATATTAATGCTCCTGTCAAAGGTAAACTAATCTTTGCTCTAACATTTACAGGAAAGAGAGGAAGCAGGTCACAGGTAGTTGTTTTGTACATTATGTTTACACAGATAACTTTTTAGCTAAAAAAAAAAAAATAACGTTTACACTTTAAAAAAACAGTCACATATTTCTACAAATTAAAATAAGGGACATTTATCAAGAATTCTCTCATGAAAAGTATACAGTTTACATTCTAAAAATCCCAACAGAAGATGACAGCAGATTTCAGTTCATTTTTATTTATCTGAAGGAGGGAGAAACAAAGTCCCTCTTCCTATTTTCTTCTCAAATAATACTCAACTTACTAGAACAAGATTTAGAAATTCCAGGAAAAGGCTACTGAACCTTATACTTAGCTCTTCTGGCTACCAGGCCAATTTGATGATTCCTGACATTAAAAGTCTATTTGTCTTGCCCGGCCGGTGTGGCTCAGTGGTTGAGCATTGACCCATGCACCAAGAGGTCGCTGGTTTGATTCTCGGTCAGGGCACATGCCCAGGTTGTGGGCCCAATCCCCAGTGGGGGGCATGCAGGAGGCAGCCAATTGATGTTCTCTCTCATCAATATTTCTGTCTCTCTCTCCCTCTCTCTCTAAAACCAATAAAGAAAAAAAAATACAGAACGAAAGAAAGTCTATTTGACTGTAAGATATACTTCTAGTGGATTCTTTCTTAACTCTTTATCCATCAATACAAAGGCTTAATTATCAACAACCTAATTTATATTCAAAGGAATATATAGTATATGTGTGCATGTGTGTATATACATTTATAAATACAATTTTTAACAAATACATTTTTTCCCTTACCAATACTGTCATTAAATCAACAAAAATATAATTGTGGTAAATGCACCTGGTAAAGGAATTTTTAGCAGCCTAGCCCCTGAAATGCCATTATCACTGAAATCCAGGTTACTTTGCTTGGACTAGTCATCAAGTCTATTCCCTATGAAGGGAAAATAAATCTCTCTGCTCTTAGGGGGAGTGATGGAAAGCTAACGAAACCAGTGTGTAAAACGGATCGAAACCATGGGGGGTAAGCATTACCCATTTTCTCCTCTCAGAAAGTTGCAAAAACAAGCCAGTGAGTAAGCAGGGGGAGGAAGAAGGCATGCTTTACTCCTTGTCAGACAGCGGGTACCTTGTAGGCAGCACCATGTCTGGCAGCCAGCAGGAGCAAGCAACACGCCCTACCCCAGCCTCAGCTGTATGTTATTTTAAAAGATGAATCAAAATGAACAGCGCACCTCTGGTCTATTTCTAAATGCTCGATTGTTGATTATTATAGTTATTGATCTGTCTGCATCATCAACAAATCATGTAGCGAAATGGAGTAACAGTATTAACATTTCTGCTCTGCACAAGAAACACTTCTCTCAAGTACCCAACTCAACAGGGGAATACATTCTGTTATTCTGAGGAAGAAGCAAGGCTGAGAGTTGAGGAGAGACAGTTTATTGTTTCCAAACATCCTTTGTGGAATAAAGAGGACAGAGCAGCGCCAGCTGTTTGGAAGGGGCGCCAGGCAGATGTGCTTGGAGTCGACTGGTCGGTTTTGTGCCTCTGTAAGTTCTGAGGATGTCATGGGTTTTGTCATGTTAATAACAGAATTTTATTTAAAAAATTAATTGATAGCACAAATTCCTTTTATGATCTTTCAGTGAAAGGTAAATACATGGTCATCAGACACACAACACACTTAGGCCATTTGGCAGAATTTGGGGCTTTTTGAAAAATAATGGCAATTCAGTGTCATGTCATACTTTGAAAAAGCTGAAAAAAATCTATAAAGGATAATAGTATAAGCAAGTCAGTGAATGTGTAGTATACTCAGGGATGCGTTAGTTGAAGCTGTGATTTAAGTAAAGTTGTGTAAATAATACTGTAAAGAGGAAAAAGAAGAAAAACAATATGCAGAATATATAACAATATGTAATGTATATGCAATAAATATATAAATATATTCATATATTTCATAATTACCCAGGGGCCTACATTTATTTTATCTGTTTACTTCTATCCAGGCTTATTCCACTAGGAATGCATACAAAACTATAAAAGGAATATTTGAGAGAGTCAAGAAAGGTGGAAAATATGGATAGTAAAATAATAAAGTTAGGGATATACTCACCCTCAGGGGATTCACATGATTCAATCCTAAGAAGCTTCTATAAGTGGGATAAGGTTTTGGAATAAGCTTTCAAGGAATCAAAGTAAAGAGGGAAGTATAACTATTTATAAGATTCATAATATCAATAATTTCTTTTTAAATCTGATTTTCAAAAGAAGTTATAAAAAAAAAAAACTAGGTATACTTGAGACATTTCTGGGGAAAGGCTGAAGTTTCAAGAAAGTATCTAAATATTCTGTATCACTTAGAAAATGTCCTCTCATTTCTTAATATCCCTGTGGACTTAATCCATGAGAAACTGGCTTCTCAAAAAAGTTAAAAATTGAGCCTGGCTGATGTGGCTCAGTGGATTGAGGAATGTCCCATGGACTGAGAGGTCCGCGTTTGATTCCTGGTTAGGGCACATGCCCGGGTTGCGGGCTTGATCCCCAGTAGGGGGCGTGCAGGAGGCAGCCTATGGATGTATCTCTCTCACATTTAACTGTCTCTCACTTCCTCTCTAAAAAATCAATTTAAAAAAAGTTAAAAATTAAAAAGCATATTGCACGTGATTAATAATATTATACAATAATAAAACAGAGATGATACTTAGCTACATCAGAATTTTACTAAATTTTAATGTTTCACGTACAAAGTCAATCAGTTATGGATAATGACAATACGTTTTGAATGCTCCGATTGTCAAAATGTGTGTGTTCGTGTGTGTGTGTGGCACAGTCCTGGGGTTGGGAATATAATTCAACTTCTCCAAGTCTTTTTTGTAAAATGGAAATTACAGTATCTACCTCCAAGGATTTTGTAAAGGTTACATTTCATGATGTTTGCAAAGGCGCTTTTAGTTCTTCAACAAACCTATACTATGCCCCTAACTATATGGGTGCAAAGATGGATAAGACAAGTCTTTCTCAAAGGGAATTCACAATCTTGTCAACTTTAACATCCTCCACACAAATAAGACAGGGTTATTTAGAACAGAACAGAATTTCCTAAAGTACATTTCTCAGAAAACTAGCACTTTGGGGCTTCAATAGTTGACATATGCAAAAAGGAGTGTATGGTCTGGTAAGCTCACATTAAATCAAATCAAATTTTTCCTTAGTGGAAAAAAAAGAGTGTAAAGCACATGAGACAGCACCTGGCACAAAGTCATTAGACAGTAATCATTATTATTTAGGCTCTAGCCCAGAACTGGGCGCATTATAAAAAAAAATGCCTGCAGTAGGCTAAATAATGAATGCTCCCCAAAGGCCATTGGTCCTAATCCTCTGAACCTATACATGTTGCCTTATATGGAAAAAGAAACTTAGCAAGTGTGATTAAATAAAGGATTTTGAGATGGGAAGACAATCCTAGATTATCCAGATGGGCCCTAAATATAATTCCAAATGTACTTACAAGAGAGAGGTGGATGGAGATAGGACACATACAGAGAGGAAAAGGCTGTATTACCCCAGACACAGGGACTGGAGTGATGTGGCTACAAGCCAAGGGCTGTTCCAGCCACCAGAAGCTGGAAAGAAGAAGCATGGATTCTTCCCTAGAGCCTCCAGAGGGAGGCTGGCACCTTGATTTTGACCCAGGGAACTGATTTTGAATGTCTGGCCTCCACAACTGCGAGAGAATAAATATTTGTTGTTTTTAAGCTACCACGTTCATGACAATTTGTTATAGTCGTCACAAGAAATACAACACCTAATAAATGTTATTAAACTAATCACTGCATTACACATGTGGCACCAAAGAATATGACTTATAAGGTAACAAGCTGATCTCAATTAAGAGGATGTCACTGAATAAGATAAAATTTTAAGTTGTAAAATGGACAAAAAAAGGAAAACCTTAAAGAATGCTGTCATAACTTCAGCCTAAATTAGAATAAATTCCAAAAAGATATATCTTCTAAATTTTTAAAAAATAAGCACCGATTGTTCTCCAATGTTTTATTATGGAAATGTTCAATAAAAACCCATTATCCATCACCTATAGTCTATAATTAACATTTTATACATCTGCTTTATCTCAGATGGATCCATCTCTCTCTCTATCCATCCAGGTTA
This sequence comes from Tadarida brasiliensis, assembly GCA_030848825.1. NCBI lineage: Eukaryota > Metazoa > Chordata > Mammalia > Chiroptera > Molossidae > Tadarida > Tadarida brasiliensis. The sequence goes on along the minus strand of CM061258.1, from coordinate 81,918,863 downwards.
TCTATCCATCAATTTATCTTATTTTTTGATGCATTTCAAATTAAGTGTAGACATCAATACATTTCACTCCTAAACACTTTTTAGCATACACATCATTAACTAGAGTTCAGTGCTTGTAATAGCAATTTTTAAAAATAAGATTTACCTACTACTGTGAATGCACAAATCTTAAATGCAATCAGATTTGACAAACACACATATCTGTCTACTGTGAACCACTATCAAGATCTAGTTTATTCCTAGCATCCCAGTGAGTTCCCTCATGCCCCCTACCTACCAATCTACGCCTACACCCACCCGCAGAGGCAACCACTGTTGGGATGTTTGCTCTTTTGCTTAGTTTGGTGTGTTGTAAAGCTTCATAAAAACAGAATTATACAATAAGTACTTTTTGTGTAAGGCTTTTTTTTTTTTTAACTTATTTTAAGGGTTTGAGGTTCGTCTATATTGCTTCATATTTCAGTAGTTTTCCTGACTGTACATCTCAATTGCCAAGAGGTATCTGCTTATAAGAATATAACACAGTTTCTTTATCCATTCTGCTCTTGAAGGGCATGTGAATTGTTTGTACTTTGGGGGCAATTATGAATAATACCACTGGGAACATTCTTGTACAACCCCTTTGTGGACATATGCTTGATTTTTCATGGGTAAAACCTAGGAGTGGAATTGCTGAGTCAGAGAGTATTAGTATATGTAACCAGTAGATGAATTATTAGTTTTAGAAGAAACTGCAAATCTCCTTCCAAAGTTGTTATATCATTCTACATCCCCACCAACACTTATTAGAGTTGATGTTACCACACTTTTAGCCATTCCGGTGGCTATGTAATGAAGGCCAGTTGAACATTTAAAAATTCGAAGATCCCATTATGATAATAGTTCTACTCTTTTTATCTTTTAAGAAAATATACAATGACAAAAGGTAACTGAACAGTACAGTTGAGTTTGAATGATCGGTACATGGGAGTTCATTATATGATTCTCTCTATCTTACTGAATGTTTGAAACTTTCCACAATAAACATTAAATTTTTAAAAATTCATTATAATGTGGATTTAACATGTGTTTGCTTTCAAATTTGTTTATGCCAATCATGTTATTCTAATTGAACACTTTGCATATATTTGATAAAGGCAACTCACTAAAAATTCTTTTGAATTAGGTTCTGAGCTTATTTTAAAAGTTTAAGGGAATGCCTGTAAAACTTAGAAGAATTCTATTTACATCACTTCACAAGCAGCTTAGTGCTCACTGCGCTTTACTGTTCTGGACACTGTGAAACCACAGATGATGCGATTGAGGTGTGGTTTATGAGAGAAAGATGACATGAAACCCCCATCTACATGTTCTTAAGGAAACAAAAGGTTGTGCCCCTTCAGCAGAAGACTCATGAATAAATGGGCATTTATTTAATTTTAAATGATGTAAATTCTATAAATTTTATTTTACAATCCCTCCCTTAACTCTTTTTTTAAACAGAGTTTATTCTTGTATTATTATTTATTAATTATTATTTTTGTTTGTTAATCCTCACCCAAGGATATTTTCCTGTTGATTTTAATTTTTTTTTTTTTTAAGATAGAGTGGAAGGGAGAAAGAGAGTGAAAGAGAGAAACATCTATTGGTTGCCTCCCACACGACCTCAACCGGGATCAAAGATTGAACCTGCAAACCAGATACGTGCCCTTGACCAGGAATCAAACTCATGATCCTTTGGTCCGAGTATCAACGCTCTAACCACTGAGAAAACTGGCCAGGGCACATCCCTTAAACCTTAAAATAAAAAAATACTAATCCACACCAGGGCAGAAAAGAGGAGCTTCTATTGATTTACATGTTTCTGTTGTTCTTCTCTCATAAAAGTTTTGGACCCCTTTATAAGTTAATGAGTCCAAAGATTACCTCTGTTTTAAAATCTTGTTCAAAATATTATTTCAACTATTTAAATTAATTCATAATAAACAATTAAAATGGTACAAATTGAGAAAACATGTTTTATAGTTTTAGTAATAAATATCATATACCACAAGTATAACCTATGTGAAGATGCTATCAAATGCTACTAGTTCTTCTGAATTTCAAGAAGCTCAAGTATTAAGCCTTTTCCTTTCCACGCGGTACTTACTAAACAACTTAGTATTTGGGCATTTGCATCAAATTGCTGAACAAGATTAATATCAACATTAATTCAACAATTTTAAAAGCATATGTAGGAAGGGTTGGGTATGTAATTTTTTAGCTCTATTTACATCCCAAAGTAAAAAGATTAAATATATATTTACCAGAGCTAGTCAAAGAATACACATTTCTATATTGTAAAAACAGGACAGCAAAGTAAATCATACAAAAAATAAACATTTATACTATTCTTTAAAAAAAAACCACAAGAAAACCCTATGACCTCAATGAATATAATCTAGCTATAGGCCTTTCTAAATTGTAAACAGCTGTGTTTTGCATTTGACCAAAGACAAAATATGCAATTAAATGTACTGATATCAACTACACGTAGTAAATACTATAGCTATGACAAATGATTTATTTATATTCTGCCTACTTAAGAAAAGAATTGGCAATAGCTTAATATGAAAGCAAATGTTCATTTAGCTAGTTATTAGACAACGATACAACATTGAACTTTGCTCTAAAAGGAAAAACAATGCTTAAAACAAGCTTCTTTCCCAAAGCTAAGTTATATAAAATATTCAAAGTCACTATTATAAAGTACCGAAATTTTAATATATTTTCCTGTTAAAAATCACCAGTCTTCATTAAAATGAATATCAGCATTAGCATAATTCTGATTTTCATTTATACACTGTGAGGACAATAGCATAATCACAGAAAAGTACGAAAATCCTGGTCTGTATGTTCTAATAAACTGAAGAAGAAAAAATAGATCTCAATAAAATATATTTGGTTATTGATTTAATTATAGCATCCATCTCAAAGCTATTGGAAAAAATGTGACAAAGTAGCAAATCAGCTCAAATAAATACATAACAAATTAATGCCTCAAGCCCCATGCCAGAATTCTTCATCATCATATATTTTAAAATGACATTGGTTGGTTATTTAAAAAATAGTAAAAATGTTGAAGCACATTACTTTATATCTTGGGAAACAAAACAGAAAAGTTTATATTATAGTTTCTCTAAACCAAACTTTTAGAATTTAAAAATTAAATATTTAGGTATCATAAAATCTTGAATTATGAATAATCATTCAGAAATCAGACACTGTCTCTTCAAAGATACAGTTGGCAGCTGCTCAGAGCCACCCAGACACAGTTGCCAACATAAATCTCTGACCATTTGGAGCTTCTACCTCACTCTAGAAGTAGCTTATGTATATAAAATAGACACCGTGGACTTAGTTGTCAACTTTCAAACCTTGTTGTGGGAAGAATATGAGAAAATGAATACACATGGCAGAAGCATAAATTAGCAAAACCACTGTTTCATTTATATACTCATGGACCACCATACATGTCCTGCAGATATACTGGATCCTAGAGGTACAGGATGAACAAAACTAAGAAAAGTTTCAATGTATATGTCGTGTGACCCCAAAATTCTATCACTGCAAACACAAATAAATAGGTTAAATAGCCCTGGCCGGTTTGGCTCAGCAGTTAGAGCTTTGGCCTGCGGTCCGGAGAGACCCGGGTTCGGTTCCCGCTAAGGGCATGTACCTCGGTTGCAGTTTGTCCCCGGCCCTGGTTGGTCGTGCGGGAGGCAGCCACTCGATGTGTCCCTTTCACGTCGATGTTTCTCTCTCTCTCTCTCTCTCTTCCTCTCTCTCCCTCCCACTCTATCTGAACAAAAATGGAAAAATATCTTCGGGTGAGGATAAAAAAAAAATTTAAGATAGGTTAAATAAATGATGTTATCCAGATGCAGTCATGTCACAGGATAATACAAATGTTCCTTGACATATAAAGATTTCAAGAAACAGTATTGCTAAAAAAGGAAGTCACAAAGCAGCATGAGTAACATGATCCTTTCCACTCGATTATTTTGTATTTCTTACATATTCTTAGATTGGTTTGGATTCAATCTTTCTTTCAAAACAGTAAGTTAATTGCCAAGTGATTTGTAGGAATGAGGAGAGCATTTCTGAGGCTTTGTGGGCAGGAGGTTTTTACCACGAAGTTGACCAACAGACATTAAATATGTAACAATACAAAGGCAGAGTGTGGTCTTGGTAACATGGGCGTGATGTGGTTTAGATATTTTGGGCAATAAAGCAGCTATAAAAATTGTAATAATGTATCAGTAAATGTGAAGCATTACAGCACAGGATTTGGATCGGAGACCTTGGCTTGAACACGGTTTTGCGTCACGATGCATGGCCACAGACCAGGTTCTTTAACCTCTGTGGTCTATTACCTTAATAGTAAAATGCAGATAATGACTTCATAAGGTTATTGTAAAGATTAAATGGTATAATATTGCTTCATATTCATAAGTGTTCAATTATTATTTTAATTGGTAACTATTATTAAATACTTCTATATAATAAAATACACATTTGTAAAATATTTTAAGTTTTGTTTTTTTTTTCTTTAGTAGTTTATATTAAAATTCTCAATCTGAGAATGTTCTTCCTTCCAACAAAGGAGGCTCACGTTTAAACAATTTCATGACTGGGTGTTAAGTAGAAAGAAGTTCTCATGCCAATCTGTTGATACAGTGCTACACCCAGAAATGGAACTTAGTATACAGAACTTCATGAACTCATGTATTCTATGATGAACTCCTAGAAAAAATCTATGAGGTACTCTTTGCCATCATTTATGGCATAAATATTGTGAAGATTAAATGGTATAATAGTGCTTCATATTCAATGGCCTATGATTTTTGGAAACGTCACCAATTTAAGCACATCTTAGATGGAACACACTGTTACCAATGATGCACATGTTGTGAAATCTTTCCTCAACGATACAGTTTCAAGATTTTTCTGTCTACCCACTTAACTCCTACAGGAAATTACAACATGCTCACCCAACTATCAGTACTGAAGTGAATTACAAAGAGATAGCTGCAATAGACAGAACAAGCTGCCAGGGCTGCAGAGACGTACCCAGGTAATCTAGATCTCTCTCCTAAATATGCATGAAGGAAATGGAGATTTATCAAAAAAGACAGGTAAGCTATCTACCACCCAAAACATTTTGCAAATAACTTCAAAACCATCGGTCTATTCAAAGAGGTCACATATACAAATAGAAAACTTAGGCAAAAAAGTTTGACAAAAAAGAAGTGTAAGATAAAAACACACGTCTTAGAATAAATTTAAAATTTCAGGTTTTTTTTTTTTTTTTTTTATAAAGGCCTAAGCTTTTTATACTAAACTATTAAAACTTCACATCAGAAGTGAATTTCAATAGAAAATGATTTAAGATAATTTGAACAAAATTTCAATGCCAATAGTATCTTTGTACTGTGAAATTAATAGATTTAATAATGCCATATCTTAAATGTGACAGAAGAAATAAACAGCATGGTTTTCATGTAAGAATTTACAGAGTATTTTCCCATAGTTCTAAAATGTAGTTTTTAAGCCAAAAACACATTTTTTCACATCTTTCCTATTTAAGGTTCCCAAAGACTTATAAAGTTTTAACTCCTTCTCCCCAAGCTCTATAAATTCTCTTTTTGGAGCCTTTCTGATGATGTATGGATTTGATCTATATACAATTCAGCTAAAAATTAACTGCACAATCTTCAAAAACTCTAAATCTTTTATAGTTGTGCAGTTGAAGATGAAAGACCTTGTATACAAATGTTTAAAAGTACAAAGCCTTCCTATGTAAGATAGAAAACAAGGGGCTCAGTACGTCATCTTAAATCTGTCCTAAGGGATTTTGTTAAAATAGTGCTCTTTTCAGAAATCCCATTACAATAGATATTTTGCTGGAAACATAAAGGTTCCACTGTCAGACTAACAGTAATAATTTTACTACTACTAAAAATAAGTATTAGTAATTGGAACTTCAAAACAATCTTTTTAAGTTAATTACACATCTATTACTTCAGCTTATACTAAAAATCACCGTGCAAGTCCAGCTGGTGTGGCTCAGTGGATTGAACATCGTCCCATGGACTGAGACGCCCCGGTTCGATTCCCAGTCAGGGCACATGCCCAGGTTGTGGGCCCGATCCCAAGTGGGGGGCATGCAAAAGGAAGCCGATTGATATTCTCTCTCATCAATGTTTCTCTCTCTCTCCCTCTTTCTTCCCATCTCTCTTAAGTCAATAAAGGGAAAACAAAAACAAAAAAAAAAACCACCATGCAAGGTTTTATCTTCATTTGACAACTGAGAGGACTGAGTTATGGAGACATTAAGTTCCGAGGCCAACAATATTACATATTGTGGTAGTTAGCAATGAACTAGTGATGGAATGAGTTCAGATTACTGCCTCCTAGATCTCAGCTAGACCATGAAAGAATAAAGGTAGCTAATGTTAGTGAGCACTCCACTGCTGGTAATTTGCTCCACATTCACTCATTTAATTCTGGGAAACGTGTCACCATTCTACCATTGACCATCTCCATATTACAACTGCAGGAACAGGAGCTCAGTCTGATAGTAAGTGGCAGCTTTAAGCTGAAGTGAGTCTGCATGATTATAATCACAAAGTTCATGCTTTTTCCCTAAGAGAACAAACTTCAAGCTAGAAGTAATCCAGAAGCTAAGATATGCATTCCTTCCCTACTACTACTCTGTCTACTTGGATGCTTTCTTTTTTTTTTTTTTTTTTTTTTATCCTCACCCGAGGACATTTTTTTTGCATTTATCTTCAGATAGAGAGGGAGAGAGGGAGGGAGGAAGAGAGAGAGAGAGAAACATCGATGCGAGAGAGACACATCAACTGGCTGCAACCCACACAACCCCAGCCGGGGTTGGGGACAAACTGCAACCGAGGCACATACCCCTAGCGGGAACCGAACCCAGGACTCCAGTCCACGGACCGACGCTCTAACTGCTAAGCCAAACCGGCCAGGGCCATGGATGCTTTCTGACATGAGAAGGGAGAGAGGGAAATGACCTCAAACACCAGGTAAATTGGGGCTGGGGCTGAGATTCTTAGTACTACACTCTGATATCCCTGCAGGTCTTCCCAACACTGAGCATAGCCCAATGCCTTGAAGCCTCTGCAGAAGTTGCCTCTGGAGGCTGACTGAAGCTAGAAGGGCAGATTTTAGGAAGAGGAACACTCACTCTACTTGATGATCAGCTGACTATGTCCGTGGCCAAAAATCAGAAGGGAAAAAAAACATCATTTCCCAGAGTGCAATGACTTTCCACACAAAAAAAGAGAAACTTCTCCAAAATCAGCTGCAAAGACACTGGATTTCTAGAACCCTTAGATCCTTGGGTCACAACGCATATAAGCATGGAAAAGCCCTGAGCAGTACTGCAGAACCCAGGCCCATTTCATGGGGCTTCCAAGTGTAAAACCTATTCACATTCCAGCAAACGACTTCTGATATTTCAGACCTGACTCTGCAAGTAACCTGTAAGTATGAACCATACTGTGCTTTCCTCTTATAACTATTACTGCACAGTGAAATCTTTACAGCACATCATCCACTAAGCACTGACCTGCAGAGCATTCTTCTACAGGGACAGACAAAGAAGAACCCAGGGCAGATGAGATTAAATGGTGCAATCTCTGGATATCAGACCTGGCAAGGCCTTAAGGGTCTCACCCCTTCGTTTACACGTGAAGAAGCAAGAGCCTAAAGAGATTAAGAATCTACTCCAAGATCATAAGACCTTAGCGAGTGGCTGCTCTGCTAATGAGTGGTGGCCTTTCTTCACCAGGCCCCGGTGCCTTAGCCCCGTGACATGGCAGAGGCTCGGCTTCCAGTACATCCTGTCATTGTCAGCTGGCCTGGTGCAAAGGTAAGGAGGAGCAGCTGTGGGGACCACAGAATACTGCTTGAGGATGCTGTTCTGCCTTCTTGCTTTGCTGTTTCATTCTCCAAAAGAACCATCCCAAACATGGTCAGGTTGCAATTCTGAGCATGCAGGATTTGCACTGAGACTATCAGTCATGTGTCTGACATCCTAAGATGTTTGTTTCTAGGCTAACATGCCCACAATTTCCCCCAACCTCTGTATTGACTGGCATTTATTACACCCAAGAGTATTTCTAAATTATATAAGCATAATTTGGGAGGGAGGGGAATTAAGTACTTTTTATCATATCTACATCGGGAGTGCTTTTAAAATGGTTTTCTAGCGGAAATAAATGTGTATCTTGGAATTCAGTATGAAATTCTAAGTTTCTATATATGTAGCAATATCATACAGAATATATACCTACATTTTATCTAAATATCTCTATACCTATATATGTGTCTATATAGACATATCACAGCTAAAAAATATATTGTTGGGTATTAGTAAATTCTGCTTCATTCCATTTTTCGGTTAAGTGGAAATGTGAGTTTTTCTTAGTTGGTTCAGTAATTATTTACTTAAGAAATTACTCTGGTTTGCATTATAGATGGCAAAGAGGTACAGTGAAAGCATGAGGACATTCCTCTGCTGTTCAGCCAATTCATTATTAATATCCTTAGGTCTCAGTCACCCGCCTCTAACATGAATGTATGGGACACCTCTAGCACTTTTTAATACATTTTTTTCAGCAGGCAAAAAGTGTCACCTGCCAGGGAGTTCAGTAATCCCTTCCACAGCAGTACTTTATCTAGCCACAACTCTCCCACTATCTAGTTACACTTTTAAAAATCCTTTCCAGAAATCCATCTTCCTGAAGTCCCACTCATCACAGAGAGCAACAACCTCTAACCTCTACCTTTAAATCTCTAAATCGCCCCATCACTCTTTCAAAGACTTAGCCTTCCTCCTTTTTAACTTTTCTCATTCCATCCCTGCCTCCACATCCTACAGCCCCCTTCTCAGTGTAAATCAAACTTCCCAGACTCCCTTTACCCCTCCACGCCCCCACAATGCATTAAACCAGTCTGCACAGCACCACCAAGAGTGGAGGTGAGGAAAGGACATTCGGAGCCCTCGTTCCTTTGACTGTCTGCATCCCCAAGGCCCTGCCCCAGATCCAGTGCAAGTCAGGCTGAGAATCACAGACCTACATCCAGGCAGCCTCCGAACAAGACGGTCTTTTATTATTGGTGGTAGCATTATTTTTATTGTTTAAAATTCTCTATTTTCTATTAATCTCTTACACTGATAACTAATAGTCCATATTTGAATTAGTTCAGCTGAGATCACTTATGTCTGAGAGAGAGAGAGAGAGAGGAGGGGTGGAAGGAGGGAGCGAGGTAGACTGACTGAGATTAATTAAATGAGGGAGGAGTTCATTCCTGAGAACCAGCCTTTCCTGCTGCCCTGACTAGACCTCACCCACAGGCTGGCTGCTTTCTCTGGTCCTCTCATGCGCAGTCACAAAACTCTAAAAATGTTGATGCTCAAAACCCTTTTTCTTTCCAGTTGAGTTCTTTATGTAATTTTTATATTTGAAGGCAGTAAATGAATGAGTCAGGTTCATGAAGTTATTCTGTATTAGAGCTCATTTTCATTATGTCACTATTTTCCCTAACTGGGCTATGACAGGAATGTGATAGCGTCAATTTTTTACTCTCCACAATTTTGTTACTCTTCAAACACAGCATATAAATTGATATCCAGGTCAAGGAATCCTGAATATTCTCACAGATACATATTTAATTAAAAACACAATTTTCCTTGTTGCAGGTGTGGGCTTCCTTCAGTCATTTAAGCTCTCTAGGCTTCATTTTTCCTACTTAAAAAAAAAAAAAGGCAGGGAAAATGCTACTTATGCATAAAACACTTTGAGCTCCCCAGATGAAAGCCCGCATATATAAGTGTGATGCATGTTTATTGCCTCTTCTCTGATGAAAAGTGGCAGCCTTCTGCTTGAAATGGGATTAGAAATTCTGACTATAACAGAGAAGAGAGAAGCACAAATGAGTAACAAGCAGTCAGAATAAATAAAACTGAAAAGATGGAGAGCACTCCTTTTAGAAAAGGAGTATCAGTTGCGAAACTTGTGGTTAATTTGGCATGCTTTCTACTTTTAAAAAATTGGGCTAAACTGCATGTATAATGAGCTACAAGCAGAAGGTACATGCAGTAGGACATGAATAAAAAATGACCTTTTCATTTGCTCTTCTGTAGGTTGGCATTCCTATATTATTAAAATATAATGTATTAAAGATTAAGTAAGCATATTAGCATACAGACATCATGCTTATACGGCCATGGATATGTGAGCTATGCAACACAGAGCTAGATCGATCTATGTAAAATTCACACATTTAATAGTATAGTTATCAATTAAAAATAACAAACTTTTCTAACAACGAAGTCAGCTATTCTATCAGGAATGGAAAAGAAAGGAATGGGAGAGACTCTCTAAAGAGATCCAAAAATAATAATCACAAGCTATTTGGTAGCTGAGAGTGAGCTGGATCCTATGTTACAGGCAACATTAAGTAGATAAACTCCCTAGCCTCATGAAATTTAATATTTTCCATCTAAGATTTAAAATACTAAGGAAATTTTCATACCATTTCTGAGAAAGAATAAACCATTTATTAAATATTTTTGTAGTATTTTATTCCCTTCTTTGGCTTACATTTTCTGTTCTCACTTTTTCTTTTTGACATATAATACATAAATTATAGAATATTAAGAGAATGCACAAAGAAGTAATTGCAAAAACATAAACAGCAACATAAAACTTTCAAATTTCCAAAGGGCAGGTCTTTCCTTTTATCTCATTATTATGTAAGCAATAAATGTTCATAAAAGAAAATTTGGAGTGCAGAAAAATAAAAAGAGAAAAAAGAAAAGTAATCCTATGAGTACATTAGTCATTTCTATTTCCTTTTACTGTGCTCCAAAACAGAGATTTTTTATTTGTTTGCATGTGTGTTTGTTTTCTTTCTTGTATCTCATACAATTATAGTAGAGACACAATGTTATAGCATACTCTTAAAATGTCTTAAAGTGTTTTATACCTAGAACATGTGTTGTTGTTTTTTTACTTAAAATTCATTTTTTTCCTTTCAAAAAATTGCTGTATTCACGATGGAAAGTTGACATTTCCCAGAACTTTGTCATTTGTCCTGCAGAACACTCCCCAGTGGACTGAGGTAGTGCATTGGTATCTAAACTGAGAGAGGGACCAAAATGTCCCCTATTCAACTATCCAAGAATTTAGCCTCATATCTCAGTTACAAGAAAGCCTGAGGTGATATTAAGTATAAAATAAGACCTCTTCAGTAACCTTAGTTTAACTGGGTTGTTAAAGACCTGAACTGTCAATCTCTCTTCAGCGGCTCTCCTGCCCTCAGGGATCCTCAGACTATCATTGTTAACGTGTAAGAACATTAGCCCAGTCTTTGAACTACTATTCCTGATTTGTCAGATTCACAAGTGAAGAATCTGTGTGTATACCTACAAGGTAAGTGTGCACTGGAGAGAGATCCCTTCATATTTGCAGTCATTAAAATGAATAAAGTTCTTCCTTATGTTTAAGAAAATTAGGTAAGATGAAAATCACACAAAGAAACCCTAATTTAGAATTTGAGGGGAAAGCAAACGTTTATATTTAAAAATGATGGAAATACAACAGACATTTATAATAGATATGTCTTTCTTATTTCCTGTTGTTCTCTTGAATAAAAAAGATAGTGAAGTTTACTATGAATAAAACTGATCATCTACTGATGTATTATTCCTCAATTTCTTTTTTCATATTATCTCTTGAGATAAATGGCAATAACAAAGAGACATTAAAATGACAATAAGAACAGCTTTTTATAGTTTTAATTATTTTTTCCTTTTTGGCAATAAAAATGATCATGGCATGTTTGCATGTGTAATATATTGAGAAGCAATAATGCTGTTTAAGTATTCATAATTGTAAAGATAATTTTTACTTGATGTTTTAAAATATGAAATAGATTGCTTCAGGTGCCTAGCATTATAGCCCTGTTTATCAATATATACTGCAGGCACTCATATTTAGGTCAATCAATCACTTACGGTGCTTTATATTCTATTCTGAGGGATTCTGCATAGAGATATATTCTTTTATGAGTCCATCAAGTTTCGCTTCCTGAGAAATAATTTCGCAATTTGTAATGTAGATGAGCACTCATTTTTCCACTTCTCTTGGAATTTGAGCTCATTTTACTCTATGAATTAAAAACTGAAGAACTGAAACTAAAACCCAAGGCCGCGGAGACCCCGATGGGTGGTGAAGCACGTGTTTCCAGCCCTGCTGCAGGCAGAGCACCTGTAGGCGCCCAGTGGAGGCCAGGCCGGGCAGCTCCGGCAACACTCTCACCCGAGTCACTCCAGGAGGGACTTTGTCCCCACCTTAGCACTCCGGAAATGATTCTGTGCTTATAGGGAAATTGTGAAGCCTCTCTGGGGTAAATTCATGAAAACGGACCTGCTATATAAAGCCAATTTATTAATTTAGACGAGCACAGCGCTGTAATGTAAGCTGGATCTCTGGCCTTGCCAGCTTACTGCATTCCCACCCACACAGAAACGGACAGTGCAGAGTTTGCGTGATGGACAGGGTTAGAGCTAAAGGGCTGGTGATTTTATCTCAGGGCCCCTAGGCTTGGCCAATTCAGAGCAGTCTGTTCCTGTAGCTTCATCTATCAGAGGTTCTCATTGTGATCGCTTCCTTTTAATTTTAACTCCTTAAACTTAATTTCATACATTCTATTTACTTTCAGGTCGGCATTACATTCAAATGATACATAGGAGGATAGTGAAAATGAAGTCCTTTCCTCTTCTCTCCCTAGATGTCCAGGTTTTGTCTCTGGACGCTACTACCCTATGAGCAATTTCTTGAGTAGCCTTCTGGAGATAACCTATGCACTTATAAATATATGCCATATATATGTGTGTATGTCTATGTTTTTATATATATAGTCTTTTTTTTTTACATTTAAACTTTCATACATAGAACTTTTTAGTTTTAACGTGCGTATTGAACATACAAATAACACATACAGTAAATATCCTTAAATATTACTTCACTTATGTGGGAGTTTATCTGTTAGATAAATACCTAGAAGTAGAATTCTGAGTCAAAGGGTATATATTGTTTTATTCAGAAAGTATTGTCGAATATTTCCACAAATTTTATAATAGTCAAACCTGAAATTCGAAAACTCAGCATGGCAATTTACCCCTTTCATGCTCTGACTATAAAATGATTTTCTATGATTTTTTTTAAAGAAGGAGAACCCCTCTCCCAAAAAATGCCTTGGCTAGTTTGGCTCAGCAGTGAGAGGTGAGAGCATTGGCCCAAGCACCGAGGGGTCAAGGGTTTGATTCCTGGTTGGGAGCATGTACCTGGGTTGCAGGTTTCCCCAGCCCCAGTTGGGGTCATGCGCGAGGCAACCAATCAATGTGTCTCTCTTGCATTGATGTTTCTCTCTCTCTCTCTCCCTCCCTCCCTCCCGTCCAGTCTATCCAAAAAAAAAAAAAAAAAAATCAATGGAAAAATATCCAAATATCCTCGGGTGAGGATTAACCAAAAAAAAAAAAAAAGAAGGAGAACCCACATCAAAATTAGTAAATTCTGCTTCTAGTTACTCTCTTTTCAAACCTAATAATTCAAGGTGTGTAACTGATTACAGACCCCTAGAAAACAGGCCATGAATCACTGCCCATAGATGATAAAACAAGAAAAAGAATGGGCTCAAACATGACATATTTTATACCTGAGTGTTAAGAGTCCCCTTTGCCTGGCCAGTGTGGCTCAGTGGATTGAGCATTGTCCCATGGACTGAGAGGTTCCAGTTCAATTCAGGGCACGTGCCCGGTTTACAGGCTCGATGGCCAGTATGGCGCATGCAGGAGGCAGCCGATTGATGTTTCTCTCTCACATCCGTATTTCCATCTCTCTCTCCCTACCTCTCTCTCTAAAAAAGAAATCAATAAAAACATTTAAATAAATAAAAGAGTCCTCTTTTCCAGTGAGCTTGGAGTTTCCAGGCTAAATTCCTTTCAAGCAAGAGGTGGCGAGAAAAGTGAAATAAAACCACCACAACTGCCTGAATCAGAAACCCTACAATTACCAATAGGGTCTCATATGAGGAAGGAATGGTTGCTAAAGAAAACACTGAGGGTGGTATCTAGGGTAGGAAACAGCTCCATAACAGGACAGGGGACTACTGAAAGTCAGGGTTTCTGGTAGAAATGTTCACAGACACCCTTCCTGATGAGAGCTTCTTCCCAATGCTAAGAAAGGGATGGCAACAACAGAAACTGGGAAGACAGAGGTTCTGAAACTTCACTCTAAACTGAAAATAACGTCTTTTGGGACAAGACAGAGACTGTGACATTGACTTATAAGAAAGGTTATGAAATCGTAGAGATCATTCAGTTTGCTAACTAGAACTGTTAGTAACTAAGTTGCTATGTTGGGCTAAAGAAAAAAACATTTTAAATATCCAAGATACAATAACCATTAATGCTGATTTATATAACATATCAACTAAATACATAGATTTTCTTTTAAATTTTTTCTGACTTAAAAAGTTTGGGATTACAGTTTAGGATTACATGGCCTTATATGTGTATATGACCCCACTGCTTATCACAAGACTTACAGTGAAAGGATCGATCATAATAATTATAATTTCTATCCTAAACTAACTTTAATTTATATTATTCTTGAGAACCATAACAGAATCTTTTACATTAACTATATATGAATTTTCCTGAATAAAGCAGAATATAAAGATTTCAAGTGAATAATTTGCATCTAAAATTTTAGTACAGCATCCAAATATAATGTATTATGTATTGTTTTGGAAAGTAAGCAATTACAATTTTCCTCCATTTTATTAACTTTTACAAACTTGCATATTTTTACTAGGCTACCACTTATTTTGTAATTACAGTGTTTACCTGAGCAGGATTTAAGAATTTCTAACTTTAGCCCTTGCCAATTTGGCTCAGTGGTTACAGTGTAGGCCCGCAGACTGAAGGGTCGCGGGTTCGATTTCCAGTCAGGGGCATGTACCTGGGTTGCGGGTTTGATCCCCGGCCTCAGTGGGGGTCGTGCAGGAGGCAGTCAGTCGATGTGTCTCTCTCACATCGATGTTTTTCTCTCTCTGTCCCCCTCTTTCCCTTCCACTCTATCTAAAAAGCAATGGAAAAATATCTTTGGGTGAGGATTAAAAAAAGAAGAATTTCTCACTTTTATTTTCAATTATTCAAAACACAACATATATGCCTTTAGAGTACGATTTCCTGATTAGTATATGAAAATAAAGGAGATAATTATATCTGAAATTAAGTAAAGCATTTGGATCTTGAAAATGAGCACTCAGCATTTAAATGTAAAAGCTAAATAACAGTTTAAAGTAACACTATATATTTTACAAATGAAAGTATTTAGGTTTATCTTCTGAAAATAAATTATTAATTTTCTTCTTATATCTACAATAAAGCAAGATCACAGTATCTTATAACTCTGAATCTACACTGTATTTTAAATATATTCCTAAAAGGCATAATATAGACTGTATCGCCTGTTTGTTAAATGAATAATCTAAAAGAAATGTGATGGATATTAATAATTTTCATAGCAGAGAAGAAATTATCAGAACAATATGGATTTTTTAATGCACCAATCATATGGTATATTTAAGTCAGGTAAAATAGACACACCTACCTTATATTATTTTGTTATATGTGTACTTATTTTCTTTCCAGGAATATATATATATGTCATGTATTTCTATTAGTAAGCCCTAAACCTCATATATATTAAAGGTTCAATAAAAGATCATTCAATGAGTATACAATGAATGAACTATAACATTCAATTTCCAATTAAAACATGCAAAAGCACTCCTATTATACATGACTAGAAAACAAAACAAAGAAATAATGATATTGCCCTGGCCGGTTTGGCTCAGCGGTTAGACGTCCGCCTGCGGACCAGAGAGACCCAAGTTCGGTTCCTGCTAAGGGCACGTACCTCGGTTGCAGTTTGTCCCCGGCCCCGGTTGGGGTCGTGTGGGTGGCAACCAGTCGATGTGTCTCTCTCACATCGATGTTTCTCTCTCTTCCCCCCTCTCTCCCTCCCGCTCTATCTGAAAATAAGTGCAAAAACAAAAAAAACAAAAAAGAAGAAATAATGATATTTACTAGAATGTTAGTTTCTGTACTGTATGAGTTTGAAGGCTTATAGATTACATGAGCCTGGGAGAGGTCCTAGCACTGTATTCACATAGTCATATGTTTTCATAAATTTTTCATTGGATATTATAACTATGATTAGGGCTACTGTGCATTTAGAACCTGATTTTTTATTAGTAATTTTGTGAGGGAAGTTACCAAGAGGCTCCTGGATCTGCTCCTCCACAGTTCCCTATTGCACTGAGTGTACCTTAACACAAGAATTAAAGTGAAACCAACATTTGGGCAGGTAACAAAGATTTAGTTCACATTCATAAATATCTGTCATTTGTTGTTGAAAAATCAAAATTGGTCAATTCTACATTATGGGCTAACACAGTATCCTGAAATACAGTTTACCATCTAATAAGTCATGTGGTGAGATTTCGATCATGTGCCTGCACATTTTCTCGAACTGCAGTTTTCCTTCCTAATAATTATGCTTGGACATTTACTGGCAGTAGTTGCTCTATTACTTATTTCACTTCATGGGTTGACATTTCACATTTACTCATATTTTTAGATAGCCTAGGGTACTTAGAGAAAACATACTTTGATATCAACATTAAATTCTTTATATTTCATTCAGCATGTGAAAATATCATAAAATTAGTGATTTTTGCCTGTGTAATCTAGCATGTCATATTAAAAATGTGCAGTAATTAAAATACCCATATAACATTCAATTTTCAGTTAAATATTTTGACATACTTATTCTACTAAAATATCAAAAGTTAAGTATACGAAAGCACCATGGAATATTTTTAGTCAACAATGTTTTTGTTAAAGCTAGCAAAAAAAATTCTCTTTACACCAATGAAATATGAATATTCCTAATTGCTAACAGACGTTTTCTGACAAGTGTTAGTTCAAAATGAATGTTTACAGCCTATGCTGATGCGTGGAAAATGGTATTTACAATAGAAACAACAATTTGAACAACAACAACAACAATAACAAAAAACACACAAATGTGTACATCAGTGTTAGCTAATGGGATCATTAGAACACTCTTGGCCTTGGAATGATGCAAGAAAATATTTAAGGAACATCTGATTCTGCTGAAAACAATTTTTAAATTTTTGAGGAAACACCAAATTGTTTTCCACAGTGTCTGCACCAGTCTGCATTCCCACCAGCAGTGCACTAGAGTCCCCTTTTCTCCGCACCCTCTCCAGCACTTGTTGGCTGATGATTTGTTGATGTCGGCCATTCTGACAGGTGTGAGGTGATACCTCATAGTCGTTTTAATTTGCATCTCTCTGATGATATGGTGTTTCCTCAAAAAATTAAAAATTGAACTGCCATTTGACCCAGTGACCCCACTTCTATGAATATACCCTAAGAAGCCTGAAACACCAATCAGAGAGAATATATGTACCCCATGTTCATAGCAGCACTATTTACAATCGCTAAGATCTGGAAACAGCCCAAGTGTCCATCAGTGGATGAATGGATAAAAATGCTGTGGTATATATACACAATGGAGTACTATGCAGCTGTAAGAAAGAGATCTCTTATCCTTTGAGGTGACATGGAGGGACCTGGCGAGTATTATGCTAAGCGAAATAAGCCAATCAGAGAAAGACAAATATCACATGATCTCATTTATTTGTGGAATATAATGAACAAAATAAACTGATGAACAAAATAGACACAGAGACCTAGAAGTAGGGTTCAAACTGACAAACCTCAGAGAAGGGGGTGGGGGTTGGGAGGGAAGAGATTAAACCAAAGAACTTATATGCATGTATGCATAACAAATGGACATGGACAACAATGCGGGGGGGGGGGGGGGCAGAGGAGGTATCCATGTGGGAAAAAGGAGAAACATGTAACAACAAAAATAAATTAATTAATAATAATAAAAAAAGAGAACTGTATGACTCCATCAGAAAGAGCAATATAAGAATACTAGGCATACCAGAAGAAGAAGAGAGGGAGAAAGGAGTGGAGAGCCTATTCAAACCAACAGTTGATGAGAACTTCCCAAACCTATGCAAACTATATTCTGGAATCCAAGAAGCAAACAGAACACCTTATTACCTCAATCCAAAAAGGCCTTCTCCAAGGCATATTTTATTAAAACTGTAAAAAAAATAATGACAAAGAAAGAATTCTCAAGTCAGTCAGAGAAAAGAAGACAGTAACCTATAAAGGAAAGTCCACTAGGCTATCATCAGACTTCTCAGCAGAAACTCTACTAGCTAAAAGAGAGTGGAACCAAATATTCAAACTACTGAAATAGAGAAATTACCACCCAAGAATAATGTATCCAGCAAAGTTATGCTTTAGATATAAAGAAGAAATAAAGAGTTTTCCACACAGCCAGAGGGTGGGGGCATTTATCACCAGATGACCTCTACTACAGGAAATACTCAAGGGGGTATTCTACCTGAAACAAAGAACAAAAGGTCACAAAACTATGAGTAAGATCACCAACAAACTTGCAGCATAAAAGGGGATAATTTGTGAGAACAAAAACAAAAAAGGGATAAAGTAAAGGTCAGAATTGGCAAGGGATGGAGATGGAGATCAGTTGTATTCAAAAGAAAAAGGACTACTGTATATATGAAAGTTTCTTTTTCATAAATCTAATGACAGCCACACACACACACACAAACACACACACACACACACACAAAAACAAAACTGAGACACATAATTTTAAAAAAGAGGAAACAGAGGGAAAAAGTATGGGATACCACCAAACAAAAACACAGAAACACAAAGAAAAAGAACCAATGGAGGCACAGAGCTACCAGAATACAAAAGATAAACTGTCTATAGGAAATCCTCATACATCAATAGTTATCCTAAATGTAAATGGACTGAATTCACCAATAAAGAGACACAGAGTAGCAGATGTGATAAAAACAAACAAACAAAAAACCCCAACCATATGCTGCCATCAGGAAACACAAATAAGCTGCAAGGACAAAGACAGACTCAAAGTGAAAGGGTGGAAAATGATTCTCCAACCAAATAGCATCCACAGAAAAGCAGGTGTAGCCATACTTAAATCTGACAAAATAGATCAAGATAACAAAGGTAACAAGAGACAAAGATGGATATTTTATAATCGTAAAGGGGACATTACATCAAGAAGACATAACACCTCTTAACATATATGCATCCATTCATGGAGCACTGAAATATATAAGGCAACTATTAACAGAACTAAAGGGGAAAACTGACAAAAACACAGTCATAATAGGGAACCTAAACACTCCATTGAGAGCTCCAGATAGATCAGCCAAAGAGAAAATCAATAAAGAAATATCAGCCTCAAATGACACATTAGTCCAAATGGACATAACTGACATTTACAGAGCCTTTCATCCCAGAACATCAGATTATATTCTTCTCCAGTGCACATGGAACATTCGCAAGGACTGACCATATGTTGGGACACAAAACTAGCCTCAGCAAATTTAAGAAGATTAAAATCACACCAAGCACATTCTCTAACCACAATGCTTTGAAATTAGCAATCAACTGCAAAAAGGAAATAAACTCACAAATATGGGGAGTTTAAACAACATACTACTAAAAAGTAACTCAGTCAAAGAAGAAATAAAAGGTGAGATCAAAAGATATATAAAGACAAATGAGAATGACAATACTACATATTAAAACTCTGGGATGCAGAAAAAGAATTAATAAGAAGGAAGTTTATATCATTACAGACCTATCTCAAGAAATATAAACAATCTCAAGCAAACAGCCTAACTTACATTTTAAAGAACTGGGGGGAGGGGGGAGAGCAGCCTAAAGTCAGCAGAAGAAAAGAAATAATAAAAATTAGAGCAGAACTGAATGAAACAGAGAACAAACAAAAAAACTATATAAAAATTAATACAACAAAGAACTGGTTCTTGGAAAAGATTAATAAAATTGACAAACCCCTGGCTAGACTCACTAAGAAAAAAAAATAGAAAAGACTCAAATAAACACAATCAGAAATGAAAGAGGAGACGTTACCACAGATGTAACAGAAATACAAGGGTTCGTGCTAGAATACTATGAAAGACTATATACCACCAAATTCAAACAGTGAGGAAACTGAAACAACCATCAAAAACCTCCCAAAAAATAAGTCCAGGACCAGATGGCTTCACTTACTAGTGAATTCTACGAGACATTCAAAGATTTGATACCTATGCTTCTCAAATTCTTCCAAAAAACTGAAGAAGAGGCAATACTGCCTAACACATTTTATGTAAAGGCCAAAATAGCTCTGGTACCAAAACCTGGTAAGGAAGGAAGGAAGGAAGGAAGGAAGGAAGGAAGGAAGGAAGGAAGGAAGGAAGGAAGGAAGGAAGGAAGGAAGGAAGGAAGGGAGGAAGGAAGGAAGGAAGGAGAGAGAGAAAAAGAAAACTACAGACCAGTATCTTTGATGAATACAGATGCAAAACTCCTAAACAAAATACTAGCAAATCAAACCCAACAATACATTAAAAAATATTACATCACGATCAAGTGGGATTCATTCCAGGGGCAAAAGGATGGTTCAACATATGCAAATCAATCAACCTAATAAACCACATTAACAGAAGAAAGGATAAAGATCATATAATCTTATCAATAGATGCAGAAAAAGCATTTGAGGAGATACAACATCATTTATGATTAAAACACTCAAAATGTGTATAGAAGGAAAGTACCTAAACATAACAGAAGTCATATATGACAAACCCTTAACTAATATCATACTCAAAGGTGAAAAACTAAATGCTTTTCCTCCAAAATCAGGAAAAAGACAAGGATGTCCATTCTTACCACTCTTATTCCACATAGTTCTGGAAGTCCTAGCCACAACAATCAGTCAAGAGAAAGAAATAAAAGTCATCCAAATGGGAAGGAAGAAGTAAAATTGTCACTTTTTGCTGATGACATGATTCTGTGTATAAAAAACCCTAAAGACTCCACCAAAAACTATATAGAAACAATAAACAAATATAATAAAATTGCAGGATACAAAATCAATGTGCAAAAATCCACTACATTCCTATATACCAACAATGAAATTTCAGAAAAAGAATTTAAAAATAATAATTCCTTTTGCAATTGCAACAAAAAGAATAAAATACCTAGGAATAAACTTAACAAAGGATGTGAAGACCTATATACTAAACACTACAAAGCATTATTTAAAGAGATTGAAAAAGACACAGTGAAATGGAAAGATAGTCTGTATTTGTGGATTGGAAGAATCAACATAGTTAAAATTCTCATACTACCCAATACAATATACAGATTTAATGCGATCCCTATCAAAATCTCAATGACATTTTTTTTTAAGTGTTTTTCTTTATTGATTTTTAGAGAGGGGGAGAGTGAGAGAGAGAGAGAAACATCAGTGAGAGAGAACACTGATTGACCGCCTCCCACATGCCCCGCACTGGGGATTGGGCCCACAACCTGGGCATGTGCCCTTACTGGGAATCAAACCGGCGACCTCTTGGTGCATGGGTCGATGCTCAACCACTGAGCCACACCAGCCGGGCTCAATGACATTTTTTAAAGAAACAGGAATCAGCTTTGTATGGAACCACAAAAGACCCCGAATAGCCAAAGAAATCCTGAGGGAAAAAAACGAAGCTGGAAGTATCCCATTATCATTTAATTTCAAATTATACTAAGAAGCAATGATAATCAAACGATATTAGCCGAAAAACAGACACACAGACCAATGGAACAGAATTGAAAGTCCAGAAATAAAAATTGAAAACAACAAACCACATGTATATGGGCAAATAATTTTTGACAAAGGAGCCAAAAACATACGATGGAGGGAAAAAAAAGCCCCTTCAATAAACAATGGTGGGAAAATTGGAAAGCCACATGCAAAGGAATGAAACTGTGCTACGATTTGTCCCCATGTACAAAAATTAATTCAAAATGAATCAAAGATCTAAATATGAGATGTGAAACAATAAATTAAATAGAAGAAAACATAGTTACTAAACTTATAGGCCCTGGTCTTAGAGATTTTATGAATTTGACCCCAAAGGCAAGGGAAGTAAAGGCAAAAATAAATGAATGGGACTATATCAAATTAAAATGCTTCTGCACAGCAAAAGAAACAGTCAACAAAACAAAAAGGCCAGCAACCAAATGGGAGAAGCAGCAGCTCCGACAAGGAGTTAATATCCAAAATATATAAAGAACCCATACAACTCAACACCAAACAAACAAAAAAATGGGCAGAGGACCTGAACAGACACCTCTCCCAAGAAGACTTACAAATGGCCAAAAAGCATATGAAAAGATGATCAACTTCACTAGCTATTAGGGAAATGCAAATCAAAACTACAATGAGATACCACCTCACACCTCTTAGAATGACCATTATCAACAAGACAGGTGATAACATTCACTGCTGGTGGGAATGCAAACTGGTAGACTCTATGGAAAACAGTTTGGAGGTTCCTCAAAAAAATTAAGAACAGATTTACAATATGACCCAGCAACCCCTCTTCTGGGTATCTACTAGAAAACTTTGAAAATATTAATTCGCAAAGAACATTGCAGCATTATTCAAAGTGGCCAAGATAAAAAACAACCAAAGTGTCACCTGCGATATAGAGGACTGGACAAAGAATATGCGGAACATATACACAACAGAATACTACTCAGCCATGAGAAAAATACTGCCATTTGCGACAACATGGATGAACCTGGAGAATATTGTGCTAAGCAAAATCAGTCAGTCAGAAAAAGCTAAGGACCATATGAGTTTACTCATATGTTGGATATAAAACTGAAACTAATAGACACAGACAACAGTATGGTGGTTACCAGAAGGAAGGGGGTTGGGACATGGTAAGGGTTAAGGGGGCCAAATATATGGTGACAGTAGATGATTTGACTTTGGGTGGTGGGCACACAATGCAATATACAGATCATGTATCATCGAATTGTACACTTGAAACCTGTATAATCTTATTAACTAATAACACACCAATACATTTAACTAAAAAGTAATATTAAATGTTTTTTTAAAACACTAGATTCTATAACCTGTAGGTCAGGAAGTCACAGAAGTAAACTAAACTTCCTGTTGATCCATTGGAGGAAAGGAAAATTATTTTTCCTACCCCACCTGTCACCCCTGCCCTCACTGGTTAGTCAGTAAAGAAAGCTGCATTACTTTTTTTTGGTTTCAAGGGATGTCATGCCCTACACAGCGCAAGATAGGTATGAGGCTGACATGTCAACTCTTTACGTATATCTTTCTAATTTCAAAACTTAACTTGTGCAGATGCCTATAACTAAGTTCTATAGAGCTGATAAGTGATTTTTTTCACTTTATATTCTAGACTACTAGCTATAATTATTTTGAAGCTAGACAGCACTCCATTGGTCAAATAACAAAACTAATATGTAGAATATTCTTACAAACAGAATTACTCATCTGAATTACTTGCTTGATTCTTTCTCTGTTACTGTCCTAAGACATTTCTTTGGATACATAGGATATATTTCAAAGTAAAACATTATACATTAAAACAGCAGATTAAGTAGAAGTATTTCTCCATGTAACAGATTTGTAAATGAATCTATCAAAGTTGGAAATCTCATCATAAATTACTATGTTCACTATGTCATTCCATTATATCCAATAAGGCCCTGCGAAATATTCCACAACATCTAATCTTGAGGCTCTGATCAGGTTAAGGATGGTTTCCTTCAGAATTGCATTCATCTACACAAGGCGTGGCTATCTTTAAAAACCACTGTTAGGGTCAGAGCTATTAACTTTTAAAGATACTTTTAACAGTTCTTCCCTACTACCAAAAGTCTTATCTTTCATGCTGGCAATGCAAAGGGCTTTTCATTACAGCATAAAGAAACTGCTATAAAATGAAAAACGAAAAATTATACTCTTTTAAAGTCACCAATGGTTTATTTAACAAGGATATACTTTATCATGACAAATGCTTTGAACCCATCACAGAAGATGCATCTGTTTTCCTACCATCGTTTCTATTGCATAAATCAAGACAGTACTCATTAGTGTAAACTCATTAGGTTAGACCAAACTTCAGATGCAAGGATCTCAGCATTTCTGAAAACAGAGATATAACGATATCCAAGTTAATGTCACTTAGTTAAAAATATATAGTTTGCCTTGGACACTTTTTACTAATCCCGGTCCTTATTATCTGGACTAGTGAGATTAGGATAATGGAGGGCTGAGTGGGTCCAGAGCGCTGCGGAGCATGCTGACCTGAAACAGAGAGGTCCAAACCAAGAGTACTCGTTACATTGTAACCACTCCAGGGAAATGCAATTTTAATTTGTAGCAGAATTTTAAGGAAACTCTTTGGAGTAAATAAAAGTACGTCCTTTAAAAAGAAGAAGAAATTTAGTATGTTTGCACATGAAGCAGATAAGGTATAGCTATAACACTTCTTTTTAAAGCCAAATCAAATGCAGTTTCTTGATGGGTAAAGAGCTGTCTGAGCTAATCAGAATCCAAAGCAACTTGATAAAATTTCACAAAATAAAAGGGCAATTTGTGAAAACATTTTGTTACTAAGTTACAAATGGCATTACCAACTACAGGTGGCATTGCTGGGACAAACTCAGCCATCTCAAGTGTTTTAATATGCTGCTTCGAAAGTAGGAATGCGGGTACTAATATTTTCATAATCTTAACTACACTTGACCTACGGGTGTGACGTGTGCAGGTAAAAGACAATGGAACAAAATCTGTAACGGGACCTGCTTTAGGGCTCAGTACATCTGACAAATAAAACTCCCATGTATGTCACACATTTCATGGGTAGGCTTGAAATCAGACAGAAAACTCCATCCTATTACTGGCGTCTCCAGTTGTGAAGATAACTTCGCTGAAGTGCATGGACTCCTCATCGTGCCAGTCTCAATCCAGATCCAAATTGACACCAACTGGATTCCAAGTCACCTTCCTCATTCACAGCACCTTCCAGCGGTGGGGATGGTAGGAATCACACTGTCCTCTACTGAACTTGCCCTGACATCTCAGAGAAGGTACGTAGCTCCACGCCTTTCCCAGCTTAATCTCCCCAGTCCCCCTGTGATATTGTGATGTGTAATAAGAATATATATTGGGTCTTCCTCCTTATTCCTGGGACAAAGCTCCTAAAACCTCTGAAATTTCCTAAGTAATAAAAGAGCTAAAGTTGTCTTTTTTATGTTAATGAGGTGACTTCTGGATTGTACTTAAGGATGTGGGCTGGTAGCCAGGAGAACCAACACTGTGATTAGAAAGTTGGAAATCCCTGCCCCCTACTCCCCCCCCCCGCCCCCCCACCACCATACACACCTTTCCTGAAGGGGAGAGGGGTTGGAGTTTAAATCAATCGCCACTGGCCAATGCTTTAATCAATCATGCCTATGTAATGAAGCCTCCATAAAAGCCCAAAAGGAGAATACAGGAAAATATGGGGAAAGTGACACGTTCGCAGAGCACTTGGAAGCTACACACCCTTTGCCCATATCTTGCGTCTGGTTGTACCATCTCTTCCATCTGAAGTGGAGGTCAGTCTTGTGGGACTGAACCCTTCACTGTGGAATCTGATAATATCTCTGGATAAATAGTTTGAGAATTCATCTAACTCACAGGACACCCAGCTGGTACCCAGAGAATTGCTTGTTGGTTGAGAAAACCCTCATGCACTGGAATTTGTAATCAGAACCTTACCCTCTCATTCCAGATCTTTTCCCCTTTTGCCTCTTTCCCAACTTCAGTCTGTCTGTCTGTCTGTCCTCATGCACTAGAATTTGTAATCAGAACCTTACCCCCTCATTCCAGACCTTTTCCACTTTCCCAAATTCTCTCTCTCTCTCTCTCTCTCTCTCTCTCTCTCTCTCTCTCTCTCTCTCTCTCTGTGTGTGTTTTTCTCCATGTTCAAATTATACACCCCTTACCTTCATGAGTATAGATCAAATCATTTAAACTTGATACTTGCTGTCCCTTCTATCCCATGTGTTATTTACTCATTGGCACATTATAATCTAGTTTCTATCCCCTATATTTTTAGTACAACTCCAGAAAAATTGCCCAAGTCGGATAATTTCCTCTTTCAAAAATCTAGATCAGGATCTCATCCTGCACAAGTTCCAAAATATCTGGATTTGCCAACGGCCCATTCATGAAATGCTCTTCTCTCTGGCTGATCCTGCTCTCATTTTCCTGATTGCTTCTTAGTTTCATAACATGGTGCTGGAGGTCTTTCCTCAGCTCCCTGGAACACGGTAACCTCATCTACTGCAAGTGAGGGGTATTTCACTCTGCCTGAATGACTCCAAAATGCATCTCAGGCCATGATCTTTATTCTTAATCTTTATTCCCGCACTTGCCCATAGACTTCAACTGAGATTCAAGATGTCCAAAAACAGTCATCATCTGTATCTTTTCATATCTTACTTTATCTAGCTAAAGTTTTAGAGAGCTTACCTGACAAAATGTGAAGAATTCAGTAATAACATCCAAAAAAATTCTTACCAACACCTTAAAACTGTTACACTATATTGCATAAATGAGAGATTTATTACTACAAATTCAAGTGTGAGCAACAGCAAAGTCAAGAACAGTTACAATGTCACTATCTGCAAAAACTTTCCTAGAGGGTATAACAAGGAAGTCCTCAGTCATATCTTGATCTCAACCACTAATAACACTTGCTAACTTATTCCTCATTAACTCTTTTGCATTAGACACATTTCAGATGCCTAGAGGCAGGCTAAAGGGCACTTGATCTTCTCAACATCAAATATAAGTTGCTGTTAGCAGAAAGATGAGACAGAGCGAAACAATTGGGCACCACATCTGAAGTGGAAAAGATAAAGGTATAAAGGATCATGTAAAAAAAATTACGAAAATAGATATGCTTATTTCATGACAGCCTTTTCTCACACATATTTTGCTTCAGGAAGAATACTGTTAGTCTTGTGTCAAGTTACAAAAGTTAGA
The DNA here is from genome assembly GCA_030848825.1 of Tadarida brasiliensis. Classification (NCBI taxonomy): domain Eukaryota; kingdom Metazoa; phylum Chordata; class Mammalia; order Chiroptera; family Molossidae; genus Tadarida; species Tadarida brasiliensis. Next base: position 81,891,651 of record CM061258.1, on the reverse strand, counting down.
AATAACAGTATGGCTATATTTTAATGATATTTCATAGCAAAGGGGTTTAGAACAGGGCTCCCCAACATGTGCTACTTTGGAATGTGAATTATCTTGAGTAGAAGGCGATTGAGATCCTGAGGGTTCAGGAGAAACTTCTGCTCCTCCCTTAACTACCTAGAAGAATCTAAATTGGGAGGCTTGTCCATAATAAAAGTTATTACCAAAGATAACCTTTTGTGACCTATCCGCAGGGCAGGACAAACTTCTAATTACTGAACATCTGCTCTTCCTATCATGCTGCGAATGACCTTCCTCCCTTCTGAAGCTCCAGGTGCTCTGCCTCATTCCTCAGCTCAGAATGTCACATACATCCAATTTCACATTTCTGTGTCTCCACCTCTCATGTCTGTGGCGTCTTTGACTCTCTCCTATATGGATATGGGGTTCCCATATGTATGTAAAGTTTGGTTATGTTTCTTGTTAGTCTGTCTCATGTCAGATTTAATTATTTGACTAGCCAGAAAAACCTAGAAGGGCTCCTCTCCCACAACAGCAATATAGTGGAACCCTGGTTCTCAAACATAATTCGTTCTGGAAGGCTGTTAGAAAAATGAATCTTTTCCTCCCATTAGAAATAATGTAAGTTAAATTAATCCATTCCAGACCCCCAAATGATTCCCTGATTTAACCTTTCATATACACAGTACATGCCTAATGTACTGTTTAATCTATAAAGAAACACTTTAAAGACAAAAAGGACATGAAATATAAATGAAAATTTAACAAAAAGGAAATAAAATGTGAAAAATAAAAGTGTAATAGTAATAAGCAGCAACAAAAGCAAAAAAACACAAAAATATTCACAGCACAATTTCCTGAGATGTTAACAAGGGGAAGTTTAGCGGTAAACTGATTCACGCCCGTGCATTCTCTCCTTTGTCGCCTGAGAGGCATGTGATTGATCATACGGGTCTCAGCATGAGAGGGCTGTCAGGTTGAGAAGTGAATTGTTCACGATGGAAGGTGCTTGAGAACCAAGGTTGGACTGTCATTGGTTAAATGGCAGAGAAAAGAGGACAAAATAAAAAATGAAAGCTCTGTGTCTATACTCCTGTTACTGTAGTTACCTAAATATTAATACAAGAAAAGAGAGCAGGGCAAGTCACGCCTTGTTAAACCCGGTCAGCTGGGGACACTGAGCCTGTTTGTTTCACCAGGAAGCTACAGCTCCACACAGACCCCAGGGGATCCCAGCGCTGCCCCACCAAGGATTAGACCCCTCCTTTCCCTCTACTGGTCCCAGATTGCCAAGGAAGCAGGAAGTCATAAGGACATGTGGGGGGGGGGTGCTTTGTCATAGGGCCTGTCAGTCTAACCTGGGAAAGGGATCATTTGTCAGGTGATGGACCCAACAAAAGCTTGGAAAGCTGATTGGTTATTTTGAAGGAAAAAAAAAAAAAAAAAAAGCCTGGTTCCTCCCAAACCCAAGATTACATAATCCCAGGAGAACAAAGAGCTCTCTCTCTCTCTCTCTCTCTCTCTCTCTCTCTCTCTCTCTCTCCCCCCCCCCCCCCAATCTGCCCCCTACTCACCACGTTCCTTTGCAGTCTCTCCTGTCTGAGAACACATGGCCGTGTGGGTCTAGCAGCAACCATGGCCACAGACTGAGCCAGGTCCAAAGGACTAGGCTTTAATATGAGACAGAAACTCTGGACATTGGCCTTTGTCTTGGCCTTGCTGAAGAAACAGTTGGACTCTGTCCATGGTAGGACAGATGGAGATGTGACATTGGAACCCCAAGGGTCTATGTCCACCCTAAGAAATCACCTTGCCACACCATGATCTCCGGTATGTGGATCCCTGAAATGTTTTTCTCGCCATCCCATGGAAAAGCCTCATTTCCACCAACAACACTGACGGGACAAAAATTCTGCCACCCTGAAGCTGCCCTTTTGGGATATTGATTTTAATCTGTTTATGAAAAAACAAGACTGAGAAAGAAACTTTGACATCCCCCCACCCCCCAACCCCCATTTCTGCCCAAGAGATTCAGACAGAGAAACCTGCTTCAGGAAGGAGATCTTAGGGTGGTGCCTGAGCCTGATTTTAATTAAGTGTGGTAAACAAGAGAGGTTCCCGAAGGCACCTGTCAGCTAGATTCCCATGTCCTGCTGTTCCTGAGTTGCCCAGAAAGACTTCCCGCCAGGTATGTTGGTTCTGCACTTCCTCAACTACCTATAAATCGCCCATTCTCACTTCTGAAATCTAATACCCCTCCACCCTTTCTCTTTTGTCCAAATCTCTCTCTCTTTCTCTCTCTCTCTCTCTCTCTCTCTCTCTCTCTCTCTCTCTCATGCCCATGCTTTTACTGCCCTCCTTCCCCCAGACTCATTTCCGTTGCCTGCCTCTCTCTCTTTCTCCTAAGCTCCAGGAGCCCTTCTTTTGCTTCTGTGACTTGTTTCCTGAACCCATTTCTTCTACAGCTCACTTCTTCCACCTCTGTGACTTTCTTTTTTTTTCTTTATTAATTTTTAGAAAGAGAGGAAGGGAGAGAGAGAGAGAGATAGAAACATCGATGAGAGACCACATTGATTGGCCGCCTCCTGCATGCCCCCCACTGGGGATCTGGCCCACAACTTGGGCATGTACCCTGACTGGGAATCGAATGGGCGACCTCCTGGTGCGTGGGTCGACGCTCAACCACTGAGCCACACCAGCTGGGCCTCTGCGACTTTCTATATAAACTTTCCCTTATGATTTGAGTGTTGGCTCTGAATTGTTTCTTAGCCAGAACTCAAGTACTGAGGTTGCTAAACCCAGGTCCAGTCTGACCCCACAGGTCTAACACCTGGTGCCTTTTTGCTGTCAACATGTCTTTCCACTTCTCTCTATCAGTTGCCTTCATTCTCTCAGAATCATTTTCTCCATAACTCAGAACCACGGCTGAGTAAGCTGTGGTTCATACCTCCCCCCACCTTTGCACTGGACTGGTGCGCTTGAACTATGTTTACAGTTGATCCAGAACAATCACTAAACAGGTCCTCTCAGGAAAACTGTCTTACAGGTCTGAAGCCAAACACATCTGATGCCTGAGAAGATGGTGAAATGTGAACAGCAATGGTGAAATGGTTAATCTTGCTTTGGCAGGAACTGTACTTCCTGGGCACGCTTACTACAAAGCTGGGTGCTTCCTAATGAGACCAGCGGGAACCTTTTACTGAGTACCCTGGGTACGTTGCTGAAAACTAATTTGGGTAATGATGGGGCAAAGTGATCCTGAAACTTTCTCCACAAGGGTCTTTTCTAGAATTTCGGACATATTCCTGAAATAGAAGTCTCAGGATAGAATCGCTGATTCCTGATTAAAAGTAAAAATATAAATAATGTATTTGATGTTGTTTGATGTGATGAAAGCCATGGGGTGGAGTTTCAGTGCTGTCAAAAACAAGGCCTTCTTTATCTATGTTTTAATACTTTCTATTATACAAGGATGAGAGAAAGTCATTAGAGAAAAATAAAAAATACCCCCAGACTCAAAAATCCCATCATTATTAACCTGTGCTTGAAAAAGTTAAATGTGTAATTATAGGCTTACGGGGAAGACATAGCCAACGTGGTTATAAAAACTGTACAGTTATTTTGTGGGTGCAAGCAATGAGATGTTAAGGGTTGCCTCAGAGGAGGTTTAGAAGTGGCAAGGTTACAATGTATTTTAGGTTGCATAAAGCAGGCCTGTCTCTTGTTTACTACCCAGCAATTGCAATGGGCCTAATTTACACAACAATTACTTAGAAGTAACTCCTTTGAAATGCATTGTGTGATTAATTGACTTAGCTTCAGGAATGCAATGGTTTCTGCATTGTTGTTCACTTCCACCTAATGCCCCCTAGAGCACAGATCCAATTAGGAAGCCAGGCAGGGAGGCAGATATTAGGCGTAGTATTTCTACGTGAAACAGCACTTCGGTGAGGCCTGAACACTGCTGCCTACCGTCTGCAGGCACTTGATTTACTCAGGGCGTCCCTGGGACACTCCGGGGAAGGCTGATGGAAACGGATGCATAGGATTTAAAGTAAATATCTTAGAGAAAAATTAAAAACAGATAAATTTAACTTATTAAGAGGTGCTTTTATAAAATAAAAGCCTGATTTTCTTAATTTTTCTCATAGAAATACCAAGGATAATGACCTAGCCTATGGATTATTCCTGTCTATACTAAGAGTAGAATTTTCCTCTGCAATTAGATGTTTCCAACCAAATTGGCATGGGGAAACAATTCTTATGTTCTAACAAGAATATGTATTTCCCATTCCATTAAGGAGAAGTCATCCACTTTGTGAGTAGAGGCAAGATCTGGGATCAGTAGTCACGCAGCAAATGTCCACATGAACCCAGCCTTCGCCTTTTGAGAAGTTAGGGCCCTACCTGCTCAGACGGCCTCCTTTAAGATAAAAGCCACTGGACAGTAACAGGGACTCCTTATAATCACGTGTTCAGTTAGTACTCAAGCTTCGTCACAGATAATGTCCAAGTGCTTCATTTTCCCAGGCCCTGCTGCATCTGTACCCATCCAGTGTCCCCTCCTTTTTCCCTTCTCCAAGTAACTCTCCTCTCTGCTCATTTAGCTCAACTCCAGCACTCTCTGGGCTGCAAGTTTATCAGGAAGAAAAACCTTGAGCTCCACTTTCAATTCTACTCGCAGCTTGAGGAAAGAGGCTTCACCGGAGAGGGCGGGAAAACCTGGAACAGGGAAGCACGCGAGCTCCACTGTAATTCCATCTCTGTCCCCACCATCTGACCTTCGGAGAGTAACTCAATGTCTTGGAGCCAGTTACATATTTACATATGAGGACATATGTAAAATAAGAAGGGTGACAGAGGATTCTCAATGTCCCCTTGATCATTGCAATAACCTAGTATTATTTAACAGGAAAGGAATAAAGGGGAGACTAACAATTTAACACTCCAGGTCTATTCCCCACCGACCTATGGGGGAAGGGATGAGAAAAGGCCGCTTAGACACATGCCCAGCAAAATCTGAGTGACATGGGAGGTGCCTACGTCTGTCACACCGGAGAGCAAGTCAGTGGCCAGGATAGGCGTGGCCACTGCAAGTGCGTGAAACCTGGATATTTAATCTCCCAGACAAAGGAAAGCGCTCTCTCGCCCCGCTCTCTCTCCCTCTCTCCCTCTCTCCCTCCCTCCCTTTCTCTCTCTCCCTCCCTTTCTCTCTCCCTCCCTTTCTCTTTCTCTTTCTTCCTCTCTCCCTCTCTCCCTCTCTCCCTCTCTCTCTCTCTCTCTCTCTCTCCCTCTCTCTCCCTCTCTCCCTCTCTCCCTCTCTCCCTCTCTCCCTCTCTCCCTCTCTCCCCCTGTGCCGCACTCCCAGCATGCAGGGCTCCCACGCCCTGCATTCGCCAGGTGGCCCACAGCCATGTGGACTCCACACAATGGATATGGATTACTGGACTGAATCTACTGATCCCGATCTGGACCTGGCTACATCATGGAACAGATTCTCTGGACACTGGCCCTACTTCTAGTTTTACTGAATCCATAGCTGTATGTCTTCCAGGGCTGGGTTGAGGGAACTGGGACGTTACAACCCCAGAAACATAACTCCACGCCAATAAAGACCGTCCATTCTCCTGGGCAAGTCATAGAAAATTCATTTCCTAAGGATATCACAAGAGCCCCACTCCCATGAGTGTTGGAGGGATCTGGCCCCCTCTTCCCTCTGCAACACCCTTTAGTACCCAAACAATACTGCCTTCATGAACAGAGCAGTGGCTTGACCACAGACTGTAGGCTCAAACTATCTGGTTCAAATCTCAGCCCTAGCAGTAAATGTCTGGTATCTCTAAAATGGTGACACCCCTCATAGTATTGTTATGAAAATTAAATTACTCAATACTATCCTTTTGTGCCCAGAATAATAAGTGACACATACCAAATGCTCAATATATGTTAGTTGTTATTCTAAAAATTTCCAACTACAGACAGGTGTGCAGGAGACACCCAACATGCTGTCTCTGTTTCACAGTAGACAAAATTTCATAGAGCAGCAATATCTTGTAGTTATTTCAAGTTTTCTTATTTCCAGTCCTGGAAACATTCCTTTATAATCTGCAATGCACACACAAACATGAACCACAATGACAGCCCAGAGTGACCTCCTACAAATTTCTTTACTGATTTTAAAGAGAGAGGAAGGGAGAGGTAGAGAGAGACAGAAACATCAGTGAGAGAGAACATGGATTGGCTGCCTCCTGCATGCCCGCCACTGGGGATTTGGCCCACAACCTGGGCATATGCTCTGACCAGGAATCAAACGGCGACCTCTTGGTGCGTGGGTTGACACACTGAGCCACATCGGCTGGGCCAAATTTCTTTTGAACATAAAAATGAACATAAAAATAATAATAATGAAAACAAAAAATTAGAATGAGAGCATTATTGTTTTGTCTCCAGTCCCTTTGGTAAAATTTACTTCCCAAACTTTGATGGAGAGATTGAACTACGCTGTGTTCAGGTCATCTTTGGCCAAAAGTACTAAGAAAAGATTGTGGAACTAAAGCGAAAGTTTTGGACTTTTGCAATGCTTAGAGGTAAGCAGAGCCTTTCAGTAGTATTCAGACAGAACATTTGTTGTTGAAAGAAATGCTGCACACGTCAATCAGTTGCATTTGTTCGGGAAAGAAACACTGTGCATTACTAAATTGCTGGCATTTTATGGAATTAATGCATTACTTTGTCCTTGCTCATGACTGAAAGGGAAGCGGGGAAGATAAGGAAAAACAATAAAAAATATAATCCCCAAATAATCAATGTTTAAGAAGGTTTAAATATGGAAAATCTTTAAAGGGTGGAAAATATCCACCTAATGACTATTTTTTGAAGAGGGGAATAAAGCAAGAACCATTAGACCCCTCTCCATAGCTTCTCCGTCACCCTCACCTTGGAAAACACACATACACACATGTGAAGAGAGCAACTATTTTGATCATGTACATAGGAATAAACAGTTTCCACTCCTCTTCCCCAGCTCCACGCACACTCATAAAACTTTGCTCCCTAAAATCTTCCCACATGTGAAACAAAGAATCAGTCTCAGAACCTGTGAAACCATTAAACTACAGATAGCTTAAATCATACTAGAAATGTAAATGTTCTCATAAAATATGATCGAAACCAACCGACAGCACCACAATAGAGCAGATAACCATATACAGGGACCTGGGCCTCGAATCCCAACCAGGTCTCCACAGTTTGGACACCAATGCTCAGTGTCATCAGTGGGAAAAGGACTGACAGACACTTCAGCTAGGGAAGGGGAAAGAAAACAACTTTAAAAATGGAAAATAGTTTCAGGCTGATTTTCATAAGAAAGGTGAAAAACTCACTGTTTAATCGTTTCTACTTAGCGAAGAATTAATCTTTCACATTCTTATAAAGTGGCTTTCTTCTGTGTTATCAATAAAAACTAACATTGACCTTCCTCCCGGAAGGTTAAACTTCTAGCTTCTGTTTGAAATGCCAGAGTGCCTTTCCTCAGAAGAAACACTACACGTACGTGCCGTGAGCAATGAAAAAGAATACACCGTCGCTGCGACCCTTCATTAGTCAGAGGATCTTGGCAACAGCAATGCTACTTGTATACGGTCCCTGCATGAGAAACTGTTTTCAAAGGTAACCTTGCCAAGGGCTGTGTTCTGTCTTGGCAAAAGAAAGCAAACTTTACTTTTCTACCAATCGGTTTGCTCTGCATGAGAAACAGGTGTTAAGGTATGAAACAGGGCTTAGAACAGTAGCAAAATAAAACTCACCCAAAATAAGTTTCATCTGGAATAAAAACACAACTCTGAGATAATAAGCCTGCAGGGCCGATATGTTTTTGCAAAATGCAAATCATGAAAACTGGTTAAGGGATTAAATGCTCTTTTGCAAAAATGACCATGGAGATTATAATCATTAATTAAAATCATGTAAATAATTTTCTGAAAGAATTCTCCCTTTTTTTATCTCATAGGTTTCAAACAGCCTAATGGTAAAAAAAAAAAAAAAAAAAAAGGTTTAGTCTCAGAAGAGATTCTCTAATTAAACTAGAAATCTGGTATAATTAATAAGTGTCAGTCTGCAATCTCAACCACTTAGTAAAGGCAGAGAAATCAAATGCTGATATTTTATAAAAACTCTAAAAAATCTCTAAGACAATGAAATTTTTATACAGTCTACTTCCTATCTATACAATGGGCATCCCAGATGGGACTAAAACGTGTTAAGTGGATAAATATTTTCACACAATTCTTATATTCCAGTATTACTCAGTTTTCTTTTCTCTTTGGAGTTTCAACTTGACCCAAAATTCAGCTTTCAATGATTTAACTTGGATTTACACTTTGGAATTATCTAAGCTCCTTGAGTCCCCCCCTCCCCTTCCCCACCCTCATTTATTATCATTATCATCTCCACCCAGAGGTGAACCACAGCAAGAAAAGAAAAGATGAAATTCAAACACACCAATTGCATATTCTGATTACATTGCCTTGCGCAGGCCCTCCGTCCTCCTTCCCTGCACTGGATGTTCAAACTCTATGACAGTTAAGTGTTCACGAGTTTAATTTCTCTCCCAAGTTAACAGCTCAAAAAACAAAGAGAACTGGGTTTTCAGTGACTAAGTTTTAGTATATAGCTTGGTCTGTAATTATACCCACATAGGTAGGAAAAAACAAATACTATGAGCCACAACACAGCTAGAGGTAGTTATACAAAACCTATGCATGTCTCATGGTTTGTTGGTGGCCTTCCCTCCCTTTCTGACAGCCCCTGACTTCTGGAAGTCCATGGGGCTATAGGAACCGACTCTGCGCCCTGCCCCAGGAACAGGCTGCCTGGCGCCTTCCCTAGCTCAGCCTCTGCACTGAACTTCCCGCGGTCCAGGCAGAGTGTCTCAGGACTGCCCGAGGTTCTCTCCTGGGCTGGCCCAGGGAGTGTGCAGAGCTGGGACCATGGCCTCTTTGCTACTGTCAGAAAAGTCAGCAGGCGGAAGAAGCCTTCCATATACTGAAAATGACAAAGTCAAAATAGTCCCGGAGAATGGAGCTAGAGCTACTGATTTAAGGAAACCCACCCAGCCTCCGGGCCTCCGTTTACACGGATAAGTCCCCGAATGAGTGTGAGTGGCTGTTGTTACTTGTAACAAAAAGAATCCAAACCAACATAAATGTATACAAGGCATTCAACTCAATTATGTGTAAAATTACAAGACGGTGTGGAAGAGACGAGATATGCTGCTCAGATCCCCCTTCAAGCAAGGATTTGCTGCCAAGTCTGGGGTGCAGGCAGGACCAGCCCCCGCAGTCCTTGGCTACAGAGAGCCATCTCATGTAAGCAGCAGCCTGCAACAGCGGCTGAGCACAGGGAACATAAAAACCCATCCATTCCAACCCTAAGCAGGACACCTGGACCAGCAATGCTCACTCCACAACTCCCTGCAGGGTTGGCCAAACCTTGCTCATGGGCATCACAATTTGAATTTTCCTTCTGCCCAATCCTTTCACAGGAGTTGTTCCCTAATAAATATCTTAGACCCGACCTCCATCTCAGTCTGATTCCAAAGAACTGAACAGTGACAGATACAGTCTCTGTCCACTTTCACATATAACACATTATAACAAAATAAGGAAATGGAAGAAAAACAATGAAAGGCTATGGGAAACCACAGAAGAAAAATCCACACCAAATCCCTGTAACAAAATGCATAACATAGTTTTCCAAACGTTTTCCCTCCTCTTTCCCAAACTTCCTTTACTAACACAGTCTCCTTCAGCCACATGCAGAAGAAATCTTGGTAAAGGAGGAAGGCATTATTCAATAAATTAGAGTAACACAATGAAGCTAGCTTGGAACCTACTTGAAATTTACAAGGCCCATGAGTGGTGTGATATTTCCCATGAGTCACCAGTTTTGCTTATTTTTTAAAGTCACTTTGAGTGTTGCATCAACAACTTTTTCCTCATTATTGTCCTCTTTTATTAAAGGGGATTTGATGTGTAATCTGGGTAAGATTCAAGTATTTAGGTGATGGAAAATAGTTGTTTGTAATAAAAATTTTCTGTGAAGCACACTTCTTTTAAGTGAATCCCATTTTTTAATTAACTGCCATTGTAAAGTGGGAGATCCATTGACTAATAAAAAGATCACATTTGGGAATGCAGGTTTTCTGTAAAACTAATATAGTTAAATGTATAAAGAACTTCAATCAAACAATAATTTAGGGATTCTATTCTCACTGACTCATGACAACATTTCTTGCTCTAGTCACCAAAGACATCCACATCACAAAATCCATGGACACTCATCAGTCCCTTTTTGCTGACTTCCCTAAAGCAATGTCAGTCCCTTGACACTTCTACCACACAATACTCTTCGTTTTCTCTCTTTCCTGCCTATATGCTAAATTGTGCAGGCTCATTCTCTTCTTCCCAGTCATTATAAAGCATCCCTTAAAGCCTGGTCCAAGGCCCTTTTCCCTTCTCACCCCGGAAGCAGTCCCTGGAATTCATAGCCATAGCGATGGTTCCAGAGTGGCCCCTATCCACAGACTACTACACACCAACACACATGTGTGCGGACCACTCAGAGAATTCAAGACGAATGCCTCAAAGGCACCCTCAGTTCCACTGCCAATGGCTGAAACCTCAACAGCCCTTCTCCCAAGCTGTCCATCTTGGAGAATGGTACCACTAATCCTGCAATGAACAACCAAAGCCAGAGTCTTAGTGAGTCTCTCTGCACTGTCTCCCCACATCCAAAGCCATCACCTACTTCTGTTGGTTCTACCTCCGAAATTTTCATGTCATGATAAATTTTTTTTTAATTTATTTTCAACCAATGGAAATGTAAAAGCTTGTTTTACATCCTGGGCCACACAAAAATAGGTGGTGAGCTGGACTTCACCTACAGCTGTGGTTTGTTGACAAGGGTCTTGTAAGACACACTACGGGTTCCCAAATGTCACACCTTACTCAATTTGTGTCAGATGAGGATATTTGAAGGAGGTCTCAAATGTCTGGTTCTATTTTGCAGGTTGCTATGCATTACCACAACACACATACACTCAACCATAAATATATACCAAAATAACCAATGAATTAACGTGTCACACAACTTTTGTCCTCCCATCCCCATTTGGGTAGTGCTCTGCTTAAAAGAATCTCTTCTCTTGCCACCTTGATTTAAATGAAGACTATCACAGTGTGAAATTAGCAAAGCAAGCTATTAAAACCAAACAAAACCTTAGCAAGAACAACTACTTTTCTGTGTGAATTCAGATTTTTCTCTGAAATGTGCAACCTGAACAAAATACAGAAATGAGTTGAAAGCTGAGGCTAATCTTGTACTACAACTGCTCTCCAAATCACGTAAGTTAGAGCTAACAGCAATAATAACAAGAGTAATTAGCATTTATTGAGTCCTTACTCTAGGCCATCCCCTTTGTTACTTAATTAAATGATTTTGGGTTCATTTAAATGGCCTTGCTCTTGGAATAACTTCTTGAATAAATATTATATATATTTAAACTTGTATGACAAAGTTATAATGTAAAAAACCGCATTTCTCTGTTTTCTGTGTTGTTTTGCCTACGATTTCACATGAAGAGGGAGGGCTGCTCTCACTCTATTTTTCCTTTAATATGCCACCCACTCTGGCACTTTATTGCATGTTCTTGTTCTTGTTTACTGCTCTGCTGTTTGTTTTATACGAATCTTGCTTCTTCTACGAGAACGCTGCTAAATACACTCCTTGAGGACAGACATTAGACCTTAAGCTTTTTCTCCCATTCTTTACGCTCTGTCTCTCATTCCTTACACACAGAGTATATATACCAAATATTCCCATAGTTCCCTAAACCAAGGTTTAGCACACGTCAGGCCCCCCAAGAACTAGACTGCTGCTTTGCTTATATAAGTGAATGTTTAACTTAATCTGCGAATTCCTTAAATACACACTTTGCCTAAATGCATTCCAATTAAATTGAGGTGCGTATAAGAATTCTTATACAAAAAAAATTAAAAATTGAATTACCATTTGACCCAGTGATCCCACTCCTAGGAATATACCGTAAGAAGACCGAAACACCAATCAGAAAGAATATATGTACCCCCATGTTCATAGCAGCGCTATTTACAATAGCTAAGATCTGGAAACAGCCCAGTGGACGAATGGATAAAAAAGCTGTGGTACATATACACAATGGAGTACTATGCAGCTGTAAGAAAGAAAGATCTCTTATCCTTTGCAACGACATGGGAGGACCTGGAAACTATTATCCTAAGTGAAACCAGCCAAGCAGAGAAAGACAAATATCATATGATCTCACTTATTTCTGGAATATAATAAACATAACAGTCTGAGGAACAGGGTAGTCCCAGAGATGTGGAAGTGGGGTACAGACTGACAATTGCCAGAAGAGGGGGTGGGGGAGGGGAGCGATGAACCACAGAACTTGTACGCATGTACTCATAACCAATGGACATGGACAACAAAACTGGGGACGGGGCAGGGAGGGAGGGGGAGGAGGGTGACAATGGGGGGGAAAGGAGAAACATCTGTAACAAAAATAAATTTAAAAAAAAGAATTCTTATAAATTTTTAATAAACTCTAATTATTACATTATATTTCGGATTAAAATAATATGTAGGTAGCAAAATAAAATATTTAGTTTTAGTAACAGTAAAAAATAATCTATAACATGTTTTCCTTTGTTCATTTATGTGACACACTCCTCTGTCTGGAAAACACAACATCCCTCTTCTGCTCATGCTCTGGCATTGGCTTTGGCATCGTTCTATAACCTACCGGGCTAAAAAAAACTGTGACTTCAGACATTAAGTCTTTTTCAGTTTCACATATTACTTTCCATACTAAAATTTGTTTGAATATGCCAACCAAAATTAATTAGTGTCTTTGCTGCAATTAAAGAGCGAAGCATCTCCACAATGCCTCTGGCTCGTACACTTGGACCAGTCCACACGTGGATATTTTCTGATGACCAGAGACAGGTGGGAACAACGATGGTTGCTACATGAGACCACCATTCTCAGCTTGAGAAACTAGAGGGTGAGGCTGGGGCTGAGCGGAGTTATATTTATATCGGTATAAAATTTACAAAATTTGGAGTTTTTTCCCAAGAAACACTGGTAGGTCTCATCAAAGACTTTGCGGAAATGAGTGCACAAGCAGGTCTTTCCAGGTACAAACCTGAGGGATGCATGTTTCTCAAAGGGGACAGAGCAAACATAAGCCGTAAGGACTGGCTTTGCGCATACTGTTAAGATGTGTTACATATTTTAGAAAATTTAGTTATGTTGGCTTTGTTTTGAAGAAAGAAAGAACTATGAATTGAGGGACTAATTAAATACATATATAATCAATCTGTAAGACAATTACCCAGAGAATCAGCAACGAAGAAGGAAATAAAAGGTTCCTAAACAATTTTCTTAGACAAATAAAATGGTTATTAATTAGATTTGTTACCTTACATATACACAGACCTCCCCACAGTCCCTCGCTCCCACACCCACTGCCATGCTATTCGTGCATATTTCCAAGCGTCCTTTTAGGAAGAGTAAATTAAAATTCAATTTTTATAATTTAGTAAGATTGGTAAATATTTCAGTGTTGAACAAGATCCCCATTCTGCATTTTACATGCACAGTCAACTCTGATGATAACAATTCCACTAAAAATCTCAATCTACTTTAAAAGATAAGACACAGGAGGTCAGTACAGATAGTTCTGCATCACCCCTACTTCACTGTGTCAATAATTTACTCGGGAAAAGCAAAACTTTATGAGGAAGCAAAGACAAATCTACCGATTTGGGGCATTGAAATGATTAATAAAGGATATTTCCTTTAAATTTCTAATAAGGAAGTCTATCTTGAAATGTATTCAAAAGCTGAAAAGGTAATTTAAACTGTTAGATATTCCCTAAGAGTTTTGTTTAGCATCTTAGCGTCTGAGAAGAATTTCCTTTACCATCCATTCATGTTCACAATCCTACACTGAGAGTTTCTGACATCTTTTGATTTAGTAATTTTACTGCATTTATATTTGCAAAGATCATATGCAGAACTGAGTGGGTGGGTCTAAGGTTAAGGACAACAGAATAAGATTTAAAATCTTTAACTCACTAGGGTGTCCATGTTTTATTCTAATGCCTAACTTTATTTCAAGATGTAATGTAAAATGTATGATAATGTGGAAAGAGACAGGCACGTGATTTTTAAAAATCAAAGCCATTAAATACTTAAAAAGCCACAGATTCAGGATGCCGGAGACTGAACTCATGCACAGGTACCACAGTCCTTAATTTCAGACGTCCACATTCTCCCTTGTAGTTCTTTGATCACTCATTGTTCCAAAAGAGCAGCATAAAGTCTATGGTTTAAACATCAAAATCTGTACTTGCACATAGTGTGTTCTCTGAAGGCTGCACAGTTAAGAGCCTTGGGCCTGTGAACTTGAAATGATTACTAAAGCGCTGGTATAAAACACAGTCTGTGGCACTTAGCAGCATGTGCCTTTTCAGTCATTATTTTGTGCAAATTAAGCTCCCTGCGACCAGTTAGTTAATCAAGATGCAAGGGCAAAACACAAGGGAAAAGCTCTTCTGCACAAACAAGTTACAAAATCATCTTTCTGGTAAAATGGATACAGTTAGCTATGTGTCTCTGTGTATCTTATATCCAGAAACTTGTCCAAACCCTGGTAAACTCGGTGATTCTGTGAGGGAGAGGCGACTATTCTGTGATCAGGTTTCCTTAAAACAAATGCCAGCAGGACAAGTATGCAACACTGAAGACAGTGTGGCTGTTGGAGGGGAAAAAATCCAGGAAACCTCTCCCTACTCACTCCTTCTATTTCCCTACATATCTTTAGAGAAAACTATTTCTAAACATCATTGCTCATTCACAATAAATAGCAGTTTCTCATTCATGTATAAAATGGGTCTGTGATCAAATAACACAAAAGCTGCAAATGTGCTCCCAGTGTTTAATGGGAGAAAGGTCTCTTTGTAATTAAAGATATATTACTTCCAAACTCTGTAGTAAGGGCTCTCATATTCTGCTCTAAAAATGTTACTGTCTAAACCATTCCTGGGGACTAATTATTACATGATTTACTATGATTAGAAACTTTATGGAAACTAAAGCAAAAATGAAAATAATTTTAAAAGCCTAAAGTTTCAAAAGCCAAATCAAAGTGATAGAAACAAGGCTACAAAAAGGTAAACCAGTGAGTGACCTTCTCTGGAAACTCAGCTGAAACGTCATCGTGGCTACCTAGTTCTTATGCATTTTATCAGAGCATTTCAAAGTTGGTAGAGAAGCAATACTACTGATCATCACACAAAGGAAAACAACTTCCTTCTCTGGCCAATTATGGTAAGTGATATATTTAGCTTTTCTATTTTTTATATGACTCCCGTTAGAAAGCAAAGGTGTCATTTATGACATTCATTGAAAAATCATAACAGGACACAGATTTACATTTGGGGGACAAGGGGGCATGTATTTTTCTTTCTATTAATAGTCAATGTTTTCACAGAATGCTACTTTTGAAGATCCCTACGCAACTTTTTAAATACCATCAGATGGAAAAGTTTTCTACCCACAATATGAAAATGAAAAAAGACTGGGAAGAGAAATCAGTGGGAACCACAGGCATTTTTCTCACTTAATATGTGGTCTTTATTTAACCTTTACCATACTGTTAGGAAAGAGAGGAGATGGTATTTATGCCCATTATGTGGGAAAACTCAAGACAGATAAAATTTAAATAAATTATTTTAGTAAGCTATTATCAAAGAAATTAAAGAACAGACGTCTCCTCCAGCCTTAACCCTGTATGTATACTATATAGAATAAATCAACTGAGTAGCTATTGAATTTAACACAATGTTATCTAGTATCCAACTGATTAGATGATTTTCTGACAACTGATATCATTTCTCTGTTACTTTAACAGATCTTAATATTTGTTCTTTTAGGAACATATATGTTAGGAACCTTTATGTACAATTTATAACTGTTAACATTGGGCCAGAGGTAATAAATGGCAAATATAGTTACATTTTATTCACAATGAGGGCTGATGTGATGACAAATGGCATCATTCATAGTTTTCATCTTTAAGTCAAATGCCAGAACAAAATGACACAAATTCAACTGTTTGAAAAAAAACTAGGAACTTTCATGAAGAGAACTGTCTTCTTAGAAATAAGCCAAACTGATAAATAAATTTCCTAGACAGGTAAAAATCAAGGCTGAACATGGACATGCTGTCTATGCCAAAAGCTAACTTCTAAAAATACAGATAAAATTGTTTTTTAAAAATTTTAAATTCTAAAGAGCTGAAAATACGCCCAGTCTGTTTAAACAGCATGATGACCACATCAGTCTAGTTTATCTTCCTAGATATAGACTCAGTGTTTTAAAACTGTTGTGTTTATTAGCAATTTCATAAAGTTAAGGAGTCCTCCCAAAAAACGCAATTGATTACTGCAACACAAAATACCCCACCTGATTTTGTTAATACATTCTAGTTATCCTTTGCATATGCACTGAAACAAATTCTTTGGGCAAGGAGAGCCCACACATGAAGCACTAGCAAAATGAGTTTTCAGCTCAGAAAGAAACCATTAACCCATTATCAGAAACACTGTTCCTGTGCAAATGGAAAACATAGTATTTTTCAGACATGAGCAGGAACGGCTCTTATTTTAGACAGTTACCCACACAGGACAACCTTAGTGCTACAAGGCCCGATTTCTCCATCACGCCTTTGGTCACAGTTCAAAATTAACACCAAACTTAGAGTTACCGACCCAAAGGACCACCACGATAATGTGCTTAGGTCATCCTGAATGTGACAGAGAGCAGGGAGAAGTGGAGTGGAAGACAGAGAAAGAGGACACAGTTAAGCTTTCCTGCATCACATACTGGCCCAGACCCAGACATCAGATTATCCAGGAGGACCTCTGAAGCATCAGGCAGATGGAGGACAACACGATGTTTCCCTCATTTTGGAGGTGGGGGCTCAGGCAGCACAAACAAAGGGCCTGGATGGCCGGTCAGTACAGAAGGAAAAAGATGAGGAAGTCAGGAGCTGTCTGAGCAACCAGAAGGCAGTATGAAGTTCGAGGTCAGAGTGGGCAGGCCTCACAGCAACGGCTGGAAAGACGAGGGAGGAATGCCACACACAAGCATCCTGCTTCAGGTTCTGTCCTGTAATACATGAGGGAGAAGCCAGCACACAGTGCTGACGAGTGAAGAGGGGGCATGGATTAAATTTACTTCATTGGAATATTTCCGTCTACTGACTGGTCAAGAAGAATCAAAGTACCCGTATTATTTGGATAAAACCCTACCACTATGAAAATGAAGTACAGCTTTAAGATTTTAGTTTTTTACATAAAAACTAAGTAACTCATCTTTACACGATTGGCTCTTGGTGACATTCAGATCTCAGTTATAGATGATATCGTCAGAGGTGCCCCCACCTGACTACTTAACACTCTCCCCATCACATCATGATACTCTAATTCCCCAAATAACATCTTATACTAGCTGATAAGTTTCTTACTTATTTATCTACTCACAACCCTTAAAATGAAAAGTTTATGAGAGCAAGAAACTTGCCTATTTTATTCACCACTGGGTCTTCTAGAAACTTTGTAAACTATTAGTAGACACTAAGTGAGTATTTGTTGAGTAAACAAATGGACAAGTGTAGGGTCAGAGGAATGGAAACACAGTCACTTCAGTAGGTCCTCAATAAATACTTGATGATTGATTGTACTTTTTAAAGATCAGGAATTTAATCCAGATTACCGTGTACTATAGACATCATTTTCATTATCTAGCTACAAAAGTCCACAATGATACAGTAGATACATTTAAAAAAACAAAAACAAAAACAAAACACGGCTTTGATCTCAGGGCATTCACCTCCTGTTCATTTCAATTTGTAGTTAACCTGCCACAGAAACCAGTATATTTTTGAAAATATCTCTCAGATAGAATGCTGCAAACATTCCAAACTGAAGAAAATAACTTTTTTTTTTATATGGAGGGAGTAAAAGATTATAAACATGAATACAGGAAGGGTGTAGCATTATTCAGTTAATAGATGACCAGTTACCTACACTCTTAAATATTTTACTCAAGGAAATACTAAGAGTAGCACCAGAGCAAAACGGAGACATCAAAGACTCATTGTGCTTCCTTGACAGTCATCAGAATCCATCTGTTGTTTCTTTTGCATCTGACACCTAAATTAACAGCCTCATTGGAGCAAAGCTTTCCCATTGGGAATCCCTCAACATATGCCCATCCTTCAACCAAGCAATACTGTAAACATAGTTTTAAAAACTGAATTTTAAAAACTGAACTCTACTGTAATTCATTAGTGGTCAAAATAAGCCAAACAAAAATGAAGTATAAAATAGTTTATTATGTGATACAAAAATAATTAACATACTTATAAACTACTCTTGGCACATGGAACATCTTTTACTCTCTTAGCTGATACTCTGTTAATCAAACTTTTTTCCATGTCCATAATGGTATGACGAGTCACACCCATAAAAATACATCCATTTCCTTATCTTATTAAGAGTAGATGATGTCTCATATGGGTTTATTGCTTGTACTGCAACACAGTAATATTCTAGAAGATTGTTCAACTGTGCATAACCTATATTAGAGACTAATTTAACTATCTTAATTACCTCAGTGACTCTAGCATTTCAGTTAACACATTATTTCTAGCACGATTTTGTATGTCCATATTCTCTACTAGCATTCTAAGTGCAATTGCTGAAGGGAAAAAAAAATCTACATATTTAGTATTATTTGCATATTATAAAACTTTTTAAAGCTTTTAAAAGTATCTCAGATTTTTTAATTTTTTAAGCAAGAAAACATTTCATTCTCTAAAACTATCATTCGGAACCATCAGAATTTTTTTACTTTTTATTATGAAAAATCTCGAACATGTAAAAAAGTAGAGGAAATAGTATAATAAACATTCATATATTACGCCCCCCCCCCCCAATCAACAATGGCCAATCTTACATCATTTACATGCTGACCTACTTCTTCTTATTCTCCTCCCCACTTCAATGTTTAGGCAAATTCCAGAAATTATGTTGTTATATTTGTAAGTACTTCAAATCATATTTCTAATATATCCTCAGATTTTTAATATTTACACAATGCAGGTTTTTTAATGGTTTGATTTACCTGTTTATACCCTACCAGGAGCCTGGCTTTATAACACAGAACTATAACATGCTTTAAAAGGACTCTTAGGAGGCGCTTCTCGATAATTTACGATATAAACAGCGGTTTCAAAACTAAAATAAGTTTCTATTCCTGGCTTCTCTAGGTTCTTTCTGGCAGGCTCTGATTGTAGAATTTTTGTTCTGTTTTTAAGAATAAAAATTTAAAGGAAAAGCAAGTTATAATGTCATGGTTTTAATCAATCACTAGAGCTTACATTTTCTTCTTTTCTTTGCTTTCAAAGCAAAAATATTCATAAGAAGATCAATTCATTCTTGGAATTTCGATGTACTGAGACAAATTTAGACATTTGGCTATAAACATAAAAGATCAGAACATCAGAAATTCCATAGCAAAAAAGCTGTGGTAAATTACCCCTGCTTCCAGAGGGAAGACAGTTTGCGGGTGAGAACACGGGGAATGTCTACACTGTTCTCAAGCTTAAAGAGTCTGTTCTCCAGGTCTTTGATGTAAACTTCGGAGAGCTACCAAATAGAAGAGTAGGGCTCTGACATTTTCACATCAGCCACTTGTTTCTGAGCATACTAGGAAGAAAGACATTCAAGAACCTCTTCAGAACTTTGCTTTCAAAGTTTAATTGTGAATGGAATAGCATAGCAGGGAAACAGAGAAATTCAATGTGTGTACATAGACCTCTGTCCACAGGCCAAGATTTTATTCCCCAAAGGACACGGGGCCTTCTCACCGAACAATGGCATGGTTAGCTCATCATACCGACACAGGGCTTGTGCCAGGACTATTAAGTCTTTCGATGTTCCACTATTCATTACTCCCTGATGCTTGCCAAGAACCAGACTGAGCCCATTCAGTATAAACTTAGCGCTGGGCCCAATCAAAGGAGTTCAAGAAAAACACGAACAAGTGTTCTGTGTGCGGAATCCAGCCGCTGGCAGTGTCTATTAATGTAACACTGTTCCCAGCTAATTCTTCTCATTAGGAAAATGGCTTTTGAACTAAATTGAGTTATCGCTCTGCTGTATTTTAACACTGACTGACACAAAAAGGAGAAAATGTTTATAATAAGTCATTTTAAAATATACTTTGTGATAGTAACTTTCTAACCAGTCTTCTCCCACACTTCACAACGGGCAGGGAAACTGAACAACAACTACCAACTTTTAATCATCACCTACACTAATCTGTTGCTTTTATTTTAACCAACGAAAATTTTTCAAAACCACTAAAAATATAGACTTGAATGTACAAAGGAAGCCACTTCAGTTGGGAGGAGTGATAAGGATATGTTTTGTAAAAATTTTAAAACAGACATCACAGAAGCAAAACACCACTTGAGAAAATGATGTATTTAACAGAGGTCCACGTGAAAGGGTCGCCAGCTCCCAGGGCCGCTGTGCGCCAGGCTGGAGCGCTCGAGTCAACGTGCAGTGTGAGTGGCTGGGGCTCCGATGAGAGAAACTGAATCAGTTTCGGCAGCTTGTCCTCAAGGAATGGGGATTCAATACAGCTCCCCCCACCCCCAAGGAGATGGTCATTACACACTAAGGGTTCTTTTCTCCAAAGAGTAAGATTCATGGAAATGGAATAGAGAGAGATACAGGTGGTGTCAGAATAGTAATTCCAAACAAGACAAACTCATAAGTGATAACGTACTACTTTTTCTTCTTAATCCTCGCCCGTTTTTATTGACTTTAAAGAGAGAGGACGGGAAAAGGAGAGAGAGAGAGAAACATCGATGGGTTCCCTCCTGTACATGCCCAGACTGGGTATCAACTGGGGATTGACGGGGAATCGAACCTGAAACCTGGGTATGTGTGCCCTGACCGGGAACCAGACCTGCAACCCTTAGGTGCATGGGGAAAACGCTCCGAGCAACTGAGCCACCAGCCAGGGCGACATGGACTACTTTAAAGACTAAAATTTCTAGTCGCAGCTTTCAGTTTCAAACTAGGAAAAATAATTATTACAAGTTTTAATTTCCTTTGACTAAAAATGGCTTCATTTCTACCAAATCTGTAGAATGAAGAAACAAAACCATGAGTGTGGTGATTAAAGAGATGGAATTTTGAATTAGACATATCTGAGTTCCAACCCTGATTTCACCACTACCTGGGACCTTGGGCAAATTATTTCATCTTTCTTAGCCACAGGTTCCCTTAATTGCAAAATGGAAATAATGCCTACATTGTTGCTTTGAACTTGGAGTGTGTGCGGTAGTGGGATAGCTTTCTATTTAGGCTTAGTCCACTCTGTTGATCAGAAAAACTCTGGTGCAAAGCAAGTGTCAGGCCGCTGGCCCTCTCTTTGGTTTTGCTGTCATTTAATTCACCATCGTACTTACGGTACCAGCAACAAAATACAAGACAAAACCCGTCATGAGAAGACATTTCTGCAAACACCATGCAGGCACACTTTTTCCCTGTGTGTCACTAATGCTCAGCTGTCTGAAGATTTCCTCGCAGAAGAAATAGTTAAATCACACCTATAAAACCGAAAATCTTATGACAAAGCAATTTTCTCATGACATTTTCTTTCTGCCAATAGCATTTACTGTTCTAAACATTGTAAAGTCAGAGTTGAGAGACTAAATAAAAGAGGTAATGTTGACTAATAGGAAAACATAAATATGTTATAAACATCACCAAAAAAAGCCAGTCAGAGGAGGAAAAGAAGGTATTTGCTATCAGAATTACTGGATACTTTGCAAATATGTATAACATCTTGTGAAGCTGTAGGATTACTTAATTTTTCTGTTTTAACAGTTTAATTTTGTGTGAGCCAGTTAATCTGGTCCTTGCTCTGCTTAAACCCATCAGCTGGGAATTCGCTTGGATAGAATTTGGAAAGCAATCAGAGCAAAAGAGACCCATTTCATCAGCTTTATACAATTATGCAGAAGGTAACCTGTATTCGGTAATTCAATTTCTAAAACTTCAGAAAGCTTCCTGCAGCTTACGATTTTAAGCTTGCAGCCAGCTCGTTTCCCAGTGACTGGGGAACGTTTCAAGTTCAAACAGCGTTCATTAGAAAAAGGCACGAGGCTGGACTATTGCCTTTGCTTCAAAAACCGTGCATTTGTTGTTGTGTTGTTTTTCAAATGATCACTTGGTCAGTGTATCCTATCATTGGTATCTTCAATGTAAACTTTTAGTAAAGGACACTACTTACCTAATTTAAGAAAAAAATAAAGCATTGCTCAGCAGGTTTGTGAGGTGAGCACCAAAAGTAAAAAAAGCCCTGGCCGGTTTGGCTCAGTGGTTAGAGCGTCGGCCTGCGGTCCAGAGAGACCCGGGTTCAGTTCCTGCTAAGGGCACGTGTCTCGGTTGCAGTTTGTCCCCGACCCTGGTTGGGTCGTGTGGGTGGCAGCCACTCAATGTGTCCCTTTCGCATCAATGTTTCTCTCTCTCCCTCCCTCCCACTCTATCTGAACAAAAAATGGAAAAATGTCCTCGGGTGAGGATAAAAAAAAAAAAGTGATATTAATTTTGGGCTTTTATGCCATGTCATGTATTTAGTAGGCACTCTCATACCTGCAGCAAAACTTTCTATTTTTCTATTGTTTTGGGGCAAATAAGATATTTTGTCTTTCATTTACCACAAAGTTTAGATCTCTTTGATGTTGATGGAAGGGGTGTTTTGGAAGTCAGTAGGGCTTTTATTTTATACTTAAAAGGATACCGGTATCTTCTGCAATTTTTGTATTGACTATTTATTTTACTTCTCAAAAAGTTTCTCTTCATTTGCCCTTTTTCTCAGTCCACAACCAGTCACTGTTATGTTTTCTGTTGCTTTTCCTTTTTTATTCCCATCTAGCTGCTATTCTTTCCTTCTTCCAGAATCCAAATTGTTCGTGAGGGACATTCTCAAATTTCAGTCACTAATTTTGTTCTCCTCCCTCACTTAAATATTAATTTTACAGATAAATGCATTTCTTTTTTTTTTTCATTAAAAAGATTACCTACATTGAAAACAAAGAAATTAATGAATCACCTAAGACTTTCCCTGAATTTATAGAAGATGACACTAAGATATAAGCTCAAAATGTCAAATTCAAACAATACTTATAAAGCTTCTCTTACAGGATGGGCCTCAGTGCATCCCTGGTGAGGAAGAACAAAAGCTTAAGATACAGCCTGTGCCCTCCAAGAGGCTTCTTATTTTAGTTGGAAGAGTAAGACTAACATACATTAAATAGTTAAATAAAAGCAAATATAAAGAGCAATAAACTCATTCAATGAGTATAAAAGATGATTCAGTTTTGTGACAAAACAAGTGTCAAAAAACATATATATGATATTTCCCTTTCTGTTAAAAATATATTTGGCTATATACTGCAAATGACTGGAAGGACAGACAGGGAACTTGGGACCAGACAGGACTTTATGCCTTTTTCTTCACACAGTTCAGGGATGTTTGACATTTTTTAAGTATGAGTTGCTTTTTGTATTAATAAAAAAAGGACTAATGTTGAATAAAATGGGTTCAGGTGGATGAAGAGAAGAGAAAGCAGAACTGCCCTGGCAGGTGGCTCAGTTGGCTGGAGCGCCATCCTGTACACCAAAAGGTTGCAGGTTCGATTTCCCATCAGAGCACATGCCTACATTGCTGGTTCGATCTCCAGTAGGGGCATGTGCCCCGCCCCCCTCCCGCCCTCTCTCTAAAATCAATAAACATATCCCCAGGTGAGGATTAAAAAAGGCAAAACTGGAGTGGACCTTGGAGGTTAGGCACGATGCAAGGCCAGGCTTGTGGCAGAGAAAGCGCAAAGCACGATGGAAGGAAAGTTGTTGGCACTTGGTATAGGATTGTAGTTGTGCCAATTTTCTAGTGGTAGAAAAGTCTGAATGCTGTAAACTGGCAAAGGCTTTGACATAATGTTGTCATTATGCCACTAGCTCTTGCATATAATTCTCAAAGTTGCTTTTAAGTACAAAAGAAGGTAATGGAGGAAACATAGCTTTCTTTGAATTCACACCCAAGTTATAAACACAAATAGGAAAAATGTGAGAAAAAATTTTAAATGCTAGAAAAGTAAGAGAGCTACATTCAACTCTTAATTATCTGTATTCATTTCTTACCCTAGACAAATTATCAAATTCTTCCCCCAAAATAGGAGCAGACAAGCTTTGCTTTCAGCATTTTTGCTGATACAACTACTTCTAAAGTTAACTAACAATTATAAAGACAGGAAGGACACTTAAAGCCCTTTTAGAGTTTATACTCTATTAGGAAAACAAAATGTCCTTAAAGCAAAAATACTTAATATTCCCCTCTATTTATTTATGTAAGAAATATGCATCAAAGAGAGAACAAAAAGGACAGTGACAGAGGACCAGGAAGAAGAGTCTGAAGTTCTATAATTAGTTGAAAACTAATTTTACATATTATTTGATTGGACCCTTGCTGAAAAGTGAGGGACTAATCCTATTTGAAAGAGTGGGAAACTGAGGCTCGCAGAGTGAAGTGACTGATTTACTCAAGGTCTCTCAAGAAGCAAGTCGGGTAAGGGCCTAAAGCCAGTCTCGGTTTAGGATTCTTCTCCTCCACCATTGCTACCAAACTCGACCGCTGCACATAGCAAACAACACTGAGAGCGTCTAGGAACCAAGCAGAACAGGATTCAGGTCTCCTAAACAGGAAAACTGAAATGAAATTTAAAAGACAGACAATAACAACAGTCGGCAAAAATGTGGATAAACGGGAATCTTCATGCACGGCTGATGGGACTGCAAAGTGATGCAGCCACTTTGGAAAAGAGTCTCAAGTTCCTCAAAATATTACACATAAAGTTATATGACCCAGCCATTCCACTCCTAGATAGACAGGAAGGAGACATACAGACAGGGGTTGGCAAAAATAGGTTTCCAGTTGTGAGTACATGAAACAGTTTATTCTTGTATTATTATTTATTAATTATTGTATTATTTTCCACATGAACAACTGTAATCCTACTTTCATCCAGCCCTGTATATTTTCTCTCTATATATATTATCCAAGAGAAATGAAAACCTATGTCCACATAAAAACCTGTACACAATGTTTATAATAGCCAAAAAGTAGAAACACCTCAAATGTCCATCAACTAATGAATAAATAGACAAAATGTGGTATATCCATATGATGGAAAGTTATTTGGCAATAAATAGGGATAAAGTACAAGATACATGCTACAACATGGAAGAACACTAAAAGCATCGTGTTAAGTAAAAGAAGCCAGACACAAAATGGGACATATTATGTTACTCCATCGATATGAAATGTCCTCAATAGGTAAATCTATGGAGACAGAAAGTAGGCTGGTAGTTGCCAGGGTCTAGGGAAAGGAGGTAATAGGGGGTGACTTGGTGGCTGACAAACATATCCTAGAATTAGATAGTGGTGATGGTTTACAGAACTCTGTGAATATAGTAAACACCACTGAACCACACACTTTAAGATAGTGAATTTTATAGTATGTGAAATATATCTCAATAAAGCTATTTTAGCCCTGGCCAGTTTGGCTCAGCAGTTAGAGCGTCGGCCCACAGACCAGAGAGTCCCGGGTTCGATTTCCGCTAAGGGCATGTACCTCGGTTGCAGTTTGTCCCCAGCCCCAGTTGGGGTTGTGTGGGTGGCAACCACTTGATATGTCTCTCTCACATCGATGTTTCTCTCTCTCTCTTCCTCCCTCTCTCCCTCCACTCTATCTGAAGATAAATGCAAAGAATGTCCTCGGGTGAGGATAAAAAAATAAATAAATAAAATAAAATATTTTTAAAAATAATAATAAATAAAACTATTTTAAAAAGGTGAAAAAAAATTTAAATAGAAAAAAAATTTAAATATAAAATATTACACAAACAAATTACACAGAAATTCTTTCCTAACAACCACTGAATTTTAAACACAACTGTGAAAAGCATATTATTGGCATTTTTTTTTTATTATTAAGGGAGATAAAGAAATGGAAGTTTTTTAACTATGAGTAGGTGTTATTTTATAATTCAGTTTTTTGCAGCTTGAAACCCCCATTTCATTAGGTTCCTTTAAGGTAAACCTCACTCTTTTCGTCCACAAGTCTTAAAGCCATGAGGAATAAAAAGGTGAATTACAAAACTCAAACTGCCTTATAAAACGCTTTGTTTGAATAGAATATGAATAAATAAGACAAAAGATATTTCTGAAGGGACAGTTGACACATACCTAAAGCAAATATGCCCGTTGGGAGCCATGCAAACTTTGTAGGTTGGAACGGGGCCCTGTTTCCCTAGGTTGACTCATACAAGCCCTTCCCACGTCTTCGTTCTGCTCATCTCCTTCTGATGCCATGTACCCTTCTCATGGATGCCAGCCAAAACCACTCTTATTTTGATTCTGTTTTTACTGAAAGTGAATTCATTGTATCCTAGGCAACATTTTTTCTAAGCCTATATTCCCCTTCATTTTTCTAAAACTTAAAAATTTATACTATGAAATGTAAATAACATTTTCCCTTTCCATTTGATTCCACACATGGGCTTATTCCTCCTGAGACGCACGGTGCAGTGGTGAGAGCAGACGGGGAAGCCAGCGTTCCTAGCTCTGCTGCTCATTAGCTACAATTCTATGAACTCAAGGTATTGTCACTTGACCTTTGCGGGGTCAGTTTCCCCATCTTAAAATAAGAAAATAATAGTAACTTCCTTGTCAGCTTGTGTGAGGATCAAATGAGTTAATATATGTAAAGGACTTCGATCAAGTGCCATGTGCATAATACAACATAAGCACAGCCTAAGAGTTAGCTCGTTCCTTAATAATGGAAACAGAAACAACCTGCAGCCCTACTTTATTTGCAGCTTGCACCAGGGGCAGCCTTAATGCCACCGGACACCCAGGCTGACAAAGCACAGGACAAGGAGCAGGACTGCTGCCTCTGAGCCCTGTCCTGCCCACTCCACTGAAAACCACCTGGGGCATCCTTTGCCAGTGGGTCCACATCAGAGAGAAGAAGGGGTGTTGGGTCCATCTCTATAGAGAGATAACAATACACAACAAAGTAATTTGCCCATAAATGAGTTACTTTAATTCCCAATGTTCCTTTTTACTATCTACTTATTGCCTCCTTTTTCCACTCTGTTCCTGATTTACAGAAGTCCTCTCTAAGTACTCCTTTCTCCCTCTAAATTACATGAGGCTGCCAGTCATTCATTGCCATACTGCTTAGGAAAGGTCACATGGAATGGAAAAGAGGAAACGGTCTTAAAGAAATTGACCTAGAATCTTTTTTAAACAATTGTCTGTAGACCTTATAGTGACAAAAGAATCATATAACTGTCCATAATGCTGATATCCAGACTATTACCTCCACGCTTAAATATGGAATTGTCTTAGTTTTCTGAATGGGAGGAAATGGGAAAAACAATGAACTAGAAAGAGTTTAACTTTTTCTTTTTCTGAGCTAGTCCAAGTTCCGAACCAGAGCAAGCTTTGGGAAAGTACTTACACCGTGGAGACCCCGTGTCACAGGTGCAGTGGGGAGCAGCCACGTAGGTCTGATGCTGAACACCAAGAGGCATCATCAAGACAGGGCATTCTCTACTCGACTCTTTATTTCCCACACACAATCCAGCAGCAAACGCTGTTGGGTCTAGCCTTGAAATTTATACTAAGCCTGACCACTTCCCACAATCTCCACTCCTATCGTCCAGGTTCCTACCACCATGACATTGCATGTAAGCTATTGAAATACAGCCTCACTAATTTCTCTGCTCCTACCCTTCCCTGGTACTGTCTATTCACTACCTATAAGCCAGCATGATTCTTTTGAACTGTAAATGAGATCATGCCATTCTCTCATTCAAAATCTTCCAACGGTTTTCCATCACATCTAAAAATCCAGACCCCTCTGACCTGTGAGATACAACAATCTGCCCGCTGTTTAGGACTCCAGCCTTATTCCTCCCCCTCTTTCCTCCACCGACTGTGCTCTGGCCTACAGCCCTCCTTTCTGTTTCTCAAGTACACCAAGGTGGTCCTGCCTCGAGGACTCAGGGCCTGCTATTTCCTCACAGATTCACATGGCTCACTCCTTGATGTCACTTAAGTTTCTGCTCCAACGCCAGCTCCTCAGTGAGGCCTACCCCTCACCATCTTATGGAAAATTGCAAACAATAACACCTGGGCACCTACCCTACTCCCTATACCCACTTAAGCTGTTACATTGTTCTTACCACTATGTGATGTAAAGAATATTTTTACCTGTTCATTGCCCACCCCTCCTACTGAAATGTAACTCCACGAAGACAGGGTCTGTCGGTTTGCTCACTGCTGTAACTCCAGTGCCAAGAACAGGGAGCTCAGCAAGTATTTGTTGAATAAATGAATAAACAATCAGATGAACCTCAGTGCTTAGGAACTGAAATACTATGAGCTCTTCAGATGCAGGAATCATCTTTCACCCTTAGGGCTGAGCACCTAGGAAATGTGAAGGATGAATAGATGGATTTGTGAATAAGAGAAGTTGTATTTAAGGATACCAGGTAAGGATAGATCTATATTTTGTAACAAAGGCAAGAGCAGCTACTACTAAAGATGTAAAAATGTTCCTTTGGCTTTCCTGTTGCAAATATATATATAAGTTTAAATCCTCTCCATTTACTCAGCACTAAGTAGAACACTCCGTAGATATCCCGGATCTGGGTCCTCACTGAAAACAAGACTAAATGGAGGAAAGCACCCTCATTAGATCTGGTTCTCCAGTGGGCCAAAGACTCACAGCCTCATTCAAACACCTGCTGGGAAAGTAAAAGGGAAAAGTAAGCAGGGAAACACCTGGGTTTGCAAAAGGAAGGACAAATGGTGCCAGACAGAATGAAATACTGGCCAGTGCTCTGCTCCCAGGATTCCCAAACATGCAGATTGATAATCTTTAATTATTTTATTGCATATGGTTAATATATACAGTGTATATAAGAACAGTCCATGATTAAGATGTTTTTGTGACATTTTTAATAGTAATACTACATTTTACATTTTAACTGAATCACTTTTCACACATCAAATACATTAAACCCACTGAAGGTGGGGCGGGGGCAGGAAGAAATATGTCTTCTCTGTTAAAATTAGAGAACTAATTCCTTTTCTTTGTAATAGATTTTCTTTTAAAAATCTGTCCTATGATAGAGTCAAATGCCTTTATTCTATTCTAGCTCATGGGTCAATAAAGCGATTACATCATAGTCTGCAGGCAGTAAATGAAGTGTGGTGGTTGTTCCTCACAGGACTCCTGAGTGGGACGGAGGCCTCTGGCTCACCCTCGCTCCTGGGCCCACCTAACAAAGCTCTCACTGCTCGGTCAGCTCCCCTCCTCACTCGCTTTAAAAAAGGTTTCAGAAAAACCAATGGATTCAACCCAAGCAGAACCTGCAGCATAATTTCAAATTAATCTAATAAGATCCTCTTTCTTTTCAAGTTTAATTTGAAACAAATTCTTCAGTAATCCAAGATATTTATTTATATTAACAATCAAAACTAACTAAAATATATATTTTCAAATATAGAATTTCTGACATTTCTTAACTGGCTATTAATAGAAATAATTAGAGTGCCTATTATTACTACTCCATTCAAAAAAGAAACAAATGAACTAATACACGTATCATAAACAGATGTGCCACCTGACTGTGGGAATTAGATTTTAATTAATGAGCCCTTTATCAAATGTGCCAATAAAGTTTCCTGCTTGAAAGTAGTCTCCTTTTCACAGCCCTAATTTTCATATAGAGGAAAAGAAAGTTTTAAATCATTTCAATTTTCAAATGCTGAATAATGTAGAATTTTTTCAAAGTATTCTTTATTTTACTCTTTAAGAATATTTTATTTGTTATGGGAATCATCACTTGTCGATGCTATAGTTGTTTTCTTTCTTTTTAGTACATTGGCATGCTTAAAAAAAAAATTGTGCCTGAAAAAAAATCACACCTCTATTTTCTATACTGAATTTTTTTTCTTTATTGATTTGAGAGAGAGAGGAAGGGAAAAGGAGAGAGAGACAGAAACATCGATGAGAGAGAACATCGACTGGCCGCCTCCTGCATATCCCTCACTGGGGATTTGGCCCACAACCTGGGTATATGCCGTGACCGGCGACCCCTTGGTGCATGGTTGACATTCAATCACTGAGCTGCACCCGCGGGTCTATACTGAAATATTTTTATCGAAAAAAAGAATAAAGTCCCATGCATTTAAATTAGGATGGCATTTTATGTGTTTCCTTGATTCTAATTAGTAGTTCAAATAAAATACCCCAATAGTTATGAAACCTGGGATCTAAGCCTCCTCTTCCCTCTTGTCAGTACACTGAAGAGTCTATATTCATCAGCATCGAGTCTCTTTTACGAGGACAATGGCAACAAGAAATCTTCAACAAGTGTTGGCCTGACCCCTTTTCTCTTTCTACAGATCCAGCTGAGCAGCAAAAACTACTTGAAATTCAGCAATCCCATTTCTCACTGTTCCAGAATGACCTATTTCGCACTAGAATGAACCAGTGAATTCATACATATAAATAACTATCTGCAGATGCTGCTTTTCAAATATGAACAGGAATAAGAAGAGGGGGAAAAAAAGCAGGGTGGGGGGCCAGTAGTTAAAAAGGAAGGCATGACTGAATTGGTGCTTTTAAATGTTTGATATGACAATTTAGAAACAAAGCAGGTCTGCGTAACTCAGATACCAAGGTGACACTTAAAGTCTTCAAAACTGTCAATAAATAATATTCATGACAGTGCAAGCTAGGCTAAGTTAGACTTGTTCTTAAAACATACATAACATATACTTATTGTGTATTTAAACTTTTATAGAGAACTAAGGAAAAAGCAAGTTAACATATTTCTGAGCAGAATATGCCTATAAATTAGCGGCAGTATTTTTCACCCACAAATATTTATTGGACACTATTGTGCTCAAGATTTTATTGTATGCTACATTCTGCAAACACAAAGTATTCTAAGACCTTCTGATCTCTCAGAGTTTCTCCATTTTTTATAATCTTTCAGGTCAATGTATAAAATTGTACATGCCAGCTTTTGTTTGATTCATTTTCTGTATTTTCAGTAACTAATAAAATCATAGCACAATAATGAACTCTCAGTGAACATTTGCCAAATGGATTGAGTACTCAGTCCCAGCCCTTGAGGGAGGAGCTTACAGAAAGAAGTTCAGGCAGTGTTCACAGAGAACCCATGTCAGCTCTGTGTCATAACCTAAGACCCTATATCAGATCTTGAACTAACCACAAGATTCTGACTTAAGGCTCTGATTAAATGAGCAAGAATCTTAAATAAATTAACACTAGGTTAAATATTTTAAATGTAGCAATAAAGTTTTTTTTTTAATTTTTTCTTTATTGATTTTAGAGAGAGAAGAAGGGAGAAGGAGAGAGAGATGGAAACATCAATGAGAGAGAACATCGATTGGCTGCTCCCTGCATGCCCCCCACTGGGGATCGGGCCCACAACCTGGGCATGTGCCCTGACTGGGAATTGAACCGGCGACCTCTTAGTGCATGGGTCGACACTCAACCACTGAGCCACACGGGCCAGGCGTAACAATAAAGTTTCAATGGATTCTACAATTTCTGCTTCCAGTCATGATGACAACAGGAACCAAACCGATCCTGTTACCTGAGAAAATCACAAAGATAGACAACATACATAAAAAATCAGTATTCAGCCCAGCTGCTGTGGCTCAGTGGTTGAGCATCGACCCATGCACTAAGAGGTCACCAGTTCGATTCACAGTCATGGCACATGCCCAGGTTGTGGGCCTGATCCCTAGTGGGGGCCATGCAGGAGGCGGCCTATCAATGTTCTCTCTCATTGATGTTTTTATCTCTCTCTCTCTCTTTCTCTCTCCTTTCCTCTCTCTAAAATCAATAAATTAAAAATATTGTTTAAAAATCAGTATTCAGACACTGAACAACAGGCAATGGCATGACAGTGATCTCTGAGAACAGGGAAACGAACAAGAGAGCCCTACACATAAAATGTTCACTGCCTAGAGAGTTTCCAGATCACTGCATGGGGAAGAAGATCCCAGACAGAGTTCAGAGTTCTGGAACACCAAGGCGGCTAGAATCTGCTGGGTTGGGTACCACAAAGAACGAAGCTGCAAAAAGGGAAAGTGAGCAAGCTCTGCAGATATGCATAGGAGCCCAGTCAAGTCTTTGGCTGAAAATTGGTCTGGCTGCCCACAGAAGGAAACTAATGACAGGACCATCATTTAGGAGTAACTGGAACAATATCTGGGCTCACAGAGGTCTGGAAATCCCTCAGATTTATTATCCTAAATCTCCTAATCTACAGGGCACCAAGTTGAAGGGCATTCAACAACCTAATATTCACAGTGTCTGGTATCCAATAAAAAAAATATTACACATGAAAAGAAGTAGAAAAATATATCCCATAATCAGGAGAAAAATCAGTCAATAGAAATAGACATAGAAATGGCATAAATGTTAGAATTAGTGTATTACAAATATACTGTTCCTCAAGAAGGAGAAGGAAAGCATGAGCATGATCAGGAGAGAACTGGAAGATGTAAAAAGATCCAAGTCAAACTTCTAGAGATAAAGTGGTATGCTGATACAGATGTGTGAGTGTTGTGGAGAAGGACAGCAGGACACAAGAGCTCCATTGGGGCTCTGCCTCTGCCTCTGTCTGAAGACCTCAAGGGCTGGGTCTCAGTCTTTTTATCTTCTAAGTTAAAGAGAAGGTAATCTTCAATCAAGATTGAGATCTTAATCTTAAATGGCAATTTTTAAACACTTCTTAGCCATTGAGCCCTTTTAGCACAATAAGTAAGGTGTAATATGTTATGTTGCTCCTGCAGTGGGTACATCTGTGTATATTGGAGGGGAAGCACAGGAGAAGAATACAACAAACTCCCTTTCACTATTCCATCCCTTCTGGTCCTGGGTATTTAGTTTAAAAATTATGGAATTATACCAGTTACCTCCAATGTCAGATTTATTTAGTCATTTATTTACAAGTATTTATTGAGTATCTGCTATATGTCAGTTATTAGGTGAGGCACTGGGGACATAATTCTAGAAGGTAGTAAATGAGGAGCGCTATATGAACAGATAAGAAGGAGAGGGGGAATACACAGTATCTTTTATTAGAGTAGGTGCGATCTGGTGCTTATTAATATCAAATATGAATGTATGCTATATCACTTTGATAATCAGAAAAACATTACTGCATTGCCCTAATCCAGGTCCTGTCTATAGGCTAGTTTACTGCTAATAAAGTCAGAAGCTGAGCAAAGAGTACTTGATACTAATAGTCATAGAAGTTTTAGAATGACTAAAGTTGATATCTGTGAACACAGAACAAAGTCAATAACTACTAAATAGAAAATCATATATTGGAAAATTCTATTTTCTTAAAATTTGCTTTGAATACATCAAGGATGGGAAGAAGTATGATTGGAGGTAACATATGTGAATCAATGCAGTAAAGTAAATGAGAATTACTGGCAAGTGGAAAGCAAGAAGTACCCTTTCTCAGAGGCAGGAAAACTACTGAGGGACTCTCATAACAGACACCAAGATACCATAAAAACCTATGAGTCTCTGAGAAATGTCCTAGGGATGTCTATTGTTAAATCCTTTCTTGCTAAGCTGGAAAGTCTGTCCCCAGGATCTCTATACAACATGTCCTCTGCCTTGAAGTACTCCTTGAACATTATGCCTGAAAGAGCCATTTAGGAATGCAGCTGTGTAAGCTGTTCTTCGGAAAATTGGTCTTTCAAAACAGAAAGTACAACAACAGTAGGACAAATAATTAAGAAATATATATTTTGATTTCTTTTATTTTTTTAGAAGTTCAGCATATAGAAGAAATGTATAATAATTAATTTTATGAGTCACTTAAACAATAATCCTTTATATATATTTTCCAGTTATAGGAATGGACTTGTGGTGATAACTATTTGGATTACACAGCAGTGCTGTATATGAAGGTCATAAAGCTAATTTGATCATCATTATCTGTAATAAATAAACCAGAAAATACCCCGCCCTCCCCGAAGAGTGTACACAGCATTTTGTGAATATAACATATACAGATTTTATTCCAACTCCTAGAACTTCACAGTGATTTATTGTACATAGTAACAGTTTGTTTATTCTGGAAGTACTTTTTGTTTGTTAGCATATTAGTGAGTTCATTTCATTCAATTCCCTATACATTGTTGTCCTTAGCTTGCAAATTACTATAAATTCAGTATGACATTGAGCATAAATCATCATTTACATTAACTGAATGTTATTGTTATTGAAAGACAATTAGGTACACATCACTAAATGTCTGATTGAAACAAATTAAGCAAGAAAATAATCTTATAGCCAATAATGAGAAATAAAGTTGTATATTCAGTAGCCCCACGTTCTTTATTTGTTATGGTGTAGGATACTAAGTGACTTCTATATTCTTATCTGCGGACATTTATTTTCCAAACTATGTATATCAGAAAGACATTCAAATGGGCAAAATTTACCCTGATACTGAATGGAGCACACAAATGCTTGGCACATTGCAAAAACGTTTCAAGCTTGGTTGACTTTCCGATGCTTGAAAAGGGAATTAGAGATAGGCCACTGCATGCTAATCACACTGCTGCATCTACTGACCACATTTAAATTCCTAGGGTGAACAGATTTACCACTGACTTGTGATGCTCCATCATTTTTAATATTGCTCTCAAGCTGCTAGAGAGAATTTCATGTCCTAAGTCCAGAGAACCAAGGTAAATGACAAACAGGTTGCAGATTTCTTTTCTGATCTGGAATATCAGCACAGTGCCTCTAATCCTAGACAGAAAGGTAGCCCAAAAAACGCAGGCATTTCAATAAGGTGTGTATACAAGATCATAATTCCCAAGCAACTTTTTAAAATGAATGCATCAATCACCCGACAACTGGGCAAATTAAAGCAAACTAGAAAAAACTAAAGAATAGTCATTAGAGAATATATATATCCAGGTACCTGATAGAACAGTAAGTACTCAAGGCTGCAAAGATACACGGTCCATTCCCAGGACCCACGGTAAAAATCAAAAAGTTCTTATTTACTGTGGAGTGGGAGGGAGACACAAAAACATGAGAAGCATGGGCTTTATTTATTAATTTTTAAACCTAAATGTGAGAATTTAGTGTGGGTATATGCTAAATCTGGTATGCAAAAAATATATATATTTATAGTAAATTTAAAAGCTATTTTTTCTTGAAAATGCACATATTATCATATACATAAACATTAGCCCCCAGAGGTGGTAGCCAATATTCAGCTCAAACTGCTGGAGGAGAAGTGGGAATGCAGACACATTATTTCCACTTCTTCCAATTTTAAGAAAAAAAAATTATATATCTCCCTATTTTTATATTTTGACAACTAATCAAAAGTTTAAAAACTTATTTCTCTGGATAGTTCTACAAAATTACCCATATTTATAGGCCACGTTAGTGATGAGTAACTGAGCAGGATGAAAGGAGCAAGAATTCGCGTCATCAGAAATGAAAGAGAGGATCCCGGCCTTCAGGTAGGTAAGATGTTCATCTGGTTTATAAGCTCAGGCGGCCAAGACTCAAAGAGAATAAAATTAACTTGCTCACAATCAGGCTGCAATTAGATTACATAGCACAAGTTGACCACCTTCTGCGACCATTTTTTGTTTGTTTGTTTGTTTGTTTTTAAGCTAAATAACCATTGGATTAGCAATGTTACTGAGTAAGTCCTGGCTTGAAAAACACACAAAAAAAGATATAACAGAAATTTTGAAATGAAGATGACAGTAAACAAAATCTCCTTAAAGGAAATATAGTAAACCAGAATGGAAATAGAAAGAAATGAGAAAAATCCTAAAGGCAAGGAAGAATATAACCTGGAAAGAAGTAAGACCCTCGGCCTGATGTCAGTAAAAGGACTCCAGAAGGGAGATCTAGGAGAAGTCCAGGGAAGCAAAACAGAAAGTGAGTGCAGAACCAAGTCCGGTAACAAGAGAGTAACAGCAACTATGGAAGAGTAAATATCATCATCAATCCAAATTGGAAAATTAAAAATAGTGAAAGAGGTAAAGTACAGCATGGGGAATATGGTAAATAATATTGTAATGACTCTGTATGGTGCCAGGTGGGTACAAGAATTATCAGGGGGATCAATTCATAAACTGTATAAATGTCTAACCACTATGCTGTATACCTGGAGCTAATATAATATTGAATGTCAACTGTAATTAAAATAAATAAACAGGTTTCAAAGTAATAAAAGAGATTAAAATAAAGAATAATGGGATGATGGATGCATGACACAGTTTTCAAGAAAGTTATGGGCACAAAAAAATCTCCTTACTCTAAAAAGCAGCTCAGACAGATCCATCCTGGAGTAAGCACCTGGCTTTTTCATTCCCGGTGTGGCCAGCGACCCTGGACCCTTAGCCTCAGCAAGGCTGAGATGCTAATGCTCTGTACTTCGTCAGGTAAGTGACCCTGCAGCCCCAAAGAGTGAAGGGATACATACAAAAACAATGAAGGGAATCAACACAATGATTTTTATACTTTGTTAGGGATGTTTTGTTTGATATTTAGGGTGTTTGAAACATATGAGAGAATTTGACACATTAGGAAATCTGACATTTTAGGCTTGTGATTTTTTTTTTAGAATATTTAAAAGAAGTTGACCAATAGTAAACATGAGATTTTAATTTGAAATCTTCAAGGATAGTTTACCGACTAAATTTACAGTGTTTGTAAACTGACTAGTATTTATATTAGGCTTGTAAGTTGTATGAAGTGGGGAGGAAGATGTCGGTAGTATTTGGAAGGCTATCTTGCCTAGGGGTTTAGAGTGCTCAGAAAAATTAAGTGTATTAGGGTTACAGTTGGAAATGTGTAAAGGAATTTCATTAATCAAGCTTGAAAATGATGTGAAACGTATAGAGTAATTCAGTCTGTCAAATTTAAAATTAATTGATCATTAATCAAAGAACAAATTGAGTGTTTGAGTATAACCTAAAATTACTAGATTTAAAAATGACAAGAATTGTAAATTGAGCTTAGAAGCTTACAAAAACTCAGCTTTGAGGTTTAAAGCTTTTTAAAAATGACTAATAATTAAAAACACAAGGAAATATGAATATTCCTTTCAAATATAAAAGACCCTCCAAGATTAAAAGCTCAAGTGACACTATGAAGAGATAAGTATCCTTTGTAATACCTGGAGATATCAATAGGTTTTCCATGAAAAAAAAATGGGTGGGGGGAGAGGGTCTGTAGTTTAAAAAAAGAAAAACTCGGGGAGGAGCTACTAACTACATGTCCCTCTTGGACATTTCTAGTGTACATTATTAAGGTTTTGAGAAATAAACGGTTAACTTTTGTTTTGTTGTTGTTCTTTTCAACACCAGAATACATTAGTGAATTCCTTATTAACACCTCAGAATTGCAGAAGGTGCTCCCTGGAACATAGTTTGGGAAACCCTATATCAGGTAGTTATGATAAACTCCTTCAAGGATTGTTCTTTGTCAGAATGCTGGCTCCATAAGGAATGAAAAGCAGTTATAGGGGATGAGAATTTCCGTTACTTGGTAGTATTACACAACAGTTGGCATGTAGACTGCCTTAAAAAAATGGAATAGCTTTGCCCCCAGAAGACATTCACATGTCGCCAGGGTCCAAAACTGTGCTTTCTTGAGTATTACACTTGAGCCTCTTTTTTTCTTCAGACCCCATCCATGTACATGATTTTCACTGCGATCCATATCCTGATGGCTCCAAAATCTTTAACTCCAGTCATGACTTACATCTTCAGATTCAGACCCAAAGTTCTAGGTGCCCAAGGGACATCTCTCCTTGGGTGATCCATATCAACTTCAAATTCAACATGTCCAAGACTGAGTTCATTCTTTTTCACCCCAAACTTGTTTATACTCCAATTTTCCACAATTTGGTAACAGTATCCCACCTACCAGATGCCTAAGCCAAAAACAAAAGTGAATTCTGGAGTCCCTCATCTCCCTCAGCCTTTATGTCACAAAGACCAATGGCTCAAGGTTATCCTTTCCTTCCCATTCTGCTTATCACTATTGATGCTGTGAATGTCATAACTGTTTCCCTGGACCACTGCAATAGTCTCCTATCAGGTCGCCCTGCTTCTGCTCACCCTCTCATCTGCTGTACAGTACGTGGCTCTACCTCATCCATACATGATAATTTCCTAAATCCTTAGTGTGGTAGCCATGGTCCCTCGTGCTCTGGCCACTACTCGCCTCTCTAGACCCCTCTCTCACTATGGCACTCACACTCATCCTTTGTTTTAGACACTTCCAATTTCTTGCATGACCCTCCAAATTTCTCATCTTTATGTATGTGATTTTCTCTGTTTGGAAAGCCCTTACTATTCCCCAAAAACTCCTACCCCACCCATTGAGACTCAAGTAAAATATCACTCCTTCTGGGGAGCCTCCCCTGCCTTTTGCATACTTCTCCGCTCTGTGCTCATTCACTGTACTTTATTCATATATGCAAAAGGCACTCGTTTCAAATTGCTGTAATCACTTGCTTTATATATCTTCCTCACCCACTAAGACTGGGGTGGCATAGGTTATTTTCTAGGTATTTAAAAGAATTTTAAAAATTATCTAGTACAATACCTAAATTGAGTCAATACCTCTTAAAATAAGTTTTTAAAATCTTAAGTTTGTAATTTGACCATTTCCATCCTTGCCTTACTTATTTTAACCCTCTTAGGAACTCCAGCAGAAATACCTCTCTCTCATCTTTGTCTATTCCTTCAACTGACTGGTTTTGGTTTTTCTTTATGTCTTCCTTTCTCCCTCCCTCCCTCCCTCCCTCCCTCCCTCCCTTCCTAACAGTAAACCATAAATGTCCCCTTCCATCTTCTACAACTAAAGCACAAAATGCGCTTTAGTTTCAAATATCTTAATTTTAATACCGGTCTCTCTTGGTCACAATACCATCTGCCTGAGGATGTGAGGATCTGAAGGGCTTGAGCTGATTCTGCTGACAGCATCAGAGACCTCAGTCTCTCTTTCCCTAAGGAGAAAATTGGTTCAATTCAACAAATATTTACTGAGTAACCACTAAGCAGAAGTCACCCTGTCAGGAGAGATGCAGCCCCAGCTCAGAAGATACGTTTTCCTACCTAGCAAAACTACTCGTGACAGCTAGCCTTCCATTCATTTGGACCCTATTTTAACACTCCAGGGCTTACAGTACAATCTGTTACCTACAAGAAACCATTCCTAGTTCTCTTTCTCTCTGTGATTTGTCCTTTGTGTTTAAATATAACTTAGGTATTTAGTTAGACAACAGTATATAAGATTTTATTTATTAATATATTTCCTTCTACTTGTTGCTCAACTTTTCTCTGTGTCTCTAGGGTTTTTCTTCTCTTGGAAGCAGGAACACTGCTTCCTGCTTTATTTCTACTGTTGCTGATAGAACCTAGTACAGTGGTCTGCTACATTATGAACTCAAAAAACACATAACTCTAAAAGGCAATGTTTCAGGATTATGATTTTCCTGATTCATGTACTAATATCTTTCATCTAGCCCTGGCTGGTTTGGCTCAACGATTAGAGCTTCAGTCTGTGGACTGAAGGGTTGCGGGTTTGATTCCTGGTCAACGGCATGTACTTGGGTTGCAGGTTCAATCCCCAGCCTCAGTAGGGGTCTTGCAGGAGGTAACCAATCCATGTATCTCTCTCACATCGACGTTTTCTCTCTCTCTCCCTCCCTTCCACTCTATCTAAAAAAAAAGATCAATGGAAAAATATATACTCAGGTGAGGATTAACCAAAAGGAAAAAATAAATAAATAAACTTATAAAAAATATTTTTTTCATCTAACAACTCACCGAATTAATGTACTTTTTGTAATCAAGTTAGTACAAAGTCAGGCTCAGATAAAAGGAAAAGAGAATGTCAGTGCCATCTTAAAAATACAATAAAAGTGAGGGAATGTAACATTCCCCCTGCCGTTATTGCTAACTGCCCAGGTGAGGGCTGCACAGGGTCAGAGGGAAGCTCCCACCTGGCCCCGGCCTGGATAATCGTGTCCTGAGGTTGTGCAAAGGGAATGCCACTGGTCCCAAATCAACAAGCTCATTCTATTCATAGCCTGGAATAAATTAGGCATTTCAGGGGATGGAAACTGCTGTTCTCCCCAGGAGGAGCCGGGGCTATATGAGCAGGTCAGAGTACCTGCCTTGGGCACGTCAGGTGCCCAGCCAGCTGTGAAGTTCTTCCTGGTCTTGCTCAGCTGGAAGCAGCATAATAGGGCCCATTGTTAACACCGAGAAAACCAAGTCTCAGCTTTAGAAAGAAAGTATTTCCCATCTCTCCAAAACTCAGTGAAGGAAATTCTGGAATGTGGACCACAAGGATCATTGAAATTGCAGCATTAATATTTTTGTCAGAAAATTAAATAAGTACATCTAATACTCCAATGGGGAGCTGGCTGTACAGTAACTTGTTACATGAATTAGACATTTGGCAGAAGATTCTGTGTAATGAGAATACAGGCCAGCATGATCGAGTCATTTTGAGATTTATTTAGCCCCCTACATGATAACAATAACAACTCCTGATCATTTCTCTATGTTTTCAAGTAATTCCAGAAAACAAGATGTAATAAAAATTAACCTGTTACTGGATTTCCGTGAAATACAATTTCATGAACTACATTAGATGGGCTGCAGACACTACTGTTAGTGTCTGATGAGCCACCAGCTGGCTCCCAGACACTGGATCAGGCCCTGGCACCGGCCCTGCTTCACACTGTACATTCACCAAGCTGCTGTAGTGCTGACTTACGTGCATCCCTGCCCTTAGCGCTGCCTTTGCAATGACCATCCATCTACCCTTCGTCCCATTCCCAAAGCCTGGTGCTGGGTGAAGGAAAATTTACTTGAGAGCAGCACCTTAAATTCATTACAATAAACACAAACTCTCTATAGAATAGGGAGAGGGCAGAAAATTCCCCTATTCTAGTTCTTTGGGTTTTGAAAATATAATTGTATTGATTTTTTTAGAGAGAGAGAGGAAGGGAGAAGGAGAGAGAGATAGAAATATCAATGTGAGAGAGAAACATCAATCGGCTGCCTCCTGCACGCCCCCTACTGGGGACTGAGCTGGCAACCTGGGCACATGCCCTGACTGGGAATAGAACCAGGACCTCTCAGTCCATGGGGCGGTGCTCAAGCCACTGAGCCACACCAGCTGGGCTATTCCAGCTCTTTAGACTTTAGGAACACAGAGGTTGGTCCATAGTCTAAATAAAACTAGTTTAAATCAGGTAGCAAAGCATCATCCATTATCTAAATGTTATGAAAAGGTATCTTATATCAAGATGGAAGTTCTATGAACAATTCCATTATGTGTTTTTTTGTTTTGTTTTGTTTTTATTCTTTACTGATTTTAGAGAGAGAGGACAGGAGAGGTACGGAGAGATGGAAACATCAATGAGAGAGAACATAGGCTGGCCACCTCCTGCATGCCCTGCACTGGGGATTGGGCCCACAACCTGGGTATGTGCCCTGACTGGGAATCAAACCAGCGACCTCTTGGTGCATGGGTCGACACTCAACCACTGAGCCACACCAGCCAGGCTCCATTATGTTTACCCTCACCTTGTGATGGCACTTCAAATTTAACCACTGCATATAATGACTACGGCATTGTATAGAAGAGAATAAAAAGCTATTTTAACTGCACAGCACAGGAAAAGAAGAGCTCTGTGTACTAAATGTGTACTTGGATGTTATTAACAATTATGACTATGAAGTTCACATATGGAGGGAAAAAAAATTTATCATTTTATTGTCTTATCAAATTTTTCACTGATATATCCTTAGTGCCTACAGCAGTGCCTGGCAGCGTGGTAGGCACTCAAACATTGATTGATTGATTGATTGATTGATTGATTGATTGACTGACTGATTGAAGAATGGATGGATGGATGGATGGATGGATGGAATGAATAAGTGAGTCTATCCTTATCAGCATGTTTAATATGTTCTTTAGCCCGGCCAGTGTGGCTCAGTGAATTGAGCGTTGTCCCATGGACTAAGAGGTCCTGGTTGGATTCTGGGTCAAGGCACATGCCCGGGTTGCCAGCTTGGTCCCCAGTGGGGGGCGTGCAGGAGGCAGCCGATCGATGTGTCTCTCTCACATCGATGTTTCTATCTCTCTCCTCATCCCTTTCTCTCTAAATAAATAAATAACTGAATATATTTATTTAATTTTTTTCCTTTATTGATTTTTTTTTTAAATCCTCACCCGAGGATATTTTTGCATTTATCTTCAGATAGAGCAGGAGGGAGAGAGGGAGGAAGAGAGAGAGAAAAACATCGATGTGAGAGAGACACATCGAATGGTTGCCATCTACACGACCCCAACCGGGGTCGGGGACAGACTGCAACCGAGGTACGTGCTCTTAGTGGGAACCGAACCTGGGACTCTCGGGTCTGCGGGCCAATGCTCAAACCACTGAGCCAAACCAGCCAGGGCATCCTTTATTGATTTTAGAAGAGAGGAAGTGAGAGTGAGAGAGAGATAGAAACACTGATGAGAGAGAACATCGACTGGCCGCCTCCTGCATGCCCCCCACTGGGGATCGGGACCACAACCTGGGCATGTGTCCTGACCAGGAATCGAACAGGCGACCTCTTGGTGCATGGGTCAACGCTCAACCATTGAGCCATACCGACTGGACAAATAAATATATTTTAAAAATATGTTCTTTATATTAACCAAAAGCTCAAAATAATAAATGGGTTTCAGATTTACTCCATTACCATAAAATAATTTCTGAGTAAGCAGCTACATTAAGAAAATCTTAACGCTTTGTGACAATGGAATATATTAAAATGATGATAGATAAACACACGTGTATTCTCACAACATACACAAAGGCTTGACAAAAATGGAAAGGAAGAATATATTTCTAAGTTATACAGAACAATCCTATGCATATTTTAATGTAGCTGTTCATTATACAAAAGGAAAGGCTACATAAATCTAATAGATATAAAAAGGTGGTTACAATTTAAATGTGACACTGTATTACACTCTGTATTTTTATATTCCATCCCAAACATTTTATACTTATTTAGATAACTAATACTCTAATTCCATGCATTGAAAGAGTTTGGAATTAAATTAATAAATACTAAAAACATCTTTGAGAGGTGCTGAAATATTATTCTTTAAATTATAAGTCAAATTCTGAAAATGTATTGGGCCTTCAGAATAAAAATACAGCAATAGCAAATTTCTATAAAGGGCATTATGTACTGGTAAGTACTATCTATAATATAGTTTTTAATATAATTTGTAAAAGAAAATATCAAGTAACATAAATACATACATACACACAAATATATATATTCGATCATCACAAAAATCCTATGAAGTAGATTACCATCACTCGTCCATTTTAAACATAAGAAAACTGAGGCACACAGAGGTTAAGTAACTTGTTAATAAGTCACATAGCTAATAAGGAACAGAGCCATTATCCAAATTCGGACAATCTGGCTCCTGAGTCCCTGTTCTTAATCACTATGCTGTATTTCATGGAGAAATGCATTTTAAGTTTTTGTGAAAGTATCATAAATTAAGTACATTGTTAGAAAATGTAAAGATAACTACTTATAGTGTCTTCTAATAAATCCACTTATGAATTTTCCTTAAAATGTGCGCCTAACTTATATTACCATGAAGGGGAGGTCCATGCATACAGAAAAAAGTAAAAAGAAAAAAACCTTTAAAGAGAAAAACCTAAAATAAAAATTAAAAAATCAACACTTTCTAAAACTATATGCCAATTTCCTATTCATACAAAAAGAAGACAGAGTCTGTGAGGCAAATGCAAATATCTTTCAATAGAGTCTGCTGCATTATTTGTCAGCAAAAGGCTTTACAGAATCAGCCCATGAGGAGCAGCCCAGACAGCGCTGCCCCCGCTTCTTCCCATGGAGTGCTCTCATTCCAACAGCATTTCACAGAAGCACGTACAAGGAAACTGTGTTCCCACGGTTATTCCTGGTTATTGATGGTGCTATCACATTCATTAGCCTAACATTTAGTTCACTAGAGCATCTGCTTCTGACGCTGCCAACACATGACCGTAATCTGGGCTGAGGGATACAGCATTCTAATTTCCCACCTTCTTGTCTGAGTTTCACTCTTTATTCTTTAGATGCATATAAGATTTCCTACTTCAGCATGCTGGATCTTTTATGAAAGGGTGTTTTTGTTTTGGTACTGCTTGTAATGTGCATGAGCTTGGCTGAGTTTTTTTGCCTTCTTCTTTTTTTAATTGCCACCACACAGTTTTCCTACAACC
Source organism: Tadarida brasiliensis (assembly GCA_030848825.1). Classification (NCBI taxonomy): domain Eukaryota; kingdom Metazoa; phylum Chordata; class Mammalia; order Chiroptera; family Molossidae; genus Tadarida; species Tadarida brasiliensis. The sequence continues at coordinate 81,846,952 of CM061258.1, read as the reverse complement.
TTCTGTAGGAAAACAAGATTCTGTAGGAATTACTCTAATATCTCTGTTTTTAATACAGCTTTCTCCTGGGAGAAGAATATGAGCCTGTTCATTTCCCTCAACTTCATCTCAGTAGAGGCAATGCTCCAAAAAGTAACATCAATCAACTCTCGAAATAATTGAAGGAGGCTACCTAACGATCAGCAATCATGATGTATGCCAATTCCTACAGACAAATCCTACAGTAAACATCACTGTGGGCACTGAAATCCGTTCAGCTACTGTGTTTACATTTCCATCCGATAACTTAAATGTAAACATATTACATCCTGGTATTTTGTGTTACTGAATTTTTAGTAAAGACATATCACCGAGTCCTTTCCTTAGAGCTGACTTTCCAGAACGAAGGAAGAAAAACAGCAGTCTGAGTGAAAGCAAACCCTAGTTTCATCCTGTTTCAGCACAATTCAAACTGTAAGCTGATGACCCCTGATTCCTGTGTCTCTTCTACACACACACACACACACACACAAAAACACTTGCAACACACAGGATCTCCTAGATTCTGCTGTTGGTAAAGGAGAAGCAAAATCAAGAACCTACACTCCGAAACGGCCAGTCAAAACCAGTATCTTCTTACACAGAACGTACCACTTGACTATTAGGAGAAAACACTCACAAAATGAAGAACTGAAACTCCTGGGTCCCTCAGACTGTGAGCTCCTTTCCTGAGTCCCCACAACAGCGTGCCTGCCCACTAGTATTCTTTTTGAAACTATGTTAAAGCATGAGCTAAGTTTGAGTCAGTGACAGCCAGTTTATTTGGAGTAAAGAATCACTTCACACTCCCGATGTTGACATTACTGAACTGCCTTGACAAAGTAAGATAAACATTGGATTTGCTTGTGCTGACTTTAGTCTATGGGTTTAAAGTTTTGACCAACGTCACCAAATCAATCTTACAAATTCATCTTAAACACTGCAAACTTCAGGTCATCTAGAAGTTAAGCTGATTTTTAAAAAATGTATTTATATTCCTGAAATAAACACACATGAAGCATGGCAATTTCATTAGATGTGAGATGTCAGAAAAGAACCACAGTGATGCGGGAAAACTTAATTTTAGTCCCATTCATGCAAATTTCTAGATCTTTGACCTTGGCATATTCCTTAACTCTGGGCGTCAGTTTCTTCGTATGTAAAATGAGAATGCTAGACCAGATAAAACTCTATGATTCCTTCAAAATTTTACACTCAAACTTAAGCAAATTTACCTGAGCTTTAAAGAACAAACATATTTACAGGTATTTAAACCCTGGAATAACTAAATTGGCCTGTTATAACAATATGCAGTGGTGCTAAAAACATTTCACTTTGGCTCAAAATGTTATTCTACTTTAATAAGAGTGCTACCCAGCTAGTAAGCAAATACCTGTATATTGAAAATATTTTTACAGCAAGCATAAACAGTTTGACAGTAATTTGTATCATTCTCACGGGAAAATAACTTCTCCAATCTCATCTTTCTATTCTATGTAGCGGTGCCAATTTATAGGCATATAAAATTCGAAATCTCTTCTGTGCATCAATTATAACTTACGCAGCTCCCTGAGCAGCATTTAAAAAGCAAAGAAGTGCAAACAATATTCTGCTTGCTGACATAGTAAAAAATTTAGCTAACATAGCTTTAGAACTTCACAATTTAACTGCAATCAAATATCCCTTTTCCGAGAAAGGAAAACGACCTCGGCAATATCCTAAGTATAAAACTCCATGTCAAACTCAAACCATTCTGAAATTATCTAACTAATTACCGAAGGGAGAAGGCTGTAGGTTGGAAACCCAGCTAACAACATCGTTCCTTGTTATCAATGCACTAGAAACTAAAAAATCCTGCATTTTACTAAAAAGAAAATAAATGCTTTTAAAAATCACAGACATAGATATCTAAAAATATGTAATGCAACACAGATAAGGAATCTTAAACATTAGAGCCTTTCCTGCTTGTACTATGCAGAAAAACAACCAGATAAATGTATACATAAAAATAAATTTGAAAAACTTGAAAGTCTTGTAAAAGATCTGGGGGAAAAAAATCAATAAAAATAGGTCAGGGTCAAAACTGAACAAAATGAGTAAGATTTACACATCAATTAGAGTTAAGTTAGACTGAAATAAGAACTTCTTTTGGGAGGGGAATAGGTAATGAAATTTTATGAGGCCTTTTAAAAATGGCAGATAGTTTTGATTCATGGTGATAACTCTGGTTGGCTATGTTAATGCATACTTTAGTTGATATTTGCATATAGTGTTCACCGTGTGATCAGAACTATTTTACGGTTTGCGGATGGGAGGGAGGGAATCCTTTTTAATTGTATCATCATTCAAATAATATCTAAACCCGAAAAAGAACTAGAAAACCATTGCTTAGTCCATAAATGTTCTTCTGTTTTCCTGAGAAATGGAACCAAATAAAACACAACACCTGTATATTCTCACAGTCCAAAGAGCCCCAAAAGCCAACAAAAATCCTGAAAGCCTATAAGTGTAAAAATCCTGTTTCTCAACTCCTTAATTTTAGATTGCTCCGATGAAGTGTGGCTTTTGAGAATTTCTCCAGAGCAATTGTGCGCAGTTGTGAGAGGTGCAGAGACGAGTATTTTCTGGTCAGCTGTGAACCAGAGATAGTCCTAGGGTACCCTGCTAATAGCACATGGCTTAACTATAACGTAGAAAGCATAATTCAGCCTCTAATTTAACCAGTTTATAAATCAGGTAGGAAAAAAAAATTGGGCCCTAGGCTAGAACCTGGCATATGAGATATTTTGCCAGGAAACACATTTTCTTAGAAACTATTTTGGAGGTTTTGGAGGTAAAACTAGATAAGGTTCGCTCACTTCTCTCTTTTTTTCATTTAAGATTCACTTTCTTTTGTTAAACTACTAAGCATTTTTTAAAATGTGTCTGCTAAAGTAATAAACCTGAAAATTTCATCCAATTCAAATCAGACTATTTTTACTTCAGATTAAAAATGATTTTACTAACAATCTAGACAGCTAAAACCCTAGGAGAAACTGCTGGTTTATACTGTTACCATAGTCATACTTTATTTTTCATATATGTACACATATCATTAATTCTTAGAGGAAATATATAGCATGGGTCAGCTAAAGGCCTATTTTCTAAAAGAAGGGTCAGATGAAAAAGCTTACTGACTTTAACAGTATTCAGGGACAACATTTTAAATAACTAGGTTTAGTCAATATTTAGTTCACTAAAAGACACATCTAGGGAAAAAAGAGTCTTAAAGAGTTAAAAACAGGAGAAAACATTGCAGTGGTCACTGAAGAGAGTATCACAAACACCACACGGATTCCATGGAGAGCCTGTGGGTATCTAAAATCCTCAAATCGATACAAGTTCAATCTTGTCTTTACTTCTCTGTATTATGCTTTGTTGTTGTTGTTTGGCTTGTGCCAATGGGAATAAGGAGAAAGATATAAATATAAAACTCAAAAAGCCATTTTTATCTAAGAAAGTATAAATTTGTAAGATGCAAGCATTCATGTCTTTGTAGAAGTACCTTTCAAATTGCTTATTATCCTCACTACAGTACAAATTGAGGCTATGGTGAGGCCACAGCGACAAATTCTGATGTTCAGCTGCAATGACGACTAATACCACACTGCTGTCACTGTCCTGTTTAAAACATAATACGGAGAATAACAGTGCAGAAAAGGCTGGGCAGGCACAAAGGGGCCATGCATCGATCCCCTTTTCAAAGCTGCCATCAATGCTCACTCTACTCACGTAAGCAAAATGCACAGTCAGCACAACTAATGGAACTTGGGGTTTCAGAGGTTATTGACACACACTTGTTCCCTTAGCCTTAGAAGATGAGGAGCAAAGAGGTGTTCAGAAAACTTTACAAACTAAGAAGGAGGATATTCTGTAGTAAGCCATTGTTTCCAATAAAAAAATTCTTTCCTTAATGCATTATAAAAATTTTGCTCCAAAAAACTATATGTAGTATATGAACTAGAGATCACAGTTTTTTGTGTTTCTTTTTGAGATCACAGTCTTAGCATTTTTAAAAAAGCTTCGTCCCTAATGCCAATTTCTTTTAATGAAATCAATCTGGTAACAAGCATGGATTAAAAGTTGATTTTTAAATACACTATGTGTAAATTCATCCAAATACTGAATAATGTTTTAAATAATAAACCCATCAGGGGTTTTTAAATCAGAGTTGTGAGTTTTCAAGAAACAATATAATTTTTTTCTGCTTTCTCTACTTATCAGTTATGAAGAATTTCTCCATAACCCTCCATTAACCAGAAAATCGAATCGTCATCCAGTCGTACTTTGCTTTTCACTGGGTTTCTGTCTGTAACGGGGCCAACGTTTTACGCTCTTCGTTTCTGGTATTGTTTCCTCTAATATTAACAGTCAGTTGTGCTACTGGGGATTTTTCAGTCACCTAGCCTGGCTCAGTTTCAATGCTAAAAATGTTATTACAATAAGAAAGAAGGCTATGAAACAGATGAAAAGTGAAAGGGTTAATTTATCCACAATAATTTATCACCTTATTATAACTTGCCCTGTGGCACACAGACACTCTATGATAAAAACAACCCAAAAATCCTTCCCTTAACACACTTCTGATGGCTTGTCATGATAGCTGATTAAAATAACAAAACCTACAAGAGTCTACAAAGCACAGTTAAAAATTATGTGAAGATCCACAGCACAGTTTTTTTCAAGCACTTTAAAATTTTAATGAGATATAGATCGTGCAAAGTACAGCTACCAACATATATTTCTGCAGATAATGCCAGCTGTAAGGAAAATAAACTTTTCAATAATAGATATGATTTCAGTAGGAACATCTGGATATTTAAATATCTGCAATATAAAAACAAGCTCAACCAAATTCAATTATTACATTTGTGTTCACAGTATGTAAGAAGTCACTTCCCCATCTAGCTATTTAAATGGAATTTTCTGGTTGATGTGATTTTTAAGTAGATGTGATACCAATTGTTACAGAGAATTGCATTCTCAGAGAATTGTATCAAATAGATTGACTTAAAAATGCACTCAAGTCGATTATTGTTTGCAGAAAATCTGAATTTAAGTATTTTCTTTCAACTGTAAGCAATCAATCTACCTATATTGCATCTTGGCGGAGCACATGAGTTAAGAAAGAGAAAACCAAAAGAAAGGCTCTTGTAAAACCATCTTTTCATGAAGTAGGATTTTACCAATTTGTTCTGCAGTTGTATGGGCTGTCAGGTATTATGAAATCAATGCTATGTATTCACTGGGTGTCAGTCACGGGATGACAGTATTGTAAATTAAGGAGATGCATCCTGAAGAGGGCTTGCACACACATATTTCTAAGGAATCCATTTGCAGCCTGATTTATGCTCTTAAAATAGACAACCTACCACTATCTGTTGAAAAGTCTCGCAGGTATGAAATTGTCTAATTGAATATCATTTTCCTTTATAATCAAAGTAGGCTCTCATTTAGCTTCAATCATTCTGCAGTTTTAACCTTAATATTTTCTATACAGTGAAAAGGAGTCAAAAGATTTCAGGAACAGTTTTGAATATCATTAGTTATTTAAATATGTCTCTACTGAGATGAAAATTACTGAGTAAAAATATGTCATGGTAGTTACATAACTCTTGAGAATATATCAAATATCATTCCTTAAAGCAGTAATTCATTACCATGATAGATTGCTAAAATCCATTCTAAATGGACTAGAACGAAGATTTTTCAAAATAAATAAAAATACCATTGGCTAGTATACTAAGATCATTTAAATCTAATGTAATGTTAAATTACTAATTTTTGAATAGGTTTTTTAAGAGACTGTTTCATAGTCTTTTCTCACTAAATAAACGATGTCTTTTAATTACATATACTCAATCTAATAAAAATTACCAAGCAATTTAAGAATCGATACAAGTTTGATAAATCGACATAAACAATCCTGTTTGTTATGACTTTGTTCATAAAAATAACATTTTAACAGGAGAAAAAAATGTTTTAAAGGAAGCACAATTATACATAAACTATTTTAATTTTCCATGATTCCTCCCAACTTTGTCATACACATGTATATAACTGTGTACATAATAATAAATATAATAGAATTTTAAAATATAATTTTTATTATAGGTAAGAAAAGAAACACTAAAAAGGATTGTGAGGTCAGAACTTAGACTTGAAAAAATTGAGAGGAAGAACAATTTCTCTTTCTCCTATGCAAACATGAACTTGCCATTCTAATCTAAGATTCACAAACCTTAAAATTAGCAGAGAATCACATATTTTAGTAATCAAGAAGCTGAGGGTGGGAGTGGAAAAGAAAAAAGATATTCATACATATCTGGATATAGTCATATAATCTGGGGGAGATGCCCTTAAAACTAAAATGAAATGATTATGTGTCAATGTAATTAGGTCTATGGATGGGATATCAGGGGCTGATATTTTATGCATATTCAAGTTATTTGGATAAAGAAAGAAAATGGCTATCTGTTCAAGATTTTATTCAAGGCAGTAAAATGTCAAAATCTAGAATAAGTTCCTATGCAAAGATTGCTGCTGAAAATTTCTCAAACCAAGACCTCTCTATTGCTACCTTACAGGCACATTTACCAACTTCCAGGGCTGAAGTGTTAAACAAAGTCTGCTTTAATATCCCATTGTATTTATTCTAACTGGGATGATTGTGTTCTAACTCCAAATAACAAGATTTTTACACTCAAAGATGGCCACAACCACAAGAGCCAGGTTAGGAGAGCTCTGATAAATTCAATCAACAGCCTCATGTTGTTGGAATCTAATCCAAAAGATGGACTTTAAAGTTCGAGTCCTCATTTTTAATACCTTTCTCGTTTAGATTTTATTTCTGACAAATGAAGACAGAATAAGTAATATTTTTATTACTCCAGATTTTTTAAGTCTTTCTAAACCTTCAAATTTTAGAAAAACAGCAAAACTCAGGAGAGATACTCTCAACATAAATCTCTATGCAATTCTTGACTCTGCTACTGAAATAAATAACATATTTCAAACAGGAATAGGAACAATTTTGCAGGGTTAGAACTGCTCCTGTTTTATGTCTATTCTGACACAGACTCCTTGGTTCAGGTTATTTCTGACACCAGTTAAATTATTATTCCCTGGTTACATTAAAAGGTTCCTTGAGCATCTAATGAATCTTAAATAATAAATGTGTTTCCTTGACTATTCACCATTGGAAGTTCTGAATTCTATTATAAATAAACCCATGACTGTTTGGTAATAATATTTTGCTAGAAGAGTGATTTGTGAAAGATGTGCAAGCAGCCCCAGAATTCAGGTACCAAAATCACAAATGAAGAGACCCCCAGAGTCCTCATTAATAGGATGAATATAAATGATTTAAAATTGTAGAGAGGCAGACGCTTCTATGGAAAGACAACTTACATGGGCATTATTGGTTTTAATAATGAGAACTCACACATTTAAAGGAAAATCCTAATAAAGCATTCCATTAGAAAAATATGTGGGGGGAGAAGATATACTCCGTACAAGCTAATCACCACTGTGAATTCCCTTATATTCTCAGAGCAGCAAGAGACCACATTTTCCTCAAAATATAAATCCTTACTACAGAGGGAATTTAGAACATCAGTTGGCGAGAAAGAAATAATTATTATAGTATTTGTTATAACTAGGAATGCTAATTATTATATAGATATAGTAATTATGGTTCCATTATAACGTCTAGTTTTCTCTTGTAATTTCTAAAATTATCTCAATAAATGTCCAAGCTGAAGTTTAGGGAATTTTTTATGAAATCATTTTAGAGTAACTGGCACACAAATTTACATATATAATCATATTCAAACTAGTATTCTACTAGAAGTATAATCGTGTGTTTAACCAAAAAAATATATTCTATATTAACTTTGACTAAAGCCAGTTCTTTTTAAGAAATGCAAAAGGGTAAACAATTTACACACAGCTCTGAAATTTCAAAATTATCTCTTACATACAGGTAACAATGATTGAAACAGACTAAAATTTGTCGGCTATAATTAATATTAAATACAAAACAATGGGCAACCTTAATAAGTTAATACACTGTTTCCTCCCTATTAACATATTAGTCAAAGTGAACACATTACCTGGGAATACTACTTGTGTATGTTCTTTATGAATGAATAAATGATTTTCTATATATAATGTTATGTTTATAATAAATATCCAAAAATTATATAAACAATCTTTTCTTTAAGAATTACTTCAGACGGACTTACATTTCCTAATTGATTTGATTGGCAAGTTTAAAAGTTTACATTTCAGTAGTGTTTCATTTAAATAAACACTGATATACAAAACACAAAGTCAGAATTCACTCATATGTGGAATTTAATGAACAAGCTAAACTACCAAGCAAAACAAAGACAGACTCATAGACAGAGAGCAGGCAACAGCTCTGGGGTGGGGTAGGGGGTGTTGGGGGTGTGTGGAGGGATTGGGGGAAAAAAAGAGAATTTACGAACAAGGGAAGGTGGAAGAGGGTATAGAGGGGATAAATGGTGATGGAAAAAAGTAACAAAATAAAAATCTTTGCTTCATTAATATCTCCTTTTAAGAAATACTTCATTTAATTTTTTTTTAATAATGGTGGTCTAAAAGTACAAAGATTTATCTGATCCCCCAGGGCAGCCTATATGACCATCACCACAAAACATTTGATTACTTTACCAAATCTCACCCACGCTCCATAATTCCAAACGAATAGCACATCTCCATTTGGATGACCTGCATTAACCAGTTTACCTCAAGCTCAGCACATAAGCATGAAACCAAAGGAGAGGACGGTTACACACATAAAGAGCTTGCCTGCAGTATCATTAGCAGTGGAAAAACATTAGAAATAATTCCAACAATTTTTTCTTTCAAAGAGGGGAATTGAAAAGGTTAGGTAAACTGTGGTAAACACCCCTCAGAAGCACATTTGGCAACAATCTAGTCATATGATTGTTCTTAGGATTCTGGAGGAACATGGAAGCAAACTTTGGTGAATCTGAACAAGTCCTATGATTATAATTTGGAAAGCACTATCAATAAAGGGTTGGAGAAAGAAACATTAACACTATGAAAATTTTAACGTGTTAAACTTCTCCCAAAATTATGAGATTTTTAAAGTAAATTTTAACTCTTCTTTAAACTATCCTCTTTCTGTCTGTTCATATGTCTAAATTTTTTTGCATTAAGTTTGGCTCTTTCTTTGAGGGGCCACCAACTAGTACTATGCCTGGGGGAAGTGGCCACCACTGAGATTTTAGTACACTATATATTAATATTCCCTAAGAGTTTATGCTTTTGAATTCTACCTGTCAATTTAGTCTTATTTACTAATAGCAATAATCAGCTATTCAAAATTATGAGAAAAATCTAATTTCTATTTTCTTTTCTTCATTCATTCATTCTTTCACTCATTCATTCATAGCACAAATGAACAGCCCATTCTAGAGAATGAATTTTAAGTTCCCTAAGGGCAACACTGAATTCCCAGTACCAACCACAATGTCAGGAATCCAGACAGCATGCAGAAAATTTCTGGACGAGAAGGAAGAGAATGAAGAGAAGGGAGGGAGGAAGAAATGGAGGGGTGAGGGAAAGGGAATGAAAGATGGTATTCTGTATGTAGGTTTTGGAATCAAACATCTCAGCTCCAATTCTGTGTCTACTCTCAGTAGTTGAAAATCTTGAATGTATTTAAATTTTTATGTTCCCTTTTCCTCATCAGTTGAAATGATAGTCAAATGAGTTGGCATCTATAAAAGGGTTAGCAGAAGTCCAATACATAGTAGTTGCTCATTAATACTGACCACCCTATTAATGCTTCACCACACTTTGAAGACTATTTTTAAATCACTTCTAATGTTCTCATACTACAAGTTAAAGCACTGCCAGTAAAGTGAGGCTGAACACTGGCTGTCCTTGTTAGCTGTTTTGAAGATTACTTAGGAAAGCTCAAAGATTTAGCTTCATTTTTTCCAAAATTGGCAAAAAAATAAAAATAAATAGCAACTCTTAAGTCCAATGGCAAACTCTAGTATTTGTTATATGACCATAATAGTCCACTGAGGGAAGTTATATGAAAGGAGAAAAAAGAAAAAAAAAAAAAAAAAAAAAAGCCCTTGCATTTCATCTCAAAATTTGAGCTAGAAGAAAATACATATGTGTGGTAAATATATATATAAATGTATCAGGGAGCCATAGAGTGAATTCTTTTTTGTTTTAAGAAATCAATTTATAATAAAAATAATCTCCTCTTAACTTTGTCTCATTTTTAAGTTTATAATTTAATACATAGGTTTTCTTAAATTGGGGCATATTTGTATGTCTACCCCTAAGTTTTAAAATAGTGGATAGATGTAATTTTAGAAAATGACAAATAAAAAATTTTTTCTTCAAACCACATAACTGAACTGTAGCTGTTCTTTCTGGGATAATAGCAGAGTTCTCTTTCCAAGGAGTGCCTGGCAGAGTACAGTGAAGAAAAAGCATAATTGTATCTGCAGAGACACCACAGGGGACTACTCTGTGACAAGAGTAGATACTGGAAGTTCTCCATGAAAAAGTAGATTTTAAAATCCTACATATATGTAAGATGTGTACTATACTGATGTGTACTGTAAGATGTGTACTGTAAGATGTGTACTATACAATTTCCAACCCTAAGTCCAACATCTCCTGGCTCTGGAAGTCACCCATCGTTGGCAGTTTCTTCTGTAGAAATCCTCACATTGTGATTCCTTGCCCTCCACTCTGCTACACATTAAGCTCCACTGTATTTCCTTTTCTTTCTCTTCCTTATTGACAAAAAAAACCTGCTATGAATTTAGTAACGTGTTTAATGAATTTGTATTTTAATAATCATAACATCATTTAAATACACTTTTGGCATCACGTTTAGATAGAAAGTATTACTGTTACTCGTATGGTTCAAATAAATGCTTTATGATCAGAAACTTACAGACTTAAAAAGGTTAACAACCGCCTGTGTAATATCTTCCATATTTAGTGGCAGCTTCAGAATTTCACCGGAAAAGGAGCCTGGGAGTGTCAATCAGATGGGAGGAGGGACGCCTGTGGAAATCATCTTACCAGTGTTTCTATATAACTGGCCCCTAGCTTTCCCATGCTATCTGTTAGCATAGATTTGGAGGGAGAAAACTGGTGATGGTTCTGAGGGGAGCTGAGACCCCCACCACACGCACGCACACGCGCGCACACACACGCCACTCCTTGATACAGCTCCTTCGTGTTTAAAGGATGGTTTCAATGAAGAGCAGGCATGAAGGTGGGAGTCAGAGTACTGACAATGTGCTGTTTTCGTTCCTGGTGATTTTACCCTGACATTCAAAAGGGCAAGAATTACGCAGGCATCTGGATGTTGGTGAGAAAAGGGCCTTGGCTAACCTAACCATGTCTGTAAGAGAGCCAGTCCTCCACGAATGCCTACGCATTCACCAGCAGTGAAGTGAACAAACCTAGATTTTTCTGCTGTCTATTCTCCTTCACAATTCTTACACTCCTAAAAATGTCTTTCCAAGTAAACAGCAAGGCACTTAGGCTACGTACACGTGGAATTTTGAGAAATCATGGACAGGAAGGAGGGAAAAAAACTTTATTTTAAAAGCTGACATTTGCATCTTGCATTTCCTTTTCTTCTCAATTTTGGATTTGGGGTTCATGGGGTTCAGGGGAAGAAGGATAAGATAGTTCATTCTTTTCTAATCAATCATTTGAATCTCTGGAGTAAATTGAACATTTCCAATCTCCCAGAAAAAGGAATTTTTCAGATGAGTATTTTAGGAGGCAGCAGAATATTTCGGAAATATTCACCTCTTCCTCTCACACCATCCAGGGGGCAGTGCCTACAACGTAGTTCTTCAAAGGCACGGCAAAGATAAGGGGTATTTCAAGCATCAATAAAGCAATGATAGTTGCTATTTTGAAACAGGAAAGAAAAGAGGTAGGATTATTTTTGAAGAATACATTTTATTTAATCTCAAAATATGTGCATACATATATGTGTTCTGTTTATATGTAAAAGAAAAAAATATTGCAGATAGGTTAAACCTCTTATACTTGGAAATGGGAAGACCCCCTTTTACCTATTTATGAGCTTACCTCTAGAAATGATTCAAATTACTACTGCTTAATGTTTCTTCAATCATTTATTTCCTCTAAATAAGTCTCATTTTCACACACACACAAAAGAAAAATGGGCTAACACATTTTAAGCTTGTTGAATGTGAAAAAATTAAGGATTCAAATATCAGATCCAAAACCACTAAGTTGCAGTGATAGCAAGTTTCAGTAACATGTCCCCTGGCACGCTGCAATCAAGTTTAAACAACGGTATTTCTTGTCCCAAAGTGGGTTGTGACCATAAGAACTAGTTTTTCTTGCCCAGTCAAGCATTATGAAGGACTATGGTCAAAGAAGTAGCTATAAGAACTATTATAGCCAATCCACGCAAACAAACAATGTAGTCTTTGCTCACACTAAAAATACATAAAACTGATCCCTCAGAAGGAAAGTTTATAGTGATATTAAACTTGCACTGTGAACAGAGCCCAACCTAGTGAAAATTTAGAAGGCTCGGCAGTCCCAGAAGTTTCTGTGAGTGGTTGTTATTAGGAATGTGGTCTAAACTCAGAGGGAACCTCATGTTTCTAAGTCAGTCTGAAAAACTTGTTTTGTTCATTACACTTTTTCTTAATATAGCAAAAAAAGAAAAGTTGATGAATCCAGAATTGTTTGTTATTTTGAAATTACTTTTAACTTATTAATTGCTTTAAAACTATAACTTAAAATTACATTTATATAAAAGAAAAGGTAATATTTACTTTTAATTCCAAGAAACTCATTTGGATGGTCAGATAACACCATCCAATCTTTTAAACAAAAGATAATAAAAATTAACAACCAGAATTCTCAGAAATTCTACATTAACCTGTAGTATTGTAAAAGTTGCCATTAACTGGAACTTTCTATGTACTAAATACATCTTCTCTATGATAAAAAGCATAAGGTTCATTGTGAAATATGGAAAAATCTTGAAATGTCTTATTTTTTAAGGAAGGATAATTACATTCAGTGTAAGCTCTTGTAAGTGAATTTCACTTCATTCTAACGCTATGGGAATTGGTTAATCTGCACATGATACAGAGCACGCGGTGGCAACCTAAGGCTATTTTCTCTCTCCTTCACATTACCTGGAGAAGCCTCTTCCCTGCTCTCTGCACCCATGGCATGATGTCGCTGCTTATCTTCCTACCACCCACGTTCACAAAACCAGCTATGTCACCCGTAACCCCTTCTGTTTTTAAAAACTGGCATGATCACCTGCTGGTAATCTTATGCATGAGAGTCAAGTAGCATGCCATTTTTTAAAAAGCTGCCATAGATGATAACTGCACACTGATGAGAGTATTTAATTATTCCAGAGCTTATCACCGCCTAACAATTATCTGCTTCGGAAAACGCGCTAGACTTGTGAATTACCTATCTTCACTGAGAGTCAGAAAATCAGTTTGATAACCACAGCTTCTGGCGGCTACCTCAGTAGTGCCCCTCTTCCTCAGTACAGTCTAACATGACCACATATACATTTATTTCACACTTTATCTGTTGAACAAAGTGAAACTTCAAATTACGGGGGAAAGAGCAGCATCACATTTAACTTTAGGTCCGGTGAAAATTGGATGACTTGCTAAGAAATGCTCTATCTATGCCTGAACTAGATCATCTGGGTCCACTTCTAAGGTAAGAACCCCACAACGATTAAAACTCTAACTGCTTACGACTTGAATTTTAAGTTACTTTGTCTTATTTTTCTTGAATCTTGGTGCCTAATTTTTGTCACTACCCATAAAAGTTCTCAGGGCTAAGATGTTTATAATACAAAGATAACTTAAAGACCCCAAATCAAAAAGACAAGACTATTGGCCAGATAATATATTATTCAGCAATTTGTCCAAAGTTATTTTAAAAACAGACTCTAGCTAATTGGGGGAAAGAGTCTTAAGAGCAGAAGTAAAACAAGGTCAAGCAAAGAGAATATGGTTCAGACTGCAAACATCAAAATTACTGACATTCATTAGAAAACCTTTACATCCCCTTTCCTCTTCCTCTCTGATATGTCTGGCTAGTTTTTCATTGGCTTTACTCTAAATATGCATTATCCACAGAACCTAAGCATAGAGAATAAAAGAGAAAATGTAAAACTCTCAATTTTTTGCCTATCAGTAATTTTGGTGAAAAATTGTGTGTGGGCTTTTGGGTTATATGTAGATTTTCTGCTTTTCTGCTATTCTAATGCCTAGAATAACTGGGATTAATATCAAACACAGAAGCAAACACCTGCTCTTAAACTGGTCAAAGGTGAGCCAGGTGATGCTGCAGGAGGAGAAGAGGCAAAGAGAAATTGTAACTGTTCAGAGTTTTCCTCGTCCTCTCTCGCACTCACGGCCTTTCCACGGAGGAGGTCATGAGTCATTCCTGCATTTGCCATTTACTCACTGCTGATGGAGTGTCTCATTTGTGCCAGGCAACAGGGAGACACCGGAAATACAAAGATAAGTAAGACTCAGTCCCTGCATTCGCGAAACTCAAAATCATATGGAAAAGGCCATGAAATTCTGTGATAACTACTATCTGGACAAGGTATGAAAAAGAGGCTACAGGAACAGTCAGGCAGAGGAGATGAGGTGACCAGCCTTAAAGAGGAACAGACCTGGAGTGCGTTTTATGGAGAGGGTCTATAAGAGCTAGACTCTGAACTGCCTCAGACTGACTAATTCATTGGGAATGAGCACTGATCTTCCCTCAAGTGACATCATTCACCAAGGAATAAACTCACATTCTTACATGACCAATTGAGAAATCTTTACTGCTCAGATGAAATAACCTGACTGAAATAAGAAAGCTTCTGGGCATAAAACAGGCACTCAGAGAATTAAAACCATATCATATTTAGTGTATGTATGTGTGTGTTGTGTGTGTGTGTGTGTTTGGGGGGGGGTGTGACTGTGTACAGTGTTTTAGTAATTGAGAATATTCCTGAATAGAAATAGGAAACACTAAGTAGGGAGCAAATTATGTGTACTTAGCACCTGAGATATAGTGTTTGCTAAATTTAAAATTCATAGACTATTGAGTCTATTCTGTCATCTACAGATTTGAATTCATGGAATTTGACGGCTGTCTTATACCATCCTAGGTTCACAGCATCTCTAAATTCAGTTTCAATCAACAATGTTTGAGTTTTCGTAAGTGGGCTGCTGAGTTCCGCTGGAGGAAATCTGACAACCTTGTGGACTGGTGCCACTACAAATGGATGGTTTCCAAACCACTCAGCAATTCCACATTCTGCTGGTCAGCTCCCTCTGCTACTGCCCACAGCAGCTCTTCCAAATTTCAGCTCCTGGCTTAAGGGCTCTACCCAATTCCTTCCATGCCTCAGGCTTTTATCTCAGGACTTGTTTGGCTTCAAAGAACAATTACAGGCCATCAAGCCTGCACTCCATTCAGCTTCTTTTACTCCACAAACCCTAAACATGCTAAATCAGCACCTATTCCCTCTGTTCTCAGAGGCAGAGGATCTCTACCTCTCCTTTTCAAGGATAATCCTCCTGACAGTCCTTATTCATAGCCAAGCCCCTGAATTCCTCCCAGATCTCACTCCATACATTTCCCTCTCGTCTCACTTACATCATCTCTCTCATTCTCCTCCCTCCTTTGCTTTGGCCTCTAAATCTTCAAGTCCCACCCACCTTTAAAAAAAGTAAACAAAACTCCTCAATCCACCATAATCTGGGAGTTCCCCCTCCGCTTCTTTGCTAAAGGAACTTTCACAGAGTCAGTACAATCCTGAATGCTAAATCCAAAGGTCTTTTTTTAGTCCCTCATTTCATAACTCTCTCTGACTCATCTGACACTTCTTGAAAGTTTCTCTTCCTTTGGTTTCAAGTAACAAAAACTTTTTTTCTGATTCCTCTTTTTTCATTTTCTCTGGGGCTTCAGCTTCCTCTGCCCACCCCCTAGCAGAGGTGTTCACTGAAGTGACATGTGGGCCCTTACACTCTAGTGATTCTTAGAAGGAGTGTCCATACCCAAGGCTTTAACAGCCCCACATATTGACATCTCCCTAAACTGGACTCAGATTCCTCTCCCAATTCTACCCTCTCGATTCAATAGCCAAGTAGATATAAACTCAAGGATACCCCACAAAATTAATGATGACTTACCATATTCACTGAATGGCAGCCCCAATTACATCCACAAGAAATTCGACCCATCCCTTTCTTCACTCCCTACATCAAACCAGGTGCCAATGCTCATTAATTCCATCTCCCAACCAATTTTTGGAACTTCCCCTAATACCTCTTCCCTATCCCCATCGTAAGTCTAGGCACCAGCATCTCTTGCGTGCACCCCCCAAACTGTGTCCCTACAACAATTTTCCTGAACTCCGATATGGAGCTTATTCTACTTGTCCTAACATGGAAATGTGATGAGATCACTCCTCTACTCAGAGTTTTCTTCAGGTTGGCCCCTATCTACCTCTCTTGTTTCGTTTCCTACCCTTTCTGCTCTAGTAACAATGAACTATCTCTAGTCCTCCACACATGGTGTTTCCTGTTGCAGCCTAATTCTGTCTGCCCAGAATGGCTTCTGTACCTGGCAAAATGGCTCATCTACTTGACAAAATTCTACTCAACTTCCAGGTCTCAGGGGGAGTGTCCTCCCTCCTTCATATCAACCATCCTGTATCCCTCGAGGACCTGACCTACTACCCCTAACACACACAGACCTGGTAGTGTCTCACATTTATTTTCCTTTTGTCAAAACAACTGCTATGACTATAGACCTTTCCACACTGTATTCTGGTTTGCTGAAATGTCTGTGTGCTTGCTCTCCTGTGAGCAGGGCCACCAAAGGTTTGCTTTGCCTTGTAACCCTAGCACCTTGCTCAAGCCATTGTAGGGACCAATCGATATTTTTTTTCAGTGATGAAAAGGCACTGGTCTTTTCTCTCTCTAGTCACCTTTCTCTTTCCACACATCTACATAAATTATATTTCTTTTTATCCTCATCTGAGGATATGTTTATTGATTTTTAGAGAGAGAGAGAGAGAATTTTATTTTATTAAATTTTATTTTAAGGGCAGCAACCGGACACTGTTTTAGTTCATTTAAATTTTCTTTCTCAAAAATACATTCCTAAATATACAAACTATACAATCTTGTCATCTTAATGCTGTTTTTTTTTTTTTTTTGTATTTTTTAAAAATAATAATAGAACCCAAACTAAAAAATCTTCATCTTCAAACCAACAGGAGCAAGAGAGAGAGAGAGAGAGAGAGAGAGAGAGAGACAGAGACAGAGAGACAGAGAGACAGAGAGACATCGATCAGTTACCAGGGATCGAGTCTGCAACCTAGGTATGTTCCCTGACTGGGAGGTGAGCTATCAACCTTTTGGTGTTCAGGACGACACTCCAACCAACTGAGCCACGTGGCCAGGGCAAATTCTATTTCTAAAAACAGATCTGATGAGTTTATTCCCCTAATTAAAATGAAGGCAATAAGGAATCTCTGAAGGTCTTTCCAACAACCTCAAGATGGCATCCAAGTAAAACATGACCTGCTCGAATGCTGTTTGCTTCTCCACAATCACTTTCTGCTCCTCCACCCTCGTCAGACATTCCAGCAACATCAGACTACATGTTGTTTTATGCCTCCAAGCCTACACACATGGGTACTCCATTCCACCATGCTCCCGTGGAAAATGCCCCGCATCCTTCAAGACGTTACACCTTTACAGAGGTAGGCAGCACGCCTCTAAGAGGCATTTCCACTCCACCACTGTCATCCCAGGCTGAGCTGACTCACCTGCCTTCCGGTGTACCTTGAACATAACTTTACATTTTAACTTCATGCACTTTAATTATTTGTTTGAAAGTTTGTCTCTCCTACTAGAATGTCAGTTCCTTCAGAATTGGCGCTGTTACATTTATCTTTAAATCTCTGGCATATAAAAGCCTATGGTATCTGCAGTCTTAAAATCATTATCTCCTCATTTGCCTATATTGTATGGGTCCTGGCCTGTGTAAAAAAATGGAAATGCCTTAAGAATGTACTGTTATCTAATATACTGTTATCCTGCCATAATATTTGTGTTAGGTGATCACATATATTTTCTTTTTCTCACACACACACTAGAGCAAAAAAAGGCTATGTTTCAAGTGCTAGGAGGATGAGTAAGAAGATAAGCATGTACAAACTCAAAAATACAAACATATTCTAACCCACTTTAGTTGGCATTAATTTGTCTACATTTAAAACATTCTCTTCCTCTATTATCATTTTTGCACTAGCACTTTAGAAACTATAAGAGGCTATGCTCTAATTATAATTATCTTGAATTCAATGTTTTGCTTTCCCCTATAATCTTTTTTGCAAACAGTAATTTTTCAAAGACTGTTTTGGGAAATTTTCCCACTCTACTTCCAGCAAAAGGAGATTCTTAAAAGGTGTTTAATGAGCTAAATCTGTACAGGCGCAAAATGATACAGTAAATGGCAAATCAGTTGGGCTTGAATTTCCAGATGCTCCTTACTATTTCTTTATATCAACTCAAAACATCAGTGCACTGGTATCACAAGAGCACCTCTGCCCCCAAATGCTATCTGTTTATAAATAAATATCAATTTGTTAACTATTTTTACATAAGTAACACAAATAAATAATATTAATCACTATATTTAAAAACTAGATATTTGGAAACAAGAAAAAACATAAGGAAAAAAAGATGAAGAATTAGACAAGATTTCTTTTAAACTGTAAAAAGTCCTTACATGATGAATTTGAATATTTGAAAAAGAAATGTATGACATTACAGGCACCACACCAGGTAGAATTATCAAGATACTAAATATATTTGTCAATAAATGAATATGGACTACTAATGTATTTTACTAGAAGAACACTATTCACCTATTCACAAATACATTAAAAAAAAAACCAAAACACACAAAAAACAAGCTATTGCTATACTTATTCATTGCTGCAGTATTTTATAAAGAATCCGAAGTGGAACCCAAGACATCTCTTTATGCCCACACTTTCTACAACAGACATTCAGTCACAATGAAATAATCTTCTGACTCTACCCTGCTCTCTCCTGCCTCTGCCTTTACCAGCATCAGCATCTAAAATACTTCCATTCTCATTTATTTTGGGGAATATTTAAGCATATTTTGAAGCCCAGACCCCTCTAACAAAGTCACAAAAAACAAACCTTCATTGAGCCCTTTAGCTGAAGTGCAGGTGTTTCTACTGGTCTTCATACCTTGGGGGGGAGGGGGGGAGAGAATAAGGCTGCTTTCTTAGGTGGATACTCATCCTGCCTGTGGGAGCTTCTGCAATTTGTTTCCATGTGAATTTGGGAGAAGACTCCATTTGGCAGGAAAAATATAGCTCACGCACTTAATTCTTTAATTTATGTCCCAGGAAGCTGATAAAGAGATCTTGATTTAAAAAAAACAAAAAAAACAAAAAAACAAAAACTTGAGCTAATGGAAAGAATTTATGACTGAAAAATTATAGAGAGATGTTACAACATCTCTTCACCTGCAGCTATTAAAAAAATAGACTAGCAACCAATGTTTCTAAGGCGATAGAAGAACTAAGGACATATGATAATCCTGGAAACCTGTCTTTGGTTCTATCATTCTTTGGTATTTCTGACACAAGTCAACCAAATTAAAAAGAATCAAAAGTTAAATGAAAGTTTTTTTTAATATGAACTATTTCTCAAACAAAGAATGAAACTGTCTACTCCATTAGATTAATGTGATCTAGCACATTCAGTTATACTCCAATGCCTTCTGAGAGTCAATGCAGTACATGTTTTTAGGGAAGATGATTTTTTTTTTTTTAAAGATTTTATGTCTCTTAGAAAATCACATTTTACAAAGAATGTTCTTTTTGTTGTTACTAAATTGGAGACATAAACATGTATTCACTAAGAATAAACTATTCTTACAGAGTTTATCGATTAGAACAATTTAGCCTTTTCATTGATGTGTTGCTTTTTTCATTTTCTTTGATGAGTGAGTCTTATTTATATTTTTATGATTTTTACATGCAATGTTATTTTGTATTGATTTCAGGTATAGAGCATAGTGGTTAGATAATCATATACTTAAGTTTTTCCCCCAATATTTCCAGTACCCACCTGGCACCATTCATAGTTATTATAATATTATTGACTATATTCCCTTGCTGTTGTACTTTACACCCCAATGACTATTTGGAGGAAAGTGATTCTTAAAAGGTGTTTAATGAGCTAATCCTATATGAACCTAAAATGATATGTTAAAGGTTAAACCATTTGGGCTTATATTAATGTACCCCCATGGACCAATATAAATATACTAGAATTATTTCTAACATTAAAGGGCCCTCACTTAATCATTTGTAAACTGGAGAAAGCAATTTCCTACAGCAAAAAATATTTAAAAATCAGATATAAAAATAAAATTGCATTAAAATGCTATAATAATATGGATTTGGCAACTTGCCAAGGGTAGATATGACTTTTGCAGATTTTTCTTTCAAAGATATACTAAGCATTCCAACATTTCTAATCATTTGATAGTCAACTGCTGTAGGCAAAAAACTGTACCTAGTAATTTCATACTGCCAATATATTTTAAACTATTTCATAAATATTGCTCATACAGTATGTCTAATAGATTTTGCATACTTTTTCTTATCAGAAACTTCTTTAACACATATAATCTACTGAAATTCTCCAACTAAATTAAATCATAATAGGAATGAAACTGACAAAATCTTTCAGTTGGCCTATGTTACCTAGAAAAAGTAGTAAAATAGAGCTCGTGACGCTGAATCTCCATATATATTGAAAATAAATATGTTTAATATTCAAGTAATTTAGTTAGAATCACAGACTGATAATTGTGCAAACTTTTCTATATTTAAAAATGTAAGTGAAATAGAGAAGCATAATAACATTTTAAATACACTGTTTTAGAATTATGCACTTTCAATCCAAGCCCACCAGAACCAAGAAATTAATGGCATTAGAGAAAACAGTTGCATCATTAGTCTAGTTTATGGCACTTGCCAATGATGACTTGAGGAACATAATTTGTGATTTTAAATGTATGCATGAAGTTTATTTGACAGATCATTTTCTACTTCTATCACTGTGCATTAAGAAGTACTTGTAGAATAAAAACATCAAGAACAAAACAACTTAACAACAAAAGCAAATGAGTAGGGATCACGTGGTAACAATCAGAACTCTCTTCTTGACTACACCAGCATCTCAGACCCCTTTCTCAGAACTGTGAGAGCAAGACAGAACTTAGTTGGTATAATCCAACATCAGATAGGTCAACACAAGTTCCAGTTTCTCTCCCCACCAAACCAACTTACTTAAAAATTCCTGTCATTAAACACATACTAACTCCATTAAACACATACTAACTCATCAATTTCCTTCATTTATTTTTTCGCAAATGTTAAGAAGTGTCTTACAATGTTGATTACTGTAGGGAAGTCAAGGATACGAAACAAGTTATATGTTTAGCCCCAGTTCTGCAAATAAAGAAAGTGAATTATCATATAAACAGAATTATTCTATGCAACACAGAGGTCAGATTTCAACAGTTATTTGAAATCAGAATTTTAGATGCCTCAGTTTCCAAAAGCCATTTTTAAAGGACAAAGAAAGAACCCTTATAGAATATAGCACTATATCTCTGTTGCCTAAAAAAAAAAAATATTTACGATTCAGAGACAATCACTTGGGTGAGGGGGAAGGTCGGGAGGAGGTTGTCAATGCGGAAAAAAGAGAAACATCTGTAACAAAAATAAATTAATAAAAAAGAGACAAATGCACAGACACCAGTAGTCATTAAATACAGGCTATTAAGCCTCTTATCACCAAAGCAACCATCTTAAAATCTGAATTAAATTATCACCTCTTTGGCACAAAAATATTTACAAATCCCCATACTTAAATGAGGATTGTTTTAATTCACGGCCTCTAAAATGACTCTCCAGTTACTTCCTGTTTCATTATCACTGTAAAGGGACATACCAGGAGTGTCTCCCTCCCAGCTCAGGTCCCAGCATGCCATGACTCATCCCCTGTGTAAGTGGTAGGACTCCACCTCACTGCCTTTGAGAAGGAATCTTAAGAATATAAGAATCAAACTCGTCCTTGAGTCTAATAAGCCAAGGCTTTTGAGTTGCAATAAGCTGATTTCTAAGCTTCAAAAGTCTTAAAGACTTAAGCCATAGGGTGATGCCATCAACCAAAGATCAAGAAAACTTCTGGAGATTCAGCCTTCCACCCACCTCCAAAACTATCAAAAATTTCCCCACAAGAGGAGGCGATACAATTCAGAGATGCTGTGTCCTGGGGTGGGCACACAGGTAGTGAAAGCTAGAAATCCCCAGACAAATTCAAGCAGAAAAGGATCTGTAATATCTTGTCGAAGACCAGTACAACAATAAGAACTCAGAGGTTCCCCACATTGAGCTTGAGGCTGGAGCAGAATAAAACTCTGCCACCGCATAACACCCTCCTTTCTCATCTGCTACACCCCCTCTTCTCCATCACACACAAGTAAATTGAAAGTATTTTGTTTACAGAAAATTGGCAGGAATATAATTTTGATGACCTTTCTTCACAAGGAAATGGAAAACAATGATAATCTTTCTAAAATTAAAATGTAAACATTCATTATTTATCAAATTATATTTTTTCATTTATTTTTTATAGAGCTCATATTTTACAGATACTCCTTTTTGAGGATTACTGAACTATTACATATTTTGAAGGCATGTTCTGTTTTTTACATAGTGTATATACACTTTTATATCATTTTTATTACTGTGACATTATAGTGCTTCTGTTTTTTTCCCTCCATTTTAAAAGAACTTTCCATAAAACAAAATATATGACCATGGTTCTAATTTCCCTTTAAAGGACCTTTCTATTTTGTTCATTTTGTGTCTTCTTGAAATTTAATTAAATTTTTTTAAGTAATATTAAATAATTCAGCAACTCAAATTCAAATAAGTATAAGTGTTTCAATTTTAATGAAATGATTAAGGTTCACTGGTGTCATGATAGTGAATCAAATAGATAGAATAATTGTAATATATTTATTTTCACATAAATGACTAAGAAATTATTTGACATATAGCCACTTTCCTATAAAATAATCACTGAAATTTGTGATTGAAAATGAAAAGAAAAAAGATGTAGGAAAATGTATAAAGTTCACCTCCAGCTGGAGGAGCACTTTTAAAAAATAGGAGATTTATTTTAAACTCACATTAGAAGAATTTGATATGATGACAGCTAAATAAAAGGTAAACTATGCAAATAAAACCTAAAGTTACCCTTCACTCCATCTAAAATTATTAATATACGCTTTAGAACATAAAAGCACTTGACTTGCCTTTTGAATTAAGAAGTGATACAAGACATTTTTGTGAAAGTGGACATAATTTTAAATACAATAAATATAAATCTCAATCTGCATAATTTATTATGTAAGAAATGCATTTTATTTTTCATTTTTCTATAGGATGGTGTGATCATTCTACTGGAATAGGCCATGGAGAGAAAAGAAAATTAATTCACTCTAATGCCTAAAATTCTTATAGAATATAGTTCTAAATCTCAGTTGCCTTCACTATATATTTTATAATTTAGAAACAATCAATATCAAGACCAAGTAGTTTAAGATACATCTGATGAAACTACCCAGAATATAACACAGACAGATAAAGAGATGAAAAATCTGACAGAGAGGTAATGAGATACTAATTAGGAGTTAAATAGGAGAAAACAACATATATGTAATCAGAACACACAGCATATGAGAAAATGAAAATTTTCAAAGAGATAATGGCCAAGATTACTGAGAACTGATGAAAACCAATCCTCAGAGCTAAAGAGTCCAGTGAATTATAAACATAATAAAAAAAAATCCACACCTCACTGAATACATTATAAAACCACATTATGTGGAAGACAAAGAGATGTTAAAACATGCTTTAAAATAAAGACTGATCATCTATAAAGAAATATTAATTAGACTCACAATAACTTCTTAACAGCAATAAAGGATGCCAGAAGACATTAAAATATCTTAATTGAGAGGAAAGACAATAACTTATAAACCATAATTTCATACTCAGCTAAACTATCTTTCAAAAGAACAAAGATAAAGTAACAACACACACAAAAGAACACTGAAAGAACCTCTCGTTAAAGAATATTCTAATGAACACCATGGAGGAGGAGTGAAAAATGATTCCAGATGTAAAAACAGAAATGCAAGAAGAAATGGGGAGCAAAAATACTGGTAAATATATGGGTAAATCTAAATAAACATCATTGTATAAAACAATAATAATTTCTCGTGGGAAAAGGGAAAGATAAGTTTGACAAAAAGTACATATTAATTACCTTTATACTTTGTTAAGTATGTATATTAAAATAGTGAGGGTAACCATTAAAAGATCCAAACCAGAGCATATAACTCCCAAACAGAGGGAAAAAACAAATGCTAGTGAATCCAAAAGAAGGTAAGAGAAAATGGGGGTGGGAATGGGGGGATAGAAAAGGTTAGGAGAGTGAAATAAATGAAAAAAATAACTTGCTTCAAAAATCCAATATATTAGAAGTCACGTAAATGCAAATGGATTAAACTCTGCAGCTAATATTAAACTCTTTAAAAGAAAGCCAGTGTGCTATATTAATATCAAACAAAAGACACCTGAAGTCAAAAGCATTAATAGAGAAAAAGGTCATGACAGAATAATAAAACATTCTCCTCAACAGAAAACTACAGAAATTCTAAACTTGTAGGAACTTAATAAAGTGGCCTCAATCAAAAGATACAACAGCTAAGAAACAAAACTGTTATCATTTACAAATGTTGTGACTGTCTATGTAGAAAACCTGAAAGAATCTACAGCTAAATTAATGAGAGAATAACAAAGTTGTCAGATACATTAAAAGTCCTCTGTAGCCCTGCCCGGTGTTGCTTAGTGGTTAGAGCATCAGCCCAAGGACCAAAGGCATATATCTGGGTTGCAGGTTTGATTCCCAGCCCTGGTTGGGGTGTGTGTAGGAGGCAACCAATTGATGTGTCTCTCTGTCTCTCTCTCTCTTTCCCTCCCTCCATCCCTACCTTTCACTCTCTCTAAAAATCAATGGAGAAAATATTCTCAGGTGAGGATTAAAAATAAAAAAGAAAGTCCACTATTTCTACATACTAGCAAGAGTTAGAAAACTTTTTTTTAAATACCATTTACAATAGAAACACCAAGTCTAGGAATAATTAATAATTAATAATACTAGCTCTTGATGAGGAAAATTATAAAATCTTATTGTAAGGCATAAAAAAAGACATAATTAATTTGAAAAGCATGGGAAATGCACCTGGGAAATGCACATTAAAACTACAATGAGATTTCTTTTTAAGCCTCATTAGTTTGAGCAAAAAGAAGAAGGTGGTCTCACAAGCTTTGTAAGAATATGGGACAAAGGGACTCTCATCCACTGCTGTTTGTTTTTTTTTTTATCCTCACCCGAGGACATTTTTCCATTTTTCGTTCAGATAGAGTGGGAGGGAGAGAGAGAGAGAGAGAGAAACATCGACGTGAAAGGGACACATTGAGTGGCTGTCTCCCGTATGACCAACCAGGGCCGGGGACAAATTGCAACCAAGGTACGTGTCCCTAGTGGGAACCGAACCCGGGTCTCTCTGGACCGCAGGCCGATGCTCTAACTGCTGAGCCAAACCGGCCAGGGCTCATCCACTGCTGTTTTGAGTGTAAATGTACCCAACCACTTTGGAGAAGCTTGGCATTTCACCAGGCAGTGGAACGCGCACAATCCTACAATTCACCAGTTCCACTCCTAGGTATATGCCCTCAAGAAACCTTTGTACATGTGCTTGAGACACATGTATAAAGAATATTCACATCAGTAGCACTATTCATAAGAGCCAAAAACTGAAAACAAACCAAATGTAATACAGAAAATATAAATAAATGCATCCAAAGATAACAGAATAACTCACGGAGGTCTCAAAGGGCACAACAGGCCAAGTTGATCCTGAATATTAGCATATGTAATTCTGATGGCTGCCACCAAGTGGTGCTCTTGGTTCTGAAGAAACTATAGGATGTTGCACTAAGTAAAAATAGGTCACAACATTATCATTGTTATTATGAAATGCTAATTATGTGTCAGTCACTGTGCTGTGTTAAAACATTATCAGTCTTCAGGACACCTGAGCAAAGCAGGGATTTCTCACTTTCCTCATGATAAAACCAAGACTGGGGTCATTTCATCAAGGTTGCATAGTACATGGCAAATGCTAAGGTTCTACTTATGTGACTTTTCTAAGCCTGTTCTGTTTTGTGGCACGTACCACAGTGCATCTTGTAGGATGACAGTGATTTATAGACACATCTCATTCAACAACCTATAAATTCCCTGAGGGTAGGAACTATATCTGATTTGTTGTCGTTATAGCCTTCAAAGTAAACATTCAATTTAGGAATACCTGAATTATGTATGGAATAAACCCTTCCATTTCTCTAGCCTTTTCATATACATGATATCATTTAAACCTCCTAACAAATTCTCTGAGGGAGACATATGAGTGACATCTGAAATAAAGGACTGCTGAGTTAGATGATCCAGGCTCAAAATCAACCACGTCACCACCATGCTGAACTGATCTGAACCTTGGGGTAAGTCATTCAACAATGTACATACTATGGGCTTTTACGGAGGAGAAGGAGACTTTTATTAAAGTCAAAGTAGAACAACTAAATAAATTATTAAACATTATTATACATAAACCTTTAGAGAAACTGTCATTTGAAGAATGCCTTGGCTACAGTTTTTTCCTTCACAGATAGTTTTTGACTGGCACTCGGTTTCTCATTACTTTGATGTCTCACCCGTTTATATTACTTAAATGTAAGTTGATCTTACACTGAAACTTCCTCAGTCTCCACTTTGAAGTGTGTTGAGCATAAAAGAGCTGGGCTCTAGTCCTAGCTTCATTTACTGCCTTGGACACATGAGTCTCTTTGGACAGTCCATGAGAGTGGCTGCCGCTTAGCATCCCAAATACCAGCCCTAGAATCACAGCCCACACTCTGAGCTTTCAGGAAGTCACATTCATTCCTTTTCCTATTCAGGTCAAGTTAATTATCCATTACTCTATTATGAATAGAAAAAAAAAATAGCCCTAACTTTAAGATATCCCATGTTCTCTCAGAGTTTTCTTATATACCATGTGGCTTGTGTTTTAAAAATACTCCTTTTTACCTTGATTTTTTTCTGCTCCTACATCATGAGACAGAAAACCACTGACAGAGAACTCTCGGGAGATTTTCCCTGATCCTATGTCCCTTCACTTTAAATCCTGTATATGGTTAGGGATCTGCTGCTTATTTGTTTGTTTTTAACTTTTAACTTTGAAAATGTTCACACATGCTGAAAATAAGAGTGAAATGTATCCCTATAAACCTTTCACAGAGATTGAAACTTGTTAACATGTCACCACATATGCTGAATTGCTGTCTTAACATAACATTGTTTTCCTTTGCAGAATCATTTGAAAGTAAGTTTCAAACATCTGACATTTTATCTATAAATACTTCTAAATATATCTCCTAAAACTAGGACATTCTCCTCTTAAATCACAATATCATTATTACACCTAAGAAATTTTACTTTGATACATTTTTCTCATATAATCTCTACTTATGTCAATTATGTTCTTAATACTTTTTTTTTTTTTTTTAGTCCAATGAAGTATCATGCATTGCATCTAATTGTCACGGTCCTTTAACTTCTGCTCTTGTCTTTCATTGTATTGATATATTTTAAGAGTCCACATCAATTGTCTTATAGGATGTCCCAGCATCTCAATTTGTCTCATTACTGCTTTGTAATTAAATTCAGATTAAGCATTTTTTGACAAGAAGACTATAGAAGATGCTGTAATATTCATGGGATCACATCTGAAGGCACATAACGTCCATTTTCCCCACTGTTGATGGTGATGATTGATCGCTTGATTAAGATAATATCTGCTGGATTTCACCATTGTAAAGATAGCTTTTGCCCTTCACGATCAATAACCTGTGAGGTTACAAAACTATCTTTACCCCAACAACTTTCCACAATGATTTTAGCATATTGATGAATCTGACAACCTTAGTTTTTAAGTGTGCCCTTCATTCCTTATGGTTGTCATATTAACCAAATCTGTCCTTCTCAGATGCCTGATTAAATAACATACCATAAGGTTCTGTGTGAGGCCTATAGTTTTAGCATAATAGTTTGCTGAAGTCCTCAGTGTAGAGTCCCTTTTTTTTCCCTTTCTAAATCTTTGAACTTTCTTCAGATGAGAACATCCAGTATCGTATTTTACATACTAGTTGCCTCATAACTCAAACTGGACAAACGCTAGTCTCTCTGCTTGCCTTACTTACTATAAAAAGGATAAAAAGTCATCCAAATACGAGCAGAACTAAACTAAGCCCATCAAACTTGAGCCCATCTGTCTCACTGGTTAATAAAGAAAATTCTCTTTGCTTCACAAAATTACAAGACAACCTGTCAATCAAACTCCTTAGCTTGTCTCCTAAAAGATTTGTAGCAGGTTGTCTGTCATATCTCCAGCGTCCTGTATTTGCTGTGGATCTTACTTCATCAGCTCTAATGAAGCAAGCCACATAGGAAGGTGAGATAAGGTTTCTATCAAAATCTTAATTCCCAAATCAGAAGTCACGAGGGCAATCCTAGGAAGAACACAGCCATCTACAGATACCTAGAAGAAAGTTTGCTTAGACAGATAATTACAATAGTGGAACTTTTGGAGAATGTAACTATGACCTAGGCTCAAATGTTACCCATAAAAATCAAAACCAATTTTTCCATTATGCAAAATAGGAAGGTACTTTAAATAAGAACACCTATGTTTCTTACATTTTTTTTCTCTGTGAAAAACCTGGCAGACTTTTAAAATAAGTGATCTAGGGATAAACAATATGCAATAATCCCTCTAATAATGAACACAATATGCTCCAATGACATTCTTTATTCTCTGGAACTTTAATGTCAAAGGTAAATAAATAAATGACTTAAGTAATACATTCTTCCACAGGGAAACTTAAATGGCTGCAGCAACCACAGTGAGAAAGGAATTCTAGTCTCAACTTTGCCACTGTGATCAGTTTATCTATAAAAAAGAGATTAGACTTCATGGGTTCTAAAGACTTTATATTCAAGGTCATCTATGACTTTGAATAACTTAGAAAAACCTAAGTAGATACTAAAATAAAATAACTTCTAGCATTCCCCCAAAGATTTAACCAGAAGCACAAGATTTAAAAAGGCAATAAAAATATTTATCCAAGATAATAGTTTACTGTAATATATTAAAGAATAAACGTTAATGAAAAAATCAATGATAAACAAAATATATATTTTAAACAAAGATGGGTCACTGTTGCTTGTTTGTTTTATGACCCTGCATTATTGTACAAAGGGAACCACCATTCCAATCAGCCAGCAGCTAGCTCCCAGGCCATGAGGCTGCTCCCCGCCAACAAGATTTATTGGTGTTGATACCGGTGTCCAATGGAGTAGTCGATGTGCTTTATATATCATACTTTTTTCACTATAGAGCTTTTATTTTTCCACTTGATACAAAATATGAGAGGATAGTTTAATAAGTGTATATAGGAACACGCATTTTAAAATATTTTTGCCTCAGGCTATACTATGGCTCAGCAGGGCACTGGATTTAAGGATTCATTCCTTCAACGGGTAAAGCACCAAAACATTTAAAACTAAATACCTCTACTCCAGAAGCTTTCAGTCTCATAGAAATCAAGAGTCAGTTTACAAACAAGTGAAGTAAAATACAAAGGACCACTCGAGAATATCAAAATCCTGGAAGGCAAGATCAGAGCTTCCTTTGTCAGGGGAAATGAGAATCAGGAAAAAAGCCTTGGAAGTAGAGTAAGGTGCCAGGTTTAGCAAATGAAAATGAAAACATTGCATGAGGTGTACAGGGGTGAGCAAAAGTCGATTTATAGTTGTGAGTACACAAAACCAAGTTTATTCTTGTATTATTATTTATTACTTTCCATAAGAACTGTAAACCTACTTTTACCCACCCCTGTATTTATACTTAAAAGCATTTGTTTTTTTTTGTGGGGGTGGTTTTGAAATTCAAATTGAACTGAGCATGCTGTATTTTATTTGGCAATCCTAAAGTGGTAGGTAGCATATATGTTGAATCTTAAAATATGGATCTAAATAAGAAAATTTTATTTTACTCTTTTGAAACTATTATTCAACAAATTGAAAGCATTATGGCACAAGGCACTGAACTGAATTCAGATTCAAGTGTGGCACCAACTAGCTGCATAGCGCTGCGTTGAGTTCTCTCTGTGAACTTCCGCTTTTCCACTCAACATAATGATGCTATTGGCCCTATATATGCTGCAGAGTTGGTGGGCCAAGAAACCCAATATTTCTGAAGATGCCTTATGAGGTGTAAGTATTAGTGAAATAAGAATTGAAGACTAAAGCATTGTTTTATTGTAGAAGCCACCATCTATATTGCTGATCAAACAGGCAGTGACACCACAGTTCCAGAAACAGCTGTTGGTCCAAGGGCCATGGCATCTGACTCAGAAGAAATTTTACTGAAAATTATCAAGGACTACCTTGCCTTCTTGAACATGAAGCTTTATTCACAGTTAGGACCATCCTCTGATAAAGGGTAAAATTCATGAGAACACTCATTGCCACTCTTGCCAGGACTGTCTACAGATGATTAATTATTGTGTAAAATATGTTTAAGAACTATTTTTTTTTTAATCCAACATGCTCAAACTTCTGTGTGTCCTATTTGGGTGTCCAGGGCCCAGTCAACTTGTAACCCTTCCTTCTGGCAGGCAGCTTCTTCCTCCAGGCTGTGTAAGGGTCCCCACACGGCCCAAAGCCGCACTAGTCAAACCTCCTCATGGGCTGTCAGGGTAACCCTAGTGACAAGTGTTTTACTCTACTGTGCCCCACTTTCCAACAAACATTAGAGATGCTATTGCTCGGTTCGGAAGACAAGATTGGTAACTTCAGAATGGAAGGATGGGAGACAGTCAAGAAGAGAAAGGGGACTACAGAAATAGAGATGGGTAAATTCAAGAAAAGAAAGAAGAAAATGGTCTGGAAAGGATTATAACCTCAAAGATGAAATGAGAGAGCTGAAAAGAAAAGGGAGATATGAAAAAAAAGAGGCCAAAGGTATGAAGGGAAAAGAGTTGAATGAAATGAGTGAAGAAAGGAAGCATGGAGACTACCCCCGAGCAGACCAACACCAGAGAAATAAGGCAGGACGAAAAACCGCCCAGACTGCTCTGAAAGCAAGAAACCAAAGATTGGGGGCAAGAAACCAGGGATTTCCACAAATTTAAGCAATAGGTGTCAGAGATAAACAAGAAGTCAGGCCTCCCTTCAGACTTAAGAGAAAAGACAACCTGGATTTGCCACGTCTCTCTAACTAGCTGCCAGTAAGTTGATCTAACAAATTAATACTCATGGTAAACTGGATCATTTTTATAAATTGAGTA
Organism: Tadarida brasiliensis; assembly: GCA_030848825.1. NCBI lineage: Eukaryota > Metazoa > Chordata > Mammalia > Chiroptera > Molossidae > Tadarida > Tadarida brasiliensis. The sequence continues at coordinate 81,815,148 of CM061258.1, read as the reverse complement.
GGAAAATAAATTACACACACACATTTTAAAGTTATCAGGAAGTTTCTCAGACTGAAAAAAAAAACACTGAGATACTGTATAAAGCTGGCTTTTACTGTTGTTTGTGGTTTCTAATCTGATATATATTAATACAAATTTTAGCCCTGGCCTCTAGAATTAACCCCCAAGTAGACAAGACTCTCTGGGTTTGAACAATGAAATAAATCCTGACTAGTAGATCCCAGAAATGTGCAGTAACAATTTATCTTGATTTCTGATGAAACCACTAGTGTTCCTTCCTAATTTCCCTACCTTCCAGTCTATAAAGATTATTTGTAAATAAACATCTACCATACCATGAGTGTTCAGGTATAAATTAGTCCTAGAAGAAATACTGATTTACGACAAAAAATAAAATTGTATAAAATAATCCATCTTGCCACATATACTTTATACTGTCAGGTTACTTTTAAATGTAATTATATTTCATCCTCCAAATTCTGTTTTTAAAATTCAATTTATAGCATACTAAAACTAATTCTTAAATAACGCCTGGAAAACCAGAGGATTATAAATAGAGGTTATATTTGGCCAAAAAGGGAGCCCTGATTAAAACTATTTTAATTTTATAGAAGTAACTTATATATAGTTCTGATTAGTTGCATACAGCTTTAACCATTATAAACCGTTAAAACTTATGGTGAATATTTTCTGTGACCCTAATAAGGGATTTTATTACAATAAGTATCATATTATGTTATAGTTATTCATCCATAAATCTGTCTTTCCCCTTATTGATGCCTATGAGCAACTTGAGACAAGACATTACATTACAGGCTGCCTCATTCTACTGAGCTTCACTTTATTGCATTTTGCAGATACTGTGTTTTTCACAAATTGAAAGTTTGTGGCAACCCTGCATGGAGCAAGACTATCAGCACCATTTTACCAACAGCTTTTGCCCACTTCATGTCTGTTTCACATTTTGGTAATTCTCACAATATTTCAAAAGTTTTATTATTATTATAGTTGTTATGGTGACCTGTGAACAGTGATGTGTGATGTTACTACTGTAACTGTTTTGAGGCACCACAAACCACACCCATATAAGATGGGGAACAATTAAACACTGTGTGTGTTCTGACTGCTACATCAAGAAGCCATTCCCCCAATCTCTCTCCCTCTCCTCGGGCCTCCCTATTCCCTGAGAAACAAAAACATTGAAATTGGGCCGATTAATAACCCGACAATGACCTCTAAGTGTTCAAGTAAAAGGAAGAACTGCACATCTCTCACTATTAAAAACGATCGGGCTTGGTGAGGCAGGCATGTCGAAAGAGGAGACAGGCTGAAAGGTAGGCCTCTTGTACCAAACAGTTAGCCAAATTATGAATGAAATGCAAAGAAAAAGTTCTTAAAGGGAATTAAAAGGGCTACTCCAGTAAACACATGAATGATAAGAAAGCAAAAGAGCCTTATCACTTATATGGTGAACGTTTTAGTGGTCTGGATAGGTCAAACCAGCTACAATGTTCGCTGAGCGAAAATCTAATCCAAGAAAGGTCCTAACTCGCTTCAGTTCTATGAAGGCTGAGAAAGGCCGCAGAAGAAAAGTCTGAAGCTACCAGAGGTGGGTCCGTGAGAGGTAAGGAAAGCAGCCATCTCCATAACATAAAGTGCAAGGTGGGGCGGCAGGTGCTGCTCAGGGAAAGAAAAATGATTTCTTCCAAAACACTGCTAATGGACAATGCACCTAGTCACCCAAGAGTTCTGATGAAGATGTACAAGATTAACGTTGTTTTGATTCCTGCTCATGAACATCCATTCTGCAGCCCATGGATCCAGGAATTATTTTGACTCAAGTCTTATTATTTAAGAAATGCATTTTGTAAGGCATCTGGGCAAAGTAAATTGAAAAACTTCTTGAAAAAATGATATTCTAGATGTCATTAGGAACATTCATGATGCATGGGAAGCGGTCAAAATATCAGCATTAACAGTAGTTTGGAAAAAGGTGATCCCAAGCCCCACAGATAACAAGGAAGTAACTGCAGATATGGTGGAAACAGCAACAGAACTAAAATCCTGTAAATTATTTTTAAATTAAAGTATATACAGACATAATGCTATTACAGATTACAGTATAATGCAAACATAACTTTTATATGCACTGGAAACCAAAACATTTGTGTGACTCGCTATTGCGATATTCGATTTATTGAGGTATTCTGGAACGGAACCAGAAATATCTCCCAGGTATTCCTGCATTCATTAACCTTTTTGTACCCAGCACCTAGCACAATATATATTAGTCACTACATATATATATATTTAAGTTCACAAAATTAATGAGAGGACAAAATCCTCTATAATATATAAAATTCAAATATATTCAACCTAGGAACAAAATCTATGTACTTGATTAAATAAATAATTTCTGGAGAAATGTGCATTAATGTGGATCTAGCTGCAAAATCCTACTTGTATATCCTAGACATATTATACTGAAGTACAAAAATAACAGTTGTCTTTTTCACTATTTGGGGGTTTAAAATATCTGGAATAGCCCTGGCCAGTTTGGTTCAGTGGTTAGAGCATCGGCCTGCGGTCCAGAGAGACCCGTGTTCGGTTCCCGCTAAGGGCACGTACCTCAGTTGCAGTTTGTCCCCGGCCCTGGTTGATCGTGCGGGTGGCAGCCACTTGATGTGTCCCTTTCACGTCGATGTTTCTCTCTCTCTCTCTTCCTCTCTCTCCCTCCCACTCTGTCTGAACAAAAAATGAAAAAATGTTCTCGGGTGAGGATAAAAAAAAAAAAAATCTGGAATAGAGAAAGTATCAAAGTTTGCTAATATTTTAGCATTCTACTCTGAATCAACACCTATTGTTTATTTTTCCTTCATAGAGAAATTAAAAATGTGTTATAAAACCACTTAATATCAACAAGTTTTCATAAAAACAAGTTTTAGGAATCATTTTATGGTTCTATTCTAAAATAGAGTTTACAAAAATAACTTCTACTTTTGCATATCAAATAAAAAAACAAAACAAAAAATAATAACAGCAATTATACTCCTGTACTAAGAATAATAATTTGATTCTAATGTAATTAGTTAGTTCTTTTGCATGCAGACACTAAAAAATATATTAAAATAGTGGGGACCAGTATAATTAGTAATACAAAGGACTAAGCAACAATATTTTAAAATTAAATTATCTAATTTTATCTTTAACCATTCTTGAAATGACCTTTATTATTCAAATTAAAAAAAAACAAGTTTCAATAAATCTATTTTATATAATGAATCAAAACAAAATTATATCTAGCTGTTAGATATGCAAATTTCTACCACTTTGATAATGTGACTCATGTATTATTCGAATTTTCATCTTATGCACTCCTATGAATGACACTGAACAAACTGGGGGGAAAAAATAAGCTAGGCCAACATATAAATGTGATATGATTAGGGAAAATTCTTTTAAATAAATAAATGAAGGGGGAAGAGTTTTTTATTCCCAAAAGATTTTTCCATTCCAAATAATTCATTTTGTTGTACAACACAGACTAAAATATATCCTGTCAACAAACGTTTTACAATTCTAAATCACTACTAATGTATGTTTTATGTAGAAAATCATGGAAACATGCCAAGGTATCTCTTACAGGAAGGCTTTGTTTTTAAAAGAGAAAATGCAAAAAAAACCCAATTCAACCCCTTATTTGAAAAGATCATTTCTGCTGTGTTCTATGAAGATTCAATAACAAATGAATTCAACTTTGATCATTCTTTAAAAAAAAACACAACTAAAAGCTGTAGGTGAATTACTAGTTTCAGTATACCATATACAAAATAAATTATATAACAACACTATTTGAGAAGAGCTATATTTTAATAGGCTACTTAAGAAAAAGAAAAGAAAACCCTGAAAGCTAATACTGTATGCTTGATAGGAATTAAAATTGAAAGTGTACCTCAGTTTAGCTTTTCCACTGTTAAGTAAAATGAATGCACCAATTACTTCTGTAAATCACCCTCCAACCTAAGTACTGAGGTAAAGATAACTTTCTAGTAATACTTGCTGCCATTTTTTTTTCATTTAATATATCTGCTTAAAAAAAGAAAAGAAATGGGAAGAAAGTTTAGGAAAAGCAATAAGTAGGTTTTTAAAATTAAGCTCCCCCCCCCCATTTTTATTAATTTATTTTTGTTACAGATATTTCTCCTTTTTCCCCTCTAGGCACCCTCGTCTTAAAATTTAGCTTTAAGTACTATAACTTCCCCTTGATGTTCTAGAAAATGCAATCAAATACATGAAGGAAATACAAGACAAAATCTTGGGGGGGGGGGGGAAAGACGGCAAATTATTATTATTTTCAGATGATGTGACTGTCTACCTTTATGACCCAAGAGAATCAACTACAAGAGTATTAGAAACAATAAAAAATCAGAAAGATGGACAATTACCAATTTATATAAAAAATACATGTAAAATGTACAAAAAGTGTACTCTAATTTACCAATAAAAACCAGTTATAAAACATTGAAATAACATTCACAATAGCAATAACAATACTGAATACATAAAAACATAAATTTAATATGAAATATATAGAACCTATAAGAAAATTATAAACCTCAAAAAGAAGGGCTTAAGCAAATAGGAAGTGCTATATCTTAAAATATTTAAAGATCTCATCAAATTTCCACAAATAAAACTATAACTATAAAGTAGTCATAACCAATTTCTAATACTGTGTGTGTGTGTGTGTGTGTGTGTGTGCGCGCGCGCACATATGTATGCATCAGTCATTGGGGTAGTTGGCATTTTTATTCAAACATTAGTAAGTAGACAGACTGAAGGAGAAAGAGCAGAGCCAGGGACTATTCCAAGGTGATATACAGACCAAGGATTAAAGATCCTAAAATCAATTCAATCCAAAATTTGATTTCTACAGTGTCAAGAAAAAAGTCATTGTCACTGGCTGTGTAGTAAAGTGGAATGTCTCAGCTGCAGTTTGACATAGAGCAAATTAGGCTCAGCGGGAGGTTAATATGATCAACCATGACATAGTCAGTTTAGGGAGTTCAAGATGATAGCATCTAAGACCTAAAGTAAAAGAAAGGCTTGATTAATTAATCTGCTCAGTTTTACGTTTTCTCTTGGGTGTAGAAGATACTGGAAGAAGCAAATATAGCCATGGGGAGCTTCAGAGGCTCCACGTTATAACTTGAACCTCACAGCTACAAGGAAAAGGGAACCAAGGTACTGAGGAGGCCCCAAGCAAGTAAATAGTCGTATTTCAATTAGTAACCCCATCTTTTAGATTTAGACTAAAAGTCAGGATGTCCTTGGCCTAATATCGTACACAATTACTCTGAACAGAGAAATCTACTCTAGGTTGTCAGGTTGTAGGTATGTCCCTCACAAGTCTAAGTCAGGCAAACTCAACATTCCCATCCCCTTTCCCTTGATTCAAAACAAAGGAACTACTGAGGCAAAGAGTTACTTAGGAAGACAAGCTTTCAGATTTTGAAAACTCTGGTGGTGTGTGGCACATCCTGCACTGCACACAAAGACATACTGAGAAGTGCTCAGACTTTTCATAAGCAGTGAAATCAACACACATATTTCATTTTCTATCACATTTTCTTAACTTGTACTAAACCCATGGTGGGTTTTTCTTTTTTACGTTAAAAATCCTTAAATACTACATTAAGATATAAAAGTTAAAATGGCAATGTTAAATCAACTAAAATCCCAGGATTATTTTCTCATTAGGATAGTAAAAGGTTTATATATTTTTCCTATATATAAAATGAAACATGACTGCAATAAGAATGTTAGTTAAATAGTATATCCCTGTTACTCACTGGAAAAAAAGTTAGAAAATTTAAATCTCAACAGATTATTTTACTTTGTCAAACACCTAAAAAGAAAAGGGTCAACCAGAGACTTGGAGTGCCTATTTCTACTCATTACAGTAATCAGGTTTTACAAAATCCAGATCCTAAAATCTATGGTGAGACACAGTGAAAGGATATATAATTAATATAAATTGCTTGCTATAATCTCTTCTCCGCAGCACCAAAGGCCTTTAGCAGGGTGAGTGTACTGTAATCCAAGATTAGATTTATATATCCTAGAAAGCGGGCGACATGCTGATGAACAGCACTACATTGACATAACGGCTCTTAGTGGTTATAAATGTAGCTTTTCCGTACGTTAATTGACCATGACTAGACTGACCTTTTCTCTATAATTGTAACTACAGTACAGTAATTAGACAAACCACTTCTTGCTTCTGATAAAAAGAGCAGAGGAAGAAAGCTCTCAGTCACTAGCTCTTAGAATGCAGAGTGAAATTGGGTTGGCATTCTATTGGGAAAAAATGAGCCACCAATAAGAAAAATAGTTTTTCATAAATCATGTTCTATGTTTAGTTTAATGGCCTAACTAAAGACAAAATTCCCAGAGGAAAGCCCTTTCTCATATACTTCAAGGGAGACCCTCTACTTGAGGAAAAGAACCAGTCCTAAAATCAAGTTTGAAAGTGGAAAAAATAAATAAATTCAGATGTTATTTGGGACAGTGGAAAGAAGAGCAGGAGCAAGGAGAAGGTTTACTCCCAAAGATCTAAAAAACAATAATAATGATAAAATCCCTAATGGTGGCCCATGCAGACATGCCTTCCTTGGGCCGGCATAATTCCACAGGGTGGCATAATTCCACAGGGCAGGGTGGCATAATTCTGCAGGGCAGTAAGAATCTTGACACGGGCTCTGGGGAAAAGCCAGCTGTTAATCATCCCAGAGGACTCATGGCTAGGGCTATGAGGGGAGCTGATCCCTTACCTGAGAGCAACCACCTTTTTTCCCACCTGTTTCTAGGCCTCAGAGGAAGGTCAGCCAGCCCCCAAGACTTTAAGCTTCCACAATGGGAAGTACTAGGTCCCTGGAGGGCAGGTGGGAGAAGGAGATTTCTTTTTTAGCAGCAAAGACTATGCATAAGTGATTGGTGTCTAAGTGACCCTGGGGAGGGAATCATGGCATGCTGAAAGAAAATCCAAAGCAAACTCAACCAGTGGGTCAGTTCTTGGCCAAAGTTGCTACTCATTAGCATCCCAAGGCCTCCACAGGGTCAGAGCCACCAGATGGATGGGGCAGTTAGTGAGGAGTCACACCAGTGGGCAACGATAAATCAACTCAGGACCCAGGACTAGTTTCTCCTTAGGACAGTGAAAGCTTACTCATGTTTCCTATATGTAAAAAGAAATATAACTGCAATAGGAATTTTAGTAAAACCGTATATCTCTGCTAGTCACTGAAAATAAGTTAGAAAATCTAAGTGGGAGCTAGGGCCCATCTTTTATCAACTAGAGCAATGAAATTTAATACATAAAAAGCAGTTGAAGGAAGTCATAGTACAATATGTGAAAATCCAGGTTATATAAAGTTTAATGTACAGTAATTAAAAACTATCCACACATGCAGATTAGAGACCATTAATTTCCCCAATTACAGGAATAGCAAACAAGGTTTCAGAATGCTCAGCAGAGTTCAAAGGAGTGAATAAAAATGATGAAAATGAAAACTGGCAAAAGTATCATACAAATTATCCAGAAATCCCTTGACTATGTCAGAGGGACATACTGCTAAACTATACGCTCTGTGAAGGCAGGGAACACTCCTGTTCTGCTCACTGCCCTATCCCAAATGCCTGGCCAGGGCAGGGGCTTAATAAGTATTTGGTAAATGAATAAATGAAATCATACTTAGTAATTTTTTCTCACATATTCTTGATTCATACAAGTAACTATTCATAATGTTTATGAGACATGAAACAGAGACACATGAATCATGAATGCTTCTTTAAAGAGTTCCCATGAAATAGAAAATAGTACCCTACCTATGACATTGGACAACTCAATCTCTTGTGCCTTGGGTCCTGCATTTGAAAATGGGAGTGAATAATAAACAGTATCTACCTCACGGCTGTTAGGAATTTAATATGTGCAAAAGCACTTAGAAAAGAGACTAGCAGAGTCCAAGCTATATAAGTGTTAGTGGTTTCTGTTATCCTGAAATAATATGCAGAGAAGTTTTGAAAATCTTGTGGCTAGTCACTGGTCTTATTAGCCCCCTCCCCTCCACCCTACCCCCGAGCAGAGACCATTTCTTATACAACAAGTTATTGCAAGTACTAAGGTACTAAGCACAGTGCCTGGCACATAATAAATGATCAAGAAAAAAATAAAAAATAAATACAAAGTGTTTTGAATCAAACAATAATATTACAGTGCTCTTATTTGATCAGAAAAAAAGTCATCAAGGCCCATTATGACTTAGAGCATGAATTACCCAGATAATAATCCAAATGTGACAAGCATTTTCCTCTAACATTTGATAATATCTAATTAAGAGACAGTTATAATAAAAGAGCTTAAAATGCTTCATTTTTGCCAGGGCCCATCACAGAGTAAACCTCTATTCCTTTATATTCCTCTTTACCATTTATTTATCATTCAAAAACTAAACTCTCAATGTTATAAATGTATTATTGTGACATCAATGGCAAGAAAAAACAGATAAGGTTCAACTGACAATCAACTACTGGAAAATGAGTTAAGATGTCAGCATGCAGGACATTAAAACATTTTTAAAACCTGTGCTGAAGATATGGAGAACTACACATGGCTCGAAATGTGTTTAGCATTACAGGCACACTGTGTGCAAAATAATGTCAGAACTCCCAAGAAAGAGTGGATTTGTTTTAGTTATAAATTAAAAACTTTGCACCTAAATGCCTGCCACAATTCACCCTGAAATATTTCTCCCTTTGGTTTCAGAAAAATAAAGTCTCAGTAGGTACCATGATGCAACATGAGGGATCATCTAAAACCTGGCCATAAACTATTTTTCCGGAGTCTCCCTCCTAACAATTGTAAGCAGTATATGATGGGTGAGAATGAGCTTTACCCTGAGCACCAGGAAATAAGATTGCCCTCTAAATTACACTACAAAATTAATCCAAAATAGAACAAATAAGCAATGATAACAGTCAAAATTGCTTCCAGGCCAAAGGAGTTTGACATCACAATGACATCGACGGAAGACACCAATCAGAAAGAAGGTAAGCGTACAATACATCATCCACTCGTGACGTTAGGCTGGACGCAAGCCAGGACTGTGCTGCACCAACCGAGACACGTGATCACCCTAAGTCACAGGAGCAGCTGGTCCTGTTGGAAAACAAGAATATGAAACCATCGAGCAAACTTCCAAGGATTCTAAGGGGACCCTGTTTCATGAATATGCCGTTTATTTGGTAATTAAGAATGTTTTAGTCCAAGTCTGTTCTTATGATGTAGTTTCGTGTTGTTATTTAACTTGATTATGGAACTTTTCACTTACTTATGCCTTATTTCTTCTGGTATATGGTGGGTCTTTTTGATCACAATGATAACGTCTCATGTTTCTTTTCAAGCCCCACATTCCAGCATTGTGCACTATAAACTGTACACAGAAACCGATGCCCACTGACGGAGAGTAATACTAATAATTATTATTATGGGGGAAAGTACTGAGCAGTTAGCTATGTGCCAGAAACTGTTCTAAGTGCTTTACATGTATAACCACATTTAAATCACACAAAAACATTATGAAGTAAGTACTACCGCCATCCCTATTTTATAGGTAAGAAAATAGGACAGAGGGAGGCTAAGTAACTTGCCAATGACAAAGAGGTAGGAAGTGGAAGAGCCAGGATTCAAATCCAGGCTGTTTCCAGAGCCCGTTTCTATACCCACTACACTAACCTGTCTCTTAGAGGAAAACGCACTTGGGCCTAAATAATTTATTCCAAGTTTGTTTGTTTGTTTTTTTCAGTTATTAAACCTTAAAGTCATGTTTAAGGTTTAATAACTGAACTGAGGATAGCATCCAGAGTTGCTATAGCTATGAACAAACAGACACTCTTTGCAGGGATATGGACATACCATAATGATATACTCTTCTCTACAGGGAATTAAGCAAGATGTATAAAAATTTTAGATATGTATACCCTTACATGCAGAAATTCCACTTCAAGAATTTAATGCTAAGGAGATAAAAATAAAAAAAAAAAGAATTCCATTTCAAGAATTTAATGCTAAGGAGACAAAAACAAAGAAACAGGTATAAGACTGTTCATCATACAGTTATTTATAGGAGTAAAAATTGGAAATAATTAAAATGTCTATCAATAAGAGATTGGTTGAATACGAGGTGCTAAAACTCTACCAAAAATCCACGAGAAATGGTGACACAGACCTATATTTATTAAAACAAAAGATAAATCCACAGTATATTGTTGACTTACAGAAACAATGCAAAATAGTACACATAATTTTTCCAAAGGGCAGAAGGGAGGAGTACACACACATACGTGCATATCTGAAAAGACACTCACCAAAATGTAAACAGTGAAAATGTCTGGAGGTGGGACTTTTTATTAGGTAATCTCAGTCCTTTAAAAAAAAATTTACTAAAATCCTATTTATATGTGTGTTGTTTTGCCATTCCAAGGGGCATAAAAGAAAAACAAGAGCCTACAATCCAGAGATACTCCAGTCCATTCTATGCCATGAAAGAAAACAAGTGCTGGTGGCAAATAAGTGGCCAGCAAACAGAGGTGGGGGGCAGTTCAGGACGTGGAACGTGCAGCCCAGGAATCAAGGGGAAGCAGTGTTCTTGCTCTACCCCCGCCACTAGCGAGCTGCGTAAACCTGCAAAAGTCACAGATGCTCTCTGAGCAGCAGTTTCAAAACTGCAAGATGAAGGAGTCACACAGGGTGCTCTTAGAAGTTCTTTTTGATTGTAAAGGTCTGTGGTTAAAATTTTCCGAAAGAAAAGGTAGGAATATGACAATTCCTCAATCCCTTCCTAGTCAGAAGTGGATTAGTCTACACTTTAGTCAGTTTGTACAAGATGTAAAATACCAAAGCCCAGAAAATGAGAATAACAATGGAAACCCACAAACATACACAGGAACCCATTATTGAAAATACGGTTATTCCTCATTGTGGGATAGTATCCTCACCTAAGGAAGGAGCCCATGGGAGACCCATCACCATCCCAATAAAAGCTCATTTCCAAACAGTTGACAGTTTTCTTAAAACATCCCACTTTATACAGATTTTTAAAATGTACATATGATCCATCTGACACTGTGGTATTTATATTTCTACTGACAAAAACCTATGGAGAAGAGTCAAGTCAGACTTTGATGTTGCATTCCACTGTTATTCAGATATATCAGTGATCAAATCTGGAGAGCTGCCAATAAGAACAGAATAAACCTCATGAGCATTTTAATAAACCTGCAAGCCACAGGGCTGGAAAAGCAGACCCAGACAGAGCAGAGGAACACCCACACGTGTGGTATCTTCCCTCTAGCGGTTTGCCCTTTGGCAGTCCACTGTGCCCTCCCTGCTCCACCCCCACAAAACACACTCCAGAGAGACTTCTGTGCATCTGAAGACCTCTCATAGACCTGCCCAGGCTCGGAGGTTAAGGGGATGTGTTGCAGTCTTTTTTTACACTGAGAATAAATAACCTGATTTTAAAAATACTTTAAGAAAGTGCTGATCTTGTAGATATAAGCAGCATTGTGTCAGAGAGTCAGAGAGTGATTTAATGTGTTAACTAAATGGACCCAGATGATAGATGAAGGAAGAAGTGGTAGGAAGATGAAAAAAGAAGAAATGTGTGCAATAGATGAAGAGCCGAGAGCTCATGGAGAGAAGGCTGAATTAGATGTCCTTTCAAACTACTCCCATAGCAGTTTCTATGGACTATCTCAAACTCAGAATTCCATACAAACACTGAAAGTACTTAATTTTCCATCACTACATTTTCTCAATTGAACTAGAAATTAGAAATTAAGAGCGTTGCTTCTTAGAATATTGTGAATTTCATTTAATCTCCTTTTAGTCCGCTATGTATGTGTACATATGTGTGTGTAGATAATGTAATCATATTTTGAAAAATGTCACTCATTAAAATATATTTGGATGAAAACTGCAAGTAAAACACATTTCACAAAGTTATTTATTAAGGGATCTTACCTGAAGACGCATATGAAAATATATACTAGTGAGTATACTCTAATTATCTTATTTTCTTCAGATAATTGTGAACACTTCAGTGTCACTACACAATAAGTAATAAGTAACCTTCTTGTGTCTTTAAAAAGTTTGATTAAGACATTCGCTGTCAATTTGCAGGAAACCATGTGGCTATGATGGTGAAAGCATCGATGATGGATGGTACCACCCAAGCCACCATTCTATAATGAACTAATGATTCATACTCAAGGTGCTTTTGAAACATGATTAAGCCTCTAAACATTTTACTAAGGGGCGCTCTCATGACCCTAGTCTTATGAAAAATAATTTAAGTTTACCAAGGTTATATAGTGAATGACTCCATGACAAAAGTTTGGAACAAAAAAGAAAGCCCTATTCATAAATATTATGGAGAAGCCTTTCAGGGTAACTTACTCCATTGCTCTGAGTCTAACTGACCTTCTCTGGTGGCCACTGGCAAGTGTTCGCCAAAATGTCACGGACCAAAAAACTCCTCACAATGCTGTGTGTTATAAAATGAATATGTCAAGAATCAGATGAAAATGTCATCAGTGACACTGACAACAATGAAAGAAAATATTCTACCGATTTAAGGAATAGAAGAAGATGCACGTTAAAGGGGAAAAATTACCTGAGAAAATGTCATCAGTGACTACATCAACAAAAAAGTAAAATAAACAGCTTAAATAAGGGAAGAAGACACAAATTAAAGGGGATAAACATTACCTGAGAATAAAATGCTCTGCAGTGAGTCAGAAAGGTGAAGAGAGACTCCTCCCACAAAGGCTTGTGGAAAAGCAACATCTCCTTTAGAAATTGTCCTATTCCTGGGGGAAAGAGGAGCGGGGAGACAGAGGCAACGTGTCTAAAAGTGCCTGGGAGAGCTCTTCAGACCCGAATCAAAAGTCACTCGCTTTCTCATGTGCATGTCAAAATGAATGACATAATTTGTGAATGTCAAAAGTAGTCACAGCAAATAAAATAGAAATTGAACAAAAATTTCCTCCTTGTTACCCTTAAAATAGAACATCAAAGGCTGTTGATTTTCCCACATTGAAGCCTTTGGAAATAAGTTTCATTTGCACAAATACTTAAAATCAAACAACCCAACTGGATATGTCTACTCTTTTGAAATTAAAAAAAAAAAAAATGAAATGATTACACTGAGAAAATTACTTTTACACTAAGACTTGGGATATTTAAAATGTAGCTAGGCCCTGGCCGGTTTGGCTCAGCGGTTAGAGCGTCGGCCTGCGGTCCAGAGAGGCCCGGGTTCGGTTCCCGCTAAGGGCACGTACCTCGGTTGCGGTTTGTCCCCGGCCCTGGTTGGGTCGTGCGGGAGGCAGCCACTCGGTGTGTCCCTTTCACATCGATGTTTCTCTCTCTTCCTCTCTCTCCCTCCCACTCTATCTGAACAAAAATGGAAAAATGTCCTCGGGTGAGGATTAAAAAAATAATAATAAAAATAAATAAATAAATAAATAAAATGTAGCTAGCCTGCCACCCCCCCCCCCACCCCAGTGTGGCTCAGTTGGTTGGTGCGTCCTCCCACACTGAAAGGTTAGTGGTTCAATTCCCGGTTGGGGTGTGTACAGGAAGCAACCAATTGATGTTTTTCTCTCACATTGCTCGCGCTCTCTCTCTCTCTCTCTCTCTGTGTCTCTCTCTGTGTGTCTCTCTCTCTGTTTCCCTCCCTCCCTCCCTCCCCCTCTCTCTAAAATCAATGAGCATGTCTTCTCATGATAATTAATAAAAATTAAATTTAGAAGGTAATAAAAAATAAAATAGAAAATAGCTTGCAAATGTGATGACTGAAATCAATGACTAAAGTTCATTACTGATGACTCAGAATGTATTTTTTTGTATATCCTGAAATTTTTATCTGTATATGATTGGCACTTTCAAATAATAGATTTAATAGAACTTTCAAAATAGCACATGCCTAAGGATAAACTGATTTGAAGATTAACCAACATCCAGGTTTAATCCTAGGCAGTTTGTCCACCTAAATGTTTACAGGACACCATTCTCCCAACAATAAAGTGAAAAAAATGCTAATATAACATTAATAAAACATAGAGAGGTGCATGTTAGGATTTCCTGCTACCGTGGATTATATCCCACATTCTCGCCTATACATACTCCCAAGTCCATCGGTGTGGGTCATCACAAATTCTAAATACTAAGTGCAATGAAAGGTAGTACAACTAACAGTGACAAGTCAGTAAAGATAAAAGCAACCATTCAAATTAAACACTGGAAAACTAGTGTCAATGGGGAGAGAATCACAAGTAAAATACATGTGCATACAATAAGCAACAGGAGTGCAGTAAGGTAAAGTCATGTGACCTTGTCCCTTTCTGAGCAGCTACATTTTCAAAATGGGAGCTGGCCATCAGGTGGCAGCAATGTCTGTGTGGCTGTCTTGGTGTCTGGGAGGGCTTGCTGGGTGATACTTTATAACACTTTATACTTCTCCTCCTCTTGCTGGCTTCACTGTTACATCCTACTTAGAGAAGGATGGCTACCAAGAGCCATCACCCCCTCCCCAAACATACTCTTCTATACCATAATGATGTCTTGGTACTAGGAATACACGTGTGAAAGAAACATCTTAGAAACAAAAAGAAGATAGACATCTATCTAAAGACATAAATTATTAAACACTTCTAATTCTAATAAGACCATATATCCAAAATATTAACTGTATAGTTAAGTAATGTGTATTTCTTCAAAGACAGTTATTACACAGATGAGAAAGAAACGTTATACAAGTCTTTTTTTTTTTTTTTTTTCCAAATTCATTACTAAATTTTATTAAAGAAAGCCAGGGCATTGTCTTGACATATTTTGTCATCCCCTTTCCAAATAAATCACTGCCACAAGGATATGATATTTCTTCAGGATTTTTCTCCTTGTCTTCTTCATTCTGTTTTTTTAATCCAGTAAGTTTACCATGTTGTCAATTAAACTAAAATTGTATCCAGGTACCTCACACATAAACCACCACTCTATGTTAGAAAACTCAATGAGTGACTCTTTAACTCTTTAATTACATTAAAGCATTTGTAAAGGCTCTGTCTACACCCGTTAAATGAACTTGACTATTTTGACTGACTTATTTTGACTTCTGCTATTTCTTAACCAACCTGAGCAGTTCGTTTTTTTGTTTTGTTTTCTCTCATCTTCAACACAAGCTATGTTCACTAGGTTTGATTGCCATCTAATTAATCAACATACATTTCCCGATCTTCTGGTTAGGGGCCCAGTATGGTGGAAAAGCCCAGATGCAGTTTTATTTTCTATGCTGTTATCCTTGTAACACTATAAGAAATTTATAATCCTTCTGCCTCTAAATTAAAACTAAAAGAGGAAAAATGAAACGTACTCTCTCTCCTTACCCCAAACATAAAATAAGATTCTCCAGATATATATTCACACAAAGCCTTCGTGTGTATGTCTGTGTAATACAATAAAATATCAAAATACTAAAATACACTGGTCACTTATTGGTACAAAAGAGACTAACCAAATCAAAAATAAGAATTCAGTTTAAATTTAAGTTAAAAGGAAAACAAATGGAAACTGTATTTCCCAAATGAAACCAGTTCTCAAAATACCTTAATAAACCATGGAGGAAATGCTCCCAGACTTTACTTAATAGGTGATAAAATCCTGAGGCAGGTCTGATTAGTGTGCTGGTATGGTAAATGGGAAGATGAGCTATGACAGACATGTCAGAACCACCTACTAGTCTTAACTGATTGGTTATCTATGCTTACTCTGTGATCGTGAAAATTAAAAATAAAAGCATTTCAAAAATGAAAAGACTCTACTTAAATTATTGGAATTTTTGTGGGAGCTATTAGTACCATTATTGCCTATATATGCCATGTAAGTTATATCCTTTCAAGACTTATTATTAGAAGATAGAGATGTTGAAGGCAAAAATAGAGTGGTGATTAAGACTCACCCATAATGCTTCTAAAGGAAGGTCTTCTCAATTCCATGTCTCCCTAACTTGACAATAAAATAGAAAAGGATATATACTATGAAACATCAAAAACTATTTTAAATATATAAAATCAAGGTCTTATATTTATGTATTTTTAAATTTGTTTTTGTACTATTACTTTCAGACTCAAGGTCCTTGTGAGACCAGAAGAGCTGTCATTTTTCTTCCTGTATTTTTAGAAGAATATTCAAGATAAAATAACACTAGAAACTGCACATAGATGATATGTGATTGTAATATTTACTTTATAGAAGGATATTTTTTTATTATAATGTTATTATGCTATTTAGCTAGCACTTATATTTAGAAGACCCCGTTGGTAGGTTTAACTGCTTATTGCAACCAACTGCATATTTAAACTCAGAATAAGCTTTGGAGGCAGCTCGACAGACGGGCTCGAGGGCCGGCAGATCTACATTCAATCCTGCTCTGCACTTACGAGCCACCATCATCAATCAGCAAGATACTTTACATCTCTGAGCCTCGTTTTACCTCATCTATAAAATAGGGTGTATGCTATTTATGTCACAGAGTTGATGTGATTAGTAAATGAGATAATGAATAAAACACTCCTGGCACTTTGCCGAACTTAATATAAAATTCTCAACATTAAGCAGCTACAAAGTTAGACTCAGTCATTGATAGGTATATAAGAAACCACACCAAAACTTAATAGCTTAAAAGCAGTAAAATAAAAAGCTCTGATTTGCTCATAGCTCTGTGGGCCAGCAGTCTGGACTGGGCCCAGCTGAGCATTCTGCGGGCTTCATTCACAGGACCACAGGAATCAGAAAGCTGGCCTGAGGTGGGATGGTCTAAGATGGCCTCACTCACTTACCTGACAGGTGGTCCTGGCTGTTGGCTAGACCTCTCTTTGTGTGTGATCTCATCCTCAGAGAGGCCAGAACAGAAGTTGCAAGTCCTCTTGAAGTCCTACAACATAATTTTCACCACAACTATGTTGGCCGGAGCAAGTCAAAAAGGCAGCCCAGATGCAAGGGGATAGAGAAACAAATACTACCACCTGATGTGACGACAGGTATTGTCACATTGCACAAAGGCATGCAGATAGGGATGGGAAAATCTTCTAAAGTCTGCAAAATAGTGATGAGTTTTTATAGAGCCTATGCTATCTTTCAAATATAAATAATTGCAAAATTCAAGTTTTGAAGGCCAAAAAGAAGTACTAGTTTGAGTTTTCCCCAAACTAGAGTAACACTGTTCAGCTGCGTCAACGACAGATTTCAAAAGAAGAGCAACATCCAGACATAGTGATTGATACTCATTCAGGTTTCCTTGTTTTTCTGTGTGTTAAGAGTCCTCAACACTTTTCTATTTGATCTAATCAATTTATTTTCATCTGCTTTGATATTTTTACATTCAATGAGCAGCTTTCTACTTGAACACTCCAGAACAAGTAGCATCATCAAGAAATCTGGATCAAGTATAAAGCACTTCTAGAAACTATGAAGTTTATAAAAGAAGGAAAGAAAAATGTATCATTATAAGAAGTACATAGATTTTGTTCTTCTCCATGATAATAATTCTTAGAGAAAAACCTAGCTTTGTGATGCCATTAATTAGCTAGACCAAGAGATCTATCCATACTGAATGAAGAAGAGATAAAGAAAAACATATTAAGGAAATAATGTTTATATCTATGAACAAACAGTGGAATGCCAAAACAAAACCTGAAATGTATCTATAATTTATTGTATCAAATCTCATTTTAAAAATATATTTCTAAATTTCTTGTCACAGCTCTGAAAGTCACAAAATGATCGCTACCAGGACTTCTTTTAAGATGTGTGTCTCTAAAAGATTCATTTCAAGGGCCACAATCCTTAATATAATCTGTTTGCTTCAGAGCATTTCATGGGGCAGGATATGCCACTAAACATACTGTATAAGAATTGTTCCTATGGGAGGCAAGAGGTGCAAGGAAGAGCTACTTGCTGTTTAACAATATGGCAAACAGAGAAGCCATTTGGGAAATGGCTAATTTCCCCATTAATAACATTTCTACATTTTCCAATGAAGAACTGATTCCTACACTTGCCCTTTTTTTCAGCTGAGGATCTGTTACAGTATTGCTTCATAGAGAAACAATTGGAAACTCAAGTAGTTTTCAATTTTAGACAAAATGATGCTGCCAAAGTTATAATACTGAATAACAGAAAATTTCAATAACATGAAGTGTGCCTAATCTGGTTTTTAAGGCATTTAAAAATTCTAATTACGTTATAAGAAGCTTTATGAGAAGCCAAATACATATTCATCTAAGAAAATGCCACTAGCCAGTGCCATCTTTGGCGGCTAGGTATTTCTCCCCCGATGGGGCACCTTAGTGTGAATTATTGAAATTACAAAATTCTAATTGATAACTAGGGATTAAAGATAACCCCATACTACAGTTCCAAATAGGTAATCTACTTGATTTATTTTTAAAGGAAATCTTGTAAATTACTAAAATACTCTTATTTTGCTTTAATTATTTCAAAGTCCTACATGGGTGATAGATACTATATAGATAGGTTCACATGGAATGGTTATCACTTTTGAAAAATAGTGACTACTCTAAGATTTTTTAATTATATTGCTTACTAATCTTAATTGCCACGATTTCAAAAGACAGTTCCAAAATGCATCCTGAATAAACAAAAAAGCAATTAGCCTAAATTAATTGCTTTGCTGATGTGATTTGCAGTAGGCATGCTTGGTGGTTCTGAAACTCCTGCCAGTGCTTTCACAACTTGATGTTCTGATGATTTTTTAGCCTATTTTTATACCAGAGCAATTAACCAGATAATTGCTCTAATGTGAACCTGGTCTTAATCAGTATGTTTAGGTGCATAGGGGCAAAAAACCATATATTAAACATACACTTAAAGAGTACCACTTAAAAGTGCTATAAAAAGACTTAAGGTAAAATTTGCAATATTGTTTCTCACACAGCCATACTTTTCGCACCAAGAAGCAGAAAAAAGCTGTGACTGTTTTCTCTGCCTCTTTTCCATTAATACAAGGTATCATTACATATGAAAGGCAAGTGAAGTTTCTAGTTCTGTATTTAAAAGTATTCCAAAGATCTTATTAAAAGGACAAAACCCAATGATTCGACATTAAAATTCTATTTATTGTTATAAAAAAAAATGAGGCTAAGGCTTTCTGATTAATGGCATGCAATATATAAAGCAAGCTCTATCTGATTCCAGACAATGACATGAAATCCTCACTTTATCATCAAGTAGCAACTTTATTCAGAAATAAATAAATCTGGAAGAGAGCATTTGAACCAACTGCCTGGATTTCTGCCAAAGTTCGAGCCATATTTAAAAGCAGATTTTATATATCCTACAAAAAAAGCACTTGTATAGTTCTCTCAACACACAGGAATTAAATTACTTCTCTGACCCAGGCCCTGTGCAAGGTGCCAGGGGCTTAGGTGGGGGCAGAGGCCCAAAGAAGAAGACACTGGTACCCCCTTACAAGGAGAGTGACTCATAAACACTACATTATGCAGCCACACAGTGATATATGCCACTAGTAAAGTGATGTACCATGGAGTCAGCTGGACAGTGACATGGTGCAGCAATTCATTACAAACACCATTATTATTTCATCTTTGCTTTAAATATAAAAGAATTCACATTGATTTTAAGAGAAATTATTAGTAGTGCAACTATCATCGTTAATGAGACAAGTTTGCTTTTATCTACTCCAGTAAGTGAGTTCTTCTACTACCTTAAATTAAATATTGTATCAGTTGTTAAATGATATACATAAAACCTTTCCTTTTTCACGAAGTAAAGGGTTCAAGCTGAAAGTACTCTGTCATTCTTCATGTCTTCTTTCTTAATTTCTGAAAGAACTGTCACACGGAACATAGGCCAGGTACATACGTGTCAGGTCTGCCATTTTTAATTATTACCAGTCAAGTTCCAGCAATTTCTCCTCTGGTTAAACATGTGTATACCTACCTTCTGAAATATTTCTTTATGCCACTGTTCATGAAATATTTTAAGCTGAAGCAAAATCTCTTGCACTAAATTAATAACTAATCACAGGAGGTATTTATCATCACAAGTCTTTTACAAGAAAATTGTCAGATTTAATCACCTTTCTCATATTTTTACTATTTACTGCGCTTCATTTATCATACATTATAAAAATTTTGACAGGAATGAGTTATTTTAATTATCATTTCTAGTTGGGGATTAAGAATAAGACAACTCCTCAGGAAAGTAGAAGAGATGGTCATAAATTTGTCCAGCCAACAAACTAGTATTATTTTCATCAATAAATGAAGATTTTCGTCATTGTTGACAACTTCTGAGATCAGGAAGCCTCCAAACCCATGGGTGTGTAGCACTGCATTCACCACCATATAAAATGTGTCCCATTCTTTCCCATAATTGGATCATGAATTCTGATTTCATAACACTTAAAAACATGGTTTTTGGTCCTGCAACTAAATTCCCAATGTATCTGTTACTCATCTCTATATTGCCTGAAAACACAAAAGTGGTAGCATCATTTTGAGTGGCACACTGAAGAATACCAAGAATATGATTCTATAGAAGCTTTTTTAAAAATCTTTTGAACACAGAAGCTTTTTATATTATTATCATTTTCAGAAATGTTTACTTATGCATTATTGCTCACTAGGAACCAAAGACAAAAGCCAAAATTTAAAATTACCATTATATCGTAGGAATACCATAAAAATTCACATTATTCTCCAAGACAAAATAATGTGAACATGAAGAATCAGTAAGACAAACTCATCCACATCAAATCTAGTTTCCATCCATCTCCAGAGTTGGGGGTAAAAATCAAAGCAGGCTGCGACATGTACATCTTGTAGATTTTTCAAGTGATTTTATTATGTCAAATACTCTAGTGTTATATATCAATTAATACTTCCCTAAAAATAATATTTAGCAATTAGAGGTATTAAAAGGGCTATTATCGGAACCAATATCCAAGATCGCTAGATACCAAAAAATTAAAAAGTTCCTTTATTTTGAATACACTAAGAATTTCACCTGAGGATGAATGCACAAATCATTTTATCAGAGAAACTTCACCTTTTATGGAACAATATCATCAGTTATTTGAAAAATCACATACACTAGAAAAACAATACATATTAGTTATGGCAATCATTTCTTACAAAGGTACTGAAACCTTTAAAAAAGTTAACTGCCCTTTTTTTGTTTTTAAACTCAGTGACAGCTAATTCAAAGTATATAGTCAATATTCTCCTTTACTCTGAAATGGTGAAGTATTTGCTACAATTGACAGGGAGTACTTTTATATGAAAAAATATTTGTCAAATAAATGTGTATTTATTTAAATGCTTCTATACCCATTCAAATTCCATTTGTGAAAGTTTTTCTGATACCAACTATGAGTCAGGTGTGGTACAAGACACAAAACTTTCTACTTTTCCTCAAGTAACTTAGAAAGAAATGAACAATATTTACAAATGGGATTGTGGGGGGGGGACAATTTTCATTACAAAATGTGTTGTTTTCAAAATCTACAACTCTGTGTATGCAGTAAGATATCCAAAAACTTGTCACCTCTCAGGTATCCCACAGGGAAAAGAGAAGGTAAAACTCTAATGATGTTCAGAATGATCGAGTGTAATCTGAGGTCTGAGGTAGGACAACTATACAATTCATCATCTAAGCCAGGCCCCCGGACACAGCGGGAATGCTGACCCTCACGGAGCCCCACACAACAGCAGTGGTCCTGAGCAAGGTGCTCTGGGTCTGGGGCGGAATGAGGTGCTGGGAGACGGTGAGCATCTCGTGGGGACAGCTAGGACTTTGAAGACACACAGAAATGGATTCGTGAGCTACCTAACCTCTCTGGGCTTTAAGTCCTTCATTTGAAAACGAGGTTAACTTCTTCCTCAGGATTGTTGCAAAGACTAAATAAAACATTGTATGCGAACACTTAGCACATTCTACGGCACAGATTGTAATAAATGGTAGCTACCATTAGCAGTTATTATTACCCTTGGTCCAAAACAAAAGAGAGAAAATATACACTCTGACTTCACTAGCGCTACAAAAACCAGTCATGGTTTCTAAGACAGGGTCTGATGGAGAGAAGGATGCAGAAGCCATCATTTTTGTAAGCGGTTTGGGAGCCTGAGTAGGAGTTACTCCGACACCACACGTTCTTCTAGGGCTGGTCTTACAAATAACTGTGAATATAAACGAGTGTTTAACACTATGCCAACCTCCAACGAGAGCCACTAGTTCAGAAAGACTCCTTTCGTTCCTACAACCCTCCCAGAACTCAGCAAAATAGATGTCTTACTATTTTTGCCAATAAATAAATAAATATCATAGAACATACAGAACTATGCAGTAGGTCACAGAAATCAGCCAAGTTCGGTTTGGGCAGAGCCCCACCTAGCCAGCCCGGCCACAGGCCGAGGCACCAAAGGTGCGCAGACCGAGCGCTCTGCACTCTGCACAGCCAGGTCAGTCCCGCCACAGACACCACCACAGAGCTGCTTCAGTAGTTGGCGTTTTTCTGTTTTACTTTTCCCTCTTTATTTCCAGTTTTCAGGCTTTTACAGGAGAAAACTGTTCAAACGTCACACTCAACACTCCAAAGTGAAAAGTATTCTTCTCTCCCAGACCACTTAACTTTAATAGAAAACAAAATATTCTCAAACTCAAATTCAACTATGCTTGCTGGTGTAATGGATAGTTTGTCCCCTTTGGGCAATCTTTAAACTTCAGTCTCTAGGAGAATTAAGTAATATTAGGGGATTGAAATGAAATAAATTCTAAGTCCGTTGTGACATGACATTCACAGGAAGATGGTAGATTATCCATCCAGTCTTCAAACACTTATAAATACAATATATAGCATATGTTCAAAAAAATTCTTGGAAATAAAACACAATGGGCACTCAGCAAATATTTTATATCACCAACACCTGCTCAAATCCTCTCTGAACTTTATTTCTAAATGTCACCGTTTTTATTGAATCAAGGGAAATTTGAAAGAAGAAACAGAATAAACATCCAGAGAAGATCAAGGGAGTTAGAAAAATCTTTATAGAATGCCTCATTGAGTTTTACATGAGCCAGGGTGCTGTCAGTCTCCTGAAAGAGGTGGTGAAGTAATCTGTCACTCAAAAAATTCAACCTGAGTATACCTAAAGGACTAAGCAGGGCCACCTAAAAAGGGCCATACACAGAAAAGCAAAAGAGAAAGAATATTATTAAGATTTTCTTAATATGCTAAACAAAGGAATCATGAATCAAACACTGTAAATAAATTCATTTTAAATCACAGTCAGAGGGAGTTCATTCAGTAAACTAGTTCAACTTTCTTTATAATTCAGGAAACGTTTTTATAACACTCTTGTTGGAACCCAAAGTGGGAGTGAGTTCTCCATTTTAGAAGGTAGTCAATGAAAATACAGGTTCTAACTTCTTTTAAGTTGAATCCTGTTTTCCCTGTTGACCAAAGTTCTGATGCCTGAAATAACGGAGAAACAATTTAGGCAGACTGATTAACTCTCTCTTATCTGTTAATATATTTTATCAGACTCAGTTTTTAAAATCTATCTGATTTCAAATCAGAAATAAATAAAAATCCCTACATTCTGAATTTTAATAAAGGAGAACTCAATTTGTAGACTGGGTGGAGACAGGCAGATAATACAAAGTAACAGATCACGCGTGGTGGAATGGTGGAGAAATGGAGACTGCCAAAGAAAACCGCCCATTCCCCATCCTGGGAAATTGCTGACATGAGAACATATGGGTCCAATGTTGCTAGGTCTGCAACCTTTCCAAGAGAAGGCCGAAATTCAGAATTTTCATGTGAACTAATCCCAATTTTTAAAGTGTTGGCAAATAATTAAATTTTTAAAAGATTGTATAGGCCAAACAAAACAGCTTTGTGGACTGAACTCAGCTGTCGCCCACAAGTTTGCAGCTTCAAGTGATCTTATTCAAAGTTTTATTTGAAGAGAAAATATCTAGTTACTATTCTAAACACTAGTATACATAAAGTAAAATAACAACATATTGAAAATGTTATTTTATACTTGAAAGAAACTTGTCAGAAAAGTGTAAGATTTAAAATTCTCCAAATTTTAGAGTGTCTACTAATGCCATAGCCCCCCCCTTACACAAACACAAGATGTGCACAGCAAATTAACTCCTTAAAGAATGTTCAATAAACTTAACACATTTTTTTAAACTGCAAATTCAAAGAATAAATCTCTAGCTAGGCAAGATCAACTAGTTGGAAACCTAATTTTCTTTAACAACCAGCTTGACTTTTGTTAAGGTTTGTGACTTTAGCTGATGGATGCTGTAGAATCTTTCAATTCTCTTGTATTGTTATCCTCTACTGTTATCTTAATTCATGAGAAAGGATGGTATACTGTCAATGAAAGAATCGTGTATTTGATCATGGGTATATATATATATATCATATGATTGAACTTGATTTTCAGGACTAATGTTAAAAATTGAAAATGGGAAGATTAATCCCCTCTTTAATAGCCAATTTAAATATTAAAAATATCTTTTGTAAAGATCTATTAAAATCAATTAGATTTCACTTACTTCTTATTGGCAAGAAAGAACAAAAGAGCCGTTATAAGCATATCACCATAAAAATGCTCAGAACCATTCAATTTTTTCACATATCATTTTTTTACATCCAGAGCATACTGCTTTGGACTCTGTGCCAAAACAATGAAGACCAACTTGGATGTGAAATAACAAAAGATTTATATCACATACAAATAAACATTTCAATAAACTTGGAGTCAGAAAGAGTGCAGGAGACGTAACCACCAGATGTTTAATTTAAATCACTGATAGAAATAGTCAGCGTCTTCTTTTCATAAACCACTTGGATTTTATTTGTATTCAAAAGCAATGGTAAATGTCAAGTGACTACTAGACCATCCTTCTGAATACAAGAAAATACCATGCTGTTTAACTCTCTACACACAAAAAGTGCTTTTAGAAAAACAAAGATAAAGAACAGCATGTCTTAGTCACACAGATCAATTCAAGAACCTAAAAATGCTCAAAGGTACCATGAGCACAACAGTAGAGACCTTCAATGACTACATTTTAAAAAATTTTGAACTTCAGAAAAAGTTTACAGGTAAGAACTTTAAATTCCAGGATAGATCATATGTCTAAGATCTGAGAAGAGTATCATAGTTTATCTTCATGCCAAGAATCCTTTATTAAAGCTAGCAGCATTAAACATAGATCCCTTTTACATATACTACATATAAAATATTATCAAAAGGTTCTATCATACTTTAATTATGAAAGAAAAGAATGAGATTCATTTTTAAAAAGGAAACTAAAAATGTTATATATAAATATGATTTGTGTGTGAATCCCAACTATGAAATGGAAAATTGACTCATTAGCTATTTGATTTTTCTTGTTTGTCTTCACCAGTTTTTACTGCAGCAATGACAGAAAATACATCCATCGGAAAAGTCAAGCAAATGGTATACATTTAATAGAAACAGCATAACCTTCCACTGAACAAAAGATGTTGAAAGAATTAAATGAAAACACGTGTAAAACGTCATTAATTACCTGGGTGATAAAGGTTACTTTTCTCCCCTTTATCCTTCATGGCTCACTATTAGCTCACCCAGTAAGTCTTATGTCACCTAGAGAGCAACCCTTGAGAGCAGCAGGGACTCAGTGCCCCACAGTCTGAGACACAGTACCAAGTATTTAGTAGGGGGTTAATAAATGCTTCTGATTTACTAGAGGATAATAATAATGAGCAGATGTAAAAGAGATGCTAATTGATAGGCTAAATGCATTAGTGCATCCAAGTGCCCTCTATATGAAAGGTTACTAACCCATCTGAGCTAATGCCATAGCCCCCCCTCAAATTATAATTAAGTCTGATGGGAAGTCCTAGATTTATACCAATATAATTACAAATATTACTTAGCTGAGTGAAAGAGTATGGCAAGAACAATGAGATGAGTAATTTAGATGATACTGCAAAGTGGGTTTTAATGTCTGAAACGTCTCTTGCAGTACACAGGGTGAGTGCAGGCAGTGTAATTAAAACCTGCGAGTCTGAGCTTTAAAATGACAGCTCAACCTCATCAAAATGCATGTTTTCTCAATTAATCCAAACTTTTCCATTAAAAACATAAAAATACACTTTCGTTCCTTGCAAATAAATCTCTACAGTACACATAGTTAGGATCAAATACCAACAGTTAAGTAGGAAAAAAGTGACTGAAACAGTAAAATGTTTGAGTAGATACAGCCTAACAAAGGGAAGAAAAAGCAAAGTGAGAACTGCCCAGTTTTTCATTTGTAAATACTGAAATTCCTGAATATCTTTGTTTAAATGATACAAAACTAAGCAAACTGTTAACTTAGGGGATAACCCTTATAATCATATATGGACTGTGCCTTATTTACTCTCCAAGTACTGACTCCTCTACCCAGCAGGTACACAGGAAGCTTGTGGGATGAAAGACAATCACCTTCACAATCATTCTGCTGCAGAAACAGTTCTCTCCTTTTAATCCGATGTATTACTAGACAGTTTACCTGAATATTAAGCTAATGGTAAACATCTATAACCACAGGATAATGTTTTCATGTACTTTATTTTATTAATTGTTATGAAAAAACACGTAAAAGATTATTTTAAATTTGTCATACAATGTGTTACGAAGTATGTTGACTATAGAGAAAAATTTTATTTTTTTAAATGATCTTTATTGTTGAAAGTATTACAGGTGTCCCTCCTTTTTTTCCGCATTAAAATTTTTATCAATTTCCTTTAGATTTCGATATACTTCATACAATGACTATTACTCAAAAACAAACACCTTTTAAAAAATGATGACCATGTGCCCATTCTAGATAAGTAAATTTTTCAAGAAAAATTTTACTAAGCGCCAAGTCAAAAGCTACCACATAATTTAAAGAATAATGAAGGATAATTTAAGAAAATGTCCTTTGAATTTGCCATAATTGAGGAAAATAGACCCAACATGATTTTATTATTTTTAAAGTATAAAAGGAAATTAAAAGTGGAGGGAGATGAAATCTATATAATTTTATTAATCAGCATCACCCCAATAAGTTTAAGTTTTTAAAAAGTGGAAGGGGAAACTGTCTTGAAATTTAAGCATTATCAAAGACAAACAAATTATTGTTGCTATTTGTGAAAAAAAAAATTTAAATCTAAATAGGTTCTAATTTTAGCTAAAATAATACTTTCAAAATAGAAAGCAAAATACTTTTGGTGGTCTATCTTTAAAAATAAATTTTTCTTGAAAAGTTACTGGGCAAAAACTTACCTCGTGCTATATTTAAGAATCTACCTAAGCTAATCAGTAGTAGTACAGTACTACTTTGCAATAGTACTACTTTGCAGTTGTTTCAATTATGAAAAGAAAAAAAAAAAGTCTACTCTCAAGGATTCTTGCATCTTTTTTTTCCTCCATGCAATATTTCAAAGAAATATAAGTTTATCACTGTTGTTATGAAATAACTACCTATTACACACATCTTTACTCTATATATTAAATTGTCCATCACATGACTTTCACTTTCAAAACAAATTATATTTATACAGAGAATAAAATATCATCCTCCAGAAAGGATCTGAATGTATGTTTGAAATAGTTTCTAAGAATCATTTTCCTTGAAAAGTGAACAGTGAAATCAACCACAAGAGTTGCAAAAATATTAAAGTGACAAATAGCAATATATCCTGGATGGGTGACAAAGAAAAAAAATTGGACTGCTGCTGTTACAACTGTTTAGGCACACATTTGAATCTCAACACACGAAAACCATGTTGCAAATACACGCAGTGGATAGATTAAAAGTAAAAGTACACACCTAGGTTCTCAAAACTTAAACACATCTATTTGAAAGGCATGGCTACATTAAATTTTCCTTAAAGCCATTAGAATGATAATTAGTATTTGGTACATGGAACACATGTTTTCTTCTGGAAACTGTTTTTAAGATGTTGCATTCGTTACCTGTCGTTAATGATCCAGTTCAGACAGAGATTGAGCGAGCTAAGATGTTTGCACCTCTTGACAATTTCCATCACGGTTTCATTATCCAGTTCAGTGATATGACGGAGGTCCAAGCTGGAAAGGTTCCTTAGCTAATGAGATAAATAAAATGAAAGATGAAAAAAGTAAATGCTACATTCATTCTCAAAAATTATATTGTTTATTACAAAGTAAAGTACCATTGTACAATATTTAAAATAGATAATAGTCCAGAATCATTTAATTAAACTAAGTATTATAAGCATAATATTTTACATACTAAATGAGAAATGAGGGCAGAAATCTATGGTGAATATATAAATGACAGCACATTAAAACCAAACAGATTTTGTTGAGGCATAATAAAAATAAAAAGCTAGCAATCTAATATGAGGGGAAGCTGTTAAATATATTACATTAAGTACCTACAATTTGATAAGATTATCTCTTTAACATTGTTCAATTTCAGATATTTAGCTTCATGATTATGATGTCACTTTTGCATAGGTTTTCTCATTTTTTAAAATATGAAATATGAGTTAAGAGATATCTTGGTGCTATTTTTTATCAATGTACTCTAAATTGTACTATTATGGGCTGTGTGTTTCACCATGTGGAAAGCCATATAACAAGTTGTTTAAGAAGTAAAGATCTTCCCTAGGTACTACTTTCCTCATTTCTTCATTTTCTCTACTCTTTTCCTGATGTTTCCTGTCTTTCCCTGATGTTTTGTCTCTAAAGAAAATTAATAATATCATTTACACAAAGATGGTAGGATCTTAATTATCCTCTTCAAATAAACTACATTTCACATAAGCTACTTTTGCTTTATAACACTTACCTGTAAGAGGGTCTAGGCTCTAGAAAGAAATGCAACTCCAATTGAGACCTTAACTATAGCCTTGTGAGACCCTGAGCAAAAAACCAGCTTGTACTGGACTCCTGACCCGTGGAAACAGTAAGATGATAAATGTACATTGTTTTAAGCTGCAAGTTTGTGGCAAGTTGTGTAGCAATTAAAAATTAACACGGAAGGTCTGTCGGGAACTTTGCATCCTTGAGGATAAGCCAGGTTTCTCTTAAGACAAGGGCAATATCCTCAGTCACTTTAAACACGGAAGCTCGCTGCCCTTCTTTGGATGCATAGGCTCACAGAAGCACAGAGGGAAACGTTTGGTCCGTTCCGCCCTCTTCCACATGTATATTCAGCCACCAAAAAAGTACTTTCTGGGGAGACAGGTAACTCTGATGTGGCCATTCTTTTTTTTTTTTAATTAATTTTTTAAAAATTTTTTCTTTATTGATTTTTAGAGAGAGGAAGGGAGAGGGAGCGAGAGATAGAAACATCAATGAGAGAGAACATCGATTGGCCACCTCCTGCACGCCCTCCACTGGGGATCGGGCCCACAACCTGGGCATGTGCCCTGACCAGGAATCGAACCCAGCGACCTCTTGGTGTATGGGTCGACGCTCAACCGCTGAGCCACACTGGCCGGGCGTGGCCATTCTTTTTCTATATAAAAACCACCATTTTCTTAAACTACATTATTTTTGCAGTTAGCTCTTTTTACAGAGCATTTTTAATCCCAACACCCAAAAACCTTTTGCGGTTGGAGATGTACTGTTCTGAGAACATGTAAAAAACCAAAGAGCCTGTTTGAATGGCAGGTGCTGGGCGGCTTGCCGGGTTCGTGTCCTGACAGCAGCCTTGTGTCTATTCCACAGCAAAATCAGAACTATATGGAAAGGACCCATAGGGCTGCTTGAAAATATTTTGAAGCGTGACTTTGAGTGTTGAGGATGGATTTTGCTCTACATATGTGAACTGTTAAATACAGCCACACACAACACACATGAGAGCTTCACTGTTTTCCCTATTATCCTTCATTGTAGTCACTAGGAAGTCATATAATCATCAAAATTTTATCCAGCCACACAAGTATCTCCTCTACATGTGTATTTTGAGATCTAGCACAGCTTCTGACACAAAATCTCTATGTGAATTCTTACATATCTTTTAGCTTCTTTAACTGTAAAATATCTGTCACCACAGTGCGAATGTACTTAATACCGATAAACTATACACTTTAAAATGAGTAAAGAGGTAAGCTTTATGTTATGTACCTTTTACCACAATAAAAACAATCACTTCATCCACCAGGACACAGCAGGAACACACAGTAAAGTTCCATAGAGAAGAAAGTTTTAAGTTGTTGGTGTCAGCTCAGTCCGCTCACGTTAGGGAAGATAACTGAGAACCAAAGAGGTTTGAAAAACTATTCAAGTTCAGACGATAGGGAGAGAGATGTTAGCAAGTATAAACTATCTTACAGACTTGGGGAAGTTTTAAGATATCTTCTAGAACAATGGAATAGCGAGGAGTAACCATTCCAGTAACTATTACATGTGATAAAACTCTCATTCTGGCTGACTGACCCCTGAGCTCTTGGAAATCCTGCAGTAAGACCCACTCCCCGGTGCAGGGAGGGGGGGGGGCAGGTGACGACACAGGGCCACTGGGGGCTGATCTGCCCTGTACTCATTGTCCATAAAGGGAACATTTCTTACCCTTTCAATGGAGCACAAACTCACGCACGAGGAAATAGAGTTACCTGGGTTCCCACATGCCAGCATTCTACTGAGACCCTGAAGGGTGTTTTACTCTTGGATTCAATTACGGCTCATTTTGTCACGAGCTGAGAGTCGCTGACTACGCTCACGTGGCCTTCCCTATGACCATGTTAGCCAGTCCAACTGGAAACACGACAGTACCCAGCGGCAGTCCAGGGAGACACACGCTGAGCACCTCTGGCTGCAGCACTTTCGTTCAAAACTCCACAAACAGCCCCGTCAAATCCATCTCGTCCCTTCCTTGCTATGGGAATTTCATAACAGTGCCCTCCAGTGTTTCACAGAAAACTACCTAAAATAATCCTTCATAGTCTGAAACAAATAATTACATTTAGGAAACGGACATTTTAATTAAACTTACTTTCCTTGTAAATTCACTGGTAGTCTTGGGTTATACAAATCACAGAGGATTTGAATACGCAAAGCCGTACAATCAAGATCTAAATGCTTCACTCCAGTTTAAACATTTAGTAAAGTATTTTAACAGAAACTCAAGTCAGAATGTAGAATGTAGGTAATCAACTTTCAGTTTAATGCTGCTTTTATTGGGGAATAAATATCACTTTTACCAACTCAGGTCAAAGACTAAAATTAGTCAATGATTGGTATGGCATATATGTACTTAAGTATAAAATGAGACACTAAGATGTTACCTAGGAAACACAGGCTTGGAAGACCATACAAAGACCTTAAATGGCTTCCAAAGTTTCTTCAGGCTCTGGAAAAGTAAGAAACAAATAAAGTTCTCCACTGTGCAGGTGGACTCCCATGGGCGCAGCCACAAAAGAGGACTCACAGAGTCTGGGCAAAGACAGCAGGTGTTCTGCTGCTTCAGGCTAACGAGGGTAACTTATGCGACACCACTGGAGGTGATAATATTTGAAAAGACTAAACACTTCTGTATAGTTAAATATGTTCAAATGTCAACTAGCACCTAACTTACTGCTTGCCAGCCCTGCAGAAACTAGCCTCATTGGGGCTGAGTTTGGGAGCAACTGGCTGTCACCTTGAGGGAGCAGAGCCAAGGGTGAAGACAAGCTGCCTGGACGGGGTTACTGGGGCTGTAGATCAACACCACACACACACTCATCGCCAGTCACCTGTCAGGCTGCCAAGATGATCACTGGAGAGACCAAAGGCACAGGGAGACAGGGGTTAGAGAAAGGCATTTAGAAGAAAACTGGGGAGAGCCTCTTATCAAGGGCAGGGAGGGAAACACAGGAGAAAGGGAAGGGGTTTCTGCTTGGGTCCTTGCATCGTACAACTGGAAAAAAATAATAAAGAAACTCAGACTGCTGGGAACGGAAAGGAAAGGAGCAGGAAGGGAATTTCTGTCCCTGAGCATAGGAAGGCTTCCACAGTTTGACAGGGTCTGATATCTACATTTAGAGATGAACTTGGTTGGATAAGGTTAGAGAATAAACGGCATCCCTTCTGCTCATCAACCAGGCCTGAACCTCAGCTTGGCTGAAGCTGGCATTTGAGTACGGAAATGGTAATAAAAGCTAAATAAACCACATTTAGGATGCCAGGCAAATCCTTTCCAGCACCTAATAGAACTGAGAACCTCAGTGAGAACTGAAAGCTTTCAAGCAGAGAACCTGGCAGAGACAATAAAAGTTTCTAATTCTAATGATGAAAATAGGATTTCCAGGGTCTTAAATCACATCCACAGTAACGACCGTGTTAAGTCTCTGGCACCTTTGCTATGTATTCCTTCCATCCACTGCCGTCTTACACTGGGCTGCTGTCCTTGCTTTATTTCCAAATCCAAGGCCTGTTGGTCCTTCCATTCTCCTACTGGATCTGACATCTTTTGCCATTTTATTCACATTCTGTTTTGCTTTCTAGGACACTATTGCCAGTACTGCTTCTCCTCAGAGCTCTCCCTTCTAACTCCTTCTTGACACATTACCAGCCAGATTAATATTCCTTAAATAACTGAGCATATCTCCCATCTTCTCTGAAACCTGTAGGAAACAAAAATATTTCAGCTGCAAAAAGGAATCCCAAAGCTTGCCTCTCAAGGCCCTTCACTGCCCATCCTTACCATTCCCTGACATCTGTTAAGCTAGTTCAAATCTCTTTCCAAAGTGTCGAGAAGTTGTGCTCACTGTGCTCAGAGAGCCGTGTTTATTATTTTAAAACTGATCTCACTTCCTGATTACTTTAGAGAGAGAAAATATTAGTGAGTCTTAGAAATATAATATACTTGCCTCGACACAAATTATTAACTGGGCAGTCCTCAACATAACTATGCCCTTTAAAACAGGAATCATCAATCGGCAACAACTGCCAAGGGACCCTGGGAGCAAAGTTCCCTTCCTGCTACAACTATTTGGGGGTCTCCTCTTTGTCTTCTCCATCTCCTTTACCCCCCTTTCCCCTTCCCCTTCTCCTCCCCCACCAGCCCTTCCAGGGCTGTGTGGCTCACGACCAACCACTCATTACAAACATTTGACATCTAATCTTAATGCTCGAGCTGGCCCAAATATAGGTGTCCGGTGCGGCAGCTGTGGTACACTTTCACTCATTCATTCAGACTTATTTAAATGCTTCCTGAATACCTGGCTCTAACCTTGGCTACACTTTAGGATCATACACGGGTAACTTCAAAAGAATTCTAATGACCAGGTCCCACCCTTAGAACTTCTGAGTTAATTGGCTTGGGGTGAGGCCGGCCATTACTAGGAAACACTTTCCTAGCAACTAATATTTATATTCAGTTTCTTCAAGTGTAAAAATCATCTGAAAAGCTCAGCCTCTTCAATCACTCAAAGAGGAATGCAGATGATATTATTCATGTAGCAAATAACTGTTGGGCACCGATTATGTACCAGAAAATATACTGGCGGCTAAAAATACAGCAGTAAACAAAACAGACAAAAATCCCTGTCCATAGGGGTGCTTATATTCCCTACTTGGAAGGGGACAGGGGGGAAAATAAATTAATAAGTGAATTATATATATAGTATGTTGAACGGTGTTATGTACTAGACAGAGGAAAATAAAGCAAGGCAAGGCAGATGCAGAACCATGGAGGGAAGGAGATGGGGCATACTCTTAAATAGGCAGCCAAGGATGATCTCGTCGAAAAGATGATAATTAGATCAAAGATTTGAAGGAGGTGAGGGAGCAAACAAAACCATGCTGATGTCTAAGGCAAGCGTTAGTGCAAGAGGCCCTGAGCTGGGAACTGCCCTGGTGTACTGGAGGGTTAGTACGGAGCCAGAGGTACCGGAGCAGAGCGGACAGAAGAGAAACCAGCAGGAGATAGGGCCAAAGAGGTGAGCGGAGGGGGGCAGACTCTGTGAGGCCTTGCAGGCCAAAGTGAGGATATTCGCTTTTGCTCTGAGGAATCTGGGGAGCCCCTGGAGGTGTAAACTGGAGTGTGACATGATCTAACTTACGTTTCTAAGTGATCATTCTAGCTTCTGTGTGAGTGACTAGGAGCAAGGCTGGAAGCAGAGAGACTGTACTGAATGAATCTGGTCAAGTGATGTCAGTGACCTGGACCACAGTAAGAACAGAGGGAGGTGGTGTCAAGTGATCAGATTCTCAATATATTTGAAATTAGAATCAATAGAATATATATATTTTTTTGACAAATAGGTTATGAGGCTTAAGAGAAAAAGTAGAATCAAGGATGATTCCAAGGTGTGGGATTTGAACAACTGGCAGATATCGCTGCAGTTAACTAAGATGGTTTGGGGACAGGTAGGATAAAAGAGTTTGGTTTTGAATATATATGTCTGAGATGCCTATCAGATGTCCAAGGAGAGATGTCAAGTAAATTTGGGAGTCATCAGCACGTAGATGGCAATTACACTTCTAAATTTAAAATATCAAGGTGTTAATTATATATAAATGTGCTAAACTACGTACAATCATAGTAACCCTATAATTTATATTGAATAAAATAATAAATTATTAATTAATTTATTAAATTAATATGCTGACATACCTACCCATAGTAACAAAATATAATACATGGTGGGCTGGCAAGACACTTAAAAAAAATGCATTAACAGCTATAGCACCCTGAGCCACCGGGGCCGTTACAAAGCTGTCTTCATTTCCTAAGAAAGCATAATTCAGCCTTCATGGCTCCAACACATGTCCTAAAACCTCCTGGGATGCCCAGAGTCAGAGGAAGAAACTCTGCCCTCTATACACCCACCGATGTTGCTCGTTCCCCCACCACAGCCTTAAGCACCGTGCTTTATGATTTTGTCTAATTCAGTGTATGTTCCTCCCACTAGAGTCAAAGGCAAGCGGCTGCAGGTCACGGACTGTGTCTCATTCACTTTGGTGTCACCAGTGACTAACACGGTGGTAGGTGCATCAAACACATTTATTAAATGCTGATGGCTGAATGAGTACATTTAAAATCAGGATATAAACTCTTTTTTTCTACTTTTATTAGCATTTATTTTATGCTGAATTTACTCCCAGGCCATAAGTTTTTGTTTCTTCAGTTTCTTCTGGGACATCTTTTTCTTCCGTGCAGCCCCCTCTTCCGGTTTAGGAGCACTCTGCTCTCTCTCAGCAGGATTCTCTCTGTGGCAGGGAGAGCTCCTGTGAGGGTCCATCCGCCCACGGGCTCTGTAAGTTCCAAGCCGCATCTTGGGAGCTTTGCTCACCTGCCTGGATGTGCTCAACAACCAGAGAATCTACCTCCAAGCCCTTAAACTCAGCATTCCTCTCTGCATTTTTAAGCATGTGCAGCAAAAATTCAGCACTCTATTTGGGCCACCGACCCTGTGTCCAGCCCCACCGTCTGGCCTGGGCACACCTACCAGCTCCACCACTGTAACAACAGAATGGCACACATTACTTCTGCAAAGTGACATCCTTCAGGTACTTGGTGGCTTTTCAGATATGCATACCTTTGATGGCCTGGGCAGTTTCAGAAGTGTTCTTAAAGTGAACACGAAGATTTGAACCTCTTGATCTGCATGATTTTGAGGGGTTTTCTGAGTTAAGTAAATACTGAACCATTTTTAGAGGTCACCTCAGGCTGCTTTTGGAGAGAAGAGAGCCAGGAGCTAAACTTGAAAGATAATTTCATTTATTTAAGTTTCCAGAAATCAGGTCTCCATCTTTTACCTACATCAAATGCAAGATCTGCAGCGCTGAAGCTACATGCTTTTAAAAGTGATCTATTTGAACATAAGCTTCACTAAGATGAAAGCATTAAAAAATAAAAAACAACATTCTCATTCCACACCATTAAAGGTCATTTTAGAACAAGAAACATAATCAATTATCTATTCAACATATCTGTTCTGAAAATGATGACCATTAAAAATAAAAATAAAAAAGCCTCCATTAGTTGTCAGAGTTTTGATGTGTGTGGCAAGAATTTTGAGTCGTTCACCAGAATGTTAATCACTGTCTTCTCCTGCAGCAACGTGAATTTGTTCACTGGATTTCTGCATCTTATACCAATTCAGGAGGATGCTCTGCTGTGCCTCGCTCACCGTGGCAGGCAGCAGTCTCTGTCTCTTTTCTCATACTTCTCTTCCCACCAGATTCCTCTCTCCTCCATATAAGATGTCCAGAGCTCAGAACGAGCTACAAAGAGCACTGAACGCTAGCAGCACTCGGAAGCCCTGTCACTTTTTTACAAAGCAAGAACTGAGAAGCAGAATTTTTCTTGGATTAAAAACAATAAAATGTTCACGCTGATTAATTTAAATAAGAAAAATAAATCAAAGCTCAAATAAATTATGGGTAAATTAAGTCAAAAGAGAGTGCAAGCAAGGAGAGACTACTTCATCTCATTGGACTGGTTGTGTACTTCTCTTTCATTTTCCTCATACCAAGAACAGAGATCTAGTGAAAAAAAGCCAGTGCATGGAATTTTGAAGCCATTTTAGCCACTTGCATCCACATATCATACTGCAATGTGTTGAAAGTTTTGGAACTATATCCCAAATAAAAGTTTTGCAACCTTATTTTTAATAGCAATAAAATTACTAAAATGCCATTACTCCAAACTCTAAAACTTATCATATCCAAGCCAAGTATCCTGTACATTGACCTCTTGATCTTACACTATTAAAGCAAAACAGTCAGAGTATTCCATTCTTTATTTCTAAATGTGTAAAGCTGAAAAACAAAGGCGTGACACTGACAATTTTTAATTTAGAAAATATTCTGGCATAGATTTTGATTTTCTGTCATTCCAAAACTGCTACGGATGTGTTGTACCTACTCTCTATTTTTTCTCTTTCTTCCGGGTTTAGAATACGCAGCTAGGACTCACCTTCACATCGAAAATCTCTTAGCCTTACACTCTCATTTCTGGGCCTCGGCCTAAAAATAAAGCTCAGAGTAAAAAGTGCCTAAACCCTAATTTCAGAAATTAGTGTTCCTCTTCTGTGACCAGGTTGTTTCAGAGAGAATGAGCCAAAAAGGCCTGGCACACAGGATGAAAAGCACCAGGCTGAGCCACTTGGGCCTTCCATACTCCTCAAAAAAGATTTCCTAACACAAAGAGGAGCAAGCAGCGTGAGGCCCTGTCAACGCGTACCTGCTGCTTCTCTCTGAGGATTACCCCACAGGTCTGGAGCACTCGGTGTTGCCCAGGAAGAAAACAGCCAACCCAGGCAGCCTTCTCTCCTCTCAATCTCTAAGGCATTTGTAAGAGAAGAAACATTCCAAGATGTATATGTAATTCTTCCCCCATCATTCCCCCTGAAGTCCCCAAATGAAGCTCCACATACTCCTTCTACTTGGAAGATAAGTCTGATATCAACAATCTAAAAACAAACCAATCAGATCACTCCTGCTAGCGAAAAAGTAGTCACAGATTCTCATCCTGAAAAAAAAATCTGGCTGCAGGTTGGGAAAAAATACTTTTTTCTCCACAATCGTCATTTCTGGCATTGAACTTGATTTAATTATTCACCGTATTATCCAAGTGCCCCAACCGCCTACGATAATGAGAGAATGAACACTTTACAGGTGAAAAAAGCCTAAGAAGACTCAACTCTTTACAGTGCATGTAAGGATTTACACCAAAATCCACATGAGGAACTCTCCAAACACTGAATCAGACCCCATCTGTTTTACTTCGTTTTACCTTTGTTCTGCAACAACAATTCCAAGAAGCAACATTTGGTTTACAGTACATTTAAATTTGGAATTGGTAAGTTTCAGTTCCTGACTCCCTAGTCACACTCAGTGTCAACAGCAGGAAGTGAACGAGCTAAAATTCCAGGTTGATGACTATGGAATAGGCAGCGTATCAATTATCAGTAAGAAAAGGCAACCAGAAAACATCTTTATGAAGTTTTCCTTAATATTAAATAATGTAAAACATAAAATTAGATCATTAAAGTAGATAATAGAGATCTTTTCAAAACAAACTGCAAAAATTTAATTTATATATTGAAGGACTGCTTTCTAATACAAAAAAAAAAACTGTCCATCTGTGATGCCGTTCTCTCAACCAATTTTGTGCATCTATGAGTTGAAAAGCTTCAGCTAATTGAGAAAAATTACAATGTCTAGGGTACATCTAAGGTAAAACTTTAAATACTGATTTATGATTTACTTTAATATTCTGTGCTTTGAGTCATATATCTTCTTACATCAATAAAAAGCATTTATTAAAATTTAAAGACTTAAAAAATTTTTTAAATAACAGAAGTCCTGACATCATAGCATATTATTTTTTGTCAGTCAAAACCATTAAGGAATCATTTAAATTAACTGGTAACTAATAACCAATAACTCAAATGACTATTTCATGACAATTAACTTATTTAGTCCAATATTTTTCTTTACATTTGTCTCTGTGAATTGGCATTATACATTATAGCTCAGGGAAAACATTTAAATTTTATTCTTGCTAGGAACATGTGTAAAAACTATCTTTCTATAATTAGGCAGCTAGTCCTCTGTCCTATCCTTGGGACTGACCATGGCCTCGTAGCTTCATTACTCTTAGTTGTCATGGAGCAGCTGCCCCTATCTCCCTGGTTATAGTTTGTCTACAACCAAGACAGAGGTATGACTAGTGACGGTCTAAAGAAAGGTCAAGCCTAATTTAAATCTTATATTATATGCAATCCTCTGCTCTGTGCTTTGATCCCCATTGTCACAAGGTTCTCTGAGAGGAAAGAAATACTAGTTCTATTTTCTCAATGTATGCTCTTGTAAGAAACACAAAATGACACAGAGAGGAAGATGTACTGGGTCTAAGCAGGGAAATAGAAACCACGACAAGTATTTATTAAATTACAGGAAGAGAATTTCATTAAGGAAATTGGTTCTTCTAATGAAGGAGAAGTTGAGAAGATGAACTGGAGAGGCTAGAGTAAACCAGAGATTTAGCAATGGTAGGACGCCACAGGCACCCCAAGGCTGGAGGGACAAAAGGAAGAGCCAATGTTACTGGAACCCACAGGCCAGTCATACACACAATCTGGAGCTGCAGGGGATCTGCCCAGGGCTGGAACCAGGGAGCTGGTAAAGCTGTTACCAAAAATGCCAGTTCACTGGGAGGGAGGGAGGGAGGGAGGGAGGGAGGGAGGGAGGGAGGGAAAGAAATACACTAGCGCTCTCTCTCTCTCTCTCTCTCTCTCTCTCTCTCTCTCTCTCTCTTTGGTTCCTGCCTCCCACTAAATACTGCCTAAAGAGTGAAGCCCCCTGTGATACAGAAGAGCATGCTTAGAGAGAAGAAAGGATTTGGGGGCAAAAAGACCTAGGACAAGCACAAAGCAAAAGGAAAGAAGGGGGAAGAGGAGCCCGTTTCCAACAATGAAAATAAGTAGTCAATCTAATGGGAGTTCTTTGTAACAACCCAGAACAGGAATAATTGCCAGAGTATTCCTGCACCTTGTCTGAGAAACCCAGGGTCCTGACCAACTTTGTTTTCTTCTTCAAACCAGATGAAAACTGTAAAAGTCATAACTTGAGCTGCTTTCTCAGGCACAAGGGTATTGTTTCATTTTTAAAGATCCAAGATTGATAGCCAACTGTATGTTGAAAAAGTACCTGTGATCAAACATAATAACCAAGCATTTCCTCTGGTGAATATAACAGAGAAAGCTCCAGTGGGGAGCTTTTTCTTGAGGGGAAAAAAATGTTGTTGGCCAATCATCCCACTGGGATTTATAATCAACTGAAAGGGGAAGCAGCTATGTTTCTGAAGGTTTTGTAAATACACTGTGATAAACAACGCTTGTGTACATGCCTGTGATACCTCTGGGCTGGAGAGCAAACATGTGAGGAGCTCAGATGCCTTTAGTCAACATACTCAATTGGACTCCATTATTGGGCCAGTGTGTCTGGAGAAGAGGGAGCTCGGAACCAAACTTTATTCCAAAAAGTATTATGGAAAATAATGAGTAATAATGTAGTCCCAAATTCTAGTTAAATATTGAGGTTCCAAGCTAAAATTTCAGAACACACACTCCTGCTCTACTGTAGCATAAATAATTAATTTAACTTTTGACCAATAGAGAGTTACTATGAAAATGAATTTCCTATTTTCCAAGAATATGACTACAATAAAGGCACAACATAATCTTCCTTTCGGTATCCTGGAGCCCCTCTATATCATCATTATAGACATCACACAATGTTAAACATAATTGTAAAGAAAAATCAGATTATTTGGATTCTCTATGATTACCGATTAACACAGTATGGGCATGTACTATGTTTAAATATGTTTGGGTATCAATATATAATATGTACACCTGCAGGCACTTCCTGTGGCTGATCTGCTCAGGCCAAGTGAAAATAGTGCTTAAGTAAGATACCTGAATCGATTAAAAATAAAACACTGTTAAATATTTTATAAATGTTTAAAACTAATATGTCAATGTAAGTGTCAATGTTTTGTTATCAATTGAATGTTTTTCAAATTAACTAGATTCTATAAACCCTGTAATTCTCTAATTCTCAATAACTGTTTATTTTAAATTAATAAATGAGATCTGCTTACCTTTTTCCCCTCAGTAGTACATTTCCTCATTCAGTTACATGATAACACATGCTCACGGAGCCTCAGCTCTGGTTTCCCTAATATGTACAGTCTGTCCTGTTGATTTAGAGATGAGACCCCATCCGTGTCTAGTATCACTTTTCATATATAAATCACAAGACTAAGGTAGACTCACACTGATCCTTAAATAAAATTTCTGTCAAAAAACAGTGTGAATGAATTTGAAAATCT
The DNA here is from genome assembly GCA_030848825.1 of Tadarida brasiliensis. Lineage (NCBI taxonomy): Eukaryota > Metazoa > Chordata > Mammalia > Chiroptera > Molossidae > Tadarida > Tadarida brasiliensis. The sequence goes on along the minus strand of CM061258.1, from coordinate 81,774,125 downwards.
AAAAGAACATGAAAGCAACTCCTAACATCTTTCTTGGATAAAGACTGACCTCATGTGTTAAGAGACCAGATAAATATAGTTGAAATCCATTTTTATAAGAATATTTGCAAACCCACAATTTATAAACAAGTGTGTAATAAAAATTCAGAGAGTGAACTGAGGATAATATAAGCAGAGTAAAATAATATTTAAAATATAAAGCCAAGATCCAAGAAAGGCCCTTTCAAAAAGATTGCCAACTTTCCTCATTTTATATTTATGTATTTATATTAAAGCCTGAGGCAACCATTTCATCAAAAAATAGATGCAACAAAGCAAGTCATTTGTTCACTTTCCTTGTTACAACTTCCACCAGCTGAGTCATCTGGAAGATGAAGTCATGAATTTTACGGTGTCACGTTACTCCACCCTGCTGTAGTAGCTGCTGAAATAAAAATGCAGCACAAACACATACATTACAGCCCAGTGTGGGTAACAGAATTATAAAATGTAAAAACCACAGCCTCGCTGCACAGGTGTCATTGACTTAACAGAATGAAAAAAATAAATGTGGAAAATTGATACCACTTATGTAGACATTGCCTATCCTAATTTAGAAAAATAAAAACCAAAGTCATTAATTTGCACAGTAATAACAAGGAACAACTGTGTATTCTCCTGATTCTGTGTATTGCTATATAGGAATCTTTTAAAATTTTTTTTTTTTTTTTTTTAGAGAGGAAGGGAGAGGGAGAGAAACAGAAACATCGATGACAGAGAACACTGATTGGCTGCCTCTTGCATGCCCCCCACTGGGGATCGGGCCCACAGCCTGGGCATGTAGCCCTGACAGGGAATTGAACCGGCGACCTCTTGGTGCATGGGTCGATGCTCAACCACTGAGCCACACCGGCTGGGCTATATAGGAATTTTTTAAATAATTTTATTAAATATACTATTGCAGTTGTTCAGTGTGCAAACTTAAACAAATTATTAAATAACCCTTAAAGGGAAAGGAAAAAAAAAAGAAAGAACAGACAGTTATTAATCTTAACATTCAGCATTGACACTCAGGTAGAAACAAGGTTCATGGAGTTTTTAAGTAAGATTTATTTTCATGAAAATTATTTTAATGAAATTTAAAATAATTTTCATGAAAATAATTAATAAGTGGGTTGGGACTCAAGACATAAGAACTTTCATACACCATGATGAATATTTTCCTCAGTAATGAATTCATTATTTTCAACTGCATCTTTAGTTATGCATGAAGCACTCTGTCTCTACAACCCTAGAGGAAGGCAGATGCTATTATTATCCTCATTTCACAGATCAGGAAACTGAGGCAAAAGAGATTAGGTGATTTGCCCAAGGTCATACAATCAGTGGTCAATCAGTGGCCATACCATTAGCTCTGATGACAGCAGTAAGTGGTTCGCTGTTCCAAACTTTTAAGAAAATGAATGGACCAGACCAGGTACAGATATCCTCAACACTCAGTTTTTGGCTCAACTCTTAACTCCCATAAAGCTAAAAAGAACCAAAAACACAGTCATGCAACCCAAACCCATCCATAACACTCACTGGGTCATACTCACTACAGAATATTTCAGAGCTGAACGAATTTAAGAATATGTATTTTTCATATATCAAAATATCACTCAAGTACTATACTTAATCAGAAACAAATGACATGATAATCTATGACTAACGAGCAATATCACCCCTAACATAGCAAAATAAGTAGTGTGTTCTTCCTTTAAAATAAAACATTCTAAAATGATCAGTTGTTTGGAAATTTAAAAGGCAAAAAAGTTCATCTTTTATTTCTAGTCTCTGAATAAACAAAAAAGGGAAGATGAAAATTGAGTTAGCTGCATGAATGAACATACTTCCAGTAACTTATGTTAAATTGACTAAAAAAAATCAATTTTCTTTCTCTTTAGAAAACATTTCATATTTTCAAGCGCTAGCACTTTTAAAATAGGTGGTTTTTTTTAAAAGTTCTTTAAACATGATTATGGTCTGAGAAAATACCAGAAGCTTAGGCACATTGTCACCTTCCTACAAAACAACAACAACAAAAAAACACAACCCTGTTTAAAAATAAAAACTAGCAAACATAAAAATCTTCAACCAATCCCATACCTGCCATATTCCCAGAACTCAGTTCATGTCTATAAATTGAATAACTGAAGCAAGATTTAATGTACAGAATTAATATTATTAATTAATAAACAGTCAAAACTTTAAAATATATCAACCATCTAAAAAATACATCTATCCCTAAATTATAAAAAAATATGAAAATTTTATATAGCATATGACAAAAATAAACTTTTTTGTCAAAACTTCTTTGCCATCTTCCTTAATAGTCATTTAAAATAAGATCTTCCTGACTGATTATAATCATTTGAACTGATCTAATATAAATCAATTCGTAACGAACATGTGACATTAAATCCACGAACCCACAGCATTTCTGAGGCTTGCACTCCAACCACTTGTAAAAATCACTTTGCCACTTCAGATTCCATAAGCCAATTTGTTCAGCTGATTTTTAAATTAATATTATGTTTATATATTGTTAATTATCACCCTGAGCATCTCTCATGCTATTATGCATTCTTTAAAAGTATGATATTGAATAGTATGATTTTATCATGTTACATTAATAATATTTTAAACTTTCTGACCCCTTACAGGCTTTACTCTTATTATGGAAATTTTCAAATTATAAACAAATGTAATGAGACTAGTCTAATGTACCCCCATGCCCTATAACCCAGCTCAATTATCTGTATTTTGTCATTTGTCTCCTTTACTGACCTATCCAGTTTTCTCTTTTTATCCACTTTTTATTATTTTAAACCAAATTCCTAATATTGTGTAATTTCACTAGTAAATACCCAAGTATATATCACTTACTGATAAAGTTTTTAATATATAACAAATATTTGGTAGAATTCACCAGTGAGCAATCTAGGCCTAGAGTATTATTGGAGAGAAGTTTATAAGCACAAATGCAATTCCTTTCAGAGATATAGAGGTATTAGATAATCTATTTTCTCTTGAGTGAGCTTTGGTAGTTTGTATCTTTCAAATAAATTTTCCATTTCATTGAATTTGTTGAATTTATAGGCATAAGGATGTCCATAATATTCCCTTGTTATACTTTTAATATCTGTGGAATCTGTAAGTTATGTCACTCCTCTGAGGCATATTGGCAATTTGTGTCTCTATATCTCGCTCTTCCTTAATCAGTCTGAATGGAAATTCATCAACTTTATCTATTTTATAAAGAACCAGCTATTGGTTTTATTAACTTTCTCTGTTATTTTTATTTTCCATATAATTTATTTCCACTTTGAACTTTATTATTTCCTTTCCTCTGCTTACTTTGAGTTTAATTTGCTCTTCTTTTTCAAGTGTCATAAGGTTGAAGATAATATCATTGATTTGAGACCTTTCATTTTTTCTTATATAGGTGTTCAGTGCTATTACAATAGCCTGCTCTTACCTGCATAGGATACATTTCAAGACCCCCAGAGAATGCCTGAAACTGTGGCTAGTACCAAACTCCATATATGCTGGGTTTTCCTATACATAGATGCCTATGATAAAGTTTAATTTATAAATTAGACAAGAGATTAACAACATAATAGAACAATTGTAATAATATACTGTAATAAAAGTTGTATGATATGGTCTCTCTTGTCTCTCAAAATATCCGATTGGATTGTATGTACACCCAGGAGGGACGAAGTAGGATGGCATGAGATCTCATCACACTACTCAGAACAACACATTTAAATTTAAAACGTATGAGTTGTTTATTTCTGGAATTTTCCATCCAATGTTTTCAGACTATGGTCGATCCCAGGTAACTGAAACCACAGAAAGCAACACCACAGATGGACGGGGGGAGGACTACTAACATTTCCCCCAGAGAGCACTTTAGCAGCATCACACTGAATTCAATGTATTGTGTTTTCATTCCCCTTCCGTTCAAAACACTTTCTAATTTCTCTTTTGATGGCTTCTTTACTTGTGGCTCATTTAGGACTGGATGCACAGGGAGATCAGCCACAGATCTATGGGGTTCTCTGTGTGGTTTTCTCCACTCCAGCGACACATCCTCTGAACTCTGGCTGCCTTGGTCTCCCTGGACTTTCTGTTCTGTCTCAACTCTGACAGTCAGCGGAGTTTTGCCTGGGTCACCCCTCCCTGTGCTGCTCGTCAGAAACTCTTACGGTGCGTTAGAGGCAATCATAGGCCTCCTCTTGTTTGTTTCTCATATCTCAGGGATCAATGTCCTTGATATCCAGTCTCTTGAAGACCATTGTTTCATATACTTTGTCTGAGTTTTTGGGTTGTTTCAGGGAAGGAAATAAATCTGGTCCTTATTATCCCATCATAGCTGAAAGAAGGAATCCAGTTGTGTTCTATTCTTTATAGAGCACTATGAACTCATGGTTTTTATATATTTTGTTTGTTTTAATCCATTGCAATCATTTTCCTTTTTGAGACTCAAAATATCCCAACTTAGACCAGTGGGAGCCACTACATGTTAGCTTTTGGGTCCTTTTGACACGTTTCTACTAGTCCCTTTAGTGGCAAAAAACATTCAGGCACTAGGGGTTGGCTATTTATTTGCTTTGGCTAAACTTGTTTTTAAAAAGTAGGAGGTCCCTGGCTGGTTTGGCTAAGCAGTTAGTGTGTTGGCCCGTGGACCAAAGAGTCACGGGTTCCATTCCAGTCAAGGGAACATACCTGGTTGTGGTTCGGTCCCCAGCCCTGATTGGGTGCTCGCTCTCTTGCTCGCTCTCCCCCACCCCCCCCAGTCTATCTGAAGATGAATGAAAAAAAATACCCTCGGGTGAGGATTTAAAAAGTAGGAGGAGAGCAAGAGAGCAAGCTAGAGATATTTTGTGTTTATAAATAGGTACATGAATAAAAAGAATGTACCTGTGATAGAGGGAACTCAACTCTGCCACATACAAGTCACTGACATCCTCAACTGTTAAATAAAAACCTCAAAAGTTCTCATGATTTCTTGCTAAACATGGATCTCCATGTTTCCAAACACAGTCTACTAAACCTGACTTTATCTTCTCAACCTGTGTTCATTCAGTCTCAGCTATTCTGGATGCTCATTTACATAGTCATAGCAGCTTAGCTAAGGAAGGCCCCTACTCCAATATTGGCATTAGCAGAATCTATCTGAAGACAAAGGGTATGTCATCAATAAATACTGCAAAGTAAATTAGCATCCAGCCAAGCCTGAGAACATCAAAGTGAAATTAAGTCCAAGGGATCACTGTAATAGGATATCAATATTCTTCCATCTATTCCCCATCTTCTGTCTTCTTGCCCTTGGTTTAACAGTCTAAGTTGTCACAAATTTCCTTTCTAACTCACTAAAGGCTTCCCATTTCTTAGTTTCAGTGAAACCCCTACACAGTCCTTTTCAGGTCAATGATTCTTTAAACTCATAGACTCTTCTGTGTGCAAGAAACTCTAGAGATAAATCACCTAATCCAGGAACATCTCTTCATACGCAGGAAATCAAGGCACAAAGATTTTATGGCATTTACCTCTACTAGCAAACTGAGAGCCAGAGATTTTCCAAATCATATAAAATTAAACATATTTAGGTAAATAGCTCTCAACACTAGATTTCTGACATCACCCTAATTATTTATGTAAAAATTATATACCACGATGATAATAAATATTTAGAAACTATGCACCATGATGATAATGATAGTAATACAACTTTCTAGGAGTATTTATATGTTTACAAAATTTTGTGAATGTAAATTACATTTTGTGTAATGTCCTAGTATGTAAACACTTTGTCACAATGCAAATATTTTAACAAAAGAGCTTTTATTTTATTTAAACCTGAGTTCTACCCTTGGTCTTCAAGAGTTTTGTAAAAACAATCAAAATAGCTTTGCAAAAGCTATGCATGTTTAAAATGCTATTTTGCCTTCACTGAAATCCAGGAAACTAAGCAGTATTACACCACATACCAGTCTTTTCATCACAGACTTTGTTGAGCAGCAGAGACAACCCTCACAACCGCTGTGGGCCAGCTTTGACATGAATTCAGAAGATTCTGACTCCGACAGGACAAACCGCCAATCCTGGCCTCTAGTCTTAAGAACCTTCTCAGCCCTGGCCGGTTTGGCTTAGCGGGTAGGGCGTTGGCCTGCGGTCCAGAGAGACCCGGGTTCGGTTCCCGCTAAGGGCACGTATCTCGGTTGCAGTTTGTCCCCGGCCCTGGTTGGGTCATGCGGGAGGCGGCCACTTGATGTGTACCTTTCACGTCGATGTTTCCCTCTCTCTCTCTCTTCCTCTCTCTCTCTTCCACTCTATCTGAACAAAAAAATGGAAGAATGTCCTTGGGTGAGGAAAAAAAAAAAAGAACCTTCTCAGCAAATGGAGCCCTCGAGTGCAGACATTTGCTGTAGCTGCTATTCTGATCTTTTAAGTACCAGTGTGCCATAATTCTTGGCCACCTCAAAATGCTCAGAGAAGCACTTAATGATCTAATAAGTCTTGTTTGGTCTTTAATGCGTACAATTTCTAGTGGTCGTAAAATCCCACACATGGTCATTATAACATGCACCATGCACAGTCTGCTCATCCAAAGGCATTTCCTCTCTACACTACAAACAGCAAAGATGTGACTAGAAAAACATTCATCTACCAAGATGTTCGGGCGTGGTTATAGAAAATGAATAGAAAATTACAGTTACACGTGGTTATATTAAGATGTTCTGATAGACCGATAACCGAGGATAAGGTTCTTATCCCCTCCACTGGCTTTAGGTTCTGATCCCCAAAATACAATTAAAGTTGATTGGCATTTAAGACACAGGACAATCACAGCCTCTGTTTTGGATATACTGTAACACTACAACAGTGATTTGGTATTTTTTTCTCAAATTTTACTCTGATTTTCCAGCAATTTAGATACCATAGCATCTATGTCAATATTGGTAACTAACATTTACTTAGCACTTACTGCAATCTGGATACTGAGGCAAGTACCTTGCCTATGTTGTTACTTCAATTAATACCTTGAAAAAGTATTTGTCTACTTAGCTAGTGAATGGCAGAGCCAAGATTCAAGCCCAAGCTGACAACACAGCCCAGGCTCCTAGCCACTGTGCCTACTGCTACAGTCCTAGGTAACTTGTAAACATTTGCTCTTTTCTTAGGGAGGCAAAAAGAAAACATTATTTTCCGCTAAACTATAAGCTTGAAGAGACCTGAAGAGACCAAGCCCGAACAGATCCGGGATCTTACCTGATGTGTTTCAGCCTTGTGCTGCCAATACAGCAGTTTCCTAACGGGAGTGAACTGAAGGAAGGCTGAACGAATAGGTTACTCAGTTTAAGTGGAAAAGGCAAGACTCATCCATCCTCCTAAGTACTATATAATACAGTTCAAATCCAGGCAGTGACACATTTCAGACAATACACAGGTAAATGTTATAGTAGCCAGTTTTTCCCATTCCATGCAAGAATTAACTCCTAATTATTTTAGAGCCCTGGAAAGCAGCAGAGATGGCATGTAAGTGAGAGATTACAAAGGAACCAGCATTTTCATTACTGCTAAAATATGAGATTTCATATATTTTGTATATATGAAAGCTATAAGGTTAATTTTCTATATACATTCACCTCCCTTTCACCTTACATATTCAGCCTAAAAATATGCACTGACCATAGTCCCTTCTTAAAAGCCAAATGTTCAGAACACCTAATGATATGTGAGCAGTTAAAATGTCAATCAAAATATCTCCTAAATGCAATACATTATTAACATTTAAATAATTCTTGTCACATATATCTGTTTATAGAATGCATATATTTCAGAGTTATTAACAATAAGAAAGCAAAAAAGTAAGCTGCCCTTTTTAATAAATAAGTGACCCATTACAGAAAGGATAGGTTTGGTATCATTGCCTTAAACTGGTTTTAACTTTATCAAACACTAGTACACTTCTATACCGGTCCGACTACTTCTCATTCAAGGACATTTGCAATGCTGGGGCATGGATATGAATGATAACTGCAAACACAAAGCAGAAATAGCCATGGCACGTACCTTAGTCAGGTGGATGACTCCTTTAGAAGTAACCGAACAGCCCATGAAGCCGACATACTGAAGTTCAGGACAGTGCTCAGCAAATGCTTTCACTGACTGATCTGTCACCTAGGGAGAAACGGGAAGAAAGTCATTGGAGGGGACGTTCCAAGGAATTTCAGGATTGGGCTCCTCAGATTCCCTCTGCCCAACTGGCATCATCAATGTTCCCCTATCCATTAGATCATTGGAATCCATTTACAAACCTTCTGCAGTATCTCTTGTGGGTTTTTGAAATCCTCCCTTCACCCACATCTCTCTATCATCCCATGTTTTTCCACTTCTTTGTAGAAAACATTTCAAACATGTCGACACTATCTACCTCACTTTGTCACCTCTCTCCCTCTCAATATATATATTTTTATTAACATATAATTCACAGGGTATACAATTCACCTTTTCAAAGGGTATAGTTCAGTGGTTTTTAGTATATTCACAAGGTTGTGCAACCATCACCAACATGAAATTTCAGAACATGGACATCAGTGAATAAAGAAACTCCAAGCCCACTAGCAGTCACTCCCCTACTCCACTCCCTGCCTGGCCACTTTCTGTCTCTATGGATTTGCCTAGTCTGGACATTTTTTTATAATTAAAACTATATAATTGGTTCCTAAAGTGTAACAATGGTCTCTTTATAAGGTTTCTCCCTTCAAGTGTTTCTTCCAAGAAATCTAGTTTTGCTTCAAATTCTTCAGATTTGGATGGTATAATGGTCAATTTTATGTGTCAACTTGACTGTGCTACAAGGTACCCAGATATGTGATTACACATTATTCTGGGTGTTTCTGAAATAGCTTAACATTTGAAAAGGCAGGGTAAAGCAGACTGCCCTCCCCAATGTGGGTGGGGGTCTTATCCAACCCACTGAATGGAACAAAAGGCTGAATAAGAAAGAATCTCTCTCTCTCTCTCTCTCTCTCTCTCTCTCTCTCTCTCTCTCTCTCTTTCCCTCTCTCTCTCTCTTGAATTTATACCATCAGCTCTCTTGGTTCTTATGTCTTTGGACTCAGACTAGAACTATATTATCAGCTTTCATGTGTCTCTGGATTACTAAATATCGGCAGATTTTGGGCTTTCTCAACCTCCATAATCCCATGAGTCAATTACACCAATCTCTTTACACACACACACACACACACACACACACACACACACACACACACCTCATCTCATACTAATTCTGTTTCTCTGGTGAACTCTGACTAATGCAATACATATTAGAATCCCCTAAAGAATTTACTAAAAACTCAGAGCCAAAGAGGAGAGGCCCAAGAACCGGTATTTTTCACAAGCCCCTGAGTGACTTGTAGGCATGGGAAAGCTTGAGGCCTCGGTGCTGTAAAGAAGCTACATTGACAGCTTTTGGCATCTGCACCTGGCCTCGCTTTAGTTAAACAAAGAACAGGATGAAATTCCTTTTTTTCCTCAAAAAACTGTCCATGTACAAAATTATCTTCTTATAATTCTGCTAACATTTTCTTCACTGCTCCACAAAACTGAAGCTTATAAAAGAAGTTCCAAATATTCCCTATCATAGGCTTAATTTCAGATTCACTTTTATCAAAGTCAAGATAAAATCAAATTGAACACTTTTGTTAGTTTCTCAAACAGCAGCAACTTACATCTCTTTTGCATTAGCTTTAATATTGGTGACTCTTACTTTGTACCTTCCTTATCTATTCTGAATAGATATTGGAAAATAAAGGTATGTGGGTAGCATTAATTCTAAAGCAACACAAGCACATTTTCCTAAAATAATGAAACCAACGGCATCCATGGTACATCTGATAAAAGATTAATTCTGCCCTCAAAAGTAAAATATGCTTCAACATATTAAGACTAAGGGTGCCACTGATAAATTAAAAATGGGCCTTCCTGACACTCAGCTTTCTAAAATATTATGTTAACAAAGAATATTTAAGGCACTAAAATTGCCTAAAGCTTCAATGAAAACCAACCTGTATTTTAAAATGTGGGTGGGGGGAGTACCAGAGCTTAAATAACAAATAGTTGACTAAATGCCCGGTCCAATCTTACTCTAACATCAAGCCTTTCATTCATATATATATCTTCAAAGAACTCAGCCAAGAATTAAGGACACAAGAAAGCTCTGGTCCAAAGTATTCGAGCTTTAAGAGAGAAGAAAAAGGGTTTAAAAAGTTAGTTTGGCGGCTCTTTCTGTTTGAGCTGAAGCAATCAGAGTGACAGGAGCCTCCAGCATCACAGTCCTGTAAGTCGGACAAGACCACAGTAAGTCCCTGGAATACAGAAACACTCTTAGAGTAGGTGTGGGTGTCTTTTTTGGAGACTAGTAAGAGGGCCTTGGAGATTTGGGTAGGGTCCAGTTCCATTTCCCAAGGATATAAGATCAGCTTTGGGGCTGAGGGTCTGACAGAAACAAAGATTACAGGAGGCAGATACTGGTGTCAGCTTCTCTGGGACCCTGGAATCTGACTGCCTCTTTTCAAATCCCAGGCACACCGCTTCCTAGCTGTGTGATTCTGAGCAAGTCATTTCCCCTCCCTATACATTGTTCCTCCTATAACATGGAGGAAATAAAAGTACCTACACCTCATAGGGTAGAGAATAAATAATGCATGTAAAATGCTGTATTTTTTATCTTTAAAATGTGCGATGAAAGCATGCTAGTTTACTCTCCTAGTTACTCTGAGAGATTCTGGTTATAATTTGGGAGCTAGGTTATGGGCTAACTTGTGAGGTGTGAGTGAGGGAGACACAGGTGGAAGTTAGTTATTGAACGATTATGGTAAAAAGAATCCCATTTTGTTAAGGTTGTCAGCCTGACCACACATCAGAATCACCTGAAGCGCTTCCTGATTTAATTTCTGGGTGAAGGTCTGCATCAATGTCATTGTAAGAGGTCCCCCAGGAGACTCTAACATGTAGCCTGGGTTATAAACCAGTCCTAAGGCCTTCCATGCAAAGTGTGGTCCTCAGCGCAGCAGCATTGGTGTCAACGTGCAGGCTTATTAAACTGCCAAAGCTCTGACCCCACCACAGACCTACTGACTGAATTCTAATCTGCATTTCAACAAGATCCCCTAAGGATTATTATGCACCTTAAACTTGGGGGGGGGGGTGGGAAGGAGGGTGTCAATGGGGGGAAAAGGAGAAACATCTGTAACAAAAATAAATCAATAAAATAAATTTTAAAAAATAAAAATAAAATAAAATAAAAAAACTTGAGAGAGAATGCTGACAAAACTAAGGAGTACATCATCTTCTGGGGGTGAAATGACGCAAAAAAAAAAAAAAAAAAAAAAAATGGATAGCTATGTCATAACCAAAGAACTATGCAGAAATTTTTCTAAAATAGCTTTATTGGATATAACTTATACACCAAAAATTCACCCATTTTAAGGGTACACTTCATTGAGTTTTAGTAAACTTACACAGGGGTGCAATCACCTCCACAACGCAGTTTTAGAACACTGCCATTGCATCGTCCCCCAAATTTCCTTTATTCTCTGTGCCCATATGCAGTTAGTCACAGCTCCCGCCCCTAGACAACCACTGATCTGCTTACTATCTGGATAGTTTTGCCCTCTCTAGAAATGTCATACAAATAGAATTGTATCATAACTAGGTCTTTATTGTCTAGCTTCTTTCACTAGCATAATGTTTCTGAGTTTCATCCTTGCTGATACATGTATCAATAGTTGGCTCATTATATTGCCAAGGAGAATTCCATTGTGCGGCCACACTACATTTGTTTATCTATTCACCAGTTGATGCACACTTGAACTGCTTCCAGTTTGGGGCTTTGATAAATAATGCTCCTGTGATGACTCACATACCAATCTTTGTATGGACATATATTCTCATTTCTCTTGGGTAAGCATCTGCGAGTGGAATAGCCAAGTCATGTGATAAATATAAGTTTAATGTTTTACATATTTTTTAAGTTGGGTTGTTGTCTTAAGTTGTAAGAGTTCTTTATATATTTTGGATACAAGCCTTTTATCAGATATATGTTTCACAAATATTTTCTTCCATCTGTACCCTGTCTTTTCATTTTCTCAATGATGGTCTTTGCTCTAAACATTTAGGTCTACGGTGCTCTTCGAGTTAATTTTTGTAAAGTGTGAAGTAAAGAGAAAGGTTCTTTTTTTGCATACAACTGTCCAATTGTCCCAGCACCATCTGTTGAAAAGACTACATACTATGAAGACATGTTAAAGCTCCAACCTGGAGCGGTTTGACTTGAAGGATCATACTCAGAGACTATGGGTAAACCAAGCAGTAGATAACAATTAGTATGCAAACAGAAATGTGGCTGGGGATTGGAAAAGAAGCATCAGAAAATGAGGGGGGGATGAGATCACCCTGCATAGCAGATCTGGATCTTTTAGTCAACGCTGTGATAGAGAGAAAGAGAAAGATGAACCTCAGAGACAACAGTGTTACTCTTCTCATCAAAGAGGCACAGAAAGTACCATCTCCTTAAGCTGGCATTGAAAAAGCCAAGCTGTATTTTAAAAAATTTTTCTTTCTTTATTGAGTTTTAGAGAGAGAAAGGGAGAGGGAGAGAGAGATAGAAACATCACTGAGAGAGAGCATTGACTGGCCGCCTCCTGCATGGTCCTAACTGGGGGATCGGGCCCACAACCTGGGCATGTGCCCTGAATGAGAATCGAACCATCGACCTCTTGGTGCATGGGTCGATGCTCAACCACTGAGCCACAGCGGCCAGGCCCAAGCTGTATTTTTATATCTGCATGAAAGGGGTGCAGGGATCTTTAGTTTGACAATGAGGACAAGTGTTGGTGGTAAGGAATGTCTGTTGTGCCTTCATAGTCGAGAAAACCATGAAAAGCTGGAATAATATAAACACACAAAGATTCTAGTAGAGCGCCAGTTTGTGAATCTTAAGGGAGCCTTCTCTAGTTGCCAAACCAGGAGAAAATGAAAACCAGAAATGCAAGGGACAAAGGGGAAAAGGAAGAAGATGTTGGTTCTCATAAGCTCTTGAGAGCTACACTTAATCAGAAATCTTTTGAGGGTTCATTCTTGTGAGATCAAATGTAGGTTCAAGAGAGAAACTGTGCTGGGCCCATGTGGCTCAGTGACTGAGTGTCATCCTATGAACTCAGAGGTCCTGGTTCGATTCCTGGTCAGGGCACATGCCTGGGTTGTGGGCTCGATCCCCAGTAGGGGGCATGCAGGAGGCAGCCGATGGATGTTTCTATCTCTTCCTTTCTCTCTCTCTAAAATAAAAAAATCAATAAAAACATATTTTTCAAAAAGAGAAACCTCTCCAGGAGTAGAAATAATAGGCATAGAAAATTCTAAAATAGAATTTCAGTGGCAAATGTAATAGCCTCTGTAGTGGAAATGGCCCTATATGACTAAACTATTCTTGGCTAGAAGAAAAAGAAAGAGCAGAAGACAAGCAGTACAGAGTTACTAACTCTGCCTGGAGAGTACTGTTTATAAATGTGATTCTGAATTGTGGAACTGCCGAACCTGAAGATCTAGTCTCTGGACACAGCTCGTATTCTGTCGAGATTTGGAGTACTAGTAGCCAAAGAGTTGAAGAGGGAATAGATAATAAAAACAGCAAGCTAATAAAATGGCAATATTTACTAAGGCCTTACTGGGTGCTAAGTCCTCTCTTTGCGTCATCTGGGATCCTCATAATAGCCCTGAGAGGCATCATTAGCTCCCTCTGACAGGTGACTAGAATAAGCCTGTTAGAAATTGACTTCCCCAAAATCAAACCACTAGCAGGTGGCAAAGTGAGTCTTTGAACGTTGGTCTTTCAGGTTTTAAAATCTATGCTCTTTACCTTTATACACATTGGTTTGTAATTCATTTCATGGTGCTGATCTTAACTTAAATGCAAATGAAAATTCAAGGCCCTCCCTTCAGCCCCAAAGAAGAGTGGCAGGGATCAAGGCAAAATGAGTATTTTTTTAAAGGATTTTCTAAAAGAAGTGCTGCCCTTGATTACTTTTTCCATCTGCTGCAGAGAACGGCTGTGGTGCCAATGCTGTGACAGTCGTGTAACCTGACAACCCTCCCAAAGAAGGGCAGCCTAGGAGAGGGGGTGGTAATCAAATTCCGAGGTGTGGAAGAAGCTGGATTAATACTACTGAATTATGAAACCACAGAAGTAGAAACTGGTAACCCAAAAAAGCACTTTTATCTAGGAAGCATTAAAATTAAAGAAGTAAAAAGTAAAAATGGGAGAAGCTTTTACATAAACTTCAGGATTCTAAATAAAGAGATGCAATTTGTTCTTATTTTAAGACAAAGTTTTCTTGGAACATGGAAGGAGATATCTATCTTTATCAGAATAACATTAATTCAATGAAAGGGTTTTGGAATCTGTGCTGAAAGATGAACTTTTGGGAATTATTGGTAACATATCTGGGGAGGAAAGAAAAATGTAGTATTAATTGGTGGGGCAACCCTTGGACATTTTTATAATGCTGGCATTAGAGAATTGTTCTGTGTAATCCTACATGAGTGTACTAAATAATATAAAAGTATTTCTTGACCTGCTCAGAAAACTTGGAAAAAAAAATTGTCCCTTGACTTCGCCCCAAACCTATTAATTCAGGACCCAGAAGTATATACTCTTTATAAGTTATCTTAATGATTCATATGGAATCAATCCAGAAATGCTCCCATGACTAAATCTAACCACCATGGCTAACTAGACCCTCCAAACACTAGTACTGAAGATGTACCTTGAGTATACTTTGGGGTTATCTCTTTGCCATCTCTACTGCCGCCGCAGACCACCATGGTCCAAGACGTGTCATCCTTCTCATGGACTTCTTCAACAGCCTACACGCTGGACCTCTTTCTGATACTCTTGACCTCACAAATCTATTCCCCATCCATCAAGCTACAGTGATCTTTCAAAGAGCGCAAATCAGATCATGTCAGTATGCTATTAAAAATCCTCCAGTAGTACCAATCACTCTAAGAATAAAGTCCAAACTCCTATAATCTTAAGGCCCTGCGTGATCTGACTCTTCCCTATCTCTTCCACCCTGTTTCATCTCACCATCTTCTCTCCTTGTTCACCATGTGACAGTCTCCCCATCTATCTCATTCACCACTCTATCCCGAGTGCCTGGCACACAATAGGAGCTTCAAAAATAAAAAGGAATGAGTGGATGAAGTATTGTCTTGATGCATGTTAATGACCTGTTGATTCAATATTGAAAACAAATCCTTTTTTTTGGTTGTTGTTGACACAATTACAGATGTCCCCCATTTTCCCCACCTTTGCTCACCTTCACCCAGCCCCTGCCCCCCACCACCCCTGACCTTCACCACACTGCTGTCTGTGTCCACATATATGTTCTTTGGCTATGCCAAGAAAATTTAAACTGTTGATCTTATTGGTTCTAAGTGGAACAAAGAAGCTAAGAATGAGATAAATGCCTTCATGAAGGTAAGGACATGATTTTCAACAAAAGCAACAGCAGCACTTTGATTCTGTAGTGAACTGAAACATTAATGTGAGGAAATTAGTGGAGTTACTACCTGATCTCACTCAGGACCTCAGACCAATTCAAGGCCTGCTTTCTACCTCCAAGAAAAGAGAGCAAAACAACAGAGATCAAGGGCATGGCAAATCTACTTCTTCGGGAGTTTTCCAGGAGACTACACTTTGAGTACTTTTTTCATGTCTTACAGCCAGAGTGGTCAGTGGGCCTGTGGGGTGCCCTCACCTTCTGAATGCAAAATACAGCCAGCATAAAGGAATATGCTTAGGGTAGGTTCTAATTGAGCTCTGCAAACAAACAGCAAAAACATTTCCATGTATTTCAGTTTAGTGAGATTCACCAGACTAGGAGAGCCATACGGATTCTGGGCAGGAGTCAGTTGGAACCGAGTTGAGTTGTCTAAGTATCCCTTCTGATAGGTGTTAACCACATGAATGGGATACTGGTTTAGGAAAGCAGACGAGAAGTGACCCCAGCAGTGGCTACCCCAGTCCACTGAGTCAGCAATATTTTTAAAAGTAAAAAAAGTCACATATATAATGTGTGCATTCAAGGGCTTGTTTCACTCAAGGTTGAAAGTCTCTTAAATCTCTTTAATTCAAAAAATATTTGGGTATCTACTATATGTACAATACCTAATGTTAAATACTAGTGTAATATGAAGACAAGGGACTGTCTCTGACTCTAAGAGCAGAGGCTACAGGTTGAGATGTGACCAGGTCCAGCTCCCACAACTACTAGTGAGATTTCTGGGAATATTTTAGTCTGAACATTGCATCCTAGTTTAGTTCAGTTCAGTTTCTCAAGGCCTTCTGACTAGATCTGAAACCAAGTTTGAAGAGGAACCAGATTACGGAGGGTTGAAAGCCAAGCAGAATGGTTGTGACTTCATATGGAGTGAGCCTATTTTACTGGTAATATGAGAAATATAGGGCTTAAAAAACTATTAGGTCCCTTGAGTTCCAACATACCGCAAGCCTTTAACTGGTGAAGCCATTCACTAAAGGCTCTAAGGGAAGGGTGACAAAGGGAATACTGAACTTCAAAGTCCAGCAGGTCTACAAAGGACAAGCCAAGGTTGGCAAGGAGGCTGTGTATGCAGCAGGGCCATGCCCCCGACGAGACGGCAGTACACCACACCAAGGAGGACCTCAGTAAGGCCTCGCCACAGGCCAGTCAGTAAGCACCCACATATAACAACTGACAAAGAACATGTGAAATACTGTGATAATAAAAATCCCAAGTGGAAGGAATTTTATTCAGCTACCTAGTAACTATACTACTATACTTATAGGAGCTTTAAAAATGGAACACAATAAAATTTCTCCATTTGTTAATTAAACTCTTCAAAAGCTATGTAAAAATTATTTTTCATTTTCACACTCCTTTGCTTTTCTCTATTCTGTTTTTCACAGGGTATACTATGTACATCACAATTAATGCACTGAAAAGCCTTCACCTTTGAAATAGTATTACAAAAACAAAACAAATGAGCACTTGCCACATAAAAGAAAATAGTTAAATATGAGGACAAAACACTTGGCATGAATTTGCTTTATGAATCATTTCAGTAATAAAAGCTTTATATCTTTAGTAAATTTTGAAAAGAAATCTAAGAGAAGGTTATGTATACATAAATACGTTTCTTTTAAACCATGGTCAGACACCTGTATTTACTGAGCACATGTTTGTGCCGAGTACTGTGCTTCATACAACAATTCAGTCAGACCACCCTCATGGAATTTATAATCTAATGAAAAGAGCAAATGCTAAACAAACACTTATAGCAAGTGTGATCACTATATTAATATAGTCATTTGCAGTAGTCAATGAATTATTTCTTTCTATATATGCCATAATTATATAATTCACAGCCAAAAATATGACTAAAAATTATACTCAATTATTACAAGTTAGATTTTTTCCAAACATTTATAAATAAGTCTCAATTACATGCTTGTTATCATTTTAGTAGAGAGCTATAATAAACATTCCTATTATATATCAAAAGAAAAACAAGAATTATTTAAGAATTCATATTCATTAATATGACTTTGACTCTAAATTAGCATGATATAATTATTTCATTAAGGAAATCAGAAACACAAAGCAGTTAAATTTAATTTGTTTAGCTTTTTATTATGAAAAATTTCAAAAATGCACTAAAGGAGACAAAAAAGTAAAATAAACCTCTATTAACTAATCATCTAGCTTCAATAATTATTCATTCACAGCCAACTTTGTTTCATCAATAGCTCCACCCACTTACAAAACATCGCATTTATCAATAAATATTTCAGTACATCCCTAAAAGATAAGGCTCTTTTATTTATTTAGGTTTAATTTTTATTTTTTTGTTAATCCTCACTTGAGGATATTTTTCCATTGATTTTCAGATAGAATGGAAGGGAGGGAGAGAGAAACACCAATGTGAGAGAGACACAGCGATTGGTTGCCTCCTGCATGACCCGACTGGGTATGTGCCCTTGACAAAGAATCAAACCCGAGACCCTTCAATCCACAGGCTGATGCTCTAACCATTGAGCCAAACTGGCCAGGGCAAGATAAGGCTCTTTTAAAAATCACAGCCATTGCCCGGCCGGTGTGGCTCAGTGGTTGAGTGTCAAGAGGTCATTGGTTCGATTCCTTCAGGGCACATGCTCAGTTTGTGGGCCCAATCCCCAGTGGGGGCATGCAGGAGGCGGCCAGTAGATGATCTCTCTCATTGATGTTTCTATCTCTCTCTCCCTCTCCCTTCCTCTCTCTCTTTAAAAATCAATGAAAAAAAAAGAAATTTTAAAAAAATCATAGCCATATTACCATTATCATTTCAACAAATATGTTCATGTGAGACTTAATATGAAAAATAAACTATGTATAGATTTTATGGAGATAATAATTCAACAAAGTAATTTCAAAATCTCATTTGAAATTTACCACAGTTTTACAAATACTGACCCTTTGTCAACAATGGCATTACAATTAATAACTAATTATTTTCTAAAAGTCTAAAACTCCATTGGTGTTCAATGAGAATTTGATCATTTGATTGCTTACTTGACCTTCCCTGATTTTTGCTCATTGTACCTTGCTTAATACTAGTCTGGGTTTCAAAACTTCAGATTGGCTGATAAAAACAGATTTATCAGTAATGCCTTAAAGTGTTGTGAAAGAGAAAGACATTGGCTCAGAACTAATGGCACAGATATTTGTCCTTATTAAAAAGATCTATGCTAAGTTAGGTATGGCTCAACCTCTTTCCTTCCATTTGCTGACCAAGTTTCTTTGACTAATACTGCTTTAGCTTATTGAAATTCAATAACTGGGTAATCTAAATGAAACAGAAGAATTAGTCTATTCTGCATCTGCTCATCCTTTAATTAATGAAAGGGGTAATCGAAAAAAATAATATACTAATGTAACAACCATAGTTGTATTTAGCAATTATATTTACAAAGTACTTTCTACTACACATACACATTTGTCCACTCGCCTAGTTAGATAAACAGGTGCGATCTCTGTGTTATAAATTAAGAAACAGAGAAGTTAAAGTAACCTGCCCAAGGTTCCATGTGAGCCCAGTGCTAATTTCATTACAACATCCTCAATAATACACTTAAAATAAAACCAAGGAGTCTATTTGAGCATTAAATTTGAGATCAATTAAGTAACAAGTAAACATAACTGATTATGAAGTAGTTGCTTTATAAACATACAATTAATTATTTGGCCATATCACAGGGAAAATATCTTAATTCTCTGAAAGTAAAGTCTTTTCCAAGCTGTCAAACTTTATTTCATTTGTTAAGAAACTTTTAAACTAACATATATGGTAAATTTGAAAGATATATAGAAAAATTCACAAGGCTTTGATTGAAAGTTAAATTCAATCCACCAAACAAATCACTTACCAAAATTTGATTGGGTGGACGTATCTATCATGCATTATGTAAGAAAATAGGAAAAAAGCAGAAGTAGTATATACAACTTTAATTCTGAATCATATAATGCTGAAATTTCAGTATAGAGGATGAAATGATTTTAAGTCCCAGAGGGCTAACACACAAAGAACAGTGGAAAAACTCTGAATAGCAGAAGAGCTAGTTAATATTTCAAAGAGCATGATGACATACACAAAGCAAGAGGAAAGCCAGACATGATTAAGCAATTTACTTAGACTTCCAAACTGTCTGTGGTTGTTGCCTTACCTATGTAACTGGGCATTCTCTGCTTCCTTCTTCAACCTCTGCCTGAACACTCCTTCCTTGCCATGCCATTTATTGTCCTCTCCCCTTTCCTGCATTTCCATCTGTCACCTTATCTCCTTTCTCTGATTCTTTCCTTTCCTTTCCCTCATGTTTCTTCTGAATCTTCTATGCCCACCGTCACACTTTTCTTAACTGGCTGGTCATAATATGGAATAAAAACATTTTAAGTATAATTATTGTACTAATTTCAAACTGGCAATATTAAACCTTTTAATTATCACAAAAAGAAATTATATGACTCTATGAAACTGCTGTACTCAGACTGCCTGAGCTGTAATCCAGCTCCACATTTTACTAGCTATGTAACCTTAAAGAAGTTGTTATCCAGAAGTATGGAAATAAGATACAAACTTAATGCGGTGCTTGTGAGCATTCCAACAGAATCCCATGTGCTGGGCACATACCATATACACAGTGCTCAATAAAGGTTAGCTGTTACTCAGTGCATACACATCCTTCCTCAATTCCTCAGAGCTGGCAGTTTGAACATTGTTGCACAAAGTTAACTTTTATTCTTATCATTATACTGGATAGAATATAAATCAGCATTTAATGAAAATCTCTGTTACAATGTGTCCCACCGACCCACCACCAGGCCATTAGAACAGAAATGACAATACATAAACTGTTCTATACTATTCACCAGGCTGAAGCATGCATCGGGGGTGGGGGTGGAGGGGTAGGGGGCATGCAAGTTAAATACTACTTCCGATTGGTAAAAAAAGTTAACTGCACACAACAGGTTTACCTGTATTTTGCAATAGATTTTAAATGATGGGTAATAAAAAGAACCTTATTTTATTAGAGTAAATTAATTTTGTTTTTAATGTTCTAATTTTGATAAATCATTTTACTCTAATAGCCTTGAATATGACTTCACATCTCTACTGTTAAAAGACTTTGAGAAGTTCAACAAAGTATAAACACCCAAAACTGGGCTTTGTAGTGCTCCTAAATATACACTGTCTTGAGTAATAAGTAGAATAACGAAGCAGCTTTGCTGTGACTATAAAGTTTCCACTAAGGTGTTTAACATGAATATATGAGTAGATTTGACTTAAGTGTATAATATTCAATAACAAAGAACACATATGTCACTGAAAGGTTGATATATAATATGCAAAAAGAAAATGCACAGAAGCAAGAGTATAACCTTCAAAAAGTCATCTGTGTTTGTGAAAATATTTCAGATAGCTTTAATATTTTAACAGGAGAAGATGTTTCCCAGGATGAATGATATCTACCAAGGTTTGAAGCCCTAACAATCTGTGTTTTAATCATAAATGAAAGACAATAGTCACTTGCTTAAAAAAAAAAAAAGAATACAAACATCTTAATGTATGAATATAGAACATTTCTTACATATTCATGTTTAACATTCTTTAAACAAGAACACCTATCATTAAAAAACAAAACCTAAAATTAGGTTATACATTTTTCATCATGTCAGACAAATACTTTCCCAGCTCACTAAATGTTCTTTCTTACATTTCAAACACCTTATAAAATCTCACTTCCTTTAATAAGGTTCCCACAGTAACTAAAAGTAAGGTGGTGGGACTGTCATCTACCTGACCTAGCCCGTTTGGTCTGCACACTTAACCTTCACAAAGGAAGCCATGGTAAGTAACACAAATGTAAAAAGGGCATTTTTTTTGTTGATTTTGGCAGGGGAAAAAAGTATGTTGTACAAAAGTTTTATTTTATTTTTTCAATTAGAAGCTCAGAAAAGACAGAGCTCATGTTGTATAACAAAAGTCAAGACACAGATTCAACTCTCCTGGTACAGGGTCGAAGGAGATGTTTTAAGTATTTTCATAACACTCTCCCCATGTCCAGGTTAACATGCTTCAGTGGCACAGGGTCTCACAAATAGTAAGTGCTCAATAAACATTTATTGAAGACATGAACGAACGAACGAACGAACGAACGAATGAATGAATGAATGAATGAATGAGGAAGGAAGGGAGGGAGGGAGGGAAAGAAGAAAAGAACAGAACAGAAAAGAATCCAGGAAAGGCAGATACTGGAAAAACTCTGTCATAATGAAGCCCTATCAGGATGAAAAGACAAGCACAATGCAAAATTTCTATTGTTAAGAGTCAGTATTTGACTCCGTATTGGCCAGGCATGGTGTTAAGATGATTTTGATTTTTATTTATTTAATTAAAGTGCAGTGTATTTTTACAAATAATCCAAGAAGAGCACTTCCAGGGACTTCTAAGCAACAGGCTAAGAAGAAAAGCAGGTAGATTTGTGGACCAGGATCCTCACTGCAGGACTATTTATAGTAATGAAAAAAATAGAAACCTCCTAAATGTATTAAAATGGGATAATGGTTAAATGATGGTTTATATTTTTAATAGAGTGCTATGTGGCCATGAAAAGTCATATTTTCTTGAAACATTAAAAGACGTAAGAAAATACAATGTAATTGAAAACAAGGATATATCATTATTAAAAGTATAGACATCACTCTACTAAGTATATATGCAGAAAGAAAAAACTGAGAGAGAATGTTAACTATCTCCTTGTGGTGAAATTTTATGTGTGATTTTAATTTTCTTTATGCTTTTCTTATTTTCCAAAGTTCTACATCAATATTTCTATACACTTACAGTCACAGAAAACAAATGCTAAAAAAATGAAAAAAAAAAGTATATATATATGGAAGAAGGCTTTTTAAATTTTATTCTTTTATTTGAACCAAAATTTAAAAAATAAGATGTAAACTTTCTTATAAATTGGAAAAAATAGAATATAAATTATTTTTAAATATGTTTTTATTGATTTTTTAGAGAGAGAGGAAGGGAGAGAGAGAGAGAGAGAGAGAGAGAGAGAGAAACATTGATGTGAGAGAGATACAGCAATCGACTGCCCCTTGCAAGCCCCCCACCAGGGATCGAGCCTGAAACCCAGGCATGTGCCCCAACTGGGAATTGAACTGGGACTTCTCAGTCCATGGGTCGATGCTCAATCCACTGAGCCACACCGAATATAAATTATTTTAATATATAAGTTATTAAATACAAAGTAGTACCATATTTCTACCTGGCCTTTATTCTTCCAAAATAACTTCTATAAACCAGCAATAAAAAAAAATACACAATACATCTAAATACACTCTGCTTGGGCTGGCCAAAAACAACAGTTCCTGAATATCTGCTCATATTTTTTCCTATATATTGAAAAATGTAAAAATAAAAAATATATATTAGGAAACAGGAAGAATACTATATAGAGTCAATTCAGTAGTTTAGAAACAAAACATAAATCAAATTTTTAAAAAATCAAATCACTGTTGCAACATATAATTGAATTACCAAACAAGACCTACAGTTAGACCTCAGTATTAAAAGGTACTTCATATATACACAAATATGCAATGTTTAGCAGAGGCATGAATTCCAGTCCTCAAAGCCCACTGCTTCAGCAACATGGCGATAATGTACTTGTACTACATCGCTTCCCACCTATATTTTGTCTGAAAACAATATAAATCAAATGTACCCCAGACGTTACTTGCATGGGACAATAAAATAGGGTCACATTTGCTCTTAATGAGCTAATCAGGGAGCTAGAATTCCCCCACTAGCGTGACTAACAGAAATTAGCGCCTTACAACATTCCCCATAGTCATTTCTGAGATGTCCGATGTGGTGCCTCACTCCTGCCCAACTGCCCCCTGCTTAGCTGCTGCTCCCACAAGGTGCTGACTGGCTCTGCCCTCCTGCTTGGGTTCCTGTTGTCTCCGTGTCTGATGCAGCAGTGCCTCTGGACAGAGCTTAGGGCTTCCCCTGCCTCTCCCAGCGGCACCAGTGTCACAGGTGCCTGTGGTCCCTACAGCTTCCAGCCCTTGGAGTGCCGGAGCACTGAAGAAGCGGAACCAGTGGCCTTCTCCCTGACTCCGCGCCAAACCTCCCTCATCACCTCAACCACAAAAGACTTTCTAGGGGGTCCATTTCTGGACCTCTCCCTCTAACCAGAGGAATTTAAACCAAGTACAAGGGTTGAATGTGCCTCTCCTTACTCCCCCTACCACAAACATCTCCCTCTTTCTTGTGTTTTAAAAATATACACATCCGAAACTGGCAACACTATGTAAATAAGCATGTATATAAAAAGAAATGGGTGGACAGGCATCTCTACAACTTCAGATGGTTAAGACTTGGATCTGAATCGCTCATTTCACCAAACATCAGCCTCAAACTAAACCTCTTAGCATCCCAATATTCTCGTCTTACACAGAGCTGCTACAGTACGTACACCCCTTGAGTTGTTGTGAGGATTAAAGGAGACAAGGCATGTAAAGAATTCATATAATACAAGTTTAATACAAGTGCTTTCAAATAAATAAGTACATTTGGCAAAAGACTGAAAATAGTATAAATTAATCTGAGGTGAAACCTAAGTTTTCAGAATTTCATAAAGAAAAAAATCACTGAAGCATCAAAAGAAACATAACTTCGTTCAATGAGATTTCTGGTTTAGTTAGTTGAGGAGGCTTGATCTCTTGACATAGTGGCCAATTTATACTTACCTCATATTGCAGAATTCCTTATATTCAGAGGAGGCAATGATAAAGCAAGTGCCTAACTGGTGGTCAGATTTTAATTTTAATTCAACTCACAAATCTTTACCATCAATAAAGGCCCTGTGTAATATATCGTGTGTGTGGTGGTAGTAGAAAGTAATATACATAGATACCCATAAGCACATAAGATAAATGCTAAAATAGTTAATGCAAAAATTGCTTTTGGATCATAGAAGAGAAAGCATTTAGTTTTTTGTATTTGTGTGGGGACCAATGGTACCTTGAAAGTTATAAAAAGGAAAGACCATTAAATGATCATTCCAGGCATGGAGGAAAGGTAGGACCAGTACAGAACAATAGGTACAAGGGCCCAGATGTGAATGTACAAAATATATGGTAAAAATTAAAAAACCCAGGTACTAAATTGTTATTATTCAGTATATTATATACTGTATATTAAATAATATACAATAAATTATATATTATTTAATCTCCTGTACCATAGTTTTATATTCTGTAAAATGGAGATAAGACTATCAGATTAAGGTTTTCTCATAAATAAGAGCATTGATTAAAAAAATAAGATATTATAGGTAACTGTGTTTTACTGTAACATCAGAATCCTTCTAACCTCAGGTTTGAAACAACATAATATGCCTTAAAATTAACATATTTAAACTTTTGGTATTCAAAGTTAATTTTTTAAGTTTTTAGCATAGCCCGGCCGGTGTGGCTCAGTGGTTGAGCATTGACCCGTGCACCAAGAAGTCACTGGTTCAATTCCCGGTCAGGGCACATGCCCAGGTTGTGGGCCAAATTCCCAGTGAGGGGGATGCAGGAGGCAATCGACTAGTCAATGTTCTCTTTCATCGATATTTCTATCTCCCTCTCCCTCTCCCTCTCCCTCTCCCTTCCTCTCTCTCTAAAATCAATAAAGGAAAACAAAAACATTTTAAGTATTTAGCATATTTTAACTTTTCTCATGGCATTTAGCTTTTACTACTTTCTAAACATCTTTGAAGTATTCATGGCTATCATTCATCTAAATGAAGCTAGGAAGTGACATAATTCATATTCACTAGATGATAAGGATTAACATTCAAACTAGCACTTCTAGATCCAGAATAGGATGAAATATTCTAGTCTTCCTGCTAAGTACAGCAAAAAATACTGGGCATCATATATGAAACAAACACATGAAGACTATGACCTTTTGGCTTGAAACAAGAGGACAGCAGAGTTGTCCTGTAGCTTTTTTTTTCTTTGTCTATACTCACTGATGTTTTCAGGTTTCTGGCTTCTCCAACATCTAACAGAAAATATAATGAGGCAAAAAGACAATCCAGGGAATTCACCACTTTGTTGTGCTCAGGTTCCCAGGAAAAGACAATCCAGAGACATCAATACCAAGATGATGTAATACCAAGATGATGTAGGTGTTGTAATTATCTGACAAAAATGTTAAATCTGCCATCATAAAAATGCTTCAATGAACAATTACAGAAATCCCTGAAGCAAATACAAAATACATAAACAAACAGAAAGTCTCAGTAAAGAAATAAAAGATATAAAGAAGAACCAAGTTGAAGTTTTAGAACTGTAAAGTCAAATAACCAAAGGCAAAAAAGTCACTGGATAGTCTCAAAAGCAGAATAATGACAAGAGAGGAATCTGTGAAACTGAAGATAGAATTATAGAAAGTACCCAATAAAAAAAGAAAAAAACACAGAGAAAATAGACTAGGAAAAACGACAATGGTCTTAGACACCTATGTCACTAAATCAAAAGATGTAACATTCATTTATTTAGTATTCTAGAAAAAAAGAAGAAAGAATGTGGTATTAATACAGTACTATGACAGAATTTTCTTCAAATTTTGTTTAAAAACAACAACAAACCATACATTTAAGAAGATGTGTGAACCCAAAACAGGGTAAACACAAAGAAATACATTCTGGGACATAACATTATCAAACTCCAAAAAACTAAAGAAAAAAATTTTGAAAACAGCAAAATCTCTACAGTTACAATTTGAAAAACAATTCAATATTACAGCAGATTTCTCATGAGAAACCATGGACACCAGATGGAAATGGGGCTATATTTTTCAAGTGCTAAAATAAAAGAACTGTCAAGCCAGAATCCAATATCCAGCAAAAATAGCCTTCAGAAATGAATAGGAAACAGACATTCACAGATAAAAAATAAAATGTGTTGCCAGCAGACCTACCCTAAAAGAATAACAACAGGAAGTTCTTAAAACAGAAAGAAAATGATAAAAGAAGAAAGCTTGGAATATTGGGAAGTAAGGAGGAGGAAGAGAAAAAGTAAAAATATGGATTACTACAATAGAAATTCTTTCTTCTTTTGAATTTTCTAAATTATATTTAACATTGAAACATTCAAGCAAGAACAGACTGAAAATTTTTCAAACCCTGGTTCAGCCCATCATAATGCTCCCTTCTTCCCAGTTCTTTCCCCTTCTCAACCAGCAGATGGACACACTGATCTTAATCCCTTGGCCTAGAGACCTAGCTAACTCCTTCTTGACCCTGAACTACAATGGTTAGTCATGCTTTGTCCCTGTTACTGCTTTAAGAAAGGAGAATTTTGGTCTCTTCCCATGCTAGGGAGGGTGTGAGACAAGCCAGGAAAGCATCTGACCGATAAAACACCTCTGACCGTGATTTTTACCATGGCAGAAACAAATGATCAAAAATGAAGGCTGATTTCTATATACTTACGATCTGGCCAAACACAACTAAATATTCTACTTTATTCTGTACCAACATGTCAATTTGTAGGAACATATCTAATCAGTATTATAAACAGCATCATGTATATTTTATTCAAAGTAGGAGAATTCTACATTTAACGTATTCAAATAGTGAGGCTGGTTGGTCTGCTACCTTTGTAAGGAGGTAGACTTGCAAAAGAGTACGTGTTAACACAGAAACAGAAAGAAAAGGGAGCATTACGCCCCGCATTCAGAAATGTTATCTACTCTGGCTTCAGTTCAAAATCCACCACTCTAAGCAAGATGCCCTGAGGAGCAGTGCAGAGCTGAGAACAACACAAATGTGACCCATATTTTCTGGAACATGCTATTAGAGGTCATCTGCCCACAATTAGACACTTTCCTATACTAACAAAATATACACTGGAGGTCACCACATTTGGGCAGGAAAACTAACTCTTCTTTCCTTTACCCAAAAGTAAACCCCAATGAATGAAGAGATTGTAAAAACAGGAAAAGCTGAAAACTCTACAACTAGGAAACATATTTATTTTATTTTATTTTTTTGCATGCAAGAACAAAAAGTGACCTTATTTTTTTTTTTTAAATGTTACATATCCAAAAAGCCATATAAATCTCTTCAAAGGTTTTTAAAAGGTTTAAAAGCCAGGAAATTTAGATGTTTCAGCACCATTAATGCTAACCTTGGCACTGTGACTGCTACCAATCAATTTTTTCCTTTTAAAAAGAATGAATAATTTTGATGAATGTTATTGCAAATTACACAGTAAAAACATAATTTTTCATATGAATGGGGCCAATGTCTTTTGGCACGCTTGTCACCATCACAATATAACTGCTAATCTTCAAATACAGTTATTAACAACTTCAGAAAATCATTTAGAAGACCAATTCTCCTTTTTTAAGGTCAATGATTACCACAGTTAATGACCAATTGGCTTTAGCTATTACTGTCCTGACCTTTACATCATGTTTTAAACTAACAAGGCAATAAATAACTATTAATAATGACCTATTTTGAAGGGTGTTTTTCAGTGACCATCTATGCTCACGGAAAACATAGTTGTGTTTGTATTTTATATAATCACTCTGTCACTTGTTTCCTTGGAGCTGGTGTTATTTTATCATGAAAATAGGACTAAGGGTGGAGGACGAAGAGATGGAAAATCTGAGACAAACCCTACTGGCTTTAAAAACATACTAATTAAACATGTACTAGTTTAGAAAATATAAAGGGTACTTAAAGGTACAAAATGAAAAGTAAAAGCCACTTCTCTTCGCTTTCATTTCCCAAAGGTAATCACTCTTAAGTTTCTTAAAATTGCTCACAAAAAAAGTTTAATGCATGTTTCTGTAATAATATGCACTTGTTATTTTTCTTTTTAATTTTATATTTATATAAACACATATACAATGTATGTACTTGAATCACTGTACTGCAGCCTTCTTTTATCACTTACAGTATCTTGGAGACCCTTCCATAACAATATGCATAAGTCTATATCAATGACTTAATGGCTACACCGTATTCTATCATGTGAAAATACAAATCTATTTAACCAATCCCACACTGATGGATAGGCTAAGCTATCTCCTGTTCTGTTGTTTATTTTGTTTTGTTACCGAAAACAATACTTCCATGAATATTCCTGGGCATATATTTTGGAAAACATCTGCAGTGATTCTTTGAAGTGCAACTCCTGGGTCAAAGAATATGTGCCTTTTCAATTCGAAGAGAGTTTGCTACACTGTCTTCCAGAATTACTACACTGATGGATGCCAGCCACTAAAGAGAATGCCCCTTCCTGCATACCCTTACCACCACCAGGAATTATCACACTTCTTATTTTTGCCAACCTGCAGGATAAAAAAGATCTCAATGTTGCTCTCACTTGGAGTTATTTTGTTATTAATAAGAATATAAATCTTCTCATCCTGTTTAATCACAGATAATTGTTTTTAGCTATTATTTTCTTATTTAGTGAGAACAGAAAAATCAGTTTGATCCATTTAATTTAGAACTTGATACATAACAGCTTCTCATTAAAGGACTGATCCCTTATGAGATAAATAAAAAAACAGTTAATAGCCCTGGCCAGTTTGGCTCAGCGGTTGGAGCGTCAGCCTGCAGAGCAAAGAGTCGCAGGGTCAAATCCGGTCAAGGGCATGTACCTCGGTTGTGGTTCAGTCCCCAGCCCTCGGGTCCTGAGGGAGGCAGCCAATCCATGTGTCTCTCTCACATCGATGTTTCTTTCTCTTTCTTTTTCTCTCTCTCCTCCCTCCCTCCCTCCCTCCCTCCCTCTCTCCCTCTCTATCTGCAGATAAATGGAAAAATATCCTCGGTTGAGGACTAAAAAAAAACAAACAGTTAATGAAATCCTCCTACAGTCAGACTTTATTATTCTGATATAATCTAATATCTGCTTTTCAAAATTCAAAAGATTCCTTGACACTACGCCAAAGGGAGCTAGCAAATCTATAGGACGAGCAGGCTACCAACAGAAGGAAACACCACAGTATACATACATGGGTGGGAAGAGTAGGTTTACAGTTACGAGTATGCAAAACACAGAGTTGATTCTTGTATTATTATGTATTATTATATTATTCATTTGCAGTAAAACTGCCCATCCTTGTACTGTATAGTTGTTTTACTGTAGCTATAATCACAGATAATTTCTACCTTGTTACATATAACATACATTTCTCCACATTATATAAACCCTTTGTAAAGCTAAATAATATTCCACCAGTCCTACATAAGGAGTGTTTTACAAGTTTTATTCTTTATACAAATAGTATATTATATATATCCTTCTGCAATTTGCTTTTATCTTTTCATTCAACATTATGTTGCCGAGATGCAGACATATTGATACTTGTAGATCTACTCCATTAATTTAACTATTTCTAATTCTTTAATATACAGAGACTTATTTATCAAGTATCTTATTAACTGGTTTTAACTTGCTACAAACAATACTGCAATGAATATTCTTGCACATGTCTCTTTGAACGCATCTACACGGTCTCTGTAAGACACGTTTGTGTATATATGTATGTACCTAAGAGCAGAACTGCCGAGACTTAAAGAATCTCTTGCACCAGTGTCAGGATAGAAGGAAGAGAGAGCTCCCTTCCATTACTAGTGACAGCATCAACTGGCATAAGTATTTTGGAGATCAATGTGGTCACATCTTACAAAGTTGTTTAATCTGTTTGAACTAGTTTACTCCTAAGATTCTTGTCATATTTGTAATTTCATAATGGAGATATTTTTTATCAAATGTAAAACTGGCTTAGGTGTTCAGTATTCAGAGCAATTAAACAATGGGAAACATACTGCTACAACTGAAGAACAGCGCTTGACAGAGTTCAAAGGCCTCATGAGCACAAAATCAAGTCACTAAACTTTTTATTAAGACAGAACACCATGTTGATAACCAATCCGACAAACCATCACTTTCAAATTGCTTCTGAAATTTCCAGGACAAATGAAATGACTAAGATGAGGTAAAAACACAGTAATATATTTGGCATGGATTCCAGCAGTCATTTGTCGTCTGAAAGCTGGCAATGCACATATGCTTGAGAATTGAATACCATTTTAGTATATTCTACTACATATAGAAAGACACAGGAAATGCTTACCAGACTATGTCTTTCTTCGATATGAGGGTAAAAAGTCACAGAAATATATCTAGGCCCCCCAAGAGAGCATAGAAATCAAATCTCCCTGGCAGCGGAAAGGAAAGCACTACTTCATCCACAAAACTCGTCAACAGGTACTGCTACTATTCTTGTTTTAATTGGAAAATTCTCAAATTGTCATTATGCAGAGCAAATCTGGACCATCATCCAGATGAACCCATTACACTCATAGTCTTAGAAAAGGCATAAGCTAACGTGAAGATCTGAGGCCCCTGAGTACAGTCTTTAGATTTTCTAAAGGACTTAGATTCTGTATTAATGATCTATGAGATTCCAAAGAACTAAAATCATAAATCAGCTCAGCAAGTAAAAACAGATCTCCATTTCAATAAAACATGCTCAGAACAAACATTCAAAATCGTTACAACATGATCAAAGCTACTGTTGAAGCTAATGTAGAAAAGCAAAGATTTCCTAACCTGTATGTAACTATTCCCTTTGAAAAGACAGGTCAGGGGAACTACAGAAAGAACATTTATTCTAGAAAAAACAGGTATTTTTTAAAATTCTTCATTTCTGTGCCTCAGCAGGTTTTCTAGAATGGTAATTCTTGTATTCAAACATGCGGAATGGCTTTTTGAAGACTGTCTTCAAATGATTCATACCTATTAAATGTATTACTGTAAATCCTTTCTGAAGTTTTCATGTTTGTTAAAGTATAGCATAAAATGCCACCTCTCCGAAGTCCTCTGGATTGCAGAAGCACTGGCTTACCGTTTAATGGTTGTTTCAATGCTGTGCCACTATCTCTCATAAAATTCTATTCCATTCTCTCGATCTCTTCTTGTTTTCTTTACAAGAAAAAAACGAATAAGGTATGTCTGATCTTGACACCAGCTGACCCCACTACTTAACCCATCTAGCTCTAACATCTAGCATTAACCATTAGAGATAACTAGAACTAGAAATAATTTAAGAACTAATGAGGCAAAATAAGAAATCTGTAAAGAAGTATCCACATAAAAGTAATAACAAATGTGAAATTACCTTCTCCTACAATATAGGTATCCTTAGATAAATTTGTGTTTTGAACTCACAGAAACAATTAATTAAGGCATGAATACATTTTATAGAATGTAAAACTTTAAGTTAAGGAATTTTAAAGCTGTATTATATTAAAGAAACTTACTGGTAAATGAGAAACTTACTGGTAAAATAGCTCTTAAATGGTCAATTGTGTTTCCACAAAGAAATAGGAATAAGTTGTTTTTTTGTTTTGTTTTTTATTTTTTTTTCTCTTTACTGATTTGAGAGAGAGAGAGAGAGGAAGGGAGAGGGAGAGAGAGATAGAAACACCAGTGAGAGAGAACACTGACTGGCCACCTCCTGCATGCCCCCCACTGGAGACTGGGCTCACAACCAGACTGGGAATCTAAAGGACTTGGATTCGGCGACCTCTTGGTACATGGGTCAATGCTCAACCACTGAGCCACACTGGCTGGGCAGGAATAAGGTTTTTTACATTTTTTATGTATTTCAGTCAATTTCCCCAGTTAAGCTTGAATTTGGCTAAATTATATGTTCTCTGGTGTTTCAGAGTAGATAAGACACCAATTACCAATTTTCAAAATTCTCTGCCTATACATAGCTTCTTCCCCAATTCAACATCCACCTGGAGAGGACACTGTCCCCCTGCTTTCCTGCTCTGCACTGTTTACATCACTGGTGTGACTGAGTTTGAGGATCCTGTACAGATTTGAATTAATCATTAAGGCATCCTAAAGATGTCACTTATTCCCAAGAGATGAACTGAACACTGTGACAAAAGGAAATAATAAACGTCTCTAATTTCCCAACACTAATTCTGTAATGTTGAAGAGTGACCGATTCCTGTTCCAAGAAAAGTTACACTGTGTTACTTTGTAGAGGTAAATATTTAATAATTTGACAGAAGCCATAATTTCACAAAAATATACTTTTCCCCAACCAAGGTGAGCTCATTATAGTGGTGAGAACAAAGCACAAAGGACAGCCGGACCCTCTGCTCTCTCCTCAGTGGGGCTGTCAGGGGTACATCATGGCCTTCAGAAAGTCATTCAGTCTCAGTGCTTAAGTTCATCAGAACAGGCTACACATATGTATGCTGCTCGGTCACAGACGCACTGCAGGAGAGCCCCGTGCAACCTCCACACTAAACACTCCACTTTACACACGCATCTGTAATACCAGGCGTGGTTCAGCATGGCTCTAGTGGGTGTACAAAGAATTTGTAGCAAGCTTGAAGTTAAATACATACCTACACCTCGGTATACATGTATTGTTTATTCTCTGGCACATTAAAATATATTTTTTCCAAAATCCTGAAGAACATAAAGACAGAACATAATTGTGGCAAAATATAATTATTTTATAAATGAAAAGAATATGTTCCTACGTCCTGAAGGCTTAACTTGCATATATTTTAATACATATTCACCACAGAATGGATTTTAACTTTTTCATTTGACTGCTCCTTGAATCTTTTTGTAACATTTTATAAAAGCATAAACTTGGAAACTGATATGATTTTCATAGCATATGTTTGCTCATTAATCCCTAAATTTAGGCAGATTTGGGGATATTCATAAAAGACAACAAATAGGTTTCGAGTGTGTTGGGGTTTTTTGTTTTTTTTTTTAATGCAATCCAATAACTGAGTTTTAATTCAGTAGCAATGGGTTTTCCTAGTTTATGGAACTAGAACAGTGTTGGGCTTGAATCTAGGCTCGGCCCCAAGGAGCCCTCTGGGGTTCTGTCCATGAAAAGACTGTCTAGTTTCCCCTCCTAGGATGTCCTAACATATGAGAAATGTGAGTATATTTCCACACATTAAATTTGTTTTCATACATTATATTGCTTTAAATTGGATGAAATCAGATAATGAAGGTCTTAAAATCCAAAATAATGCAAACTCTTCAAGGTTTTATAAACAATATCTTAAGACAAATCACTGAGGAAAACTCGGATTTAAAAGCTATTACTAAAATTAGATTCCACGCTTTTCATCTGGCAATTGGAGAGGGGCAGGAAATAACACCCAAAACACAGAGCTCTGTGATACTGTGGAAATCTAGGTAAAATAAAAGCACCTAGCAAAAGACCAGGCACATGATAAACATGTACAAATTTTAGAAAATCTCTGAATACTAGCTTCTCTGTTGACTGAGAATAGCCAGCTCGCTGCCCAAGACTAACCCCTTCTTGGCCTGTCTTCTCAGCTGCAGAGCCGCACCCTGGATGCTCACCCTTCCAGTCAGAAGAGTCTCTGCCCGAAAGACTGGTCTGGAAGGAAACCTGAGAGGCCATCTGGCTCCTATCTCATATAAATCTTATAAACAACACTGTAGTACCTTTATTACCTCTGCCCCATCGTAGATGCTAAAAATAAAAATAAAAAATTGTTGACAGAAGAAGAAACATTTGTTCTGATACCAGTAATAGTAAAATCAGAAGAAAAGTGGAGCTACTGAAGAAGACATCCTGTTCCTGCCTAGGGAGCTTCTTTACCTGCGCAAGTGTCTTTGTGGGTAAACGCCACCCCACAAAATGCTGATCAGAGCAAGCCATGAGAAAAGGGTCCAGATCACCAGGACTGGAAAACAGATTAAGACCTAGAACAAACACAAGTCTCTGCCCATCATAAACAAGGCCCAGATCACTAGAAATGTGAGCTCTGTGTCATTAGCCCAAGGCCTGAGGCAAAGCTCAGAGTCAAAAAGGCTCAGGAACGCTGTTCTCCTGGCAGGTATTTTGCACTATCTTCCCAGTAGGTTGTTTGCTTATATCTCATCTCCTGACTAGATCCCAACTTCCTTGGAAGCAAGGATTATTGTCTAATTTACATTTACATCCCCGGCCATGCCTGGCACATTGCAGACATTCAGTTAATATTAGGCAAATTAATTAAGTGTGATGCCTCCTAAAGACAACGCTTATCTTGACATTCAAACAAAGCATCAGCTAAGTTAACGCCGAAATATTTATCATTGAGCAAAAGTTTGCTTGTTCTTCATTTTTAGCTTTCATTTTATTAAAATTATATATGCATCTGGCTTGAATTAGCAAATAACTTCAGAAGGTTTGTTTAAAAAAAAAAAAAAAAAAAAAAAGCAAATTCCTCTTCCCCCTCTCCAATTTACCTCTTCCAAGAAGTAATAAGCATTTTCAGTTTTTTCGGATGATTATTTTGGAATTTACTTTCATATCTCTAAAGACCATGCTGATGTTGCTACTTCTTGATTTCACATTTGAGGCGTTATCTGTTGACTTTTCAATATGAAAATAAGGGTTGAGCTGCCCTTTCTGTCCCCACTCCAACACACACACAATCTTCCCTACCTAGTTTTACTATAATTCCATTAGATGTATATTTTGTGTTTACATAATTATGACCATGTAAGCACTATTCAGAGCTAAGCAGTGTAGTGGGATATTATTACTTCTTTCCTGTACAACTTTTTGCTTACCTGCTGTTAAATGTTTTGGGGTTTTGTTGCTGTTGTTCTGTATTTGTCTTGCTTTGTTTTCTAAGTATGTACCATGA
The DNA here is from genome assembly GCA_030848825.1 of Tadarida brasiliensis. Lineage (NCBI taxonomy): Eukaryota > Metazoa > Chordata > Mammalia > Chiroptera > Molossidae > Tadarida > Tadarida brasiliensis. Next base: position 81,738,700 of record CM061258.1, on the reverse strand, counting down.
ATTCAGCACCACATTCTTCACCAGAAGGTATTTTGGAAGTTTTCATGTTCATTATAACTGCTGTGGCCCTTTGGCATTTTCAGGAGCAACACAAATATTTAAATTGTTTTTCACAGTGTTTTAGTTAGCAACCTTTTGCTTCACTGAATGGGATGCTATTACGCCTAGATCATAAGCTGCCTGGGTTTTATATGCACCACAGATATTTCAGATGTTACAGAACTTTACACTAATCACATATCATTTAAAAGTGTTTTTAATATGGTGTATGGAAACAGCAAAGTATCGGGAAACAGCAGACCTGGTAGAGAATTCTAGCTCATGCTAACTGAACACATGATTAACTTCCTTGAGCCTCAGTTTCCTTATCTATAAAATAGGGATTACTGGGATATCATAGGTTGATTTCTGATTTCTCTAGCCATTGGAATAACTTAATAATAATACAAAAATGTAGATAAAACTGCCCATAAACATTTACCCTACAAAAACAGGATATAGAAGTAGCTGAAACTTGCCAAAGCCCTAAATAACACAAGTTTTGAGAGCTACTACAGAGAGTAAATGAGCTACAGTCATTTGGGCCCCAACGACCAGGAAGAGGAGCATATTAAGATGACAATAATCATTATTAATAATAGAGCATGCTATGGATTCAACTGTATCCCCTCAAAATTCATGCTGAAGCCCTAACCCTCATGTGAATGTACCTGGAGATAGGGTCTTTAGGAAGTAAACTAAGGTTCAATGAGGTCATAAGGGTTGGCCCCTTTATGGGGTAGGGCTGTGGCCTTATAAGAGGAAGAGACACCTCTCCCTGCCCCTTCTCTGTGACGACACAGCAAGGGCGGCAGTGTGGAAGTCCAGAAGAGAGCTCTCACCAGAACTGAACTCCGCAGGACTTGGATCTTGGACTTGCCCGCCTCCAGAACTGTAAGGAAATAAGTTTCTGCTGGGTAAGCCATCCAATCTATGGTATTTTGTGGGGCAGCTCAAGCAGACTACTGCAGAGCAGGAATTTAGAAGGAACTTAATAATGTTAGCTCTCCCTTCTTCCTTTTCTACCCTTCCATATGCTGGTGGTGGGGTAGCAAAGCAGCAGCCAGTTGTTGAAAAGAAGAATAATGTGAGATTCCCACAAGAGGAACAGATTCAAACAAAAAATACAAAATTTCTGTTTACCATTCACTAAGAGATGAAGTGGTACATTGTAAACAATCAGAGTTGGAGTCAGAAAACCTGAGCTCTCGAAGGCTTGGACCCTTACATGAAATAAGGCTTTGGCTAAGTCATGTAATCTTCCATTTGCTAAGATATCATTAAGGAAAGTCAGGCTAGATGACCTTTTATTTCTTTTCTGCTAAAACACTCTACAATCCTGCCCTGGCCGGTTTGGCTCAGCGGTTAGAGCGTCAGCCTGCAGCCCAGAGAGACCCGGGTTCGGTTCCCGCTAAGGGCATGTACCTCGGTTGCAGTTTGTCCCTGGCCCTGGTTGGTCGTGCGGGAGGCAGCCACTCCATGTGTCCCTTTCACATCGATGTTTCTCTCTCTCTCTCTTCCTCTCTCTCCCTCCCACTCTATCTGAACAAAAAAAAAAAAAAAAAAGGAAAAATGTCCTCGGGTGAGGATTTAAAAAAAATAAATATATAAAAAAAAAAAAAAAAACACTCTACGATCCTATAATCTAGGTGGTGAAACACCAGACAACAGAAGAGTCTGCTCAGAGTATATTCTTAATTTTTCTTTTTCTTTATAGATTTTTTTTTTTTTTTTAAGAGAGAGAGGAAGGGAGAGGGAGAGAGAGACAGAAACACTGCTGAGAGAGAACATCGATTGGCCGCCTCCTGCATGCCTGCCACTGGGGATTGGGCCCACAACCTGGGCATGTGCCCTGACCCCTTGGTGCATGGGTCGACACTCAACCACTGAGCCACACCGGCTGGGCCAGAGTATATTCTTAAAGTGGTAACACACAAAGAATTTAAAAGACATTCCAATGACACAAATTAGATCCTGGTAACCAAGAGAAAAACTAAACATAATACGCTATATCCAGAGCCTACACATTTCCAGGGCAGTCTATAGATCATAATGAAAACAGTTACACAATTTCCATTTAAATAACAAGTTTCTAACTTAAAAGTGGCAGGTTTTTCCCCCCAACAGTAAGTCTTTGGCTGCTATCAGCTATTTTCACATTATTTGAACTAGAGTAAAGAAAGAACAAACAACACTGTTTTTCAAGCTGTGAAAATCAGGAATTGACAAAATCTCATCTAGAAGGGAGTCAGGTGCAAAGCAAATACGATAGTTCAAAAAGTATATATAGTACAATCCATCAAAAATTCCTGTAACTACGGCATATGTGGGTTTGTGGAAATCCTTGTCTTAAAAGTTTCCGAACAGTAAAAACTGTGAAGCCTATTTTACTTGAAAAACTAGAATTGAACATAGTTTCAAAGAATTCAGAGGATTCCGACGTAAAAATTATTCCCAGTGCAGCTTAGTAGCCGACAGAGCCCAAGAACTGAAGCTGGTCTGGGCTTACATCCTTGGCCTGCCATTATGTACTAGCTGTGTCATGATGTCCAATAAACTCTATAAGCCTTACAATGTCCTCCACACTAGGTCAGGTAGAAATGAGTATGATTAAGACATGTACAAGGGTTTTGTAAGATGTTGTTGCTAAAAAAAAAAAAAAGTAAGAGCATCTAAGGAGTTCAAGGCATGTTCAGTTTCTGCCAGATGTAAAAAATACAGTGCAAAACAAAATAAAGGCAAAAGGGATCCCCAAAACAAAAGAATCATATAAGGATACTGAGAGCACCTTAAAAGGAAACTTTTTCAATAGCTAATAAAATCGAGATTTAAATACCAGAAGGCAATGCAATAAAGCACTATTTTTAAATTTACCAATTTGAGATTAATAGTTTTTTTTACCTAGGCTAAGATGAAACTTGCCTGGTTGTTACCTGTAAGGTAGGAGACTTTCTTGTTCCTATCAAGATGGTAAACTCTCTCCACTGCTGGCTTCCTCCACAATAATCAATCCTGGAGAAACTGGAGCTTAGTGAGGGAAGTGCTTATAAAAACTTCTTTTAAAAAGCAGACAAACAAAAAGAAAACTATGCATGTTGGAGCCAGGGTACTGCAGCCTTGGTTGTCAGAAAGCACATTTTGGGAAAACCTTCCAATGCCACTCCTGCCTCCCCTCTGAGATAAGCAAAGCACACGCTTTTCCCACACCACAGAAACCGGGCAGCAGAGGTCTGGTTGTTGATGTCGACAGAGCACTACGGGGCAGCTTAAAGGTTCTTGTGAAGTATGGGTAAAACCATGAGGTAGAGAAGAATCAATGAGAAATCAAGGAGAAGTCAGTGGTGCCTGGACTTCAATGCCAGATTAACAAGGACCATAAACTGACCTTCAGCCCCTCCTAATCCACATTAAGAGACAGAGGAGCAATATCCTGGGGATAAGAAAAGATCTAGAAATCCAGATACTTGGACCACTATGAAGAACATCAACAAAGATAAGGGAGGGCAAAGCCATGTCACTCAACACCATTTCTAGAAGCAGGTGAAAGAGAATGAGTTCCCAGATTTCTCTCCCGTATTTCTCCTAGACTACTCACTCCAGTCAGGCCCACAAAAGGAGAGATGACTAACCAGAAAGTATTGCCACTGCTATTTTGGAGCTTACCAAAGTAAACTAAACTGTACCCATGGAAATGTAAACCAAAGGAAGCAGTGACCACTAGGGGGCACCAAACCCCAGCCTGGCTGAGGGCAGATTGGGCTCTCAGCCCAGTGCCCAGAAATCCTGCCTGGCCAGATACACAGATTTGCTCTAGTTTTTTTCATCAATATTAATATCACACATTCTTACACTTACACAATTAAAAATTTGGACTCCCTTTATCTTTTAGAGAAGTTTTATGTATCTGCTGAAGCAGAATTATTGGAATAGATGTACCAACAATTTTAAATAGGCAGGATATCAGCAATGTAAAGCATGAATAAGAAATAATTTTAAATATTGGTATAAAAATATAACAGCTATAATAAAAAATGCAGTAGAGGAAATAAACAGCAAGATGGATACAGCTAAAGAATGAATTACAGATTTAGAAAATCAGATTGGCGATATTTCCTAAAAGGCAATAGAAAATGTTAAGATATAATAACATGAAAAAGAAATCAACAAATGGAAGCCGATGTATGAACATCCAGATAATAAGCGTCTCAGGAAAAATGGTGAGAGGAGGAAAGAGGGGAGAGAGAGAGAGAGAGAGAGAGAGAGAGAGAGGGAAAGAGAGAGAGAGAGAGAGAGAGAGAGAGAGAGAGAGAGAATCTTTAAAGGAATACTTAAAATAAATACAGCATAACTAAAGAAAGATGAAATAGTTCAGAATGAATGGTGTCTCTAACAAGACAAATAAGGAAAATTATACCATGTCACATTAAGGTTAAAATTTCAATCAAAAAGAAAAAGACAAAATTCCTAAAACTTTCAGAAAGAAAGCAGATAAACTTCGGAATACTGGATACATAATACAATATAGTAACATTTTAAAGTGTTGAAGGAAAATATTTGACTCTAGAATTTTTCTCAAACCAAATTGTTTCTCAAAGGTAAGAGCAGAATAAAAATGACTCAAGCAAACCAGGGAACAAAAGGTTTGCCTCACAAAGACCCAACCTGAAAACTTTCTTAGAGAGGTACTCAAATTTAAAAAAGAAACAAAATCAGGAAGATAATGTAAATACACAGGATATAAGGGTGATCAAGTATCTTACCACTATTGTCTTAGTTTACAAACTAAGCTACAGTAAACACAAACTAAAACAAAGAAAACCACTAAACAACAAGAAGCAAGAAAATGATATTAAAATAAGAAGATAGGAAAGAATAAAGAGTAGAAATAAACAAAATAGTAAACAAAAAGCATATGACAGATTAACAAAGGTTGCTTTTTCTGAAGATGAAGACTATTAACAAATTTGACAAACCTCTCATCAAAGACAGGGGTGAAGTGGAAGATACAGCAAAGAAGCAAGATACCAAATGAAAAGGGGAGTACTAAATGGTAAATAGATTTCTTAAAGTGTTATAACAAATATAGGCTAATAGCTGAAAGTCAAGATGAAACGAATAAATTCCTAGAAAAATACTGCCAGAACTGGCAAAAGATGAAATAGAGACCTTGAATGTACCATAAAGCATGAAATAAATTGGAATGGTAATCAAAACTGTCCTTTCAAAAAGCTGAAGGGCACCAGGCCGGTATGGCTCAGTGGTTGAGCATGGACCCATGCACCAAGAGGTCACCCGTTTGATTCCTGGTCAGGGCACATGCCCAGGTTGTGGGCCTGATTCCCAGTGGGGGGCATGCAGGAGGCGGCCAGTCAATGTTCTCTCTCATAGGTGTTTCTATCTCTCCCTCTCCCTTCCTCTCTCTCTCTAACATCAATAAGGAAAAAAATAAATTAAATAAAAACTAGTATGTGAATTAATACTGTCAGGAACACAAAACTATTTAGAAAAAGCAACAGAAAAATTTAGAAATTTTTTTAAATCAATTATTTGTCTACATTAAAAAGATTTTTTCTGTTTTCATGTTTGGACACTGATTATTTCATTGCTCTTTTAGTTGCTTTGTTGATATAAGTAAACTAAGGTAAATTTCCTTTATTTCTTGAAATATTGATGTATCAGTCATTTTACCTAGTCAGAGAAAAAAAAAAACCTATTTGTACTCATCTTTAGCAAAGGACTTTCAATTTGACATTTAAAGATATTAATATAATTCTTAAATCTATACAGTTGCCACAATTAATCACATATACATTTTCAAATGACAGAAACCAAAAGCCATCATAGCCAAAAGTACTTACTCTTGTCAACTATTCCCCTGTATATCTAGAGTATATTCAACCCAATACAACTTTACAATGATTTAAGGAATAAAATCAATACATACTAAAGATCCTACTTGTGACTGCCCAGTGTTCAGCTGTGTTCTTCCAGTCTCCATGGTGTTGACTGAGACATCACTAAAGCAACCATTGTTCTCAGGGCTCACATATACAGTAGCATGTTTACTTCTACCAGGACTTACGTAACTTGTGCTATTATTAAATAACTTAATCTCTGAAAAACAATATTTAATCATCCTAAAGTCAGGCCCTGTTTTCATTTTTGCTTGACCAGCTTCTTCTAAACCAGAGCATCTCAAACTTGAATGTGCACACACATCACATCTTGTTAAAATGCAGATTCTGACTTCTAACGAACTTTTAAGAGATGCCAGTGTGCGGCTCATTCTCAGGTCAGACGTTAAGTAGCAAAATTCAAGACTGAACTTAGTTTAACTCCAACAGAAATGCAATATTACTCTTCATATATAGATACTTATTTGTTCTCTAGCTTTCTCTTACAGAGGTAAAGGAATCCAAATCTTTCAAGTTTCTAAACTTTAGAATGTGATGGATTAGTGTGGTAGAGTTGAGTCATAGATAAAAAATATGAATCCTTTCAAGATTTAAAAATATGAACCAAAATTTGCTTGAAATCTCACACTGTAGCTGTAAGTAAGGTGCAATTGTTAACAGGAATTACATTACAAACTTTAATGTTTGAAAACTGGGAAATAATTTTTTAAAACTCTAATGATTGAGCAATTTAGATTTATTCTATAGCATAAGTTGCAACTATCTAAGGTTTCCAAAAACAAAATTTGTTGCAAAAGGCAGGTTTTTACTATTTAACATTACAGTATTAGTACACTTTTTAAAAAAACTAGCATAATATTTTCAGGATTTTCCAAAAATAAACATCAGTAGAAATTATTTAGGGAATCATTAAAAATCTAGTTGGCATTAAAGAACCTGTTTCCCTAAATAAAAATAATGAAAACTTGAATAAAAACTAATGCTATTATAAACACTTTGTATATCTGGCATTATATTATATAGTCTAAATATCAAACATCTCGGTGTTTACATCTGTATATTCAAAGTGTTTCTAGAAAATTCTGCATAATGTATACACCTAATCTTATTTTTCTACATTGGTATGGACTATAAGTTTATTAAGTAACACTTGCAAATGCCAACTTGAAAATATTTTTAAGTTTGGATTTCTGAAATGTTCAGCCTACGGTTATTCCAAAGTTTCTAAATTAACACACACATAAATGTAAGTATTTGAAATTATTTTTTCAATAGAGTTCTCTGTTAATGTATAACAGAAACAGAGGCAAAATGGGTGAAGGGGTTAAAAGGTTTAAAATTTTTTTTTCCAAACTTAGTAAAGACTGTATTTCCAAGACAAGCTTTAGCACACACTTATAAAACCAACCAAATATTTACTACTGGAAATAAATTTTTAAAACTCCACTATGAAATAATACATAACCCCAAAGTATTCAACTTCTAGTTTATGTAGAGATTAACGAATTTAAACAGTTGGAAATTCTCGATTATGTAAATTGTCAATGGTCAAGATGTACATTATTACATTCAGGGTGTTACTTAATCCTACCCCTACTAGTAGTAATGTAACCTTGGTAATGTTATCTTTCAGTATTAATTTTTGTTTCTATAAAATGAAGAAAATTGCTTCCCCTGCCTATAGTTTATTCAACAAATATTTTGTGCCTGTTCTGGGGCAGGCACTGTGCTAGGGTAAATAAAACCCACCATAGCATTTGCAATCTAAACCAAAAGACAAACATAGTATACATGTGGATGTACAGGTGCATGAAAAAATAATTTGTATGAAGACAGCTAAAGCTGGATGAGAGAATTAAAAATGACTAGGGCTGCTCTATTAGGCAGGGTCAAATTAGGGAAGTAACATTTGAGTGGAGAATTGTCTCTAAGATGTTATGAAAAACCAATGACCATGTCCTTTTTGTTTCAAATACATTTTCTAAATTTTATTTTTTTAAATCAACATTCATTTATCCATTATAATGATAAATAGGGATGACATAAATAACTGTACGCCAAAGATAATTCCCAACTCATTTTGGTTCTTAGTTTGACAACTGCTAACAAGGTACAAAGTTGGCTAATTTAGATTATTGTGTCCTAGAGCGTTTCCACCCTCTGCTAGCGCTGATAATGAGAAAGAAAACCAGAGGTTTACAGGTAGGCAGATGATGGGGGAAACTGGATGACTCATAAACTGGACAGGCAGCTCGTAAGTAAATCAGAAATAAATGATATTTCTTTCTATTGTCATTTTATTCCAAAGAGGCAACGGTTGTAATGGAGTGGGGTGTGTATGTACGCACATATGTGCAAATGTGTCATGGCTTGTATATCTAACTTCACCTAGCACTTTCCCCTTTTTACTTTCAAAGCACTTTATCTCAAAGTATACGGTTTACAGGCAAATCTGTAACTATGAAATGGCTCTGGTTCAATGTTATCAGAAAAGGACCAGAACTTTAGATTATATAAATTCTCTTGTTTTTCTTCTGAGATGCATCAGACACTTGGCACAATACATGTCATTGCAGAAAGCCTGATTCTTCACCCCTTCCCTGATAAACTGTTCAGTCTGAACTATGTTGAATTTATTTTTAAGTATCAAACTAAAAAGCTATAATTCAATCCCTGAAAAAATAGCAGAGAGGAAAAATTCATTTTCTTTAAAGATATATAAACACTACTCAAAAGAGGTTTATATCAATTATTACATGTTATAACTCTTTCATAGGTTTTTAATTAAAAGACTTTAAAATTGACTGTATGAACTGAGTTACTTTGGAACAGGTATTTCCTCCTACTGTTATGAAAGCGTTCAATCTTTAGCATGTGTGAGATCAGAGCAAAAGTACTGAGGCCATTATCTCAAATTAATCCGAGAGAAATAATGTGAACAATTTAGTGCAAATAATGTACCCAACAGCTCTAACTTCATCCAACTTAGATATATTGAGTGAAGAAATGTGTAACTTCTGCCATTTATTTTTATTAAGACTTTATTTTCTAAGAGTAGATTTAGGTTCACAACAAAATTAAAAGAAAGGTACAGAGATTTCCCAAATAACCCCCACCCCCACACAAACACAACCTCCCCCATTATAAACATTCCCCACCAGAGTGGTGCATTTGTTACAATTGATGAACCTACACTGACACATCATCGTGACCCAAAGTCCCTAGTTTACCTTAGAGTTCACCTTGTGTTGTACATTCTATGGGTTTGGACAATGTATAATGACATGTATCCATCATTATGGTATCATATAGATTATTTTCACTGCCCTAAAAATCCTCTGTGATCTGCCTATTCATTCATTCTCCACCAAATTCCTTCATTTTTATTTATTTTTCATATCAGCACTGGCCCCACATGATCATAAAGCTGGTGGACAAATGAAGAATCCTGATTCTCCACACTTACAGCAATCTGAGGTTGAGGCAAGAATATGAAATTAGGGGTATTGGATCTCCTCCTCACCCTCCCTTGCCCTGCTTCCCCCACCCACACAAACTAAGATCTTCCAAAAGAGGACCATTCATCTTTGAATCTCCATCACCTAAGACAGTACTGCCACAAAACACATATTGAAAGAATAAATAATGCCAGTTGAAATCTTTGAAATAAGGCTTTTTTTAATCAAGTTACTTCATTACTGGAAATATTAAATAAAACCTTGGCACTGCCATGAAATGCGTTTTACCCTATCATTCCTACAAAAAAGAGTAGCAGCAGCAAGTATCCAAAGCTAAACTCTCCTCAACAACTCTGAAACTAAGTATCAAACAAGCAGATTAAAAGACATTAGATGGGCTTTGAGAATATCATACTAAATGAAATAAATCAGACAAAAAAAAGTTCAGACCCATATGAGATTTCACTCTTATGTAGAATATAAAACTGAAAGAAACAAATGGGGGGAAAAGAAAAACAAACAAAAATTCATAGACACAGACAACAGTATGGTGGCTACCAGAGGAAAGGGGGGTGGGGGTACTAAAGGGTAAAGGGGGTCAAATATATGGTGACAGTAGATGATTTGACTTTGGGTGGTGGGCACACAATGCAATATACAGATGATGTATCATAGAATTGTACACTTGAAACCTATATAATCTTATTAACTGATGGTACCCCAATAAATTTAATTTTAAAAAAGATATTAGAGAAGTAAACCACCAAGCATCCAGAAGACATCCATGAGAAGTGAAAACTATTAACAGGAACACCAGGCATGATACCACATAAAGGGTGAGATTCTAAGAAAACAATAGAAACTCTTAAGAATGAAAAAGAAGCCTTAATTATTGAGAAACTCTTTGTATCTGTAGATACTCCACAGAAAGAAAGAGAAAAAAAAAAGTCTTTTCTACACTCCATTCCATTCCAATGGTAGGTTGAGAAGAGGGTACTTCCTTAGCACATTTCCAAATACGGCTAAATCATGTATTTAACAGTCAAGATAATGAAAAAGAGTAGAGCTTTAGATTGTTTTTAAAAATTACATGTTCCCAAGGAAATTTTATCTATTAATACCAAGGAAACAGAATGTTCATTAGCCATAAACCTTGAAAATAAATGCCACTTAAAACTTCCTCTCTCAGTATGAAGTTTTTATAACGTCCTAAGTTAATAATATTTTATTAAATTATTTCTTCCACATCCCCTTTTAATATTACTAGAAGGGGGAAATCACATAAAAATAAAGAACAATAGATTGTTGAAATTCAACCCAAGTCTGTTTTTTCTTGGTAAGCATCCCTCTCTGGTTCCTTCTCCCTTCCCCTCCAACCCCCCTACTACGTGCATGCATTCTCCTCCCTTCCCAATAATTACATCCAAGCCAGCAGTGAGTGGAAATGATGGAGACAAATAATTTGCTGAAAAGGGACAATGTAAAAAAATTTAAACAGAACAGCAATAGAGAAGAATATGGTTAATTAAAATCAGTACCTATAACTAAGCAAATCATGTAGAAATTATGACACCTGATAGTCTCATTTACCCTAGTGAACCATTGAAATAAACCACTAAAACTGAAGCTTTCTTCCCATGCTAGTCAAGGTCTATCTTTTCTATTAATCCTACAAATGTCCAAGTCACATTCTTGTATGGCAGCTGCTTCTCCTTCCCCTCCTTCCTCACCTAATGTCTATTTCTGATGAGAAATGAAAGCTACTAGCTAAAGAGAACATTCACTTCATCTGTTCATTTATATTTATCCATTACATGTTTATTAAACACATTCAAGTTCGAGGCCCTAAGCTCAGCTAGAAAAGGTCAAGGCTGGGGTAAAGAGGACTGAAAAAAAGGAGAGAAGTTGCTACAAACCCAAGACTTTCTCCATGAAATATGTCTGGGCTCTCTCATGCTTTTTCTATTCTTCCTCTACTCATTCAGTAACCAGGAGGTAGAAAAATACACACACACATACACAAGCACATGCACAAAGAAAAAGCAGGTTAAGATAGCTGGTGAGTCCCTGACACCTGGCCAAGCCATAAGAGTTCTCTTTATTCACTACAACAAAGATTCAAACACAAGACACAATAAAAAGTGCTACAATCTACACATGATAAAGGATGGACCTCTACCCTGAAGAAAACTATTTTTACAGTCAACTTCTTGAGAACAAATCGTGGACTGGTACATGATTTATGAGTTGGGATATACCTGCCAACAGATAACTATGAAACAACTATAAAATAACATGCTCAGAGCCCTGGCCGGTTTGGCTCAGCGGTTGGAGCGTTGGCCTGTGGACCGGAGAGTAACGGGTTCGGTTCCCGCTAGGGGCATGTACCAAAAAATAATAATAATAATAACATGCTCAGAGAGACTCAGTAATAAATACAAAGTTTCACCATGTAGCTGTTTGTGGCATCATAATATTTCAGGGAGTTCCTTTGACCCAGCTGGAAAAAAACCTTCCTAGGTCTTATTAAGAAAACTAGGGAGCATAAATTAAGAACTCTTCAAAGATCTCCAGACCATGGGTTTCTGGCTCCCCAGCACTTACTACCTATGTGACCTTGAGTAAATTAATCTCTCTGGGCCACAGTTTCTTCATCTATAAAATGTGTCTAAGAACAGCAAGGACTCCATAGGTTCATAGCTGAAGGTTGAATGGCTATAGTAAATAATGTTGCAGTGAACATGAGGATGCATACATCTGTTGTAATTAGTGTTTTTCCCCCCTTTGGGTAAATACCCAGAAGTGGAATTGTGGGAGCATATGGTAGTTCTTTTTTTAAAGTTTTTGAGGAACCTCCATATTGTTTTCTATAGTGGCTGCATGAAATCATATTCCCACCAGCAAGAGAGTCTCCTTTCCACCATATCCTCACCAACATTCCTATGTCTTCTCTTCTTGATAACAGCCATGCTAACAGGTGTGAGGTGACAGCTCATCACGGTTTCGATTTGCATTTTCCTGATGATTAGTGATGCTGATTATCTTTCTTGTACCTGTTGGCCTCTTTGGAAAAATGTCTATTCAGAACCTCTGCCCATTTTTAATCAAATTGTTTTATGGTTTTGTTGGGGGTTTTTTGTTTGTTTTTGTTTTGTTTTGTTTTTTAGTTGTATGAGTTCTTTATATATTTTGGATATTAAGCCCTTATCAGGTATATGATATGCAATTCTGTTTTCTCATTCATAGGTTGCCTTTTCATTTTGTGGATGGTCTCCTTTACTTTGGTGTAGTCCCACTTGGTTATTTTTGCTTCTGTTGCTTTTGCTTTGGGGTCAAATCCAAAAACATCATACCAATGACAAGGAGCTTCAGCCTATGTTTCCTTCAGGAGTTTTACGGTTTCAGGACTTAGGTTCAAGGCTTTATCCATTTTTAATTAGTTTGTGTGTATGTTGTAAAACAGTGGTCCAGTTTCACCAACACCATTTGTTGGAGAGACTGTCCTTTCCTCATTGTATATTCTTGGCTCCTTTGTCATATATTAATTGAATATATATGTTTATTTCTGGGCTCTCTATTTTATTCCACTGATCTATGTGTCTGTTTTTATACCAATACCATATTGATTACTATATATATTTTGAAATCAGAGGGCATGATGACTCCAGCTTTATTATTCTTTCTCAAGATGCATAAATTATCCTAATTAATTAAACATACAACCACAAATGTAGGTATTATTATCATCCTATTTAGGATGTAAGAAAACAGAGGAACGGCTAGGTTAAATAACTGCTCAAGTTCACACAAGGGAAGTGACCGATTCACAATGAAAGTCCAGGTCTGTGCAACCCTCAGACCAGAGCTCCTCATCAGTATGAACACCACCTCCACAAATAATTATCTCATTTAGACTCAATATACATATATAATTTAATGATCTTTATAAATATATATGTGTCTATATAATTTAATTACCTTAAAGATTACTTACTATGAATGCTGAATGAAATACAAATGCATAACTCATAAATTAGATGATGAGGACACTTCTGTCACCACCAAACTACCACACTGAGAGATCTGTTTGGTAAAGCCTATGACACAAGACTCCAACAAACTATTTGGTCAAATAAATAGCCAGGTCAGATTTTTTTGTTGGTTTAGTTGTAGGAAAGATGGTTAGTAATTTAAATCAAAACAGTTACATAAAATCACTAAAATAACATTTTTTTTTTAAATGCTGCAGTTTTCATCTTCTAGCGTACATTTTCACTGGAATGTAAAATAGTAACCATGCCTCCCTTTGCTCTCAGGTAGGAGAGGTGGGGAAGAGGAATGAACTAACATCTTTGAAGTGCTGTTTTAAGTCAAGAACTCTAATGCCCCTACAAAGGCTGTGAGATTAATCCTGTATTACAACCACCACATGGGCAAAGTATTATTATTCCCATTCTGCAGAAAAGGAAATAGAGACAAGAAAAGATGTATGTATCTTGATTAGATCACCCATCCAATAAAGGATAGAGTCTAAATCTGAACCCAAAACTAACTCTAAAACCTCAACCAGCGATTCCAGAAGTAGCCTTGGCTACGCTCAGTGTGCAACACAGACCCTCACTTTCTTCGCTCCCTCTGATACCCTCACACTCCAGCACTCCTCCACATTTACCATCCCAGGGCCAAAGGGGAATCTGGGTAGAAGGAAATTTATACACTGCATGTAGATTTCCCCTTCAAGGAATCAAGAGAAAACAATTTGAAGAAATGCTAAATATAAAATGTTTAACACTATATTAAACTTGAAAACAAATAACAAGAAAGTCAATTTGATTCAATATTAAAGTATCCTTTATGTATATTCTTTACCCAGACAAGGAAACTAACACTGGAGAGCGAACAATGTTTCTAATTCCAAGGATGTAATGAATTGGCTGGATTTTTTTTTTAAATGTCTCTCAACTTTTTTAATCCTTTGTATGTCACGGCTTCATTGTGCCACAGAACTTTAGGAAATGGATATTTAAAATACTTGAATTGCTTTGTTAGCACAGGAAAACACTACTCTCAGAGAAGCTATCAAATGACCTTGATGATCTACGCAACATTCATTATAGACTGGTAAACATTTGTGAAAATCCTTGCTGTGATGATTGATTGCACTTTTCCCTGCTTCAGTTACCTCAGACTAAATTGCCTGTCATTAAAATGATGACTTCTGTCAATGTCGTTCCTTAATCCTTCCTCAGTCCTTTCTAGCAATGACAACCTTAGAATAATATATTGTAAGTCTTTATGGATCAATAATGCTCAGTATAAAACACTGCAATCTACCACCAAGATTGTTATCCCCCTATTTATAATGATGTCTGACAAACTAAGTAACAGTAAAATTTCTTACTAAGGAAAAAAAGAAGACATCTAACAAACAGGTCAAATACAATACTATAAACAGCATATGCCAATCTAAAGTTGAGACTTCTGAGTGAAGCTCAATGTTAGCAAAATGCTTTTATCATCCTAAAGTAGTTAATGACGGAGATGTCATTTGCAGACTACTCAAAAAAATTATTATTCAGGCCCTTACTTAGACATTTCAAATGATTTATGGGGAGGTTATTTGTGTGCAAAGGCTTCCCTGCGATGTCAGAAACTAAGTCTCCACTTAAAAACCATAAAAGATAAGCCAACTAGAATTTTCTGGTTAATTTTTTTCCATAGGCAATTAGACAAGAATCTTTTTTCATATAATATAAATTGAGATTTACCTTGGACATTTTTACATGTTAATTAGATTACAATTGCCATTGAATACTACAATTTAAATGTTTCATTTAAACGGAGAATTACTTTAAGTAAATACTATTGTATCAATGAAAACAGAGCCAGGATACTGCTTTACAATCAACATCACCTCTTTTATAGAAGGAGTTATATATCACCTATGCTTTCTCTAAATCTCCATGAACTTCATCCTTTAATAAACTCAACGACCCTGAAATCCTTGACAGCACTAAGCAGGAGGGGGAAAGTTTCAACAAGCCAGCAGTAAAATAAATCTGATTTTACTATTGGGCAGTTTGAAAAGAATGTCAGATTTTAATGGATTTAGAGAAGAATTAGTATCACCTTAAACTTTCTGAGGGAAAACAAATAAAGGAAAAGGAGATTTCACAGAAAAGACACAAAAGAAATCTAAACTGAAGCAGGAGGCATAGGGCTCCAGGAGGAGTATCTTAAAAAAAAAAAAAAAAAAAAAAAAAACACCATTAATTGTGTTATTAGTTTAGTCACTGATAAAAATTTATACTTAGTCAGAGTTTAGGGTAAGAAATAGTAATTGGTACAAAGAAAACTAAGCAAATGGGGGTGGAGTTATTGACTTAAAAAAATTACTTAAGGGAAAAAAGTGAACACAGTAAATTCTATAGCTCTGTTGTAAATGTTCACATAGTCATATTAATATAATGTAAATACAGCAGAGTAGAGAAGAGAAAAAAGGAAAACAGAAAATAGTGGTGGAAAAGGAGGGAAAATGCTAAATCATTTTCTTTCATAGTAGAAAGACATGTGATTTAAACTGAAATGCTCTAGTTACCAGCAATGATAACGTGGACAAATGAATTACCAGCTCTTAGCCTCACTTTTCTTATGTGCAAAATGGGTTTAACAATAATATCTATATGATTTTACATTGTGAGTTAAATGAGATAATGCAAATGAAATGTTTGGTACATAGTATATTCTTGATAGATATGTATTATTATTAGTCCTTTTCTTTCTCTTTACTTTTCTATTTTTCTATAACAACTACGTACATTTTTAATAGAAATTTTTGCCAAAATGTTCAAAAATCGTTGAATTAGGACATGGAAGCTATTATTTAATGTATTAGTTGGTGAACAAATATAGCTCAGCCTCAGTTATGCCTGCCCTGTGCTGATCCCACAAATGCTCAACAGATAAAGAAGTATTGGTTGGTAGGGGTGCCCTAACCTCCTCCTCTACTTTCACTCATTCATAGACACTGACCACCCACTGGGTTAAAGGAATGAGGAAGAAGGTATGGGGAATATAAATACGCAGAATACATGGTTTCTACACTCAAATTGCTTACTGTAATCAGGACAGAGAAGCATAGAGACAGTAAAATTCAATGTGTATGACATGTCATGCTTTGAAGTCAGACAGTCTGAGGTTCTAATCTGGTTCTGCAATTGTATTTTGGGGAAAAGTTTCTTAAACTCCAAGCTCCAGTTTCCTATGTAAAAACTTAGATAACTGTCTTGCAACCTTGCCTAAGGATCAAGATAATGTCCTTAAAGCAACAATCACATGACATACAGTAGGTGCTCAATATTTTGACAACTCTTGGTCCTATCAGAATTATTATAAAAGATACATACATTCAGAAAAGGAAAATTGAGAGGAAAAGCCTTTGCACACGTCTGTTATTCCGTAAAAGATACAAATAAATGCTGTGCAAAATCTTAGTGAGAGAATTTACTTCCAGATAAGAGAGACCAGGAAAATATTTGTGGAGAAACAGGCATTTTAAAATCTATGTTCCATAGCACCTGAGACACACCTTTTCATGTTTTAACATCTCTAAAAGAATGTATCCAGCAATGATCATGTGTCGATTTAACTGGCAACATTGTTTCTTAGTGGTACATAAAATAGTGATGCATCTTAGATTCAGTGAACTACAGCACATAGGGAGGAAGGGAATTCTGTAGAGAAAGGCATGATACTGGAATTCCAAGGGCATGAATGCTGGCATATATAGTTCGGGTTGGCTTGCATTTAGTTGTACACAAAGAGGACTTAGGAAAACAAGGCTAAAAGGCAGACTGTTCCATTAACTTGTTTCTTTATCTGTGTCATTATCACACTAGTTCATTTGCCATTGCTTTTATGTGGCAAAGTATAAATCTTGGTATGTGGTAAGGTGAGTCTACCCACATTGTTCAAAATTGTTTGGCTTTTCTTGTCTCTTACTCTTCCATTTCAATTTTAAAAGCAGATTGTCTAATACTGTGAAAAATACTACATGGTATTTTGATGAGAATTGTACTGAACTTAATGGATTCGTTTTTGGAGAATTTCTATTCTTATGTTTGCCCATCAAAAAGCATAGTACCGCCCGGCTGGTGTGGCTCAGTGGTTGAGCATCGACCCATGTACCAAGAGGTCGCTAGTTCGATTCCTGGTCAGGGCACATGCCCAGGTTGGGTGCCCAATCCCCACTGGGGGGGCATGCAGGAGGCAGCCAGTCGATCATCGATGTTTCTCCCTCTCCCTCTCCCTTCCTGTCTGTTTAAAATCAATAAAGAAAAAAGCATAGTACCTCTCTTCATTTATTTAGCTCTTACATCTTTCAATAAAGTTGTAGAATTGTTTCCAAAAAGGTCTTGCACAACTTTTGTTGGATTTAGTCCCTGCTATTTATTTTTGGGATTTGTTATTGTAAATGGTGTTTAAATTACTCTGTAAATTGATGGAGTTTTCAGCAATCTCAAGTATAAATAATGTTACTATGTTTAATCTTGCTTTTCTGTTTATATGTACCACAATTTTTAAATAACAAAAATATTTCCATGATACACAGGAAATTAAAATTTCAAAAGTCCAAATAAAATTATAACACATATGCACCTTCATTTAAAATAATAAAGCACAGATTTAAATTGTCCTAGAAAGAACAGCATCCAAAACCCATACTCGACATAGATCACATTTGATCAAGATGGTGGAGAAGGTAAACTGTGCTCACCTCCTCCCACAACCACATCAAAATTAAAACTAAATTGTACAAAACCCATCACTGAGAACCACCTGAAGAATAGCTGAACAAAATTCCTATAATTAGGAATTAGCAGGTCTCACACACACGGTGTAGCAATTAAGAATCAGGAGGGATATCTGAGCCACAGAGATGCCCCCTAAGGAGCAAAGGGTCCAAGCCCAATACTAGGCTTCTCAAACTAGGGCATCAGTGCTGGGAAGAAGTGTCCCCATTATATCTGGCTGAGAAAACCAGTGGGGATTGCATCTGAGAAATACAAAGGCTACTAGAGACCCAGGTACTGCAGGACTCAAAGGGACCACGCACAAACTCACTCACTATAATATCCATTGCAGGGGCAGCAGCTTGAAAGTGCCAGGGACACACCAGAAGGAACTAACTGACTAATGTCAGGGAGAGTGCTGGAGATAAAGGAGTTGAGGCAACTCTCTCGGGGAACAGAAGTGCTGGCAGTCACCACTGGTTCCTTTATTGAACTCACATCCTACCCAGCTGGCTGGCTCAGGAGGGCACCAAATCTGTGCTCTCCATTAACCATGGCTAACTCTGTTTGCCCAGCCCTGGTGATTCCCTAAGATCCCACCCCATCCAACTCACCAGCCTGGCCCAAGCTTCTTCTGATGCCTCCTCCACACTAGTGTCCTGCCTCAGCTCACACTTCAGACTTTTCCAAAATCTCTCAAAGGTCCACACCCCAAACAAGCAGTGGCCAGTCTCGGTGTGCCCTGAAGCTCTTCCTAAGTGGCCCCAAGCCTAGCACAAGCAGTGACTGGTCTCAACTTGCATTGTAATCTTAAGAAGAGTAAAGTTGGATGTATCATGCTACTTGATATCAAACTATACTACAAGGCTATAAGTAATCAAAACAGCATGGTACTGGCATAAAAATAGACGCATTAATAGCACAAAATAGAGAGCCCAGAAATAAGCCCACACCTATATGGTCAATTAATCTATGATTAAGGAGGCAAGAATATACAATGGGGTCTCCTCAATAAATGGTGTTGGAAAAACTGGAGACTCATGCAAAGGAATGAAATTAGATTACTTTCTTGTACCATATACAAGAATAAACTCAAATGAATTAAAGACCTAAATGTAAGGCCCAAAACCATTCAGCTCCTAGAAGAAAACATAGGTAGTAAACTCTTTAACATTGTTCTTATTAATATTTGGGGATGGGGTTGTCTCCTTTGGCAGGGGAAACAACAGGAAAAAAAGAACAAATGAGACTACATCAAATTAGAGTTTTTACACAGCAAGAAAACCATCAACAAAAACAAACTGAATGAGAGAAGATCTTCATTAATGATATAGCAAATAAGGAGTTAATATCCTATTTATAAGGAATTCATACAACTTAACAGCAAAAAAAAAACCTCATTAAAAATGGGCAGAGGACAATTTTCTGCAAAGAGGACAAACAGATGGCCAATAGATATATGAAAAGATGTGCAACATCACTAATCATCAAAGAAATGGAAATCAAAACCACAATGAGATATCACCTCACACATGCCAGAATGGCTACCATCAATAAATCAACAAACAAGTGCTGACAAGGATGGGAAGAAAAGGGAACACTCACTCCTACAACCTGTTGGTGGAATTGTACACTGTTGCAGCCACTATGGAAAACAGTGTGGGGGTTCCTCAAACAATTAAAATTAGAATTACCATACAACCCAGCAATTCTACTTCTGGGTATTTATCCAAAGAAATCCAAAACACAAATTTGAAAAGATATATACATCCTTATGTTCATTTCAACACTATTTACAATAGCCAAGATATGGAAGAAAAGTAAGCATCCACTGATAGATGAATAGATAAAGAAGATGTGGTGCATGTGTATAATGGAATATTACTCAGTCATAAAAACAGAAAGGAACCTTGTCATTTGCAACAAAATGAGTCAACTCAGAGCATTATGCTAAGTGAAATAAGTCAGACAGAGAAAGATAAATTTGATATGATTTAGCTTATATGTGGAATCTAAAAAACTAAATAAATGAAAAAACAGAAACAAATTCATAAATACAGAAAGCAAATTGGTGGTCACCAATGATAAAATAGTCATGAGGATGTAACGTGCAGCATAAGTATGTATGGTGTCAGATGGGTACTAGACATCTGGGTGAGCACTTCATAAGGTACACAAATGTTTAATCACTATGCTGTACAAACTAATAAATATTTATGTCAAATGTAATTTATAGAATTTTAAAACCCATACTTATATAATACATATAAACTATTAGATTAATTATTACACTAGTTGGATATATACTAAAAAGTTAGGCATCCCCTAAATTTGTAAGTAGCTAGCACAGCTGAGTCATCATCTGCTCTCCTTTATTTTAAGAAAACTTCACTGCCTTGGCCAGTTTGGTTCAGCGGTTAGAGCATCGGCCTGTGGCCCAAAGAGTCACGGGTTCAATTCCGGCGAAGGGCACGTACCTCAGTTGTGGTTTGTCCCCAGCCCTGGTTGGGGTCATGCAGGAGACAGTCAATGTGTCCCTTTTACATCGATGCTTCTCTCTCTATCCCTCTCTCTCCCTACCTCCCACTCTATCTGAAGATAAACAGAAAAATATCCTCAGGTGAGGATTTAAAAAAAGAAGAAAAGAAAACTTCACTAATCACATGAGACAACGGGTGACAGAAATGAAATTTATTAGCAGAAGAAATGAATGAATCCCAGAGTTTCCTTAATTAAAATCCAAAACAGACTATACATGGACATTTATTTTTCCAAAATTTCTCTAACCCAACTTCTAAATTCTCTTCACTCTCATTACTTTATCCCTTTCTTAGAAAGCCATTCACAAACCATAAAATAGAACTGATTAGATGAGTTCGGGAGCAGTGTGCTTCGATCGTCAGCCCTCCAACAGCCTCCTTTGACATTCCTAAGCTAGCCTTCTCCGACATCTCAAACGTGACACATTCACTGCTCAAGTTCACCCCACTCCCAAAACTATGTCCTCTTTCTATCAGCCCCTATGTTAGTGAGTAGTAACTCAAGCTAGAAACCTAGAAGTTGATCTAGAGTACTCAAAAAAAATTCTGAACCCCAAAATGCAATTAATCACCAAGACTTATTAGCTGACTTTACCTCCTTAATACCCTCTCGTTCTACTCTCACTGTCACTGCCTTCATCCAGGCACTCATCCCTTTCCTGTACTACAGCAATTTCTTTAATTGGTCTTTCGACCCTCATCCTCCACAGTATAAGCAGAATAATCTTCCAAAAATATAAATGGGTATGTTACTATTTTTCTCAAGATTCTTTAATGCCTCACCAATGTTTACAGGATAAAATCCAAAATTATTAGCATAACATCCACAAAGCTTCTATAGCCTGTATTTCCAGTCAGCCTCATGGCCCACAGTCTCCTCTTCCTGGCCCTGCTCTCTAAATGCCTCCGCACCTCTGCACATACTGCTGCCTCACGCTAAAATCCCTTCTTTATTTTCTATTACCACCTAGAGATAGTCAATTCCCTGTAAACGAACTGAAGCATCATCATCTCACAAGAATTTTCTCTAAATCCCCAAGGAGACTTGAGCACTGCTCTAAGTTTCTTTTGAATCATTATAGCACATATAACATTGCATTTTAATTCTCTATTAATATGTCTTTTTCTTCCTAAATAACACTTCATTGGGAAATATCCAAATTTAAAGCATAGTGTCAATATTTATTAGACACCAAATCTGTTAAATAAACACTGAATATTTCCATTATCTTCTTATTAATCTGAAAATATGGTTATCACTGATACTTTAAAAGTGAAATATTTCTTGGTAGGAGTCATTATATCTTGCAATGGAGAATTACCATTATAAAGTAAAATACTGCATATTTATATGAGTTATATATAAAATTGAAGTATTTTACACAAATTTTAAGAAATGATTAAAAGCATTTTAATTTAAAACAAAGTGTGAAAACTGTGAACCCAATAATTTAAAGATATTGTCAAATATAGAGACAAGCATAATTTTATTCCTAGAAAATAATTTTAAAATATTTATTTCCTCTTTTAATATCCCTACATTATTTTGAGCACACAACTTTTAGAGAATAATATACAATTTACTAAACAATGAAGTATAATTTTAAAATTATAGGTCTTTAAACTATATTTATCCTTTAATGTTTAATTAAATCCCCCAACTAAATTAGATTTGTTTACAAAGTCATACTGCATTTTATAAAGTAAAACACACTATGCATTTTACAATCATCATAAGATGAAACATACAAAAAGTAAACAGAGAGCTATTTTGCAGTTAAATTATTGATTGTCAACTGCACAAATTATTTAAGAATACTATCAGCAGAAAGATCGCACTCGGCAGTAATGTGTGTCAATCATCACGAAAAAAATGTCAAAGCCGACACACAAAACAGTACACAAACACAGACTGCCAAATACATACTTATTTCTAATATTAGCATTCCATCATAGAAAATACTTATTAGTGATCTTTTTAAAAATTATACAGTATGTATACTCTTAAGGATACTAGATTACAAAATATAACATCTAATACAACAAAGGACCAAATTTCTTTTCACTCTCTTGTCTGAAATATACACTTTTTATAATTCCAAAAAGTTGTGAGCTCCTTAAAAATAGGTTTACAATCTAAGCTAATATTAACATTACTCAGTGATTCTCATTCATTATGAATGTTTTTATGAATTTTTGAGGAGAACTGTCTAGATTCAGAAGCATACATCCCACTGGATGCTTTTAACCTTCGTCTTACCAATGCCAAATGGTAAGTAAAAATCTCTAACTAATAAAGTAAGATTTAACAGTACACACACACACACACACACACACACACACACACATTTTTTTCCCTCTTGGCATTTCCTTATGTACCCATCTATTCTTCCTCCAAAAACACACTGAAAGAAAATCGGGGAAATCACTTTGAACGTGGCTAGAAGAAGTGATGGAAAAATTAATCAAGCCTAAATGATGGAAGAGAGTAAAAAAAATTAAATCTAAGACACTGCCCATCACAAACAAGTCTATTTCTGCCATAAGTCTTGTGACAGAATGACTTACTTCAAAAACGCACAGTTGTTCTTAAAACCTACTGATATTACTACTGATAAAATCTACTGATATTCAGCCCATCGTTAAAAAATAAATAAAAGCCCATGCTAGGTCTTCATTTTATATCTAAAAGTTTGCCTAAAAAGATACGGTACCAATCTCTTATTTTATTTGTTTAACAATACTTCTCTGTATCTCCAAAAAACATTTTGGTTAATAGTTAGTGACATTACTTTAACATATTATAACAACTTTAATAAAATATTATATAGTTATCTATATACCTGTGCATATCTTTTTAACTCTGAAGGACAAACTTACTAAAACTTTACACACATAAATTATCAGTTACTAAACTTTTTTTTTTAATATGTTTTTATTGATCTTTTAGAGAGAGGAAGGGAGAGAAACATCCACTGGCTGCCTCCTACACGCCCCCTACTGGGGATCGAGCCCGCAACCCCAGCATGTGCCCTGTCGAACTGGACCCTCTCAGTCCATGGGACCATGCTCAATCCACTGAGCCACACCAGCCGGGCAGTTACAAAACTTTTAAATTAATGGTTTTCAGATACCCAAGAAAATATTTCAAATTAGTTTTTTATTTTCTTTTATCTTCAGATAGAGCAGGAGAGGAAGAGAGAGAGAAACATCGATGTGAGAGAGACATATCGACGGTTGCCACCCACACAACCCCAACCCGGCCGGGGACAAACTGCAACCAAGGCACGTGCCCTTAGCAGGAACCAAACCTGGGCCTCTCTGGTCCACGGGCCGATGTTCTAACTGCTGAGCCAAATCGGCCAGGGCTCAAATTAGTTTTAAAATGTGATATTTTATTCCAAAAAATCTTTGCTTCAAATCTGTGTACTTTCACAAATTCTAAAATATTAAAGTTTATTTAAAAAAAACAACAACAATAACTGTTAACATTTATTGAACATTTACTATGTACCAGGCAATGCTCTAAGCGCATAATATGTATAAACACATTTAGGGGCTGAGGGATTAATTAAGTAAACAGCTCCAGGAGACAAAAAGAAGAGCTGGAATTTCAACCCAGGCAGTCTCGCTCCAGAGTCTATACTTTTAATACAAGTTTACAGCCTCTTGTGTGCCAAGGACTATGCTTTGTACTTGGAATTCAAAGTTCAAACAAATAAAGAAACAAACCACAAAGTCACTGCTTTCAAAGAGTTCTTAATTATTTATACATATATAAACCAACAACCCTTTTAGTGATAAAGAGACCTTCTGGTTATATAATCCAACCGCTAACAGAGCAAATGTGACTTTTCATAAAGGAGATAACATTTGGTTTCGAAAGGTGGGAAGGGGGGAAACTAAGGCTGGAAAGGTAGACTGGAACTAGATTACAAGGTCCCAGTGAATGCTCTCCTAAGGAGTTTAGATTTCATTTGTGGTAGGCAACTGACAGCCAAAGAAGAGTTTTTAATATGACCAGTCAAATGTTTTAGTAGAAAAACAAAACAAAAAACTTCTCAGTGCTACTGACAGTAGAGTGAAATCGGAAAGAAACTGGAAACAGTAACAGTTAGGAAGCTTCTGGAACAAATCAGAGCGATGAGGAACAGTGAAGTGGGGCAGGAATGTGGAGAGAAGAATGAAGACTCATTTGTAAAGCTTAGAAACTGAATTTGACAGGAGAGATGAGAGACAGGACTGAGTCTGAAGTTTCTAGCTTAGACAACTAGGAAGAAGTGATGACTTAAATGGATATAGGAAAAAGCAACAGGAGTTGAGGGAATTGAGATGTGGTTCATGATTTGAAACAATCTAATAGAGAAGACATTACAAATCTTGATTTTATATTTCAAAAATCTGTTACTTACTGGTATAAAATATAAAATACCAATGTAAGATTCGCAAACTTGTTTCTTTTGGCCTTATTTATATTATTTTATTATTTTATATCTAATACTAAGCATGGAGCAATTTCTTCTTAGGAAGTATGACCTAAAATAAAAAGATCAACCTCCCTAAAACCCAAAAGCACTGATTTATTTACTGTACATGATTAATAATTGAGGTTTAAGACTTTGATACAGCTGTACACTCGCTTTGATGTCAGCAATGGAAGAGTACCACAGATGCCTTCTATGCCTAGTCTTAAAGAAAATTTAGTTTAAAACTTTGAGAGTATCAAATGTCACTTCGGACATTTTTTGCTTTGCTCTGGGTAAATTAGTAGCTTATTTTAGTAATAGTTTTAGTAATAACTATTATTAAAATTAACATTTAAAATTAATCATTTGTTTTCTTAATGAATATTTGAGTTATAAGTATCCATTTCAAATGAAATAAAACATTCAACATAACAAAAGTCTAAAATTATTTAAAAATATATAACTGCAATAAAAATACGAATTGCTGCTTTTAACACAAGAATTAACTTATGTTTTTTACTTCAAATTGTTATTAAAGAAGAAAAACAAAAACTGATTTCATTTTCTTAAAATTTTAATCTAGCACATATAACAACATAGTAAATGTATAATTATTCTTCCTTAATTTTATAATTTCCAGATAAAGCAAATAATCACCTCTTTTAATAACACATAGTCAAGTCAATTTGCTTCCTTAAAACAGATAACTTATTATTCAGTAGTATACAGCAAAGTTAGGAAAACTTAAAATTAGATGGCTAATTTTATATTCTACAATAATAAAGGCATTCTGGTGAATTTCATGAAGTAGAGCTTTTAGAAAATCTAAATTGTGACAGAATTAAAATAATATATAGACCTTAGTAGTTAACAAATGTAATCATTTTAACGTTTTTATGCTGAATTCACAAATTAAAATACATCAGTCTGACCAACAGGTGGTGCTCAATCTCCACTTATAAAAAAATTAAATATCCCAAAAGGATTTCCAGTACATTAAAATCATTTTCAGACTATGTGTCAATTTTTAAAACTCAACAAAAGCTCAATGTATAAACGTTATTTTAACTGTTTCTAAGTTGCAAGAAAATAAGTTTGGTTACTTTGCTAAAGAATTTTAAGACTGATACTGACTGCCGATTCATCTACAGAAGACAGCTGAAACAGGTGTTTTTTTTACGTTACTGAAACATTTCTTTTACAAATTAACATGCAGTACTGCAAAAAAATTTAAGAAACTCAGAAATAAACTTTAAAAAATCATCCCAGTATTCATTATAAATTCAGAAATAACTAATTTAAGTCATTTTTACTAGCTTAACTCATACTTTAGAATTCTTACTAAGTATTTAACATTGTATCCTAGAACGATAGTTTTAAGACAAACAAAAACTATGAAATTCAGCTAAACCAGAATCAGTATATACTTTTTAAATGTAAGCTTCTATGTAACATTATATTCTTGATTTGTAAAAACAGCATAAGACCCAATGAATGCCTGGCTGAATTCTAAATAATAAGTATCAGGAGTCTTACAATTCCCAATTCATTCTGTGTGTTTAATTTTCAGACCGATGTTTATTTATTCCGTTATTAAACATTAATTAAAAACCTAAGTTCTTACATGTTTTCAAAATAAAACAAAAAATCCAAAACAATACTTTAAACAATATATATTTCAGCATTTAAAAAATATATGTATTTATTGTTGCAGTTTATAAAATGAAAGTCTTTTCTTCCATATCAACATTGAAATTCTGGCTTAATAATCTAACTAATATTTAAAATTAACTGTCAGTTTTATATAGTGCCAATATTTCATTATAATACAATATATAGTACTTTTTCCTCTATTATCTAATTTCCAATATTGACACATAACTTAAATAAGTACACATCTGAAAAAGTAGTCCCAAATTTTTGTTACTCTTCTAAAGCAGTCAGATTTATAACAGTTTTTCAAAATCTTCAATACTTTTAAAGTAATTTAGTCAGAATTCTACCAAAACCTTGTTTTTCTTTTAAACTGATGACAGAATTGTATCTTTATGACATACAGGGTAAATTCCTAGGCAACTAGTTCAAAACTCCTTAAGCAAATCCCTCTCTTCTACTTCCTAGGTAAACTTGAGGTTCTTATCCCCACCCAAAATACCATTACGGCATATTTTGTGCATACACAGGACACCTTCAAACATTTCTTAAAAATATCTACACAAGCAGGTTTACATTGCAGAAATATGTACTAAAAAACAAAGACACACTTAGATTTTAGAGAAAGGAAAACGCTTAAGTCACAATGTAAAAGTTATTGAAAAAGAAAAAAACCAGGAAGTAGGCTCATTTCTACATAATCGTTCCATTTTAGGTAAAGATATATATATATCCTACAAGAAACTCAGTAGCTTTCACTTTTCAATGAATTGCTAAAATGAATATCTATACTTTGAAAGGCAAAAATATATATTAAAATTAAAAAGAATAAGGCTAGTCTGTCCCTGTTCATGACTGGCTGCTGTCCAGTAAGGCCTGGGTCCCTAGGTAAGTTATCCACTCTGCAGAAGCTGATTGAAGCAGTGCATGTGAAATTCGGAAGGCTCCAGGAGGAACTAAATAGCGTGGAACACAAGAACACGATAAAATATCAGTCGAGAATCTGAAAAAAAGGGTAGATGTCATGGAAAAATCATTAGATATTTCTTCCTAGAACATCTGAAATGATGGGTAAAATGAAGCTAAATGTCGGACCCTACACTTAAAAGTTTCAGAAAATGAATTCTTTAAAGCTCAGAAAGAACGTAACCATTCTCACAGAGAATTCTGATTACGATTGTGAGTTTAAAAAACCTTTTATTTTGTAGTATATTATAGACTTAATAAAAAAGTGGCAAAAATACAACACAGTTTCATGTATCTTCAAACCCACTTCCTCTAATATTAACAATGTACATAGCCATAGTACAATTTTCAAAACTTAAAAATCAGCATTGGTACGACACTATTAACTAAGGTATAAATCTTATTTATTTTTCCCCTAATGCTCTTTTCTTCTGTTCCAAGATCCTATCTAGGATCCCCTATCACATTTTGTTGTTGTTTTGTTTTGTTTTCAATTACAGTTTACATTCAATATTATTCTGTATTAGTTTCAGGTGTACAAAATAGTGGTTAAATAATCATGTACTTTACAGACTGGTCTCCTCCCTGATATTTCAAGTACCCACTTGGCCCCATACACAGTTATTAACTATATTCGCTATGCTGTAATTTACATCTCTGTGACTATTCTGTAATTTGTACTTCTTAATCCCTTCACCTTTTTCACCCAGTGTAATCTGTAATTTTTTTTTTTTTTTAAGCAAGTGATACTTTATTGATCAATAAGTGTCATGGGTATTTCTCATATTCTATTGATCACCTGAAAACTACTGATGGAGGTTTATAGAGCTAAATGTTTTCTACAATAAATCTTCCTTCATATATCAACTAGAATTACAGAATAATTACAAATTCAGGCATTTACAATTTCAACAGAAAAAAAAAAGTGCAACTATTAAAAAAAAACCCTCTACCTAACCTCTTTAAATGCACAACAAAAAACAAAAACAAAACAGTAATTTTTAAAAGCAGAAATATATGGTCAAGTATCAGCATCTCATTTGAGATTTTTAAAGAACATTTTAAACTAATCACTGGTTCTGTTGATTCAATGATTTAGTATTTATATCTCTGATTCAGAAAAATTTAGGAATTTAAAAACTAAAATAATTTTGTAAAGTTTCACTCACTGATATCAAAGAATTCCTTCTGATTTTAAGAAATTATAATAGAAAACATACACACACACACACATATGTGTGTGTGTGTGTGTGTGTGTGTGTGTGTGTGTGTATATATATATATATATATACACCATATATATGGTATCTCAAAAAATATATATACTAGACAAAATAAGTGTAATTATAAAGCCAGTGTTTATTAAAATACATTTCATTTTCAAATGTAAAGAATCTACAGACATTCTGTATACATTTTTGGGGACACCCTGTATATATATGTATATATACACATACATACATATAACATTTATATTTTATATATACATATATATATCCTTTAATATTCAGCTATGTCAAAGATCTAAAATGAAGGATTATTTATACAGAGACACACATCTCTTCTACTTGTTCGAAATGGTCTAATTTAGAAAAATACAGATTCATGATTTTTTTTCCATGTACAATTTTTGGTATTGTATAATAAATTCTTCCAAAAAGAAAGATAATAGTTTTAATTAAACGTGTGGACCAAGTTATCTACTGTTGTTAAAAATTAATTACTATAAAAGATGTTTCTCTTGAATTACTTATCTCCATATGGAAATTTTGTACTGTACAGTAAATATGTTTAACAATCCTCTACATACAGAAGAGATGTATTCATTCTATGGAATTTTGTTCAGTTCTAGTTTGCTATGATAGTAATTTGAAAAAACCTGGAGGGCAGCTCACAGACCTAAAAATTATTCATCAGTATGAAATAACTCAGTTTCTGTTATACAAAAACAGGGGCAACAGAGAAAAAGGAAAATAATAAAAATGTTTATTTCTGGCTACATTTTTATTACCTAAAATTTATATAATATAGGTCTATATGGAATTGTTTCGCATATATATGGGTAAAGTTCTGCTAATTCCCAAAGACAAATGAGTGAAATGATTTATAATTAAATATCATAGTAAAATAAAATTAATATTAAAGAATATGTATGTTTATAGTTTAAAATAAATAGCCTAAAAGATGGTCTATAATTATATAGTATACATATACATGAAAATAATAAAAACTAACAGACATACTAAAGTTTTTTTCTATGAAATTAAATTGATTCATCGAGTAACCACTATGGCATTTTAATTGTAGCTTTTTACTGCATTTTTTGTAACTACTGATTTTAAGAAAAGGTACAGATAAAAGCGAGGGATCTCTGAATTTTATTATTTCACCACTTACTAATTCTATGACCTTTGGTTTTCCTTTTTGCTCAGTTTTCTATATCCAGTCTTAAAATAAAGGAGGCACATATTTAATAGATAAATTAAATGATAAAAATGTAAGACAAGTTCAAGAACTTTAAAAATGCATATTACAAAAGGCAATTTTCAAAATAAAACAAGTCCTCTTTTCATGGAGAACTGTTGGTATTGTTTGAACTGCAGAATAATTTTAAAGCAGTAATTTTACTAAATTTCTTAGAGAACCCAATCACTGCAGTTTGTCTATGCTGTAAGTTTTTTACATTTTTCTTATGCAGCACTTGAAGTTGAAATTCTGTGCTAACTGCAAGTGAAATAAATTGTGGCAAGTTTTGCATTTCTGTTTTTAGTTGCAATATCATAGATCTAGCCTTAAAAATAAAAAAGGACAAACACTGGCATAATAATACTCATTGTTGTATTAACTGCAACTGAAAAACTTTATTATTCTTGGAAAATGTGTATCAATTATCAGTATAAATGGAGTAGGTTAATAATTATTTACTAAGAAACATGGCTTTTCTGATAAGATAACCATCAAAAAATTTGGAATCCCAAAATATTTGGCACACTAATTCCTAGAATGATCATTTCTATTAATTTATAAATATCATGATTTTTAACTCTGCTAATAACACCCAGGTATTTAGATACAAGTATTGATATAAAACAGTATAGCAGTATAACTAAGTTTAAATATACCTCCTAATTTTAAGAATACCTCCTAGTAGGACAGGCAATCCAACATTTCTCATGTCATGATTGGAATATGACATTTCTATGCGCCAACCCATTGTAAGTTTTTCTGAAAAACATGCCACACATTTGGACCAATCAATAAAGCAGGTGGTCAAGGCTAATTTAGCCCAAAATACAGACATGTCATCAATGTAACTAACTTGACACATCCAAGGAACAACAAAAGTTTACACTAAAAAAAAAGACAAAACAGTGTAATAATTATCTCTATAGAAAAATAAAATCATCACTAGTCAAAAACACTTCCATGAATAAATGAATACAATGTAACTGAAGAATAATTTCTCTCAAAAAGGTGGGTGGAGGGTTCACCTTTGGTTTATAAAATAACTATTTCAAACAAAAATCCAAAATGAAAGTTATAAATACATATTGCTTCCTGTCTCTACTGTCTTAGAAGCCTCCGTAAATGAGTCCTTAGCCTGAGGAAATAATCACTTTCAATTAACCCTTTTAAAGAGTGAATTAGCTTATCATTGCCTTGGCCTAAGAGAAGCCTTGGAAAATTAAGACACTTACAAAATATGAGTTTACATATAAAACCTGAAAATTTTCTTCTAACAAAACAACTTTAATTAAGATCATGATTTTTCTCATCAAAACCTTAAATCTAATTTAACTATTTAAGAAATACATTCACTGTATTAATTGAAGTGATTTTTACTAAATTTAAAGAATACTTTAAGAAATAGAATGCTTATACTTTGTGGCATATTCTAATACAAAATATTTATTTAGGCAATGACATATCTATTATATTAATATATCCATTACATAAGTTTTCTACAATGTGACCAATGAAATTCATATATAGTTATACTTCATTTATAAGACAAACCTATGTTAAAAGACAAATCAGTGATAATTCACAGTTCAAAAATAATTTTTCATTTTATAAAAAAGCCACAGAACATCTTTCAGCTAAAAATGTCACAACTAAATTAACATGTAACTCAATGTAAAAAAAAAAAAAAAAAAGGTGATTTGCATTCACTTTCTAAACAGAGTACCTAACACCTAAAGCTCCAAATACTACCATTTTCAGAAAAGAGTTGTACACAAAATTGTACAGCTTCACCACTGAATTATTCAAGTGCCTGGTTCAGATCCAGTGAGTGTTAGTAACAACACAAAATGCTCAAGTCTTAATATAAACATTCTTCCTAAGGCTCAGAAAGAACATGAGATTCTCTCATGTATAAATAAGAATGCTTCAAAATATAGTCCCTTTACTAACTGTGGTCTCTAAATGACCTGGTATAATTACAGCCACATATCGAACCATTAATGTATGGCCAAAAACAGAAAGCAAAATGCCCACCACTAGATAAGCCACCTAGAACACATTTGTAGTACCAGAACAGTTCCATTTAAGCAGATCACTACCCCCAAACACACACACACACACACACACACTCAACACTACCCATTTCTTTTATTCATATTTTATGCTTCCAATGTAAGACTAACTGCAAAGTCAAGTCAAATTCCTTTCTTTCACTGTGGAAAGTAACTCTGAACTTAGGAGGGATGAGTTCACTCAACATAAAAGAGTATATGAATTCCTAAGACTGTTTTTTTGTTGTTGCTGCTGTTAATCCTCACCTGAGGACATTTTTTCCATTGATTTTTAGAGAGAGTGTAAGAGAGGGAGGGAGGGAGAGAGGGTGAGAGAGAGAGAGAGAGAAACATCAATGTGAAAGAGACACATTGACTGGTTGCCTCCAAATGCATCCCAACCAGGGCCAGGGATTGAACCTGAAACCCAGGTATACGCCCTTGACCGAAAATGGAACCTGCAACCAATGCTCTAATGCTCTAACTACTGAGCATAACTGTCCAGGGTAAGATTTATTTTTAACTTCAACTAAAGGTTTCTCACATTCAAAATAAAGAGTTTCAAAACAGCAGTAGTATTTAACTATAAGAGTAGTTTCAAAGTTTGCTCCAGGGATTCTCACCTAGGACCTGTTGATGGTATCTGCTAGGTCAAACTATTTTAACAATAACACTAAAACGTTCATTGTCTCTCATTCTCTAACCATACATACAGTGGAGTTTTCAGAAACTATGTGACCTGCAATAACATTCTGATGACTAACAGAATGTATGCTTGTTATGTTCAAAACTCCTGATTTTTAATTTAAAATGCAAAAAGACCAGTAAATACAACATAAACAACAGCTCTTTGGGGTCATACATAATTCTTAAGGGTATAAAGGGGCCCACAGACCAAAAATGTTTAGAACCACTGAACAGAGAAATGTGGTTCCACCTGATTTCAATGGAGGAGAGGGTCATATACCATCTTCCCTCTTATCTTTCACAGCCCAAAGACATATATCTCCATCCCTTTTAATTTTATTAGAATTTTAAATCCAAAAAAATCTATCATGGACACTAAACACTTTGGTACAGTTCTATTAAATAATTATTTAATTAAATCAGCTTTCCTTCAAATACAGCATTTGAGAACTATTTTAGTTAGCCTTAATTTGAATTACTGATTTTGCTTTACTAATCATATTTCACTGGTGTTATCTATTTTTACTTCATTATAATATTCCATACTTCAACCTGAGAGGTCAACTCAACATAATCTAACCTAAAGAACAAAATTATAATTTATAATTGTTTTCATAAGAAGCCATTTTCTAGATTTTGATCAAGTTCATAAAAAAACCTGTGGAACACAATCACCTTTTAGTGATGATTACCTCTACTTAGTTGAAACTAAGCTAGCAACTATACACAAAAGAACACATCTGCTTTACTTTTGCCCTTTGGGTTGCCAAGAACAAAAAAATCAATTTAAATGAACTCCAAGGAAAGAAAAATCTCTTACAATTATTATCAACACAAGAATAAAAAGGTTTAGGCACCAAGTGAACTCTTATCCTCTCTCCTTCACTTGGTGCTTCTACCTATCACACTCAATATTTATTTTCTGTTACTTCCTATGTCAGCCTTATACATACTCAATAAAAAGTTAGTTCCTTCCCCTGTGGGGAAAGTCTCAAGACCTCTTCCTGATCTTTCTCTACAATAAGATGAAAATAAAAATGTCCTATTAGGAACTGATTCATTTTCCCAATTTCAAATTCCAACAGGGAATTTGACAGTTCTTAGGGACAGTAAACTTTCTAAGCTTCAATTTCCCCATCTGAAAAATGGAGAGATAATAACCTACTTCATAAAGCTGTCATAAATCAACAAGTCTTAAAAGATGAGCGTGGTGAAAAGGCGGTGCAGAGAATTGGGGGCAGGGAGAAGTGAGTGTGAATGGCATGTTCAGAAAACTCCACGTGGATTCCACTAAGGCAGAGGGTGGTTGTAAGGGCAGAGTAGAAACAAGGCTTGCTGAGCATAAGTCAGGTCAAGAGGGATATTGCCAAACATTCTAAGGTTGTGGGGTGTCTCTACCCTATATGAATGGAAAAAACACTGCCAAGTTTTATCCAAGAACGAGAACACAGAAGAAAAACACATTCAGAGAAGGGAGGGGAGAGTAGATCACAAGTTCAGTCCAATTGGGTTTTGGTCATGCTCAGTTTGAACTGAAAAATATACATAAAGACTAAAACTAGGAGAATTATCCAGTAGTCTCGGTATGCAGGGAGTAGCTGAAGTAAGAAATCAAGCAGTTGTTAAATGGTCTTTTTCCAACTGTTCTGACCAATCTTCACAGAAAGAAACATCCATACATTTACCTATCCAGTTCTGAAACTAACATTCCTTAAAACAATATTGACCTTTACTGTGTAATACATCTGATTGCTTCCATTCCTATAAAAAAATAACCTGCCAGTTTGGATCCGATAAATTTTTATCAAAACCCACTATCAGAGCCTTTACTGACAGAATAATGCTGATCTAAGGTACTGTTGTAGTACTAAGAGCAGACTCTGATGTCCAAGAGCCATTACATATGGATTTTTAACTCTTATCCATAATTGTTTATGTAAACAGAGAAATACATAAATTTGTGTATATTTAGACGGTCTTTTAACTTTGAGGGTAAATTTCTATCCGTGAGCATTTAGATATACAGGGGAAAATATACTTCCCAGTGCCTCAAGTAGTCCTGAAAATTTAATTTTGCGATGTTGTGAAATGAATGAGAAAGAAACACTAGTGGTTATGCATTTGATATACTTGCTAAAGGATGCAGGTCTCCAAGAGGAATGTTTACTACGTTTAGGTCTAAAACTTAGGTTCAGCAATTTGCTATAAGAGAGGCAGCAGAGTGTGGTTAAGAACATGGATTTTGATGTCGCACTGCCCAGATTCTAACCTTGGCCCTGAAGTTTACTAACTGCCATCTCTGGGCTTTAAGTTGCCTCATTTGGAAAATGGAAATAATAACAGCACTTGTGTGATGAAGATGGCATGAGAATTAGATTAGTTAAGATATGTAAAGTGCTTTGCTGAGGACTGGATTCAAATATTAAATGTTTGAATTATTATTTATCTTGGAACAAGTTATCTATCCTGACTTATTACTTCTTTTAAGTCAAAGGGTCTTTCACTATAGGGTTTGTCAAGTATTTTATCATTCTCAGTATGGGGAATAAGGTTTCCATTTTTACATCATGGGGTCCAAAGAGTGCTAAGTCATAGTATTTTAAGTTGAGTACAATTGGAAAGTCTTACATAATAAAGAACTTGAACCTTCATACTCTTGATCTTCTCTAATTATCACTTGTGAGTACATAAAAAAATCCAAAATACTGACTATTAATTGCTTTATAACATTAAATATATTAATTCACTTTACTAATAAAGCCTTCCTAAATCCCTGTCATTTACTGGTTCTTATGCTTTCTTTTTTTTATGGTTCACATTATTTTTGGGTATCCATCATGAAACCCAATAAGTAATAGTCTGGGACCACTGATTACCAGGTCAAGTAACCCTATACCTCTCAATTATCCCTAAGTGTATCACTGTGTCATAATAATGTTATTGATATTTATAGTAATCTTCTTGAGCCAACAAGAAAAGGCTAATTATCTTAATATATTCTCTTTTAAAAAATATTTTAGAAAGACTGCCTTTAAAAAGGTTTTTATTGATTTTTTTAGAGAGAGAGGAAGGGAGAGAGAGAGATAGAAACATCCTAGTGAGAGAGAAACATCAATTGGCTGCCTCCTGCACGCCCCCTACTGGGGATCAAGTCTACAACCCAGGCATGTGCCCTGACCGAGACTCGAACAGGGACCTCTGAGACCATGGAAACTACACTCACTCCACTGAGCCACATGGGCCAGGCAGTGGTTTTCCTTTTTTTGAGTGCCTAAAATACATAGGCACTGTGCTAAGCATATTATATATATTAGCTCATTGCAACAATCCTATAAGAAAAATGTTATTCTCATTTTATGATTTAGAAAAACTGAGGTTCAAAGGAGTTAGGTAACCTGCCCAAGATTACACGTCTAGTAAGAGGTAGAACACAAATTCAAGCAAGTCGCACTCCTTAATATTACACAACTCTGACTCCTACTAGTATATTCTGCAGTCAAACAGGTTTTGCTTTATGGAATTTGTGGTAGAAATACTGATCTAATTTGGGAGGGAACTTCCGTTGCAGATTATATACAAGCAATTATTCTACAAAATTGCTTAATTACTAAGAGAATCTGAATGAGCACTGTGACACCTCTAGCTGCTGCTCAGAACAGAATTGACTTTTGCCCTCATTTCCTCTATCCTTTACCTTCAATGAATGAGAACACTTGCTTGCAAAGGAAATAAATTAGGTATCATTAATTTTTAAAAGTGTAACTGTTCATTTACTGATTTTAAGGAATTAAAATTTATATAACTCATGGTTTAGAACAAGTACAGGGAAAGGGGCACTGATGTATTCTGTGGATGAGAGCATAGATTGATACAACCATTCATCCTGAACGGTAATCTGCCAAAGCAACAAATTTTAAAAGCAAATACCCACTGGACCCAAAAACTTCACTTTCAGAATATATTCCCAGGAAATTATTGCAGAGGTGAAAGGAAAAAAACTGATATGGCAATAAGTAATTATTACAAGGATGTTTATAAGACTAAAATATCAGAAACAACCTAAACATGCAATAACAAGTACTAGTACATAGATCATGGCACATAAATACCATGGAACACAAAGTAGCTTTTAAAAATAATGGTATAATCTGTATTTACCGATATAGAATAATGCATATGAGATAGTTTGAAAAAAGGTAACACAAAACAATACTTAGTATGAGTCATTTTATGTATTAAAATATAAAGGGGTTATTTTTATCCTTTAAAAGCAAAAGAAATAATCAAGATGCCTAACAAGATGTATGTGCAAAATTATTTATAAAAACATAACAAAAAAAGAAAAAAGAAAAAAAGAAATAACATAAAACACCAAATAAACTGATCAATACATACTTCCCAGCCATTAAGATTCTATGAGATTATTTATTGCTATGGGATAATACTCAAAATATATGAAATAAGCCAGTCAGAGAAAGGCAGGTACCATATGATTTCACTCATATTTGGACTCCTATGAACTAACAAGCAAAATAGAGACAGACTCATAGAGAGCAGGCTAACAGCTGTTAGTGTTGGGGAGTGGAGAGATTGAGCACAAATTTTTAAAAAAGAGAAAAAACTCATGGTCACAAACAATGGTGTGGTGATTGCTGGGTGGGAGGACTACAGGGAGGATAAATGGTGATATATGGAGATCTGACTTCAGGTGGTGAACACACAATACAGTGTACAGATGATACAGTGTGCAATTGTGCACCTGAAACCTGTATAACTTGGTTAACCAGTGTCACCCCAATAAATGTAATAGGGGAAAAAAACAGTTATATATAAATTAGTGCAGCCATTTATATAGTATAATATTTTTTGGAAAATACAAATTATATTTACATAGAAAATAATGAGAACATTCACTCAGGTATAAATAGTGATTGATTTGCTCTGCCATTTATGCTTTGTGTTTTCCAAGCTTTCTTTTGTGAGGATGTATTGATTTTATAATTTAAAAAAGCAAATTAAAGACATAGAAGAATTCTCTACCTCTCATCTACTTATTTTTAAGACAATAAATATTTTGTATCCACTACTTCAATGAAAACTACTGTATTCTATTTAGAATAAGTATGACAGATGACTACTAAAAATTTTTCTAAAATTGAAAACTATCAAAATGCAAAGTATCAGCCTATAAGTTAAATATTTAAGGTTTTTTTTTAAGGCAAGTAAACTTCTGTGCATGAAGAGGTACTTTTAAATAATTCTGTTTGAGGATAATTCAAGGTCTTCCTAAGCATCACCAGGATTTTCTGGAACAGGATTTCCTGTAGAAGACCACAGTTTTACAACTGCAAGGTCTCACAAAACCTATAAGATATCTGGGTGGACCACCCTCTTTAATAGCTTTAAAAGGACAGTGAGGTTAAGAAAAAGCACTTATCACACACTACTATCAACTTGCCCTCACCCTTAAAAATGCAATCTATCCATTCATTTTCTACCCAAGTATCTCTCTATTACAAAATGTAAGTTCTTTTTCTCTATAAAACCATTTTTAAAAATCCTTAGACTCAAATTTGCCTACCCTGTTTCTATTTAATAATCCTTTTAGGCTATCTGTATCTCAAAATGTATAATTATGTCAGAAACTGTGTAGTTTTAATAAATAACCTAAGTGTGGTAACAATATATACAATTTGAAATATTCTAGTAAGGTGTTTACATTTAAAAATTGTTTTCCATTAGAACACTTATATATGTTTTAAACTGTTTCAAAAAACAATTTAGAGCCCTGGCTGGTTTGGCTCAGCAGTTAGAGCGTTGGCCTGTGGACCAGAGAGTCCCAGGTTCGGTTCTGGCTAAGGGCACGTACCTCGGTTGCAGTTTGTCCCCGGCCCCAGTTGGGGTCGTGTGGGTGGCAACCACTCGATGATGTGTGTCTCTCATGTCGATGTTTCTCTCTCTCTTCCTCCCTCTCTCTTCCCACTCTATCTGAAGATAAATGCAAAAATGTCCTTGGGTGAGGATAAAAAAAACTATTTAGAAATCAAAAATTAATGAATTATGTATGTTAGGATATGTGTTCAATTGTACTGCAGTGCCCTGCTCTCAGTGCCTTATTAGCCAGCCATGACACCATTACTTAAGCATCACAGTATGCAATTTCATTTAAGTTTCTTTTGTTTTAAACAAAAAGCAATGCATAACTTTCAAGCATCCCTTACTTACACATGTTCTATATCCCAAGGCTGAAAGTCCACAGACAGTTCTCCTTCACTATGTGCTGCTGCCAGTTGAGACTTAACATCCCTTCCTCTCCAAAATGGCAGAAAACCTCTGCAGGTAAATCCAGCCATTGCCATTCCGGCTTTAAGAAGGGAACTATTCAGGACCAGATCAAAAGAAATTAAATTTGGGACTGAAGGGGGAAAAGGAATGAGGGAAAGGAATGCACCACTGAAATTATTGCATTCTACCTTCAGTTCCCCACTGCAGAAAAGTTAACTTATCTACTCTTTCCTCACATACTTTTTATCCCCAATTCTCTTCATGCTCTTCCTTGGAATTGCTCAAAGGAAGTCTGAGTGTTCTTCTAAATACATAGAAAATGACTTTCGGTTTTGGGGCTTCCAAAAATCCACCACTCATCTCTCCTTGCTTCCCTAAGAGTCTTTTTATTCCTTCTCCAAATCCCCATTTGTTATTTGTGTGAACTATTAGAAAACCTCAAACAAGATTAGAAGACTTGCTCTGTTAACAGGAAAAGAGAAAAAAAATTGCTAACACTACTTTGTGTCTCAGCTGAAGAGGAAAGAATCCTAGTACCAAAAAGAGTAGGTGGGCCCGGCCGGTGTGGCTCAGTGGTTGAGCATCGACCCATGCACTGAGAGGTCGCCGGTTCGGTTCCCAGTCAGGGCACACGCCCAGGTTGTGGGCCAAGTCCCCAGTGGGGGGTCATGCAGGAGAGCCAATCGATGTTCTCTCTCATCGATGTTTCTCTCTTCCTCTCCCTCTCCCTTCCTCTCTCTCTAAAATCAATAAAGAAAAAAAATTTTTTTAAAGAGTAGGTGGTAACAAGTGGCAAATAATGAAGCTATGGAAGAGAAGAAAAAGCGATGAAAGCCCATTGCCAGAGAATGCTGAGTGTTCTAGGTAGAGTTCTAGTCAGACCCTTCAGCTTCTGAACTAGAAAACCTGTCTTCCAGACCCCAACACCCACTCCTGTGCCCCCAGCTAGCACACTGCTGGTTTCCTACTGTCCGGCTCACTGGAGCTACCATGAGAAGACAGAAGTGTGTCCTTCAGACCTCTGAAGCTAGTGCTCTGAAGATATTTTTCTACAGAAATGTTGTTATTAAGGGTGGCTGGATATCATAACACCATTAGCATTACAGTTCATGTAAATGGCTATTGTAAACTGGATTAGGGACCGATTACAAAAACACACCTAGAAAGAAAAAGAGTCCTTGGTTCTACTCAATTCCTTTAAAATGGACTACTTTAAAAGATCAATTCTTGAAACATTGCTCATTTGTATGTCATGAACTACATATATTTCTTATGCAACCATAGCCAGTATAGCAACATTTCCATGCAAAAAGCAATTTCCTTTCTTCCTATTAAAAAAAAAAAAAATCTTTTTCTGAACTTAAATATCCTGAGTAGCAGATTGCCTGCGTGTAGCAGTCCAAACCATTGCTGGAAGGCAACCCAACAGTGGGTGAGAGCAGCTTCACACGGATCTCCTATTTAAGCAGTCACACATGTTATGACACTGCCCAAATGCCAAAGTGTGAGCAAAGAAACTTTTATAAACTTAAGTTTCGACTGAAGAGCCCTTTAAAACTTAAGGGGGGAAAGCCTGCTATTCTAATTCTAAATTTGTTCCTTTAAAAAGTACAGGTAATACAGCCCTGGCCGGTTTGGCTCAGCGGTTAGAGTGTCAGCCCGTGGACCAGTGAGACCGGAGTTCGGTTCCCACTAAGGGCACGTACCTCCGTTGCAGTTTGTCCCCGGCCCCGGTTGGGGTCGTGTGGGTGGCAACCACTCGATGTGTCTCTCTTTCTCTTACATCGATGTTTCTCTCTCTCTCTACCCCCCCCCCCCAATCTATCTGAAGATAAATGTAAAAATGTCCTCGGGTAAGGATTAAATAAATAAATAAATAAAAATAAAAGTACAGGTAATACAGTAAATTGTTTTCTATCCTTAAAAATAGAACTATAAATTTTTCAATACTCTGAGGAAAAACAAAGGGATCGTTTTTACTCCATTATTATTTGCAGATCAACCTATTATTTTATGTAACAAATTCACAAATGTTCATTTTCTTTTCAGGTCCCTGTAATTAAAATGCTCCATACTAACAATTTCTAAGTTACTGTATAATTCGTTTCAGTAGTTCAAACACATTCTTCTCCCATTTCTGTCATGTCTTTCACACACAGCCACATCTCAGTCACTGAAGAGCTGACTGCCCAATGCTCATGCTGCTTGCATTCCTCCTTTAAACTTCCACTTTGGGCTCCTCTCCACTTCTTATCCACTTAATAAAGAGGAAGGTTTTAAGAAAAGATGATGCATAAATAAGACAATTCCAAGGTGTTAGAAAGAATTCATCTATTCCAACTTTCTACCTGATGAGTAATCCTTCCAACAATATTGATGTACACAGAAGCCCTTCTATTCAGATAAGTGCCTTGAATCACAACTCCTCTGAAATAAGTCCTATCCAGCACAGTGCTTACATTTACTTCCAGTCGTGGGCACCTAGACTAGATACACATCCTTTGGGAACAGATATTTCAATTTGAAAACAATAGGACAAGTATCTTCAAAAAGCATAGGCTTAAGGGCATTTAATTCCGACACTACCTTCTGCCACACAGAAGTCTATCACTGTTGCTCAGAGAGGAATTAAAATAGACAGACCTACTTCTGTCAAGTAACAACTGTAAAATATACTCTTAGTAGCTATACTAAACTATTCTACTCATTTACATTTCATTAAGAATTGGATAGTGGCAAAAGAGGGATTAAACATAGGCCAGTATCAAGTTTGGTGATTGTCTTCAATTTTATATATATATATATATATATATACATATATATATATATTATGTATATATATATATATATTCCTCTAACACTACTAGTACAAGGGTTATCATTTCACTCATCAGACTCCATGACAATAACACAACATATTCTGTAAAATATGTTAATAAATATCACCATTTACAACTTTATACATTATGGTTATTTAATGCCTTTCAGCCTTAGTTCCAAAGCACATTTTTGGGTATCCAATAGTTACAGTATTCATTTTGTTTTCCTTTATACTAAAAGGTTTACAGAGCGTAGGTAAAGAAGAATCTGATTTTAAAAATTATCTAAAGATAAAATTTTTAGTAATATGAATAGTTACCATAAAGAAAATGTATGCTTTTGCAATCAAAATAGAGGATGATGGGAAATATCATATTTGGTGGGGAAAAATGTAAAAAGTTAGTAACAGGGAAAGGGGCTTGGAGGCAGGCAGGAGAGGGTAAAGGGGGGGGAATGGTGATGGAAGGAGACTTGACTTGGAATGGTGAGCACACAATACAATATACAGATGATGTATTATAGAACTGTACCCCTGAAACCGAGTACTATTCCTCCAACACTTCTACTT
Source organism: Tadarida brasiliensis (assembly GCA_030848825.1). Taxonomy (NCBI): domain Eukaryota; kingdom Metazoa; phylum Chordata; class Mammalia; order Chiroptera; family Molossidae; genus Tadarida; species Tadarida brasiliensis. Next base: position 81,695,994 of record CM061258.1, on the reverse strand, counting down.
TGAAATTATTTCAACATAAAACAATTTAAACACCTAAAATGAAAGCAAGAAAGACCAGATTTAAATTATTTCTTTAATACTACCAATATTTAATAAGTACTAGAGTAGCCTTAAATGCTAACATTTTCCCACATTCTTCTGAATATACTTTCTCCTGAACTATGGAAAAGGAAAAAAAAAAATCTACTATTTCAATACACCCTTTAAAATGATCATGGACTTTGCATTGTCTGCCAATATTGAAAAGGTATAATTGAGAAATTTTGAAATTGTTTACAAAGACTAGATTTATTTTTTAAAAATCAGTATGAAACAGCAAATTTCTAAGGTTATTCCATAAATTAGTTAGGAAATTAGCACAATATAGGAACTAATATAATTTAACATTTTATTCATATGGTTGGCACATGTTGTGTTCCAAATGCCATACTAATATTTACTTCAACTCTAAATTTTGTTCTTAGCCTGTAAACCTACTTTTGCTCCACCCTGTATTTCTTCCTCCATGTTACAAATTTAATTCAGATTAATACAGTGTTCTGAAGTTAAATGGTCTGTCTATACCACCCAGAAATTAGGCATCCCCAAAAATGTCAGAGTAAATATTAACATTGTTTCTGAAATTACAACTTACAAGAGTGATGAAATGTGTCTATTTCATTTCATTATTTTAAAATCAGGCAAGAAAGACATGATGGTTAAAACATTTATACTTTATAAAATGATTTAAAATCTACATATTTAGTTTCATAACACTGCATGCTAGGTAAAGACAGGTATAATACCAATTTTATAGGTAAGTTTTTAAAACCTATTGTAATAGTAAATTGAGATAATTTATTGTCTTATTTTCATATTTTTAAAAAGTTTTTCTTTTTTTTATAGTTTTGAACAAAAAGGATACTCAACATGTAATTTATTAGTCTGTTCACTAGGAGAACTATATCTAAAAATTAATGAAGAATGATAGATTATTTCTAGAATTGATCAATTAACAAAAATGCAACTCATTAGGAAAGGGAAAATAATAAAAAACTTAGGAAAACAACATATCAATAAAGGTCACTTTATTACTGAAGTAAAAGGAAAATAAATACACATTCCAAAAAGGAATTCTATGTATCTTTTTTTGGAATCAATCTAGAGCTATGAGATCTAGAGAAGATGAGAAAAAAAAATCAGCTTGAATGGCCTGTTCTGAGTTTTACTTTCTTTGAATATGTTGTTAAAAATAGATATATCTTAGTAAGATCATGAAGATTCTCTCAATTATAATTTAACATTTTGTTGTTTTTGAGTGGTGAAGTGAAAATATGTAACTTATGTATACTTTTAGTAACATTGCTATAAATAAATTATGCTAATTATGCTATATTTAAGTTTTTTCTTATGTTAATAAACTAAAATTAACACATTAAAAATTATCTCAATGTTGCACATTAAGCAAATCTAGTAATAATTGTCTTTCACTATCTTTTTTCCAGTTACAAGACATCTTTTATTTTCTTCCAAAAATAAGAACCTTGTCAAGAAATATATGTATATATATTCTTTAAGCAACAAAGCATTAAACATGTGCATATTTAATTCATTTAATTTGGCACCACAGTGTCATAAAAACTCAAAGAATTCTCAAACAATTGAAATTATGCTTGCAAATCTATATCATTCTGTAATTCAATTAGGATAAAAATCTAATGTCTTCCAAATATTTAAAATATATAGAGAATATTTAAAAACAAATAAACAGCTCTAAACCTATATAATGTTAGAAAACATCTTTGATATGTAGAATAAATCCAGTAAGTAAACAGCCTTCATTTTAAATGTCCCAAAGTAGGCACAATATCTACCTAGAGTCTAACTGCAGACCTGCGCTGCAAACTCACACACCTTGGTGAGGAGGCTGTGCAGGACACCTATGCAACAGTCTTCAGCAATGAAAATTCTCTGAAGGAAGTCACACACAGATCTATCCTGAACATTATCTATTATGATTCACAACAAATGATATATTATGAATCCAATGAAATGCTATCCTTAAGAAAGATTAAGACTTTCAATAAAATCCATCCTGCTTACCTGACACTCTAAAAATTTAAAGGAGAAAAAACTGGTGACATAATGTTATTAAAATACTTGCTAGACTAATACAGTTTTAAAAGATTACCAACAACAGAAATATTCTATTTGAAATGTAAACCATTTTACATGGCAATAGCAATTTTAAATTCTAATTTCTCATGAAATAATCCCCACAATAAATTCTGTCTTAGTTACAAATTAAACCTAAAAGACATTAAATAGATGATCCTATTTTTCAAACGTAAGTACTAGCCATTATTGTACCGAGAACCTTTTATACAGTAGACATTCAAAGTTTATACATATAAAATGATGGCTGTCTTTGAATATAAACTGTAAAATTTTAATGTTAAAATATCAAGACCAAAAAAAAATGAGGAACAACTTCAAATTCAGAAGACAACACTTATTTCCTGTATTCAATGATGCCTATTCATTAGATAAATTAGATTCAATATAGTTTAGCCTTGTCAATCAAGTAGTCATTTTAAACAGTATAACATTCTAAATAAAATAAACAATCATAAATTAGATAATAGCATACCAGAAGAGACCATAAAAACAAATAGTATACTTTGGAAATACACTGTTGATATTTTAGAGATCTGTAATCACTAAATCACACCAAATTACTGAACTATTAGAGATCTTATCATTAATTGTAAACTCAACTAATAACACAAAATATCAATTATAACATTAAGCCAATATCATTTTCTCAATTTCGCTTTTTAAAAAATTACTTGTTTCTGCATTTATCCATCACATTTAAAATTCTTTATAATAATAATTTCTAATTGTACATAATGGTACTAATTTCTAGTCTGAGCCATGCTTCCATCAAATCCCAACAGGTATTAATTGAGTGGAACAGGTGCTTTGTTAAATGTGAATTTTTTCTGTATTATATTTTTCATTACAAAGTTGTTAAAAACAGATGTAAACTTGACACCAATATATATTATGTATTTGTTAAAATCATACTCCCAAAATGTTGGTCATAATTTTTTTTAAAACCTAATATAAAAAGCACTTTTAATGAACACTAATTATCTGCAATCTGCTTTAAAAAAAATATTCTAAGTATACTCTAAGTATCTTAGAATAAAAATTAAGATATGTTACCTGAACATTACAATGAGAAAACATATCCACACAACTTAATATGCCAAATTCATGGAAAAAATATACCAATATGCACATAATAGTTGGTCATATTTAAAACATTATCTTAAAACAATATGATTAAATATCTATTCCAAAAGCTACAAAGAATTTCAGCTGTCAAATGGAACAGTGTAATTTATCATAAAAGTATATACACACCTTACAAATCTGGAGATTTAAATGCAAAAAACATTTAAAGTATACATCCTATCTATCAGTCTATCTGAAAATAAATAATCACATGAGACTTAATAATTTTTAATAAAATTATATTTGCCAAAATAAAAACTTCAATAGATCATTGAGTATCAATAAAATTAAATACATGGTTCTTGTCCAAAATGTTTTTTATGAAACAGTTCACCAAATATTTCAATGCTTGTAAATACAATAAAATAATATACTAATAGATAACCTATCAAGACTGTAAACACTTTTCTTTCTTAAGAAATGAATGTTAAGTTTCCTAATATGGAGAACAAACACATGCACACAACAAAAAGATACCCTGTGTTCTTAATAATTATCAACTAGTTTATTTTTAAAAAATACTAATGAGCTATACTCAGTATATCATAACTCAAAAATAAAATAATAACACATCCAGTAACGTAATGTCTTAGCAGGTTTTCACACTTCCTACGGCGTTGCTGAAACAGTCAGTAAGGTGCACAAATATCAACCAAAAGTACTGTATTTATTGACTTCCTATTTTATACCTTATACTATGCTAGGCGTTAATATACTTCTAATCATTTATATTTTGATTTTTAAATAAATCCCAAATAATCCAATATGGCTAAAAATATAAGCATACTGGAGAAAAAAAGTTCCTCAATAATCAGTGTGAAAGGGGCCTGAAATCCTGATACAAGAAGTGAAAATTAGTTTTAAAAACTGATGGCATGTAATATCTTTTACTATTTGTATATGATGTTTTCAAATATGAAATATTATGTTAGTTCTTGCTCACCAAAACTGTGTTTAATTAAGCTTTTCTGGCACTGTCTGCAAGTATAAACAGGAAACAGCAAGCAATAGCCCAATGAGACTTAGAATTTGAGTACACAGAATCAATAGCACACAAAATAAAGATACAATTTGCTCTCAAATAGTGAAGTGTTCAACATTCCCATTAATGGCATTCAAAATTATAAGCCAAATAAGTGATGGTGATGAAAACAACAGTCTAATGTTCGTTATGTTTATGATAGGACAATTGCAATTAATAATTTAAAAACTGCTTTAACTTCACAGTTATAAAACTCACAGTGGAAATTAAATATTCACTTAAAATATAAGTTATACCATCCCAAACTCAGGGCCCAACCCAACCATGACGGATTATGTCTGATTTGACGCAGCTGGAACATTCTGCTTTGTCTACTCCCCCTAAAGACACAAGGTGGGGACAAACAGCCCTGCCTTCCAATGGTTTTATTCTACACGTACAGACAACAAAGGAAATATTTTAAATAAGGCATTCCACATAAAATTTTCTTCCATGTAATACTGTTAGAATTATATAACCAATCTAATTCTTGAAAATGAGCATTCTATGTGCAAAATTAGTAACAGAGAAAAAGCAAAACAAACAAACCCCATTAAGACATTTTTTAAAACATTAATATATACTGTCTTTGAAATTTTTCTGGATATAAAAATTATCAATGTGACAATACACCTACGAAAACAAAAGCTAAATATCGTATTTCTTGGATTAAAGCATTCTCAATTTGGTTAAGACAAGAAATTTAGGTCCTATCTAATGGATTGTAACTGAACACTGCAATGCAAAAGTATTAACAAATGCAACAACTTGAATTAATATTGTTAACAGACATCTGAAATAATGTGAAGACTTTAATGCTTTCCTATCAGCATTACATTAATATTTCCTAAATATTTTAAATAGTTTATTTCTAACTAAATGCAAACTAGTTTTAAAAATAATTATAAACACCCCTAAGAATAACATACTCTAAATGGACAAAAATCAATGATCTTAAAAGTATTTCAATTAGATAAAATTATCTCTCAGAAAAGCAATATAATTTTAAATTTTTGATAACTTTCTTTTAAGTTTAACAATTTATTTTTAAATATATAACATCAATTAATATTACTATAAAAACTAGTTTAATTACCTCTAGAATCTAGGTTAGATACCATCAAAATGTGAACAAAAATATTTTTCTCAAATATGTGTATTTGAGATGTGTACAATAAAAAATAAGTTTATCAAACATGATCTAAAATTGTTTCAGTTCAAAAGTGATATATTGGCCTTGAATATTATTTATACATAATTTTAAAATATCACTCAAGTTTGATATTTTTACATTTAAAAAGAAATCTATTCTCTTACCTCAAAAAGCATATTCTAAGATGAGATTCTCTTTTAGAACATTTAGCATTGCACACTTATCCCTCCTTACTACTTTGAACTTATTCCATCATTTTTATTTCTCAGTATTCTCCTGTCCTTTTACCTTGAGCTCTTTTCCTTTCCTTACCTTCTCTTTTATGCCCTTCTTTGTTTTGTCTTTTCATATTTCATTCTTTCTTTAAGCCAGCAGTATATGAAGCCAAAGTGGCCTATGTCTCCAAGTCTGGGATAGCTATAAAAAATAAATTCTTACTATTTTTAAGGGGAGAAAAACAAGCCAGTTATGATCTGGGAGAGGATGAAGGGACTTTAACCCACCAGACAAGCCTGTCCAATAAAACTCAGACTTGAATCAAGTGATTATAACTTCTCATGCACACACATACAGCTCTTGGAAAGCATCCAAAAATTTTTTTGGTTCCTCTCTTGTCTAGAAAAGATGACTAAGAAAATAATTGGACTATAATGATTCTCTTTCACAACTCTATTGAACACAAAAATGTTTTCAATAAAATCTTTATAAGCTAAGACGTTAAATGTTTTGACAATTTTTAATTTCATTTAAACACTTAAACCTGAGGAAGGCTAAATTCTGTTTTCTGATTCCTACAATTTTTGCTCCAATTATATAGGAGCATCAATTACTAAATGTGTAATTGCTAGATTATTCAGAAATGAAAAACCATACATTTTGCAACTAAACAATAACTAAGGCCATTTCATACGCGTTTACACACTTAATTTTTCAACATATATTTCAGTAGGCTATTTTCAAACAGTTTTTAAAAACAGATTAACTTTTTAACAATTTATGATAATGCTGATTTTAATTTCAGAACAGTCACACACACAAAAAATTTTTAAGCACGGGTTTAATGCCTATATGCAAAAATAAAGCTTTATGAAAAATATCTAGTTAAATAAATGATCACCACTGATTCACCTAGCAAGGGTGTCCCAAGAGTATATATTCAATAATATGTCTATTGAGAAGAATGATCATGATACCTAACAGTTGTTACTAATAACAATTATTATTAATTTTATTACTACTATCTACCTACCATATGGCATGTATGCATTTGTTGTATGTTCAAATCTATAGCAATACTCACATTTAAAATCCTTAATTATTGAACATATTACTAATAAGGCACTGAATTAGAAGAAATTGATAGCAAAGTGACTATGGCTGGAGATACAGTTACAACTTTAAAACATTTATTCTGCTTCTTTGAGGATAGAAGAGTAAAGAAAGAGGCTTCTTCCCAAGTGCTGACCAAATTAAATGCATGTCTTTTACTGATTTGGAAGAATGGTCATTCTTTCCATACTTTCTACACATAAAAACCTCCAATTTATAGAAATGTAAAGTGGTGTTGAATGCTATTATCAAGAGCACATCAGTATGCTACTGTCCTGAAATGTTCCAATATCTCTGCAGTACACCAAGTTATGCAATTTATGTTGCTAATGATCCTGAGGTCATTCCAGTCCATTCATAAAGTGCTAATTCTTTCTAACTGTAATTTAAACTTCAGAGGCCAAGAAAGGAAAAAATAGATGTAAATTTTTTTTTTAACTTTTACTCTGTTAGGTAAAAGTACTATAGGCAAAGGCTAAAGCCAAATGACAAACTGGAAAAAAATTATTTAGAACTCTAATCACATACAAGGAACTAATATCTCTAATATGTAAAAAGTATCTAGTAATGTAGAGAAGAAAGATCAGCAACTTGGTAGGAAAATGAGCCAAGGATAAGTAATCACAGAAAAAGAAATCCAAATGGTTCTTAAATATATGAAAGGACGCCCGATCAGATTCATAATGGGAGAAACACAAATGAAAACTCAGATACCATTTCTTGCCTATCAAAATGGAGAAAGTCTAACAGGTTGGCAACACACCATTAGCAAGGGTGTGGGAAACAAGCAATCTCAACCCATTTCCATTGTTTGCTGGAACATGAAATGAGATACTCCCCAAGGAGGGGAAACAGGGAATATCAATACCTATACCCTTTGACTTAGCAATCCCACTTGGGAATCTCTTCTACAAATACACTTGCATTTGTACAAAATAATACATGTATAACTGACATAATATTTCTTGTAATATCAAGAATGTGGGCACAACCTCAGCGTCAACAATCAAGTACTGAATGAGTGAATCATGCTACCCCTAAACAATGAAATATTCTATCACAGTTAAAGAAAAGAAAAAAAAGAGATTTTTTTAATCTATTATAAGAGATCCGTGAATTGGAAAAAGTAGTACAGTATATATACAAATTTAACTTCTGTGTAAATAGTATGCTGTCCTTTGTGCAAAACTACCTACTTTTTGCATAAGAAAATAAGAATATGAGAATATATGGTTCTACTTTCTCATATTTGCATAAGAAAATACTTGTTACACATAGGGAATGAAGAAGATGGAAATAAGTGGAAACAAGATTTCTTGGTATGTGTTTTTAAAAAAATTTTAGTTTTGAACCAGTAAGCTTTTTAAAAAATAAAATCAAAAGTGCTGACTTTGCCAGATATTGAAGGGGAAAACTTCTAATTTAGCTTTTTAAAGTCATTTGTAAAACTGACATCAATTATTTAAGAGATATTCCCAAACAGGGTGATGAGATAGCAAGTGCCATATTAATACCTACCTATTCAATCATTAAAAGTATTACTTGCGAACTAACTGTATGCAAGGCTCCTGGTTAAAAAAAGAAAAAAAGACTAAGCTTCAAAACTTCATTGAATGCCAATATAGCATAGTCAGTTTATAGCTAGAAAAATTATACTATATACATTAGATGTGGCCAATATTATTAAACAAAAACTGACAGACAGGGCCCACAGTTAATATCATATTCAGTGGTGAAAGACTAAAACCTTTTCTTCTGAAATCAGGTATTAGGCAAGGATGCCCATTTTTTGCCACTGCTATGTAATAAACTACTGGAGGTTATAGCCAAAGCAATTAGGCAAGAAAAAAGAAAGAAAAAGCAATCAAAATGAAAAGAAAGAAGTAAAATTATCTCTATCCATAGAGTATAGAATCTTATATATAGAATAACCTAAAGATTATTCCAAAAAAATTCTTACAATAAATGAATTCAATAAAGTTGCAGGATACAAAATCAACAAACAAAAATCAGTTGTATTTCTCTATACTAACAATGAACAATCTGAAAAGGGAATTAAAAAAACAATCCCATTTATAATAGCATCAAAAGGAATAAAATATTTAGGAACAAACTTAACCGAGGAGTGAAAGACTTGAATACTAGTAACTATAAAACCTTGCTGAAAGAATTAAAGAAGATACAAATAAATAAAAAGAAACCCATGTTCACGGACTGTAAGATTTAATATTGTTAAAATGCCAATACTACCCAAAATTATCTACATATTTAATGTAATCCCCATCAAAATCCCAAAGGCAATTTTGGCAGGAACAGAAAAATCTATCCTAAATGGGACCCTGAATAGCCAAAACAATCTTGGGTGGGGGGACACCAAACTTGGAGGTCTCACAGATCCTGATTCCAAAATTTATCACAAAGCTACAGTAATCAAAAACCTGGTACTGACATAAAAAAGACTTACATACTAACAGAACAGAATAGACAACCCAGAAATAAAGCCTCACATATATAGTCAAATGATTTTCAACAAGGGTGGCAAGAACATTCAATGGGAAAAGGACAGTCTTTTTAACAAATGGCACTGGGAAAACTGGATATGCACATGCAAAAGAATGAAGGTGGACCCTTACCTTATAATACATACAAAAATTAATTAAAAATAGATCAAAGACCAAAGCAGAGAGCTACACTATAAAACTCTTAGAAAAAACAAAAACAAAAGAAAAAGTTTTCTGACTAGATTTGGCAAAAATTTTTTTGGAGATGACACCAAAATCACAGGCAATAAAAGTAAAAATAAATAAATTAGACTACATCAAAATTTTATTTTATTTATTTCTTTAAATATTTTTTATTAATTGATTTTAGAGAGAGAGAGAAACATCGGTTGGCCGCCTCCTGCATGCTCCCACTGGGGATTGGGCCCACAACCTGGGCATGTGCCCTGACTGGGAATCGAACCAGCGACCTCTTGGTGCATGGGTCGACGCTCAACCAGTGAGCCACACCAGCAGGGCTACATCAAAATTTTAAAAGGCAACCTACTGAAGGGGAGGAAATATTTATGAATCAAATATCTGGCAATGGGCTCAATATATGATATATTCAGATACTTAGATATATTCAGAATATATAAAGAACTCCTATGACTCAATAACAGCAACAAAATAACCTGATTTTAGCCCTGGCTGGTATGGCTCAGCAGTTGGAGCGTCGGCCTGCGGACCAGAGAGTCCTGGGTTCAGTTCCCGCTAGGGGCGCGTTGGCCTGCGGACCAGAGAGTCCCAGGTTCGGTTCCCGCTAGGGGCACATACCAAAAATAAATAAATAAATAAATAAATAAATAAATAAATAAATAAATAAATAAATAAATAAATAAATAAATAAATAAAATGGGCACAGAGCCCTGGCCAGTTTGGCTCAGTGGTTAGAGTGTCAGACTGTGGACCAAAGAGTTCCGGGTTCGATTACGGCCGAAGGCACGTACCTTGGTTGCAGTTCATCCCCAGCCCTGGTCAGGGTCGTGCAGGAGGCAGCCATCGATGTGTCTCTCTCGCATCAATGTTTTTCTCTCTCTGTCTCTCTCTCTCTCTCTCTCTCCCCCTCCCATTCTATCTGAAGATATTTGAAAAAATATCCTTGGGTGAGGATTAAAAAATAATAATAATGATAACAACAATAAAATGGGCACAGAGCCCTGACCGGTGTGGTTCCGTTGGCTGAGCATCACCCTGTGCACTGAAAGGTCACTGGTTCACTATCCAGTCTGGGCACATACCCAGGTTGCAGGTTCGATCCCGGTTAGGGTGCATGCAGGAGGCAATGAATCGAGGTTTCTCTCTCCCCATCTCTTTAAAATCAATAAAAACATATTTTTTAAAGTAAAATGGGCAATTCTGCAAAGATATAAAATAGCCAAGAAGCACGTGAAAAGATGCTCAACATCATTAATCATTAGGAAAATACAAACCCACAAAGAGATAACATCACACACCCATTAGAATGGATGCTATCAAAAAACCAATAACAGTGTTAGGTGAAGATGCGGAGAAAAGGGAACCCTTGTGCACTATTAGTGAGAATGAAAAAGGTGTGGCCACTGTGGAAAACAGTATGGTGGTTCCTCAAAAATTAGAAATAGAATTCTCATATGATCTAAAAATTCCACTTCTGGTTATAAACCCAAACCCAAAAGAATTGAAAGCAGAAGTCTCAAAGAGATATTTGTATACCATGTTCATAGAAACATTATTCACAATAGCTAAAACATGAAAGCAACCCAAGTTCTGCCAATAAATGAATGTATAAACAAAATGTGAGGAATACATATAATGAACATTATTTAGCCTCAAAAATAAAGAAATTCTGACACATGCTGCAACATGGATGAACTCTGCGGACATTACACTAAGTAAAATAAGTGAGTCACAAAAAATACAAATACTGTATTCCACTTATATGAGGTACCTAGAGGAATCAAGTTAATAGACAGAAAGTAGAATGAGGTTGCCAGGGACTTGGGGGAGGGAGAATGGGCCTTGTTGTTTAACTGGTACAAAGTTTCAGCTTTGCAAGATGAAATGAGTTCTAGGGTTTGTTGCACAACAATGTAAATGTATTTAACATTTCTAATCTGTACCCAGAAAAATGGTTAAGATGGCAAATTTTATGTTACGTGTATTTCACCACAATTAAAAGTAAAATAATTTTTAAAAGAGGTGAAACACTGATACAAAGGCAATGACTGCCTTCACCATCAAATTCAGTCAAGGAAAAAAAGGAGTGATCAACCAAAAAGCATGACTTCTGTAACCAAAACCTTGCCAAAGAAGAATGCATGAACTCTTACCTGAAGGAACAAAGAATCCAGAAGGACAAATACTCAGCAAGGTAAGTTAGGCAAAAGTCTGATCTGTAAAACAAGTGAAAGACCTGAAGAATAAGTGGGACTTCCTTTGCCAGGAGGGAAAGAGATAGTATTCCAAGAAGGAGAAGAATAAATACGGATGAAAACAAGGACAAAGGAAAAGAGAAATATTAAGATCAGGTTCCACCTGCCCAGCCAGGGTGGTTCAGGGGCTGAGCATCAACCCATGCACCAAGAGGTTGCCGGTTCAATTCCCGATCAGGGCACATGCCCAGGTTGTGGGCCCAATCCCCAGTGGGGGGCATGCAGGAGGTGGCCAGTTGATGTTCTCTCTCATCCATGTTTCTACCTCTCTCTCCCTCTCCCTTTCTCTCTAAAATCAATGAAAAAAAAAAAAGATCAGTTTCCACCTTACTATCTATAACACAGTTTTAAAGCAGAAGAGTAATATTATTGACAAAAGAGTAAATACCTTACTAATTTATTGGGAACTGGTTTATAAGTAAACCTAGGGGGGATGGGGTGGCACCTGACAAGCATAAAGAGGTATTGCAATTCACACAAAAATAAGGGGCTAGGACTAAAGAGTTAGCATTAGGACAAGAAAAGCAAAGAATCAGTCAAAAGAAACAAGACAGTCTAATGATGAGTGAAATACAGAGGAAATAAGAGAACAACCCATAAACAATGGCTAAAATTTTCTAGTCTGTGAGACCAAAAAAAATTCATTCATTCAAAAATTACTTCTGAGCAACTATCATGTGCCTGGCATTCTTCTAGGCACAGGCTACATTAGTGAAGAAGGCAGATAAGCTCCCTGCTTCTGCTGAGTTTACATTCTAGTAGAGCATGATACACAAACAACAATAAGGAAAAAACAGCTGACACTAGTAACTATTTCAAACACGATGCAAAAGCACTTACCATTATAAATTACAAATTTCACTTCATCAAAATTAAAACCTTCTGCTCTTCAACATGAAAGGAAATAGAAAGAAGAGATACAGACAAGGAAAAAGTAATTGCAATGCATATACTCAACACAAGAACTTGAATCCAAAACATATAAAGAACTCTTACAACTCAATAAGAAGATAACCACATTTTTTTTTAAATTGGCAAAGCATCTGTACAGACACATCACAAAAGAGACAAGAATGGCTTTTCACATTAAAAGGTGCTCAACATCATTACACATCAGGGAAAAGCAAATGAAACCATATTAAGGCATTACTACACATCCATCCACACAGAATGGCTAAAATTAAAATGTCTGACATTACTACCTGTTGGTGAAGATGTAGTACAAATGGAGCTATCAAACATTGTAGGAAGGAGCATAAAATCACACAACCACTTTGTAAAATTCTTTGGCATTTCTCACAAAGTAAAATTTAAACAAGCACTTACCATGTGACCCAGCCATAACAATCCTAGGCATTTACTCAAGAGAAATAAAAGCCTTTGTCTAATCAAAGACTTGTTCATAAATGTTCATAGTAGCTTTATATGTAATAGTTTTAAAAAATGGAAACAACCCAAATGTTCATTAAAAGGTGAATAGATAAACAAATTGTTATATGTTTACATTTTGTACCAAATACAAAATTGCAATAAGAAGGAATTAACTGATGCACGCACATGTACTCAGGAATTGTTTCAACAATCTCTGAACTACAAGTGGATGCAGACTTGAAATTAAGATGAAACAGCAGAAAGCTAAGCAAAGAGTCAAAGAGAACCTGTTCCATAAATAAATACACTGTGACAATGAATCAAACCAACCCTAAAGCCTGAACTACCTCTACACAGTCCAGTTATAAGTCAATAAACTTATTATTTAAGCAAGCTGAGCTGGGTTTTCTGTTACTTGCAATCAAATATATTATAGTTGATATGATGTAACTCATAATTAATGATTTCAATATTCCCCATTAAATAGTTATGAGAATTTAACTGCTAAGAATGAGGGTTCATGGCCAAAAAAAATCCAAGAAAAAAATTAATTAACTGGAATAACCATTGTGGTTTAGTTACTAGGAGAAACACTTAACACTAGAGGTTAAAGATTATTCTTTCAGAAATTCCCCGCAAGATGAAAGGCTCACTGGACTGTCTCATATGCATAAGCAACCATCAGTTACTCTCCCCATTGGCAAGCAAGGTGCTCAATAAAAAAAAAGCATTCACTACCAGCAAGGCTCTGACAAGGACTTTGTTCCAGGTTTCCTTTGGTCACAAAGACAAAAGGGGGAAGCTAACATTTTATGAACACCTGCTATTTGCCAAGATGCTTTGTTGGGCAATTTACATATACTGTCTCAGTCTACTTAATTTTCTCAATGACCAAAGTAAAAGGTATTGTCTCTAAATTGTACATAAAGAAATCAAATCTCCAAGAAATTTTATTTTAAGTGCTTATCAAGGAATCCACCACTTGTAAATTAAATTGGTGATGCTGGAATTGGCATTAATATTTGTCTGACACAAAAGCTACCTTTCTATAACCTCTTGATGAGAATGAGCATCAAGAGGTCTGTCACTGCATGTCTGTCTAGCCTATCCCAAATGAAAGTATCAGTTACTCCTTATAAATATATATGTGTTCCTAATGATATGATTGAGTAGAGAGTATCAAATATTTTTTAAAGCACCTGTGATATAGTTTATTTGTATCTCTGCCTCTAGATATTAAACAGTTTGATGGTCTCAGAAAACTCCGGGAGACATGGTCACTATTTAAAAGAAAAACCAAAAACTCCAGGAATGAAGATGAAGAATAGAAAAGACATGCTTCTTGTATGTGAAAACAAGGACATCTACAATAATGCCGGGGGGGGGGGGGGGTGTTGGGAGGAGGGTGTCAATGGGGGAAAAAGGAGAAACATCTATAACAAAAATAAATAAACATTTTTTGAAAAGAAAAGACATGCCTCTTGGTTTCACCAAAATTACCAATAAGATATCATAAAAAGGGAACATATGAAGATATGTTCTAATAAAAAATTACAATTTATGATTATTTCTTATAGGAACAAAAAAGGAGACTAAGTAGCCACCAATAATGAAGTGTTATAGAACAGAATATGAAGTATAATTTTTTAATAAGGACATATGAGCCCTGGCTGGTTTGGCTTACTGGTTGGAGTGTCGGCCCACGGACCAATGAGTTGTGGGTTTGATTCCGGTCAAGGGTACATACCTAAGTTGTGGTTCATCCCTGGCCCTGGTCGGGTCATGTGGGAAGCAACCAGTCAATGTGTCTCTCTCACATCGATGTTTCTCTCCCTTTCTCTCTGTCTCTCTCCCTCTCCCTCTCATTCTATCTGATGATAAATGGAAAAATATCCTCAGGTGAGGATTAAAAAAAAAAATAGGACATATGAGTACAAGCTGGTATATGCATTAAGTTTTCTAAAGTAATCACCAGAAGGGTTAGCAGAAGGCTTTCGCTTTTCATTTTCTACTTTTCTATACTAGTAGAATTTTATAGCCTTGCACATGTACTTTTTAATGACAACAAGGTTATTTAGACCTCTTATATTTCTCTGTATTTTGTAGAATCCTCACAAATATTTTTAAATTATGGTTAGATTTCTATATCAAGAGCTTGACAGATAAATGACTAAAGAAAAAAATTTCACTGATCATTTAACATGAGACTACCACTTTTATATAAACTACCTGAGGTAATTTTTTTTTTATGCTACAAATGAGAAAACCACCTCAGAGTCACTTATCCAAGATTACTTAGCTAAGGGACAGAGAATACCTAACTCTGTATCTTCCTAATTCAAGCTTTAGTACTTTCCATTATACCACAATGGCCCTTCCAAGGAAGATGGTATTTTAAAGTTAAAACGTGCTTATGTAAATACTTCTGTCTGTATTTAGGTATAAACCTCCTCTTTCCAGAAAAAAATTGAGGTAGTTCATGGATATATACCCTACAGGAGAAAAACAAGTAGAAATGAAAAATGAAACAAGGGGAAAAAAAGGTTAAAAAAGAAAAGTTATTTTATAATAAAGACAGAAGTCCTGAATACTTTCTCTTAGATGAATTACTAATTTGTTTCTTGATTTTCTCAGAAGCCAAATCAAAGAGGAAAGGAGACCAAAACAGCTTTTATAAAATTAGTACAATAGCCCAACCAGTGTGGCTCAGTGGTTGAGCATCAACCCATGCACCAAGAGGTCACCTGTTCGATTCCCGGTCAGGGCACATGCCCAGGTTGTGGGCCAAATCCCCAGTGGGGGGCATGCAGGAAGTGGCCAATCGATGTTCTCTCTCATCGATGTTTCTATCTCTCTCTCCCTCTCCCTTCCTCTCTCTCTAAAATCAATAAAGAAAAAAAATTTTTTTAATTAGTACAATAATAAAAGAAAACAACAGCTCAGAAGTCTAGCTATGACCAGAGGGAGTATCTAACTGAGCTTTCTCATAAGGGAGGACTCCATGTGACAGAGTTGACAATGTCCTTATAAATATTCTAAAACTAAATCGTTAACCCAATGGAATAATACCGAAACCCAATTCATTATATTTAATTCTTCAAGGATTACTAACCATATACTATCAAGTACTACAATGGCTCAGTGGAACAAGTCTTTAACAGCAAAGCATCTTTATAAAGAACTAACAGAACAAGTCATTATAATAAACATACCATGTTTTACACTATATAATACTCCTTAAATTTTAATCTTCAAAATATTTCATGTTAGAAGTTACCATAATTAGCAAGTAATATATTATCTAGATGCCATCATTTTCAAATTATTACTCTTAAAATGTAGTATTCAATATATGAAAAGTTAAGAGTACAGGCTCTGGAGCAATGACTATGACAAGCGGTGTTACCGTCCTCCCCAGCAGGCTCATAACATAGGTAAATATACAATAGAAGAAAATTACTCATGTTAGTTAAGAGTTACTGTAAAGTAAGTGGGCTGGCATTACCCAAGGAAAATGGGCCTAGAAGCACAGTGGTATGTGGTTAGTACTCAATAAATGCTTAATAAATGAGTAAGTGAATGGTATGATGTTGGATTTATAAAACACTGATTGATCCATGTCGCTAATAACCAACAAGGAGCCAAGGAGAATACATTTTCCAGCATTATACCACCTATAACTACAGCAGCATTCATTTTCAGGCTTTCAGTATCATTTTCTAGGGTATAAACTGTAACTCCACTTTCTAATTCCTACCTTTAAATTTAACTTCTATTCTCCCAAATACCATAAATCAATGCATTTAGTGAAAGCTATAAACCATGTGAAAATTTTTTTCATTAAATTATCCAAAGGATTATCATACATTGAGGGGGGGAAAAACAAGAAATTATACCATTATAGCTTTATAAGATTACTTAACACTATTTTTAAATCCTCATCGAGAATATTTTTTCCATTGATTTTTGGAGGGAGGGTGGGGAGACAGAGAGAGAGAAAAACATCAATGTGAGAGAGACACATCGATGGGTTGTCCCCGGCATGAGCCCCAACCAGAGTCGGGGATCAAACCTGCAACTCAGGTACATGCCCTTGACCAGAATTCAAACTCATGACCCTTTGGTCCTCAGGCCAGCGCTCTAACCACTGAGCCATACCAGCCAGGGCTATTTCATACTTTTTAAAATCATGAAAGGGATTACTGTTTTGCTTCTTCAGGTGTACCTTGCATTACAAAACATTAAATAAACTTAATAGAAAGAAAGATCTCCTACCCTTTGAGATGGCATGATGGAACCTGGAGAGTATTATGCTAAGTGAAATAAGCCAATCAGAGAAAGACAAATATCACATGATCTCATTTATTTGTGGACTATAATGAACAAAATAAGCTGATGAACAAAGCAGACCCAGAGAGATAGAAAGAAGTAGGGTTCAGACTGACAAACCTCAGAGAAAGAGTGTGGGGGTAGGGGGAAAGAGATAAACCAAAGAACTTATATACATGTATGCATCATCAATGCACACAGACAACAATGCTGGGGGGGTGGGGGATCACGAGGACGATGTCAATGGGGGAAAAAGGAAAAACATCTGTTAAAAAATAAATTAAGAGTTTAAAAATAAAATAAATAAACTTCAATAAATGAAGTATATGAAGCTTCTCAAACTACAACTCAACACTTTATGCTGTGTTTATCATTCATAAGCAATTCTCACCAAGATATATTTTAGAGGGCAAAGACAAATAATATGAACCTCTCAGACTACTCCATAAAGCAAAGAAGCATAGTCCACCAACAAAAAGAAGGAAACAAAAATGTTATCTCCCTTTTAATTCATATTACATTAATTTGAAATCACTTCACCCACTTTATATTAATTTATATATGTACATACATATACAAATGTGTGTGTGTGTATGTGTGTGTGCGTGTGTGTGGGTGGGTGTGTGTATTCAGGAGCTCTCCACTTGGAAAACCTCTTAAAAGTAAAGATTGGTACAAAAATTTATTCTATATTCCACATTTTTGTAAATGAATAAAAATGAGCATAACGTTTACAACAGAAAAATAAATCTGTTGTAATCAAAGTTAAATTGTGCTCATTTGATCTCCAATAACATTTTATTAAATATCTCACTCAATATTTACACATAATTAACCATCCTGAATATTGACTATTCTTAGTTATAACCACATTTCAAAACAACTAGCAAAAGCATGAAGGTAGATATAAATTTTTATTTTTATTTTACAAAGACCACATGTTAAAAAATAGGAACTGGAAAAAAAAAACCCACCTGTATTCAAGCAAATATTTTGTTTGATCTGATTCCACCAAAATTTGTGTATCAGATCAATACTCAACTACTGACCAACCTAATTAACTAACCTAGAAAAAAAATGGAAAAAGACTCGTTTTTCTACAAATTAGTAGCTCTGAAATTACAGGAAGAAGGAAGTCTTAAAATCAATACAAATATTTAATGTAGTTTTTCCTCTCTGAGAATCTGTAATTGAGTCAATAATACATCTAGCAATCAAAGAAATATAGTACATTTTATCCTTATAAAAATGAAAATGGTTGGATTTATTAAATTAGTAATGACACTCTAAACTGATAAGCAAAACATAAACATCATTTGGTAAGCTTAAAATTCACTTACCTCTATACCAAACTGGTAATTAGTTAGATATTCCTGACCAACTACCCCCATCACCTAAAACAATAACTATTCTAACCTGTACATCAAATCATAGAAATTGCTGCAATTGCAGCAAACAAAAGCTAAGAAAGAAAAGACCTCATTCTCCATGTTTACGAACATAATTTATAAATGGAAGATGCAGAATGCAAGGGATCAACATGTATAGTATATTTAATCTAAAAATCTAAAAACAGGAAAATATAGCAGAGACTCTAACTTAATCTCACTTGAAAATTAGATTTAAATAGCTTAAACCTAACTTTAAAGTGAGATTTAAATAGTATTAAGTTTAAGTTCAGAAACAGACTTCCCTTAGATTAACTTACTCAATTATGTCACTACTATATAATATATCAGACTATCAGCTAAAGCACTACTTTTACCAGATCATCAATGACACCTTCAGAAATGTATTTGATTAAAAACAAGTAAAAGCAAAACAATTTATTGTTTAAGCATAAAAACATATGTAACAAATGTGGAATATGATAAACATAAAATCCAAGACAGTGGTTATTCTGGTTACCTACGATTATCTCTGAAGGAGAGTCAGGAGAGAAGGAAGGAATACATAGGTAGATGAAAATTACTGGTAACACTCTAGTTCTTGATTTAGATAGAAAGTTCTTGAATAAATATTAAATAATATTTAGATAAATTAGCTTTTATAAGAAAATAAGATCATTCATGGGCCAATTATGATAGTATGCCATGAACCAGATTATGACTACTAAAATTTTATGCTGCTGAGGTCCATTTTGAAAAACAATTGATGTTTACTTAGAAAAAATTAACTTTCACAAATGTTTCTTCCTAATATTTAAATATTAGCACACGAAAATCCTTCTTACAGATATTCAAACTGAAGGACAGAGTGGAAGGATGCCCTCAGAGAACCAAGATGCAAACCAAAATTATTCTCCTCCCTAAATCAGAGTAATATTAGCATATTGGTTTCAATTTGCTGTCTTTCAGAGACAGTTCAGGGTAAACATATTTAAAAAACAATAAAAGCAAAAAAAAAAAAAAAGTCTAATTGTATTTAGATTGTGTAATGAATCTGTATTAAGGTTTCTTAAATGTCTAAAGCTTCAAAAAGAGATAAAGAATCTTAATTTACTAGACATTTTATTTCAAATAAAAAAGATTGTAACACATCTAACTCAATGCCTACTTAAGAACTCCTAAGTCCTAAACATAACTACTTTAGAGACCCTAAGCAAATATGTTTAATGACAATTTACAAGCAAAATTTGTTTAAGAGACAAACCAGAAATACATTATTTGTAATAAGTATGCTCAAATACATTTTTCTAAAATTTCTCAAGCATTAAAATATATTTATGGCTAATAGTAGTCTCCAAGTTTTATACTACTTTAATTTGAAGGTAATACAACAAAATATACATTTTATATTCTTTTATATATCTAAATGTAAGAAAGAAGATTTAGCTTACATAAGAATAACAAAAATAAACAAATATGTGATTTCATGAAAAGATGAATAGCCAGGCAAATTATGCAATTAAAAATCACTTTAAAATGCTCTGGCACTAAGATTTTTTTATTCTTCTTACTAGAAAATCAGGAATTTCAAATAAATTCTTATTTCCAGAATTTGAGGGGAAAATGACTATTGACTTATTTATGAACCTGAATGAAATTCAGCAATATTTAAAATACCAAAAGTTAAGACAATAAAATCTAGTAGCAAATCTTTGCTATTAATATAAAAGAAAATACCACAATTGAAATTTTTAGAAATATGCCTCAATTGTCAATTTTTTAAGACAGCAAACTAGTGAAAAATACCTTCCCTCTTCTAGACTTTAGTCACATACCTATAAAGATGAAAGGGTAAAGAAAAAACATACATACGAAACCCCAATGAAGTGGTCTCTTTACATTTTCTTTCAACTGGATTGATTAGAAAGGGTTACCTTTAGAGAAAATATAATAATAAGCACTCAGGGGGAAGGAGTTAATTCAAATTTACTTGAAACTACTTAGTGAAGTAACTTCCAAAATTTTACAATAAAAGGACTTAGTATGTGCCAAACTCAGCACTAATCCCCTTGGTATCCACCATTACAATTATACAAATGCTCTGATTAAAGTCATAATTAGATGCTTGAAAGAAATTAAGAGTTTGGTGGCTTATAAAGCTTGTTCCATACTGTATTGAAACTTGTCTGTTTATTAGTACTATCTCTAAATATACAGTAATAACAAAGTTAGTATGGGTAAGCTTTGATATTTTATTGAACAGACAATAACTTCTATAACTTCTCGATAATTAAAGTAAAAAATTTAAACACCCAAATTGCTCAAGAATAGGAAGTAAAAGTCTTCCATACTCCACTTAGGCTTCCATTCTGACTTCTAATTCACTGTACATCAAAGAAAATCAACTTGCTCTGACACATAGGACTATTCCCTTCAGTGATCAGGCAGGTGTTGAGGCCAGAAAGAGCGTATTTTCCACAGCCCTTTACCTTGTTTGATCACTGGTTACTTTTGATCTGACACTGCCCTCTCTCTAGTAATGACTTCCCCCTCATAGACCCTACCTCACATCTGTCAGAAAGAATAAAGGGCATCAAACTGAGACCTGACAACGCCTATGGGCCATGCGATGGGCTGCCAACTGAATGTTCCCCAGCTCCCACAATTTCCAATTCAGTTTCTTTTGTTCTGGTAGGTACAGGGTTAGGGTACCAATGACAGCAGAAAGGATTATGCACCAACTGTGAAACCAAGCTTTCTTGAATGTGTACCTTTTATCTTTGCTTCTTCGTCTTCTTAAATGCTGCAAACTTCATGGTGGTTACTATGAAATACATATTCAACAAGTGCAATAGAAAGTTTGTTTAAATCCTTTTCCAGGAGGAAACAAAGGACACAATGTATTGTAATTCAACTATAAAAGCTTTAAGGAAAAAGTTTCAAACCCATGATGTGAGATTAGTAAAGGCCAGCTGTCAAAGGGCATGTTAATAGTAAATGAAACCACAAAAGTTTTACGAGGACCACTATTTAGTGGGTATTGCCAAATACTGTCTAAAATGGAAAGGTCCCCTAAAACAACGCACATATTCATAAGAAACAATAATTTCAATTGTCAAGTTACAGATTCTTATACTAATTTAGTGTGAGAATAAGTTAGTACTGAAAAAAAATCTTCTAGTCTTTTTTAAATAATGTGATGAGTATATGTAACCATTTTTTAACGGCATTAATATCATTTTTAAATGCTAGAACATAAAAAATCTGGTCAAATATCACTTTAGCATCATTTTAATCACAATGTTCAATGTCATTAAAATAGTGCATGGGTTCTTGAATATTCACCTACTAATAAACCTACCCCAAACACACACATGCACAGTGATGGATGGCTCATTATCAGGCATGTAATAAAGGGATTTGCAGGAAGCTGGTTTAACAGCCTTCTAAGATCACTTTCAAAGTCACTATTTTTTTAAGAAATAGAACTTTTCTTAACTTTTTAAAAGTAATATCAGAAGAAAGAAGTACATAACCAATAATATATGTATGCAAATTTAATGTACCTTTAATATTATAATAAATGAAAATAAATAATTAGCTTTAAACATGTACAAATACAAACTCTCAAAGGTGGAAGTAAGCATTAAGGTGATTACATGTTGATTCCAATAAGTAGAGGGAGTTTCAAAATCAGCTAAAAAAAGTTATGCCTTGATAGAAACAAAGAAGAAAGGTACACATCTAAAGAATTAATCTGTGACACTGGGCACTCTGGATTGAAAATTATTTACCACTATGGAAAAGCCTATATGTGAAATATCTCCTATTCCTATACAGATCAGCAATCAGTATAATTATATTCTTCTTTTAAAAAAAACCATTCTTGATTCTGTAATCTAAAAATATTATCCTATAAATTGTATTTAAAATAATGTGATTGTTTTAAATCGACTTTAATATAGATGATTCCTATTTACTTGGCCTTCACAAAAGAAAGTCAACTATACATACTAGCAAAAATATCACTTCTATATTAGAAAAAACACAAATTAATCCAAGGTTAAACAATACAGTTGGCTGAACCAATACGTGGCCAATTTTTTTCCCTTAAGTTTCCAAATGACAATCTTCTTAGAAAATGAAAAAACAAACAGCATTATTCTAACAAGCTACCTATTTATGTTTCTTTTTAGATATTCTTTGTATGATCTTTGATTATACAAAACTATTAGAACTTATTTAAGAACAAAAAATAAAAATAAATGGGACTAAGTGATGAAATTAAAAACTAAGAATTTTATGCAAAGCATTTTTAAAGACACTTGTCAGTGTAATTTCTGCTTGTTATAATCTCCGAAAGCAGCAACTTCAATGTTCTAACTAAATTTTATGCCAGATCTGCTTGGTGTATTTTGTTGGTACCAAGCAATCAACATATGTATCAAATATTACATTTAACTATCTCTTTCTGAACTACAACAATAAAATCAAGCTCTTCTAAACAAATTCAACCATAGAGGCAACTTGTTGACTTTCATCTTTTCAAGTATGACAAAAGAAAAAAGACCACAATTCTTAGCAGTCTTGCGAGATTTTTGTTAGGGTTGTCTGAAAGCAGAAAAAAAAAAAAGATACATCGGTGGAAGCACTTAAACAAAGCAAATATCTTCAATGGGATATAAACCAAGGCAAGAAATGAAAATACATAACAGGTAACTTGCAATTTAAAAAATAATGTTAAAGCCACAAGTTTCAACATTCACTTTACAGAAATCATTTTGTGTAACATAGTTAATTCTTGAGGAAGAAAGACTTATTTGGGATTTTACTTCCCTAATAAGCATGCCTCTCATTAAAAATGTTAATTTTTCATAGCTTTCTTCCTTACCGCAAAAAGAACTTTCCAGAACTAAACCAAAACTACTTGAGTATACAATGGTTCATCTTCATTAATAGTACTTTTTAGAAACTTTACAGTTTTTGTTAGAAAAAAATTAATTTTTAAGATATCCCCCCTGGCCGAGTAGCTCAGTTGGTTGTAGTGTCATCCCTATACAACAAGGTTGTGAGAGTGATTCAGGGTCAGGGCACATAAGAGAATCAGCCAATGAGCACATGAATGGGTGGAATCTCTCTCTCTCTCATCACTAAATTTTTAAAAATAATTTTTAGCCCTGGCTGGTTTGGCTCAGCGGTTAGAGCGTCGGCCTGTGGTCCAGAGAGACCCGGGTTCGGTTCCTGCTTAAGGGCATGTACTTCGGTTGCAGTTTGTCCCCGGCCCTGGTTGGTCGTGTGGGTGGCAGCCACTCCATGTGTCACTTTCACATCGATGTTTCTCTCTCTCTCTCTTCCTCTCTCTCCCTCCCACTCTATCTGAACAAAAAATGAAAAAAATGTCCTCGGGTGAGGATAGAAAAAGAAAAATAAAATAATTTTTAAAAGAAGTCCTAACAACTAACCATTTAGTCAAAACAATGACAAATATACAGTCGATTACTACATATAGATGTTTTCTTAAAAAAAGACATTATCATCTCCAATTTCAAGGAGTTTCCATGACTAAACTAAAACCTTGAAATCTATAACAAATTATCAATGGGTTAATAAAAATAATAAAATGCAGGAAGTAGATAGAATATGAGAAAGTAATAAATGTGGTAGAATCCTTAATGTTTGACAAAAAATATTCAACTGAGTCTGAAGGTAATGAACACATATTGGAAGAAAGCAAAATGATAAGAGAAAATAAAGAGTAAATGCACAAATTAAAAAAGGAATGAGAACAGAGACTAGTAATTGGAAAAAAAATCTTTGAAATTAGCCACTAAAGATTTCTGAAATGATAAAAAGAATATTTTTAGCAAAAGGATTCCTGCAAGAGCATTCCTGCATTGTGGATAGGACAAAAAGTCAATCTTTCGAAATCTCTTAGGTCGACACTGAATTTCAGAGGAATACACAGTATATTTTTACTTTCCACACTATTTTCCATTAAGTTCTTCATTCATAAATTAAAATAATTGTAACTGAAATGTATAATAGGTTACATAATGGACCTGCCTACAATTATATATGCTATATCATACTTACTACTATATCAATGGAAAAGGGATATATACATACGTGTGTATAAAATTGTGTCCTGCAACAACTTAAAATACATGAAATATCAAACTACTTAAACTTTATCTTCAAATATTTAAAGTTATATTAACCTAGTCAAAATACATGGAAATATATTTTTGATTCCCTATTCAGAGAATCTGCAAATCACAACTTACTAATTCTACCATGTTCTCAGGAGTCAAACTGGAAAGCTAGCATAACATGACGCAAATAATTTCATAATCTAAAGGCATTCATATGTACATTTAAACAACAATGAATATAAATACCTTCCTCTTTATGTTATCAAAGATATAGTCAATAATATTGGATGTCAACTGTAATTTTTAAAATATTTTAATTATATAAAAATATATCCAATAAGAGTAAAACAAGATAAGAATAACCACCCTAACATAGTTCAAATAGAAGGATTCTGATTTATAACTTTTTCTTTGGATTACAAATTCTCAATGTATTCATTTATCTATCATATTCAAATGAATGATAAAAACATCAGCACATTTTATGCTTAAATCAAAAATAGTCCATGAAAACCTGGTAAAAGAAACTACAAATTTTCTACCCCTAAGAACACTCCTGAAGTAACCCACTTCCATCATATTTTAGAAACAAAAAATACCAAAGTGCAACACCTACTAAAGAAAAAGACTGTGTCAAATATTGATCTTGTCTTCATCCTAAATGTGGCTACACAAAATAAGATACAATATTTACTTGTTTTTAAACAAGTAGAACAGACTTCATCTTTCACCTGGCTTTTCAACTTCTCGGCTACTAAAAACCAGAAGGTGGAATCCAAGGAAAAGAATTTACCCCAATCTCATGACTATTCATCCTTCTATTTATTGCCCAGAGAGCAACTTCATGTCAGACCTTTAAAAAGAACTTCAAGGAAAACAGAAAAGGAAGCCAACCTAGGTAATAGAAATAAGCAAAATCTGCAGCAAGAATAGGAACAGTGCTCACCAAACCAGTTGCCTAGATAGGAGCATAATCTACATAGCTTTTGCCTGAAGAGAAGATCACCTGGTGACAACCCAAGGGGCATAGCACTTTCATGATAATATATCTTTTTTATAATAACCACAAAAAAATGCTTGAAAAGCAGCATCTTATCACCAGGAAGCCAGATTCAACTACAGTTTGTAAATGATATTCAGAAAGGCAAATCTTAAAAATAAAACAAAGCAAAACAACAAATTTTTCTCCTCTTAAGCTTACCCACTACAATAATAAATGGTATTAAGTCTTGGACAGTCTAAAACCCTAGCAACTCAATACTGTTGATAAAGAAAAATATAAGCCAAAACTTCTCCCTAGATCCAAACAATACATCTCACTTAGTGACTGACAGTCTAGAAAGGTAGCTGAAGAATATGTGCTCATAAATGACAGGCTTAATGTACTAGCAGCATCCCACTGCCAGCTAACCTTATAAAATTTCTATCTGCTAAGTCTAATGACTCCGTTCTTTATCTCAACCAACCATCTCCTATTGCCAACACTTGAGCAGAAAGCCAGAGACAGTACTTATGCCTGAGAGATAATTTGATTTGCTCCAAATCTCTTTCTGATTTCTTAAACATGCAGTCACAAAAGAAAGCAAAAAAAGTTTTTTGAAGGGACCTAAACTATAGAATATATAAGTAGAAAATAAGACCAGCAAAAAAATTCCAACACTAGGAATAACAACAACTATAAATGTTAAACTGAAAACAATTTGGATATTTTTAGTAATCCACAATTTGATTCAGAAAAGAAATTAAAATCATGTTTATACTATGTGGAGTCTCCCATTTTTAACCATAACAAATTCTTCATTATTAACACTGGGTTATCTGTATAAGAGCTTTTAGTACTAGGCTAGTTTCCTCCTGAGATTCTGTTAGCATTTGAGCATCTCCTAGCATCAGTTGACAGGTCCCCAAAGTTTGTGAACTACTTGTAATATTACTAAACTAATATAATTAGGCAGGTAAATATGCTGGGTAAAACAATTAATGCATTCCAAAGAAAATTTATTTGGCTATTACCTAAGTTACTGTCTGCCCTACATACTACACTGTTACACAGAGGAAGAAAACACATGGTCACACATTTATAGTTTATGATTTTCTATGCTTTTCAAATGAATTGAAATACAATTCATTTATGTTTTTTAAAAAACAGGACACCTGGCAGGTACAAAAGATACCCATAGGAGAAAGATACCAAGAGATTTAAAGAAAGGAGTGAGAGGTCATGGTCTAGCAAAGAACATAAATGAGTAATGTATTTACTCTTCAAACTGAAAAATCTGCCAAGTAACATTTTAACATTTTTTCAATGTATTTGTCTGCCAAATAACTTTAGTCTTTAAAGTAGGTCTTTCAAAAATAATTTCAATAAAATAAAACCAATTTTATTAATGATAAGAAAGTACAAGTCAATGTAATTTTGACAAGAATAAAAATTATGTTCTAATTTATCAGTACTGCATGTTGTTAAAAACAATTGCTCTAATAAATACTCCTTGAGTACATTAGTGACTTTGGCGGGATAAATTTGATACATAAAAAAATAGTATCATTCCTACAGTAACTAGATCAAAGAAATTTACTTACTAGAAAAAAAAAAAAAGACTGACTGTATCTTTCAATCTTTTATTTATATATTCAAATTCATCGTCTTTTCACAGAAGTTCCTAAAATACATGAAGAAACATTTTTAAAAGCATGTTCAGTTCAGTAGTAACCCATTTGTTACTAAACTAACATTCACTGAATATCTATTATGTGCCATCATAATAGAATGGGATGGATAAAAAGACAATTAGATACTTTTCTGCCTTCAAGAGTTAACAATCTACCAGAAAGATACCCCTGTGAATCATGATCTCAATTACTCATGACAATTTGTCATAATTTCAAAATATAAATATCTTAGCTCCCTATAATTACATTTTTAGGTATATATCCTAGAGAAATTCTTACAAATAAGCACAAGAGACTTACAAGAATTTTATTGCAACACTGCCTATGATGTTTTGTAAAACAATGGAAGCAATTTAAGTCTCTCAATAGGGAATGAATAAACAGGCCATATATACATATAAAGAACACAAACAGTTAAAAAGAATGAATTATAATATAAATTCATTATGGCTAGATCTCAAAAACAACTTAAAAGAAAAAATGCAAATTACGTATTGATATATACTTTGTGAGACCATACATCTAACCAGATGATATCAGTTACAAACTATACATGACTACAAACTAAACAATACAATACTGTTTTTCATGGTATCATGTATGCTAAAGTTTTTAATGTTTACAGCATTTTGGATCATCATAATAGTCGCCTCTAAAAGGATGAAGTGAGATGACACTGGATGCAAAACAAGAGACTTACAGGTTATCGCTCTCCTAATTCAAGAAGCAGCAGAAAATTAACAAAATGTAAAGCACTGTCAATGTCTGTGTAGTGGGCATATAGGTTTTATTATTTTTTCTAGTATTCTGTATTTTCCCTGATTTCTCAAAATTTAAAAAATAACTTAAAACCCCCAAAATATGGTCATGTTTCACATTTGGTGAAATCCCGTGCTATAATCCCCATTACCTAGAGATATCCAAATTCCTTAGCCTAACACTCAAGAAACTTAACAACCTGGTGCCTACCTTTCTTTACAGACCCAAAGATGAACACTTCCCCTACCCACCCTGCATGTAAAGCTAATCTCACTGTAACCCACACCACTTATTAAACATTCCACATATGTTCTTGATGTCTGTCTTTGTTAATGCTGTTTCTCCCAGCTGCAATCACTTTCCCCCAAAAACTGTTTGCTTGCTTCACAATCATCATATCTCTATATATCACTCAAGACTCAGTTCAAATGCTACCTACTAGTTATAGTATTACCGATTCCTCCCTTATCTCTCATACATGTAACTGGCACTTCCATAGCACTTAAGCTTAGACCAAAATCTACTGTCTTTGGCAGTATAACTCTTTTTAAATTTCTCAACACCTCTCATATGTGCCAGGCATATAGTAGGTTTCCAAATGTTACCTAAACTGAATGAGCATTTGAAATAGTGTTGAGGAACAGAGTATAAAGTTATCAGTTCATCAATCCGTTAAAATTTCTGTTAAATATGCTGGACAAAAATGAAATAGTATTAGAATCTAAATCAAAATCTCACAAAAAAATGTAAAATACTATGACTTTGCAAAGTAAAAATTTTTACATAGAGTACTATTAAAGTTAATTATGTTCATATTTGTACAAGATTAAGATCAAAATTAAACATTATGTTGAAGAGAGTTTTCTTCTTTGATAATTTTACTAATTTTCCCAGAAAAGATTTTAATATATATCCATTAGTACTCACAGCTTCCCCTGAAATCAGCTGTCATACTAGCAAAAAGATCCTCTGTTCATGCTAATAATTAACTTCTTCCTTTGATGTCTCACACTACCTGTCAGTGTTTTAAAAGGGGATAATGCCTTTTGGAAATGACTGCTTGGTTCAAAGACATATGGATTAGCCCCATCTGTAATGTATCCATGCAATCAAAGGGGCTTGGGGACAAAGGTTTGGGAATCTAACAGATCTGGATTAGAATCTTAACTCTGACACTTATTTGTTGTTAATTAACCTCTCTCTAAGCCTCAATCTACTCATTTGTAAAACTGAATAAAAATAAGCTACTGCATATGGTAGTTGTGAAGATTAATTATGTAAAACTGCATAGTGCCCGGTACATTATAAGTACTCAATAAAAGGTACTTTTAAATATTTTGAAAAATCAACAAATTACAGCAAAATCCTGAAATGTAGTATACAGTAAAATGAAGCTCAGTATCTTTAGGTCCTCCTCTTTAGAATGCCACGTTCACGCATCACTGTTCACTGGAAACTACCACTCTGTGTGCAAGTTAATGCCTCATCCATTAAGAGGGGAAGCGGCACCCTCGCCGGTACGGCTAAGCTGGTTGGACATGAGCCCGCGCACCAAAAGGTTGCTGGTGCGATCGGTTGACGGCTCAATCCCTGGTTGGGGGTGTGCAGGAGTCAGCTGATCGGTGTCATGCTCTCACATTGATGTTTCTCTCTCCATCTCCCTTCCTCTCTTTCTAAAAATCAATAAAATATTTCAAAAAAAGAAGAAGGGAAGGAGCAATGAAGGTGAATATCTACCCTGGGAGGCTTTGAAGGCTGAAGTGAAAACAGAATCCCTCACAAATGTAAATTATTTATGCCTGAGATTATAAGTAAACTCACTTCACAGGAATGCTTGAGAAATGAGATAGCAGGAGTGTAGTGGGAGAACTGAGGGGAGGAGAGGACCAAATCCTTTAATACAGGAACTCTGAGTGGAACAGTAAGAGTGAGGAAACACAAGCCTTCATATAATACTGAATTAACTACTGACATTTAAACTCTGATGCAAATATTTACCTTACATAACCCAGCTGATGATAACATGACTATGAGCCTATTTACTTAGCTGTTGCAAGAGCCTCAAATCACAGCAAGCAGCAAAAAAGAATTAAACTGCAGGTAAGCTTATAGGTGAAATAAGAACATAGTAGGTGATACTAGGCACTGATACAGCCCAATTCGAATTGGTAGACTCCAGAAAGTAAACTCTGGTAGGGAGAGAAAGAAAAGCAACCCATACTGAAGATGTGCTATGTTTAGGACCATGAAATATATTTGGTACTTTTTCCCTTAATCTCATTTAGTCTGATCCTCACAAGAACATGTTTGTAGTGGTATTATATCCTTTTTGCAAATAAGGAAATGAACACATAAAATTTAAGATGACCCAAATCACATTAGTAAGAAACTACAGGATCAAGGCACAAACTGAGCTGTTTGGTTCAAACATGGCATTTGCCTTAATCACCCCTTAAATGCTTCCAACCTGGATGGAAGAAGAAAGCCTGGAGGTGAATTTAGATCCTACATCATCTGTGTAAGCCTCCAAAGGATAATAAAATTAAAAACAATAAAAAACAATGTTACAAATAATGTTACAGCAGCAGCCAAAGGACTCTAGGAGATGTCACAGAATTATAACTCTAGTAAAAGAACAATTCACCAGGAAGCTGAAATAAAATAAAGGTCACAATTAACTTTTAGGAAATCAAGGTTTGTTTGTTTTCTTTATTGACTTCAGAGAGAGAGGAAGGGAGAGGGAGAGAGAGATAGAAATATCAATGAGAGAGAACATCGACTGGCCGCCTCCTGCATGCTCCCCACTGGGGATTTGGCCCACAACCTGGGCATGTGCCCTGACCGGGAATCGAACCGGCGACCTCTTGGTGCATGGGTCGACACTCAACCACTGAGCCACACCAGCTGGGCAGAAATCAAGTTTTAA
The DNA here is from genome assembly GCA_030848825.1 of Tadarida brasiliensis. NCBI lineage: Eukaryota > Metazoa > Chordata > Mammalia > Chiroptera > Molossidae > Tadarida > Tadarida brasiliensis. Next base: position 81,664,657 of record CM061258.1, on the reverse strand, counting down.
TCAGGAATCATTTGTCATTTCCCTACAACTTTCTAAATCTATTCATAATATATTATTACTTTCTTGATAATTCAGAAAGCTATACCAGTTCACAACTTAATTCTCCAAAGTAGAAGATCTTAAAAAAAATACACACAACACATACAGATCTAGTATCAAATATGATGACCATAGGACTCAGGATAGAAGTTACTTTCATAATAATTCACAAAATCCTAGTAAAGTACTTTAAAACATCAGATTGGATAAGAAATGACAGATAATCTATCTGGTCCCATGATTTTGCAACTGAATAAAAAGCTGCCCAAAGATCTCCTCTGTCCAGAAAGTAGAGAATCAAAATTTGAAACAAAAAAAGTAAAGAAGCAGAGAGAATATACTTAATGAGGTTCCTAGATCATCAATAACTATACACACAAACTAAATATGCCTTTAAAATAACTTTGGAGCAAGTATTGCACAGAAGCGATATGAAGGCTATCCCTAGAAGCAGGGAAATAGTGTATACAATATACTAAACCCTCACTATAGTTGTATTCCTCACATCTATTTCTAGATTCTATATGAGAGTTTTATAGTGAATGCAAAATACATCCATGTAGGTGCATGGCACCAGTCTAACTCAAAAATAACTAAAACTGAAACTCATTCTCCTTCGGAAAGATTTTAGATGTAAATCCTCAATTCTTGGCCTCACCATAATTCATTTGAGTCTTAAAATGTCGAGTCACTGTCCTCAATGTCCACCTGAATACAAGTTTTCCCTGTAGTAAACACAGGAATTCTTCCCCTATTCTAAAGTTTATCTTACTTAAATCAGTACCACAAATAAGGATGTTTGAATATCTTGCTACTTTTTGTAAAATATCAAGTTCACCTTTTAGCATTCTAGCTGCAACTAATACTTCAAATTATTTTAATAAAAAATTTTACCATTAAAACCACCTAAAGAACAAAAATTAAATATAAACCAACATATCTGCAAAAACTGTATACAAGCATTGTATCTTTATAGTTTTATCAAGGATACAAAAAGCTGTCACTGAAATATACAAGGACAATGCTGCCATCTAAAGGCCAAGATATAACATGAAAAAGAAAAAGTATACTCAGTCAAATACTGCCAATATACAAAAGCAACCAATTTGATATGTTAAAATCAACCACAGTTTATATTTAAATAAAAACATTATGCTATGGTGCTACATAGACTACACAATGAGGCTATAAAACTCATTTGAGAAAATTCAATTGAATAAGAGAGTTAGCAAAATAATTTGGCTAATGATTAGTGTCTGTGCAGGTTAAATTCTGTTGGCATCCTTTCAGACACAGTATTCTCCTAGGTATTTCTATTAGCTGTTAATTTAAAATATTTATCCTATTTAACCATGTCTATATTTCCTGTTTGTAGCGACATACAATATTAACTATATATTTGCATATATAAACATTATTTGCCTTTAACCAGACTCCTATTATTTCTACTTACCCTATTTAAAATATTCATTATTAAATGACTATTAATAACACTTATCAGAGTTAAACAAACCAACTACTTAAAACTGTAATTTTGCAAGTAATTCAAATACTTCTCCTTATTTCATAAATTCCAAAAACACTAAGCAAAGTTCCTATGGGAGGTTAGTTATCAATAACTCAATTGTCCAATATAAAGAGTTCAAATTATTCTAAATTCCTTTTCTAAGAATCTTAAATTGGGAAAAAAAAAAAAAAAAAAAACTTCGTTAAACAACTTTCTTTAATATCTCATAAAATTACTTCAAATTTCCAATAAAATCAAATATTCACTGAATAACCCTATATACAAAACTGATTCCCTTGGCATTTAAGTATATAACAACTTTTTAATGGACCACATTAGGGAAAAGCTAATGTGAACATAACTAGAACCTTCAAAACATATACAGTTTAAAAAAAAACATATACAGTTAATTCCTTTGGAAACCAACTGACTAAAATTTTTAATGTGTCAAGAAAAATGTTTCTGTGTTTACTCAACAAGAAAACAAATATTATTCACTCAACAAATATTCCCATTATGTGATAAATGCAAAAATCTTAAGGTGGGATTACCATCCTTTAATTTATCTTGAGCGTAAAGTAGAACATAACAGACAACAAATATAGTCATAATTTCATAAAAACTACTAGTTTTTCATGTGTCAGAGTTTGTATTAGACAATTTAAGGACATTATGTCATTTAATCTGCAAAGCCACAACATGCAAAAAGACAAGTATTAATCCTCACTTGCAAATGAGGCTCAGAGAGCTTAAGTAACTTTCCCAGAGTCACAAAGCAAGTAAATGGATAATAGTATTCAAAACTTCAGTCTCTCTAACTCAGAAGACCTTATTCCCTCTACAAGATCTTAATTATTAAGTTTATATTAAATGTAGTAAAGAGAAAAGTGAAATATGTTTACTACATAATTTCAGAGACAAATATAATTCTAGGTGGTAATAAAAGGATTTAATTTTAATTCAGTGTTTCAATTTTTCTAACTGGAATCTTTTAAAATAGCATTATCAGACTGTTATGTTCATTATATTCCAGAAATAAATGAGATCATATGATATTTGTCTTTCTCTGCTTGGCTTGTTTCGCTTAGGATAATAGTTTCCAGGTCCTCCCATGTCGTCTCAAAGGATAAGAGATCTTTCTTTCTTGCAGCTACATAGTACTCCATTGTGTATATGTACCATAGCTTTTTTATCCATTCGTCCACTGATGGACACTTGGGCTGTTTCCAGATCTTAGCTATTGTAAATAGCGCTGCTATGAACATGGGGGTACATATATTCTTTCTGATTGGTGTTTCAGGCTTCTTAGGGTATATTCCTAGGAGTGGGATCACTGGATCAAATGGTAATTCAATTTTTAATTTTCTGAGGTAACACCATAGTGTTTTCCATAGTGGCTGCACCAGTCTGCATTCCCACCAGCAGTGTACTAGAGTCCCCTTTTCTCCACACCCTCGCCAACACTTGTTGCTGGAACAGGGTAGTCCCAGAGACGTGGAAGTAGGGTACAGACTGACAATTGCCAGAAGAGGGGGTGGGGGAGGGGAGCGATGAACCACAGAACTTGTACGCATGTACTCATAACCAATGGACATGGACAACAAAACTGGGGATGGGGAGGGGAGGGAGGGGGAGGAGGGTGTCAATGGGGAAAAAAGGAGAAACATCTGTAACAAAAGTAAATTAATAAAATTAAAATATATATATATATATATATATATATATATATAAAAGAAAAGAAAAGAAAATAGCATTATCTGCTAGAATAGCTACCATCAACAAATCAAACAAATCAATAAATAACAAGTGCTGGTGAGGGTGTGGAGAGAAGGGGACTCCAGTACACTGCTGGTGGGAATGCAGACTGGTGCAGCCACTATGGAAAACAGTATGGAGTTTCCTCAAAACATTAAAAATTGAACTGCCATTTGACCCAGAGACCCGACTTCTTGGAATATATCCTAAGAATCCTGAAACACCAATCAGGAAGAACATATGCACCCCTATGTTCATCGCAGTACTATTTACAATAGCTAAGATCTGGAAACAGCCCAAGTGTTCATCAGTAGATGAGTGGATAAAAAAAGCTGTGGTACAGATACACAATGGAGTACTATGCAACTGTAAGGAACAAAGACCTCTTGCCCTTTGAGACGACATGGAGGGACCTTGGAGAGTATTATGCTAAGCGAAATAAGCCAGTCAGAGAAAGACAAGTACCATAAGATCTCACTTATATATGGAATCTAATGAACAAAATAAACTGATGAACAAAATAGATCCAGAGACATGAAGCATGGAACAGAATGACGAATCTCGGGGGGGGGGGGGGGGGGATTAACCAAATAACTTATATGCATATATGCGTAACCCACGGACAAAGACAATAGTTCGGTGAAAGCCAGGGGGAGTGGGACGGAGGGGGGTCGATGGGGGAAAAAGGGAGGACATCTGTAATACTTTCAATAATAAAGATAAATAATAACAATAAAAGAAATGTATAAGACATGAAAATGATAACTATTAAGAAACATGAAAAATTGAAATCTATTTAGTTCTTTAAAAAAAATAACATTATCTCACTTGAATTGATGATGCTTCTAGAAACCTTTCAAAACTTACATTAATATATAAGATGTATTTATCAAATTTTATAAACTAACTCCAAGGGGCAACAAAAAGACCTCTTTATTTTGGGGATACAATGAACAAGCAAGTCTTTGTAAATATGCTATCTATTCAAGACCACCTTGCCTATTTTAAAATACACATTTTCTCAGGACTGAAAACTCTACTAGTTCCTCCCTAGTGACAACTTTTTCTGTTAACTTACATTATATATCTATTAAACCAAAATTTAATGGATTTGGAATATTATTCAGCCCTAAAAAAAGAAATGAAGCTCTGTCACACGCTACAACAGGGATGAACCATGAAAACAGTATGTTAAGTGAAGGAAGCCAGACACAAAAAAACACATGCTGTGTGATTCTATTTATATGAAATGTCCAGAACAGGCAAATCCATAGAGATAGAAAGACTGCCAATTGTCAGGGAGGAAAGGATAATGATAGCTAAACAGCACAGGGTTTCTTTTTGGGGTAAGAAAAATATTCTAGAATTATTGATGGCGATTGCACAACTTTGTGAATATACTAAAATCACTGACTTGTACACTTTAAAGGATGAATTTTATGATATGTGAATTATATCTCAACACAAGAAAATTAAATGGCTTTAAATATATTACATATAATGCATTCAGTGTGAATAAGTTGCACATGTGTATGCTTAAAATATAAAATTTATGGAATTACCAAGATTATCTGCCCCAATCTATTAAATCCCATTTTCACCATACTTAGTGAAAGGCTCTATTTCACAAGTACACATTTTCCTGAATATTAAAAAATCCTAACTAACTAGGATCATTACAATCTCTAGGAGAATCAGAAGAGGCTACAACCACATACTTATGTTTGACAACTAAAACTTAATTTTTTCCAATACACCAGAGTCAGTCAACTGTCATACAAGTGCCACACATAAGCATCTACATAGACAGTTAAAGGATCAATTTGTAAAATCATTGTTTTGAGAGCAGTCTTGTTTTTAAGTAATATTTGCCTCTATACCACCAAAAATTATAAACAGAAGAAAATGTATAAGCTAAGTTATAAGAAATTCAAAGGTTAGAAACAAAATAAAAAACACAAGGATGATATAAGTACTTACTAATTTGTTTTCCTGCATGTATATTCTTTGTAACTTCAGGCAGCCCTTAGCTATGACGATCATGCCTTCATCTGATATCTTGTAACACTGGCCGAAATGAATATCTTTGAGTTCTCTGCATTTTGAGCCCAGCTGTAAACAAAAAGATTTGGCTAAATGCTTAGAAAATAACAAAGGTAACATATGTCTAGTGAAATTTCCATACAATTTTTTAAAATAGCAATACCAAAATTAAATAATTATTTATAAACTACTTTGAAAATAAAATACAAATAATCTACAATTTAAAACAGTATTATGCAAGCCTTTCCACCTTCTAATCTATTTCCGTGTTTCAACTACCTCACACTACATGCCCACATAAGTGTCTAGATTGCTTATCACTTCAAATTCACATCTTTATTTTTCTTAAGTCTTCATATCAGTTATAGTGTTACACTGAATGGGGACACCAGTCCAAGGAATAAAACAAAGGTCCAAGAAGTGAACAATGTACCAGTGAGTAAAAGAATTTAATTCATGATATTCTAGTTCTATTTTTGATTGCCCCCAATGAATCATTTCTCTCCTTCAGCTCAATTACTCTGTGTAAAAGAAAAAAGTTAATATGCTACAGTTAATATTCTAGTTACGAGTACTTATTTAATTTACACACTGTAGTGCATAAACTAAAAATAAAAGAACTAGTGATTTCCTGGTTGGAATCCCAACTGCACCTTAATTAAGGAACAAGCACAATGTTTCCATTTAAAAACATTAAGTATCACAAAGAACAAATTACATGTATTTCTTTTCAAAATCTAAAGTGGAGATTAGGTCAGAAAAGCAAACTGTAAGAAACTTACTTTAATAACAACCTATATATAAAAAATTAGCACAAGGTTACATAAAAACAATAAAACCCAGTGTTGGTGAGGTCCAAATATGCTAATAACCACTGGTTAGAGTGTAAATTAGTAATAAAAATTTTCCTGGAGGGCTACTTACCATAAATTTAAAAAATTATTAAAATATGCCTGAAAAATGTATGACTCCATTTCTAAATATCTACTAAAAAATTAACTAACGAGGGATTGATAATTGGATAGATATGTAGTAAAGTAAGCATACTAAAATGTTAATTATATAATCTAAGGAGTGGATAAATAAGTGTTTATTGTAAAATTAAAATATTCCATATATTTAAAACTTTTAAAACTGTTGGAATAATCAACTAAAGGTGGGTTGGTAAGATTTAGCTATAAGAAATTAGCAGAAGAAATTATTTAAAAAGCAGTAAAAAATAGAAAACAACCTAAAGGTATGAATTAGGGTGCTTTCATAAAATTATTATATAGCCATTAAAACTGAAGCAAACACGTCCGGCCTGTGTAGCTCAGTGGTTGAGCATCGACCCATGCACCAAGAGGTCACTGGTTCGATTCTGTGTCAGGACACATGCCCAGGTTGGGGGCCTGATCCCCAGTGTGGAGCATACAGGAGGCGGCCAATCAATGTTCTCTTCTCATCGATGTTTCTCTCTCTCTCTCCCTCTCACTTCCTCTCTCTCTAAAAATCAATTAAAAAAATTTTTTTTAAAAAACTGAAGCAAACACAACAAATAAAAATGAAAAATTTTACCTAAGTTTTTATAGTGTAATCTAATTTTAAACAAATTGTGCATATTTAAATATACAGATAGGTATATGTATATAGAAAAGAAATTAAAATACACAACAAAGTGTTAACAGTGGCTAATCTAGTTAGTGCAATAATGGGTAGTGGTGTTTTGTTTTTCCTTTGTTACCTATCAATCTCATATTTTTAAAAAAAAATAAACATTATATTCATTAAAAAATCTTTCAAGTTCCTGTTTCAAGTACCGATACTACCAAAAAAGGTAAGTGATTTCAGTTATTTTTCTAGGGGTGGTAATATACAGAAACTATGTTTTTGTGTGTTTTGTTGTTGTTGCTGTTTTTTATTAATCCTCATCCGAGGATATTTTTCCATTGATTTTTTTTTTTTTTTAAAGACAGAGGAAGGAAGAGAGGAGGGGGAGAGAGAGAGAGAGAGACACATCGCGACGTGAGAGAGAGACATCGATTGGTTGCCTCCTGCCTGACCCCGACCAGGGCTCGGGCCTGCAACCGAGGTATGTGCCCGTGACCAGAATCGAGCCCATGAGCCTTCTGTCTGCAGGCTGATGCTCTAACTGCTGAGCCAAACTGGCCAGGGCTGTTTTTGTGTTTTTTTTTAATTCTCACCCAAGGATATTTTTCTATTTATCTTCAGATACAGTGGGAGGGAGAGAGAGGGAAAGAGAGAGAGACACATCACCTGGTTGCCTCCCGCATGACCCCAACCAGGGCCGGGGACAAACCGGAACCAAGGTACCTGGCCTTGACCGAAATTGAACCCGCGACTCATTGGTCCGCGAGTCGACGCTCTATCGCTGAGGCTAACTGGACAGGGCTATTTTTTTTTTTATTATTGATTTTAGAGAGAGGAAGGGAGAAAGAAACATCAGTCGGCTGCCTCCTGCACATGCCCCTACCACGGATTTAACCTGCAACTTGGGTATGTGTCCTGACCAGGAATCAAGCCTGCCACCTTTTGGTATACAGGAGGATGCTCAACCAACTGAGCCACACAGGCCAGGGCAAACCATGTATTTTAACATAGACTACACTATAACCAGTTATATATTCCACTAGATAAATAAACTTCATGATGACAAAAGTTCGTCTGTTTTGTTAACTAATGTATCCCTGGTACCTGCCCAGTATCTTAAATTTAGTTGATAATTAGTAAATATTTGCTGAATGAATAAAAGGTTGACTGGGTTACACACTATAGAAGCCACTTTGAAAAATGTGGACAAATAAATATAGGAAACCATGATTATGGTCTCAAAATGTTTCAGTTAATTCAGGAGTTCTAAATTAGGTCCATGGGTAGAATTCAGAGATTCCAGAAAAGTGAATGAGAAAAAAAGAATACATTTTTATTTTCATACTATCCTCTAAATGAACTTTAACCTTTCCGTCACATAGCAATGTAAGCAAAAAAAAAAAAAAATAGCATTTAGGAGTACATGGGACTTGGTAAACAACAGAAATCAAAGATAATTTTATATATTACTGCTGTTACAGATACAATCAAATACCATCTTTGTTCATCAGTATTCATCATGTCCCTTAGATCTGCTACCAGATCTTATAATGCTTTAAAAGCCACATATGTTTCTAGAACAAATGTACAAATGGCACATTACTTAAACCTCCAAAAGCCGAATCCAAAGCCAACTGTGGGGAAAGCACAGAAGCAACTTGATAATCACCACAGAACCCTCAATAGGCTCACATATGTCTGACCAGGAGGACATGGCTGGAACCAAAAATACAGGATTCTTGAAAGTCTGTTTTAGAAGTAGTTAACCACTCAGATCATCTCCTATTACTGCTCAGCCTGACCCTGCCCACTCTCCCATCACAGCAAAAGACTGGGGTTCTGGGGAGAGCAAAACATAGGATCTTGGGACTGGGATATGCCATTCATACCTGAGAGTAGAAGCACATTGCTGAAAATGTGGACATGATGTGAAAGCTTACACAGTGAATATAGAAGAATTCAAACAATTAATTCTATAAAATGTTCTAGGATGAAAAGCTGCAGACTTCCAGACTGAAAGGTTGACTCACATGACCGGCACAAATGACAAAAATAGACCCATGGTAAGGCAAATCATCATAAAATTTCAGAATTATGAGTATAAAAAAAAGATTCTACAGACTTCTAGAGAGAAATAGATTTCATACTAAGGATAAAAAATAAAAAAATTTAAAAAAAGATGCCCTGGCCAGTGTGGCTCAGTTGGTTGAGCATTGTCCCATGCACCAAGAAGTTGCTTGTTCGATTCCTAGTCAGGGCACATGCTTGGGGTTGTGGGCTCAATCCCCAGTGGGGGATGTGCAGAAGGCAGCAGATCGATGTATCTCTCTCTCCCTCTCTTTTCCTCTCTCTCTAAAAAAAAACCAAAAAAATCAATAAAAACACTTTTTTTTCAAAAGGCATCAAACTTCTTAACAACACTAAAAGAAAACAATAGGTTGCCCTGGCCGGTTTGGCTCAGCGGTTAGAGCGTTGGCCCGTGGACCAGAGAGTCCTGGGTTCGGTTCCCGCTAAGGGCACGTACCTCGGTTGCAGTTTGTCCCCGGCCCCGGTTGGGGTCGTGTGGGTGGCAACCACTCGATGTGTCTCTCTCACATCGATGTTTCTCTCTCTCTCTTCCTCCCTTTCCCCCTCCTGCTCTACATGAAGATAAATGCAAAAATGTCCTCGGGTGAGGATAAAAAAAAAAGAAAGAAAACAATAGGTCAATGCCATCAAATTCTAAACGAAAATTATTTCAAATCTACAATTCTATACACAGGATTCAGACTATGAATTAAATGTGAGAGTAGAATAGAGACATTTCAAACATGCAACTTCTGAAAGATTTACCTCCCATCTAGTCTTTATCAAGAAATTATTAGAATCGCTTCCCTGCCTTTTGGCTAAGATCAAGTGAAGAAATCATTAGAATCTGTGCTCTACAAAACATAAGAATACACCAAGAGAAGGAAGACAGGGAAAGATAGGTGAGCTAAGTCCTCAACTTCCCTAGCAAGGAATCAGTACAGATGTTCTAAAATGAACAAATCAGCCCTGATCAGTTTGGCTCAGCGGGAGAGCATCAGCCCGTGGATCATAGAGTCACGGGTTTGATTCTGGCCAAGGGCACATACCTCGGTTGCAGTTCATCCCCAGCCCTGGTCGGGGTTGTGCGGGAGGCAACCAGTTGATGTGTCCCTCTCACATTGACGTTTCTCTCTCTTCCTCTCTCTCCCCGCCCTCCCACTCTATCTGAAGATATTTGAGAAAATATCCTCGGGTGAGGATTAAAAAATAAATAAATAAAATAAAATAAAATAAAATGAACAAATCAAGAAAATACAGACATAGAAGGAAAATGCTTCTTCTCCACTAGTGCTTTCTTCTTCTGGAGAAGTTCAATTAGTCTAATTCCTAGTCTCTCCACTGGTTAGTTTGTGTTCAATAAACTGGATATATTCAGCTCATTTCTACCCTTCTTCACCTTGGGAACCAAACGCCTTCAGGAAACAAGCAATCTCCACTTCTACATAGCCCGGCCACTCGCTGGTCTGGCCTACCTGATAAGACAGTCAGATGGCCAAACTCCAGCACTGCATTAACAATCCCATTGAACTCTATTACTAAGCAACATTTCCCAATCTAGCCTTTCTGAGTAATAAAGTTAATACATTTCCTCTGTCGCTATTCCTTTATCTTGTTTGTCAATTTGTTCTGATCCTAGGCAACAGAGACCTCAATACTTAACGCACCAGCCAGGATCATTGAGAAATGGAAGAACAGAATCTACATAAAAGGTGTGATTAAGGTATTCTTGTAGGGTCTTAGACATCAGTGTGTGTACACAGGTTGGCAGAGTCTCATGTTAAAAGAGGTAAAGCATACTCCTGCAGCCTGGGAGAGAGATTTAAGCTGATTATCTCATGTTTTGACCTGGTTGGCCTCAACAGACATTAGCAGCATGGGAGCCCAAGCAACTTATTAGGAAAAATTGCCTCATTTATAATTATAATTACTGTCATTTAGTCTCATTGCAGAAACTGATGTTCTGTTTTAGACATAATGGGCAAGACTGCATCTGCAGCAGTGCTATCTGCACTGGTCACCAACAACCCAACCATAAATGTCCCAGTGCTCCCAACCATCCAGGCACTAGAGCGTCTATCGTTATACCCAGTGTATTTCCCAGTTTTGCTGATGTGTTCAAGTATCTCAATGCTGTAACCATCTGTCTATCATCCACAGAAAAACATTTCAGAGGGCTTCACCCAAACCCTATAAGAATATCCCCGTTAACATGCCCTGAAGTTAATACAATTAGTCCTCTATCTAAAAACAGTAGTAGTCGTAGTGTAACTCTTCTGAACACATCATTCTCTGTGCAGGAAGAGAGTGTTAAAGACATTGTAACTCTGTCCCTGCCAAAATGGAGAGGTCTTGATAAGAGCCCCGGCGTCCAGCTGAGACACCAAACAGGTGGCACTGTAGAGTAAGAACCAGGCCCTAGAGTAGGGCCTCATCTAGACAATCCAAGTTGGAGAGATTTGGGAAAGACGTTGGGCTTTTCGTAGATCTGCCATATAAAGCATAAAACTGGCTGTAAACAAGATCAAGATGATCATCAGTCATTGTAATGTCTCTTTTTAATAAAAGCCAACATCTGGTTTCCAGACCAGCACATAAAGGACTTAGAAGCTGCCACTCCATCCTTACAACACATAAAAAGCTGAACAAACTGAAAAATCAACTCTTCTTATATCCATGAGAAAATAAGGTTACAGGGAACACCACTGCCCCCAAAATTGGAGAGTCAAAAAAGTGAATGCACACAATCACAACTTGCCAGAGTAGAAACCAGCTAGAAGAAACCTCCTTCCACAGGAACCAGTGCCAGGATAGGAAACCCTCAACTGTAATTGATCTCCTCCTGTATCAAATAAATAATTTACCCTCATTTTATCCTAGCAAAAAGTCAGTACCTAAAGAATCTACAAACACCTCAAAATTACTTCCATATTTTCTACCCTACCAAAGAACACTCTGAAATGCCAAGAAATCATCAGATAAGAATACCTATCTGGTTGATGTTACCTGGATGTATATCACCACTCACCTTGGTTGGATACTGGAAAACTATTGCCCGAGGGCCCTTCCAGGTAAAGGAGGTTATCAACTTTGTGGAATTCGAGCTCCAACAACAGCTCTCCACTCACACCCAGCCTGGACTTCATTGCTACTTGTACCTGGCACTCTACAATCCTAACTCTCACCTTCACCCAAGTCAATGGGTGACCTAAAACCCAGAACCCCAGTATGTCATTTTAAGATGTTCTGAATTTTTATCAATACCAGTCTAGTATCTGGTGCTCAAGAAAAAGCATATGTCAGATGCCTAGTAATAGAAACTCCTCTAACTTAAGAACAACAATGTGTCAAGGGTACCGCCAGTCAACCCAGAAGGAAAGTGTTTAATGAATAGGGTGTTGGTGGCCACTTCACTTAAAAGAGGGCAGCCTAACCCTGTCCAGGTAACTCAGTTGGTTAGAAGTGTCATCCCAATATGCCAAGGTTGTGGGTTCAATCCCCAGTCAGGGCACATACAAGAAGCAACCAATGAATGCATAAATAAGTGGAACAATAAATTGGGGTCACTCTCTCTCTCCCTCACCCCCACCCCCACCCCTTCCTCTTTCTCTCTCTCAAATCAGTAATTTTTCTTAAATATCAAAACACTGCACTGACCGGGTGGCTCAGCTGGTTGGAGTGTCATCCCATATACCAATAGGATGCAGGTTCGATTCTCAGTCAGGGCACATACTTAGGTTGCAGGTTCAGTCCCTGGTTGGGACACATACAGGAGGCAACTAATTGATGTTTCTCTCTCACATCGATGTTTCTCTCTCTCTCCCCCTCCCTTCCTCCCTCCCTCCCTCCCTCTCTCTCTAACTGGAGATAAATGAAAAAATATCCTCCACTGAGGATTTAAAAATAAATAAATAGATAAAGTCAATTTTTTTTAAAGCAAAACATTTAAAAAAAGAAGCCAGCCCATCTACTCACTAAGCCATGGTTCATTTTGGCAGTAATTAAACTGTAAATGACCTAGAATAAATAAATACAATAGGAAATGGGTTGTTCTTGATTCATCCTTTTCTTCTTTACAATAATTATTCAAGATTATTTGCAAATTTACCCAAAAACATCCAAAGGTATTTTTCAAATTTTTCTATAAAATGTTGGGAGGTGATTTTCCCAGCATCTTAGATTTTAATTAAAATTTTGCACACTACCCTTGAGAATTAAAAAAAAAAAAGAATCTGTTTTAAGAAGCTATCTGTTGTTACTGGGTTATTTTTATAATAAAACAAACACCTTAGGAAGAGTATATTTCAATCAACAAATAAGCTAGACAATTGAAACCACAACATGGGACCCACTTGGATGAAAACAAGAATTAGTCTTCCAATGTCACATGAAAGCTGCTCAAAACCAATATTAAGAAAATATTTTTAAAACATCAGGTGTGCCACCTTCAACAGAAAAGTTGTTCCTGACCACATCAAAGTTACAACTAAACTACAGGACAACCATCATTCAAAACCACCTGAAATCAAGCTGAATGGAAATCCTACAACTACGTAATTAAAGAAGCCACATCGAGACTGGTAGGAGGGGCGGAGGCGCGACGGGCTGGTCCCACACCCACGTGTGGCGGATAAAAATCAGGAGGATACCTCGGCTGGGAAGGTCCTCCCTGAGGACTGAGGGGTCCCCGTCCCACACCAGGTGCCCAGCTCAGGGTTCCAGTGCCAAGAAGAGAAGTCCCCATAACTTCTGGCTGGAAAAACCAGCGGGAACTGAGGCTGAGGCGGCTGGAGCCCCCGACAGCTCCTCTTAAAGGGCCCGTACACGGACTTACTCTGACTCGCTCCCTCCAGGCTCCAGCGTGTGGGAGGCAGCTTGAAAGGCATCAGAATCATATGGGGAAGAACTGAGCTGTTTGGCATTGGAGCGAGGGCTGGAGAGGCAGCTTTCTCCTGGACAGACGTGCTATCAGAGGCTTTGGTGAGGCCTTCCCTGGCCTGGCAGATGCCGCCATATCTGGGACTCCAGCTACCTGGCTCACATTGTTTGCCACGCCCTGGTGATTCCCTGAGGCCCCGCCCCACCCAACTTCCAGGCCCACCCAAGCTGTTGCCAGTTGCTTCACCATAGGATTGGCCTGTCTTGGAGCCTGCTTCAGCTTTTCCTAAATTCTTTCAAACAAGCAGCATCTGGTCTCAGCTAGCCCCATACCTCTCGCTAAGTAATACATAGAAACAAACACAGGGAGGCAGCCAAAATGAGGAGACAAAGAAACAGGTCCCAAATGAAAGAACAAAACAAAACTCCAGGAAAAGAACTAAGTGAAATGGAGTTAAGCAACCTAACAGAAGCTAAGTTCAAAACACTGCTTATAAGGATGCTCAATGGACTTAGTGAGAACCTCAGTGAACTTAGTGAGGGCCTCAAGAGCATAAAAAAGGACCAGTCAGAAATGAAGGAGGCACTAACTGAAGTAAAGAATAGTTTACACAGATTCAATAGTAGAGTAGGTAAAGCCAAGAAGCAAACCATCAATTTGGACTATAAGGAAGCAAAAAACACCCAATCAGAACAGCAAAAAGAAAAAAGAATCCAAAAAAATGAGGACAGTGTAAGGAGCCTCTGGGACAACTTCAAGCATGCCAACATTTGCATCTTGGGGGTGCCAGAAGGAGAAGAGAGAGAACAAGTAATCAAAAACCTATTTGAAACAATAACGGCAGAAAACTTCCCTAACTTGGTGAAGGAAACAGACATACAAGTCCAGGAAGCACAGAGAGTCCCAAACAAGATGAACCCCAAGAGGCCCACACCAAGACACATCATCATCAAAATGTAAAAGGTTCAAGACAAAGAGAGAATCTTAAAAGCAGCAAGAGAAAAGCAGTTAGTTACCTACAAGGGAGTTCCCATCAGAATGTCAGCTGATTTCTCAAAAGAAACTTTGCAGGCCAGAAGGGAGTGGCAAGAAATATTCAGCATGATGAAAAGTAAGAACCTACACCAAGATTACTCTATCCTGCAAAACTGTCATTTAGAATCGATGACCATACAAAGAGTTTCCCAGACAAGGAAAAGCTAAAGGAGTTCATCACCACCAAACCATTATTGTATGAAATGTTGAAGGGTCTTCTCGAAGAAAAAGATAAAAAAATATGAACAAACAAAATGGCAATAAATACATATCTATCAACAATTGAATCTACAAACAAAATGAACAAGCAGAACAGAAACATTCTCATAGACACAGAAAACTTTTGTTGGTTACCAGATGGGTGAGGGCTGGGGGGATGGGTGAAAAAGGTGACGGGATTAGGAAGTACAAATTGGTTGTTAGACTGACAAACCTCAAAGGGAAAGGGGGTTGGGGAGTGGGAAGAAATAAACCAAAGAACTTATATGTATATATCCATAACCAATGGATACAGACAACAGTGTGGGGAAAGGTAGGAGGGGGGCAATGGGGGAAAAATGAGGAACGTCTGTAATACATTCAACAATAAGGATAAGTTAAAAAAAAAATCATTCTTCTCTTGTTTCATGAACAAACCTTTTTTCTCTCTGATGATATCAATTCCAGTTTTTAATAAAGTTTTATTTTGTTCCTTCCATAAAAAAAAGAAGAAAAGTTGTTCCTTCTACTTTTCATTTCCAATCTGTCACCATTGTAACTATTACAAACATGCGAAAGAGAACAGTGAATGAAACCCAATCCCTATCTTCTAGTAACTTCACCCAACTTTGTTAACTGTTCATGTTTGAAAAACTATAAAAATGAAATTTTATAATTTGATTCATTCATTTTTTCATTTGTAGTAGAGTAGCACAGACTATGAGATATGGAAGAAAGCAAAGCAAATTTTTCAAACTGCCACTAACCTAACCCACTTTAAGATCTCAAATTTTAATTTTTCTTAGACGTGTATTGTTTAACTTTGCCTTGTTTAAAGACTATTCTGTTCAATACAATAAGTTCCCAAAATATGTGCCAATGGCATGGTACAAAAATCAGAGTAAATGAAAATTCAGAAAATTTATAGAATAATCATTTGATGAATCTATTACACACTGAAAAGCTATTTAATTTTATAGCAAACTAACAAAAATGCTACTTTAGCACCAACACACTAAAATCTTTGTTACTTATTACTAATGTTTCAACTGAGAAAATACTGTGATTTAAAGCTCTGCAACTGCCCTGGCCGGTTTGGCTCAGCGGTTAGAGCGTCAGCCTGCGGTCCGGAGAGACCCGGGTTCGGTTCCCGCTAAGGGCATGTACCTCGGTTGCAGTTTGTCCCCGGCCCTGGTTGGTTGTGCGGGTGGCAGCCACTCGATGTGGCCCTTTCACATCGATGTTTCTCTCTCTCTCTTCCTCTCCCTCCTACTCTGTCTGAACAAAAAATGAAAAAATGTCCTCAGGTGAGGAAAAAGCTCTGCAACTTAACTTTAAAATCATAGGAAGCTATCAAGTGTCCATCAACAAATGAATAGAAAAAAAAGTGGTTTATGCAGACAATGGAATATTATTCAGCCATAAAAAGGAATGCAACTCTGATATATGCTATAACGTAGATAAACCTGAAAACATTATGATAAATAAAGCAGACACAAAAGAATAATATTGTATGATTCCACTTACATGATGTACCCAAAATAGGCCCAGAATTCATAGAGACAGAAATTAGAATAGAGTTTACTAGGTAGTAGGGGAAGAAGGCCAGGGGAATAGAAAGTAATTGCTTAATAAATATGGAGTTACTATTTGAAATGATGAAAATGTTCTGGAAACAGATATTGGTGATGGCTACACAAGATTATAAATGTACTTAATGGCAATGAATTATACACTTAAAATGGTTAAAATTACAAATTTTATGTATATTTTACCACACAGAAAAATCGATAAATTGAAATAGCAAATGTCTATAAAACTTGAGGGGAAAAACTGCCAAATGACAGTGATGTTTGTTCCCACACCTGTGTTTTTCAAATTGTAATTATAACATAATTACATTAAATAGTAAACAAACTAATTTGCATTAGAAGGAAAAAGAAAACTCTTGTTATAAAAAGCTAGGTTTAATGTTTTGTGTTCAATGAAAGCAAGCCATAAAAAAGAAAAAATGCTATGGAACTAGTTTTGGGTAAGACAACTATAAAATTATAAAATATTGGGAAAATCATATTCTACAAGAAGCTGGTGCACTCTTAATGCTTCATAAATAGTTTTACCTTTCTGCTCCCCTTTAATGAAAAAAACAACTGAAAATCATGGATGCCACCTCATGGTTATAGTTTAAGACAGTAAATAAAGTCAAAACTCGACTAGCCATGTCATATTAAAGAAAAAGGCCTTGACCCTATATCAAAAGGTTCACTAATGAATCTACATTTATATAGTTTATTTTAATTAAAATATTTACAATACATATTGATTTTTGTGATTCTAAAATTTAACTGATTTTCACTTAACTAACCAACTTCCATTCTCAGGCCCATCAGGTAAGAAGGCTTACGATGAATTGTAACAACACCTCACAGGATTGTTGAGAAGATTAAAAACAATAATGCAAGGAGAGATAATTATTAGCACCCTGCAAGGCATATAGAAGTACTCAGTAAACATTTTATTTCACTATTCATTATTATTAATGGGTAAAGAAGCAGGCTATTAGAATACCATTTATTAGGAGTCATGTGAAGGGAATATTTTAGAAGTGCTATAATGATACATTTCCAGGGGGAAAAAATGCCTTCTTGACATTATTATTATTATTTTTTATCCTCACCCGAGGACATTTTTGCATTTATCTTGAGATACAGCGGGAGGGAGAGAGGGAGGAAGAGAGAGAGAGAAACATCGACGTGAGAGAGACACATCGAGTGGTTGCCACCCACACGACCCCGGATGGGGCCAGGGACAAACCGCAACCGAGGTACGTGCCCTTAGCGGGAACCGAACCAGGACTCTCTGGTCCGTGGGCCGACGCTCTAACCGCTGAGCCAAACCGGCCAGGGCCCTTCTTCACATTAAATGAAAGCTCTATACAACTAGAGATGAAGACTATTTTCTCTAGTCATTGGACATCCCAGCCTTAAAATCCTAGGTATGATAGCTAGTATTTGGAGATCAAGCAGAATTGAAAGGGAATATTGGCTCCATATCTTCCCAGGTGCACAAACTTGGGCATGTTACTTCCAAGAGATTCCTTTTTTCCTCGTGAAATACTACATCAGTGTTGTGGTGAAGAGTAAACTGGATAACATATATGAAAGCACACAATACAACGCCTATCATATGAAAAGCACCCAAAACATATTTATTCCCATTTGTCAATTGTGATGTTAATTTAGAAAGAAAATACTTAAAACATTCATAAACTACATAAATATTACACATTTTGATAAAGAAGGTTTTTATAGTTTTTCAGTCTCATTATAAACATCAATTATCATTACAGGGATATAACAAATGTCATGCCGTGTGAAAAGGGGAGGGAATGAGCTAAGTGGACTGAGTATGAACTCCAGACACTCCTGGATATGAGGGTCAGCCCTATCACTTACTACTTTACCTTGGATAAATTCCTTATAATTTCTTTATTGCTTTCTCGTCTATAAAAAGGAAATAATGCCTAACTCACAGAGTGACTGTGACTCAACAGAAAAATTGAACACATGAATATATAGTTAAAATATATAAACAGTGCCTGACATGTAGTAAGATGCCCAATAAAAATTACATAACTTCTCTTTACCTAGTTAAATGAGTATCACTGGAACATGTAAAGACAGATTAGGTGAGACTGACATTTTCCTTTATCTTACAGAAATTCAGAATCTAAAAACAGTAAGGTGTCCTTTTCCTATATTATGGTAAAATATATACATAAAATTTGCCATTTTAACCATATTTAGGTATATAATTCAGTGACATTAATTACATTTCTATTGTTCTGCAAACATCACCATTCACTATCCATTTCCAAAACTCTTCTATCACCCCAAACAGAAACTCTCTACTAATTATTCTCCACTTCTTTCAGTCCCTGAAAACCTCTATGTTCCATCTCTATGAATTTGCCTATGCTATGTATTTTATATAAGTAGAATCATACAATATTTGTTCTTTGTGTCTGGCCTTTGCATATTTTTTCAAGGTTCATTCATGTGGTATCATGTATTAGCATTTCATTCAATTATATAGCTTAATAATATTCCATCGTACACATAACATTTTGTTTATTCATTCATCTCTTAATGAACACCTCCATATATATATATATGGAAGAATTGTTGGTTCAGATGATAGTTCTATGGTTACTCTTTTGAGGAACCACCAAACTATTTTTCAAATCAGGTTCACCATTTTAGATTCCCACCAGCAATGCACAAAGGTTCCAATTTCTTCACATCCAAAGCAATACTTAATTTTCTGGTTTTTGTTTTTATTTTAATATCCATCAAAATAGGTGTGAAATGGTACCTCATTATAGTTTTCAATTTGCAATTCTCTGATGACAAATAATGTTGACATCTTATCATATGCTTGTTAACCATCTGTATATCATCTTTGGATAAATGTCTATTCAAGATTTTGTCTATTCTTCTATTAAGTTTTTGGGATTTGTTTTTGTTTCTGTTGAGTTGTAGGAGTTCTTTATATATTCTGGATATTAAATCCTTATCATATATATTATTTTCAAACATTTTATCCCATTTTGTGGGTTGTCTGTTTATTAAGAATGTCATTTGAAGTACAAAAGTTCTTCATTTTAATCAAGTCCAATTTATCAGTTTTTTTTTACTTTTGAGTCTGTGCTTTTGGTATCCTAGTTAAGAAACCATTAATTCCAAGGTCATGAATATTTAGACCTATACTGTCTTCATAAAGTTTCATAGTTTTCAGTCTTAAATTTAGGTATTTGACCCATTTTGAATTAATTTTTGTAGATCATATAAGGTATGGGTCCAATTTCATTCTTTTGCATGTGGACATCCAGTTTTCCCAGGACTATTTCGTGAAGTGTCCTCCCCCCACCCCCACCCCACCCTCATTGAATGGTCTTGGCATTGTGGTAAAAAAAAAAAAAAAAAAAAAAAAAAAAAATCAATTGACCATAGATGTAAGAGATTGCTTCTAGACTCTCAATTTTATTCCCTTGGTCTCTGTGTCTATTCTTAGACTAGTATCACACTCCTTTGATTTCTGGATATTTGTAGTAAGTTTTTAAATTGAGAAGTATAAATCTTCCAAACTTTGCTCTTCCTGTTCAAGATTCTTGTGGCAACTCTGGGTCCCTTAAAATTCCTTATGAATTATAGGCTGGAGTTTCCCATTTCTTCAAAAGACACCACTGGAATGTTAATGGGGGTTGTATTGAATCTGTAGATCATTTTGGGTAGCATTATCTTAACAATATTAAGTCGTCCAACTCATGAATTCAGGATATCTTTCCATTTATTTAGGTCTTCTTTAATTTCTTTCAAAAATGTTTTATAGTTTTTAGTATGTAAGTCTTACATCTGTTCAGTTAAATTCACTCTTTTTGGGGTTGGTGCTACTTTAAATAGAAGTATTTCCTTTTGGATTTTTCATTACTAGTGTGTAAAAATACAACTGATTTTTTTTTTCACATTGATTTTGTATTCAGGTATTGTGCTAAATTCATTTACTAGCTATAAGGTTTTTTGGTGAATTCTTTAGGTTTTACTACATATAAAACCACATCATCTGCAAAGAGAGATAGTTTTACTTGTTCCTTTCCAATTTGGAAGCCTTTTAATTCTATTTCTTACCTAATGGCTAGGACTTCCAGTACACTGTTGAATAGAAGTGGCAAAAGTGGCATCTTTGTTTTGTTCCTGAAGTTATGGGAAATTTTTGTTGTTCCCCACTGAGTACCTTAGTTGTATTTCTGCCACATGTGGCCATTATTGTGTGGAGGAAGAACACGTCTATTCCTAGTTTATTGGGTGCTTTTATCATGAAAAGGTGTGGAATTTCGCCAAATACTTTTTCTGTACCAGTTAAATAATTATGTGGGCTTTTTTCCTTCATTCTAGTAATATGGTGTATTGCAGTGATTAATTTTTTCATGTTGAGCCATTCTTGAATTCATAGAATAAAGCATACTTTATCATGCTATGTAATCCTTTTAATATGCTGCTGATTCTGTTTGCTAGTATTTTATTGAAGATTTTGCATCTATACTCATTAATAATATTGGTCTATAATTTTCTTTCCTTGTAGTGTCTTTGTCTGGCTTCAAAATCAGGGCAATTCTGGCCTCATATATGTTAGGAAGTGTTAACTACTCTTAAATATTTTAGAAAAGTCTGAGGAGGGCTGGTAGTAATTCTTTTTTACATGTTTAGCAAAATTCACCAGGGCAGCTATCTGGTCCCTGAATTTTCTGTGCTGGGAGGATTTTTATTACTGATTCAATCTCCTTACTTGTTTTAAGTCTACTCATACTTTTTACTTCTTGAGTCAATTTTTGTAGTTTGTGTATTTCTAAGAATTTGCCTTCTTCTACACTATCCAGTTTGTTGATGTACAGTTGTTCACAATCTTCCTGTTTTATCCTTTTTATTTCTATGAAGTTGGTAGTAATATCCACTCTTAAATTTCTGGTTTAGTCAATTGAATCTTCTTTTTTTCTTAGTCAATGTAGTTACAGGTTTGTCATTTTTGTAGATATTTTCAAAGAAACTAGTCTTGTTTCATGTATTTTCTATATTCTTTTTCAGTTTTCTATTTCATTTATCTCTGCTCTGCTTATTATTTTCTTCTGCTAGCTTTGGGTTTAGTTTGCTCTTTTTCATGTTCCTTTAGATGTAATACTTTGCTTAATAATTTCAGATGTTTGTTCCGTTGTAATGTAAGCTTTTATAGCCATAACTTTTCCTCTGGGCATTGCTTTTGTTATGTTGTGTTTCGTTTTGCTGTGCTTTCATTTTCATCCATTTCAAAGTATTTTCTAATTTACCATGTGACTTCTTCTATGACCCATTGTTTGTGTAAGATTGCATTGTTTAATTTTCACATATTTGTGTATTTTCCAGTTTTCCTCTAGTTACTGATTTCTAGACTCATTTCATTGTTGTCAGAGGAAATACTTATATGATTTTAACCTTTCAAAATTATTAAAACTTGGCTTGTGGTCCAAAATATGGTCTAATCGAAAGAATGTTCCAAGTGCACTTAAGAATGCATATTTTTCTGTTTTTGAGTGTAGTGTATTATATATGTCTATCAGGCATAATTGGTTTGTAGTATTATCAAGACCTTTATTTCCTTATTGATCTTCTGTCTGGTTGTTCTGTCCAATATTGAAAGTAGGGTATTAAAGTCTCCAACTATCAATATAAACTGTCTATTCTCCCTTCAAGTCTTTCCATTTTTTATTCATATATTTAGAAGCTCTGTTGTAAGGTGCATTTAAATTTATAACTATTATATCATCCTGATGAAATTAAAACTTTAATCAATATATAAAGACCTTTGCCTCCGGCAACCATTTTTGACTTAAAATTAATTTTTTTCTGCTAATAATAAAGCCACTCCAGCTCTCTTTGCTTATTAGTATTTAAGTGGAATATCTTTTTCCATGCTTTTACTTTCAACCTCATTGTGTCTATATCTAAAATGAATCTCTTATAGACTTTATATGCATGGTTGATTGTTATCCATTTTACTAATCTTTGCCTTTAAATTAGATTTGATCCATTTATATTTAAAGTAACTACTGATAAGAATTTATTTCTGCCATTTAGCTCTTTGTTTACTGTATGTCATAGGTTTGTTGTTGTTGTTCCTCAGCTCCTCCACTATTTTTATTTGTATTTAGTAGAATTTATGCAGTGTACCATTTGATTCTCTGATCCCATCACTTTCTTGCATATATTTTAGTTATTTTCTTAATGGTTATCATGGAGACTACAATTAACATCTTAAACTTATAACTGCCTAATTTGAATACCAAGTTAGTTTCAATGGTATACCAACATTCTGTTCCTGTACATGTCTATCACTCTTGCTTTATACTATTATCACAGGTTACAATTTTATACATTATGTGCTCATTAATATAGGTTTATATTTATTGTTTACATTTGCCATTTAAATCATATAGGACAAAATGAGTTACAAATCAAAAGTACAATAAAACTATTTTTTAAATCACCTGTCTAGCTACATATACCCATGTTCTTTTTTCTTCATATGGCTTCCTGTTACAGTCTAGTGTCTTTTTATTTCAACTTGAAGAACTCTTTTGATCATTTCTTGTGAGGCAGGTCTACTAACAATGAATTTCCTTGGTTTTTGTTTATCTAGGAATATCTTAATGTCCTCTTCATTCTTGAAGGACAGGTTTGCCAGATACAGAATTCTTGGTTGACAGCTTTTCTTTCAGTTGTTTAAATATGTCAGCCCACTGTTTTCTGGCTTTCATGGTTTCTGATGAGAAATCACCTGTTAATCTTATTCCAGCCTCCTTGTATGCAGTGATTCACTTCTCTGTTCCTGCTTTTAAAATTCTGTCTTTGGCTTTTGACAATTAGACTATTATGTATCTCAATGTAAGACTCTTTGACATTATCCTGCTTGGGGTTCATTGAGTTTCTTAGATGTATAGATTCATGTCTTTCATCAAATTTGGAAAGTCTGGGTCATTATTTCTTTGAATATTCTTTCTGCCTCTTTCTCTCTCCCTTCTTCTGGAACTCCTATAACACAAATGTGGTCTCCATTATTATATCACAAAGGTTCCTTAAGCTCTATTCACTCTTCTTCCTTCTTTTTTCTTTCTACTCCTTAGACTCAATAATTTTAATAATCCTATGTTCAGGTTTACTGATCCTTTCTTGTGCCTGCTCACATATGATGCTGAATCACTCTAGCAAAATTTTTATATTAATTATTCTACTCTTCAGCTCCAGAACTCCTATTTTCTTCTTTTTTATAATTTCTAGTTCTTTATCAATATTCTCATTTTGTTCTTACATCATTTTCCTGAATTCCTTTAGTTCTTTGCCCATGCTTTCCATTAGCTCTTGGGTATATTTAAGATACTTGATTTAAAATCTTGGTTTACTAAGTTCAGTGTCTGGGCTTCTACAAGAATAGATTCTGTCATTTCTTTATCCTTTGAGTAGGTCATACTTCCCTGTTTCTTTGCATGCCTTGTGATTTCTTTTGTTGTTGAAAACTGTACATCCAAATATTATAGTGTATTTTAAGATGATAAGTTGGGAAATCAGATTCTCCCTCTTCCCCAGGGATTGCTGTATTTAATTATTGAAGGTTTAGCTTGTGTTCTGCCAGTGTTCTAAAAAATATTTCCTTGAATGCCAAGAGCTTAAAAACAACACAAAATAACATAAAAATAAAAAAGAAAATACTTCTCCTAGTCCTTCAGACAGGTGTTATACTGCTAATATAACATACAAAAAGTCACATAAAATATTAACTTAAAGAATACAATTTCTTAGATTTCTTTGAATACTTTGGCTACTGCTAGCTCTTGTTTTCTGACAAGGACCAGATGGTAATAAAAATACTAGAAAAATTGAAATAGCCTATTATTTTTAATTAACTAGCTCCTTTTCTCCCATAACACGTGATTGTAGTTTTATGAGATGTGCATACTAGAAATAGATTCCACTGGTACAACTATTAGCAGTTATTTTTATGAAAATAAAAATATCAAGATTTCAGGATGGTATTTTTCAAAAAAAAACACAGTGTTCCCCCCAAAACGGCCTGACTTTTAGGTGTTTCATCATAAGCTTGAGAAACATTGTAGAATGCAATTATTAAAATATTAAATTTTAGATCCATTAGAACTCCAAATAAAAATACTTTATGTAACTGAATTCAAAAAACACATTCACATAGTATTTTCTAAAGTCAATCAAAATTATAGTTATGACGGAAATACTATCAATAAAATACACGTGTAACATTCTAAAACATTTGTCAGTTTTTTCTAACAGAAGGTGGGGGGGAAACCTGCAACTTGATCTATAGAATCAACAAATCAATTATTTGCTATGTTTATGAGTAAAAAATAATAATAATAATCCCAAGAAAATTAGCAAATTATAAATAGTTCATTCTAAACCTTTTAAAACTTTATATTTTTAACTTGTTAGTTCACTAAAACTCAAATACACTTCCTCAGCAGAACTCATCAAACATCATTGGATCATGAAATTAATTTACTAAGTGGATCAAGGCCAACATTTATTTAAAACAATACAGGGGTGAGCAAAAGTAGGTTTATAGTTGTTCACATGGAAAAAGACATGCAAGTTATGATTATTATAAAAGCTTTATTAACTCAAGGAATGTCACATGCAACTATAAACCCACTTTTGCCCACCCTGTAGTACAGAATAGAAAATATCAATATGTACTGTACATAAGGCTACATATTGCTTTATAAGACTTTTGTTTCTACTTTATATATATAGGAAAGGCATTATTTTTCTGCTATACCACAACACCATTTCAACAGAAGAAACAGGCTAAAATAGGACACCCCTGCTATAGCTTAGTCTTAAGCATAGGAAATTATTACAATCTACAATGCAATGAGGTTCCTATTAATTACTTAATGTAATGCTGTCACTTAAAAAAAATTACTTCAGGCCCAGCCGGTGTGGCTCAGTGGTTGAGCATTGACCCATGCACCAAGAGGTTGCCAATTCGATTCCTGGTCAGGGCACATGCCCAGGTTGTGGGCCAAATCCCCAGTCAGGGGGCATGCTGGAGGTGACCAATAGCTGTTCTCTCTCATCAATGTTTCTCTCTCTCTCTCCCTCTCCCTTCCTCTCTCTCTAAAGATCAATAAAGAAAAAAAAAATTTTTTTAATTACGTCAGGATGAAAAAGATTCAGATTGTTTTACTATTTCCATCAGATTACTACCTCATATATAACTAATTCATAATTCGGACACCATGCAAATCTGAAGCAAATATCTAATCTATCACAAATTAATGGGTTCCAAAATACCTCACATTCTAGGGAAGATTTACTTAATTAGTCTCAAAGTTGTCAGTTAATTCATATGTAGTCTTTAAATTTAGGGATCTTCATTTTATTTCTAATTTCATCCCAGATCAGATTTAAATCTAGGACTTTACTGACACGCAGATTTATTGGGAAGTGTTTAGACTGCATCCCAATTCTAAATTTAAACATTATTCCTGACAAAGTTTTTAAATGGAATTATTAACTAATTCTTTCTTTCAACACAAGTTGGCCGAGGGCCCTGTAGGTAGAGTGGTAAATGTGCATGGCCTCTGCCCGCACAGAGCAGGCTCCTTTATTCGAGGTCTAGAAGAGTACAGTGTATGGGCCTGGAAACGTGGAAAGATAATAGTGGCTTTGGAGAATCCAGGCTTCAACTCTTAGCTCCAACCATCTGCTAAACATTAGGCAAACTCATCAATCTCTATAAGCCCTAATTTCTTCCTTTACAAAATGAGTTTAATATCAACTATTTCAGTTTTATTTCAAGGGCTAAATGTAAAAATACAGAAAGTTCCTAGTATAATAGTAGAAACACTATCAAATAGTCAAAATACTGATAAATTTGCCTTGGTCGGTTTGGCCCAGCGGTTAGAGCATCAGCCCGCGGACCAGAGTGTCCTGGGTTGGGTTCCCACTAAGGGCATGTACCTCGGTTGCAGTTTGTCCCCAGCCCCCGGGGCCGTGTGGGTGGCAGCCAGTCCATGTGTCTCTTTCACATCAATGTTTCTCTCTCTCTCTTCTTCCCTCTCTCCCTCCCGCTCTATCTGAAGATAAAAGCAAAAAAATGTACTCAGGTGAGGATTAAAAAATAAAAACAAAAAAATATATTGACAAATTCAGGACCTGGCACATAGAATCCATTCACTATTCATCGAATGAATAATCAACTCTGAGAGAGAAAAAACATTAAATACATTTCCAAAGGAAGGGGAATCAAACATGAAATATATGATACTATTTTTAATAGAATTATTATGCTAAGTATAGATAATTACCACATTTTCTTCATTTTCTACTTCCTAAGTTTTATTTATGCCTTAAAACAGATTATTTTAAAGCATGTAAGCATGTTATTTAGTAACATAAAATGGAAATTAAAGGTTAATTTTTAAAACTTCATGCTGACCCAAACTACACATTGTCATTACCTAAAGCAAAATTTGGTACAAAATTTAAGTAACAAAAGAATAAATTAATAAAATGGCTGGTCACAGAAGTTCAGACACTCTCTACAAAACACAAGCAAGTTAATTTATCAGTTATAACAACTTCACACTAACTAGTTCACTAACCAAAACAAAAATTCATGGATATATAAAAAAAAGATGACTTTTTTCAGTCTCTGGGCATTATTTTTAACATAACAATCTTTTAAAGTGTTGCTATAAGAAAACATTTTGAGTTAGTATGAGTTCAATAATTTTATAGATGCTAAAATTTACCTGTTTGAGTCCTTCATCAGTTAGTTTGTCCTGGTTGCCCACATGAACTTTCTGAAGCAAAGGACAGTGAGAGGCAACCGCAATAATAGAGGTGTCAGAAAGCTGTTTACACCTGTAGGCTGTATACCTAAGAAGTCCAGGACATTTAAATGCTAGAACACATACGCCAGTATCAGACATACTGCGACAATCAGAAATGTTGATTTCAATTATATTTTGACTTCTTGATGCAATTTTTTCCAATAATTCATCAGTGACCTAAGAGAGAAAAAAAAAAGCAATAAATTTAAACTTTTGCTAAATGTAGAAGCTTATTTTCTATTCTTTTATTAAATTATATTATATAATTATATTATAGCATGAAAACTACAATCAAAAGAAAACCTTCCTACTTAATATTAAAAAATAACAAGAACTGTGGTATAATAAAAAATATATTTGGGTTTTGTCTCTGGTTCCTTGAACAGAGCTCCTAAAACCCTTGGAATTTCTTGAGTGATAGTTTATTTTGTTATTCATAGCAAGCTCCCTTTGACCACATATGAGTTTACACTAATGAAATGACTTAAGTTGAGGCCCCTAGAGAGCCTCATGATCGGTTGGTTCACCAGATAAACCAAACACCATGTGATTAGAGGGTGAAAACTTTGTTGTTGTTGTTGTTGTTGTTATTCCTCACCTGAAGATACTTTTCCATTGATTTTAGATAGAGTGGAAGGGAGGGAGGGAGAGAGAGAGAGAAACATCGATGTGAGAAACACATCAATTAGTTGCCTCCCAAACATGACCGACCAGGATGGAACATGCAACCCAGGCACATGCCCTTGCCAAAGAATCAAACCCGTGACCCTTCAGTTCACGGCTAACGCTCCAACCACTGAGCCACACCAGCCAGGGCAAGGGTAGAAACTTTTAGCCTCACTCCCTGAATTCCTGGGAGGGAAGTGGAACTGGAGATTGGGTTATTAAACTCTTGAATAATGAGGTCTGAAGAGCTTCTGTGTTGGTGAACACATCAAAGTGCTGGGAGGATGATGTGCCCAGAGTGGGTATGGATGCTACACACTCTATCCAAAACCTTGCACTACACACCTTTTCCATGTGGCTGCTCCTGAGCTGTATCCTTTATAATTAACCAGTAAGCATAAGCATTTTCCTGACTTCTGTAAGTCATTCTAGCAAATCATTGAACCTGAGGAAGGGGTTAGGGGGAAACTCCCAAATTTATAACTGATGAGCCAGAAGTACAAGTGGCTCCTGGGACTTGTGATTAGTATATGAAGTGGGGACAGTCTTGTGGGACTGAGCTTCTAACCTGTGAGGTCTGCACGAGCTCCAAGAGTCAGTGTCAGAATTAAGCTGAATCACTGGACACTGAGTTGGTATCAGAGAATTTGTTGTTAGAATGTAAAAAACTCCACGCATTTGGTGTCAGAAAACACCAAGAAAGAATATATGTGTTAGTTTTCATTAAAAGCCTCAAAATCTATCCTTATTAGGAAAATGTACTTTAATTAAACCTTCAAACTCACTAAAAATTCTCCTCAAAATTGTATTGAGATTCTGAATGTTTTATTCTCTATTTTTAACCCAGCAACAGTGTATATCAGTCATCATGATGTATGAATCTTGACTTTTTACACTTAATATTAGATGATACTATTTATAGTATAAACTTATAGTATATAAATTTCAATTGTTTTACTGCTTCTATCAGAATATTACCTTATATATAATTAATCCACAGCTTAGAAAATTGATATCATTTTGTGTATCAGCACACCAACGATTACATGCAAATGTCCATATCAAATAACTTTTCTCAGAAGACTCAAAGCTAAATATAAGTAACCTTAAAATTCAACTGGTGAAAAATTCACATGGCCATCTGAATATTTAAAATAATTTTTAAAGACTCAACCTCTACTTATTCCCTGCCTAATAACCACATTTCCAATAACAACAACAAAATAGTTAACATTATTCAAATCCTTTGAGTAAAAGCTGAGAGAAAATGCACACGGATGAAATTTAGAACAGAAAATGGAAAGAACTGGAGTGTTCAAGGACACTAGGAATAACAGCCAAGGTTAAAACTATCTTTGTTTACGTTTGCTGGAAAAGCACAAATGCAAACAGTTATCTGCAAAACTACAATTCTGACATACTCTCCTCTTTATGTGTTTTTCATCTCCGAATCAGCAGAGGGAAAAAGCTATTTTTAGTCTAAGTTTGTAACAAATAGCTCAGATATCCAAGAGTACTGAAGTAAAGAACCCATGGGTTATTTCATATTACTTCACATTACTACCCTGACAGGTAACTAACTGTGCTCATTTTGTTTAAAGTGTGTGTGTTATACATACACACATATATACTAATAGTGTATGTTGGAGTTGGCTTATACCAACTCACAAGACCTATATGTACCTCTTTCCAAATCAATGACATCACTACATTAAGTGACATCACACTGGTAGCTTAAAATTAGCTATAATGGGAGTATTTGTACCACAAAAACTGGTAAATATTACAAATAAGGGCTTTTTAGTTGTTCTTTTTTTTTATCCTCACCCAAGGACATTTTTGCATTTATCTTCAGATAGAGCGGGAGGGAGAGAGGGAGGAAGAGAGAGAGACAGAGAAACATTGATGTGAGAGGGACACATCGAGTGGTTGCCACCCACACGACCCCAACCAGGGCCGGGGACAAACTGCAACCGAGCTACGTGCACTTAGTGGGAACCGAACCCGGGTCTCTCTGGTTGGCAGGCCAACACTCTAACCGCTGAGCCAAACAGGCCAGGGCTGTTCTTTTTTTTTTTAAGCCAGTTGTTACACATTTACCACTACTAACAATATCACAGAATGATTTGAGCAGTTTTAGTAATCTAATAAAATCCTATTCTTATTGGATATTTTTATCTGTTTCCAATGCCAAGTATTGACAGCCAAGTTTAAAGGAAAAATTGCAAATTGTTTGCAATAAGCACTATTAACTTTTTTTTTCCTAATTTATGCCAGCATATAAACATATTGGGCAGCCAGGCAATGGGGAAGATTAGAAAATTCATCAAAAGTAGAATTCAAACAAAGTAAGCTATCTTAGCCTGTTTTGTTTCCATTACTTCATCTATAATAACAGTATAAGATTAATATTATTAATATTGTAATAATAATATATTAATAGGGATAATAATAGTATCAACTCACAAGGTTATTGATAAGATAAAGTGAATTAATATGTATGAAGCCTGTAAAACAGTACATGGCACATCGGCAGTACTATATAAATGTTTGACATTGTTTTCTACTATTAAACTTATATTCATGATATGACCCTTCCAAAAAGGGTAAAATTTAATTTTTCTTAGACAGTAATGAAAAAGAAGGGAGAGAAACAGGACTAAACTAAAGAGGATTAAGAAGCAACTCAAGCCCTGGCCAGTTTGGCTCAGCAGTTAGAGCGTTGACCTGCGGACCAGAGAGTCCCGGGTTCAGTTCCCGCTAAGTGCATGTACCTCGGTTGCAGTTTGCCCCCAGCCCCACCTGGGGTCGTGTGGGTGGCAACCACTCAATGTGTCTCTCGCACATCGATGTTTCTCTCTCTCTCTTCCTCCCTCTCTCCCTCCCGCTCTATCTGAAGATAAATGCAAAAATGTCCTGGGGTGAGGATAAAAAAAAAAAAAAAAAAAAAAAGAAGCAACTCAAAATTACCAATCCACACTAAAACTACCTTCTTGATAATAAGAACCTAGCTTTACCTTAAATTCACACACAAAAATACTAACACACACAGAATTATAGGTTATAGTCATTTGAACTATCTTGAGAGTCAACATCATGAAAGAAGTGATTTCCGAAGAGGAATAGATTTTTTTTTAATAGATCAAATTGAGTGTTTCTTAGAATTAGACTACATATACCTGCTGACGACTACTAAGATCCAGCTGCTTCCAAAACTGGAAATCTAAACAAAGGTCACGCCAGTACTTGCAGACCAATGATGCAGAAAGGCAACGTTCATCCAGGGATAAATTGGAAAATATCTGTAAATAAAAAAGAAGTCATATGATACATGCTTAAACATTTTAAACGTTTTTGTTAGAAAAAATTGACTTGAAAGCACAAAAACATGTTGAATACAAGAGCCATTATTGGAAGAGTCACTGTTAGAGACAGTCCAAAGAGGAGGCATGGTATGGGAGTTAAGAACATGGACTACCATTACCTTTCATGTAAGAAAAGGAGCAAAGGAGAACAGGGAGATGTGTGTGTGTGTGTGTGTGTGTGTGTGTGTGTGTGCGCGCGCGCGCGCGCGCCAATATTTAAACAAATTAAAGAGATAAGCCAAAAATTAATTTCAAAAATACTCACCTTTGATGGAAGGGAGAAAAGACTAGGAAGGAGAAAGGGATGAAAGTGAGACTATTCTGCAGGTACCTTGTTTTATAGTTTTGACATTAGAACCAGGTGAACTTTTTACATGATTTTTTAATGTCATAAAAGGACATTTTACTTCTACGGTATTTTTTCCAGAATTTCATAAATCCAATCTAATCACAAGAAAACTATTACATACACCAATTGTAGGACATCCTACAAAACACATGAAGACTCCTAAAAAAATCAAGATCATAAAAAACAAAGAAAGGCTGATAAAGTATCAAAGACAATAGAAAAGAGAATGACAACTAATGCAATCCTGAGTTGGAAAAAGGCCATTAACAGAAAACCTGTCCAATGCTGATTTCACACTTCAGCAAATGTATCATAGTAATGTAAGATAATCAATGTAGGGGAAATTGAAAGTGGGTGAGGAGTATATGGGGATTCTGTACTATCTTTGAAATGTTTCCAAAATTATATCAAAATGAAAAGCTTGTTCTTAAAAGTTTTAAAAGTAAAAATTATTTTTAAACTGGTCAGGGTTAGTACCAACACAGATTTTTAAAAATTAAGAGACACATCAACAAATACAACTATGGACCATACTGAGATCCTGAATTAAACCAACTATAAGAAGATACTTCTAAAGATAATCAAATAAAATTGAACATAAAAGAGAGGGCAAATTATTTGACAAAAATTATTTGACACTGTTTAGGTTGTTATAGTATTACTGTGGTTATAGTATTACTGTGGTTATATTATATTTTAAAAGCTATTATCCATTTTAGAGACAAACTTTAGTGTTTATGGCTGAAATGAATTTAGAATTTGCTTTCAGATACTTGACCAAAACAAAAAAAAATTGGCAAGAGATAAACTAAAAAAGGCAGGATACTGAAAAACTATTAAAATTCATTTAATGATATACATGAGGAGTTCATTGTTTTCTACTTTGGTCTGTACACGAACATTTGCATAACATTAAATGAAAATTTGAAAATTTTAACAAGAACATGTGCTCTACACTAAATTGTTTTATCCTAGGTTTGAATCATGTTATCTATGTAACCTTGAGCAAATTACCTAACTTCTCTGTACCTCAATTTCCTTATCTATAAAATGGGAATAATATAGTCTGTACCTGATAGAGTTATTGTGAGGACTAATGGAGTATGCATAAAGTTTTTGGAACAGTGTCTGAAACACAGTAAATAGTATACAAAATGATTCCTATCATAACTATGACCTAAAACAATTTATCTCTCTTTAGGGTCAAATGTTACAGAAATCTAAGCTAGAATCTCTACTATGTTTAAATCTTGAGCCTTGGGAAAACAACTGCCAACTGCTGTTCCTTCACAACTAGTGTTTGTCCTCCAAGGGCTAAGTGAGAAGTAAAATATATGCATGAGAATCACTGGCATATAGATGTAGTTTAGCCCATTACAGCCTCTCACTCTCATTCATGACAACTAAAACCTCCAGACAACACACTAAAAGCAATTACCTCAGGACTCCAAAAGGTTAATAACATATGAATTGGGGAGGTGAGCCAAAATTTAAAGAATGACCAAGAATAGGAATGAGTGTCCTGTGTTATTTTTCCTTTTCTCTACCAGCATGGAACTGAGGATTGCCCCTGTATAGAACTACACAGCAGGCACAATTAATAAAAATACAGAGAGAATGCCATCTCTCTGAACAGAGGGCCTCTGTAAAACAGAGAATGTGGGAAGGGTCCCCATTTCAGGTTTTCTCTCCTTTCACTTTCCCTTTTCTCCCTACTGGCCATGTCCCAAATGCAGCCTCGGTCACAGAATGTGGCAGCTGTGCAGGCACCTAAAATTCTGTAAGCAAACCCACCTTTTGACCAGAAGAACCAGGAAAACAACTCCATGGACCAAAGAGTGTGCAAGGAACTTCCATTACCTTTTTCTTACCACTTCATCATGAAAGCAGCCCAAATTCTGCAAAACTATACAGCAGCACAGGCATATAGCACAGGGTATAGAGAAACTCCATCTTTCTATCCAGAGAACCAGGAAAAGAGACCTCAAAGTCAAAGAGTGTGAAGGAAGGATCAGAGAAGAGTTCTAGAAAGAGGACCCTTAATTCAGTGTATGATGTGACAAAAAACCTAAGTTAAACACAAAGCTATACATGTGCAGAAAACACCCAAAGTAGCACAGCATAGTCTTTGAAAACTGAGCTAATAATAGAATCACAGGCCAAGGAAGATAGAAATTTCAGTCTAAATGTAACATTGCTGATCCCTGCCAAATCTGATGAACCTATAGATTCATAAAACTCAATGAATCCCAATAAGATTAACTGTAAGAGATCTACACTAACACACATTATAATCAAATTGTCAGAAGACAAAGACAAAGAGAAAACCCTGAAAGAAGCCAGAGAAACGCTATTCATCATGTACAAAAGATCCTCAATCAGATTAACATCTGATTTCTCACTGGAAACCATGCAGGCAATAGGATAACACATTTAAAGCACTTAAAGAAAAAACTGACAACCAGGAATTTTGTATCTTGCAAAACTAGCCTTCAAAAATGAAAGAGAAATGAAGATATTTCCAGATAAACAAACACTGAAAGAATGTGTCACTAGTACTCCTACCTACAAGAAATGCTAAAGGGAGTCCTTCAGGCTGAAATGAAAGATCACTTGAAACCACAGTAGCTTGAAACCACACAAAGAAATAAAGAACACCAATAAAGGGAAAAACAAATACCAATAAAGGTAGGTACTTATGTAGGTACATATAAAATTCATTATTAATGTATTTTTGGCTTGTACTCCAATTCCAAATCATTGAAAAGACAACTATACAAAATAATAATTTTAAATCTATGTTCACTTTATGGACACAAAATATATACAGGTGCAATGTGAACAATAACAACACAAATATAGAAACAAAGTTTTTATATACCATTGAAACTAAATTGGTATTTGTAATGTAAGTGCCTAACATCAAGCTTTTATTATTGTAGTGTATCTAACATTGAGCTTTTGATTGACAAAACATCAATTTCAAGACATCAATCTTGAATAAACATACTGCCAGCTATATGACACAGCTACCAGCAAAACGACCAGATAAGGAACTAGGTCACCACCACCCATGAAGTTCCCTCTTTAAGAAAGCCCTGGGTAACCTAGATAACTGACCACTTGAGTGACCTCATTCCTCCCTTCCTGTGCCCTCATTCCTGATCTTATGCTTTAAATTAGCTAATAAAAAGTAAACCCACAAAACCCTAGACACCCCACCCCTGGATCCTACCAAAGGCAGAGCCCCAATTCCACGTCGTTATCTCTCTACCTGCGACCTGGCTATGTGGTCCTTGAGTATGCCGTATGCCCTCCAGAATCTTCAAGTAATAAATCTAGTTCCTCAAAGTTCCTTGACAGTTCCTTGCTGAAGTGTGCCCTGCAATCACATAAGAACCAAAAGAGCAGGTCCAGCCACACGTAAGGGTCCTGCTGCAGGAAATGCCTCTGGAGCTCTCTAGGAGTGATATGTGCCTGGGCAAGCACTGTGGGCATTTCTGACCAAGGACACTACCATCAATAGGCTCCAGACCAACAGAATGGTATTAATCAAATGAGGTTGGTATAAATTATGATATTAATTATAAACCTCAGGGCAAACGCTAAGAAAATAAACACAGTCATGCATCACTTAACGACTAGAATACATTCTGAGAAATGTGTCATTAGGTGATTTTGTCATGTGAATATCACCAAGTGTACTTACACAAACCTAGACGGTATAGCCTACTACATACCTAGGCTATATGGTATATCCTACCACTCCAAGGCTACAAACCTGTACTGCATGTCACTGTACTAAATACTCTAGGCAATTGAAACACAATGTGTTTGTGGAGATCCACAATCTCTGTGCGGGTTGGAAAGAGCACATTCAGGCTTTGCCATTTTCAAGCCTGTCTGGCCCTTACTTTCTGCTAGACACCCTCAAGTCTCACCTGCACATGTGCATAGTTTCACAGTAAACCAGAAATAAAGATGGAGAGCTATCCTTTCATGGTTGTCTCATTTCCAAGATCTACCTATTAAATTCCTGGCTGGTGCCCCACTCATCCCACTGGCACAACCTGAGTCTTGCAATTATGTGGGTTTTCCCTGTTTGTTTCCCGCCCATTTCATTACTTTTAGTTGAAAAACACAGGTTTACTCATTGCCCCAAACTGACTTAGCCTCTCTGGCATCAAAACCACTTGTTTTCCAATCTCTACTTCTTGCTGAAAGTACAGGGGCAGGGGGCCGCAGTAGGGGCCTCATGCAAGAATGCTGTAGACTTCCGCTATTCTCACCTGCAGCTCTAGCAGTTCTCCTGAGAATAAGAATCTGTTGTCTGCCTTTGGTCAATTTCCAAAGCCCAAATAATTTGGGGCAATTTTGCCCAGTTTTATATTTGCTTTTTTTATGGAGAGGAGTTACCAAACTCTTCATGCAGCCATAGCTGGAAGTCCCTCTCTTGTGGATATTTTTATGCTGATCCTCCTCATTTTACACATGAGAAATCTGGGATTCAGGGAGACTAAATCATGTTTGAGATTAAATCACCACATGGTTTTAAAGGGCTACTTTGTCCCTTATCAAATAGAATATATGTGAAGCATGGTTATTATAACCAAGAAGTACCTTGTTTAAAATATATCTCACTTTGGCCGGCCGGTGTGGCTCAGTGGTTGAGCACTGACCCATGCACCAAGAGGTCACCGGTTCGATTTCTGGTCAGGGCACATGCCCAGGTTGTGAGCCCGATCCCCAGTAGGGGGCATGCAGGAGGCAGCCAATCAATGTTCTTTCTCATCGATGTTTCTATCTCTCTCCCTCTCCCTTCCTCTCTCTCTAAAATCAATAAAGAAAAAATATTTTTAAAAATAAATATATATATAATCACTTTGGATAGTACCTTCTTTAAACATTAGTTTTCTCTCAGGTAAAAATCAATGGAAAATGGTATAAACCACAAGTAACTGACTAAGTCTAAGTGGACCTAGATGAGTCTTATTCACCCAGGTGAAAGGAAATTCAGAAAGTGGGTAAAGGAAAGATAAACCCAGTACCAGCGAAGAAGGATAAAAGTAAAAAGGCAGAATACTAAGTTTAAATATCAGTGCATATTTAATAGATCTTTGCACACAGTTTATGATAGGCAACCTGCACAATGGCCCCCAAAGATCCCATCTGCCGGTATTTACATAATTTCAGTGCTGACTAAAACCATCCCTAGAACTCCAGAGACACACCTTCTAGAGGTTATTTGGTACTGGAGCGTTAAATCAAGCATTCACAAAATGCTACATGTAATTTAGTTCCTCTTACCCACTAGTAATCTACATTCAAAGCTTTAAAAAGTGGTAGTATTTTTTTTTCCTTTGACTCCTATTTCCCTTGCTTTCATCATTGTTAACATATCTGGGGGAAAAACAGATCAGGTATGATAGCTTTCTTCCAAACCACATTTCTCTTATAAAACTCTGCCTTAAACACTGAAGCAATCTGTTGGTAATAAAGCCGTAAAAGTGAAGATTTAACACCTACTGACACACTATCAAGGGAGCATGCATGGTGCGGCGGTTTTCTAATGGTGGTGGTGGATTTTGGATCTCTCACTTGGTTTCCTTTGGAAAGAAATAGGTCTGCTGACAGATATCTAAGCATAGCACAAAAAGTCTCTAAAATTTAGATATAGATCACAACATACCCAGTTACTCAAGTAGCAATTATAAAGGAAAATATTCGACTGCTATCATTTAGTAAAATTGTTGCATAATGGTTCTACCATATAAATATCTAATTGCGATATCAGTAGGCGGGGTTGCTTAAATTATAAAGGCAACAGGTAGCAAAGACCAAAGTAGCTTATTTGGTCCAGAACAATCCATTAACCAGTTAACTGTAACAGGCAACTATAACAGGCTTAAGTGCTTAAGAAAATACTACTCCCACAGTTGACCTTTGAAGAGCTATTCCCTGCTTCTCAAATTTCTTACATTAAAGACCACAATTCAACCCCACAGACCCAATTTTACATTAGTCTCTGGCTCATAATGGCTTAGAAGTCAGTCCTCCTGTGTAAATTCCTCCTCTCCCACCCCCTTTCAGAAATCTCTTTCATAAAATCTCTGAGAGAAGACTATTCAAGCCCTCTCACAGTAAAGATCTCTGGAACTGGAAAAACTTAAGATGGATTCCAGCCCGGGGTCTGCCATTCACTATCTAAAGTGTTGGCGCCCTGGCAGGAGTTGCTCAGTGGTTAGAGCGCCAGCCCTCACACTGAAGGGTCTTGGGTTCAATCTAGTCAAGGGCATGTACCTGGGTTGCAGGTTTGATCCCCAGCCTCAGTAGGGGAGCGTGCACGAGGCAACCAATCAATGTGTCTCTCTCACATCCATGTTTCTCTCTCTCTCCCCCCCCTTCCACTCTCTCTAAAAATCAATGGAAAAAATATCCTCAGGTGAGGATTAACTATCAATTAATCAATCAATAAATAAAACTAAAATGTCTTGGAAGTAAGCAAGCCATTTCACTTCTCCAGCCTGTATCTTCATGCATAAGACATAGGGAGCCCAGCCAGTGTGGCTCAGTGGTTGAGCGTCGACCCACGCACCAGGAGGTCACAGGTTTGATTCCCAGTCAGGGCACATGCCCAGGTTGTGGGCCCAATCCCCAGTGGGGGGCATGCAGGAGGCGGCCAATCGATGTTCTCTCTCATCAATGTTTCTATCTCTCTCTCCATCTCCCTTCCTCTCTCTCTAAAAATAAATAAAGAAAAAAAAAATTTTTTTAAAGACATAGGGAAAGACCAGATGCTGTCAAAGGTCTCCTCCTTTTCTGAAGTTACATAATTATGATTTCCAGTGAGGCTCACTATTTCAAAAAAGAAATAATTTCATTTTTACACAGCTCTTATTATTAGAAAGGACTTTCTAAAAGTCCAAATATACACATTCTTCAACCCTGAAATTCCACTTCTTGAAATCTACCCAAGAAAAATATGACTGCATGTACATAGGAGGAAAAAATCTTTTAGTGTTGTTTGTAGTAACAACTGATTAGAGACATCCATTACTAGAGAAATAAATACATGTGGTATAATACTATGGGACACTGTGCAACAGTTAAAAAGGATGAAGGAAACTATATACTCACTATTGTGAAAAGACCTCCAAACCATACGTTTAAAAAAAAAAATTGCAGAACATATACATTTTGATGCCATTTATGAAAAAAAAAAAAAAAAAAACTATGAAGGTTTACACAGGACTTTCTAAAATGATGGAAATGTTCTGGATCCACACAGTCTCAGTGCAATAGGCCAGGAACCCATGACTATTGATGTGGCTATTGTGACTGAAAAACTGTATTTTAAATTTTAATTTTAACTACTTTAAATTTAAATAGCCACATGTGGCTAGTGACTA
This sequence comes from Tadarida brasiliensis, assembly GCA_030848825.1. Lineage (NCBI taxonomy): Eukaryota > Metazoa > Chordata > Mammalia > Chiroptera > Molossidae > Tadarida > Tadarida brasiliensis. The sequence goes on along the minus strand of CM061258.1, from coordinate 81,625,298 downwards.
TTGTACATGACAGCACAGGTCTAGAAGAACAATATAAACTCTTAACAGTGGTTGTTCCCTCTGGAAAGGAAACTAGACGGAAGGTAGGGGTAAGCCAAGGCAAACTTTTGCTTTACCTGAATTATTTGAATATTTTAAAGCAAGTAATGCTTATTATTTACATAAAATAAAAGGCCTTGCTATTACCGAGCCAAAAATCTGCCTATGAAGCACCACAAGAATTCAGTTTTTCTCGTTTGTTTTTGACATACCTAGATAGAATTGGGCAAGTATGAGAGCTTTCACTAATAACATCCTTTAAATTATATGTCCTCACATTTCTCTCCCTTCTCTGCATTCCCCCTCCCCCCCCCTTTTTTTCACAACTATAGTAACTTCTGGTACAAAAGGCTCAGAAATACAATTATATAAGGCTATTGACCAATTATCAAGGGAGCAGGGCATACTTTCTAAGAATGTTTTCCAGTGGAGGGGATGGATTTGTGCCTCTCTATGCAACAACTCTTCCTACACTGAAAAGAGAAGAGAAGAGAAGAAAAGAAAAGAAGGAAGGAAAGAGAGAGAGGGGGAAAAGGGAAAGGAGGAGGGAGGGGAAGGGGGGAGGAAATTGTAGCTCCCTAAATCTTCTTAAGCCAGAAACAGAGCCAGAACCCTCTCAAATCACATGGCTCTGTGGTAGCTCAGAACAGCAACTGGAGTCAGGATATAAACATTTCTTAGACACTTCTCTCAGTGGTATGGCATACTCACCCAGAGTCTCAGCCCAGAATTCTAAACATTTGGTCATTCATTTGTTCATAAATATTTACTGAGTGCTGCTAAATGCCAGGCGCTGCCCTTAGGGGAGGGGATACAGCAATAAACAAGATCTGTGTCGACAGAGCCTCTGCCCCCAAAAACCTTATCCCTGAAAGTTCTATTTGGGTTGGTAAACACTGAAAAACCTTGATTTCTATTCATTCCAGACAATCCAACTCACTTGTTGCTGAATACAACTAGGACCATGAGACCCACACAGACAAGCTTTATTCAAGTTTCTAATACAGGGGGGAAATCTATATAACATGTCCAAATTCTCAAACACAACAGGGCAAGTCTAATGAGTAATTCCCAAATGTCCTTTAGACAAAGTTTTCAACAATCCACAGCAAAAATGAGAAAAAGAAGTTAGACTATAGGGATTCTCTTTATTATGAGATCATGTTCTTTTTCCTTTCTTTCTTCTTCTTTTTTTTGTATTAAAATGTTCTCTGCCTCCTGAAATAACAGAGTAGAAAGCAGGAAATACCTGTTACCTGCTGTTGTTTTTTATTTCGTTTGTTGTTAAACAGTCTTACTTGCCAAGTAACAAGGCAGTAATCAATCCTCTACACCAAATATTTATTGATTTTTTTTTTCTTTATTGATTTTAGAGAGAGGAAGGGAGAAGGCGGGAGAGATAGAAACATCAATGAGAAAGAACATCCATTGGCTGCCTCCTGCATGCCCCCCATTGGGGATTGGGCCCACAACCTGGGCATGTGCCCTGACAGGGAATCAAACTGGTGATCTTTTGGTGCATGGGGTCCACGCTCAACCACTGAGCCACACCGGCCAGACTGTTGATATTTTATTTGTCCATGTCACCCACCCAATTTAAGTACTCAAGAAAGTTCCCTGTTCTAAAATGCACATCCTGAACACACAAAGGAGGCAATTACTCCTCCAACAAATATACCTCCATAAGAGTTAAGTCATTGCATTTTGACACAAGAAAAAGTTAAGCTTACTGACTGACTGTTGCTGTATAATTTTCAAAAACATTAATATCACAGTAAAAGAGATGAAAATAAGGGATTATAAATGTGCAAAACATACCCGGCCAGTGTGGCTCAGTGGTTGAGCGTCGACCCATGCACCAAGAGGTCGCCAGTTCAATTACCAGTCAGGGCAAATGCCCAGGTTGTGGGCCTGGTCCCCAATGGGGGGCATGCAGGAGGCGGCCAATCGATGTTTTTTTCTCATCGATGTTTCTATCTCTCTCTCTCCCTCTCCCTTCCTCTCTCTCTAAAATCAATAAAGAAAAAAATAATAAATGTGCAAAAAGTCTAATCAAACAAAGTATATTGGTGACAGTAACAATTGTAATTGATGACAGTTACTTCAATAACAGTAAAAGTAGCCAAATTTTTAACTGTTATTTGTAGCTAGTCTTAAATATCATCCACACTGAAAAAGGAGGTTTACATTTATTAAGCTCCAGAAAAGCGGGTGGGGGGATGAGGGAACAAATAACTTGTTAATAATAATACAAACTCTATCATATAATTAAATTTATCACTAGCAATGACAAAATTGCAAATTTCCCTTAGTACTTGAAAGTGAGACAAAACTTCCACAGAACTTCCATTTCTTCTCCACTCACCTGCTCCCCCCCACCAAAAAAATATTTGTCCTTACCTTCTGGTAACCTGTATGCTTTTATGTAAGGGTTAAAATGTAGGAAGCTATTACAACATAGCATAAACAAAAGGGTTTTCAAGTGAAGCAGGTCTAAATTCCGCAGATGTGCCTCTTACTTTCGATGTGTGACCTTGGACAAGTCATTCAATCTCTTCAAGCCCCACTAGGCTGTAAGCTCCAGAAAGCAAATACCAATTCTGTCTTAGTACTGTAGGCACATAGTATTGAAATATCAGTTTCTTCTTGTATAAAGTAATGATGTTAACAGTACTTATCTCACAGTGGTAACTGGACAATTAAATTAGATATATGTGTATAAAGCTCTGGCACAGTGCCTGATCACAGTAAACGCTAAAAAATGTTAAATGTTGACATCAAGTAGCAGCTATCAAATCTTAAAGTAGTTTGAAGACTTTCGAATACTAATATACAAAGTCCATACCCAGTAAGTGCAAGTTGCTGAATTAATAAAAATATTTCACAGAAAACGCACGAATAGTTTCTAAACCACTAGGCTGGCAATCTAACAAATGAACTCTGAATTGTGCGTAACAAACCCAAGCTATTAAAAGACATTCAGTAGACTCCAAGTTTTTCTACTTCAAAAAATAGACCATAAGCATCCTCCCCATTGGTTCCCCAATCTCCCCTTTGGACGCGTCTGGCTGTCAGGGAACCCCCTCCTCCCCGCTTAGGGGGAGGAGAGAGAGAACCTCCGAGGAGGGGGCCGGGGTTGGGGGAAAGCGCGCATCCCTGCGCCATTCGCCCAGACCCACCTTGAGCAGGATGGATGGCGGCAGCTGGTTGATGTCTGGGGTTTCGGGGGGCGGCTCCCTATGACAGTCGCAGGGGTTTTCGCGGGGCTCCTGACAGTCCGCGTCGCCGCATTCATGCTGCTGCTGGGCAGGCGAGGGGGCGGTGCTCCCCGCTCGGACAGCGTCCCCGCCAGCCTCTGTGGGGGCACCTTCGGAAGTGGGAGAGGAGGGCGGGGGGCAGAGAGGCTGCGATGGCTGCTCGGAGCCCTGGCAGCAACCGGCATCGGGGGGCCGCGGAGGCGAGGCGCCTCCTCCCGCAGGCCCACCGCCGCCGCCGCCGCCACCGCAGCCCCCGCCGCCGCAGCGGGGCTGCTTACAGGGGGTGCAGGCGGGAACCCCGGCCCCCTTCCGCTTGCACACCATCTCGGGGGGAGTGGGGGGCTCGGCTGGCGGCGGCGTCGGCCCCCGGAAGAGTTGCACCGCGACGGGCGGCCCCAGGAAGCGCACGGGCCCCACGCTGGCCAAGAAGAGGCTCCGGCCCTGCTGCTCCCAGGCGGCGGCCGCAGCCAGCCCCAGCTCTTTGCAGCAGGAGGCGGGCGACGAGGCCGAGGCGGCGGCGGCGGCGGCGGCGGCGGCCGAGGAGAGCAGGAAGCGGCGGGCGGCGGCAGCGCAGTCCTCGGCAGCCAGGGCCGCGTAGCGCCGCGCCAGGTGCTGAGAGGAGGCGGCCGCGGCGTAGGCCCCGTCCCGCGGCGGCGGCGGCGACAGCGGCGGCTCCTCCTCTGGGCCGGCGGGGGCGGGAGCGCCGGGGCTGTGCACGATGAAGCAGAGCATGCAGGGCCCGCGGAAGAAGCAGTCCCGGCTCCGGGGCGCCGCCGGCTGGGGGGGCGCCTTGGCCGGGGTCCGGCGGGGCAGCCTGAGGAGAGGGCGACGGCGGCGACACCAGCTGCAGCAGCGAGGCCTCTTCTGGCTCGGGCGGTTACGCGGCTCCTTCGAGAGAAGGTGGCCCATATAGAAGGCCCCGAGGAGGGGGACCGGGACGGGGGAGGAGGGCAGCCCGGAGAGGCGGGCTCCCGGCGGCGGGGCAGGCCGCTGGCTGGCTCGGGCTCGGGCCCGCGGCAGGGTCGCCCGCCCTGCGCACACACACGCACACACGGGCACACACGCGACGGTGGGGGGTGGGCGTCAGCTGCGGGCCGCCTCTGCGCCCGTCGGGGGCTACATGCTTTGCCCAGGGATGCCGGGAGAACGATGGGCGCGAGCTTTGGGGACGCGACGGAGAGAGCGAGCCTGCCAGCTGGGCGACCAGTCCGAGCCTGACCCGCCGGCTCAGTCAGTCACTGCGGCGGCGGGGGGAACGCAGGGTCCCGCTCGGACCATTTTAACTGCGGCTCCGCCGGCGGCGCGCGCGCCCGCGACACAGCTCCGAGCCGCAGGAGCGCGCGGCCGGCTCGGGGAGGGGGCGGAGCCGGCGGCGGCGGCGCGCTCCGGGCGGGGGTGCGGCCGGCTGTTCACCGGGACGGCCGCTAGGCAGGGACTGCTGGGAAGCCGGCCGGCCAGGGCGCGGGGCTCGCGGGGAGCGGCGCGCGCCCCTCCCTCCGGTCGCCCAAGGTTTCGCGGAGGCCGCTGGGCCCACGCCCCTTTTCTGGGGCGGGAGGAGACGTTTCCGAGCCAGCTGTGTGACATCCGTTTGCAGAGCCGCGCTGACGTGTGTAGGTGTAAGTTCAAGAACTGCCATTGGCCGGGAGCCGCTCGGCTCTTCCGCTCACCCCCCACCCCCGGACTCCGGGACCGCGGCCACTTAGGAGCGGTAAACACTGTTCCGCCGGAAGGCCGACCGTGTCCGGGGCTGCCTTCTCGGTGGAGCGGCAGATGTGTGGCGCTTGGCTGGTGCGCACCGGTGTTCTCCCGTGAGGGGTTAATTGGCAGTGCAACACTGATGTGTTTCTCCACTTGTTTCCATACTTTGTTACTTCTGGCAGACTACTAACTACATAACTTTATTTCAAGATGAAAGTATGTATCAAATTAGCTATACACCAGAAAGAGTTTCTCAACCCAGTGAGTCACCCAACATCCCAGGCTATAAGCTATACGTCTGCACCCTCGGAGTCCCATTTATCTCTCTATCCATCATACACTTTAAAATGATTGTGCAGTGCCTACTATATGATAAAATGATTCTAGGTAGACCTTGGTGACTCAAGTGAGAAAGAGGAAATTGACTTTGCAGACAACTCTTTAGAAGGTTTGACTATATGATGCCAGAGAGAGAGGGCAATAACTAGAGTGGTCCCTGGTATTGAGAGGTTAGCTTTCACGAGGGAGAAGAAATTGGAAGAGTCTTAGTGATGGAAATAAGCCAATATAAAGGAGGGGATAAGGAGATGATAAGAAATAATGCAAGGCCCTTGAGAAGATGGAATACCAAGTACCTTAGGAAGAATTCCATCTTTGCTGTGATCGGAAGGAATAAGGAAAGGACAGGTGAAGAATGGATACAGATAGATGGATGCTTCTGGCAAGGAAGTGAAAGTTTCTTTCGAATGGTCTCTATTTTTCTTTAAGTGAGCCTGGTTACCTGCTGAAGGGTGGAAGGAAAGTGGCAGGTGTTTTTAAAAGCTACTAAGGGTAACTTGAGAGAACTGAGGAAGCAATATTACAAGATTCAAGGCCTATCCACTTGGAGACCATTGTTTGAGCTTTGTGCGACCTTCCCACCACAGTGGCTAGCCTCACCCAGCCTTCAGGCAAACATACCATCAAACCTTAGCTAATAATAGGCTCTTTGTCAAGAATGACTTTTATTTTAGGTCTGCCAGTATTCAGGGATCTCCCTTTCTGAGCTTGATCACAGTGAGATGGAAGTCCAGGAAGCCTGGAGGCAAAAATTTATGAAAGGGTTTTACTACCTGTTACTATCAAATGCACTGCCCAAACTATCTTTACCTACTGATATTATCCACACAGCTTTCATCCCTCTGGCTTGTAGAGGGATCTTCTTGGGCCCTAGAGCTTAATTCTTGAGGATGGGAGGTTAGGAATTTCCTGAGGCCTTATTACATTGTTTGCCATCTCCACCAGGCTATACTGTGAACAAAAGGAGAGGGGTTCTAAGCTTCTTTATTACTTTCACTGTGTCAAAATTGTGGACCATTAGTTTCATATAAGTTAAACACACACTATGATCTAGTGATTTCGTTATAGGTATTGATCCAAGCAAGATAAAAGCATATATCTACAAAAAGACTTGCACAAAAATGTTTATAGCAGCTTTATTCATGATCACCAAAATTTAGAAGCAGCCTAGATGTCTATCAGTAGAGAATGCATAAATAAGCAGGTATACTCATTCAGTGGAATACTACTTAGAAATTTTTTTTTTTTTAATGAAGAAAGAAAGAAAATAACATGGATGAATCTCAAAAACTTAGGCTGAATCAGACTCTCTGGAATTGGGGTCCCTAGAATCTCTACCTAATTTTAAGACTCTCCCCATGTGATTACTGCACAGACAGCCTGACACCATGCAAACCTCTCAAGAACTACACGTATAATCTAACTTGTTTCAGAGATGAGACAAGTGACTGAGACTTTTGAAGTGGTTTCCAAAATTCACAGCACTAGTTCTTACTTCCAATTCCAGAGACTTTCGGCTGTTTTTCTCTCTACCACAGCATGTAGCAGAGGGTCTTGTATATTACAGTAATGATTAAGTAAACTACTATTGTCACCAGAGCTATGAGTATTAGAACTCACTACCGTAAATAATAATACTGATGATATTCTAAATAGTCAAGAAACAATTACAAGTAAGTTATAAATTGCTATTTACAGATAATTGTAGCACTTGATGGCTTTGTTTTAAAAAGCAGCCTGAACAACTGGGAGCTGGCTGCAGCTGTTAGGTAGGCCCTGGTGTCACTGCCATTCTGAGATAGGTCTGAGTGCTCAGTTGAACATAATTTCAGAAAACATCAACATTAGACATGGCCACTCTGTGGCTGTAATAGACAAGACAAAAATAAGACCCCTCCATAATCATGCCTAACCACAGCAAATACAATAACATTCTCCAAACCACCAAAATGACCAAACATTCTAGCCAATTATAACCTTATCCTTGCTTTATTCTTCCTACCTTCTAGATAACAATTATTAAAATATCCAATCATAGAATTACCTCTGCTTCCTGACAGCATCCATTTCAGAGCAAAGCCTTGAACCTTCCCCAAATCACCTAACACAACCCCAATCCTATAATAAATCTTTACAATACCTTCTTACCGAGACCCTCCACCGTTCCTCATGGTGTGTTACCTGCTTCCTTATGCCAAGCCAAGAATCCCAGCTTGGTTTGACTATGGATGTGTTCCTGCTGGTCTTTGGCTGGAGGGCATTCACATTTGTTATAATCAGATGTCACCACCTTAGCAAATAACTCCCTCTTTATGCTGTACACCTTAAAACTTATGCAGTGCTGTATATCAATTATATCTTAATAAAAGTGAAATAAAATAAGATGACTTCCTCCTTTACTCTTTACTCTTACCCTGTTTTTATTTATACCTAATTATCACACATTTATTTTGTCATTTTTTCACTTTCAGTCTCTTCCAGGAGAATTGAAGCTTCATGAGGATGGAGACTTTGTTCGTTTTTTAGGAACATAATCTGGCAACTGTATGGAAGATGGCCTAGAGTAGGAAGAGACTCTTAGCAGAAAGATTATTCAAAGGGTTGATGGAGAAGCCTTAAAAACATGAATTAAGGCAGTCATGGTGGGGATAATGAAATAGGGGTAGGATTGAGAAACATTTCTTATGTGGAGTTTTCAGGACTTAGTGACTTATTCATGAGTTAGGTAGATAGGAAGGGATGATGGGTAGGGAGGAAATGAAGAACCCCCAAATGACATATTTTCATATTTGAATACAATTTATTTTTTAATTTTTTTCTTTATTGATTTTAGAGAGAGAGGAAGGAAGAGTGAGACAGAAACATCAATGAGAGAGAACATGGATTGGCCACCTCCTGCAAGCCCCCCACTGGGAATTTGGCCCACAACCTGGGCGTGTGCCTTGACCAGGAATCGAACCTGCGACCTCTTGGTGCATGGGTCAACGCTCAACCACTGAGCCACACTGGTCAGGCCATATTTGAATACAATTAAACCTGGGGCAGACCTGTGTTATGACATAGATTCACACTGAAAGGCAGTATATAAATTTAAAATGTTAAAAAACAGTCTAACAGTAAAGCTTTTTCTTCTTTGACTCACATTTGCCTATAAATGAGACCCACGCATAAAGGCTTTAATGCTTGCAGATGGGTAACGATGGTTGTTATAAATAACTAAAACATCCTGTGATACCAACGACAGCAGTAGAGCACAATTAACATGCCATTGATCCTACTGATTGTGGTGGGTACAATGGACGGCCTCAAAGGACACTCTAGGGGCAGACGACATTGTTTTATTCATCCAGAAAGCATGCAATACCCCAGGTGTTCAATTAAGTCCTTACTGAATTGTGTTTTTGTTTCAATACTCAAAGCCAAGGATAGCGGAGAGAAGCTCTCAGGTAATTCCCTTCAGAAGGACAATCTGTACTCTTGAGTAGTTTGTTTCAGACATAAAAGTTCAGCTGCTGCCTGGACTGTTCTTCCTTCAGCTCTTCTGACTGATTGGTGCTCATTTTCCACATCTCAGCCCAAATATCACCTCCTGTCACAAGAGCTCTTCTCTAGTTACTCTGTTACACCCACCCTGTTCATTTCCTTCACAGCAGCTACCATAGTCTTCTGTTGTGGTGTTTCAGTATTGGTTGATTATCACGTCCATAGGAATTACCCCCTACTTTGTTTACTTGGGAATCACCAGCACCTATAAATCACATATCAAGTGCATTTTTTTTTATCCTCACCGGAGGACATTTTTGCATTTATCTTCAGATGGAGCGGGAGGGAGAGGTGGGAGGAGAGAGAGAGAAACATCAATATGAGAGAGACACATCAAGTGGTTGCCACCCACTGCAACTGAGGTACGTGCCCTTAGCGGGAACCGAACCCGGGACTCTCTGGTCCGCGGGCCGACGCTCTAACCGCTGAGCCAAACCGGCCAGGGCTCAACTGCATTTTAAAAGGAGATTATCCCTCGGTTGCAGTTTGTCCCCGGCTCCAATTGAGGTCATGTGAGTGGCAACCAGTCGATGTGTCTCTCTCACATCGATGTTTCTCTCTCTCTCCTCCCCCCTCTCTCCCTCCCATTCTATCTGAAGATAAATGCAAAAATGTCCTCAGGTGAGGATAAAAAAAAAAATTAAAAAGGAGATTATCCAGGTGGGCCTGATGTAATCAAGTGAACTCTTGAAAAGAAGGTCGAGATGTCAGGGAGATTGAAAGCACTGTATGCTTTGCTGTTGGCCTTGAAGTGTTGTGGAGAGGGCTACGTGGCAAGAAAAGGCAGGTGGCCTGGAACTGAGCAGCCCCTGGTTGTTGGTCAGCAAAAGGCTGGCCCTTAGTTCTACAGAATTCTGAATTCTGCCAACAAATACATAAGCTCGGAACATAACCTCAAACTAGGAAAGGATGCGTTGTCCTGCTGACACTTGACTTCAGCCTGGTGAGGCCTGAGCGGAGAATCCAAAGGAGCCAATGCCAGGACTTCTGACATACAAAACCATAAAATAAATTGGTGTTGTTTTAAATAGCTACATTTGTGATCATTTGTTGTGGGAATAGAAAATGTATTCAACCACCAAACACAGTCCTTTGGAGACCAAGACTTGTAGTTTAATGGGAGAAAACAAAACAATTATCCTTAACTTTCCAAAGATTAATTCAAACTCATGAAAGGAAACAGTGAACCAGAGGTTAATACACAAAATTCATTATTCTCTCACTTTTATTTTTTATTTATTTATTTTTTTTATCCTCACCTGAGGACATTTTTGCATTTATTTTCAGATAGAGCGGGAGGTAGAGAGAGGGGAAGAGAGAAACATCGATGTGAGAGAGACACATCAACTGGTTGCCACCCACAGGACCCCAGCCGGGGCGGGGAAAAACTGCAACCAAGGCACGTGCCCTCAGTGGGAACCGAACCCGGACTCTCTGGTCCGCAGGCCGATGCTCTAACTGCTGAGCCAAACTGGCCAGGGCTGTTCTCTCACTTTTATATAAATTAATGGGATTATTGAGGCCACAGTGTTTATTTTACCTTTTTTTTTTTTTTGCTTGAGACTCACATATTTATCTTTTTCTCTACTTAAATGAAATTAATAAAACAGGAAGATGTTTTACCATTTATATTTCCTCAACTCTGAGCCCAGCTATATCCTACATTATAATTGATGCCCTCTCATTTTCAACTGGTAAAGCAGGGCCTTTAGAAAAAGAATTAAGTTACATTTATCTCCCTAACCAATTTCATGCTTTTCCTCCTTAGTTTAGTAACAATTTGGTTTTTTACTATATAATTCTAAAATAGTTAAATACTGACAATAAACAAAGAAAGGTCAGATCATTAAAATTACTTGTAGTGACTCTGGCCAGCAGGTGTGGCTCAGTGATTGAGCATCGACCCATGCACCAGGAGGTCACCAGTTCGATTCCTGGTCAGAGCACATGCCCTGGGTGTGGGCCAAACCCCTGTGGGGGGCATGCAGTAGCGGCCAATCAATGTTCTCTCTCATCGATGTTTCTATCTCTCTCTCCCTCTCCCTTCCTCTCTCTCTAAAAATAAAGAAAAAAAATTACTTGTAGTGACTCAAATGGCAAGTGGCAATTCTACATGTTGACACATTTGTGATATCAGTATAATACCACAAACTTTTCAAGATTACAGGTTGTCCTCCTAAATGTTGATGCTCCAAATTTATTTGCTCTACTCCTGAGTCTGATTTCCAGTAACAGGTTGCCCCTTCCTGACCCATTCCCTATAAAAAACAAGTTCTATCTCACATTCTAGAGATAAAACAATTATAACCAGGATCTACAAACTGGATGAATTCTAAGAACCATTTAAGTTTCATGTGTAATCCATCCCTCCTGGAACAAAGTGAGGACAGAAGAAGGGAGGCAGGATTGTGGTGACACAGGGGTGACTCTCCCCTTTCCTGGATCCTGTGTCCGATACTGTTGGCTTTATTAATTCCTGGATTATGAGACTTTTTGTCTTCTGTTGCCTCCTTAGCCAAGTGAGCAGACATTGTTCTTTGTCACTACTCAGAGAGTGGATAATCCTCCTTGGATATAGAAAGGGTTAGTAAAGTAATTTTTTAAAAGTTATTTTCCTCTCTAAATTCACAAAGTTAGAGCCATACCTAAGTGTGAAAGCAATGGAAGAAATGATCCTGGAATCTGTTCTCTTTAACCTCATAAATTACATAAATTTCCCCAACTTTCTAGAAGGACACTTTATCTTCAGTATCTTTGGGTTTCAATTGTTTTACTTGCTTTTAAATTATACATTACTGTGTGTAAATCAGTGATTTACTTGTGTGTTTGTTCAGTTATGCCTACAGCATGCAGTGGTGCAGGTGCAACCCTACTTAGGGTCCATTATTTCCCACTAACTACATGTGAAGACACAAGTACAGGGATTAAAAATTATATGGTCTGAAACCCAATTGTTAAAGCAGACATAAACATAGTCTTTTCTATTAATTTATTTCCCTTTATTGATTTGAGAGAGAGAGAAAGTGAGAGGGAGAGAGAGAAACATCGACCAGAGAGAACATCGACTGGCTGCCTCCTGCATGCCCCCCACTGGGGATTGGGCCCACAAACTGGGCATGTGCCCTGACTGGGAATCAAACCAGTCACCTCTTAGTGCATGGGTTGACGCTCAACCACTGAGCCACACCGGCTGGACCACAGTCTTTTCTAAATTTGGTTGTTTGACAACACTTGTTATTAAAAGTTACCTCTCCTACCCCCACCTGAAAAATGGGAATACAGTCGGCCCTCGTTTATCGAGGTTAATCCGTTCCAGACTCTACCGCAATAAATGAATTTCTGTGAAGTAGGATTCTTTATTTATATACAGTCGTCCCTCGCCACTTCGCGCTTCGACTTTCACAGGAGTGCCGAGATGAATTTGTTAATATATTTTTTCATCATGTAATTTTTATTTTTTTATTTTTATTATTGAAAGTGTTATAGATGTACCTCTTTTTTTGCCCATTGACACCCTCCTCCCCGCTCCCGCCTCCACCCTGTTCACCACACTGTTGTCTGTATCCATTGGTTCTGCATATATGTATGCAAATAAGTTCTTTGGTTTAATAGATTTTTTTAAATGGTCAAAATTTACAGGGAAATAATCAATTGCATCTTTACCAGCAAAAATCATTTGTATTACCTACTAGCAGTTTACTACAAGTAATAGAGTGGTTAAAAAAAAAGAAAAAAGAAACGTATTCACAAGCAATGAAAATTATAAATAATGATGAGGCGTGGGCTAGACCACACCTAGCATTTCATAGGATACCCACTGAGAAGGCAAGCCAGGTGCAGCCCCTTAGCCAGTGCAGAGACCCTGCCCTTGGCTTTCATAATTCCCCGTACATCCGCCAATCACCTAAACTACAGTGGAACTAGAAGGCCCCAAATGCCAGGAGGCGTATCATGTATAAAGGTAGCTGGAACTCGGGCTCGGGGCTCAGCCTTTGGAGGTGACTCCGCTGGGACAGCACCCGTGCGCATTAAACAGTCCTTTTCTAATCCTCCGAGTGCGTGCAGTCTGTCTCTTCCCACTGACCGAATTTCTGCCACAACACCACTAATATTTTTTCTTTTGTCATTTTAAGGTATTTCACAATTTTTCCTGACACTCTCCTCTCCTTTTAATAATACTAATTTCAAAGATTATTCTTAATTTCAAGCAAACAAAAAAAAAGGCTGGTGTTATTAAGTTTGGCCTGATGGTTTACGTAGGTGCAGCAAGGGAAGGAGTCCACAAACTACAGCCTGTGGGCCAGTTTTAGACCCATACCTGTTTTTTTGTACCTCCTGTGAGCTAAGAATGATGTTAACATTTTTACATGGTTAAAAAACATCCAAAGATGAATAAATTTTAGTGACAGAAAATCAAATTTCAATCTTCATAATTAAAGATTTACTAGACTACAGCTACGCTCACTCATTAAGCAGGGTGGCTGCTTTGTCACGGGGCAGAGTTGAGAGGAAACAGTGTCACAGAGAACACCTGGCGCACTCAACAGAGCCAGGACCAGGTGAGGCAGCCCGAGTACTTGCCTCGGGCACAAGATTTAAGGGAGAACTAAAAACTAATTAATGAATAATGAATGAGTAACACTTTGATGCAATATTTTTACAAGTCAAAAGGAATGCAAAAAAGGGAATAACGTCAAAATTTTAAACAAAAGGAAGATCAGTATTACTGATTTTTCCTTTTGCTTCAGGCTTCAATGTGGCTTGACAGGGCACGGCTGCATCTCCCTCACCTCACCTGGCCCTGCTTAAAACCTTAAGTATTCACGGCTGGATCTTAGAGAGAAGTTTATGAGCAATAGTGTTAACCAGCCCTATAAGCTTCCTTGCGTTTGCTGTTCAAACTTAAGCACTAAGCATTAAAGCCACAAAGCGAAGTTCTGACTGGGAGATCCTGTAAGGAAGCTTGGATTGGCATCTTAAAAGCTTTATTATTTGCTATCCTGAGGGTAAAAAATCAAGTAGCAAAACTTTCTTCACCAGATTTCTTCTGCAGTACCTATAAATTTGATGATTTCCTTTCTTTTGAGGTCTTCAAAATTGGCTACATTTCCTGGCTTGTCTCAGTGAACTTCTGATAATTTGTAAGCTTGGGACCCTGGAAGCCAATTTTCCTGGGTGGGCCTAATAGGTATTGGTTCCATATGTAAAGTCCACCTTTGTTTTCGATAAAAATGACCCATCGTAGCTGATAAAAAAGCATCATTCTCAAGTCATATATTTCAAGCAAGTTGTCCACTTACATCCTGGTATAAAGGCAGACAGATTCTTATTGAATATAGGCATATAACTGTATTGTCATGAAAAGCAGTAAGACAGTAAAAGTTTGTGAATTTGGGGAGTCAGTGAGAACCAAATACCATGTAAAAATGTTTTATTTCAGCTTCAAAGGCAGTCTACTAAATTGTTGTGGGTTAGATTGCTTATGAAGAAAGAAAAATGGCTTCCCTGTATATCAAGAAATAGAACAACAACACGTCAACAATATTTCAAACAAATAACCAAAATAAAGTTTCCCTCATCATTCCACTCAGTCCTCTAGAAATAACTTGCGCTGTGCTAGATCTTGGTTAGCTGTCTGCTCTTATAAAGACCCCAGTCGCTGGGCTAATAGGAGTTTTGGAAATTCTGACTCAGTTCATTCATTGGTAAGGTCTGAAAGTTATCTGAGTGATACAGACTCAGAGCCTGAGCAAGAGTCTGTTTTTTGAAATGCCGATAGTTTGAAATGCCGGTTATAGTCCTTCTCCACTATTTCTAAGACTGTCCTTATTTGTTGAAGAAGCAAACTCTGGGCTGTAACTTAGAGTTCTCAGGAGGCAAGAGTCAGAATTAAATTTTTTTAAATTAATTTATTTATTTTAAATTTATTTATTTTTTTTATCCTCACCTGAGGACATTTTTTCATTTTTTGTTCAGATAGAGTGGGAGGGAGAGAGAGGAAGAGAGAGAGAGAGAGAGAGAAACATCGATGTGAAAGGGACACATCGAGTGGCTGCCACCCGCATGACCACCCAGGGCCGGGGACAAACTGCAACCGAGGTACATGCCCTTAGCGGGTACCGAACCCGGGTCTCTCTGGACCGCAGGCCGACGCTCTAACCGCTGAGCCAAACCGGCCAGGGCTATTTTAAATATTTTTAAATTGATTTTTAGAGAGAGAGGAAGGGAGAGGGAGAGAGAGATAGAAACATGGATGAGAGAGAACATTGACTGGCCTCCAATTGCATGCCCCTCGCTGGGGATCGGGCCCACAATCTGGGCATGTGCCCTGACCGGGAATCGAACCATCGATCTCTTGGTGCATGGGTTGACACTCAACCACTGATCCACACTGGCTGGGCAGAATTAAAAATTTTTAAATTATCTGTAGATTATAAAGACTCAAAGTCTGTGGTTCATTTATTACTGCAACCAAAAATATCAGAATGGAAGAAAATAAAATTCTCTAATGGGGTGCAATGCATTACTACTTCATGAATTTTGATCCAAATTCCCATGAAAGTAAAAACTTATTTTAGACAGCAAGCATACTGGTAAACCTCTAGAGAGGTCCCATAACAATGTCTGAAAATCTATCTTGACATTTGTCAATGCAAACCTACCCTAGGAAAGAGTGCGCATTTCTTCTGATCTGACAACTCTTCTCACAATAGGAACATCTCAAGCAATCCTAATTATTTCTTGCATCTCTTTTTTTATAACGTGAGACACCAAATCTTTGTGATTTTTCTTCCTGGGGTCCTTTTGAAAATCTTAAAGATTCTTTTAGGTATAAAACAACGATTTTCTACCAGTGTGCCACGGCACATTGGTGTTCCACAAGAATGTTTAAAACAGGCAATACTTGCCCAGCTGGTGTGGGTCTGTGGAGTGAGCATCATCCTATGGACTGAGAGGTCCCAGCTCGATTATGGTCAGGAAACTTGCCCAGGTTTCGGGCTTGATCCCCAGTAGGAGCTGTGCAGGAGGCAGCCGATCGATGTCTCTCTCTCATTGATGTTTCTATCTCTCTCTCCCTTTCTCTCTCTCTAAAAATCAACAAAACCGTATTTAAACAACAAAAAACATGTAATACCTGACTAGTCAGGAGCACTGACCTCTTTTTCCTAGATTATCAAATAAAATAGTGACAACGGCTAACACAACAATATCCAGCTGGTGTGAATAAATCAAAATTATACCTTTTTTTGGTCAGATAGACACAAAATATATTTTTTGGTGGGCCACAGAATTTTAGTAATTAGTTTACGTGTGGCATGAGATGAAAACGGTTGAAAATCACTGGTGCAAAAGATATCTTGAAATTTTTATTTTCTTTTTTCTAAATTTAGGCTTCTAGTGTGAGGTAGGCAATTACAAAAGAGTTGTCAGAGGATATGTGAACATTTAATTAGGTGGGAGCACAAGTCACTAAGAAGCAATACTTGGTTACCTATTTAATCAGTATGTCAACAAAAGATTTTTAAGGTCAATATAGAAGGTAACGTGATCGTAAAGAAACTTAGCTCTTTCAAAAAAAGACTTTGTTTTTTTTTCTTAAGTAATTAAGAATATAATAAAATCAACATAAAATACAAACACCACTCTTCTGGTAAGCCACAGAATCTCTGCTACACAGGCGGAAAACATGAAAGCAAAAGAGTGAGCTTTCACATTATAAATGAAGGTTATTAATCAGTGAACCAAGCAAGTAAGCCATTAACACTGAGTAACCCCTGGTAAAATTTAACATATTTTACAGCCTTTTTTCAAACTCGGGTATTACAAAGAAAATATAATTAAATTTTCAAGTTTTCTTCATTATGCTATTTTATAATCTAGAATAAACTGACCCTTTTCTTAAGGACTATCTTGGTTCCTTGGGGCGGCCACAACTAAATACCATAGCTGGGGCAGCTTAAACAACAAGCATTTGTTTCTCATAGTTCTGCAAACTATCAAATCCAAGGTCAGGGCACTGGCAGATTCAGGGTCTGGTGAGGGCCTGCTTCCTGGTTCAGAGACAGCTAACTTCAGCTGTGTTCTCACATGCCCAGAAAGGGGTAAGGGAGCAGTCTGAGGTCTGTTTTATAAGAGCACAAATCCCATTTTTAAGACCTCTGCCCTTATGACCTCCAAAAAGCCCCACCTCCTAATACATTGGGAGCTAGGTTTCCACATACGAATCGGGCAGGAGGAAACACTAAGTGTGCTCTCAGGACCTCTAGGGTCCCTAAAACTCAGGGGATGCACAAACTAAAAACTATTTTTATAATAATATTAACATCTTGTTTGCCCTTTCCATTCTCCTTCTCTCACAAGTACAGCACAGAGTCTATCACAACAGATTAAGTGCAAGAGCAGACATGAGAATCCAGCTATTTTCCAGCAAGTCGGGCACTTAAAAGATTTTCCAAAATGTGAAACAATGCCATTCTCTTCATATTTTCGCTTTTAGAAAATGTAGGTATATATATATATTTTTTTTTTCCAAAATGCTGTTGATTATGTCAACGAGCAACGGGTGTATATGCTATTGCTCTTTTCAGATGATTCGAAAAATAAATGTTTTTACATTTCTCACACAAACAAAAACTCTTTGGAGTCCCCCCAAGTTTTTAAGTGTAAAGGAATTCAGAGATTTAAAAAAAATTTTTTTTTTTTAATTTTAGGGGAAGATGCTGCTTTAAAAAAACAAAGAACGTGCACAATTTATTTCTCCGCCACTCTTGCTCCTATTATAGTCTCAACCATCTCTAATAATTATAACTTTTACAAAGTAATTGACTTTTATTTCCTTCCAACAGATGGGTTGTTGAGTGTGCCTTACACAAGCATTTGAGTGACCGGCATGTCAGCACACACAACACAACTTTCTACAGCAACGCACACCTCTTTTATATCTTACTAAACTGGCAAAAATTAGCACATTTATTAACATGACCAAATATATAGCCTCTTTGTAGCTTAGGAATAAAATAAAAAGTAGATAAATTTCAAGCTTTGCTTCATAATCAATGATTCAGCATTCTGATTCACCTAGAAATTGTCTTGTTATTCAATGATTACCTATTAATTAGCTCCATTCAATAACAGTTCAAGGTTTTAAGTTACCTAAAGATCTTGGGAATTTTCTTTTTCTTTTTTTTTTTTTATCCTTACCCGAAGACATTTTTGCATTTATCCTCAGATAGAGCGGGAGGGAGAGAGGGAGGAAGAGAGAGAGAGAAACATCAATGTGAGAGAGACACATCGACTGGTTGCCACCCACATGACCCCAACCGGGCTGGGGACAAACTGCAACCGAGGTACGTGTCCTTAGCGGAAACTGAACCTGGGCCTCTCCAGTCCACGGGCCAACGCTCTAACCGCTGAGCCAAACCAGCCAGGGCAGATCTTGGGAATATTCTTGGTCCTGCATGGGTAGATCAGTTGGTTACAGCGTCATCCTGATACACAACATTGCGGGTTCGATCCTCCATCAGGGCACATACAAGAATCAAACAATGAATGCATAAGTGGAACAGCAAATCAATGTTTCTCTCTCTGTCTAAAGTCAATAAATATATATATATTTTAAAGATCTTAGGCATTATCTTAAAGCTGACATACTACAAAGCATAGCTACTGTTGAAATTTAAAGTTTCATGATTCAATTTAGTTGAACAAACTTTATATTTTTCAAAATCCTAAACATTATATTGGAGTAATATCAGCTTATTTGATCAATAAAAGTGTAACTTAGAAAAAAAAAACAAACAATTCAAGTAAAGTAAAATGTAAATGAAGGGGTCCAGACTTTGTCACTGGGGCATAAAAGTTATGTTGAGCAAAACGCATTTGAGTTGTTGTCATCCCTATCCGCCTAAAAGCAGAGCCTTCCAAAAGAACTCAAAAAACCCCAATTGCCATAAATTATCTCCCTGGGAGCAACCAGGAGAGATTGACTCTTATCACTAGAGGTGAGAAGTCCCCATGACACCTGAACAGAGAGTGTCACAAGGCCTCTATCTCCCATCCGTGGTCCATTTATCTCTCCAAAAAGTCACTTGTTTTGCCGTAAGTGCCTTGCTCTCCCTCTCTTGGCTCTATAAAGATGGTATATAAACCCATATTCTAAGTGCCCCTTTGAGTCCCATTTTTCTGTGGACTCCCGGAAGTATGTACTTGAATAAAAATCTGTCTTGTCTCTTGCTAATCTGTCTTTTGTCAATTTAATTCAAAGGCCACCTAATCCTGAGCCTAAGAGGCCAGAGGAAAAGTTTTTACTCCCTGACATACAGTTGTACTTAACACTGATAAATCAGAGAGAAGACATAGCTCTGTTTTTAAACCAAAATTATTAAAACTATTTTCATTTACCAAAGATTCACCTTAATTATATAAATTTGAATTCGTTTAACATGTTTTGTGTTTTTTTTTATCCTCACCCGAGGACATTTTTGCATTTATCTTCAGATAGAGCAAGAGGGAGAGAGGGGGGAAGAGAGAGAGAGAAACATTGATGTGAGAGAGACACATCAACTGGTCGCCACCCATATGACCCCAACTGGGGTGGGGACAAACTGCAACTGAGGTACATGCCCTTAGCAGGAACCAAACCCAGGACTCTGGTCCGCAGGCCGACGCTCTAACCGCTGAGCCAAATTGGCCAGGGAAATATGTTTGTATTGAATTTTTTTTTTTTTTTTTTTTCAGAAAGAGAAGAAGGGAGAGGGAGAGAGAGATAGAAACATCAATGTGAAAAAGATCAATTGGTTGCCTCCTGTACGCCCCCTACTGGGAATCAAGCCCACACCCCGGGCATCCCAACGGTGACCTCTTGGTGCATGGGACGATGTTTAATTCACTGAGCCACACTGGCCAGGCTAAATTTTAATTCTTACAATGTTTTTTTGATTTAGTTGTTTCTGTTTATTTTTCAGTACATTTTAAAAATCTTTTATTTAATTATTGATTTTAGAGAGAGAGGAAGGAGGAGAGAGAGAGAGAGAGAGAGAGAGAGAGAGAGAGAAGCATAGACCCACTGTTCTACTCATCCATGCACTCGTTGGTTGATTCCTGTGTGTGCCGTGACTCAGGATCAAACATGCCACCTTGGTATATGGGGACGATACTCTAACCAACTGAACTACCTGGCCAGGGCAAGTACAACATTTTTTAAGTAATAGATATTTGATTTCCTTATTTTCTGGGATTTAGTAATATTCAATTTATGTAAGCACTTAGTTATCTCTAAATAAATCAGAACAGAGTTGTTTAAGAAACTTTATTAACTAGTACATAATATTCTCCAAAGATGAGAAGACGTTTTATAGTTATGAAAGGAGAGACCAAGGCCTTTCTGAATTATAAGCACAGGCAATACCGACACATGGGGTACTTACAACGTCCGTTCTACAACTTCAGCCATTCGTCAAGATTGATCAAAGAAACAGAAAAACACACTGGTCATGTACGTTTGTGCCAACGAAGGAAAAGAGTCAGCAAAGTGAATGTTCTCTTACTTTTATGTATTTTATGTATTTACCTGCTGGGGCTGCCTTGCAGGTACACTGCTTCAAGGTGTGCGTTCAGCTGGCTCCGTGGTGGAGTCCCTGGGCATCTTGGAGTGTGATCTCTCAAACTGTTAAAGTTTAAACTTCTTAAAAGGGAAAGTCATAGCTGTCAAACAAATGCAAAACACATATCAAAGATAATAAAAAAACTAATTAATTAATGAGGGAACCAAGAAGGTGTTAAAAGCCAGATCAAAGGAGACATCAGAGAGCAGACAAAGATACGGGCCATCAGATATGCTGACATGGATTTGGCAACAGATGTCAAACTGGTCAATATTCACAGGGCAATGATCAATGGCATCCCCGCTAGCAAAAATTCCTTTGTGTCTTTATGAACAAGGGATTATTTATATTTGCAGAAGAGAAAAAAAAAAGTTTTCATTACACTCTCAGGGTCCCTGACTGGATCTGAAAATTAAACTGGCAAAGACAGATTAACAGCAGAAAAGCACATGAGTTCATTTAATGTAAGTCTTATGTGGCATGGGAAACTTCATAAGGAAATGAAGACCTAAAGAAATAGTTAAACCTGGATGCTTTCATGCTAGGTCTGCTGAAGAGTGGGTGGTCATGGGGAAATGTGACAGGACCAAGGATGTGAGGTAAGCATAGTAAACTGGAGGAAATTGAGCAAGGCCTGTTTGAATTCTTGAGGTCCCGCTGTCTTGGAGATAAGGAGGCTCCTTTCTTCTGGGTAGAGAGAGGACACCTCTCACTTGAGACTCTTACTACCTGCTTCAGAGGAGAAGGAGGAGGAGAGAAGGTCAGAGATACTTTCCTGCTTCTGGTGTTTTCTGAAATTCCTTCATTCAGCACACCAAGGTGCCATATTTTGGGATAGTGTGTCCTGAACCCCATCATATTACTATCTGTTTACTGCTGCAGTAAACAGATAAGTGATACGATAAGTGATACGATAGCTCTGAAATGACAAGGAGAAAAATTTGAGATGTTCTAAATTAAATTACAGAAGGCCAGAGAGTGAAAGAGACCAAAAGGGGTCAATCAGTTAGGTAAAAAGACAATACCTCCACCAGTTATCCCAGAGTTTTGCAAGTGTTTTTATACATGAAGCAGAGGGGAGAAAGATGTAAGCCATTCTGAAAGGATTAGCTATAGACAAAGGGGGTGGGAGAAGGTGAAGGGGGGCTAGTGCTGGCGTAGGAGCAGCAGAGTCCATAAAGCTCACATGTAAACCAGAAGCGGGGGCTGCCGAGGTTCCACACCACCTGCTATGCTCTCTCTTTAGAGAATCTCGGAAATAGCCAACAGGAAGTTGATGTAATGATTCCTACAGACACTAAAGAGTGCAGCAGTCCTTGGTTGGTTTTGCACTGCAGTTGTTAAATGCCCTTTGTCTCTGGCCTGCTATAATCTAATTGAGGACATCTCAGACATTTCTCTTTGTCAGAACAATGAAACCAGGAGCCTTGGGCGAGACGACACCTAACATTCCATTGAACACCCCGGTAATCTTTTTTCCTCCTTTTCAAAGTCATCCACAGCTTTTCCCGACAAGGTTTTCTCCCACCATTCAGCCAGCCTCTTCCCCACAATCCTCACAAAGGGATCCCAGTGAGGCTGCCCCTTCCCTTCTCCATCCTCTCTTCCCTCATCACAAGTCCCATCCACCTCTGGCTCCATCAAGTTAATCTTCATTACCTTTCTTTTTCTTCTTTTTCTTTTTTAACTTATCTTTATTGTTGAATGTATTACAGATGTTCCTCATTTTTCACCCATTGCCCCCCTCCTCCCCATTCCTGCCCCCCTCCTGCTTTTCCCCACACTGTTGTCTGTGTCCATTGGTTATGCATATATACATATAAATTCTTTGGTTTATTTCTTCCCACCCCCCCCAACCCCCCTTCCCTTTGAGGTTTGTCAGTCTAACAACCAATTTGTACTTCTTAATCCCTTCACCTTTTCACCCCTCCCCCCAGCCCCCACCCATCTGGTACCCAACAAAAGTTCTCTGTATCTATGAGAATGTTTCTGTTCTGCTTGTTCATTTTGTTTGTAGATTCAGTTGTTGATAGATATGTATTTATTGTCATTTTGTTTGTTCATATTTTTTTTATCTTTTTCTCCAAGAAGACCCTTCAACATTTCATATAATAATGGTTTGGTGGTGATGAACTCCTTTAGCTTTTCCTTGTCTGGGAAACTCTTTATATGGCCATCGATTCTAAATGACAGCTTTGCAAGATAGAGTAATCTTGGTTGTAGGTTCTTTCTTTTCATCACTCTGAATATTTCTTGCCACTCCCTTCTGGCCTGCAAAGTTTCTTTTGAGAAATCAGCTGACATTTTGATGGGAACTCCCTTGTAGGTAACTAACTGCTTTTCTCTTGCTGCTTTTAAGATTCTCTCTTTGTCTTGAACCTTTTGCATTTTGATGATGATACATCTTGATGTGGGCCTCTTGGGGTTCATCTTGTTTGGGACTCTCTGTGCTTCCTGGACTTGTATGTCTGTTTCCTTCACCAAGTTAGGGAAGTTTTCTGCCATTATTGTTTCAAATAGGTTTTTGATTTCTTGTTCTCTTTCTTCTCCTTCTGGCACCCCCAAGATGCAAATGTTGGCACGCTTGAAGTTGTCCCAGAGGCTCCTTACACTATCCTCATTTCTTTGGATTCTTTTTTCGTTTTGCTGTTCTGATTGGGTGTTTTTTGCTTCCTTATATTCCAAATCGATGGTTTGCTTCTTGGATTTACCTACTCTACTATTGAATCTGTGTAAACTATTCTTTATTTCAGTTAGTGCCTCCTTCATTTCTGACTGTGATTCCATCATTTCTGACTGGTCCTTTTTTATGCTCTTGAGGCCCTCACTAAGTTCACTGAGGTTCTCACTAAGTCCATTGAGCATCCTTATAAGCAGTGTTTTGAACTCAGCATCTGTTAGGTTGCTTAACTCCATTTCACTTAGTTCTTTTCCTGGAGTTTTGTTCTGTTCTTTCATTTGGGACCTGTCTCTTTGTCTCCTCATTTTGGCTGCCCTCCTTGTGTTTGTTTCTATGTATTACTTAGCGAGAGGTATGGGGCTAGCTGAGACCAGATGCTGCTTGTTTGAAAGAATTTAGGAAAAGCTGAAGCAGGCTCCAAGACAGGCCAATCCTATGGTAAAGGAACTGGCAACAGCTTAGGTGGGCCTGAAAGTTGGGTGGGGCGGGGCCTCAGGGAATCACCAGGGCGGGGCAAACAGTGTGAGCCAGGTTGCTGGAGTCCCAGATATGGGGGCTGTCTGCTGCCCCAAGGGAGGGCTCACCAAAGGAACAAAAGCCTCTGATAACACGTCTCTCCAGGAGAAAGCTGCCTCTCCAGCCTTTGCTCCAATGCCAAACAACTCAGTTCTTCCCCATATGACTCTGGTGCCTTTCAAGCTGCCTCCCCCACGCTGGAGCCCGGAGGGAGCGAGTCTGAGTAAGTCCATGTGCGGGCCCTTTAAGAGGAGCTGCCGGGGGCTCCAGCTGCCTCAGCCTCAGTTCCCACTGGTTTTTCCAGCCAGAAGTTATGGGGATTCTCTTCCTGGCACTGGAACCCTGAGCTGGGTGCCTGGTCCTCAGTCCTCAGGGAGGACCTTCCCAGCCGAGGTATGCTCCTGATTTTTATCCATCACACGTGGGTGTGGGACCAGCCCGTCGCGCCTCTGCCCCTCCTACCAGTCTCGATGCAGCTTCTTCTTTAATTTCGTAGTTGTAGGACTTCCTTTCAGCTTGATTTCAGGCGGTTTTGAATGATGGTTGTTCTGTAGTTTAGTCGTAACTTTGATGTGGTTGTGAGAGGACGCGATACCGCGTTTACCTACGCCGCCATCTTGACCGGAAGTCAATCTTCATTACCTTTCAGGAAAACACCAGGAGTGAAATAATTTATAATAAGGAGCTCCAAGTCCTACACACTTTACCTACCCAAAGGTGCGAATATGCCAACAGTAGTGATGATAGTAAAGATGCTTAGTGTCGAATGAAATCTCCAATTGAAGGTGTTTCTAATGGGTAGCAAAGTGAAGCAAAAATTCTTTGGACAGTTTATAGGGAACACGTTTTGATATGGGACTAACACTTGGGCAGCCCAACCTGGCTCTTCTTGATCTTCAGAATTTCTGACTTTACAGAAAATCTCATAGAAAAGGTCCTAAGAGCTCCAGTAGTCAGGGATTTATGATCGGGTTTCTCATTCCCTACACTCCCTCCTCCCCACCCAGGAGATGTCTGATCACCCAGGCCTGTCTTCAGCAAGAATCCTGTTCGGTAGGTTTAACTAGAATCTCCCTGATCCTTGCTGTTTCCTCTTAGTAATTTTGCATCCATTGACATCACACCCCCCACCCTCACCCCCTTCTTCTGCCCTAGTTATAAATTCCCACTTGTCAATGTTGTATTCAGAATTGAGCTCAATCTCTCTCCTACTATAAAATATCTTTGCATTGGTCTCTCTACCTAACCTGTTGGTCCTAAATAAGTCTGCCTTACCAACTCTAACAGATGTCACTGAATCTTTTTCTTTACCAATGGCTTAGAGGGAAAGTATGTAAATGATTTTCATTAATTAAGGAAATACAAGAAGTGATGTGATGACAGGTGATATTTGGAAAAGAATCTCATTATTCTCATTTTTTAGAGAAAGCAACCAATAAAAATTTGTATTTATCTTATCAGCTCTTCTATCCCAACTTTTATGACAGTGGTCTTCAAACAACTAGAATGTATTTCAAGCTCTCATTTTTCTTTCTCCAAGCTGAATTTCTAAGAATATTTTCAGAAAATACCAAAGATATATACTAAGGCATAGCATAATAAATTTTAATCATTTTGCACTCATTTTTTTCTTACAGGAATTACTAACTTATACTGGTTGTGCCAAAAAGTCATAAACAATGTACACCACCACCTTTAAGAGTCCCTCAGATCTTGTAAGACATCACATATCTTTAAATATATAAATATGTTTACTCTTTTTATATGCATAACAAATTTTGAAGTTGAATATAACAAGATTTCCTCATTTGAGGAGCTAATAACGGGGGAGGGGGCCATGAATAAACAAATGATACGAAATGAGACAGAGTAGAAGGAGTGCTGAGGAGAGAGGTAAGGCACGTCTTTGGGAAGGCCAGCAAAAGATCAGTGAACCTTCTAGTGGGAGCCTGAGAGATCTTTTGGGAAGGCTTCACAGAACCGGGCAGATGAATGGGTTTTTAAGGGTCATAATGATAATGACATCCATTAACATTTGTCCCTGAGAAGCACTTCAGGGCTGCATGTTGGTGGTCTGGAATGAAAGATGATTTTGGAAAGGCAACCTGAATTCAGAGAAGGTGAAGTATTGGATTACACCCAGGAAGCCAGCATAGATATCATACCTTAGCAGATATTGACTGGCAAAAGCAACAAACAAAACCACCGTGTTCTGACCTGACATCCTGCATTCCTCTCGTCTTCTCAACCTAGTGTTTTCACGCTCTCTCCGTTGCTGTGAGTAGCCACCTCCTACCCACATCTTTCCAGTGAGTTTAGTTGTCCTTCAAAAACCCTATTTTCACAAGTAATATTTAAGAAATACACTATATTCCAACTGTATCAACCCCATACTTTTACGTAAGAGTAGGGAACGGGTTTTTGTTGTTTTTGTAGTTGTTTTTGGTGGTATCAGAATTTCCTAAGGGAAGTTTCAGTTACCTCTTAGAAAAATGTAAATAGTTTTTTTAGCCCAAAACTCACTCTGGTCCCATCTGTGCCTTCCAAAAATTCCCATTTTGATTCCACCTTCAGTTGGTCCTTCAGTCATTGGGTACTGCCCCCACTACCCCCAAAACACACTCAGACTTAGTAACTGCATAAAATTGGCCCGAAGTCAGCTATTCAAATCCCTCAGGTGGAGACAGGATCATTAACATCTCAATGACTGCTTTCTCTTATCTAAACCTTTCCTGCTATACAAAAGTCCATTTAAATCCAGTAATTGTTTGATAGAGTCTTCTCCCGGTCATTTATAAAGATGTTAAGTAAGATGGATTCTACCACTAATTCTTAGGAAATCAACCCTTCACACTTCTCATTAACTTCCTCCATTTGCTTCCTAGCTCCAGGACAACTTTCGGTTTTAGACGAATCCCACCCATTTCATTTCCCTCTTATTTCCATAGTGAATTGTATGGAAGAACTGTAACGTAAGCCCTTAGTCCTCTTTGTCCACAGTTCCTGCTTCGCAGAATTCCAATAAAGCATAATTTCATTTTGCAAATCACCACCAATGTATTGTTTTTTGTTTGGTCATCTTAACACTTAATTAATCCACTAGCTTAGTTGCATATGAAAGTGAGAGAAGGTTAAGGCAAATTACTTCACTGGGAGTCAATTTCCTTATCTGTAATAAGGCCCACATTACAGGCCTCTTAAATGAGTAATGAGCAATTACAAGTGAGAGGCCCTAGCACACAGCCTGCAGGTTCATAGTCACTGCTGTTCTATTCCAGCCCAGCTCAGAGGCCCTCCTCTTCCCTGCACCACTGACCCTCTGTGACCAGTGGTGTCCACAGCCATCACAGGCTACTCAGTCTGGCCAGCAGTGGTTCAATTTTATCTGCAAATGTGTGCACATTTTTACTCACTTTTTCCCCCTGCCTTAAATCTTTTTGTTAATTAAGCAAGATAATATGTATGTGCATGTATATTTTGTCAACAAAACTTGCAGCATCTTAGATACAAATTTCTCTTTGATAAATTAACTCATATCCATTTTTGAAGGACTGTTTATTCATTTGATCAACAAATACTTTTGAGCATCTACTCTGAACCAAACACTTCTAAAATAGAATGTTGAATAAAACTTTCTTAAAGTACCTGAATCAGGAGGTTTACACTCTAGAAAATAGAGTATGCGTGTTAGGGTTGGAGACTATTTTAGATAAGGTGGTTAAGAAAAGCCTCTAGATGAGGTAACATTTGAACAGGGCAAGAAATGCAATGAGCACGTAGGTTGTGCTGATGTGTGTGTGCGTGTGTGTGCCAGTAAGTGCAAAGGTCCTGAGGTTGGGGTCCTAGAACTACAGCTGGATCAGAGTGACTGAGGTAGAGCCAAAGAGGTAAGGACAATATCAAGAATGACCTTGGCCCTGGCTGGGTAGCTCAGTTGGTTAGAGCATTGTCCCAATATGACAAGGTTGTGGATTTGATCCCTGGCCAGGGCACATACAAGAATCAACCAATGAATGCATAAAAAAGTGAAACAAAGAATCAATCTTTCTCTCTCTCTCCCCCCCTTCCTCTCACTCTCTAAAATCAATAAATTTAAAAATGTAAAAGAGAGAGGGAGAGAGAGAATGACTTTGTTTATCATAATAATGACTTTGGACTTCACTCTGAAAGATTTGGAAAAGCACTAGACAGAATTCCATTTCAAATTGGGTTTTTTAGTGAAGGGGTTCAGAACAAGTCTCCCCAGAATGTGCTACTTTGGCATGTGGATTATTTTAAACTAAAGACAATCAAGGCCCAAAAGACTCCTGAAGAGCTTAACTGCCTAAAAGAATTTAGATAGAGAGCCATGTTCAGGAGGAGATCTATCACCAGCGATAACTGCAAAAAGTATGGGCTCGGTGTGGTGAGTCAGGGAGAGCGTGGAAGGGCCTGTTTGTCCACAGTCTTCTCTGTGTCCCATTGTTTCTTCTTGGCACATTTGTTTAACAGACATTTGCTCTTCTCAACTTCCTGTGAATTGTCTTCCTCCCCTTTGAAGTCCCATATCTCTACCCACCCCTACCCCCACTTCCCTACCTCCTCACTTCCCCTATCCCCCTGCTCTTTATCTCAGTATGGCATATAAGCCTCAATTGCCTGACTGTCAGAAAGCCTCTCATGTTTATGTGAGGCTCACGGATATATTAAATTAAATTTGTTTTTCTCTTCTTTATCTGTCATATGTTAATTTAATTAGTAGACCATCCAAAAGAACCTAGAAGAGTAGAGAAGAAAAGTTCTCCCTTACGTAAACTTTTAAGGAAAATGAATGCTGAAAATCAGCTCAGTCTGTACACAATTGTTGTTTCTACCCTGGAGCGTACTCTTAATTATCTGATAATTATCTGATGCAGAGATCAGCAAACATTTTTTGTAAAGGACCATAGAGTAAATATTTTATTTATTTACTTATTTAAAATATGGTTTTACTGATTTTTCAGAGAGAGGAAGGGAGAGAGAGAGAGAGGGAGAGAGAGAGAGAGAGAGAACATCAGTTGGTTGCCCCCCACACACCCTGACAGGGGATGGAACCCATGACCTGGGCATGTGCTCTGACCAGGAATCGAGCCAGTAACCTTTTGGTGAATAGGACAACGCTCAACCAACTGAGCCACACCAGCCAGGGCCATACAGTAAATATTTCAGACATTTAGGTCTATGTAGTTTCTGGTGCAATTACTCAGCTTTGCCACGATAGCACATAAGTAGGCATGGGCAAAAGAATGTGGCTATGTTCCAATTAAACATTATTTGTGGACAGCGAAATTTGAATTTCATGTAATTTTTATATATCATAAAATATTGTTTAACCCCATTTGAAATTTCTCAAGTAGTGTATTCACTTAATATATTAAGACAAACATACACATTAAAATGTACTGAAATCTTAGATGAATATAGTCTGAAGTCTTTAAGGTCAAAAGAAATATAAAATAGGGAAAGAAAAAATAGCTTTTGCAAGTAAGTAATCTGAAAAAGCCATCTATATTTTAGTAGCTCAGAAATAAAGTAGAAAGCATATTCAGAAATAAAGCTTTAAATATGGATATTTCTCAAGAATCTAAAACTAGAATAGACTTTACTTCTAGGCAATAGATGGCCACCATCACTGAGTAATTTCCAAGGCAATGAGCAAGTTCTAGCACCTTCCCAAATACTCACACCACCAGGTTCATTATACCTGAATTTTCTTAAATAGTATGAATCCTTTTGCTCCATAAATACACATTTTCAAATAGAGTTAAGGTTTAAAAGATTACAATAGGTATGCACATCCACAGTGATACCTGAAAACTTCCCAAAATGTACAGTTACATGAATAGTTTTAAGGGATGCCAACATCCTTATGTACCCTTTCCTAAAACTGATCTGCCTGAAATGTCTGAGTCCCCGCTGGTATGAAGGAATGGCATACCCATCTCTCACCCCCATCCCAAATCTCGCCACAGTGCTTGGCTCTGGAGTATAAATACTTCCAGAGAAATATCAAAGTTTTTTGTTCAAGGAAACTTCTTGCAATGATTAATTAAAGCATACATATCTTTTTCAACTTTTTTCCTTTATTGATATTAGAGAGAGAGGAAGGGAGAGGGAGAGAGAGATGATAACATTGATGAGAGAGAACACTGACTGGCTGCCTCCTGCATGCCCCCCACTGGGGATTGGGCCCACAACCTGGGCATGTGCCCTGACTGGGAATCGAACCAGTGACCTCTTGGTGCATGGGTTGATGCTCAACCACTGGGCCACAGCAGCCGGGCAAGCATACATATCTTGTACACATTTCTGTTAAAGGTGAAGGCTGGCCTGAGAAACAGGATGTTTGACCCATTTTGGGACACAGAATTCATGAGAGGATCCGAAGAATAGACAGTGATGTCTGTTCCTTTAAATGCAAATGAAATGCTTTGGTAGGCTATCAAAAATTTGAGGGATATTGGATGAAATTGCCAGATAAAAATGTAACATCACTCCTTTCGGTGGAATATGTTTATTCAAAAAGCTAGTGTAGACTTGTTTCACGAAATCTTATCTTGAGACAGTGATTTCAATGATAATCAATTATCATATTTCACCTTATAAAATATACATTATTTTGTAGCTTCTATGAACAAGAAATAGACTTATTTAGATATGATAAAATGTTAGTTAATGAGAATGAGGGTACACAGATTTCCCTATTTATTTTAAGGGATGAGTAGAACAAAGTGTTTAAAGACAGTTGCCCTAGAGAAGTGGAAGGGCACTTGGTTCCTGCAGGGAAACAAGAAGACAGGGAAAGAGAGAGGCCTTGAGAAATCCGTGGGGGCAGCACAAAAAACGTTGGTGAAGAATCCAAACACTCACAATAAATTTCCCAAAGAGCAGCCCTAATGCCATCTACCAAACCTTCCCTCTTCTCTCTCCCCTCCATTTGAGACTAGGCAAGAGAAAAGGGCAGAAAAATCAGTCTTATTGGGGTTTCTGCTGTGGGCAGGGTACAAGTTTAGGATGAGGTAGTTTGAATAATTCCAGTGGAATTTGGGCTGTAGGGTGGTCTCTGGTTGTCTGGTGCCTGGCCCTGGGATGATTTAAGGCATGGGAAATATTGGCTTGGTGTGAGAATCAGACAAGGAGTGGTTGGGGCTCCAGATCTGGGATGATTGGTTTGCATGTGGAAGAGGTGCTCCTAGCCTAGTCTTTGCTCTCTCTGGAACTGGTTAGCCCCGGAAGAGGCAGTCCCTCCCAAGCCAGCAAGCGTTGTAAGATGTCAAAACATCATGACATGAGGCACTGGCCAGGTGACTCAGTTGATTAGAGTATTATTCCAATGTGCCAAGGTTGTAGGTCTGATCTCCAGCCAGGGCACATACAAGCATCAACCAATGAACGCATAAACAAGTGGAAACAACAAATCGATATTACTCTCTCTCACTTTCTCTCCCTAAAAAGTCAATTAAAAAAACAAAACAAAACATGAAATGCAAAAAATTTTTAAGAACGTAACTAATACAAATGATCTGTACAGATCTTTTGCCCAGTTTTTGAGTTGTTTATCTTCTTCTTATTGAACTGTAAGAGTTCTTTGTAAATTCTGAGTAGTAGCCCTTTATCAGATTTGTATTTTGCAAGTATTTTCTCCCAGTCTGTGGCATTTTTTTGTTAATGGTTAGACAATTTTCCTTGAGGTTACTATAGTATCTTTCCTTAGTATAAAACTGCTTAGTCCAGAGATTTTCAATCCTGACCTGGACATGAGAACCACCTGAGAAACAAATATCTTTGCCTGCCCCTTCTAAAGATTCTGACTTGTCACTGAACCCTGTCCTCCAATACTTTTTTTAAGGTTCCCTACGTGATCCTAATGTGTGAGCAGGACTGAAAAACACCATGTTAGGCAAAGCACATTATAAGGTGGTCAGAGGGATCATCAAGGATAATTTAAGAGTGGGGCTTGTGTGACCTTCTCTGTTCCCACCAGCCAACAGCCCAGCCCCATGGTCCGCTCTCTTGGATGTCAAGACACAGTTGCTTCTGGGAACGCCTCCCTAGGTGCCAAGTCCTGTGTTTCACACTTTTATGTATATTATCAAATGTCATTCTCTCCACAACTCTACAAGGGTAGATATGATTGCCTCTTCAGGGATAAAGGAAATAAGGTAGAGAGAGACCAAGCAAATCACTTAGAAATACGCAGTGAGTAGGTGAGTGACAGAGCACTGAACTCTGTACTGACTCTAAAGCCTGGTTCTTTCATCTCCACTCAGTTTCCCAACCCCGGGACAGCACTGGGTTGAGCCAACACTTCTCATTGTATAATGTCCTTCTCCATCAGAGAACGCCATCTCCTGTCTCAAGGCTTGCAGAAAGAGCAGGGTATTTGAAGTGGAGAGGGAGAGTACACTTTCATGCAAAACTTCCTCAATATTAATTCCCCGGTGACTTTAAGAGGCGCTAAGGCAGATTTCCTACAAGAAGCCAGCAACTGTTGCAGGTGAAAGAGAAGAAATGAGTTCCAGAACATTTTCATGGTTAAGACATTCACCCTCACTTTTATTATTTATTTATTTATTTAAAAAACATTGACTTTATTATTTATTTTTTCTTTATCGATCTTTTTTAGAGCGAGAGGAAGGGAGAGGGAAAGAGATAGAAACATCAATGAGAGAGAACATCGATTGGCTGCCTCCTGCAAGCCCCAAACTGGGGATTGGGCACACAACCTGGGCCTGTGCCCTGACTGGGAATCGAACCTGCGACCTCTTGGTTCATGGGTTGATACCCAACCACTGAGCCACACTGGCTGGGCTCACCCTCACTTTAAAACTAGGCTACTACGAGGCGGGGAGGGGAGAAGCTTCATTTAAAACAACAACAAACAAACAAACAAACAAAAACCTTTCTAGCCCTGAAGGGTGAAAGGAAAACCTTTATTAAGTAGAAGAGAAAGAAATACATTTAGGGACAGCCTCCTGATGTACTCCCCGAAGTCTCATCTGAAATTTTCAGCTTCTGGCTTTACAGTTAGGCTGTCAAGAAAGAAAATAGGGTAAAAGAGAGAGAGAGCGAGAAAAAAAAATCAAACTACTTTGAAGCCTCTCATTTAGAAAAATTCACTAAGATCTTTAAGAATAATAGAAAATTGGCAAAGAAAGAATCATTTAAAAAAATTATCCTAGCCTGGCCGGTGTGGCTCAGTGGTTGAGCATCGACCCATGCACCAAGAGGTCACTGGTTCGATTCCCAGTCAGGGCACATGCCCAGGTTGTGGGCCAAATCCCCAGTGAGGGGGCATGCAGGAGGCGGCCAATCAATGTTCTCTCTCATCGATGTTTCTATCTTTCTCTCCCTCTCCCTTCCTCTCTCTCTAATCAATAAAGAAAATAAATAAATATATAAATAAATAATTCTCCTAAATAATTTCCCAGAACCCCTAAAATCTTTACAAAGACACTTTAGAACCATTATAGCTCAAATGAAGAAAATGGTAAACTTATTTAAAAATGTACAGTTTAGATCCTTAAGAGTGAAGAAATAGAATGTTTCTTGGGAAAAATAGAGAAGCTCCATGAAAACTCTTAGAAAGGAAAAAGGAGGCCCAGCTGCAAAATAAACAAAGACATAAAGACAACACAGAATAATTTTAATGGGGAAAATGAGTAAATTTATGTAAAAATCTTAGATATTTGAGGATATGAATTAGACCAACCTGACGTTTTTAGACTAGGCTGCTGGAAGGGTAAGAGGCATCAGAGTTGGTGTGACAACAGAAAAAAGTTCACAAAAGTAGTTACATAAATTGAAAGAAAGAAAGAGAAAGGAAGAAAGGAAGGAAAAAGAAGAAAGTCCTTTGTGCAAGATCTCCTAAATAATTAATCCCCAGTGCCTTCAATGTTAAGGTAAACTACCTTTTTTTTTTTTTTGCATTTATCTTCAGATAGAGCAGGAGGGAGAGAGGGAGGAAGAGAGAGAGAAACATCGATGTGAGAGAGACACATCGAGTGGTCGCCACCCACTGGGGCCAGGGACAAACCGCAACCGAGGTACATGCCCTTAGCGGGAACCGAACCCGGGACTCTCTGGTCTGCGAGCCGACGCTCTAACCACTGAGCCAAACTGGTCAGGGCAAGGTAAACTACTTTTGAGGGAAGAAAAATCTTTTGCGAAACAGCAGGATTTCTAAATGTACTATAGTATTTAGAGCTAAATGCTTAGCAGAGAGGGCGTTTTCAATATAAATATTTTGTGAATAAGTTAATTTGGTAATAAGAAACAAACCCATTCTAGGCTTTATACTAAGCAACTAGAGAGAGAGAAGATTGTTTCTCCTTCTAGCTAACTAATCATTTGGATAATTTCAACCATAGTCTCATATTAGAATCCTATAGGGGAACTAAAAATATGTATATATTTGTAGATATGCCAGGCCTCACCTTCCAGCTATTTTGATTGAGTTGGTCTGCAGTAGGGAATTGGCACTATTTTTAAAAACCTCCCCAGGCAGTTCTTTCAAGTTACCCTCATGAATGTAGCCAGGGTAGAGAATCTATGGTAGCACAGAAGTGAGGATAGGCATTAAGAAATGTGTAATGGCACTTTGATATATGCTGTTGAATCAAATAGTAAAATATTTTGGCTTGCATTTTATTTGTTTTTATTTTCATTTCTTTTTTCTAATTGACTTGTCATTTTAAAACATCGGTCTATGATGAAGTAGAATTTTGAAACTGAGAATCACTATTATAAATAATTTCACGGGGCCTCAAATATCTTCAACATGGATTTTAAAGGTTTTGCTGAAAATACAGAAAAGTCTTTTTGTGGTGGAAAGAACAAATTATATTTTCTTCCTGATGGAAGTAATAGTTGATGTACTATCAGAAGGGTGGTCAGGAATTAACTACTCAGTGGGTGTGGACATAGCATGAGCAAAGGCCCTGAGACAGCCACAGAGACTCCAGAGGGCAGGAGGAGAAAGTGGTCAGGATATTCATCCCTGACAAGTGAAGTGAGTTAGCTATGTGCCTCCGTAGCGGGCCCCAGCTCCTGGCAGATGCCCCCTCCAAAGTCCTCTCTCTGGTTGTGTTATCTTCTCTCCTTGCATACCACTCGGGCTGAGGGATTGCAACCTCTCTCCACTTTCCCTAAGCCCTGCCCACATCTTAAATTCTTGTCAAATGACCCAGTGTAAGGGCATCATCTGTTCCAAACAGGACCCTGACAAATACCATCTTCACATTTTAGTACTTAAAAACAAAACAAAAACCATACATTTTCCAATTTCCTTATTTTCTTGAATGCAAACATGAATTAGATTCCACCAATCAGATGCAATCTCCTGCTATTTGTCTCTGGAGCTGAGTTTCATGGGAAACGAGTCAGGTGTAAGGTACCCATCTTGCTGTCACAAATTATAGCCGAGGGAGTGGTTCAATGAAGTGCATTCAGGGAAGCAGAATCACTTCTCGTCTTGAAATAATTCTGGACTTCCAGAAAAGTGGCAAAAATAGTATAGAAAACTCCCATATGCCTTTCACCCATCTTCTCCTAACGTTAGCAACAAACTACATAATCACGATGATCACAACCAGGAAATTAACACTGAAACAATAATAGGGACTAAACTACAGATCTTATTCAAATCTTGGCACTTTCCTCGCTGTGCACTTTGTCTAGTCGAGGGTTCCATGTAGGAACCCATGTTGCATTTAGTGGCATTTTCTCAGTCTTTCTTAGTCTTTCATGATCCCGACATTTTTGAAGAATACTGACTGGTGGGTTATCTTGTTCAGAATGTCACTTTGGGTTTGTCCAGTATTTTATCACGCATGATTAGAAAGAAGTGATGCATTTTTGGCAGCCCACCCCAGAAGTGAAGATGATCTCCTCAGTGCATCACATCAGGAGGTACATGATGTCAATATGTCACATTCCTGATGATGACAGTAATCTTGATTGCTTGCTGGAAGCGGTGTCTGCAGAGTTTTTCCAATGTGACGTTTCTATTTTTTCCCTTTTCAATTAATCAATACCTTAGAGGGAGGTTCTTTGAGACTCTCCTATTTCTCACTGTACTTCGCCCACTAATTTTAGTGTCCATCGATTGTTCTCGCCTGCCACATTTTTACTGTGCTGTTTGCCTAATGGTAATTTGTTAGTTCCCTCATTTATATGAACTGATTTTCATTAACCAGTTGGGTTCTGTGGGGACTGTGATGGGAATGGGCTGATCATGGTGCAGCTCTAACCTGCACAGATGTGGAGGCTGGAGTATCCTCCCTCTGACCTTAGAGCAGCAGTTCTCAACCTGTGGGTCACAACCCCTTTGGGGGTCGAACGACCCTTTCACAGGGGAAGCCTAAGACATAACAGTAGCAAAATTACAGTTATGAAGTAGCAACGAAAATAATTTTATGGTTGGGGGTCACCACAACATGAGGAACTGTATTAAAGGGTCACGACATTAGGAAGGTTGAGAACCACTGCCTTAGAGGGATTGGAATGGCCATGAGAATTCTTGGATCTCTGTGAGAGGATGGACATTTAAGAGGGAGATACTGAATTTCCTGCTAATTAAGCAGCGGGGAAATTGAATAATTATATTGAATAAAGAAGATATTAACCGTAAATACATTTATACATGATTTTGTGGAGCAGTTAATTAGTTTTTAACTGTAATACAGTGGTCCCTTTAAATCTGTAGATTTAGGTATGCCTTCAGTTTTTGAAAGTTTTAAAAATTGTGTTCCATAGGGCCTGTCCTTTTATTCATACAAATTATTTATATATTGGCTTTCTATTGTCTTTCTTTTATATCTATTGTCTTTTTTCCTTAATTATCTTTATCCTTTTGTCCTCTTTCTCTGTTTTGTTTGGATATCTTCAACAGGTTTCAATGTCATTGGTTCATTTTTCTGTAAATTTTGTAAATTCTGTAGAGTAAAACAAAAAAATTTATTTTACCTAAAAACAGTGTTTGATATTTGTAAGATATGAAAGTACTCACTTAAAAGCTTTTTATTTTATTTTATTTTTGTAAAAAGGAGCCTTAAAACACAAATGAAATAATTCCAAGTGCAGAGTTGTATGTGATGAACTTGTATGACCACCAGATGTCACTCTTGCTTCATGCTGTAAGTACTGTGATGCTGGTTTTCAAGTGGTGAAATATTTTTATCAGCAGGGAAGCCTTATATCCTCTAATAAAACAATAAAACATAAAAGGGGGTTATTTTAATAGCAGAAAGATAAATAAAATTAATTGGCTTTAATTACCAAAAGAAAGGTAATTTTTAAAAACGTGTCACCAAAAAATGAAGGAATTATCACACGGAGCTTAGCTTGCTAATTATATACTGGCTTTATTAAATTAACATATACAATAGCTCGTTCATAGTTTATTTTATGACAGTACAATTGTGATGGAAATTTAAAGTGTCATTCTCTTCTAAGTTTTGGTAGAACTGATGAAGTTTAACGTAAGTACAAAATAGAAATTATTATACATGATTTAAATTTTCCTGTTAAAGAAACAGTAAGCGTTAACTTTTTTGAAGGTCATTCTTTTCAATGGTATGTAAGGGGATTTAATTTCATAAGTACTATACAAAAATTATCTTAAGGATTTGCACATTTAAAAAATTAATGTCGCCCTGGCCGGTTTGGCTCAGCGGTTAGAGCGTTGGCCTGCGGTCCAGAGAGACCCGGGTTTGGTTCCCGCTAGGGGCACGTACCTCGGTTGCAGTTTGTCCCCGGCCCTGGTTGGGTCGTGCGGGTGGTAACCAGTCGATGTGTCTCTCTCACATCGATGTTTCTCTCTCTCTCTTCCTCTCTTTCCCTCCCACTCTATCTGAACAAAAAATGGAAAAATGTCCTCACAGTGAAGATAAAAAAAAAAAAAAAAAAAAAAAATTAATGTCAAGCCCAGCCAGTGTGGCTTAGTGGTTGAGCATTGACCCATGCACCAAGAGGTCACCTGTTCGATTCCCGGTCAGGGCACATGCCCAGGTTGTGGGCCAAATCCCCAGTGGGGGGCATGTAGGAGGTGGCCAATCAATGTTCTCTCTCATTGATGTTTTTATCTCTCTCCCTCTCTCTCTCCCTTCCTCTCTCTCCAAAATCAATAAAGAAAAAAATATTTAAAAAAAATTAATGTCAATATATTAAATTGCATTTCAATTCTCATTCTTAAAATTTACTGTGTATGTACTACATACCTGGCACTATTCAAAGCACTTTATATGTTTTCACTCATTTAATCTCCTCAATAAACTAGCGTTGAACAAACTGAGCCTCAGAAGAGTTTAATAAACAACTCAAGGTCTGATTTTCGAACCAGAAGTCTGGTGCCAGGCCCCACTGCTA
Source organism: Tadarida brasiliensis (assembly GCA_030848825.1). NCBI lineage: Eukaryota > Metazoa > Chordata > Mammalia > Chiroptera > Molossidae > Tadarida > Tadarida brasiliensis. Next base: position 81,587,238 of record CM061258.1, on the reverse strand, counting down.
TGTCATCCAATAAACATTTATACAGCAATAAAAACATTTGTAGAAGTTAAACTACCAAAAAATATACAGTACTTAGCTATTTTAGGGTAGTTTTACAAGCTTGGTTATAGATGGGACATCTATGGCACCTCAGCGTACAGACTGGATTGTTTTTGTGTCTGTCTTACCTACTCACCCTCAGAGGCTAACGTTTCCAATAGGGAACGAACTTAAACACTGTTCAGCAGCTGGAAATATATATGTTGTTAAACAAAACAATGAAGACTTCTAGGTTAAGACGCTGACTGGGATATGATGGTGCATCTAATTTTATTCCTTCCCCAAACCATACTAAACTACAGATAAGGTGTTTTTTTTTCTTTTCCCTGTCTTACTGAGATATAATTGACATGTAACATTGTAGTAGTTCAAGGTGTACAACATAATGATCTGATATATGTATATATTGCAAAATGATCATCACAGTAAGTTTTGGTAACATCAATGACCTCACATGGTTGTACAATTTTTTTTTCCTTGGGTTGAGAACTTTTAAGACCTACTCTCTTAGCAACTTTCAAATAGACGATACGCAATTATTAACTATAGTCACCATGCTCTACATTACCTCCCCATGACTTACTCATCTTATAACTGGAAGTTTGTCCCTTTTGACCAGAGACAAGGCACATTTTTAAAAGTCAAAATCTCTCAACACAGTGGTATCCTGAGAGGACAAAACAGCAGCAAACTGACTACGAGACCAGACCTCCAGCTAATAGCTGAGAAAGCTGAGAACCAATACAAGTTACAGTTTCCTCCAGAGTTTTGAAAAGACTCAGGAACTGTCAGTTCCAGGTACATTTGGAACTGGTTGTGAAGCGTGTCTGTGTATGGATGTGTGTCTTGGGGTCATGCTATTATAAAGAGTATGGGGCATATGTTGTTTGAGAAATGGTTAGATTTTAAAATTCCCTCTTCCTCTGCCCATTGTCCATCCAGGCAGAAGGCTGGAAGTTGAGCTCTGGAGAAAGTAAAACAGAATCTCTGCACAGGGGGATATAGAGAAGGGAGTCCCATCCACGGGTGAGGGAACATGGGTACAGTGCCAAAAATGGGGGGTTAAGTGACCATACATTTAACTGAATTTTCAAGCAGAGACCTCCAGCCTTCCTCCTTCATTTAGCTTCCAGAACACGGTCAACCAGGTTCTTGTCCCCCAGGCAGTGCCAAAAAACTCTTGGAAATATGACCAGGCCAGGAGGAGTACCTAAACAGACGAACACTGGCTTTCCCAACAAATGGCCCATCGTCTTTCAAAGGAAGCTCTGAGTTGACAGGCCTTATCCACATGCCCTTTAGTCCCCTACGCTTTATCAAGGGCAGAAAGCTGAGGATTTTCAGGTATATAAGGAAAGCTAACAGAAGGACAAAAAACAAACAGAAACTTGGAGAAAACAGAAGCTATACAGGTAGAGTAAATCGTAAAAAAAAAAAAAAGAAGAACCAAAACTGTTTTTAATATCCTTAAAAAGTAAAATGTAACTATGAAACAAGAAGAGGGTGCTAACAATTTTGTAAAGAACTACAAGAAGTTTTAGAAATTAAAAACATGTTAGCAGTGGGGAAAAAACTCAGTGGAATACTGGAAGATAAAATGGAAAAATCTCCCTATAAGCAAGGCAAATATAAAAAGAGATGGAAAATAGGAATAAAAAGATAAGAAAAGTAGAAAATTAGTCCAGAGAATTCAATGTTCAAATAATAGGAATGTCAAGAAGGGAGAACAGAAAGACCTAAATTATTCCACTGCTGAGGGATGTGAGTTTCCAGACAAACGGGGCCCCGGCGGTGTCCAGCACAATGATTGCAAATAGGCAGACAGGCCTGGAGAGCAATGAGAGGACTGGCTAAAACACTCACTGTGGTGCTCGCCGTTGGTCCTCTGGTCAAGGAGCTGAGACCCAGCTCACTTTTTCTGCCTAGTGGAGAGGCTGCACCCAGGTTCAGCTTCCCATGGGATCAGTGAGCTCTGCACCATGGGAGAGAGGGTGCTGTACTTTCCCACAGACCGTGATCTCCAGGTGCACATACAACTAGTATTCTAACACAACTCCTATGAAAGTTGGCATCTCCAAACCAGACTACGTAGTCCCCTCCCCTTGAATCTAGGCTGGTTTAAGAGACTTACTAAACTAATGGAATGTGGCAGACATGACCCTCTGAGATTCCCAAGGTGAAGTCCTAAGAAGGCTTGCAGCTTCCACCTAGGTCCTGTGGAGCACTTGCTTTTGGAACGCAGCTGCATGACGAAAAGAAGCCCAAGCAGCCCTGTGGAAAGGAACTGAGTGAGGTGCCCCTAAAATTTTTGGCTGGGCTTTTATTTTTATAAATTAATTTATTTTTATTGTTGAAAGCACTACAGATGTCCCCCCCCCTTTTCTCCCTGTTGACTCCCTCCTCCCTACTTCCAACCCCTCCTGCTTTCCCCAACCTAATGCCTGTCCATTGGCTGTGCATATATGCATGTAAGTTCTTTGGTTTATCTCTTCCCCTACCCCCCATCCCTTTGAGATTTGTCAGTCTGTTCCCTACTTCCATGACTCTGGATTTATTTTGATCGACAGCTTATTTTGTTCATGATGTTCCATAAATAAGTGAGATCATGTGGTACTTGTCTTTCTCTGACTGGCTTATTTAGCTCAGCATAATACTCTCCAGGTCCCTCCCTGTCATCTCAAAGGGTAAGAGATTTTTCTGTCTTATAGTTGCGTAGTATTCCATTGTGTAAATGTCCCACAGCTTTTTTTATCCATTTATCTGATGATGGATACTTGGTTGTTTCCAGATCTTAGCTATTGTAAATAGTGCTGCTATGAACCTAGGGGTGCATATATTCTTTCTGATTGGTGTTTCAGGCTTCCGAGGGTATATTCCTAGAAGTGGAATTACTGGGTCAAATGGCAATTCCATTTTTAATTTTAGAGGAAGCACCATATTGTTCTCAGTTGGGGCTGCACCAGTCTGCATTCCCACCAGCAGTGTACTAGAGTCCCCTTTTCTCTACATCCTTGTCAGCATTTTTTGTTTGAGGATTTGTTGATGGCCGCCATTCTGGCAGGTGTGAAGTGATATCTCATAGTCATTTTAATTTGCATCTCTTTTATGATTAGAGATGTTGATCATTTTTTCATGTATCTTCTGGCCATTTTTATGTCCTGTTTGGAGAACTGTCTATTCAGGTTCTCTGCTCATTTTTAAATTGGATTATTTGTCTTCCTTTTGTTGAGTTGTATGAGCACTCTATATGTTTTGAATATTAACCCCTTATCCAGTGTATCATTGGCAATGTGTTCTCCCAGAGAGTGGGTTCCCTCATCATTTTGATTCTCGTTTCTTTCGTGGTGCAGAAACTTTTTAGTTTGATGTAGTCCCATTTATTCATTTTTTCCTTTATTTCTCTTGTCCTTGGCAATGTATCAGTGAAAATTCTGCTATGTATGATGTCTGAGATTTTTCTGCCTATATTTTCTTCTAGGATGTTTATGGATTCATGAGTTACATTTAAGTCTTTTATTCATTTTGAGTTTATTCTTGTGTATGGTGTAAGTTAGTGGTCTAGTTTCATTTTTTTGCATGTTCTTGTCCAATTTTCCCAACACCATTTATTGAAGAGACTGTCTTTCTGGATTCTCTGTTCTGTTCCATTGACCTATATGCCTGTTCTTGTGTCAGTACCAGGCTGTTTTGATTACTATGGCGTTGTAGTATAGCTTGATATCTGGTATTGTGATCCCTCCTACTTTCTTCTTCTTTTTCAAGATTGCTGTGGTTATTTGGAGTATTTTTTGGTTCCATATAAACTTTTGAAATATTTCTTCTAGATCTGTGAAATATGCCATTGATACTTTAATAGGGATTGCATTGAATCTATAGATTGCTTTGGATGGTATGGACATTTTAAAAATAATGTTGATTCTTCCAATCCATGAACATGGCATATGTTTCCACTTTTTATATCTTCCACTATTTCTTTTTTCAAAGTCTTATAGTTTTCCAAGAACAGATCTTTTATCTCCTTGGTTAAGTTTATTCCTAGATATCTTATTTTTTTGTTACAATGGTAAATGGGATTTTTAAAACAATTTCCCTTTCTGAGTTTTCATTATTGGTGTATAAGAATGCCATAGAGCCCTGGCTGGTTTGGCTCAGCGGTTAGAGCACCGGCCTGTGGACCAGAGAGTCCCGGGTTCGGTTCCCGCTAAGGGCACGTACCTCGGTTGCGGTTTGTCCCTGGCCCCTGTTGGGGTCGTGTGGGTGGCAGCCTGTTGCTGTATCTCTCTCACGTTGATGTTTCTCTCTCTCCCTTCCTCCTTCTCTCCTTCCCGCTCTATCTGAAGATAAATGCAAAAAAAAAAAAAAAAAAAAAAAGAATGCCATAGATTTCTGGATGTTAATTTTGTATCCTGCTACTTTGCCAAATTCATTCATCTAGTAGATTTTTGATGGAGTCTTTAGGGTTTTCTATGTACAATATTATGTCATCTACAAATAATGACAGTTTCACTTCCTCCTTTCCAATTTGGATCTCTTTTATTTTTAATACTTGTCTAATTGCTGTGGCTAAGACTTCCAGTATTATGTTAGAGTGGCAAAAGTGGGCATCCCTGTCTTGTTCCTATTCTTGTTGGCATATAGTTGTTCATAGTATTTTCTAACAATCCTTTGTATTTCTGTGGTGTCAGCTGTTACTTCCCTTCTTTCATTTCTGATTTTGTTTATTTGGGTCCTCTCGGTTTCTTGGTGAGTCTGGCTAACGGTTCATCAATCTTATTTATCTTTTCAAAGAACCAGCACTTTGATTCCTTTATCTTTTGAATTGTTTTTTAGTCTCTATGTTATTTATTTCCATTCTGACCTTTACTATTTCTTTCCTTCTATGTGCTCTGGGTTTTTCTTTTTGTTTACTTTCTAGTTCTTTAAGTTGTAGAGTTTGATAGTCTATTAGAAATTTTTCTTGTTTCTTGAGGTAGGCCTGTAGTGCTATGAACTTCCTTCTCAGGACTACTTTCACTGCGTCCCATAGATTTTGTGTTGTTGTGTGTTCATTTTCATTGATTTCCAGGAAGTCTTTTATTTCTCCCTTGATCACCTTGGTAACTCATTCATTGTTTAATAACATACTATTTAGCCTTGATGTGTGTTGAATGTTTTTGAGTGTTTTTATTATAATTAATTTCTAGTTTCATGCCATTGTGATCTGAGAAGATGCTTGATATGATTTCAATCTTCTTGAACTTGTAGAGACTTAGTTTGTGTCCTAACATGTAGTCTATCTTTGAGAATGACCCGTGTGCACTTGAGAAGAATATATATCCTGCAGCTTTGGGGTGAAATATTCTGTAAATGTCAATTAAATCCAACTGATATAATGTGTTGTTTAGGGTTTCTGTTTTCTTATTAATTTTTTGTCTAGAAGATCTATCCAGTGGTGTCAGAGGGGTGTTAAAGTCCCTCACTATGATTGTATTGCTGTCTGTCTCTCTTGAAGTCTTCCAGAAGTTTTAAAATATATTTAAAAATATATATATATATATTTACCAGTTACATCCTCTTGTTGGATCAATCCTTTTAATATTCTGTAGTAACCTTCTTTGTCTGTTACTATGGCCCTCGTTTTGAAGTCTATCTTGCCACATATGAGTATTGCTGCACCAGCTTTTCTTTTTCTTTTTCATTTGCCTGGAACATTTCCCCCCCCCCCCATCCCTTCACTTTCATCCTGTGTGTGTCTTTTGTTCTGAGGTGGGTCTCTTGCAGACAGCATATATATGGGTCATGTTTTCTTATCCAATCAGCTACCCTATGTCTTTTGATTGGAACATTTAAGCCATTTACATTTAAGGTTATTGTTGATAAGTACTTACTTGTTGCCATTTTTATTCTTTATGCCTGTGTTCCTCTCTGTCTCTCTTCTTCTTCTTACAACAGTCCCTTTAGCATTTCTTGCAGTGCTAGTTTGGTGGTAGTAAATTCCTTTAGCCTTTTTTTTTTGTCCATGAAGCTCTTTATATCACCTTCAATTTTGAATGATAGCCTTGCTGGATAGAGTAGTCTTGGATTCAGACACTTGCTTTGCATTACTTTGTATACTTCATTCCACTCCCTTCTGGCCTGCATTGTTTCTATTGAGAAATCAGCTGACAATCTAATATGAGCTCCTTTGTAGGTAACTTTCTATCTCTGTCTTATTGCATTTAGGATTCTTTGTTTGTCTTTAACATTTGCCATTTTAATTATGATGTGTCTAGGTGTGGGGCTTTTGGGGTTCATCTTGATTGGGACTCTCTGTGTTTCCTGGGCTTGTGTGACTTTTTCCTTCACCAGGTTAGGGAAGTTTTCTGTGATTGTTTTTTCAAATGGGTTCTCTATTCCTTTCTCCAATTCTTCTCCTTCAGGTACCCCTATGATGTGAACATTGTTATGTTTTATATTGTTCCAAAGCTCCCTTAAACTCTCCTCCTGCTTTTTAATTTTTTTCCTATTTCCTGCTCTATTTGGGTGTTTTTTTCCTACTTTGTCTTCTAATTCACTGATTCAGTGATCAGCTTCTTCCAATATACTATTGAATACCTCCTTCCAAGGTATTTTTTATATCTGCTACCTCTTTTTTTATGCTGGTGTAGTTCTCATTAAATTTCTTGTAGTTCTAACTAAGTTGTTTGAGCACCCTTAAAACCATTGCTTTAAATTCTTTATCTGACAAATTGCTTGCCTCTATTTCTTGTAGTTCCTTTTCTGGTGATTCCTCATTTTCTTTCATTTGGGGGTTGTTTCTCTGTCTCCCCCATTTTATTAGTATGATAGTTCAGGGCCAGGTGAGGCATGTTTGGCCACATTAGCAGGTTGGTGTGTATCAGATAAGACTACTAGGGTTCCCAGTCTCGGTGTGGTGGCCTTCTTGTGGGACTCAATGGAGTAGTCTCTTTTATCTTCTGAGTTAGGTGCTCTAGGATAGACCATTGTGTGTATTATATGGGCTCTCCTGTTGAATTTGGGTCTTGATTGCTGTTGTCCATTTGTGGATGGGCTCAGTTCTCATGGTTGTTAACTATGAGTCACAACCCCTGCCTTGTTGACCACGTTGTGCCAACCATTACATAGGTGTTGACAGGACAAAATAAAGTAACCAGACCAAACCAAAAAGATCCCCCTGAAATATCCACCTCAACAATAAAAGAAGAAATTGCCTCAACAAAAAGACTGAACGACACACAGGCAATCAAAAAACCTACTCACACGCATACAGGGAACACTAGGAAGTGTGAGAGCAAAAGAATTAGAAGAGGGAAAAAGAAAAAGAAAAGAAATTGAAATAAAATAAAATAAAAGTAAAGAAGGCAATGCACGACCAGACTAAAAAATAAAAAAAAATAAAAGTACATCAACTTGAGCAATGACACAAGCCCCAGGCTCAGTAATATGGCTAAAAGACAAACAAACTGAAAACACCCACGCTCACACCCATGCACACACAATGAACAATACTAGAAGGCATGAGACTGAACAATTTAAAAGGGGTGGAGAGAGAGGAAGAGAAACATTGATGTGAGAGAGACACATGGACTGACTGCCTCCCACTTGCACCCCCACCACAGTGGGGAGAGAACCTGCAACCCAGTCCACACAGAGCTGCGGGCGGGCACACGGTGGGTGGACAGCATGCTGAGCCCCCTCATCTGGATCCTCACTCTCTCGGATACTTTCTCCCAAGGAAAAAATTAAAAAAAAAAAAATTTATTAAAAAGGATTCCAAAATGGCGGCAGAGTTTTACCGAACATTCAAAGAAGAACTAACACCCATTCTCCTCAAACTATTTCAAAAAATTCAAGAAGAAGGAAGACTTCCAAACTCGTTTTATGAGGCCAGCATAATTCTAATTCCAAAATCAGAAAACGACACTACAAAGAAAGAAAACTACAGGCCAATATCCCTAATGAACATGGATATCAAAATCCTTAAGAAAATACTAGCAAATCAGATCCAGCAATACATCAAAAAATTATTCACCATGACCAAGTGGGATTCATCCCAGGATGCAAGGCTGGTACAATATTTGCAAATCAATAAATGTGATACACCACATAAACAAAAGGAAAGATAAAAACCACATGATCATATCAATAGATGCTGAAAAAGCATTCGACAAAATCCAGCACCTATTTCTGATAAAAACGCTCAGCAATGTGGGAATAGAGGGATCATATCTCGACATAATCAAGGCCATATATGAAAGACCTACAGCCAACATCACACTCAATGGCCAAAAACTAAAAGCATTTCCCTTAAGAACAGGAACAAGACAGGGATGCCCACTTTCACCACTCTTATTTAACATAGTACTGGAAGTCTTAGCCACAGCAATCAAACATGAAGAAAACATAAAAGGGATCCAAATTGGAAAGGAGGAAGTGAAACTCATTATTCGCAGATGACACGATATTATATATAGAAAACCCTAAAGACTCCATCAAAAATCTACTAGACTTAATAAATGAATTTGGCAAAGTAGCAGGATACAAAATTAACGTCAAGAAATCGATGGCATTCTTATACACCAATGATGAACTCACAGAAAGAGAAACTAAAAAAAAATCCCATTTACCATCGTGGCAAAAAAATTAAGATACCTAGGAATAAACTTAACCAAAGAAGTAAAGGATCTATTTGCAGAAAACTACAGGACATTGAAAAAAGAAATAGAGGAATATATAATAAAGTGGAAGCACATACCTTGTTCATGGATTGGAAGAATTAACATCATTAAAATGTCCATATTACCCAAAGCAATCTATAGATTCAATGCAATCCCCATCAAAATACCAGTGACATATTTCACAGAACTAGAACAAATACTTCAAAAGTTCATATGGAACCAAAAAAGACCCCGAACAGCCAAAGCAACCTTGAAAAAGAAGGACAAAGTAGGTGGGATCACAATACCGGATATTAGCTTATACTACAAAGCTACTGTAATCAAAACAGCCTGGTACTGACACAAGAACAGGCATATAGACCAGTGGAACAGAACAGAGAATCCGGAAATTGACCCAAGACATTATGCTCAATGAATATTTGACAAAGGCGGCAAGAGCATACAATGGAGTAAAGACAGCCTCTTTAATAAATGGTGTTGGGAAAATTGGACAGCTACATGCAAAAAAATGAAACTAGACCATCAACTTACACCATACACAAGAATAAACGCAAAATGGATAAGAGACTTAAATGTGACTCGTGAATCCATAAAAATCCTAGAAGAAAATGTAGGCAACAAAATTTCGGACATCATACACAGCAGAATCTTCACTGATACATCACCTAAGGCAACAGAAACAAAGGAAAAAATGAATACATGGGACCACATCAAACTAAAAAGCTTCTGCACAGCAAAAGAAACAACCATCAAAACGGAAAGGGAACCCACTGTATGGGAGAGCATAATTGCCAATGATACATCAGATAAGGGGTTAATCTCCAAAATGAATAGAGTGCTCATACAACTCAACAAAAAGAAGACAAAGAACCCAATTAAAAAATGGGCAGAGGAACTAAATAGACACCTCTCCAAACAGGACTTACAAATGGCTAAGAGACATATGAAGAAATGCTTGACATCACTAATCATCAGAGAGATGCAAATTAAAAACAACAATGAGGTATCACCTCACTCCTGTCAGTATGGCCGCCATCAATAAATCATCAAACAACAAGTGTTGGTGAGGGTGTGGAGAAAAGGGGACTCTAGTACACTGCTGGTGGGAATGCAGACTGGTGCAGCCACTATGGAAAACACCATGGTGTTACCTCAAAAAATTAAAAATTGAATTGCCATTTGACCCAGTGATTCTACTTCTAGGAATATACCCTAAGAAGCCTGAAACACCAATCAGAAAGAATATATGTACCCCCATGTTCATAGCAGCACTATTTACAATAACTAAGGTGTGGAAACACCCCAAGTGTCCATCAGTAGACGAATGGATAAAAAAGCTGTGGTACATATACACAATGGAGTACTATGCAGCTGTAAGAAAGAAAGATCTCTTATCCTTTGAGATGACATGGAGGGACCTGGACAGTATTATCCTAAGCGAAACAAGCCAAGCAGAGAAAGATAAATATCACATGATCTCACTTATTTGTGGAATATAATGACCATAACAGTCTGAGGAACAGGGTAGACCCAGAGACGTGGAAGTAGGGTACAGACTGACAACCCTCAAAAGAGGGGTGGGGGAGGAGGGAAGAGATAAACCACAGAACTTATATGCATGTACGCATAACTGATGGACATGGACAACAAAGCTGGGGACGGGGTGGGGGGGATGGGGAGGAGGGTGTCAATGGGGAAAAAAGGAGAAACATCTGTAGCAAAAATAAATTAATTTAAAAACTCTATTAAAAAATAAATAAATAAAAAATAAAAGGGGTGGAGAAAAAAATTGTATATGCAAGTAAAGAAGGCGAGGCACTAGCAGACCAAACCAAAGGGCACCTTGAGCAGTTATCAGCATCTACATTGGTAGAAGCATCAGCTTCCATGAAAAGTTTAAAGGACAAACAAACAACCGGAAAACACACACACACACATACATACCCCAAAAGAATACTAGAAAGCATGAGACCAAAAGGCTTAGGAGAGGGAAAAAAACAAAAATAAGAATTTGAAAGCAAAGAAGGCAGAGACCAGAACTAGGGTAAGTATGAAAAATAAAAGGTAGAAAATAACAACTGAAATAATAATGATAATTTTAGAAGGTAATATTGCTAATTTGAATAAAATATAGAATAGGAAAGTAGAAAATGGGAAAAGAAAATAGAGGGGAAAAAAAACACAATTGAGTAAAAAAATTAAAAAACCCCACACACCAACACCACCACAACAATAACAGGAAAAAAAAAATTGGATCTGCTCTTTATGGAGCTCACTGGATTTTTCTCTGTTGTAGTTGGATCTGGCCCCTTCTGTGTGGGTCCGGATCCCTGTCCCTGTCCGCTTGGGCAAATCTCTGGTGCAGGCCAACGTTAATCACTCTCTGCCTGTCCTTGGCCTCCTGGCTGGAGCCCTGCAGGGCATGGTCCCAGGTAGTCCTATGAGCTGGGCTACCCTGTCCCAGAGGCTGGGTCACCTTCAGGGCTAGCCACTTGTATGTATTTGTTCTGGCTGCTTTCCCTTCCCTCCACGGCACCGGGCTCTGCGGGGTATCAGGTCAGTCAAGGTGGTTTACTGCGATTTGGGTTGGGGGTGGTGCCTGCAGTTTGCAGGAGAGGCAGGCAGTCTCTCCCTCTCCTTCCAATGACTCTGTTCCGCCTGGGTTGCTAGCGCCCCACCCCACATAGGTGAGATTAGAAAAAAAAAAAGTGTAATGGAAAGAGAGAAAAAAGAAAGAAAGAAATGCTCTGCTTGGCTCTTTGATCTTTCAGCAAGGCTGGCTTGCGCTGGGCGGGCCTAGACGTTTGAATCCCAAGGTGTCAGTGTCTGCCATTGGGGTGCGGATTTCCTGCCCTTCGCTGTTCACCGTTCGCTGTTCCTCAGGGCAGGGGTTTCCGATTCCCCAGCGAGTCAGACACTGCTGCTGGGGTGCCAGTCTGACCTTCAGCTCGGAGCTGTTCCCTGGGTCAGGGGACGGGCACCTCCTGTTGGCTCCAGGTGGCGAGGAAAGGGGCTCTTTTCCCAGGCACCACGCGTGCTCCCCTTCCCTCAACGCTGCTCTCCTTTGGGGATCTCTACGTGGTGCTGTTCCCCTTTCCCAGGGGCCGGAGCTGCACCCTGCCTGCACCTTCCCTCCGTCTGCCAAGCCGTGCACACAGCTGTGCGCGTTCACTCACTCACTACTTCACCGTCTCCTCCTCCATCCTCTCCACGGCCTCCTTGATCACACTATTACAGTCAGCTATTATATTTTCAGGTTGTTTTTCAAGTTAAACGCTCCGTAGTTTAGCCTTAGGTCGGGTCCTGTGTTTGGAGCAAGCGACGGGACTTCTTAGGCTTCAGCCACCTTGCCCGATCCCCCTTGGCTGGGCGTTTAGACAACAGCTAGCGTCAGTTTGCTTGCAGGTGAGCTTACCTTGGAAGTTGAATTGCCATCCCCATTCCAGTCACCCCAACCAAACCCGTGCGGAGCAGAGATGGACACTTTTTACCAAGTCTTGCTCAAATTACGGGTTCATGAGCAAAATAAATAATTGGTGTTGCTATGTTTTCCCCCTTTTAATCTGTTAACGTGGTGAACTGCATTAGCAGATTTTATGATGTTGAACTCCTTGTGTTCTTGGAATATACCCTTTTTTTCTTGATTTACTTCCACCATTTGGACCCGTACTGAGCATAACCATCACCATTTATGGAAAACAGATTCACCAAGCAAATTAATAATGTTAAAAGAATGCATGAAAAAAAATCATTCATCTATTTCAGAAAATTTCAGGCATATGGGTAGAGCATCATTAAGTGGACCAAAAGGACTCCTGGTTAGCAATGCTGTAAAAACCAGTTTTCTTTCTTCCTTTTCTTTTTCCTTATTTTTTAATGTAATTAGACTTTTCTTTAACTTGGAACACTTAATCCAAATGAATTAGTTTTTCCTACGTTTTTGGCTATTTTCAAGGTTGCACTTGAAGTTCAGTTTTGTCTTGTTTATGATTCAACTTAAGGACTTGATTAATGGCATCCATTTAAAAAATAACTGAGGCTTCCCTAATCTGAAATAATCAGAGGTGGAATTTTCTCCCTTGCTCTTTCTCTCTCTCTCTCTTATCTCAATGAATGTTTCATTTAATGAATGTAATCAACTGTTTATGTAGAAATGGAGAAACACAATGAGCCTTGAAAGGCTTTTGAAAATGAAAAGTAAGAAAAAAAGTAACAAGGCAGCCTAGAGGCTTGAGACTATTCTAGTTTGAAAATTTTATCAAGTGAAAAGATGTTTTTCTACTTTTCAGATACAACAATATTTAGGGGAAAGGACAACCCCCTCCCCCACCTTAATGCCTATCCCAGACACACACACACACACACACACACACACACGCACACACACACACACACACACACACACACACACACACACACATGCTCCCTTATTCTCCCCATCCCCTTTAAGGTGATATTATTTTAACCAATTCCCCAAAGTGTTCTTTCTAAGGTGGAACCGATGAACCCTCCCCTTCCTCTACCATCCTATCACCACCACCTTAAGAAACTTACTTTCAAGAAACTTCCTAGGAAAAAGAGAAAAGAGAGAGACCTAGAAGCCTGAACAAATTCCTTTTAGGTGCATTTCCATTTTTAAAAATTTTCAATAAAATTTCTCCTAAAAGACTACCTGCTTGGAAAAATTTACTGAGGCCCAAGCAGTGAGGGACCAGCATTTATGGCAGCAGTGACACTTTCAGACAGTACAGCTTCCAGCTGGGGAGCTGTCATTATGTAAATGGACTCCAAGGACAGCCCTCCTAGGGGACAAATGACTCTGACTTCTTAATCAGCCTGTCTCTAGCAATAATAATCTTATCAGTGGTCACCTAATGAAAAATGAAAGAAATTAGTGCCTTTTCCAAACACTGAGCTTCTAGGGTCTCTGGTTACAGACTGTCCTGAGCAGGGAGCTGTCAGCTGGTTGCATGTCACATCGCAAAGAGGCAGGCCGTTGGGAGATGCTCCATGCTCACACCATACTCATTCAGTTAATGCACTGGTCTGAATGATTTGCTGCTATGGGCACCTGGTCATTGATTCATTCATTCAGCATTTCTGCACAAGCATTTGTTACAGGGTTACTTTTGTTAGTGATCTATTCTGGCCATACAAAGATGAATAGGACACTGTTCTAGCATTTGGAAGCTCTCATTGGGGGGTGGAGGGGACAGATATAAAAATATTTAACTATGATACAATTAGATCAAGCTGCAATAGAGATAACAAATATACATGTGTATTGCATACTATGGAAAATGGCAGCCCATTGGTCAGAACCAGTTCACAGAATTTGAGATGCTTTTATTGGGGCATGTGCCCCTCAGGTTACCAAAGACTCCACCATACCTTATTCTTTTAAACGTAGTCTGTTTATTCATTTATGTTACCTTTCTGGTTCTTGTTAAGCACTTGAGTTTGAGATCCTGGTATACAGACAGGTCTAACAAGCAGACACCTACTATGAGATGCCATATAATAATTGGATTTAATTACTGCTCTTTTTAATTAGTTTTTTAAAAAAATTGTGTGTAGTGTGTTAAAAAATTCTTAACCACACTCTTCTCAGGTATGACAAAAATACCTTACCAGCCACCTGTGCTGTATAGCAGGGAAAATAAACAAATTTTAAACTTTCCCATCAAGAGTATCTCAGTTTCCATTTTAATGATCTTTCGGGGGATGTTCATGCTCTTTGGCCTCAGTGTTCAGTTCCCTGTTTCTCTTCATTCTGACCTGCTTCTCTCCAGGTAGTGTTAGGGGTGTGTGTGTGTGTGTGTGTGTGTGTGTGGTGTCTGGGATGGTGGCGAGAGAAATGTCCTCTGAGTCATTGCTGGCCCTGTGGCCCAGTGACCACTCAGCTGCCCCTGGACCAGTGACTAAGGCAGGGCAGCTATTCCCTGGCCTTTTGTGAACTGTTCGGCACAGACACCACTTAGTCCATGGTCAAAGTCACTTGTCCCTGGCTCAAACATCTGTACTCATGGTGGCCTTCATCTCCTGACCTTAAGCTCTGCTCAGCATAGCAGCCCTCTTAGCACCTTTAGGCCACCCTAGGGCACCATGAACTTCTGGGTCCCCTGAAACCCCTGAACAGATTGTTGTGTTAATTGCACGGGGATCAAAGTACATAGTTTATATGCATTGGTTCTTTAAAATTTGCTGAAACTTGCCTGGCTGGTGTGGCTCAGTGGTTGAGCATCGACCCATGCACCAAGAGGTCGCCGGTTCGATTCCCGGTCAGGGCACATGTCCAGGTTGTGGGCCAAATCCCCAGTGGGGGGCGTGCAGGAGGTGGCCAGTCGATGTTCTCTCTCATCGATGTTTCTCTCTCTCTCCCTTCCTCTGTCTCTAAAATCAATAAAGAAAAAAAGTTTGCTGAAACTTGCCCTAAGACCTTGTTTGTGATCAATTTTAAACATTAGTCCATGTGTAGTTGAGAATAATATGCTTTTTTAATGGTTAGTGTATATTAGTGTTTTAATTTTTGTTTTATTTCTGTGTAACAAATGAACATAAATGTAAAGGCTTAAAACCACATCCGTTTTTTTTCATGATCTCACAGTGTTTGTCATCAGAAGTCTGGGCCAGGGCTCTCCGCGCAGGCTCTCTCAGTGTCCACTAGGGGCGCTCTCACCTGCAGCTCGGTGTCCGCTTCCTCACTCCTTCAGGCCGCTGGCAGCACTTCGTTCCTCGCGGTTGCAGCACTGAGAACTCATTTTCTTGTTGGCCAGGGGTTGCTCTGAGCTCTCTGGTCCTGGCCATGTGGTCCTTCACAGATGACAGGTGACAGGTGAATTTTTTTTTAAGCCAGCAGGAGAATCTCTCTCTCCAATCTGGTGAGACACCGTCGTAATAACAATGTGATCAAGGACGTGACTATCCCCTCGAGTTCACAGGCCCAGCGCACATTCAAGGGGAGGGATTATATAAGGTGTGTACCCCAGGGAGTGGGAATCTTGGGGACCACCTTAGGAGTCTTCCTACCTCAGAGTGTAAGGTCTTTATATGTTGATTAAATCCCGCTTTGTAACTGTGTTATTCAAATCTCCTTTATGCGTTTTATTGTTGCTGGCTTTACCTATTTTAATCACTAATACAGTTGTGTCATTGTGAATTTATTTATTTCTTCCTGTAGTTCCATCTTTTTTTTACTGCTTTTTGTATTTTGAGAACATTTTGTTAGGTATTTACAATTTAGAATTATACTGATTCTCTTTCATTCTAATAATGGTTTTCGTCTTAAAAGCCATTTTGTTTGATATTAATATAGAAAGCTGAACTTTCATCTTGTTAGTATTATATATATCTCAGATCTCAACTTTGGCCACCCTATACCTTATATTTTAGGAGTGTATCAGTTATCCATTGCTGCTTAACATACTGCTCTAAAAATTAGTAGGTGATTACAACAACCCCTTGATCTGCTCATGATTCTGTGGGCCAGCAATGTGGGTTGGACTCAGACAGATGACTCTTCTGCAGGAATTATTCATGTGGTTGCAAGTCACCTGGCAATTTTACTGGAGCTAGATGGTTCGAGATGTCCTCACAGGTGTGGTGGTTAGTGTCAGCTGTTGACTGAGCCACCTCTCCTCCAGGAGGGTGCCTGGGTTTCTTCCTGTGGTGTTGATGTGTGAAGACTGAGAACAGAGCTGCGAGACCTCTCGAGAGCCAGGCTTGGAAATGCACAGGTAACTTCTCTAGTACCTCTTCTGTGCTCGGCCATTGGCTTGGAGCAGCCAGAGGGAGGCTGTGTGGTCTCCGTGTGAACCTTACAAGAAAATCCAGAGACAGCCAGTCAATAATGCTCCTCACAGCAGGTTCTTGGAGGGAGAAGTCTGACTGCTGCTCCTCCATGGACACCACTAGATATGGTTTAATGCAGCCACAACAAAATGTTTCAGACTCACTATTAGTGAGAAACCTTGTTATTCGCTTCTAGTTTGTGTCTTCACTTTATGTTCTCCTCTCACATGTATCATATGAAGGATTCAAAACATGAAAGAATGAAGATATACCTTTCAGGTATGGATTTACCTTTAAAAACCAGTGGCCTGGGAGTGCACTCAGTTTCCATCAGATGCGTCTCCCGGCCACAGGCTGGCGCTGCAAGGCCGGCGCGGAGCTCTCTCACGGCAGTGCTGTTTTGCAGTCCAGCTCTCTGCACTGAATAAGGTCTCTCTCCCCTTCACCTCACCCCAAATTGGGGACTCCTATTGGCATTGAATTGGTGACAACAGTGACCAAAAACCCTTGGGGAGAAGTGTCAGGGTAGAGAAGCAAATGCAAAACCTTCACTACGTGTCCCTCTGGGAGGTTTAAAGGTTTGGTCCCAAAGATTTTAGTGTTTAGACAAAGCCTTCCAGGCCGAGGAACCCTTTCTGTGAAGTACACTGTTCTATACACCTTATAGAGGGGTGATTCTTAAGGTGTGTGGAGGGAGGGAGAAAGTGGACTGGGGTGGAGGGGGACATTGGAGACATTTTAGTTGTCATAACCGGAGCGGCAAGCCCACGGTGTGTTACTGGCACTGGTAGGTAGAGGTCAGGGATGCTCAGTATCCTCTAATCAGGGTTGCCAGCTTTTGCAAATAAAAATACACATGGGTGTGGTGGCCCAATGAAGTACAGGACTCCCAGTTCAATTTGAATCAGTTATCAGCGTCATTCATCTGAAGTTCAGGGTTGACTGGGCCCGTATTTGATCTGGTGATGCTACCTACAAAGCACAGGACAGGGCTCTGCAGCAAATAATTATCCAGGCCAAACAAACAAACCATTGCCTTAACCACTGGTTAATTAACAAAAACAAAATAAACGTCTACCCTGATTTTTGGAAAAATTCAAATATACTTTTCTTCTAAACAACTAGCTCTAAATGGCTATCATTAAAACGATGGAATCGTGTCATAAAGATTTTAAAAGACATTAAAACAACAATTAACTTCTGCCTATCAACTCTATTTTTCAACTTAAAAAAATCATCCTGATTCTCTCCTTTCTGCTACACACTCCTGTGCCTCTCAATACTTGTCTTTCCTTCTTCGGTTATTAGCTGGGTATATGGGCTGCCCCTAGTGAAAACTAGTTGTAGCTGGATAACTGAGCTCTGGAAGATGGGGTTTGATGAGAGTGATGTATGCGACGTTCAGAAGTGTCTGTAAAGAGAAGAGGAATGCTCACCTCCCCCTCCTTTCCTCCTTGCTGGCTTCGTGTAGACGAGAGACTTGGAGCTGGAGCAGCCATTTCGGATCATCAGGCAATAGCTGCCTGAGGAGGCTGAGAGCAGGGAGGTAAAGGGCACCCAATGCCATCATTCCAACTCTAGAGCACAGATCCGGACACTTAGATGAGGGAAGAATAAAGTTCTATCATGCTTAAGCCATTTGTATTTCAAGATTTCTGTCACTAATTGCTAAAGCTAATCCTAAACTTCTTCTTTTTATTTGTTTGTTTTTGCTCCCCATTTTTATCCCCAACATCTGCTACGGAACCTGAAGGGAACAGAGTCGTGCAAGGCAGCCATCTACAGGATAAATGGGATGGATATTCACCAGCCTGGGAGGGGGTGTTAAATATGAGTCAAAATTAAGGACAAAAGTCATATCTGGCACAAAACATACACTCGCCCTGGCCGGTTTGGCTCAGCGGTTAGAGCGTCGGCCTGCGGTCCAGAGAGACCCGGGTTCGGTTCCCGCTAAGGGCATGTACCTCGGTTGCAGTTTGTCCCCGGCCCTGGTTGGTCGTGTGGGTGGCAGCCACTCGATGTGTCAATTTCACGTCGATGTTTCTCTCTCTCTCTCTCTTCCTCTCTCTCCCTCCCACTCTATCTGAACAGAAAATGGAAAAATGTCCTCAGGTGAGGATAAAAAAAAAACAAAAAACATACACTCAATAAATATTTTTTTTAAATATTTTTTTTATCCTCACCCGAGGACATTTTTGCATTTATCTTCAGATAGAGCGGGAGGGAGAGAGAGAGGAAGAGAGTGAGAGAAACATCGATGTGAGAGAGACACATCAAGTGGTTGCCACCCACACGACCCCAACTGGGGCCAGGGACAAACTGCAACCAAGGTACGTGCCCTTAGTGGGAACAGAACCCAGGACTCTCTGGTCCATGGGCCAACACTCTAACCTCTTAGCCAAACTGGCCAGGGCTCAATAAATATTTTTTTGAATGAATTAATGGTTATTAGAGGTGGCTTCCATGTTTTTGAACCAAATATTATACCTGTCTAGGAGATCCCCTACTTTCTACACCTTCTATTAATCTCTCAAGACTCAGCTTCAATGTGGCTTTTCTGTCAAGCTTCCCCAGCTTCCCTGGCATTGGGCCTGCCTACCTGCCTCAGTATATTCTCTGCCTTCCTTACATCTATTCTGCTATCACCTCGTCATACTGGAACTTCAGAGGAATACCCATGACTTTTCTTCTTTGTGTCTGTAACACCTAAGCTGATGTCTGGAACAATGGAGGGGAAGCAAGGAAGAAATTCTTTTAAACATACAAAAATTCATATAGGGCTTCCCTCTAAAAATGTACTTCCTTTGCAATTTAGAAACTGAATCCACCAGGGTTCTTCAGATAGGTATATATATATATCCATCCGTCCTATTGGTTCTGTTTCTCTGGAGAACCCTGACTAATACAGTTCTTATGTAAATAAAGCAGCAGTTCTCAACCTGTGGGTCGCGACCCTTTTGGGGGTCGAACGACCCTTTCACAGGGGTCGCCTAAGACCATTGGAAAACACATATTTCCGATGGTCTTAGGAACCGGGACACTGCTCCTCTATCCGTCTCCAGGTGGGTCCGCCCACATGCAGATACACCCACATACAGATATGCCCACATACAAGTACTTGGCATGATGACATCATCGTGCCAACCCCATCACATACACCCCATACAAATACAGGTGTATGTGACAGGGTCAGCACCATAATGTACTTATGTGGACCAGTCACATATGTGTAGAGAGCGCTACTGTGTAGAAAGCAGCTACTCTGTTAAAAGCAGCTACTGTGTTGAAAGCAGCAGTATTGGAGATAAAACGACACTTCATGAATTATAATTACTGGGTAAATGTAAAATCATGTACTGTAAAATCATCAACTACTGCAAAAAAAAAAAAAATCTGTACCATTGGAACTTAATCTGGATGCTGATCGGTCTTTTTATATTCAGCTGTGGTTGATGTGAATACTGCCCCCTTGTGAGAGTAACAGGTATGTAAAAAAAAAACACTGAGAATGGTAAATCATAGGAAACTTTAATGAACTGTATTGACTAAACTATGCCATGTTCATCTTTTGTATTATTAAAGCTGTTGTTATATATTATTTTCATTAGCAAACCATCCCATGACAATAGATCGTATAGAGAAGAAAGTTAAGAAAAGGAAATATAATGAGGATTTTTTACAGTATGGTTTTACCTCAATAATTACAGCAGGAATTGAGAAACCACAATGTGTTATTTGTTGTGAAGTTCTATCAGCCAAATCTATGAAGCCAAACAAACTAAAACACCATTTTGATAGCAAGCATCCGAACTTTGCCGGCAAGGACACCAACTATTTTAGAAGCAAAGCTGATGGACTCAAGAAAGCCAGACTTGACACTGGTGACAAGTACCACAAACAAAACGTAGCAGCCATTGAAGCTTCATATTTGGTGGCACTCAGAATCGCCAGAGCTATGAAACCTCACACCATTGCTGAGGATTTAGTGTTGCCAGCGGCCAAAGACATTGTCTGAGTTATGATCGGAGATAAATTTGTTATGAAAGTGAGTGCAATTTCCTTATCTAATGACACTGTCCACAGAAGAATAGATGACATGTCTGCTGATATTCTTGATCAGGTAATCCAGGAAATTAAATCTGCTCCACTTCCAATATTTAGCATCCAGCTTGATGAATCTACAGACGTTGCAAACTGTTCACAGTTACTGGTTTACGTGAGGTATATTAATGATGGTGACTTTAAAGATGAGTTTCTTTTTTGCAAACCTCTGGAAACGACAACTACTGCACGTGATATATTTGACAGAGTTGGTTCATTTCTGAAAGAGCATAAGATCTCTTGGGAAAAGGTTTGTGGTGTTTGCACAGATGGTGCTCCAGCTATGCTAGGATATCGATCTGGATTTCAACGTTTGGTACTGAATGAGTCACCAAAAGTTGTCAGAACTCACTGTATGATTCATCGGCAAATATTAGCAATGAAGACGTTACCACAAGAGTTACAAGAAGTAATGAAAAGCATCATAAGTTCTGTCAATTTTGTAAAGGTGAGCACTTTAAATAGTCTACTGTTTTTGCAACTGTGCAACAAGTTGGGTGTGCCGAACAATGCTCTGCTATTTCACACTGAAGTGAGATGGTTGTCGACAGGAAAAGTTTTAAAACGTGTTTTTGAGCTTTGTGATGAACTCAAAACATTTTTTAATCAGAAAGCAAGACCACAGTTCGAAGCACTTTTCAGCGATAAAAGTGAACTGCAGAAAATAGCTTACTTGGTTGACATCTTTGCCATCTTGAATGAGTTAAATTTATCATTGCAAGGACCAAATGCAACATGCCTCAGTTTGTCTGAAAAGATCCGATCATTCCAAATGAAACTTCAGCTTTGGCAAAAAAAAAAAAAAAAAAAAAAAAGGATGAAAATAAAATTTACATGTTGCCTACCTTATCTGCTTTCTTTGAGAAACATGACATTGAACCAGACAAAAGGATTACGATGATAATTTCTGTGAAAGAACACTTGCACATGCTCGCAGATGAAATTTCATCGTACTTTCCAAATCTACCTGATAGCCCATTTGCACTTGCCAGAAGCCCATTCACAGTCAAAGTTGAAGATGTTCCTGAGACAGCACAAGAGGAGTTCATTGAACTTATTAACAGCGATGCAGCGAGAACTGATTTCTCTACAATGCCAGTTACAAAATTCTGGATCAAGTGTTTGCAGTCATATCCTGTTCTGTCTGAGACTGTGTTGCGCCTTCTTCTTCCATTTCCAACAACATATTTTTGTGAAACAGGGTTTTCCAGCTTGTTGGTTACCAAGTCTAAATACAGAAGTAGACTTGTTGTGGAAGATGATCTTCGTTGTGCTCTTGCAAAGACTGCCCCGAGAATTTCTGATCTGGTGAGAAAGAAGCAATCTCAACCTTCGCACTGACGTTGGCTTTTTACGCATACTGTCGCAAAATGTAGAAATGTGGTTTACTGTTGTTATATTAAGACTGTTACCCATGCTACACCATGCTTCAAGATAAAATTTCATTTATTTGTAATTAGAAATAAATATTTCACAATATATAATTACATATTGTTTTTGTGATTAATCACTATGCTTTCATTCTGTTCAATTTGTAACAATGAAAATACATCCTGCATAACAGATATTTACATTACGATTCATAACAGTAGCAAAATTACAGTTATGAAGTAGCAACGAGAATAATTTTATGGTTGGGAGTCACCACAACATGAGGAACTATATTAAAGGGTTGTGGCATTAGGAAGGTTGAGAACCACTGAAATAAAGGAAGAGATTTGTTTTAAGGAACTGGCTTATGCAATTGTTAGGGCAAGCAAGTCTGAAATCTGCAGGGTAGGTGGGCAGGCTAGAGACTCAGGGAAGAACTGATGCTGCCGTCTCAAGTTTGAAGGTAATCTACTAGCAGAATTCCTTCTTCCTTGGGGGACCTAAGTCCTTTCTCTCAAGGCCTTCAACTCACTGGGTGAAGCCCACGCATATTATGAGGGTAATCTGCTTTACACACAGTCTTTTGATTTCAATGTCAATCATACCTAAAATATACCTTCACAGCAACATCTAGACTGGTGTTTGACCAAAACCTGGGGTACCGCGGCCTAGCCAATTTGACACATAAAATTAATCATCACAGGAACCATAAAGAGAAGTGAGTTTATGGTATACTTTTAAATTCATATAGTACTATTTAGATGACCTCTGCAAGGAAAGTTGCATTTATTATCCAGCGTTGTAGCAAGTAACTATGAAGCCGGAAAAAAACTATTCATTATGACAAATGAGAGAGAATATACTATAGAAAACAATTAGAAATATAATCAGATGTGTTCAGTAACTTCAAATTCATTATTATTATTTGCATGGTTAAGGAAAGCTTACTCTTGCAGAGAACTTGCTATGTAGTAACATTAAGCCAGACTTAGGAGAACCAAGAGCCCTGGGGGGGGCGGGGAACCAAAAGAATGTGCACATCAGCAATATTCCTTTAAGGTTAAAAGATTTTGACTATTATGAATCAAGAATTTAAATACAACACCCCTAAGATATAATACTATTTTGCTCAGGACAAGATAGATGTCCTATTCATAGCCCAGATGAAAAGTATGGATCTAAAAAGAATGAAAGGAGGAAGGTGTCGCTAGTATGCATTGATCTAGATTAATGGTTGCAGTGTGCAGTGTTGTAAATTTAACCACTCTTGCTGTTTGTGCTCTAAAGTGTACTCAACTGGCCTGAAAAAAATTAATGCAACTTCTAAAAGTAGGCCAACTAATTTATAGGCAATAGCTTACATACCAGGAAAACCGGATCAATAAGTAACGCTATATTTATTTCCGAGAAACCTAGCAATATTTTTCTCACTGAAAAGTGAGTATGGATGAAGTTAACTGGAAAGTGCTTTTTTTCCCTGAGGGCGGGATGAGCGTGAAGAAGGAAGAATGTGAAGCAACAGCCAAGGAGCGGAAGAGGAACAGAAACAGGAAGAGAAGGAACACGTGGCAGGAAAAATCCGATGGACCTTTCTCAGCCTGGCAGAAGGAGGATGCAAAATCTAAGAACATGGCTCAAAATTAAGGCCAACACCAAGAAAGGAAAACCAGTCTTCTCTGGCATTATAATTACTAGAATCCTGTTCATCTCTCTTTTATTCATTCATGCCTCAGTCCTCTGTTTATTCAGCTGTAGTTTGTGGAGTGCATGCCGGGTGCCAGGGCCGGATCTGGGAGCGGATTCTGTAACAGGTGTAGGCCACCTTCCCGCCCAGCCTGTAGCCACATAGCCCTCTCTGGAGGCTGCCTGCACACGGTGCCCACTTGGGGCAATGTGGCTCAAGTTCCTCTGCTGCAGGTGTTCTCTAGGCCTGGGCATGTACTCAGAGATTCAGAACACCGCTGAAGGGCTCCTTAACCAAGGAGGCCCAGGAGATGTTTGATTAATGCCCGGCCTCCTCACCCTTGATGTGTGGAGGCCCAGTTTGGTCTTAGAGGGGAGCTGCTCATTTTATTGGCTTTCTTCCCTTCCACCTCACCCCTGCTCCTTCCTTCCCAATGTTGCGTGGTTATGGCCTCAATCACCATATCTTTTTTCTTTCAGCGGGGTGGAGTGGTGGGGGGAGGGGGTAAATCAAGCTAAGACAGCAGGGAACAAGGCAGATACGTTCCTGTTCTTGTGGAACTTACCACGTGGGAGAGAGGCAATGAACAAGTGAAAGAAATGAATACAAAAAATAATTTATTCTGATTATCATCAGAACCTGAAGGAGGTAACCAGGGTTCTAGAGAAGCTGAGAGGAGGGCGTCTTGTCAGGTGAGCACGGGGGGCCCCAGTGAGGAGATGACCTATGAGCTCAGGCCTGAGAGGAAGGAGCCAGGTATGGCAAGAGCTAGGGGGGACGTCCCATTCCCACAAAGCTCCTTCTTCCCTCAGCAGGATCCCAGGGTTCCTGGGGATACTTCTTTCCCTTCCAGAGCTGCCTCCATCCCATAGGTCCAAACACACCTGGCGGTGGCAGCAGCTGAAAGCTGGGCTATATCAACGAGGAGGCAGGCGGTGGAGAACAGGATGGGCCTTACTGCTCTGGGCCCAGATGCCACAGGGCCTTGAGGTAACCCTGCCTCTCCTGACCACTGCCTACATCCCTGGCTCTGTGGTCGACGGCCTTCGCTGCGATCTGTGCCCTTCCCTAGACCCTGCCTTTCCCTTCCTGCACAGCCAGCAGGTCTCACTCCCAGCCTTTCTCGGTCCTCAGAAGGCTCAGGTGGGAAGACCCAGTGGCTGCGGCTGCGAGGGTTTCTCCCTCTTTCTTCTTTCGGCTGCCATTCTGGGCTGCTCTGGATGAGAAGGAACTTGTGGAGCCAGAGGACAGGGGTTTCCTTAGACCAGGCCTTTCCTTCAATCTTCTGTTGGAGGGAAAGGAGAGTCAGGTTCTCGCCAGGTGTAAGATGTGGGGATCTGCCTGCCCTGCTTCCCCACGGGAATGTTTTATTACCTCATAGTAATCAATGAAAACACCCCATTGCATTCGGTAATAAAGACATCATTGTGTCTTTATTATATAAGAAAATGCTGTTAATTCCTTTGATAAAATCACATCTCATTCTGCAATGACTGTGGTGCAGGACCACAGGACTGGGGAACATTTTTCTCCTTTTTAAACTCACACTGTGCCATCTCCTTCCGGCTCTTACAATAGAAAACATCTGGGTCTATAGGGCAAAGCTGAGGGCCTGGGTGCAGACAGGAGTTTGGAGTTTCTTTTTCTGCATCCCCTTTCTCCGCCTCCCTCCCTCTTTAGAGTTCTGGTTTTCTGTCCAGAGATGGAGGCCTCCTTCTTCCCAAGCGAGCCCCTATCAGACACTGGGTCTCAGCAGCACCTCCAGCAGGACCTCAGCAGGACTCCAGCAGGACCTCCAGCAGGACCTCCAGCAGGACCTCAGTAGGACTCCAGTAGGACCTAAACAGGACTCCAGTAGGACCTCAGCAGGACTCTAGCAGGACCTCAGCAGGACTCCAGCAGGACCTCAGTAGGACTCCAGTAGGACCTAAACAGGACTCCAGTAGGACCTCAGCAGGACTCTAGCAGGACCTCCAGCAGGACCTCCAGCAGGACTCCAGCAGGACCTCAGTAGGACTCCAGTAGGACCTAAACAGGACTCCAGTAGGACCTCAGCAGGACTCTAGCAGGACCTCCAGCAGGACCTCCAGTAGGACTCCAGTAGGACCTCAGCAGGACTCCAGCAGGACCTCCAGCAGGACTCCAGTAGGACCTCAGCAGGACTCCAGCAGGACCTCCAGCAGGACTCCAGCAGGACCTCAGCAGGACTCCAGCAGGACCTCCAGCAGGACCTCAGCAGGACTCTAGCAGGACCTCCAGCAGGACCTCCAGTAGGACTCCAGTAGGACCTCAGCAGGACTCCAGCAGGACCTCCAGTAGGACTCCAGTAGGACCTCAGCAGGACTCCAGCAGGACCTCCAGCAGGACTCCAGTAGGACCTCAGCAGGACTCCAGCAGGACCACCAGCAGGACCTCCAGCAGGACCTCAGCAGGACTCCAGCAGGACCTCAGCAGGACTCCAGCAGGACCTCCAGCAGGACCTCCAGCAGGACTCCAGTAGGACCTCAGCAGGACTCCAGCAGGACCTCAGCAGGACTCCAGCAGGACCTCCAGCAGGACCTCAGCAGGACTCCAGCAGGACTCCAGCAGGACTCCAGTAGGACCTCAGCAGGACTCCAGCAGGACCTCCAGGAGGACCTCAGCAGGACCTCAGCAGGACCTCCAGCAGGACTCCAGTAGGACCTCAGCAGGACTCCAGCAGGACCTCAGCAGGACTCCAGCAGGACCTCCAGCAGGACTCCAGTAGGACCTCAGCAGGACTCCAGCAGGACTCCAGCAGGACCTCAGCAGGACTCCAGCAGGACCACCAGCAGGACCTCCAGCAGGACCTCAGCAGGACTCCAGCAGGACCTCAGCAGGACTCCAGCAGGACCTCCAGCAGGACCTCCAGCAGGACTCCAGTAGGACCTCAGCAGGACTCCAGCAGGACCTCCAGCAGGACTCCAGTAGGACCTCAGCAGGAGTCCAGCAGGACCTCCAGCAGGACTCCAGCAGGACCTCCAGCAGGACTCCAGCAGGACCTCCAGGAGGACCTCAGCAGGACCTCAGCAGGACCTCAGCAGGACTCCAGCAGGACCTCCAGCAGGACCTCAGCAGGACTCCAGCAGGACCTCCAGGAGGACCTCAGCAGGACCTCAGCAGGACCTCAGCAGGACTCCAGCAGGACCTCCAGCAGGACCTCAGCAGGACTACAGCAGGACTCCAGCAGGACTCCAGTAGGACCTCAGCAGGACTCCAGCAGGACCTCAGCAGGACTCCAGCAGGACCTCCAGGAGGACCTCAGCAGGACCTCAGCAGGACCTCAGCAGGACTCCAGCAGGACCTCCAGCAGGACTCCAGCAGGACCTCAGCAGGACTCCAGCAGGACCTCCAGGAGGACCTCAGCAGGACCTCAGCAGAACACAGCACAATGAGCTCCGTGCTCCTGACAATTGCTCACAACACGCCGTCTGCACCAGGTTTGGAGCTGGTGGCGGGGGAAGGAGGTTGTTTCGCTGCTACCCATGCTCACCTTTGAGAGAAAAATTAAAGCACGGATATTGCGTTGGAAATGAGCTTCTTGTATGTTAGGAAGATTTGAGTAGAGAAGAAATAGAAACAGAAGAAAAAGAATATTCATTTGAAATCTTGCGCCATAGTTTGAAAAAGGAAAGAAAAAATGAAAAGAATAGAAACTAGAGAAATCCACAGGGTAAAGGAATTAAAAAAAAATCAAGATAGGGATACTTGGGAATATTAGAAAGGAGAGGAACTGAAAGAGAAGGAGAGAATGAAAATGCTGGGGACTTGAGAGAATTTGAGAGAGGGAGACTTCTCAGTGTCACAGCCCTGTCCTGTTCGTGTTGAACAGCCTCCAACATCGACAACAGTCTCCTCCTTCATCACGTTCTCCTCCTCTTTGTCCTTCAGCTCCTCCCCTTCTCCCTTTCATTGACTTTCTATTTCGTGCTGGCTCTGTTTAGAGAGAAGAATGTGTAATATAAAAGATAAAGGTCTCAGAATCTGCTCCCCAACCCGGAGATAAATACTGCTGTCAACAATTTGGTGAATATTTCTACAGATTTTTTTTTTTCCTATGCGAATACAAACACAAATGACTATTTTTGCCATAATTTACTTTCACAAATATCAGGTCATCTTATAATATGTTAGAAATTCATTTTTTCCGACTGTGATGACATATTTCCTAGTTTGGATATGGCTATCACATCTATGCGAAGAGGCGGTATTGCCTAGGGGTTAAGAGGCAGCGTTCTGGCGTCAGGCTGCTGGGTTGGAATTCTGGCTGAGCTACTACAGGCTGTCCCCTCTTTGCAGGTCATTCTCCTGCTTCAAATCCTGCAATAATAGGGGAAAGTAAAAGGATATAATACTAATGATTAAAAATTATGAAACACCATGGGTAGATAAGAGACTAAAACTTTTATAAAAGAATGTTATATGCAACTCTATGGCAATGAATTTGACAATCTGGGGAAAGTTGATGTTTTCTTAGAAGAATATAATTTATAAAAATTGAATAAATAAAAAACTTGAATAGGTCAATAATCATGAAAGGGGTGCATAAAATTTACCATTTGAAAAGAAACCAGGTCTAGGGTTAGTTGCTATAGAAGGGGGAAAACCCCCCAAACAGACATGTTCTACCTGTAATGAATTTACAGCCCACTGAGAAAGAAAGTTGTCAAAATCAACTTTAAAAAGGTTCCATTTAATAGAACACAGGTTGGGCCAAGCAGAGCAAGGGAGTGAGATTGGTTAGGTTTATTTCTCGTTACTTTTACAATAATGATCTTTATATATACATTTTCCAAATCAAATACCTTGCATACAGAAATGTCAAACAGAAACAGGTCTTTGTTTCGTTGCGTTGTTTTTGTACTCCAGAGGCCTCCAGGTGGCAGTGTTTTGCTTTGGAAGAAGGTGTGCTGTGCCTGCAGTACCCGTCCTGCTTTTCTATTCGTAACAGCACCTAGCAGTCAGGCTGTTGCAAGGGGGAGGGGATGGGTGACAAGGTGGTAGATGTGTTTCAGAATATTCTGACTTCTTCCACTCTTCTCTAATTTACCATCCACAGAGAACTTCTGTAAATCGGCAGTTTGGGTAAGCCGTTTCTCTACAGTCATTACAGAAAACAGGTATTTTATTCTAGCTGCATCTGTACCACTTCAGCTAAATAGCTGATTTTTCTGTTCCCAACACACCACTTGCACAGAAACAGTTTTTATTTTTCATCTTGGAAATTAGGCAGTAAAGAGTCAATATTATAAAATTGCGGTAGTATCAGCCCTTGCCTGGACTACTGTCATGGCTGGCCTCCTTCCTGTCTCCATAGAGCCTCTTCTCCAAACTTCATATCATGTCACTCATTATTCCCAACTATCCAGTGACTTCACTTTGCAACTAGAGTAAACCCAAAGTCCTTACCATGATCTGCATGCCCTAAAGGGTCAGGCCTTCTCCACTTCTGTGGCTTCATCTTCTATCATTCTCTCTCTTGACTGCTTACTTGTCCTAGCCACTAGGATCTTAGGATTCCTTGAACACAGTGAGCTTGTTCCACCTCAGGGCCTTTGCACTTCCTGATCATCCCTGTTTTTGCATGGCTCACTTCCTCATTCAACTCTCTTCTCAAGTGTTACTTCTTCAGACAGGACTTTTCTTTCTTTAAATTTTTTTTTTTAATTTAGTGATTTTAGAGAGAGAGGAGAGAGAGAGAGAGAAAGAGAGAGAGAAAAATATCGATTTTTGTTGTTCTATTTATTTATGCATTCATTGGTTGATTCTTGTATGTGCCCTGACCAGGGATCAAACCCGAAACCTTGGTGTATAGGGACAATGCTCTAACCACCTGAGCTACCCGGCCAGGGCCCGGAAAGGTGTTTTCTGATCACTGCCTCTCTCTCTCCCACCTTATCTTTACCCTGCTTTATATTTGTTTATTGGGAAAATAAGACTACTTAATAATTTATTGTCTGTCTTCCTCAAGCAGGATATAAGTTCCATGGAGAATTGGGATTTGGGGTGTTTTTCCTCCTGTCTTCCTAGAACCGAGAAACATGCCTGACACACATTAGGTGGTTTTTGAATGAATGAAAGAACGAAGCAAATTTCAGTAAATCTGATGTCTCTAGTCATCTCTTTTTGTGTGTGGCAATGTGCCAAATACTTGGAAAGGAGCAGTTCAAACGCTAATGAGGCAATTTTATTGACACTAACGCACTGAAGTTTTTAGATACCCATGATTCTACATTTATTTTTTAAATAGACATTTAATTTTTAAGTCTCCCCAACATTGTCACTAAAGTAAAAGTGGTCAGATAAATGATAGCAGTTAGATATCTTTAGCATTTATATAATTTTTAAAAACCAAAATTAGCATCAGGTTATTCTATAATAGATCTGTGAAATTAGTTCTTAAGTAAAGTTAATTTTACTGAGAAGTTATGCAAGTTACTAAAAAATACTTGTCGCCTATGTCAAAAGAGTGTCTGCATTACTAATCCTGGATGATATTTTCTCTGCAAAACAGCTCTGAGGCACAGAATATTCAGGCTGCAAAGAGAAGAGTGTAAATAATTAAGATGTAAATTAATTTATGGCTGGCTGTGTCCCTATTACAGTTCTTTTATTTTTATTTTTCGGTAATAGCAATGTACTGTGTCCTCAATTTATAAATGGAATTGCATCTGGATGTAAGCATGTGGAAGGAGAAATTCTGGAAAGTTCTTGGTAAATTAAAAGCAACTCATTAAATATTATTCCCATATCTATGAACCTAGTTATATTCACAGTATTTGATTCAGTTTTTTAACTACATAGAATCTAAACATTGGAATTATAATGTAATAATTTCAAAATATTCTATTCTAAAAAATATTAAGATAATTCCCTAAATTCTTTTTTAGTGATAATGAACAATTTTTAGGCTGAAATATAGTCAAAATCTTTGAAGTAGAATTAGGAATTAAGACAAGTAGGACTCGCTTTTTTCAAAGTAACTTACTGAGTGACCCTGTCTGTCATTTTTCTAAATGCTCACTAGCTTAATTCTTATTTGTTATTTTTAAACAGCCATTTTGATTATTTTGTTCGTGCTTATCATATTATAACTAATAAGAATAGCTATAATTTATGTGTTTACAATGTGCTAGGCACTGTACCCAGAACATTCAAATTTCTTGATTAATACTCATGGGCTAGCCTTAGAACCCAGTCACTATTTATAATCAATTTTCAATGGAAAAATGGACTCCAACTTCAAAAGCACTAACTTACAAATTACTTTTCTTAACAATATATTTACAAAACTAGAACTGCCTGAATTGGATGACTGCAACTTCAAATGAATGGAAACCTATGTAGCATGACAAATTGAATTAAATGAGAAAAACTTTTGTGTAGGAGAATATTGAAGCTCTTCCATGTTTTATTTCCAAATAGCATTCTTGGCATTTACAGATATTACTGCTGACAATAATGCTGTCTGCGTATTTGCAAAGCTACAAAGTCTGAAGCATACATAACTTGCAGTTAGTTTCATAATAAGCGTTATCTATGTGAATTATAGCTGCTGACTGTGGTGTGGTACAGTTCTTTAGTAGCAATGCCTCTGTATTCATTATGCTAAAGCTTGCCTTTGCCCAAATAACCACAACATCTCTGATTGCCAACGTCAGCTAAGTTTTCTGCTACTGCTGCTGTGTCTACACATCTGCATTGACATGATTCAGTGAAACCTTGTTAATGTCCTTGACTCACTTTTGCCTTGACTCACTGCAGGTTAGTTCATTGTAGGGAAGTCAGTTTGACGGAGAACCCCAGATCTCCTCCAAGTGATATGACTAGCTGGCAATTTATTCCTCTGGCGCGAGAGATGTAATGGACGTGTGAGGTTTATCCCTGCTCAGCATCATTTACCTATATTGAGGGGAAACCATCCACCTTTGAGGAAGCACTCTCCTCCATGGGTTCAGCTGAGGCCTGTGATTCAGCTGGGGCTGACTCTTCCTCTGGAGACTGTGGTTTATACACGACAGATGAGAGCATCGTATGTCTTGGCCATAAAGACTAGTTCAGAGGTAGGCCTGTGACTCAAGCAGGCCAGTCACAGCAATAAACATCATATTAGGACTTTCTGCTGAAATCATTGGAAAAGAAAAACTCTCTTTTGTTTTTTTTAAATATGTTTTTATTGATATTTTTTTTTTAGAGAGAGAGGACGGGGGAGAGAGAGAAACATCGATGTGAGAGAGGCTGCCTCCTGCATGCCCCCTCCTGGGGATCAAGCTGGAAACCCACGCATGTGCCCTAACTGGGAATTGAAACAGAACCTCTCAGTCCATGGGGTGTCGCTCAATCCACTGAGACACACCGGCTGGGCCTCTTTTGTTTTCTGAGATTGCTAAACCCAGACCTTCTTTTTTTTTTATTCTCACCTGAGGACATTTTTTCATTTTTTGCCACCAATTGAGGTCATCCTGAGAAGGAAAGCAACATGGTGGTAAGCCAAACTGGAGATGAAAAATATACAAACTACATGTTTTAATACCTAGATCTAGCTTCACCTGAAACCAGCAGTAAACCCTTAGTTTCACATCAGCTTAAGTTACATTAGCTTAAATTGGTTGAGTTGGTTTTATCCCTTTGCAACCAAAAGAATCCTGAATGACAATGGGAATGACCACAGACCAAATCTCAAGAGCTGTTATTGGCGATATTTGCCGTCCCGAGGATGTAAACTGTCATGTTGAAGCCTTCTGTTAATATCAGGAAGGGGGGTCCACAAAATCAACTCTTGACATGTTCCTGAAGATCAGCAAGTGTGTTACAGGCTGCTGCGGTTGTGTTTTAGAATTCTGCTCGTCTGTCCTTTACACTTTTCATAAAAGTAGAGTGGCAGAGAGCAATAATTAAGGAAATGCTGGAGCTGTACCATCTTGTCAACTCTATGATCTTAAAATAAGTCTTGTAGTGTTTGTTTGAAAGGTGTAATAATTAACAAATAGAAGGGGAATTCCCAGTCGGGGTACTGAAGAGTTTCCATGTGATGGACATGCTTTTGAATTTAGGCTCCAACTTACAGTGTTGTGATTATGGTCAAGTTACTTAACCTCTCAGCCACAATTGCCTTATATTTAGAATAGGAGTAATAATCCTGCCTAATGGGGCTTATTTAAAATTTATTAAATGGGTTAATTTAGGGGACAACTTAGAACAGTACCTGGGCATAATAAGTACTCAAAATATATTGGTTATGATTATTATTCTCTCTTAATTGTAGGTATCATAACATATGGCCCCAGAAAGGAACCCCAGATTCGTATACTATGATGCCATCCTCATCTGTTCCTCCAGACGCATTTGGACATGGGTCTGGCAGCCCAAGGTACAAACACCAGACTCTAGGATAAATCTTAGCATGTTCTCAATTTCTTGTGGGTTAATGATCAATTCAAAAAAGCAACAAAGTATGACTGCTGTATCAGGATTGTATTCAGCCTTGAAGCGATTTCCATTTTTATGTGTTCACTTAGACCAGTTTGTATGATATGAAATCAATGAGAAGAAAACTGTGTTGGCAAGAACTCTTTCTAGTTAAAAAAAAAAAAAAAAGATGTTTTCTTGGACCACATATGCCTTTAAACATTGTTTTTTAAAAATGTGTTATTTCCCTGCAAAGATGTGATCACAGCATTACAAGGAAGATATTGTAGTCGCACAATAGCCTTCGTTCAGCTCTCTTGAAGCAAATATTATAGATGTCAAGTGTAAGTACAACCACATGTTATAATGGTAAACTAAGTAAAAGGATGTAGCATCTGTAATCTGTCAGACAAGGAGAGAAAGTTGACCTTTTTGTGCGTATTTTTAAGCTATTCTTATTTTTGTTTGTATTGCACAATATGAGCTTCTGTTACAGGAACAAAGTTATGAGAGGGTGAAAAGAAAGCATTAAAATA
This sequence comes from Tadarida brasiliensis, assembly GCA_030848825.1. NCBI lineage: Eukaryota > Metazoa > Chordata > Mammalia > Chiroptera > Molossidae > Tadarida > Tadarida brasiliensis. The sequence continues at coordinate 81,553,633 of CM061258.1, read as the reverse complement.
ATTTAATGAAGACCTCCCAGTGTGGCTCAGTGGTTGAGTGTCGACCCATGCACCAAGAGGTTCGATTCCTGGTCAGGGCACATGCCCAGGTTGTGGGGCTGATCCCCAGTGGGGGACATGCAGGAGACGGCCAATCAGTGTTCTCTCTCATTGATGTTTCTATCTCTCTCCCCCTCTCCCTTCCTCTCTCTCTAAAATCAATAAAGAAAAAAATTTTTTTTAATTTAATGAAGATATTTTACTGAGGTAATTGATCTTAATTTCAAGTAAATAATTACTGAAATCTTTCAACTTATGGCTTTTTTCAATACCTTTTCTAACTCCTTCTTCATTTTCAGACTGTCAGCTCTCAAATTTACAACTGTCAGAATGCCAGAGTCCAGAAGCTACCCATTTTAATTTCTTGCTTCTAATCTGCAATGAAGATGGGAGTTGGATTTTCTCTAAAATAGGAGTGAACAGGCTCTGAGTGAGAGTCAGTTTTCTAATGGCAAATTAGGTGACCTTTAATGTATGGGTGTGTGATTTTTTTTACCCCCGGATATTCAAAGGCTGCTGTTGCTTACATTTAGTTTTCTCAACCATGTCCACATGAGGATCCGACCTTTGGTTAAGTGAAGTGCTTTTATAACAAATTTAAAACTTCAGGGATTTTTTATATACTAAGCTCTGCACTTATGCATAATTTATTTTCTCTTGCTCATGACATTCCAATGGGGGTGTTTAATGTCAAGAGGAACAAATCCAGATTCTATTATTTTACATCAGTTGTTCTTCCAAATTAACCCTCTCTGCCTTGTCTATCCTATCCAAGGCAATCATTGGCCTCATCATTGTTTCCTGAGTATACCTTGCTTGCCCTGGCCTATATGCAATATTTAAATTGTTGCTTTGAGTTAAGGCACATTTTCCCACCTCTCTTAATCCTCTCATGTTTCCAAAGTCATCTCACCATCTAATGTTCCCATGACTCTTACTCTGGCCCACATGAATCACTCCGCATTCTAATTGCTTCTAACTGCATAGTCTTTCCCACTCTTTGGGGAACTTATTGTTCTCTATTTGGGAGTATATAAGCTTATTATCTCTAAGTATGCTATTATCTGCTCTGAGTACATGTATGTTCTTTTCTTCAATAGTATCTCTTTTGTATTCTTCCCATCATCTTGCCTTATGTCTGGTAGAAAGGAAATGACTTCTATTCAGTCAGGGATTACAGAGCAGCACAGGAAAGCTAGTGATTTGAGCAAAATTGTTTGCCCTTCTTAGGCCAAAGCCTTCTTTGTATAAAGGTGTCTGGATGTTGTCATGCTACACTGGAGTGGGTAGGAAAAAGCAATTCTTTGCTCACTCATGTACATCTGTATAAGGCTTTAAAGAAAACTTAGACTCTAGCCAGTGTGGCTCAAATGATTTGGAGCGTCGTCCTTTGCATCACAAAGGTCACAGGTTCAATTCCCAGTCAGGTTTGAACTGACTAGGTTGCAGGTTCAATCCCTGATCGGGGCACCTGCAGGAGGCAACCTATTGATGTTTCTCTCTCTCTCTCCCACCCCCCCACCTCCTTCCCCTCTCTCTAAAAATCAATAAACATGTCCTCGGGTAAGGATAAAAAAAAGAAAGAAAACTTGGGCTCAAAGGATCAAGTTTCATACACAAAAGGTGAGACATCAGGTCCACCTGTAGACATAAGATGCTTTCAGGCATTTTTTTCAGATAGAGGATTTCTTGTCTCAAACATGTGGTCCAAATACATTACTAATACAGCTTTCCAATCATGGACCCTTCATATTTCCAACTGCAAAAGAACATCTCTTTATAATTCTGTTATTCCCACCTTAATCTTTATGTTTTGTCAAAGGGAATTTTCCCAGCATGTTTCGTCTCTGTTTTGAAACCACTCTAATGGAAAATTTACTCTATTTAATTTTTATAAATTCTGGATGAAGGTTATTTTATCTTATTCTAACCACTTGTTAATGAGTCACATCAATCCCTTGAGTTTTCTTGACCCAAATTTTAAGGTTTTTATTTTATTTTAATTTCACAAGATGTTTAACACTTATTAGAGATAAATGAAATCCTTCTGGAAGATAAAATTTATATCATTAATTAGGCAAGCCATCAGAGTCTCCACTTAATAAATCATGGAACCCAGCGAAGGATTCAAAGGTATCTGAGTTGTTTGGTTACAAAAGGACGCTAATGACAGTGAGGTTGAAAGAGCCTCATTTCAACCCAATTAGTTTTATGCTGATGAAATTTCTGCTCTAAATCTGTATACTACTCTTTTAGTGTAAGCAGCCATCTCAGTTATCTATCTGCTCTGTAGGAAGGAAGAAAACTGGGTGGCAGCCTCACTGCTGTGAGGGAAGTTTCAAAGTGAAGAGCCCACATCTCTACAGATGCTCACGGTCAGTGTATGTCAAGCCATAGTTATTTATTTCTAAATAATCTCAAATTAAAGACCTCTGTAATGCTGTGTTTACCCAGCACCGTTCTCTTTCTGGTGCTACAACTAGCCCACAAGATGACACAAAGAATCAACATGCCATGATTTCATTACATGTACTCCACATACTTCCCCAAAGCTTATTATAAGGGAGAGTTAACTATAGATTGGACTAACTATACAAAGCTAACATATATAACATATATAAAAAGCTTTTATTGCCAAATAAATGGATTCTCAGTTGCAATCATATTGAACAACAAGTGGTGATACCCAAGGATAGCTAATCACAGGTCTGAATTCACAGTGGATTATACTGCGGTTCTCTCCTGGACTCTACATTCTATTTCAATGCACAGGCATGAATTTGAATTAGGTAAACCTTCTTACCATACCTATTACTTCTAAAGACTTACATTTTATGACTCAAAAGGGCAAATGATTATTATAAACTGCATTTTGTATTTAAAATACATTAAATAACAGGATAATAGGGACATTTGGCATTCTTGTAATTTTATACAAAGAAATTTCTGACATTATGTCATTCACCTCCCACTTTCTTGTGAATAATATTCCTTCATGGGTTCTCTGTGGGGATTTGAAAGTTTGACGAGAAAATGTCATATAGAAGGAAAGATTTGAAAAATAATTCAAATTTTTATTCTATTGTACTTATAAGCAACTTTTTGGATCCTATCATTTTTTTAGCTGTCTGGTAGAGAATTACTGTTTCTAACTGAAGTGCTTAGATTGTTTATGTTGTCACTTCCTACGCTCCAGGCATTGTCCAAGTGTGCATTTATTCTTTGGTTATAGAGGATTATGGTTCAACAGTCATAAAGTAGGCCAAGCTTATCATAACATCAATTTTCACTGTGGCCACACATTGATGAAAGCTCTCTCATTGAAAATTTGAATGCTTTGTTAAGAAAAGGATTTATTTGCACAAAATTATTCTCTCAATTTTGGTTGTCCTGTTGACATTAACTGTCTCATTTGAAAAAATTCAAAACTTCTAAATTTATATTTTAAATAAGCAATACATGCACATAGGGAAAGTTTTAAGAGTGATAAAACATATATACAGTGCAAAGTAGGCCTCCCCCTTTACTTGTTTCTAGCACAACCACTATTATCAACATTTTTGTATCGAGCTATCCTATGCATGTACATGAACATAAAACAAATCCTTCCACTTTTATTCAAAATGCCAGCATACTATATTACATTTTTACACCTTGCTCTTTCATACAACCATATATCTTGGTGATCTCTTCATAATCAGCTTTTTTATTGGCTTTTATGGTGGTATAATATTCCATTACAATTCTTAAATACACAAAGGGCCTCTGACCTTTCAAGACATATTTAAGATATAAATACATTTCCTTTCCTGGTAATCAGAATACATGATATTTTATCTTCCTATTCTTTTTTTTTTTTTTTTTTATCCTTACCCGAGGGCATTTTTTGCATTTATCTTCAGATAGAGTGGGAGGGAGAGAGAGAGAGAAACATCAATGTGAGAGAGACTCCAACCGGGGCGGGGACAAAATGCAACCGAGGTACGTGCCCTTAGCGGGAACTGAACCCAGGACTCTGGTCCGTGGGCTGACGTTCTAACCGCTGAGCCAAACCGGCCAGGGCTATCTTCCTATTCTTATTTAGAAGATTTTTGTATAAGAAACTCAATATAACATGTTTGCTTATGCAAATGTATGCAAATACAATGTGGTTTCTCTTACACTTTCTGGCTGGGTGACGTTTGGACATGTTATTTAAACTCTCCCAGTGAAATTTTTCATTGTAAAATGGGGTAGTACAACTCAAAGGATTGTTGGGAAGAGTAAATAAACAAGTGAATATGATAGACTTTAGCTCAATATGTGGCACATAGTGCTAGAATGTTTACGTCTATATTTATTATATATCCATACATGTTTCTTTTTTTATATCTACACTTAATCAATGTCCTTATCTACAAGAATACCCATATCTTTACTGTATAAAAATTGAAATTAAGATGACTACTTCATCTATAAACACCCCCATAACTTTCTATGACTTCTTTTATGCTTTATTTTTCTTCATAGCACTTATTGACATAAGTAACACAGCACGCCTGATATTATGTTATACATTTATTTACTCTCTGCTCCAAGAGAGCAGTGATTACTGTGTCCTACAGAACCTAGAATTGTGCCTGACACATAATAGGTACTCAATATATATTTGCTGAGTGAATGAATGAATTTAATAAATATTTATTGAATATCTGTATTAGACCCTATGTTTAGGTTGACTCTTGCAATGAAAGTATAAATTGAATATTTAGTTTTTATTTTATTTAAATATGGTACATGCTATGTGATAGAATCTTAGAATCAGAGTAATATAATGTGCATGATGAGTATTTGCTAGAATCAGATTGCACCAGGTGGCAGGAATCTAAGTGATCATGAGTTCAGGTTCTTTAATTCACAAATAAAGATAATTCAGCCTGAGGGGCAAAGCTTGAATTAAAAAATGAGATCTGAATCAGATACTTTCTACCATACTAATATGCCTCTCAAACAGCTATTTGTGTTCAATGTTCTACAAACCACTGTGGGAAACTAGGGGTATAAATCAAAGTCCCTCTCCTCAGGGACCTTATTTGAAGAGACAAGTTTAAAGCTAGCATAGTTCTAAGAACTGCAATATACAGTACAGTAATTCAGAGATAGTCAAGGAAAGGCATCATGGGAGCCATGGAACATCAGCCAGGTCATGATAATGACCTCATTCGGAAGGGAAATTTGGGAGAAATATTACAGGTGAGGAAAATGCATGGAGAAAATGTGGGAATGAGCATGGGTGATCATGAATCAAAGAGAAGGAAATCTGATGACATATTGCAGAAGTACACGATAGGTAAGTGGTGGGAAATACAGATGGACAGGGGATGTAAAACAAATAGCCATCACAACATTCTTCGTGATATAAGCGTTGAGGCTTTTTATTTTAATGGTGAAGAAACTGGAAAGAAATGGAAGGATTTAATAGGAAACCAAAGTGTTGAAAGTGGTATTTAAGGCCAGCAGGTGTGGTGAATGGTTTAGGTGGGCTTCAGGGTGGCCAGAGATGTTGGAGGCGAAATGTCGTTTTACTCTATACAATTTTTCTGCTTGCAGTTCTCACTTGCACGTCCTAAGTACTGGCTGCCCTTAACTCCTCTTCATCACTGACATCTATCTACTTCCCAGTACACTTCCTTTATTAACTCTGGCAAACATCAATTTCTCTGGGAAGTCTTCTCTAAACTTGCCAATTTGTTGACTATACTTTCTCCTTTGTATGCCCACTATAGTTGAGTATTTCATGTCAATTATCATGTACTAAATGGGATATACTTACCAGTTTTACTCTGAACAATATTGTATATTCTTTCAATTGTATGGCATCTGACTCATCGCTTAATACAATACCTGACACTAAGTGGGACTTTCTACAAGTTTATTGAAATGTGGCATTCTTCTCCCCCTGCAGTCCTGTGTAACACCAGCATCTACTCTTCTAGCATCACACTTGTCTTAGGAATCCTCCCTCCTTGGCTCTAAGGACTTTTGCCAACTCCCATTTAGTCAACGGCTTCATGGTTGATGCTTGAACCAGATAGGATCCAACTGAAATATTAGACTCCTACCTGTTATCATATGACTAGAACATCTTATTATTGTGTTCTCTTACTCCCTAGCATCCTGCCCTTAATCCCTTCTTCATCTCTCAAGTCATCATCCTTATTCTGGCTTCACTTCCTTCCTTCTGGCAGAGATCCATGACACACAAATACTCTTCACTCTTTGGTCCTCGTTTTCACTGTACCAGCCATAGAGAAAAATCATACAGCTGGGTTCATATGGCACCTCCACAGATTCATGGCCTCCAATGTATGCTGGTCTTCCATGCTTTCTGGAATTTATCTTAATTTTCCTAGTCAGCTCTCTTTCTCCATCATTTTGGTGACAATTTCAAATCTCATACCTTCTAACTCACGTTACTCTCAGTGAAGAATCTCAATACCCACCTCACAGACAAAATAGACTTAATCATATAAGAACCTCTTCAATTTCCTCCAAGATACCTACCAAGTCAATGGCAATCAATGTCCAGAGCTAACCCCTCCCCCTCTGCTTACTGTTTTCGTACTCCTGCTTTTCATTTACGGCTCATTCAGTTGCAATACGAATTCTTCCTGATGCCCTCACCTCGCCGTGCTACACAAACTTGCCTTGCTAAGAGCACTTATATTCTTGTAGTTACCAAATTTCTTGGACAAATTTCAATATTTTTATCTCACTTATTCTCCATGTTTGATACTGATAACCACACTCCTGTTTTTATATCTTTGGTTTTGGTGATTCGCTTTTTAAAAAAACTATTTTTCCTTTCCCTGATTATTTGTCCTTTATTTACTTTAGGAGCTACTCTTCTGTAACCTGTTAAATTGCACTGGTCCTTGAGCTTCTCCCCTCCTTTCCATTCTTCTCTTTTGCTCTGTTTGATCTATGCACATTCTCTGTGTGATGTCATCAAAACTTGCGGCTTCAGTTTCATTGATGATGGACAAAACCTCTTTTTTCCACCTCACACTTCCCTGCTAAACTCAAGAACGTATAATTATCTGAACATTTTGATTTTGGTGTCCCATGGGTATTACAATCTCAACTTGTCAAACGGAACTGATCTTCCTTCTCAGACTTCCCTTTTTCCGCCTTATTTTTGCCATCACAAATATGAGAGCCATCCAAGATGGCTCTTTTGCTCTCTTTCATAACATTGAATCAATCTTTTTACCATCAATTTAAACCCCAATATCTGATTAGTTTTCTTTATATACCTACTGCCACTGACTTAGTCCTGGTTTATAGGATTACTGTACTACAGCAACAGCTTTCCAACCAAAGCCCTGATTTTAGTTGTGCTTTTTTAAACTGTCCTTAAGATAATGTCATCTTCTAAGAAGCAAAACTGGTCACGTTTCTCATACGCTTAAAATGTTTCATTTATTCTTCATCTCCTTCAGCATAAATTCACATTTCTTGGCATGACAATAATAAACCTTTGGTGATTTACCTCCAACCTCCCTCTCTACCTTGCCTTCCATTTACTTAATGATCAAAGAATATGCGCCAAGCACTCTGGTAGACAGTGAAGACACAATGAGAGTGAGATGCAGTCCCTGACCCTAAGGAACTCACAGTCTAATAAGGTAGAATGACATAAAACAAATGTTTTCCAGATAGGGTAGAGGAAGAATACCAGTTTAGCCCAAGGTCACCTCTATATTTTAATGTCAAGTCATTTTCTACTTTGGCCCACAAACACAGGCAACTGTTAACTTAGAGAACTGAATCAGGTCAGAAGATGGTTCATTTTCCTATGGCTGCTATAACCAAGTACCATAAACCGGGTGGCTTAAAGCAACACAGATGTATTCTTTCACATTTCAGGAATCCATAATTTTGAAATCAGTTTCACTGGCCTAAAACCAAGGTGTTATCAGGGCTTGTTCCTTCTGGAGGCTCTAGGGGAAGATCTGTTTTCTTGCTTTTTCTAGCTTCTGAGACTGCTTGCATTCCTTAGCTCCTGACCCTTCCTCACGTCACTCCAGCCCCTTGCTTCCATGGTCATCTCTCTTTTGCAGGCAGACCTCTCTCTGTCTCCCTCTCCTAAGGACACGGGGTTACATTTAGGGTCCACTTAGACAGTCCAGGATAAGCTCCCCATCTCAAGATCCTTAATCACATCTGCAAGGTCCCTTTTGCTATGGAAGGTAACATATTTACAGGTTCCAGGGATTAGCACCTGGTTATCTTTGTGGGCCTACCACAAGACACGTTTGATATGGCCTTCACAGTGGCTGTGCCAATTTACATTTCCATAACAATGAAAAATTTCAAGATATTACATGAAAATCCAGATTTCTGCCTTTTTTTGAGACCTCTGTGGGCCTACACTCCATGTGGCTGCTACAGGCTGGTGTCTTCAAAGTGGCCTGTTTTCTCGCGTCAGCTCAGCGCCCACTCATTCTTGCTGCCCTGCACTCAGCCTGCTTTGGTCATCCACACTGAGTGCTGGAATTTGGAACGTCTGTCGTAAAATCTTTGTCTTTTCACAACTCTCCACTTTTGAAGATGTTCATCCCCCCTTCCTAGAGTTCTTTTCCTCATTCTCCCTCCTCTGCAATCACCCGGATGCTCCTCCTTATCGCTCAAGAACAAGTGAAAGGGCAACTTCTCTGGGAACCTTTTCCACATGTCCTGTCCGGGTAGGCCAGCACCTCTTACCACTGGTATTTTAATATTTGGCCCATTACCTTTGTTACATTCTTGAAGGCAGAGTTTGAATCTCTTTTCTGACTTTAGCACATCACCCACAGCAGGAGCTCAATAAATGTCTGCTGAATAGATATATGTGATGGATGAAACTGGTGACACTGTTGATGGGGCATTTATTGTGAAGGAAAAAGTGCTACTGAAAAAGGAGTTTTCCTGAATGATGCTGCAATGAGCATAGGGGTCCATATATCTTTACAAATAAATATTTTCAAATTTTGGGGGTAGATACCTAGAAGAGGGTAACTCTATTCTTAATTGTTTTGAGGAACTTCCAGACTGTTTTCCATAGTGGTTGTACCAGTTCACATTCCCTTCACCACAACCTCTCCAACACTTGTTATTTATTTATTTATTTAAAATATGTTTTTATTGATTTTTTTAGAGAAAGAGGAAGGGAGAGAAAGAAATATCGATGTGAGGGAGAAACATCTATCGGCTGCATCCTGCATGCTCCCCCACTGGGGATTGAGCCCGCAACCTGGGCATGTGCCCTGTCAGGAATGGAACTGGGACCTTTCAGTCCGTGGGACGATGTTCAATCCACTGAGCCACACTGGCTGGGCTCCAACACTTGTTATTAATTGTCTTGTTGATAATAGCCATTCTAACAGGTGTGAGCTGGTATCTCATTGTAGTTTTGATTTGCATTTCCCGAATAGCTAGTGAAGTTGAGCATCTTTTCATATATCTGTTTGCTATTTGTCTGTCTTCTAGGGAGAAGTGTCTGTCAGGTCCTCTGCCCATTAAAAAAAATTTTTTTTCTTTATTGATTTTATTTTTATTATTATTATTTTTTTACTATTTTTTCTTTATTGATTTTTAAAGAGAGGGAAAAGGAAGGAGAGAGAGAGATAGAAACATTGATGAGAGAGAACATCGATTGGCCGCCTCCTGCATGCCCCCACTGGGGACCAGGCCCACAACCTGGGCATGTGCCCTGACCAGGAATCGAACCGGTGACCTCTTGGTGCATGGGTCGACACTCAGCCACTGAGCCACACCAGCCGGGCAACTCTGCCCATTTTCTAATTGGATTGTTTTGTTATTGTTGTTGTTGTTATTGACTTGTATGGTTTTTTTTTTTATATATTTAGAATATTAATCCATTATCAGAGGTGTTGTTTGCAAATAACCACAGTGTCCTTTGACAGATGATTGGATAAAAAAGATGTGGTACATATAAATAATGGAATACTACTCAGCCCCAAGAAAAGATAAAATATTGCCATTTGTGGCAACATGGATGAAGCTTGATAATATCATGCTAAGTGAAATAAGTCAGATGAAAAAAGTCAAGAACCGTATGATTTCACTTATGTGGGATATAAAATTGAAAACAACAAATGGACAAACGAACAAAAACTCATAGACACAGACAATAGTATGGTAGTTACCACAGGAAAAGAGAGGTGGTGGGGAGGTACAAAAAGGTAAAGGGGCTCTGGCTGGGTAGCTCAGTTGGTTGGAGCTTCGTCCCAATACTCTAAGGTTGCAGGTTTGATCCCCGGTCAGGGCACATACAAGAATCAACCAATGAATGCATAAATAAGTGGAACAACAAATTGATGTGTGTGTGTGTGTCTCTCTCTCTTCTTCTTCTTCTCTAAAATCAATTAAACAACTAAAAGAAAAATGTAAAGGGGTCAAATATATGGTGACAGAAAGAGATAAGACTTTGGGTGGTGAATATGCAATGCAATACACAGATGATGTATTGTAGAATTGTATACTTGAAAGCTATATAATTTTATTAACCAATATCACCCCAATACATTTAAGAGTTTTGAGCTATAAAAGAATAATTTAAATTTTCCACTATAGGCAGCTTTCTGGAAAGACTGGATGGGACCAGATACCTCTGAAAGAGAAAACATTTGAAGGGAGAGTGTTAGAGAACATGGAGAGGAACCAGGCCAGATTCGGGGAGAGTGGGAAGCCCTGAAGCGAGGCTGGGCCCTGGGATCTTCCTTTGTCCTGTGTGACCTGGTCAAATTTGCTTTGCATGAGAGCTGAAGGACAGATCTACAAAGAGTAACATCAGAAGATGCAACATCGAGTGTTATCAGTTCTAGGGGAGCTAAAGTGCTCTAAAGAAATACAGTTTGAATAATGAAATTGGTAAAATCTGTGGAAAACTCGGGGAGATAACACACTAACCTGAGTCACAAATTATTCATGCTTCACTGGAAAACAATGAGGCAGAACTTTGTCTTTTCTTATTGCTCTGATACAAAACGATTAGTTTTAATTCTAGATGATTTTACATGCTCATGTAACACATTAAATTCTATTTGGATATTAACATTTTTGTTTTGACCATCCCAATTTGAGATAATTTACTTGAGGTTATGGAATTGTTTCTTTATAATGAATAAATGCATTGAATTGAATGTTAAGATATATGGAAGACTTCTTCCCAGTCCTCACAGTTAATCAAATAAAGTAATTTTTGTCTCTGATGCAGAAGCAGAGATGAATGGAACTTTGAACTAAAATTAGATTACACCGACATAGTCATCTGAAGAACAGAAATATACATATCCTTTGCTAATATTTATTATAGGAGAATATTCTTGTTTCCTGCTGTTGCTCATAGAGGTGCTGGCAATTAAATTGAACTTAAGTCACAAGTTGAGTTTCTAAAGTTGGCAAAAGTGGTTCAGCTGTTTTCCCACAACTAAGAATATTGGCTATGTAGTGGTGAATAGAAACAACTTAATATCAGAGTTGTTGACCATAACAATCACATGAGTTTAGCCATAGATAACCTGTTCAATTTTTGCTGACCAGTAGTTACCACCAGGGGTCTAAACCCAGAATTTCTTTGGTCATCTTGCATGTTCTGCTTGTTTTCAGGCAGGAGAAGTAGTTATGGATCTCTTATAAAGCTTATTTTAAAATTCTTGACATTTTTATGTATATTAATGTAGACTAATTTAATTACTGTTTTACAATCCAAAAAAAAAAAGTTGAGCAAGAAGAGAAAATAACCATTCCTCTTATGATATTATAAGTTCTGTTGCTCCAGGGAAAGTTAAAAAAAAGAAGGAAAAAAAAAAAAAGCCTGTAATCATTTATAAGAAACTAGATGATTATTTATTAGTTAACCAAAAGGTATCTATATAATTTTAACATTATAAAAATCCTGATTTTAGTATTGTGGTGATGATAACCTTTATCTTATGATCAAGACTTTAGATTCTCAAGCAATTAGAAAATAATAGCTCTCAATGTCTTTAAGCCTCTAGTGATCACAGACTATGCAAACCTCCCTCAGGAAAAACACACTCATAAAGTGTGTTTTCAAGAATTCTTGTGATGACCTGGATCTGAGGAAAAAGTTTTAGCTTCCACATGAAATGTGGAAATATTTAAAACATCTTAGATTGCATTTTGAACTAAAAATGTATATTTAGATTGAACAGTGGTTGTAGAAATAATTCTATATCCAAACATACCTTGTCCACACTGTTATCACTTGTTAAATTGTCTACCTTTTTTCCCCCTGAAACAACAGGAAACCCAGATGCTAATATTTGGGATTAATAGTCACGACTTAATTGTATATTTAATGTGAATAGAGATAAAATTGATTAGGAAGTCCGAGATTATATATTCTCTCCCAAATCATAAGGACGAAAGTTCATCCCTACAAACTCTAAGTGACATTTCTTTAGAAAACCTTTTTTGATATAAGACAAGAGGCAAGGATGTATATTTCCATGGCTAAGAATGACTCAAGGGCCACTGTTTAGTTGCTCAGTCTGGCTCTGGCCACCAGTGGCATGCCTGCTACTGTTTTTGTACATGTTTATCTCATCATTTCAAGAGCATTTTCTCATGGCACAAAGTGGAATGCTGTCCCTCCTTCCTGTCTTAAGGGTCACTGTGGTAATATCCCTTCCTTCTGCTCTATAAGAAGCAATGGCTTTCCCCAGCAAATTGGGAGAGATGAAGGTCTACCACCTGCTTAACCCCACAATCCCTTCTCCTTCACATTTTCCATTCTCACATGCTGAAAACCTAAGCCCATCAGAAGATGAATGACTATTAGGATATTGATTCTGAAAGGTTGATGGCACTTTCTTGAGAGATTTAGATTTGATCAGATCATTCCGTGGTTCTTTTCTTTATCTTTGACGCTTTTTGCTTCACCCTCTCATGTCTCACTTTTACCAAGGGAGAGTGATTCAATGGTAACATCTATTTCCTCTCATAATCATGTCTAAGAATATTGCTTTTGTTTACTTGCTACTTGAGGATGCTTGAAAGAAAAGTGCTATGTGCTTATAAAAAATATGAAACATTTCTTTTTAGTATTTGTGAAGAGATTTACTAAATTGAAAGACTCTTAGAATGAAATTGAACAACTCTGCCTGGAGAAGTAAACCAGGAAAATGTCAGAAAGCACTTTATTCCTCTGAAGCTTGAAAAACTCACTGTGATTTGCCCTGGCTGGGTGGCTCAGTTGGCTGGAGCATTGTCCTGTACACCAAAAGGTTATGGGGTTTGATTCCCAGTCAAGGCACATACCTAGTTGTGGGTTCGATTCCTGGTCAGGGAGGCAACTGATCGATGTTTCTCTCTCACATCAGTTTCTCTCTCTCTCTCTCTCTCTAAAAATCAATAAAAACATATCCTCAGGTGGGGATTTAAAAAAGCTCATTGTGAGTTCAATGTTTTAGAGGAAGTAAAAACTAGAGTGAGAAAATGTGGTTGTGTTTAGTGGATTTCAGCTAAAAGTTACTTTTTTTCTAATATCCTTCATTTTTATACTTAGAGAGAAATCTTTCTTGCCTAGCTCGAGGAGCTTCCACAGTGACAACAAGTCTGCAATCTGTGGTGTTTGAAAACGTGCAAAAGGCTTGTTGAGGAATCCGTGGCTTTGGTATCGCGAGATGTCTACTACAGAGAGGCACTGGGAGGATCTAGCAACTCATGGAAGAGAAGCCACACTCTAAGATCTACTTTAGGGACAAAGAGTACTTTAATGGCATCTTATGATGTAGTAGTCTAAAATACTATATCCTCTTCTTAGGAAAAAATTCTCAAGTTTGGAATTTCATGGGATAGAAAATAAAACCGTAGGAGGAGGCAACACCTATGTCTTATATAGAGTAGAGCCTGCTTGTGATGGACACAGTTCACTCATCCATTCAAGGAACACTTATTGAGCATCTAGTATGATGTGCCAAACACTGCTAATTCATAAATAATTAAGTCATTATTTCTCTCAAAGAAAGATTCAGATGAAGGAAAATGGACATGTAATCAAATAATTATAGTACAATATAGTGCTTTTTTGAGCTGTTCAGAGAACAAAGTGACTAATGATTGTTGGATATTGCCAGATGTAATTCTGTGACCTTACTGTGTCCTTTCTGTATGCCTAATAGAGGTAGTGCTGTGGGCTTCCTACCAAGGCTTTTGCATAGGGCTGTAGACTGCAGCATGCACGATATGCTCCGGAGACAGGAGGTGGTGACCGGAGGTGGTGACCCTGACTAGCACATGCTGGGCCCTAAACTTGTTTGAAAGAATTGATAAATGGGTGTACATGTACAGGGATGACTTAAGGTGTATACAACTGAGGTAGAAGAAGAAAGAGAGGGAACTATAGAGGTGGGACAAATTTGTCTAGTTTCAAAGTAAAGTCCTGTACATAATGATAGAGAATGCCCCCACTTATAATTGCAGCACATATTTAAGAATAAAGTTAAGAAATATCCAAACCTATACAAAGTAAACCTTAAAACACTCCTGAAAGATGCAAAGACTTGAACAAAAGCAAAGTATATTCTTTATTCTTAAAGAGGAAAACTCATTATATTTTCTTTAAGTAAATTATTAATATGATGCCACCCTAATAAAAACACGAACAAGCTTTAATATGGGGGTAGGACAGTTGCTCCTAAAATTTGCATGGAAAAACAAGCATGCAAGAAATGTCTGGGGGAAAAAACACTAAAACAATGACAAAGCCCCTATAATTAAAACTGTGGTAGTGGTACATAAATAGACAGACTATTATAAAACTGAACAGAATTGAAAGCCTAGACAGAAATCCAACTTCATACATAAATAGATTATATGATAAGGGTGTCATCTTGAGTCACTGAGTCAAAGATGGACTTGGGTTGCCATTTGGGAAAAGGTTTAAAATTAGATCTCACAATATACACAAGAATAAACTTCAGATTCATCTGAGATGTAAGGGTAAGATTCTAACAGATTTTTGTTGTTGTTGTTGTTGTTTTTTAAAATATGATTTTATTGATTTTTTAGAGAGAGAGGAAGGGAGAGAGACAAACATCGATGTAAGAAACATCACTCAGCTGCCTTCTGCACGGTCCCTACTGGGGATCAAGCCTGCAACACAGGCATGTGCCTTGATTGGGAATCAAACTGGGACCTCTCAGTCCATGAGACAACGCTCAATCCACTGAGCCACACTGGCTGGGCAAGATTCTAACAGTTTAAGTACCAATGAAAATATGAGTGAATACCTCTTTAATCTTAGTGTGGGGAAGGCTTTGTAATTATAATTCAAAATCCAGAGACAATAAAAAA
This sequence comes from Tadarida brasiliensis, assembly GCA_030848825.1. Taxonomy (NCBI): domain Eukaryota; kingdom Metazoa; phylum Chordata; class Mammalia; order Chiroptera; family Molossidae; genus Tadarida; species Tadarida brasiliensis. The sequence goes on along the minus strand of CM061258.1, from coordinate 81,538,228 downwards.
AGAGAGTGATAAACTTATCTACAAAAATAAATGCCCATCACTTCTGTGATATTCCTGCCAAAGACACCGAATCTAAACATAAGTAAATATTAGACAAATCTAAATTGTGGGACATTCTACAGAATAACTGGTCTATACAGTTTTAAAGTGTCAAGATCATGAAAGTCACTGAAAGAATGAGTCTCCTTCCACACCGAAGGACACTAAAGGGATGTGATAACTAAATGGAACACATGATTCTGAACTAGATCATTTTGCTTGAAAGGACATTATTAGTGCAATTGGGGAACCTTAAGTGGGGTTTGATGATTGGATGATAGTAATATATCAGTGTTAGTTTCCTGAATTTGATGCTTATAGTTTGGTTAGAAAGGAGACTTTCCTCATTTGTAGGAAAATGATACTAATGTTTGGGATGATGGTGCATCAAGTCAACAAACCACTCAAAGGTTTGGCAGGAAAAACACTTTTGTACTGTATTTTTTTCTGTAAGTTTGATATTATATATATTACATATTATATGTAAAATATATAAGATATATAAAAAACCTTTTTTATATATCTTTATAAGATATATAAAATTAATGTGATAGAAAAAATAAATTACTAAAATTGATTTCAGAAGAGATTTAAAAATACAAATAGGTATTACCAGAGAAGAAATGTGGAATATGTTTAAATAAAATCCCCCAAACATCATCAGGTCTAGATGTTTTCACAGGAGAATTATTTAGCTCCTAAAGGACAGGTAGTTCCAATGCCATCTAAATTGTTACAGGACATAGGAAGAGAGCCCAAAGCTTCTACATCTTTTTCATAAAATGAGAAAACATTGATAACAGAACCCAAATATGGCAGGAAAAAGAAAAAATAGATAAAACTTTCTTATGAATATCCATGTAATAAATCTAAATAAAACATCAGCAAACAAAACTCAGCAACACATTAAAAGGATAATACATCTTGCCCAAGTGGCATTTTATTAAAAAGTGTGGGAATAATTCAACATCAGAAAAAACTATTAATATAATTTACCCTATTAATAAATCAAAGTGGAAAAATTATATTATCATCTTCATGGATGCTGATAATGCTCAACATCCATTCCTTATAAATGATCTATAAATAAAACAGGAATCAATAGATATATATTTTTTATGTTAAAGAAGAATCCATCTCCTCACTCAAATGACATTATGTTAATTTAGATTGTACTCTGGAAGTGGTCCATAAAGTGATGAGCAAGACAAGGCTACTTAACATTGTTCCAAAAGTTCTGGTCAACACAATTAGACAAAACCAAGAAACCAAATGAATAAACATTGGTGAAAAGGAGGTAAAAGTATTGTTATTTCTAGGTGATGTAATTATATACATGGAAAACAGAAGAGAATTGACTGAATAACTATGTAAGCACTGAGAGACTTCAGTAAGACATCAGGGTATAAAACTATATGGAAATAAATACCCAATATAGATAAAGATAACAAGAAATGTTGAGAAATCCTACTAGTAGAGGGCTTCAGTATTTTCAGTAATACCTTTGGGATTTTTTTTCTTTATTATGGGGATACACTTCAGAGGTGAGTTACCTGAGCCCATTTTTGTTCTTTCATAAGTAATATGGTTTTTCTCTCTGGTAGCTTTTAGGAATTCCTCTGTGATTTTGATATTCTCAGCTTCACTATGATGTGGTTAGATGTGCATTGGTTTTACTTTCTTCAGGACTTGGTGTGACTCCTTTCACTTGAGACCTCATGTCTCTTTACAAATGGAGAGTCTAGAGACTTCCGGTCAAGATGGCGGCATAGGTAAACGCGGTATCGCGTCCTCCCACAACCACATCAAAGTACAACTAAACTACAGAACAACCATTATTCAAAACCACCTAAAATCAAGCTGAATGGAAGTCCTACAACTACGAAATTAAAGAAGCCACATTGAGACTGGCAGGAGGGGCGGAGGCGCAGATGGGCTGGTCCCACACCCATGTGTGGTGGATACAAATCAGGAGGGACACCTTGGCTGGGAAGGTCCTCCCTGAGGAGTGAAGGGTCCCCGTCCCACACTAGGTGCCAGCTCAGGGTTCCAGTGCCAGGAAGAGAGTCCCCATAACTACTGGCTGTAAAAACCGTCGGGAACTGAGGCTGAGGGAGGCGGAGGCTGCTGGAGCCCCAGGCAGCTACTCTTAAAGGGCCCATGCAGGGACTTACTTGGACCTGCTCCCTCAGAGCTCCAGCATGGGGGAGGGAGCTTGAAAGTCACCAGAGACATACGGGGAAGAACTGAGTTGTTTGGCATTGGGGCAAGGGCTGGAGAGGCAACTTTCTCCTGGACAGATGTGCTGTCAAAGGCCTTTGTTCCTTTGATGAGCCCTTCCCCCACAAGGCTGGCAGATGGCAGCCGTATCTGGGACTCCAGCAACCTGGCTCACACTGTTTGCCTTGCCCTGTCCTGGTGATTCCCTGAGGCCCTGCCCCACCCAACTTTCAGGCCCACCCAAGCTGTTTCCAGTGGCTTTACCCGATTGGCCTGTCTTGGATCTTGCTTCAGAGTTTCCTAAAATCTCTCAAACAAACAGTATCTGGTCTCAGCGAGCCCCATACCTCTTGTTAAGTGGCTCCAGGCCTGGCACTAGAAGCAGCCAGCCTTGGGTCACAACTTGGCTTTACCTGGGCACCTCCAAGCACAGCACAAGAAGCAGCCATCTGCAGACCGCTTTGTAACTTATGCCTAGTGGCCCCAGATAGAACACAGGGAGTGGCTGATCTTGCACCAGAGCCAGCACACCCAGTGGACAGCTTCAGACCACATCGAAACACCACCACCCAACTACCTCCACAAGTGACACACTCAAGGAATGGACTCAGTGGGTACCAGAACCCTGCTGAAGTAAGTCTTGCTCTGTGTGGTGGGCCCCTGCACAGCTGATCATCCAAGGTAATCAGAGGTTGGTGGATAGTGGGCACAGCAAGTCGTTGCAGCTGATCAGCCTGAGTAAAACCCTCTCATTGATGTATCAACAGCAATCAAGACTCAATTACAACAGAAGGGTCTAAAGTCCACACGAGGGGTGCACCTCGAGAGCCCAGCTGGGATACCAGGAAGGCTGTGCCACTGGACCCTACAGAACACCTACTACAATAGGCCACCCTAGGAAGCCCAGGAGACATAGCAACTCTACCTAATACATAGAAACAAACACAGGGAAGCAGCCAAAATGAGGAGACAAAGACACATGTCCCAAATGAAAGAACAGAATAAAACTCCAGGAAAAGAACTAAACGAAATGGAGATAAGCAATCTAACAGGTGCAGAGTTCAAAACACTGCTTATAAGGATGCTCAATGAACTTAGTGAGAGCTTCAATGAACTTAGTGAGAGCCTCAAGAGCATAAAAAAGGACCAGTCAGAAATGAAGGATGCACAGTCAGAAATGAAGGATGCACTAACTGAAATAAAGAATAATTTACAGGGAATCAATAGTAGAGTAGGTGAAGCCAAGAAGCAAACCATCTATTTGGAATATAAGGAAGCAAAAAACACCCAATCAGAATAGCAAAAAGAAAAAAAAATCCAAAAAAATGAGGCTAGTGTAAGGAGCCTCTGGGGCAACTTCAAGTGTACCAACTTGGTACATCATGGGGGTGCCAGAAGGAGAAGAGAGAGAGCAAGAGATTGAAAACCTATTTGAAATAATAATGGCAGAAAATTTCCCTAACTTGGTGAAGGAAACAGACATACAAATCCAGGAAGCACAGAGAGTCCCAAACAAGATGAACCCCAAGAGGCCCACACCAAGATGTATCATCATCAAAATGCAAAAGGTTCAAGACAAAGAGAGAATCTTAAAAGCAGCAAGAGAAAAGCAGTTAGTTACCTACTATGGAGCTCCAATAAGACTGTCAGCTGATTTCTCAAAAGAAACTTTGCAGGCCAGAAGGGAGTGGCAAGAAATATTCAGAGTGATGAAAAGCAAGAACCTACAACTAAGATTACTCTGTCCTGCAACGTTATCATTTAGAATCGATGGACACATAAAGAGTTTCCCAAACAAGAAAAAGCTAAAGGAGTTCATCACCACCAAACCATTATTATATGAAATGTTGAAGGGTCTTCTTGAAGAAAAAGAAGATAAAAAATATGAACAAACAAAATGACAATACATACATATCTATCAACAGTTGAATCTACAAACAAAATGAACAAGCAGAACAGAAACAATCTCATAGATATAGAGAACATTTTGTTGGTTGCCAGATGGGAGGGGGGTTGGGGGAAAGGATGAAAAAGGTGAAGGGATTAGGACGTACAAATTGGTTGTTAGAATTAGAAACCTCAAAGGAAAGGGGAGTGGGGGGTGGGGAGTGGGAAGAAATAAATCAAAGAACTTATATGCATATATGAATAACCAATGGTTACAGACAACAGTGTGGGAAAAGGCAGGAGGGGGGCGGGAGTGGGGAGGAGGGGGTCAATAGGGGAAAAAGGAGGAACATCTGTAAGACATTCAACAATAAAGATAAGTTTAAAAAAAACAAAAAACAAATGGAGAATCTAAACCATTTTTTAAATTTAAACACTGCCTCTGCCCATTCTCTGTTCTTTATTCCTGAAATTTCAACTATATATACTTGGACCTGATCCTGCTATTCCCCGTGTCTCTTAATATCTCTTTTATATTTTCTATCTTTTTATTTCATCAGTGGGTTTCCTACATCTGTCTCCCAATTCAATACTTCTTTTTTGGCTGTATAGTAGTCTCCCTTCATCTGTGGGGTATAGGTTCGAAGACCCCCAGTGGATGCTTAAAACCAAAGATCGTAAGGAACCCTGTATATTCTATGCTTTTTTCCCCCCATGCATACACACCTATGATAAAATTTAATTTGTAAATTAGGCACAGTAAGAGATTAACAGAAATAACTAATAATAAAATGGGAAAGTTATAGCAATATACTATAATAAAAATTATGGGAATGTGGTCTTTCTCTCAAAATATCTTATTATACTGTACTCACTCTTCTTATTCTTGTGATGCATTCGTGGAACCATTGCAGGAACATGATGGCCATCACCCACACTTTCTGATTATGTTGCCATACTACGGGCAAATAATTTTTGTTTTTATTTTTAAGAGCATAAGTACAGGGTTTTCCACTCTGTACAATACCCTGGCTTTATCATATGCCCTGTGGTGTTGCCACATTGTACCAGAGTTAATTTGTTCTTCTATGTTTTATGCCCTGGTGATTCCTTTGCATAAAAGTGTGTATGTTCTATTGGGCGTCTTCAAAAAGAGCCCAGTTTCATCACAATGGAAGACTTGCTTCGCACGGTATCTTTCTCCTTAATCAACTTCTTCAACTCCACCAGAAATGTGGAAGCAGCTTCTTCATTGGCAGACAGCCTCTCCAGTAATTTATATATTTTTCAGTTCATACCTATTCCTGAATCTGTGTAACCATCTCTTACATGCAGTAAATGGCTTGGTGTCCATCATTTAAGGGGATCCCTTGCTGAAGTCTTTGTACAGGCTCAATGCTTTCTAGCACAACACATTGCCATCAATCGGAACACGTTTTTCTGGTCACGTCTTCTACCCACAAATTTAATGCTTTTTCTATCTTGACTAAGCAGCTACCATGCACTGTGGCTATAACTTTTGCAGTTTGAGGTACGACATCAAAATGAGCACCAGTTTCTTTTTCCTTCTTCACAATTTCCCACAGAGAAGATTCATTCTTACGGTAGATCTTAGCAACCTCAACATTTGATTTTTGTTTCTTATTGAGAGCTTTCACCTTTTCACTTAAAGGAAATACTTCTTGGCTCCTCTTTGGCATATCTGAGTCACTAGCATCACTACTCTTGCACTTTGGGGCCATTATTAACTACAATAGATTACTTGAACACAAGCACTGTGATACTGTAACAGTTCATCTGATAGCCAAGAGGCCTGCTGAGTAACAACTGCGGGGAGGGTACATAACATGGAGACGCTGCACAAAGGGGTGATTCATGTGCTGGGCAGGATGGCACAAGATTTCATCGCACTGTTCAGAATGGCGCACAATTTAAAAGTTACAGATTGTTTATTTGTTGAATTTTCCATGTAATATTTCAGACAGTGGTTGACCACAGGTAGCAAACCATGGAAAGTGAAACTGAGGATAAGGGGCGAGACTACTGTACTTTTCGTCTAGTGTTCAACTTATGCATTGAGGCTTTAAAAATAGTAAGCTCATTTATAGATGAAAAAGTTTCTAATTAGATTTTAATGTATCTGAGGTAGATGAGGAATATTTCACACAGCTCAAACTGTCATACTACCAGAAATCTCAACAGTTCTCTTAGGAATGGATAGATGTTTATGGTTGCATTAATTTATGGCTATAGCCCTGGCCAGTTTGGCTCAGTGGTTAGGGCATCAGCTGTCAGACTGAAGGGTTGCAGTTTCGATTCCCAGTCAAGGGCAAGTACCTGAGTTGCAGGTTCGATCTCCGGCCCTGGTTGGGGTCGTGTGGGAGGCAACCAATTGATGTGTCTCTCTCACATCGATGTTTCTCTCTCTCTTTTTCCCCCTCCCCTTTTCCACTCTATCTAAAAATCAATAGAAAAAAATATATCCTCTTGTGAGGATTAACAATAACAAAAAAATTATGGCTATATAATATGCCATTTGTTTAGCATTTTCCTATTTTTTATTACTGAGTTTGCTTCAAATTTTCCTAATGTAAATAATTTTGAAATAAATATCTTTATGCACAAGAGACTTTTTTTTAAATTTTAGATTACTTTCTTTGGAACTTATGAACCAAAAGCATGCATGGTTTTAACATTCTCAGTGCTTATTGTCAAAGTGTTCTTTAAAGGGAGGAGCCAATTAAAACGTGATTGACAGCCTATATTAGCGTGATAGACTCTGACACTTCAGCACATTGGGTATTTTAATTTTTTTTTTTCTGATTTAAAGGATGAAACAATAGCCCTGGTGGGTTTGGTTCAGCACTTAGAGCGTTGGCCCAAGGACCAAAGATCTCAGGTTCGATTCCTGGTCAAGGGCACATACCTGGATTGCAGATTTGATCCCCAGCCCCAGTTGGCACCATGCGGGAGGCAACCAATCCATGTGTCTTTCTCACATCGAGTTTCTCTCTCTCTCTCCTCCTCCTCCCTCCCTTCCACTCTATCTAAAAATTAATGGAAAAATATACTCAGGTGAGGATTAACAACAACAAAAAAAGGATGAAACCATGCCTTCTTTTTAAAATTTGCATTTATTGGATTATTGGTAGGAACAAACATTTCTCCACGTTTGTTTACTAGCTATATTTACTCTTTTGAAGATTGTCTCTTTATGCACTTTGTACTTCATTTATTAGAGTCTTACTCTTTTTCTTATTGATGTGTATTACTCCTTTCATAATACTGATATAAACCTTGTCATATTTGTGGCAGTTTCCCTCCCAACCTGTGGTTTAATTCATCTATAAATTGCTGTGAATACATTTACTCTCCCGGAAACAAAACCAGCCCTTTGTTCACTGTAGTCAGCTGAAAACCGAGGAACACAGTTTCTTCACGGAGACATAGCGACTGCTGCTCTGTTTTCAGCTTGATGTGATTCAGACGGCCAGTGACGCTGCACCTCCGAGGAGCGGAGATTGCGGCGGTGATGACCCCCAGACAGAGCCGCAGTGCTGCAGTGTGGGACAAGTAGAGGCTGTCCGACTGAGAGAATTAGGGCCAATACATTGTGGAGTTATTACAAGGTCAGCACACAAATCTAAGCTAGCTTGAATAACTCACTTCTGAAGTATATTCACATATCCAAGAAAAATTCCCAAAGGAATTATTGGACATGCTGAATAATCTGCCCATAGTTAGGTTTCAAAATGTAAACTGTGGAAATGCACATACATTGAAGCTGAGTCATCTTCTCTCTTCGAGTGGTATGGGCTGAATTATGAAATCAGCAGTTAGTCTGGCTCTATTTTAAGAAGGGCTGCGAAGACCCATAGATATGGGAGATATATTCAAGCAGGTGTTATAAAATTTGTGAATATAAATAGTGCAAGATATTAAACAGGGGACATAATTAGAAAAAAAACATATCATATGTAATAATCAGTATTATTCAAATTGGAGCTAATTGGCCCCAAAAGAGACAAGCCCGAATCAATGCCAAATGACTGAAATTGAACTGGTTGTGGCCAACATCACTAATATTATTAGTAAAGCCAGGAGTGGAAGAGTGCTCTCCCTGAAAAGAATGAAAATTACATCTTAAATGTAGGTTTCACATATCTTGTTCCAGTAGAATTGCTTAAGTTTGCCTTCAATAGTAGGATTTTTTTTTTTTTTTGAAACTGTAAATGTAAATCCAGTTGTCTTTGGGGCTCTCGTCTTTCTGCCCAGCACAGGGTGACTCAGAACAAGTCTTTTGCTATTGTACAAGAGCCTCCACTGTCCGGAGGTTTCTCCCCTCTGCTCAGTAGTCCCCAGTGACCCTCCAGGGCAGCACACTTCAGACCTAAGGGTCTCCTATCTGCTTGCACAGACAATTGTAATCAAAAGAAACCACAGCCCCATCTTCACCCTTTTTATTTCTGGAAGCTAACTGGAGTGATAAATTTTATTTCAGACTTCCTACACAGAGCCCCAAGATTTATTCTCCACTACTTGGCTTCCACTTCTCAGTAAAAGCAGTTACGCTAACCATGGTAATCAGTTCTTTTCACTGGCAATAAAGCACAAATATCACAGATTTGAGTTCATTTTGAAAAGAAGCACAATTCTACAACCTTTAGAAAGTTTATGCCTGGAGCTGGGTGGTATAATGACCTTTCCTTTCAAACCAACATTAGACCCAGATTGTATTTCCAAGTGAAAAGGCTGCTGGGCCAGAGAAAGTGACCTTTGGCTGAATGACTACTTGTTACCTTGTCAACTTCAGTGCTGCCTGGCCATTAGGAAGAACTACCAAGTAATAAACTATTTACAGTGTGCACTTATCTATCCCCTGCAGGGCACTGTCTGAGGAGGGAGAAAAAGGCAATTGATTTTCTCTATTCAATAGTCATCATCTTTATACCTAGGTCATCTAACTGCCTAAAACTGCTTATGTTCCATTCTCAGAGTACCTGATATAACAAGGATGGTTGATTTTTTTTTTAACAGGTTTTAGAAACATAGTGCTTTTGCACAAAATAAAATAATACCTAGAGCCATAAACAAATGAGGTGCAGAGATAAGAAAGATGGAAAGGTTTTCCTAGTCTAAAGTATCTCATTTGAACCAAGCTATAAGAGGAATGTCTAAGTTATTTTCCCATTCATGGCAGAAAAAATTATTTTATTCTGATAAATTAAGAATTATCTTGAACTTTGAAATTTTCTTTTGGAAAATGTTTTAAAAAGTGAATTCACTTCATTTCTTCAAATCTTGGGTTTCACCTCTAAGACTGTTTCATTTTAAGAAGTAGATTTGAATAACATGTAGCAAGAAACTTTGATTTTTGTTGTAGTTAATCCTCACCTAAGGATATTTTTTCCATTGATTTTTAGAGAGTGGAAGGAAAAAGGGAGGAGGAGAGAGGAAGGGGGAGAGAAGGAAAGAGAAACATTGATGTGAGAGAGACACGTCAATTGGTTGCTTCCCGCACTCACCCAATGGCCAGGAATTGAACCTGCAACCCAGGTACATGCCCTTGACCGGGAATTGAACCTGTGACCCTTCAATGTGCAGGCCAATGCTCTAACCACTGGGCACCCGGCCAGGACAAGAAACTTTGATTTTTATAATTAGTTTATGTGGTAGAACAGACTTTTATATAAGGAAGCCATCAGGATATATTTTAAAAATAGAAATAGAAATAAAAAATAAAAATAGAAATAAGTTGCATGTAAATGTTTCACCAGGTAATTTTTTGAAGATCTCTTATTCACCAGCACCATAACTATCTGGGCACCTGAGATCACCAGAAGCCTAAGACATAGTTTCTGTCTTCAGGTCTCATAGCCTTGCTGGAGACACAAGGTATGTAGATTATCAAAAGAGTGGAATCCAATATAGCATATATTCACGTGGGGCTAACGACAGGTAGGGCAGGACGAGTGAAACAGGGCCTTGTGTTGGGAAACAGGTGGGATGTGAGCTGAGCTGTCAAGTGCAGAGAGTATGGCTTATGAGGAAGGCAGAAGAGAGCTCCCATACTGGTTATAGGACTTACCATTTGGGAGCAGTGGAAGGTGAATCTAGGGAGAGGAGTGGTGAGAGGTTATAGAGGAGGAATATGAGCTTGGACTTGGACCTAGATCCTTTGGGAAATGCTTTTATTTTGAGCGTTTAGAGCAGTAGTCTCCAGTAGGGTACACATACACTAGGAGTTGCACAAGACAATTCATTGGAAAGAAAATTGTAGAAATTTTATTTATATTTATTGTTTCATCTTTCAAATGGTTCTATTTTTAACTTCTTTCATGTGTACAATTTATAATACATCATCTGTATAGTGTATTGTGTGTTCACCACCCCAAGTTAAGTCTCTTTCCATCAACAATTATTCTCCCTTTACCGTCTTCTACCTCCTCCCACCTCCCTTTCCTTCTGGTAACCACCATACTGTTGTCTGTGTCTATGAAATTTTTCTTAAGATTTTTTTAATTGATTTTTGTTTTTAGAGAGAGAGAGGAAGGAAGATGGAGAGAGAGAGAGAAACATCAATGTGATAGCGAAACAGCGATTGGTTGTCTCCTGCACACCCCCTACCAGGGATCAAGCCCATGACCTGAGCATGTGCCCTCACCAGGAATTGAACCAGCAACCTTTCAATGCACAGGATGACACCCAGTCAACCAAGTCACACTGGTCAGGGCTGAGGTTTTTTTTTATTAATCCCATCATGTTTTCACCCAGCCCTCCAACACCCCTCTCCTCTGACAGCTGTCAGTCATTCTCTGTCTCTATGATTCTGTTTTCATTTTGTTAGTTAGTTCGGATTGTCCATTACATTCCACATGTAAATGAAATCAAATGGTAAATGTCTTTCTCTGAGTGGCTTACTTTACTTAACATAATACTCTCTAGTTCCTCCATGCTATCACAAAAGGTAAGATTTCCTTCCTTTTTATGGCTGAGTGGTATTACATTGTGTAAATGTACCATAGCTTTTTATCTACTCATCTACGGATGGGCACTTGGGCTGTTTCTAGATCTTGGCTATTGTAAATAACGCTGCAATGAACACAGGGGTGCATATGTTCTTTCAGATTAGTGTTTCCTGTATCTTTGGATATATTCCCAAAAGTGGAATTGCTGGGTCATAAGGCAGTTCTATTTTAAATTTTTCGTGGTAACTCCATACTGCTTTCCACAACGGCTGTACCAACCTGCATTCCCACCAACAGTGCACGACAGTTCCCTTTTCTCCACATGTTCACCAACATTTGTTGTCAGTTGATTTATTGATGATAGCCATTCTGACAGGTGTGAGGTGATATCTCATTGTGGTTTTAATTTGCGTTTCTCTGATGATTAGTGACATGAGCATCTTTTTATACTGGAACTGATAAATGAATTCAGTAACGTAGCAGGATACAAAATAAATATTCAGAAATCAGTTGCATTTTTATACACCAATAATGAACTATCAGAAAGAGGAACTAAGAAAACAATTCCATTTACAATTACTTAAAAAAAATAAAATACCTAGGAATAAATTTAATAAATTGTTTAATAAATTAAATAAAAAGATGTAAAAGACCTGTACTTGGAAAATTATAAGACACCAAAGAAGGAAATTGAAAAAGATACAAATAAGTGGAAGCATATACCATGTTCATGAATAAGAATTAACATCATTAAAATGTCTATACTACCCAAAGCAATCTATAGATTCAACACAATTCCTATGAAGATACCAATGATGAATTTCACAGAACTAGAACAAATATTCCAAAAATTTATATGGAACTACAAAAGACCCCAAATAGTTACAGTAATCTTGAGAAAGAAGAACAGAGTTGGAGGAATCACACTACCTGACATCAAACTATACTACAAAACTATAGTAATCAAAACAGCATGGTACTGGCATAAAAACAGACATGTAGGTCAATAGAACAGAATAGAGAGCCCAGAAATAAACCCACGCCTTTTTTTTTTTTTTTTCTGAAGTAGTGATTTTGGCTTCTTCCAAGCCATCAAAGATTTCCTGGGATGATAGTTTGGTTGTTTTTTAACCTTTTCTTGAGTCCTAAGGTTATTTGATTTTCTCAAAGGTTAGGGACAAGCCTTAAGGAATGTATTAGGTCATTTTATTTTTATCAGCTTTGTTGACCACATAATGTTCACATGAATGAAAAGGTGATGTCTCAAATCTAGTATTTCTTTCTCTGACTTGCAGGAAACAAATTTGAGGTTTAATTTTTTACCAAACCAATATATTTATGTAGTAACAAGAACATCCTCCCCTTCCAAAAAAAGTTGTATATAGGCTTATAATGAAAAGTAACAATCTCCAAGCCCATCTTTCCCACAGATGCAGTCAATTAAACGTTTTCGTTTTTTTCCCAGTGATTATCTCCATTCCACTAACTAGGCTTGTAATGCTCTTTCTTGTTTGTCAGTTAAGCCACTGTCTTTCACTTCCTGCCTTGAAAGGTGAAGACTTAGATTTCTTCTTTTCCTTAGCTCATTTTCCACTTCTTATAGTTTTTGGTAGCTATTATTTTAGTTCTTCTATTGGTTACATTAGAATAAACATTTATTTAGATATTATCTCTTGTCTATTTCTCTTTAAAAAATATTTATTTAAAGAATTTTTGTTTACTTCTGCTAGGTTAGATGAGAATATTTACATTATTAACCATTACATAAATATTGCCGATTGAATAGGAAAGAAGTGTGCTGGATCCCAGTGTCATGACCCGTGGGCCACTCAAAGACTAATAGTTCTATAATGAATATTCCTACATAAATTCTGTTTTCATGTTTTGCATCAAATCCAGCTTTTTTGGACCATGACTTTTTTTCCTGAAGTTTCAAATTTTTTCTTCTTGAAGAAGGAAAGAGTTGCTTTTTTAAAAATCATGTCACAAACACCATCTCTTCCCCTTTTGCTATTTATAGTCTTGTCATTCTATTTTGTCCAAGGACACTTCTGATGATCCCTTTTTCAGAGGATTTTTGTTTTAGCTATACAATATTTTTTTTTATCTCTTCCATGCCGATGGTTTTCTTTCTATGTCTACGATCTTGCTTGACTCTGTTGATTGCTCCAGGTAGCTAGCCTGGAGCGCCCATGCTGTTTTTCTCATCTGTTCTCTAGCATCATGGCTGACTAGGAGCTCTGCAGACTGGGGAGGGAGGGAGGGAGCTGGCCATAAGGCAGGGGTGGCTCCAAATGTCAACATAGTAATGGCTGCAGTTATTAGGCTGCCCTAATAACCTACTTCTCCTCAGGCTAAATTCTTAAGAGAAACCTCCCCAGATTTTTGCCTAGGAATAATATTCTGGGTGTCCTGGACAGAGAGGTAGAGAGCTGGGGCAGAAGGCTGCCTGCCCAGTGGACCTGCCTAGGAGAGAGATGGTCCATTAACCTTTCTCTTTTTGGTTCCCACCTGCCTTCCACAGTACCCGCCCTGAGCCTCTGCCAGGAAGATCAGCATTCTCTTCTCACATCCACAGCATGCATAGAGTTGTCCTGTCTTTGCTTTGTTTAGTCTATCAACAGGTTCTGCTTCTTTTTTATCTTCCAGAAATTTCTAAAAACCTCTCCTCCATTGACATCATATGAGTTTATTCCTTTATTACTGTATTTTTTGGGTCTAGGAGAGGATTTCTAAATTTGCTACTTGAACCAGAAATCACAATTTGTATCTTGAAATATATAACAAATGTATCATATTTGTATAGGATGTTAGCTGTTTGAATAAGAGATTCTGAATATTTTACTAACTGACATTGTCATTTAGGCCGGGAAATTTTGGCCTAAAATACAATTTCTTGCACTAAACTCAAGCTGAGAAAATCATATTGATAACCTTTACTGGCCTTGTCTTTTTGGTGAAGTTTTAAATATGGCATTCAGATAAATGCTTCCTATAAAATATAAAATGCTGACTAAGCACACAATTGTAAAACACTCATCAGACTGTCTCAGATAAAATGCAAAACTTTATAAGAAGCAAAAGGATAGAAGGAGAAGATGGGAAAGGGTAATGAACTCATGACTCAGCTAGTAGAACTTCCTGTTTCAGAAAAATGAACACCACATTTTCCATAAACATTTAATTTCCATTTGAACATCGCTATTGAGTTTACTATAATTACCTCTTTAGGGAAATGGTTCCACTTTCTGACTGTAATTAGCTCCAGGAATATTTTTCCAATTTCAGTTTGAGTTTGTCCTTTGCTCTTGCTTTACTGTTCCTCAGACCTCTTCAATCCAAAGTCTGTTTTTCTCTTAAATCAGACTCTATTTTTAAGTGTTGTTTTTTTTTCACCTGAAATGCTATTTTTGAAATCTAAATAAATCAGATCTCTTGACCTCTTCTTGGTAGTTTTCTTCTCATATCAGCAGCTTTTTTGTTTGTTTCTAGAATTTAAAGTTTCTGTTAACATTTTCTCTCTCAAATTCAATTTTCACAGACATATAAGTGAATCTTTTATCCAAAGACAAAATAGTGCCTGAACTATAGATGATGCAAACTCTTACATTACCTTTCAAATCACAGTTGGGTGAAACTTTCTTTAACAAATTCACATACACATTGTATTTAAGGAGCTTAAAGATATTTCTCTTGGGGTGGACTCCTAAGGCAATTTTGAAAATCATGCGCTACTCGCTGTCTCATGTAAACTCTTTTTGTGCTCTCTACCCATAGTCTGCAAATGTTACTTGATCAACTGAAAAGACCCTCAGCTATTACTGCAAACTCAGCCCGATCATTCACTCATTCGACACCAGTTATGTGCCACACACTATGCTAAGCACTATGAAGCAATAGTGAATTAAATGCAAACTTGTCCCCTGCTGTAGTGGAGCTAGGAATCTGGTAGGGAAGAAAATGTCAGCTGTGGCAAGTGCTATGAAGGAAGAGCATGGAGTTAACTCTGATGGAATGAGAGTTATTAGGAAAGCTTGCTGGAGATCAGAGATGCAGCATACAAATATACTTATTTGTGTGCATGTGTGTTAGTGATATTTAAGAATTATCTGGGGCCCTGGCCAGTTTTCTCAGTGGTTAGAGCCTCAGCCCAAGGACTGAAGGGTCGCAGGTTCAATTCTTGGTCAAGGGTACATACCTTGGTTGCAGGTTCAATCCCCAGCTCTGGTTGGAGTCATGCAGGACCCAACCAATTTTGATGTTTCTCTCTCACGTGGATGTCTCTCTCTCTCTCTCTCTCTCTCTCTCTCTCTCTCTCTCTCTCTCTCTCCCCCTCTCTTCCTCTCTCTCTCCCTCCCTTTCACACTATCTAAAAATCAATGAAAAAATATCCTCTGGTGAGGATTAACAACAACAACAAAAAGAAGTATCTGGGGCCCAGCCAGTGTGACTCAGTGGTTGAGCATCGACCCATGTACCAAGAGGTCGCCGGTTCGATTCCCGGTCAGGGCACATACCCAGGTTGTGGGCCCCATCCCCAGTGGGGGACATGCAGGCAGCGGCCAATTGATGTTCTCTCTCATTGATGTTTCTATCTCTCTCTCCTCTCCCTTCCTCTCTCTCTAAAGTCAATAAAGAAAAAAAAATTAAAAAAAAAAAAAGAAGTGTCTGGGGCATCAGCAACAATAGCTTTTGTAAATAGCAGCTTTATTGAAATATAATTCACATAACACACAATTCACCCATTTAAAATATGCAGTTCAATGTGGGTTTTTTTTGTTACTTTATTAATTTTTTTAAATTGTGGTAAAATATATATATAACATAACATTTTCCATTTTAACTATTTTTAATTGTACAATTCAGTGATACTAATTATAGTCACAATATTATACAGCCATTACCACTATCATTTTCTAAAACTTTTCACCACCCCACACCAAAACTCTGTATGTACTAAGCAATAATTCCTAATTCCCCTTCCCCCAACCCCTGGTAACCTATTTTACTTCTTGTCTTTATGAATTTTCCTATTCTAGGTACCACTTATAAGTGGAATCATTTAGTATTTGTCTTTTTATGTCTGGTTTATTTCACTTGGATGTATTAAAAATTCATCAGTGTTGAAGCATGTATCAGAATTTCATTTTTATAGCTGCATAACATTCCACTGTGGATATATACACCACATTTTGTTTATTAGTTCATCTGTTGATGGACAATTGGGTCATTTCCACGTTTTGGCTAGTGTGAACAATACTGGAGTACATAGTGGTATGTGAATAGCTGTTTAGTCCCTGCTTTCAATTCTTTTGAGTATATACCTAGGATTAGGATTGCTGGATTATATATTAATATTATGTCTAATTATTTGAAGCACCATCAAACTGTTTCCCACAGTGGCTGCACTGCTTTACATTTCTGTCATGATATATGAGTGTTTCCATTTCTCTACCTCCTCATCAACATTTGTTATTATCAGTTTTTAAAAATTATAGTCATCCTAGTAGGTGTGAAGTGGTCTATTTCTAACTTTTGAAGAACCTTCAGACTATTTTCCAAAGTGGCTATACCATTTTGCATTCCCCAGCAGTGTATAAAGGTTTTGATTTCTTCATAGTCTCACCAATATTTGTTATTCTGACTTTTTGATTCTAGCCATCCTCGTGGGTATGAAATGCTTTCTCATTGTGACTTGACTCTGCATTTCCCTTAGCAGCTAAGGATATTGAGTATCTTTTCATGTGCCTATTGGTCATTTTTATATCTTCTTTGGAGAAATGTCTGTCCAGATCCTTTGCCTATTTTTAATTGGCTTATTTTTCTTTTTATTACTGAGTTGCAAGAGTCCTAACAATTCTAATAGTTTATATTCAAGCTACTGGACAACATTTTGAAAAGGGGTTCATTTTTTTCCTAATAATAAAAGATGCCTATTTATAACCACTGGGATGTCTTTACGAATCTTCCAATACTACAAGAATTTATAGGGTGTAGTTAATTCCCTCATTTCATTCCTTCGGGGTTTTCACATGAAGTCAAATGATCAATTCTTAAAAAAGAAGAGAATCTCTCTTTAAACCAAAGCAATCATCAAATAGTGACATCTTATTGTTTCCCCTACAATTTTACCATTTCTCTGTACAACAATTTTCCTCAGCTTTAAAAAATTGTTTTGAATTAGTGTTTATTTCCAAAATATTTACATCTATTTACACTAGTCATTCTTTCCTATTTGGTTAGACTCGTTGAGTTTTATTATTACATCAATTATACCACAAAATTATCATGGGTAATTTTGATTCATGTTAAATGTATTCGGAGTTATTAATCAGAAATTATACTTGGGATTTATAAAGCAATTTCTACATACAAAGCACTCTTCATATGAGGTATTTATGATTTACCTCAAAAATAGATTTATTATTAATAATATTTGTCTTATTGTCAAATTCCATGAAGTAATCACTTGACACAAATGTCTAATGTGATATAAGTTAACTCAGAAGAACCTTGCTTTTCAACCTAAAGGCAACTGTTTATCTAGATGTCATATCACGAATCTCTTGGCACATGTTTTTTTCAAAAGCAATACATCAGAATGTTACTAAAACTTGATAAATTACACCTTGTCTTAGTAGAAGAAACATGAATAAAAATCTGCCCTGTGGTATTTGATTTCAAGATAAAAGGAAGGTAAAATGATTCTTTTTTTTTTTTTAGTTTGAAAGGTAAATGTCTTGAGAAATGATTAACCAAATTAAAGCACTTTGAATTTCAAGTGGGTTATTTAAATACATAACAGTGAGACAAGTTTAATGATTACTTAGGATGAAAAGAAGGTGAGGAACCACAAAAATTGAATTTCTAATCCAAACCCTGACATTAAGTACTCAGTTATTTTACTTATACAGTCATGGGGCCACAAACACAATTGGTCAATTCCATAAACTGATAGATAGAAGTCTGAATACAATTCTAATTACCAATTTTTTGGTACACAGCATATATACATTTTAAAAATTAGAGCTAGTTTCCAACATTTAAAAAAATGGCAGATTACACATACAAATTCAGATTTCTAACTTCTCTTGAAAAAAAATCAGGTGATCTGGTAAGTGGTTCATGTCCTAAAGTGACATTTGTTTGGGGCTGAGTAGCTACTTTCCCTGCTACACAAAGCATGACTGTGTACTTTGCCACACCTGGCTCAGGTTGCTCAATTATGTCACCTCCCCAGCTTCTGCAGTCACTTGAGTGTGCTACAATAACAAGAAAGTAGAATATTTTAGTTTTTCTCTACAATATCTGTGGTATCTAGAGTAGAATTCTTAGATGGCCCTCAAGATTCGTAGCCCCCTGTGTACAGCCTCTGTACAATCCCCTCTCTTGAGTGTGTCTGAACCTCTGAATATGAGGGACATCACGTCATGATTATGTTATGGTACATGGCAAAAGAGATATTATAGATGGAATTAAGGTCTCTAATGGTTGGCTGTAACTTAAAAGGGAGATTGCCTTGGATGGGCTGGACCTAATCAATCAGGTGAGCTCTGAAAGAGATAAGCAACAGCAAATACTTTCCCATTAATCTCAAGGAAGAAGGAAACCATCATTTGTAAACTGTAATGCTATCCCAATAAAAATGTTAACAAGTTTTTTTTTTTCATGGAGCTAAGCAGGTTGATTGCAAAGTTCACATGAGAAAATAAACACAAAAGAATACTTAGGAAAACATTGAAAAGTAGCATTTCTGAGAGAGGTCAAGCACTACCAGGCATTAGAATATACTACAAAGCTTTTATCATTAAAACAGTGTGGTTCTGGTACAGTGATGAATAGACAGATCAATCAAATAGAACAAAGTCCTTATGTAGAATCAAATATATAAAAATCTAGTATGCAATTAAAGCAGTATCTCAAATCACTGTGTGAGACATATTTAAATAAATTCCCAAATGCGTCAGAGATCTAAATATAAAATATAAAATAGCACAGGTACTAGAGGGAAACAAAGATGAATTGCTTTTTGTGGAGAAAGGTTCATTTAAGCAGCACTCAAAATCCAGAGGCAATAAAAAGGAAACATTGCTAGATTGGATGAAATAAAAATTTTAAATTTTAGCATGGCAAACAGTGCTATAAGTGAATTCAAAAGATAGTTGCCAAACTGGGAAAAATATTTTGCAATACATACCTCAGGGCTAATATCCTTAATAGATAAAGAACTTTTAGAAATTGAAGAAAAAAGATTTTAAAAACCTGATAGGAAAAAAAAAATGAGTAAAAAATATAAACAGACAATTCCCAAACATAGATATCAAGCTGGCCCTTAAACATATAAAAAGATGTTCAACATCACTTATGAACAGAGAAATGCAAAATAAAGCCGCACTGAGACAGCGGTTTTCTCAGTCGATTGATTGAACGCCACAGCGGGCACTTGCTGCTGCAGAGGCCCTGGGGAAAGAGGCGCTCCTGCCAGGCTGGCGGGAATGGCGGATGGACGCATGCTTGGCACCATTAAACAAAATCACCCATGTGCTTACCCTTTGATCGGAATCTCACTTCTAGGAATTTTCTCCTGCAGATACACCTCCAACAATCCAGAAATATGTATGAATAGCTTATTCACTTCAACATTACTTGTAATTACAAAATATCGGAAGCTGTCTAAATGGCCAAGCATAAACTACATACAGTGAAGTAGTAATTAAGTAAAAAAGAATGAGAATGATCTCTCTATGAAACTGTACAGGGTGGTCCAGCTGGTGTGGCTCAGTGGTTGAGAGTCGACCCATGCACCACGTCCCTGGTTCAATTCCCCGTCAGGGCACATGCTCAGATTGTGGGCCCAATCCCCAGTGGGGAGCATGCAGGAGGCGGCCAGTCAATGTTCTCTCTCATTGATGTTTTTATCTCTCTCTCCCTCTCCCTTCCTCTCTCACTAAAAACCAATAAAGAAAAAAAATGTTTTTAAAAAGAAATTCTATAGGGTGATTTCCAGGGAAATAATATTAAATGAAAAAAACAAAGTCCAAAAGAGCACATATTTTATGAGACATTTCATATAAAAAGAAGGGAAAATAAAAAAAAAATACACACATCTTGTCATTACAAAATAAAAAAGAAGAGAAATGATAAATGAGAAAACACTTTAAAAAATGGCTCCTGCTAAGAGGGTGGTGGGGTGGGTAGAGTGGAACCGATATAGGTCAGAGTACCGCTTCTCTGAGAGCAACTTTATTTTATAGTTTTGGCTTTTCAAACATGTTAATATCCCACATATGCAAAAATAAAATTAAATCAATAAGTGTGAGTACATGGAAAAACCTTAAAACTGAGAGTAAACTGAAACAAATTTCAGTTTGTTTCTATTATAATTTTATATGAAATAGATATCAGAACCACATGCAGGAAGAGAAAAAAGGACTTATGCACAGAGAATTTAACTGTATACCCTCCGTTTGGAGTAGAGAAGAGGCTGGGGAAGGGGGAACAATTTCAAACAGATTGCAGTCTCTTTTAGAAAGGTTTATTCTGTAGTGATGTGATGAAGCAATTCTGAAATAACTGTGGATGTATAATTGGTTCAAGCAAATGAATAAATATTTTGTCTAAAAAATATCCCTGAGCAAGGGTTCTTAGTGAGGACAAGGGACATACGAATATGAAAAGTGAGAAGGGGTTAGAATGGGAGATATTTGTGTGTGCTCAGGATTCTAAAATGTATTAGTTTCCTGTTGCTGCATGACCATGTCCTAAAATTTTGCAGCTTATGACAACAAGCGTTTATCTCAGTTTCTGTGGTTTAGAAATGAACACATCACTGTCCTATATATACTCCAGCTGAGAAAGTAAAGTTTTAATCAAAAGGAAACATCAAACACAAAAGGAGAGACTTTCTTTCTTTCTTTTAAAAAAATGTATTTAGAGGGACAATATTCTTTTAAAATCTCAATGTTGTAGAGGAGAGAAAAAGCTGTGGAGATGTTCCAGATTAAGAGGCTGAAGCGGATGACAATTACATGCGATTTTCTAACCCTAGATTCAGTCCCGGGCTGGAGGAGGAGAACGTGTTCTAGGTGAGCTGGCAACATTGGAATACGGGCAGTAGCTTACATAAAAGTATGGTGGTGGAAAAAACTTGGTCTTCTCTGTTGGCCAGAGACTGGTTTGAATGCTACTCCACCACTCCTAAATGTATTATTTCTGTGTCTTTGTTTCCTCGTCTAAAAATGGGGCCGACTAAACCTACCTTGTGTAGTTATAAAGATTACTCAGCCAAAGTCAAGTGCCTGGTGCAGAGTCGGCTTCAACAAATGCCCTGTCTTCTACGGTAGGATCAGCAACTGATAATTTCGTTTTTTCCATGAAGAAAACCAGAAGTGATCACTACAGAACAATCTCTCTACCCTAACGGTATAGAAAGTTTAAATAATTTCCCAATGCATAAATCTTACCACCATGGAATAATCAAGGCCACTGCTACATGTGGTCTGATTTTTCTCAGCTACTTTAATGATTGGTCTTGGCACAGTCCATCAGATTGGCTGCACAGCCCTGCTGTTTGATAATTAACTGCCAAAAACCAGTTTTGATTGTTTTCAGTGTTAGACTCCTGCTGAACACAAATAAGACATGACACCAATCCAGCGAGCTGGTTGTCTTAATGCCAAAATTGTCTTTTCTTGTGTCCTATCATTTCTGTTTACAGCATTCTAGAAAGGGCATTCTTCAGAAAGATAAACAATATTTCAGTAAATATAGGATTGAATTAGACTTTGAACAACCACTTTTTTTTTTAACTGGTTCATAGGATTTCATAGAGTGATGGAACTAATATCGAAAGAGACTGTATAATTTTCTACCACAATTTTAACCTTTTTAGTAGTCTTTTAGTAATTTGCCTTTTTAATAGCAAAGACAGCACACTAGGAAAACGAACAGTCACTAAAAATCAGGACTCCACACAAAACAAGACAGAATCTCTGGAATTTTCAAATAATTGTACCCTAGCTCTGACCAGGTGGCTCAGTTGATTGAGCATCATCCCTTATACCCATAGGTCTCGGGTTCAATTCCCAGTCAGGGCACATACCTGGGTTGCAGATTTGATCCCTGGCCATGGTGCTTACGGGAGGCAACCTATCAATGTTTTCTCTCACGTCGATGTTTCTCTCTCTCTCTCACCTTCCTCTCTCTAAAATCAATGAAAACATATCCTTGGGTGAGGATTAAAAATAACAACAACAATAATAATAATAGTAATTATTATTATTATTATACCCCATACATTGACTCTCTCCTGCTGGCCCATGAAAGCAGGATGAGACCATCCTGTACACCCATGGTGCTTCTGATCTATTCCAATCTGCAAGGCATCTCAGGATTACTTGAAAGGACAGAAGATCATGGGCATATTTTTAAAAACTTATCCATTTATTTTGGAAACAATACATTCAGTTAGTTCAATATTCATAAGGAAAAAAAAGGCTACGCAGGGAAAAGTCCTCCTTGAACCTTTGTTCCCAAGCTACTCACTTCCCCTTTCAGAGCAATAAATGATCATGGGTTTCTGGTGTATCTTTCCAGGCATATTTTGTGTACATACAAGCAAATGTTAACATATATTATCCCCCTCTTTTGTGTATGATAACACATTGTACATTGCCCTGCACACTTTTTACTTTTCACTCATAATAGATCTTGGAGATCCTTCTATATTAGCTCATAAAGAATATTCTCATTCTTTTCTGGGGTTAAGAATATTTCATTGTGTAACTGTACTATTATTTAATCAGTCTACTACTGATAGACATTTAGGTTGTTTTCCATCTTCTGCTCTTACAAACAATGCTGCCATAAATATCCTTGTATATGTCAGTTTGCACATATGTGGACATATCTGTAGGTTAAATATTTAGAAGTAGAATCATGTCAAAAATTCACTTGTAAATGTGATAGCACCATCAAATTACCCTTCATAAAAATGATACCAATTTACATTTGCCTAAAATATAGAAATATGTCTCTTTACCATGTTGATCTTGCCACATAGTGTTATCAACCTTTTTGACCTTTGACAAGCTAGCAAACAAAAAGTGGTGTTTCAATAGTTTTATTTGCATTTCTTTTGTTATACATGAGATTTAACATTATCTGATATATGTAAAACCTGCTTGTATTTTTTTTTTTTCTATGAACTATTCATTTGACCCTTGAACAACTCAGGGATTGGGGCACCAACCCCACTCAGTCAAAAATCCACATATAACTTTTGATTTCACAGTCTGGCCCTTCACATTCACAGAGTCAACCAAGAGCAGGTCGAAAACAGTATTTAAATCTGCACTCAGGAATGTGAAAATACTGTTTTTCATCTGACCTTGGTTGAATCCCTGGCTGCAAAACTCACAGATAAAGAAGGGCTAACTTTTCTTTTTTTAATTTTATTTTTCGTAATTGTTTTTAGAGAGGAAGGGAGAGGTAGAGAGAGATGGAAACATCAATGAGAGAGAACATCGATTGGCAGCCTCCTGCATGTCCCCCACTGGGGATTTGGCCCACAACCTGGGCATGTGCCCTATCCGGGAATTGAACTGGTGACCCCTTGGTGCATGGGTCGACACTCAACTACTGAGCCACACTGGCTGGGCAGAAGGGCTAACTTTTTTTAAACTACGTATAAATGGCCCCCACGCAGTTCAAATCCATGTTGTTCATTAACTGAAGTTCATATACTTTGCCATTCTTTTCTTGGGTTATGGATTTTTCCTTTTTATTTTAGGAGGTTTAAATATAATTAGGAAAATTAACCTTTGGTCTAGGATATTAACTGAGAATATGTTTTTCCAAGTGTATTATTGAAGAGGTTTTTATAGTACCTATTTTAAAAAAACATTTTATTGAGGTATAGCACACACACAAAACATATTTAAATTAGTAATTTTTTTTTTTTTTACAAAATAAAGACACTCATGTAATCACCATCCAGTTCAAGAAATATAATTTTAGCATTCATGGACATAGCATTAATTTCAAGAAGCATAAAAATAGATCTTTCAAACAGATAAATCATTTTGAGCATATTAGAAATTATAAGCATTAACATTTTAATTTCCATTATTTCGTGTTGTTTGGATAGTAATATGAAAAAGTTGTATTTTACAGAATAGCAGAAAATTATAAAGAATAATGGATTTTTTCCTGTGAGGTTTTGCATATTTTAACACCATCTTACTCATATTCTTCTCTGATGAAGTAAAACATACCCTCTAGTATGTGCTATCAAAGGAGTCTCTAACAATGTTAATTTCAGACAGGCCCCAAAAGGGTGATTCACCACTGTGTACTTGGAGCAAAGATCTAGGGATGTTGCATTTAACTCAGATTTGCTGCTAATTACGTTAGGATTTCTGGTGCATTTTAAATCATAGGGAGGCTTTCTTGTTTGAGTCAATGATTCACTCAAATGCTCATTGACTCTTAGTATTCTAGATGTTCTAAATGACTGTCCATAGTAATGGCTCTCCAAGGTTAGCACTGAGAGCCTGTGGTAGCGACACTCTGGCAAATCCTTTCAAAGCTGAACACATAGCATCAAAAAGTCCTCTTTCAAATATGTTGATTTTGAAAGGCATGCTTCAAGTTTGATCCTGGACCATAATTGAGAATGATAACAGAAGAACTCTTCTTTGTATATATGTTTTTTCATTTCCAGCTGTATAAATATTACTGTATTATACAGCATTTTATTTATTTATTTTTTGACTCATTTTTATTGTTGAATGTATTACAGATGTTTCTCCCATTTTTTCCCATTGACCCCCTCTTCCCCAATCCCATCCCCTCCTGCCTTCCCCACACTATTGTCGGTTGTCCATTGGTTATGCATATATGCATAGAAGTTCTTTGGTTTTTCTCATCCTGCCCTCCCTCCCCCCTTCCCTTTGAGGTTCATCAGTCTAACAAGCAATTTATACTTCTTAATTCCTTCATCCTTTTCACCCATCCCCCCAGCCCCACACATCTGGCAAACAACAAAAAGTTCTCTGTATCTAGGAGTCTGTTTCTGTTCTACTTGCTCATTTTGTTTGTAGATTCAATTGTTGATAGATATGTATTACTTGCCATTTTATTGTTCATATTTTTGTTCTTCGTCTTTGAGAAGACCCTTCAACATTTCATATAATAATGGTTTGGTGGTGATGAATTCCTTTAGCTTTTTTTTGTCTGGGAAACTGTTCATATGTCCATAGATTCTAAATGATAGCTTTGCAGGATAGAGTAATCTTGGCTGTAGGTCATTGCTTTTCATCACCTTGAATATCTCTTGCCACTCCTTTCTGGCCTGCAAAGTTTCTTTTGAGAAATCAGCTGACAGTCTTATAGGAGCTTATTTGTAGATAACGGACTGCTTTTCTCTCGCTGCTTTTAAGATTCTCTCTTTGTCTTTAACCTTTGGCATTTTGATGATGATGTGTCTTGGTGTGGACCTCTTGGGGTTCAACTTGTTTGGGATTCTCTGTGCTTCCTGGACTTGTATGTCTGTTTCCTTCACCAAGTTAGGGAAGTTTTTTGTCATTATTGTTTCAAATAGGTTTTCAATTTCTTGTTCTCTCTCTTCTCCTTCAGGCACCCCTATGATGCGAATGTTGGCACATTTGAAATTGTCCCAGAGGCTCCTTACACTATCCTCATTTTTTTGGATTCTTTTTTCTTTTTGCTGTTCTAATTGGGTGTTTTCTGCTTTCTTATATTCCAAATCGATTGTTTGCTTCTTGGCTTTACTTACTCTACTATTGATTCCCTGTAAATTATTCTTTATTTCAGTTAGTGCATCCTTAATTTCTGACTGGTCCTTTTTGTTGTTGTTGATGTTCTCACTAAGTTCCTCGGAAGTCTCCTTAAGTTCCTTGAAGGTCTCACTAAGTCCCTTGAATGTCTCACCAAGTTCCTTGAGAACCTTATAACCTGTGTTTTGAACTCTGCATCTGTTAGATTGCTTATCTCCATTTTGTTTAATCCTTTTCCTGGAGTTTTGTTCTTTTCTTTCATTTGGGACATGTTTCTTTGTCTCCTCATTTTGGCTGCTTCCCTGTGATTGTTTCTATGTATTAGGCAGAGTTGCTATGTCTCCTAGGCTTCATAGGGTGGCCTGTTGTAGTAGATGTCCTGTAGGATCCAGTGGCACAGTCTCCCTGATCACCGCAGCTGGGCCCTCGAGGTGCCCCCCTAGTGTGGACTATAAACCCTTCTGTTGTATTTGAGTCTTGATTACTGTTGGCACGTCAATGGGAGGGATTTACTCAGGCTGATCAGCTGCCAGGACTGGCTGTGCCCACTGACCACTGGCCTCTGACTACCTTGGAGGATCAGCTGTGCAGGGGCCCACCACACAGCGCAAGACTTACTTTAGCAGGGTTCTGGTACCCACTGAGTCCATTCCTTGAGTGTGTCACTTGTGGAGGTGGTTGGGTGGTGGTGTTTCGATGTGGTCTGAAGCTGTCCACTGGGTGTGCTGGCTCTGGGAAAGGTCAGCCACTGCCTCTGTTCTACCCAGGGTCAACCGGCATAAGCTACAAAGTGATCTGCAGATGGCTGCTTCTTGTGCTGTGCTTGGAAGTGCCCAGGCAAAGCCAAGTTGTGACCCAAGGCTGGCTGCTTCTAGTGCCAGGCCTGGGGCCACTTAACGAGAGGTATGGGGCTCACTGAGACCAGATGCTGCTTGTTTGAGAGATTTTAGGAAACTCTGAAGCAGGATCCAAGACAAGCTAATCCTATGGTAAAGCCTTTGAAAACAGCTTGGGTGGGCCTGAAAGTTGGGTGGGGGGGGGCCTCAGGGAATCACCAGGGCGGGGCCAACAGTGTGAGCCAGGTTGCTGGAGTTCCAGATATGCCGGCTGTCTGCCTGCCCTGTGGGGGAAGGGCTCACCAAAGGAATAAACAGCCTCCACCAGAACATCTGTCCAGGAGAAAGTTGCCTCTCTAGCCCTCGTCCAGAGGCCAAACAGCCCAGTTCTTCCCTGTTCTCTGGTGCTCCTCAAGCTGCCTCCCCTTGGAGCTTAGAGGGAGTGAGTCTGAGTAAGTCCGTGCGTGGGCCCTTTAAGAAGAGCTGCCTGGGGCTTCCAGAGCAGCAGCCTCCCTCAGCCTCAGAACTCTTCTTTGAATAAATACCACCTTGCCATAATCTCAGATTGGCGAAACTGTTTTGTCTTCCTGTTTTAACTATATTTTTAATAAGAAATCTTATTAAAATCCAGCCTGGATTTTAGGACTACCTAAAGTTATAGCAGCTTGGTAGCCCATAAAAATCACAAATGAGGAACAAAAAAGCTGCAAAGTCAGGCAGTCCCAGCCAGCGATAGAAGTCCAGTGTGTTCCAGCCTAAATTTGATCGGTTCTGATTTTTGGCTTTGGCGGAACCCCTGGGGAATCATAAAGAAAATTTATTAATTCTGTAAATTATTTTTTTGTTGCCTGGTTTACATAGCAAACACACCAAAGACTCCTTTCTTGCATTATTTTAAACTTTCATTATGGACGATGTCCTTTGTGTAGTAAGACTTCCCTGAAAATATCATGAAATCAGAAAATCAAGGGTACAGAGATTAAGAGAATAACCAGAAGCCACTATGACTACAATAATTTGTACTGACGAGGAAAGAACTTCGCCTGCAGTGAGAGAATTTCAGCTCTCTCTGTAACAAGCAGAATGTGAAATAGCGGGAGCCAGAAATCCTCTACGCAACCCCAGGACAAGAATAGCATTATCCTCACGGTCGATAGTCAAATATGTGCTCCGTGTGTGCTTTGAAAAGCTTGGAGCATCTGCAGACTTCAGTAGGAATGGAGCACACATCAGCTCTTTTGAGGCTATTTCAGTATTTTGAAATCCCCAACTCATTTCTTTTAGTCAAATTTGATCAAGGGCTAGGTCTCAGCAAAATTCAAAAGCAGGCAATGCTTTTACTCCCTGTCTTTCTTTTTTGCACTCTTTCCCACATTATCATTCACAACCCAGCCCGAATCATTGAGGAGCCTTGGCCCACTTCTATGGAAATACTTGGCTCCTAGCTCATCGGGAAAAGGCAATAGGGTGAAGAAACAGTGAGTACTTCTCTCTCTCCTACATCTCCCTGTTACAGCCACTACATCGTCCAGTTGTGTCCGCTGGAAACCCAGAAGTAATCTTCATTATTTCCTCATCTAATCCATGACAAATACTGTTAGTCTCTTGGGCAATTGATAAAGCCTCCTAATTGATCTACACACATTCATTCTGGCTTCCTTACAATTATTTTTTTATTACATCCAGAAAAATCTTTTAAAAAAACATATGTGATGATATTAGATTGGTTGTTTCTCTACCAGCTCTTCAGTCTCGTCTCACACCAGAATCACCCAACTCTATCAATGAGGGTTCCAGCAAGGATTACATGGTATACATATACCAAGAGGTCGCCGGTTCGATTCCTGGTCACGGCACATGCCCAGGTTGTGGGCCCGATCCCCAGTGGGGGGCATGCAGGAGGCGGCCAGTCAATGTTCTCTCTCATTGATGTTTCTCTCTCTCTCTCCCTCTCCCTTCCTCTCTCTCTCTAAAATCAATAAAGAAAAAAAAGGAAAAAAGAATTATGTGGTATAATCAAGTTGGATAATTTTAGGATAGCTTAATATGAGCAGTGTTAGTAGTCTCTGGGGCTAAGAGTTATGAGGTACCAGGACTACCCAATGCCTGAGTGCAAGAGTGGGAAGAATGACTATAACCAGGAGATGGTAACTATATGGAAATATTGCCTGACAGGTCCTGCGGCCTTAGGTAGAAGAATGCAGATAACTTATGACTAACTGTCAGGGAAAGTGCTGGGGAAATAAATAACCCAACCCATTCCCAGGGCCTCTTATTGTTTGAATTCAACTGAAAGTCAGAGTCAGGAGAGACCATCATGACAGCACATCAGCTTCCTGGGCCCAGAGCAGGGCAGAGAAGGCTAGAAACAGGGGATGGGCAAACAGAAATTAGCCAGGATACTTACTAAACCAGGAAGAATTTCCTTTTTTTCTTTTCCTTTCCCCCCACTTTTTTATTGAATTTATTGGGGTGATGAGCAAGAATTTTCTAATATAGAAAGAGTATCAAAGCAAAATAAAAACCACCTCAGACAACCAGTAAAAGACAATCACAACCACAAAACTTGAACCTCAGGTGAAATAATAGTCTACTTGATCTGCTGTGTGTAGTTCTACAACCAGACTTCTCAGGTTTGTGCACAGCTCTTTCTTCATTAGCCATAACCGAGAGTTATATTTGTTTATACTGTCATCACTGAAACCTTCTTTACTGGACAGTGGGCCCCTCAACATACCTGTATTAGTCAACCCCATCCAGAAACGTTCTCTCATTAAACCTGCCTTAACCACTTTGAAGACTGTCCCTTTCTTTTTTCTTTTTCTTTCTTTTTCTTTTTAAGACTCTACTAGTAGCCTCTGAAAGATTTCACTATGATTTATCCTAATGAATGAAAAATCTATTCGTTTTTTTCACCTATTAGGCATGTGTTTTACTCTCTATTTAAAAATTATAAAATATATGTAAACAAAAATGATTATATAAAAACATTAACACTGAAACAGTGAGTTCCTTAGATGAAACTGATATACCTCAAAAAAATTCAGCAGGTGTTTTATAAATATCTTTCAGCCATTTAAATTGTGAGATTTTTATGGGAAACGACTATGTTTGTGCTGACTACAATATACTTAGAATATGTGGGAAATATTTTTGAGACTTTTACTTCTAAAATTTTGGCAGATGAGATATTATGAAAATCTCCTCTGCTGCAGAAAGGTAAAATAAACATCTTTTAAAATGCATAGATGAGCTCACAATAAAACAATGGAAATACACGATGGACATAGACAACAAAGCCAGGGACGGGGTGGGAGGGGATAGGGAGGAGGGAGTCAATGGGGGGGAAAAGGATTAACATCTGTAACAAAAATAAATTAATTTTTAAAAAAATGAAAAGGGAGAGAAAACCTGAGTGGTGGTGATGCCCTCAGCCTGCCCTGGGACATCTCCAGTCATGAGAAATCAAGAGTCCGTGAGGCGTAGTGGCTGGGAGGGGATCTGAGGCTGGGCCTGGGCCCTTACCAGGCGGGGAGTTGGAACCAATATCCCTAAATAAAGCCCAGACCCTCAAAAAGTCAGTATTTTGCTTTCTAGAAGAGAAGGCTACATAAAGTTTTGGAAAATACAAATGAATTGGATATTTTGGGGGGATACAAAATATAAATACAAATTCTGGCTGTGGGAGCAGGAGAGGAGAGAGAGTGGAGGAGGTGAGTGCGGGGGAGGAGGGGCCCAGAGGGCCTCCAGTATATTGCAGGTTTTACTTCTGAGGCACCTCCAGCTGACTTTGTTATAGTACTGTTTGCACTGTGAACTTTTTAAAGATGAGAAACCATGAAGAAAAAATGAGGCTACAGAATACTATGTATGGTATATCTGTACATATGTGTCCCATGTATAATATATGTGTAGAACTTCTAGAAGGATGTACACTTAAATAGAAGCCAGATCAAATTGCAGAAGAATTCATACAGCTAGATGACATGTACAATGTAAAACATGCAACACCACACTATTGGTGCTTAAAGATACATACTCATGTAAGTATGAAGAAATACCGGGGTGGGCAAAAGTAGGTTTACAGTTGTGAGTACAGGAAACATAGAGTCCATAGAGCTTTTGTAATAATCATGACCTGCATGTCTTTTTCCATATGAATAACTGTACACCTACGTTTGCCCACCCCTGTATATGAGATTGATAAACATCAGATCAAGTATAGTGGTTATATTGCAGGGGAGGGGAGGGAAGGTATGTGAGGACAGCCACAGCAGGTGAATGGAACATTACTGGCACTATGCTGTCTCAGACTGCGTGGTAGTACATGGGTATTAGTTATGTTATTCTTCATTCTTCTCTTTTATTGCTTATATAATATAAAACACACCTTAAAATGTTTTTAAATAAAATGTTTTGGTGATATAATCTTCTAAACAACACTTGGGCATGCCTGAGGCCCTGGGGGGCTGCTGGTAATCTGATACCTTTAGACAGTGACCACCTCTCCCAGAATTGCCTCTTTATTTTTTTCTAATGTAGCGATTTATTTTATCTATAATATTTATTGAACTCCTACTATATCCCAAGCCCTGTTGTAGTTGCTGGAGACACAGCAATGATTTAAAAAGACAGAAACTATATTCTAGTGTATATCAGATTTAGACGATCTCAAGAAAGTCGACTCTGCAGAAAAATTACTGGATATTTTTCTTACCTGTTGTTAGTGGGTTTGGTAGATGGGTTCATAGAAGGTGCTGGAGGGTTCTTTGGGGCTTATTTCTGAGAATTTTGTACATTCTCAAAAAATTTTAGAAATTATGACCAGATCCCGCATCAGCATCTGATAAAATGTACCTGTAATTACTACATCACACACTATTCGGGTAGACTCATCAGATAGGCCTGGAGGAATACCGAATTGGAATTAACCAAATATTATAATAGTATTTTTCATTTATGGGCTGATGAATAGCTGTCCTGATGAGCTATTCTTGATATTATTATGGTTTAGATTGGCTGTCCTAGAAAAAAGCCAGGCATCTAGTTCTGAACCTGCGAAGCCACCATTCATCACCTCACTCCCAAGTATTGATTATGGTTTATTTGCAAATCATATTACAGAGTGATTGCAACCATCCTTTTCAAAAGACTAGAGGGCCATGCCTTCTTTGAAGGACAGAAGTCAATCTACCTGCTTGTCTTATAATCTCTTGTCACTTAACGAACAACCCAAAATGTAATGCCTTAAAACAATAGTCATTTCGTTAAGCTCAAAATCTGTGGGTTAGGAATTTGAGCAGGGCTCAGCTAGGTAAGTCCTCTGCCCCATGGGGCATTGATTGGGGTCACTCAGTTGTATTCACCTGAGATCTGTTGAGACTTGGAGGGTTCAAAAAGGATTTATTCCTATGTCTGGTGCCTTATGGGCTCAGCTGGGCCCCTCTCCCTTTACTGTAATTTTTGGGCTTCTCCACATGGTCTCTCCACAGGTAGTTGAACTTCTTACATTGTGGCTCAGGGCTCTAGAGAGTATCTTCCTGGAAGTGTCTGTTAAGGCCCAGATCCAGATACTGGTACAGCATCCCTCCCAATGTATTCTGTCAGCCAAAGCAGCCACAGAACACCCAGATTCGGGAGGAGTGGACATGTACCCTCGAACACATTCTGAGGAGGAAGGTCAATAAACCTGTGACCATCTTTAATCTGCCATACCATCCTTTTCCTCTGTTGGCCAGTGAACTTGAATAAATATCATTGGTACTTACCGTCAGGGCTCCACACACAGACACACAGGCTCAGGCTCCTGCCATAAGCAGAACCCAGTCAAAACAGAATAGGTCAGAAGGTGAAATATCAAACTTTCTTGAGGTGCCTTTAACCAGTAGAAAGGAATCCTTAAGATAATGTCATATTGAGCAGCAGTTTAGCTTAATAGCTGGACCAATTAGCAACTTGGAGTTGGGGTTGGAGCCAGAATGTCATTTCTTCATTCATTCATTTTTATTCCACTTAATAAGTACACTTGCCCCTCAGTATCTGTGTGGGATTGGTTCCAAGAACTCCACCACACCTCCCTCCAGCAGATACCAAAGCCTGAGAATGCTCAAGTCCTTTATATAAAGTGGTGTGTTTGCATATAACCTATGCACATCATCCTAAGTACTTCATTTATTTATTTAACGTTTTAGGCATGATATTCTGTATTAAAAGTGGCATTTATAATGATAAAATATACTTTAAATCATCTTCAGATTACTTACAATATCTAATACAATGTAAATGTTATGTGAATAGTTGTTACACTGTGTTGTTTAGGAATAATGACAAGAAAAAAGTCTGTACATGTTCAGTACAGCAGCAAATATCTTAGGCCTAGCTACACAGTACATGTCAGTAACAATGTAACATTAAAAATACTTTTTATCTGAATTCGGTTGAATCTGTGGATGCAGAACCCATGGATATGGAGGTCTGGCTGCATTTATTGAGTGCCTACCACATGCCAGGTACTGCTAGGCATAAGGGTGAGAAACTTGTTCTCATGGATTCTAGAGCGTTTTGGAGGTTAACAATAAATGGATAAATGATTACGTAATCTACAAAATGTGACAGATTTGGCAGGCAGTGAAAATCTATTGGTGGTCAGGAAGAACTCTCTACAAAGTAGACATTTAATCTGATTACCTCAGTAGTACAAAGGAGCCAGGATCAGAAGGAAGCACATTCCAGAAGGAGAAGTAAGTACAAGTATGAGGAACAGGATGAAGGTCAGTGTGTTTAGAGAACCATGGGTGATTGGAGAGTTGTAGGAAGTAAAAATGGAGAGGCCAAAGTCAGATAATTTAGGTGCTTGAAAGCCATGGTAAGGAGTTAGCATTTTATTTGGAGTGTGAAAGGAAGCCAATAAAGGTATAACTTGATGGATGTTATAAAAAGACCTCTCTGGCTACCGTGTGGCGGATCAGACTCTGAGAGCCCAGAAATGAGAGGAAGGAGACCAGGGTTTGGGGGCAGTTTTTATGTCCCAGTGAAAGTTGAAGGCCAGGTTTTGGTGGTGGAGATGGAGACAATGGATGGATTCAGGAGATATTTAGGAGGTAACCTTGATAGGGCTGGTGACTGACTGCAGGGGGTACAGAGGGAGAGGAAGGCTTCAAAGGGGGATTCTGATAACTGGCATCCACTGTCATCTCAGCCTGCCTTGTCCCCCAACCTCGGACAGAATATTTAGTTCATCATTTTCACTCATCTCAGCTTGCTTTTGCGAGGGAGGCTTCTCTGTCGCCATGTGGCTTCTATAAATGCTACCAGCAGTGCGCCCAGAAATGTTCAAAGACGCTAAATATATTTTCAAAGTGCCTTTCAATTCACTAAGGGAAAAAAGAGGGGAAGTGCCTTCCTTACCCTTTCACTGTCGGCATATTTAGCCGAGCCAAGTAACACAGGCTTCCCCCGCGTGAGTGTCACGGTGTGCCTTTGAGAAGTAGCTGCCCTGGTGGTGAAAATGAAGTTGAGAGACTCTGGGAGACTCTGACTTGCTCCCCTGCCTGCCACAGAAAGAGCTCTGGGGTACCTCACTTCCCTGCCACTCGGTGCTGTTCCTCTTGATTTCTTTTTCTCAGATGGAGGGACATTGAGTGATAACAGCTCCAGCTTTGTGCCATCGTGACCAACCTTAATCAATCATAGCCTCAGACACGGGGCCAAACAAGACGCCAGAAGAAAATCTGAGTGAGAATTATTTTCTAGGCAAACCTTTACAGCTCTTCAGATTGTAGTTTATCACTCCAGCCTGAGTGCAAGGTGAGTTTGGACACCGGAATGAAAAAGTAGTTTATCGCCGTGAGGAGTTGCGGACAGGCAAACCCTGAGACACAGCAAGGCAGGGAAATGAATGTGCTCCGTCAGCCAGGCGCTGAGCTCTCTGGCAAGGAAATGCTGCAGATTCACATTTGCAGGCCCTGCTTGGCTTCACTGCTTAGCTGGCTGCTCGTCCCTCTTGTGTAAAAATTTCCAGGCTCATGTGAGAAACTTATACAAGTAAATCAAAGGATCAGAATCAAATCGCTTTGGTATTCAAGACTCTGTGATCCTTACCTCTGACAAATAAATTTGGCTCAACTGAACTGCTTCCCTGGCTCTTCACATTCAGCATTAGGCTGTGCTCAAGACAGAGCGAGATGTTTTAGAGTTATTTCTAAATCAGTCTTAATTGTGCACAAATAAAAAGAGATTTGCAGTCAGTGCCTTCGGCTCCACCTGTACCAGGCTAAAGGTTCTAAAGACTCAAATGTGCAGACTAACCTCTCCCCTTCAGAGCCACTGAATGGGACAGCCCCAGCAGACATGACTCACCGGGCCTTCCCTTCCAGTCCTGTCGTCTGGGTAGCGGAAAAGGGTGCCCTTCACATGTCCCTTGAAGTTTGGAATGAGGCAACCTCTTTGCTCAGCCATCCATGAACCTGTGAAATGCCCCTTCCTCCCCTGTGGCACAGTCTGTGGTGCCCAGGGCGGCCGCTAGGCTTTCTCAGGCTTGTCAGGCTGCAGACTTTCCCCTTCACCTTGGCTGTGTAAACTCTTTATAACTTGGTGTTTATTTTGGTTTCTTAAAGTATTTTACCCTAATGTACTGCCCCAGCCCGGCTTAGTACTTTTTATTCTCTTCTAGGGGACTGAAATCTGTTCCTTGGACCCACCCCTGAGGTTCTACCCCAACACCTGGCTAATGTCTTGTCCCATCAGGCTAAGTTTGCCTCAGTCTACTCCAGAAGTTCTTTCTGGGAAACTTCCTGCCAGATCCAACTCAGGTCAAGCCCAGATGTGTCTGACCCCTAAAACATTGTGACTGGTCCTGCTGTGAAACCATGCCCAGCCTTGACCCTGCCATTTGGGGCTTATTCCCATCTTGCAGGATCACTTTTGAGGGTCTAGTGGACAACACAAGAGATGACATTATCCTGTTATAAATCCATACAATTGGATACTTAAGTGTAGGACAAGTTGTAAATTACTTCAAGAGCCTCTGACAGCAAAGTTTTAAATTTAATTAATGAAGCATGTTAATAAACACCACAGTCCTTCTATCTTTGTTGTACATGAAAAGCTCAAAATAGTTGGAAGATCAATCCCCAAACATCAGATCTTCTTTCATCGTGTTGGCTAGTGATGTAAACTTTCCCGTCCTGTACTGTCATTTCTCTCCTTTCCGTCCAAGCTCCGCTGTCTTTTCACACTAGGGAACCCTTAGGAATTTGGACAAAAGGAGGAAGTTAGACATAAGAGAGGCAAGCCACGGGGTATCTTCAATGGTTGTTTTTCTTTGTGGTGAGTAGGATGAGATCTGCCCTTACGTTCCTTAAGGGACTCATAAAGCTCTGGACGTAATGAATTCTATTCTGGGAAATAAACCAAAAATTAAAATTTGGATTTTTTTTTTTTTTTAGTGCTGCACTCCAGTGATCCAAAGAAAATAATGAGTTGAATATTTGCAGATATTGTAATGGGACTTACTCCATTGTAATCTGGACACAGATTCAAGACACATGAAGTCTCTGTGCTCTCTGGTGGCCCCCGGGGGTGACATCACTTGGTAGGAGGTTGAGAGGGAGTAGCTTAAAGAATGCAATGGAAAAATCCCAAATGCATATGTAATTGGTTATGAATGTCAAAAAGATCACTGTGTTTAAACCAGGAAGACTGACTACATCTTTAAGGAATCAGGGGTCTTTTTGCTGTTACCACAGAACTGTCTGTGGAAGATCCTATGCCTCTTACTTACGCACCCAGACTGTGTTGGTTAGGAACCCAGACCTAAACGTATGGACCTTCAGCCACTGTTTTTTTTGGCAGGAATGGGGGGTGAGTATCTAGGGACAGGGGTAAAATCGTACTCCTTGTTTCTAACAACCTCTCCCCATTTTCAGAGTGAGAGGATTTGGGTAAGTGGCCGAAGACTGTTACCCCAGTTCTGTGCCGGGGACACATGTGCTGGGGCACACAGCACTGTGAAAAGAACCCTCTTTGGCGCTGGACTCGCCGGCCTGGGTGTAAAGCCCTGACCGTTACTAGCTCAGTGACCTTGGACAAGCGCCTTAATTGCCCTGAATCTCTGTTTCTTCATATGCCAGGATTGTTGTAAGAATTGAAGATAATAGATAACTATTCTTTTCATGTTTCCCACAGAGTAGAAATTCATAGCCAATAACAGCTATTATAAGCACTTGGGACTATTATCTTATCATCTGCCTCTCCTATCATTTCCCCCTAAGAATTCCTTACAAATTCCCTAGTGACAACCAGGTACTGAGGGACATTCTATGTCTTCCTTTCTCTCAGAGTGGATGAGGTACTAAGGCAGAAACATTGTCCACGGTGTCCCCCCAACTTACCCCAAACTGTTGAGAACTCCTCAGCCTAACGCATACCCCACAAGCTCTCCTTACTCAGAAGGTGAACACGCAGAAGCTGTTTTGCTTCACTCATCCCTGCGGGGTCCCCTCCCCCACGCGCAGAGAGCCCCAGATACGGTCTGTGCCGCCACTTCACCCGTTAAAATAAGGCTGCCCGAAAGCCGGCATCTGTCCGTGGGAGGCTCAGCTCATGTTTCTGCTCTGAAGAGTCAAGGAATTTGCTGAATCATCACACTTTGCTTAGATAACAGAAATGGTCACTTATTTCTAAGTTTTAATAACTTTCACACCATAATCATGACTTTACCTATGACCATAGATTTTAAATTTGCATACTTCTCATGTGTAGAAATGTAACTTTTTAATGTCTCCATGTTAAATTCAACTGACTCAGGACCTCACCCTATCCCCCTCATCATTTCTTTAGATGGTGGGAAAAATAATCTTGATTTTTGCAGGTTAAAGGCAATTTAGTCACATTCCGTTTAAAATTTAGTCTCTCCGTTACTTATGTTCAGTTCAGGATTTAGAGTAACACAACTTAAAGCTCATAGCCTTTCCTTACATCCCCCAGTGGTACTGGGGTACAGGGGAACTTGGGGACCATTATAGTGTTGTGGTCTGCAGGCTGGCCTCAACTCTCTGCCGCCCTCTACTGGCTCTTTAGGGATCAGCCTCTGTGGCGCTGCACCTGCTGCTGATGAACCTGACCACACCTGGCTGTGGGGCTTGGAGAGAAATATGATACTGATGTTTGTCGTTCTGCCTCTGGTGACCTGGTCCATGTCTTCTGCATCCTCCACACCCCGACTAGACCTATTTTAGTCCTCTGGCCCTTATGGTCCTTCTGAGTTGCATACAGGAGAGGCAGAACTTCTGGATGACCCCCATATTGTGCTCAGATCCTATCTGCCCAACATGCCACTGTATCCTTCCTCCCTTCCTCCATCCACCCTGTGAGAGTTCCAGCACACGAAGAGGAAGTCTCCTCTCCCAGTTCCAGATGGGAAGTGGGACAGAAACCTCTCCCACATTCAGCCTACTCCCAAACCACCCAGGATGTTTTTAGCCTCACATCCCTCCCTTAGACTGAGGCCCCAGGAATGGGGACATTACTGGTTGCCATTCTGAGAGCTCTTTCTCTTGCTAAAAGGAACCCAATTTTGTTCAAAGTACCAATGTCATTAGTACTAGCATTCATATTTTTAGACTTCTTTTTGCTAGGAATGGGCAATAAGATATAAGTAGAAATTACTGGGTAGGCTTCGCAAAAGCTATTGTTTCCACGACTTAAACACACACACACACACACACACACACACACACACACACACAAACCTGACGTACATTGCCTTTGTTGTTTTCCCTTTCTTGCTCACGGGAATGCATACATGATGCCAGGAGCTGGAGTAGCCAGGCCATGTACTAATGTGGGCAGGAGTCTGGATCATTGATAACTTGAGTACAAACCTGAACTACTTATTTTCAGACTTTTTGTTACCTAATAAATCCCTATGTACTTATGCCACTGTGATCAGTTCACTTGTACATTTTGTACATGCAGCTAAAAGCAATACAAATTGATGAACTTGGGCACCATATTTATCCTAAACTTGCCACCTTTAAATATATGTGGCCTCTTAACCTCCGTGTGCACCCCCCCCCAGTGTAGCAAGTATTTTTATTGCCATACTACATGAAACCACTGTTACATCATTGCAGGGAAATAAAACTTCCCTGGATTCCTCAGTGCTCCTGTAAAAAGCCCTAGTCTCCTGAGACACAGAAATGTAAACATCATCAAGATAGAGAATATTAGCTTTCCCTTCCCCTGGACACATTTTCACATACCATAAGGATTAGATATGTAGCTATTTGTTTCCCTTACGATGAAACTAATTGCTCTGATACAAAAGGATAATATAACTTCTCTTATCTCCCCAAAGCCAAACATCCTGCAATGGGCACCAGGTTAGCTCCTAGGAGTTTATATATAAAAAGAGATGAAGCCAGGACCTCTCTAGGTTGGAACTCTGGGCTATCTGACTCTGGGAGAGATTTTATTAACAATCCAAGTGGTTAGGGTCTTTTCCATTCCCATCTCTAGGCAAAAAAAGGCTCCCCCCACCCGCCTTTCTTCTCTTATTCTGGGAGGGGAATGAAGGCAGCGGCTTCTCCCGTCTGTATAAATGGAGAAAATCATTATTCTCCATCCC
Organism: Tadarida brasiliensis; assembly: GCA_030848825.1. Classification (NCBI taxonomy): domain Eukaryota; kingdom Metazoa; phylum Chordata; class Mammalia; order Chiroptera; family Molossidae; genus Tadarida; species Tadarida brasiliensis. Next base: position 81,498,852 of record CM061258.1, on the reverse strand, counting down.
CCACCACTTGAGTTAAAAGATTGCATGGCTGTCATGGAGAAGCCTGGGGACTAGGTGTGGGGGATCCCTGCTGCAGTGTTATTCTGATTGTTATTGATCTGGTTATATCAAGAAAGAACTCTTTTCTGGCCCAGACACCTCATGTCTCAGCAGTATTCACATATAAAAGTAGATAACTTCACATGGCATAATGTGTCCCAGTTCTTGACAAAACAATTGTATCTTTATCCTTCCTATCCTGTGATACATTTCAGAACCTCAATTTTTTGATTCCCCTAAATTCAGCCTCATTTAAAACTGCAAGTCCTCCTTGCTCTAAACAACCTGACTCTTTCACATTCTTGTGCAATGAACTCATGAACCTGGAAGTCCAAACGGGAACAGTTAATCTCTTGTCTTTGCTGTGTTCTTCCCTCACTAAAGAGAGCCTTTGGAGAAGTAATCTTACAGGAATAAAATATGCATTGTATAACATTTTAAAATATTAGCTTTGTTGTACTTTTTTGTATTAGTTAGCATGACACTGGCATGTTGCATGACGCTGTAATCTTGGACGGTGCCGTGAATTCACCCGGTTGTCAGGCGTCCTCAGGGCCGCAGTAGCAGTGCTTCTGCTGACCTTGTTTGTCTTGTGCTCTGCCACTCCCCTCTGTCTCTTTTCACAGTGTGTCTTCTGCATGGACATGGTACTTTGAATCTTGGGGTGGTATAATATGTGTCCATCAACCGGCTCATCTTCTTTATTTCCTTCACATCTGGTTGGTTAAGTGGCCACACGCTCTATGATCCTTTTTCCATTGAGCGGTGAGGTCCGCTCTCTTTCCCTCTGAATCTGTGCGCCATCTGTGACTAACCGAACACAGCAGAAACGACGCTGCACTAGCGTCTGGGCCAACGCCCTGAGCACCAGCTCCTTCCACTGTACGGGAAACATTCGTGCGGCCCTGAGCCACCAAGTAATCGGCCCGGTTGCCCTGCAGAAAAGATGACATGGAGAGGTCAAGGAGTCCAGCCAGGCCTGTCTCCTAACTCTTCTTATTAAGTCGTTGAGCACGTGAAGGGGGTCATCTTGAACCTTCCAGACCAGGTCATCCTTCAGCCGAGTTGCTGACCAACTGGTAGACGCCACCTGAAGCAGAAGAATTGCCCAGGTGAACCCAGTCCCCCTAAATGATGAGATATCATTAAATCAGCTGTGGTTTTGAGCTGCTGACTTTGAGGGGAGTTTATTGTACGGCATTTGATAACCAGACATCCCGGCTCGTGGTTGTCCTCTGTCTTTATCACTAGCGTCTGTCTCTTTCCTTCTTCTCCCTAGCAATCCCCAACATTGGTTTTATCAAATGCTATTTATTATGATAATAGTGGTTTAAGATACTATATAGAAAGTTAATTGCCAGACAAATTGCTTAATAGCCTAGAATGTGAATTGTAATTATTATATTGGATAGCTTCAGGATTTAGGTCTGTTCTCTGCTTGGCAAGACAAGGTATTCACTCAGAAGTAGATTTTTAAAAAACCCTAATCAACATTATCATTACTTATACTGACGGACATATTGGTATTAATAAACCCTAAGCAGCCTCGGGGTTTGAATTCCTTTTCCATTTAGATCTTTCAGGATTCATAAAACACAACTTTGATTAATGCAAAGAAATACATCCATGCAATGATGTAATTAGTGTCTGAACACTTAGGGAAAAAATAAAATTTTAAAAATGTTCAAAGCAGAATCAAGGTTCAATTTCTATGCTTCTCGAGGGGACTTAGATGAAAAAGGAAGAGGTGAAGAGGTTGTAATATGTTTGCATAGTCACACCATTTTAATTTTCTGCTAAAATTTTAGAACTTTTTTTCCAAGTTCTTTTTTTTTTTTTCACTTGAGCCTATCCATGTTGCATGGTAGACAAAACTGAGGTTCTAGGCCCCTCCGGTAATGGATATCTACCTTATCAGATCCAAGCCCCCCTTAGTCTCCTGAAATGAAATTCGTAGATAACATAATCTATCTCCACAAATATTTGGAACATAATGATAATGCTATATTTTAATATGTAAGAACTTGGGGTCAAGAATACTACAAGAGCCCAGCCGGTGTGGCTCAGTGGTTGAGCATCAACCCATGCACCAAGAGGTCGCCAGTTCGATTCCCGATCCGGACACATGCCCAGGTTGTGGGCCCAGTCTCCAGTGGGGGCATGCAGGAGGCAGTCAATCGATGTTCTCTCGCATCAATGTTTCTATCTCTCTCTCCCTCTTCCTTGCTTTCTCTCTAAAATCAATAAAGAAAAAAAAAAAAAAAGAATACTACCAGAATAATGAAGACGCAGGTGCTGGCACACACACACGAGCCCCTGTGATGCTGACAGCTACCAATGGTTCAGGGCTGGTACACTGGCGACTCACACCACAAGCATTGTTGCCACAGGTAACGTGGTTTTGCCACTGGTAACATGCTGAACAAAACAAAGTAAAATCACCCCTTAATTTATAAAGTTGCATTCTGACTTTTAAGGTTCCATTGCATGTTAAATTATTATATATGAAAACCATCCCAGCTTTGTTTTCATGAGTGTGCAGTGGGATATTCAAAGGCCACGCAGCTCTGGGGCAATTCTCTATTGTGTAAAATTGTTCAACACGGGCACATTAGGTAGCATGCCTGCTCCCTCCATCACTGTGGTGACGAAATCCCCTCCACAGATGATGAAATAGCTCCTAGAGTAAGATTGTTGGGTTAACTACAGGATGCTTTGTTATGTTTGAATTTCAGAGGGACAACAAATTTTTTCAGCATAAATATTTCCTGTGCGATATTTAGGACATACTTAAAAAACTGTTTCTCCAAAATTTATATTTATCTACGCATCCTATATTTTTATTTGCTAAATCTGGCAACCATACCCGAGAGGGAGGTACCAGCATCTTCAGAACCACACTGCTCAGCAGGTTGAAGACGTCAAACCAAATGCCCAGCATCTGGAACCGTGACTCCTGGGAACCCTGGGGCATCTCACCAGGAGGCAGGCACCAGGGCGAGGGCACAGGCACTTCCCCTTTGTGTCATCCATTGCCCACAGTATGCACAAGTTTTCTAGCACCAGAAACTCTGTCTTTTTGGGGTCAGCCCAAACTTGCCTATGGAATTGCACTCACTTGTCATTCAGTTCTCTATGCTAGTTGTAATTTAAAGGAAGTCACAAAGGGATCCAAGGCCACATTTTTCTAAGAAACCATTTAAAACATTTCCTTTATTAGGGGAAAGGGACAGTTAACCTTTCATTGATTTTCATGTTGGCTTATCATCTCTCTGGAGATAATGAAGATAAAGAGAGAAATAACAGCACTTTATTGCCTCTTTTGCTGCACATATTTCTTCTGAATACCAAAGCCAGACGTGGGTGATATTAAGAGGGAAATAAAGATGAGCAGGTCCGTCTCTCCTCCTTGACTGAGGACTTTCCTGAGGAGAGGTGTCATGACTTTTTCTCATGCAGCTCCCAGGTGCCTAGGAGAGTCCTTGATTTGGTGGACACTGAATTTCTCCTAATGTGACAGAAAGAATCAAAGGCACCAGAGTAAAGTAGATGTCATATTAAATAATATCGTGACATAGGTGAGTGACAAATAAGTAAACACTTTTTACAAGACCTAAAAATATTTTAGAGCAAATTTCCTTCACTTTATAGATGAGGAAAATAATAAGATTCAAAGAGGTTTTAGCTTCTTTGAACAATATGCTGGAGCTGGAAGCCAAGCCTCTCCTGAAAATGGCTCCAGAATTCATTTCATTTTCCAAAATGTTTCTTGAGAAGAACGGTCTTAGAAAGTTCTCTAGGAAAAAAGTGTGTTTTTTTTTGTTTTGTTTTGTTTTTAGTAAAGTAATATAGAAAGATGTATACTATCCTTCCCTACCCCAGTTCACAATGTACATTATCCTATCAAAGTGTTTGAGAAGTCCTACAGGAAATTATTTTACTGTGATTAACTCAACATCTTCCAAACATATTTGATCATGGATCCAATATGATGCTTAGGAACTTTAAGAAATAACGCCCTGTATCATGATGCCCCAGAAAGGCAGCAAATATGTAAGCATGACAGTGGGCTTGGCAAGCGGTGGGAAGACTCAATGGGAAGTGACCTACCCTAGAGGTCCCAAGTACTGGCCTGCTGGTATAGCTGCATCAAAATCACCAAAGAAGCTTATGAACATGCAGATTTTTAGACTTCATATCCCCAAAATGCATATTCTCTAGTTCTACATGGGGCCCGGGAACGTGTGTTTGTGAAGTTCTGTAAGACTGAATTACTGAGTGAGTTAATCAAATATGACTGGGCACATGTGGACCCAGGCACAGAAGACAGCACCATGTGACGATGAAGGCAGAGTTCCAGGCGATACTTCTACATGCCAAGGATCACCAAAGATTGCCAGCAAACCCCTGGAAGCTGGGTGAGGCATGGAACAGAGTCTTCCTCACAACCTTCAGAAGGAACCAACACTGATGACATCTTGATCTCAGACTTCAGAGCTGTGAGACAATAGATTTCTGTTGGTTAAGGCCCTTTATTTGTGGTACTTGATTATTACAGCCCTAGCAAGCTAATATACACATGGCCAGAAACTACCATAGGCCACAAGTTACCTTTCTGTTCCTGTGTCTCCGTCTCCTCCAGAGCTCCCCACCTTCGGATGCCTTTGACCCTACTCCCTCCAAGCTTCAGCAGCATCCATGGGGGGGCTTATAGGTCGTTTTGTTGTAAACCTCTTTGCCATAGCATTTTCACCACGTAGCTGGCTGCAAGGCAATTTCACAGAAAAAAATGAAAGAACAATAATGAAAGAGAGGGACATTAAAACACACACAATGAGATGTGAAAAAATTAATAACAAAATTAAAGACTTGATTGCAACAAAGAAAACACATTGTCTTTCAAGTCTTTCATTCATAGTATTATAAAATATTTTTTGGTTGTTGATTCATCTCCTTTGGCATCACACTGTTTTTCTTTTTCACTACAGTTTCTTCCTTCCTCAAGAGAGGTATCAATTTACAACTAAAGAATCAATAATGAATGCTCTCGGACACTATTGTAAATGGTAGCCACCTCTCTTATGTTTGCCATACCATGGTAATGTTTTTTGTTTGTTTTTTTAAATCCTCACTGAGGATATTTTTCCATTTATTTTCAAATAGAGTGGGAAGGAGAGAGAGAAACATCAACGTGAGAGAGACACATCGACTGGTTGCCTCTTGTACTGACAAGGGCTGGGAACGAACCGCAACCGAGGTACGTGCCCTTGACTGGAATTGAACCTGAGACTCTTTGGTCTGTGGGCCGACGCTCTAACCGCTGAGCCAAACCAGCCAGGGCTACAGTTTTGGTTTTAGCGGTGGGAAGGATAACCGCTCACTGAAGGATTTACAAACTGATGTGTTATCATTTTCTAGTGTAACATGCGATCTAGTTTTATGCATAGTTATCACTCACTATTTTAAGACCACCACATCTACTTGTCCCTGTAAAGACTGTTATGAGGACTAAGATTTATATAATATAAAAGTGGGAATACTGTGAGAACTTCTTTGTCAATGGAGAAATGAAACCAAATTGACAAAATACATTAAGTCTGCCAAGTGTAAACCAAACTGTCAACCAGCTATTTTATCTTTTACAGCAAAATTGCCTTATGACCAATTAGTTATGCAGTGAAATGCTTGTGGCAAACACACTTGCAGCAGAGATGTTTACAAGATTCAGCAGATATGTGTCCGTGATGGAAAAGTCAGGAAAATTGTTGGTAATGATAATAAACTACCCCCCTCTGCTACGTTCCCCTGGTAATATCATAAGAGCATGCATAGCCTTTCAGTCTCATTATTGCTTATTACTATTACTAATAATGTTAATGGATGAACTATATTGATCATCTACAACTAAGAAGGTTAGAGTTTATTTTTTATTACTGTTTATTTTCAGTCAAACTTTAAGAGTTAAGCTCAGGGTAAGAGAGGAACACAGAATTTCAGTGACACAAATATCAAATGATAAATAGTATAAGAACCTGATTCTGAAATCCAGTTCTCTTGACTCTCCATCCACACGGAAGACAAGGCTAGTGGTTGTAGCAGGTGCTTTTGGGCGTGGCCCATGCAAACCTTCATCACTCGCCGTGCCAGCACACGCAGACAGCACAAGCACTGCGAACGCTTTGCTTGGATGCCCTCTCTCAGCCCAGCCAAGGGCAGGTCAGAAATGTCCAGGAGTTAATTCCCCCGGGAACAGCCCTCAGCCAATGACAGATGGAGCCAAAGAAAAATACCCTACTGTACTCATCCCACAGGTGGGATAGCTCTTGGACAGCCCCAGAGGATCTGAGCCCCAGCTGCCCACAAGAGCAGCTGTTATCACACACCCGTTCTTAGCTTTCTTCCCTTCCTCTCTCACAACCCCACTCCCTTGTGATCACCACTGTTTAAAACTGGTGAATCCCTCTACAGAGACCAAAGTGATTTTATTTCATAAACACAATATGGCAGTCACAGGGGCTGTTGGCCAATGTTCTGTTTTTCCTCTTTCTCGGCATATAGAGGGTTCGTGTACCCTGACTTAACTGTGGGAGTTGATATGACCAAAGAGATGTGGATGGAAGTGATGTGTCCCTAAGAGCCAGGGCATGGTCCCTCGTGTTCACTTTTTCTGTCTTGGTGGATGGTGGACAGATTCTAAGGTGGCCCCCACTGATCCCACATCCTGTAATTCATGTGAGCAATTCCCTCCTCTGAGTGTGGGCTGTTGTGGTAACCTGATACTAACCAACAGACTACAGCAAAGGTGATGGGATGCCACTTCATTATTATGTTATGTAAGAGTGTGAATTCTGTCTTACCAGCACATTTTCTTCCTTGCTGGCTTTAGTGAAGCAAGCTAGGAAGAGGCCCACATGACCAGAAACTGAGGCCCCCATTCCAAAAAAAACCACCAAAACTGCAAGGTACTCAATCCTGCCGACTGTCACACGCACTTGGAAGCAGATCCTTCTGCGGTCAGGCCTGCAGATGAGACTTCTAGCTCCAGCTAACACCTTGATTGCAGCCCCGTGAGAAACCATGAGCCAAACCCCCATGGAGGCTGTGCCTGGATCCCCGGACCACAGAACCCGTACGATAATAGTGTGTGATGTTTTAAGCTGCTAAATTTGAGGTAATTTGATATTCGGCAATGGAAAACTAGTTGGCAATTGTGGCAGCACAGAGATGTAACCTCCCTCAGGCGAGGTCCCAGCAGACCCAACGAACATGTAGTATGATTGAAAAATAAAGCTTTGACACTTAAAGACACTATGATTTTGGAGTTGTTACTACAGCCCAGGTTAGCCTATCCCGACTGACTTATAATGCGGTCTTTTGCTCTCCCTGCCTGGCGACCACATGATTGAACAAAGGGGGGAAAATCCAGCTACGACAGTCACCTTGAGTTAGGCAGAGAACAGAATTTTGCATGGAATCAAACTTGGTTAAAAAATTAATATTCAGCTATAATAATTTCTGTCTTTCTCTGCTCCCAGTTTTAAAATGGAACCTCATCAAAGTTAAGACCTATTCAAATCTCATCTTTGACGTGCAAATATCCTAATACGAATGTACTGATATCCTGCTAAGTTTCAGAGTAGTTGCCTCAAAATCTAAAATCACTGGTTGTATCCTTGTTGAAAATAACAACAACCCAGCACCCCGCTCGGTTTGGTGATCGGCCTTTCTGACATCCTGCGTTTAGCAGGAGGTTAATGAGACACAATTGCAGCGCTGCTGTGCTGCCCTAGGGCACAGCACAGAGGGCCAATTTGGAGACAACTGTATCTTAGAAACCCTAGGAGACACCAGCTTGATATTTCCAGCAGGTTTAAAACAGAATCTTCTTTACAAATTTAGTCGTCTTTTTGGAACCTTGGGTCTGTGGCATAAGTCCTAATTGGACTAAAGTTTCCATCGCAATGATATGCTCAAGGACATAATGAAAAGTCACTCTCTGATGTGTTTATCTACTTCTTGGCTCCTAGGCACAATTGGAAATGCTAATATCCAGATGCCCTGCTACAAAAAGAAATTGAGGGCTTTTAATTTGAGTTATAGAATGCAGGTTTTTCTGTCCTCCAAATTAACTCATATAATTAGACCACCAGTGAAACAAAGAACAAATGTAAACGCGGAAAGTGGGTCTGGGATAAACAACTAACTGCTGAGCTCTCTGTATGTCTTCACAAAAGGAAACAGTGACCGCCCCTGGGACAGAAGCAGGCAGGCACACCTCTGGCTCCCAGCTTCCAGTCCTCCGTTCCCTTCAGACCGGACTCAGAGGCCGCTTTCCTCCCTTGGCCAAACGCTCTTTCCTGTAAAACTCTGCTCAGGTCGGTCACCCCCCCCCCCCCCCCCACTACGCTCAAGTCTGCGGGAAGCCTGGTCTGGGTTCCAGCCGCAGACCCCTCATTTACAGTTGCATGAATTTAAACAAATTGCTTTACCTCTCTAAACTTGAGTTCCTACAAATGAAAATAATGCCTCAGAGGCTGTGGAGAAGATTGGGTGAGACAATAAGTGGAAGTCCTTGGCCCAGGGCCGGGTGCTTTATTAAGAATTTTTACTATTTTTTTTAGACCACTCATTCTATTTTTAGCAGCTAACTACATTTGGCCTTGAAATCTCTGAAAAAGTCTTAACACTTGTCATATTTGTATCTTGCTCCTCAGCTACCTTAAGTTTCACAAAAGGACCAAGGGGCACCATTCTTTATTTTCAAACCAACACCTGATGGGAAGAAACAGTTCATTCTGTGGTGTCAACAGTGAAGGCGGTCACCTTGCCAGGACCTGTCACAGTACCTTGCCCTCAAGGGTGACTGAAGGCAATAAATGATTGATGGGACACCCAGTAGAGAGGCCACAGTAGTGCTGATTTCACCTACCTTGCTGGAATATGATCATTTTCATTAATGTGAATTGTAAATGTGAGCACTGAAAATTAATACCTTGTATTTCTCAAGATTTGTGGGCAAGAAACATTGATTGCAGGACTTTGTAAAGCTAAAGAGTCATTTGATTTGTCCCTATATGAGTGCTTTCAGGCACATTCCTGTATTAATTAAGTCTATTTTCAGGCATTTTCAGCAGTACATGCCCCCTGTATTCAGCCGTGAAAGACAAGATCCTCTTTACATATTCAGATATTTGGAGAGGAGATACGAGCTCCTCGGGAGAGGGTAAATTTGTGGCAGGAAGGTCTCAGACGCTGGAGGCTGTTTTCTGTTCCAAAGAGAAATTCTCACATTGGCCTTTTTACCAGATTGTGCAAAGAAATACACGTGTCTGTGGAACTTCTAAGACCCAGAATAAACTCTGTGGCGTGTAGCTAAGCAGGACTAGTGAACAAAACAAGTATTCTAATATACTCCATTGCAGCATTAAAAATCCTTGGAAATGGAATTCTAGCACAGAGAATCCTAAAGGCAATGTCACTGTCGGGAATGCCTGTGGGCCTGCAGCTGCCCCGAGTCTGCGGAGTCCGCGTAGCCAGCCTCCTGTCTGGGGGTGGAAGGCAGGCGGGGCAGCAAGCAGGCCGAGCCCCAGCGGTCTAACAGCAGACGGATTTCACCTAAAGGCATTCGTTAGGCGATGCATGTGCCTCCTCTGCCTTTTGGCCTTTGTGTGTGGTATATTTGCCCTCAAGTTTCACGGAAACTGTCCATTTTAGTTTAAGAATTTTAGTACCAGTTACTTAGCTGCAGATGTATTTCCAAGAGATATACAACTGTGGTTCCACACTTGAACCACACCTCTCTAGGCCCTTTTCCTGATCGCACTCTTGCCTTTCCAAAGCATCAGTGGGCATGCCGTCTTCTCTCTGACACGCTTGCAGGTAGAAAAGATGTGAAGTCTGCGCATGCCCACCACTCAGCATCGCAGCGCCGTGCAGGATGTAAATGTGCTCTTGTCATGGTAATCTGCACCATGCGTGGTGTCGCACGTATGCTGTGTGTTGTCGTGGCTGATTTTTAATATGGCAATCTTGACATGAACAGTGTATTAGTGAATGCATCAGGTGATAATATATCATTAGGACAATGAAAATGATGATGATGATGCTGGTTTATACGGCAGCTAAGGTTTTCTGAGTTGTTCCATGAGTGAGGACAGAAGCTAAGCTGCAGTAACAAAGAGATTCCAAAATACTGTGCTTAAATGAAGAGTTTCTTTCCTCTTCCTGTAACGGCCCAGAGGAAGCAATCCGTGTGACTGCAGCGGTGGCTGTGCTCCATCTGCCATCCAAGACCAGGCTGCTGGCTTGGCCCAACCGTCAGTCTGTAGCTTCCACCGCTAGGTCCAAGGCAGCTCCTCTTGTTCTCTCCATTTCCCTGGATGGTGGGAAGGGGGAGAGCGAGCCAGGAAAAGGGGATTCTTTGTATGGACAGGACCAGAATGCCCACATCTGTTATGTTCCCATCCCAATGGCATGAATCCCATTTGGCCTCACACAGTTACAAGGCAGACTGAGAAATATAATCTCTAGTGGGTCAGTAATGGGCGTAACTAAAACTTAAGGCATCTTTTTTATTAAAAGGAACAAAGGAGAACAAATATGAAGAATAATTAAGAGTCTCTTCCAAAGTCCTTTCAGTGTTCACCGAAATGGAGGGACCCACTAAGGGAGCCAGGAGAGGCCATTAATCTTTGTTATATAATTCCTTTCTAGCACTTACATTCAGAAATGTTTAATGGTCAGAGTAAGATATATTTCTGATCTCTGTCTAACCTGATATAGATTTATGGGATCATTGGATCCACCAAATAAAATATCAGTTCTAGAGAGTGTGGAAACAAGAGGACTACTCAACCAAAACAATGCTTCCCACTCACACTCCAGGACTTGCTAGATTTCCTGCACAATGTGGCAGTCACCTGCTCAGCTGTACACCTGGTGAGCCCTATGGTGTGATGGTCCAATGCTATGTGTCCCACTTTATGGACAACCTATACATGGAGAACAAAACAGAGCAAGCAGTGGACATTAATCTGGAAGGACTAACACAAAATGCATCAGCAGTAATAATAATGATAGATAGTGAATCTATGTGTGTGTCAGCTACATAGAGTTATATTCCATTTCAAATATCACTTTGGTTTTGCTAACTGGTAAATGAAAGAGATCACTCTCTCTCGGGCTGAATCCTTTTTCTATTTTCATGAAGCGTAAGTAACATCAGGAAATTGATCGGTGTATAAATACACCTTTCTTGTCATTAGCCTTACTGAAATAAAATTTTATGTAGTTTAAATGTAAAACTCCAAAGTCTGTTTATCTAACTTAAGGTTCTTTGGGACTTTCACATTGCAGACGAAGAAGCAATCTTCTGATGGCAAAAATTTAATAGTTAAAATGTTGATAAAATTTGTGCAGAAAATTTTTCAGAAAAACATGTATTTTAAAAATGCAACTACAAAGAAAAACAAATCATTCTAAATACATTTCTGTGATTGCATTTAATGTAATCCCTAAAGAATAATTCAAATAAATTTGACCTTTTTTTCTGCTATTCAATCTGTAACCATATTTACATCACTGTACTGAACAAAGCATATCTGCGGTCCAGAACTAGGCGGGTATTTTTTAAATACCGTGCCACTTGTGGTCATACATAGTAGATGCCTTAACTAGTTATTCTCTGTATGTATGATAAAACATCGCATGATTTGTTTAGTAAACAATTCTCAAAATGGGGGTGGGGTAGAACAATTTTTAAGTGTGATTATAGAACTAACAGAAAAGCCTTCAAAGGGAAAAAAAAAGAAACTTTATTCTTTTGACTCACAAAATAATAATATGGAAATTCTTTTATTGCGAATGATTGAAAATTAATATTAAACCACTCTTTTCTCTTAAATAAGCACTCTGTTTAATTGAGGTGTATAATGTTGCTAATAAAAATTTAGCCACGTACAGAATATTCTTAGGAGAAAAGATTATGTGTGATAAAGATAAGAAATTTCAAATTTTCAGATTGCTTTTTGATTTTCTCACTGTTAAAATAAAAAGCATCATTGAATTTATATTTCTGGCTTCCTCTCATCCTCCTCTATTGTTAAGAATTTCAGAGACTTAAAGGTCTGGTTGAGTGAGTTTTATAAGACTCTTCAAGTCAAATCCAATTTAGTGTAGCCTTCAAGGACTAACCCAATTCTTTGTTTCTATGTTTACCGGAATTCAGCCTCAACTTGTAAAAAAGCAAACTAAACAAGCATATTGTCTGAGACTTAGGGAAATTTAAAGTCCACAGAGATTTCTATTGTGATGTTATATCCAAAGCTTGGAGCCAAAACAGTGAAGCCTTGTGGTAGGGCCACTAAGTTAATGGTAGGGCACCCAGTAAAAGCCGAGAACTGGGAAGGAGAACTAAGCACCACATCAGGCAATGCTCCCCGTAGGTCAGATTAATGATAGCATCAGCCACAAGCAGGTTCCATGCTCAGGCAAGAAATGTTAAGGAGTAGTGTGATGGAGAAGAGAAGAATGTTGGTGTTGCTTATGTGAGAAGGAGAGAAAAAGGTTCTGTGCCAGACTGACCATATTTGGAGGACGTTTTCGTATTATAAAAATTGTTTTGTATATGCATTTTATTCCTCAATACTATATATATAGTTCACAATGCTACGTGCTTTTTTTGGAATATCTAATCTTTCTAGATGTTCTGAAGTGACTGATATATTTAAAAGTCGAGTTAGTTAAAGGGCATATTTTATAAATAAATAATATATATATATGGTCTTTTATTTTAAATCCTCATCCGAGGATATGCTGATTGATTTTAGAGAGAGGGGAAAAGGGGAGAAAGAGAAACATCGACATGAGAGAGAACATCCATTGGTTGCCTTCTGCACATGCCCCAACTGGGGATGGAAACTTCTGCCTCGGTATGTGCCCTGACTGGGAATCGAACTCAGAACTTTTTGGTATACTCCAACCAACTGAGCCACACTGACCAGGGCTATCAATATATTTTTTATAAAATTCATATAAAATGTTTAAAATGTGTTCTGTTTTTTTGAAGGAATGGCCATGCCACCTCTTTAAGCAGTACACATGTTTTCGTGCACTGGTTTGGAGAGCAGGGAGGAAAAGGAAGTGCAGAGAGCTCTATGCCAGTGTGTTTATACTGAGGCAAGATTAATCATCGTCCCTTGTGCACTTTGTTTTACTTTGCTATATATGTAGGTATATAATGGACAAATTAGTCCTAATTTACATCTAGTCTTTCTTGATGTATTTATAAGTGGAAGTAGTAGAATAACACTTTTTGTAAACAGCTTTAAAAAATTGAGGGGAAATACTGTCTTTGGAAATGGCATTGCTAAACCACCTCTGTGAACAGTATACTCTCTGTACTTGTTCACTGGATTGAGGGAGGTGGGAGGGAAGAAGTTATAAAAGGTGTTTTGCTAGTGTGTACTAGAAAATTTCAGCTTATCCATTGCCCTATATGTTATGTGCATTTCACGTAACTTTGCAGTACAATTGTTACTTTTACACACTTACTTATCCTTCTTGTGTCACTAAATCTTGATATCCTCTTAGATCATCCTCTCCATTTTTATTTCATGTGCCTCAAGGAAATTTATGTGATTCATCTGGCCAACCAAAGCATTGCATTCAATCTGTAATAATTGGTTCAGAGATGGATACACACCCAATCAGAGCCAATGTTGTGTAATCAGACTTTTTTTGCTGCATCTGCTGGGAGGAAGGCACTTTTTTTTTTTTTCTGTCAGATTTAAACCTGGAAGGTTGTTGGTCTGCAATTACTGGTAACCATCTTGTCACTTGTTGGAAGCTAAGAGTGAAGAAACATGGGAAAGAGCAGAGCCACAAAAGTTGGAGAGACACTGAGTCTTAATGACATTGTTTTATTTCCCTAATTCAGACATATCTGAAGCGGGATCCACGTGGACCTTTCAGATATGTGAAGGCATAAATTCCTTGTCTGTATAAGCTACTTCTGGTTGAGTTTTATGAAACTTGCAACAAGAATGTTATGATCATGTGAACAGCATGATGATTTGTTAAGATATAAAAAGCCAAATAGTGCATCTTTTATTGTGGTCTTGACTCCTGAAAAGGAGGTCAGCACAGTCTTTGCACATCTCTCAGGGGCAAGTTAAGTGTTTCTGACTCAGGCTCACTGAAGAGGCTTGCCTTAAAACAATAATAATCATTTGTTATCTCTTATGGTTTCTGTGAGTGGGTGTGGCTGGTCTCTGTTCCACTGTGTCAAAAGCTTCAGATGCAAGGTTTGAAGCCTGGGGGCTAGAATCTTCTGAAGGCTTATTCATTCCCATGTCTAGTGGATGATTAGGGCTTTGTCTGAGGACCAAGCTGAGTCCGTAGGTCAAAATGTCCACATGTAGCCTCTATATTAATACTTAGATACTGACCTTAGTCTCCCCTTTTCTTTTCTTTTTTTTATTTCTCACCCGAGGATATTTTTCCATTTATCATTAGATAGAGTGGGAGGGAGAGAGAGACAAAGAGAAACATTGATGTGATAGCACCACATCTACTGGGTGCCTCCCGCACAACCTGCACAGGGCCAGGGACGAACTGCAACCAAGGTACGTGCCCTTGACTGGAATTGAACCCGTGACTCATTGATCCATGGGCCGATGCTCTAACCGCTGACCCAAACTGGCCAGGGCAGTCTCCCATTTTCTTACTTAAGCTTCTGTTTATAAAGACTTTCCAGGATATGCTTTGACTGCTATCAGTTCCCTCTATAGCAATTAACAAGCTTTCCTACTTTCTCTGTCTCCACTTTCCTCACATTTGTTTTAGTTTTATTATTTCTATTTGTCAGATATATTAAATTTTTATACTATTTTTACACTCTTATCCTTATCTTGTTTTAATCTTAGATCTTCAATTAAAACAGAGCATGACTTCCATAATATTCTATTGGTCAGAGTAGTCATGGAACCCAGGTTCAAGAAGAGGGGACTTAGAACTCACCTTCAATGGGAGGAATGTCAAAAGAATTTGTGACCATTTTGAATCCACCAAAAACATTCCACGAATGACTGCATTTTAAAATTTGTTTTTCTATAGACTTGAAACTTGAGTGTTACCTTAGCTGGATACAAAATCTTTGGTTCATATTTTCCTTAAGTTTCTTGAACATGTTTCTCTAATACTGTTTTGCTTTGTTTATTGCTGTTGAGATGCTCAATATAACTCCATTTTGAGTAGATACTCAAAACTGAGATAATTTTTACCCATTAGATAGGCAAAAAAAAAAAAAAAAAAACCACCCAGAAGTTGATAAAATAAGCTACTGGCAAGTCTTTGGAGAAATAGGCATTCTTGACATCAAAATTACAACTAACCTACAGAATAACCATCATTCAAAACCACCTGAAATCAAGCTGAATGGAAGTCCTACAACTATGAAATTAAAGAAGCCACATCGAGACTGGTAGAACACAGGCAGTGGCTGACCTTGCCCCAGAGCCAGCACACACAATGGACAGCTTCAGACCACTGCAAAACACTACCACCCAACCACCTCCACAAGTGACACACTCAAGGAATGGACTCACTGGGTACTAGAGCCTTGCTGAAGTCAGTCTTGCTCTGTGTGGTGGGCCCCTGCACAGCTGATCATCCAAGGGAGTCAAAGGTCAGTGGCTAGTGGGCACAGCCAGTCATTGCAGCTGATCAGCCTGAGTAAAACCCTCTCATTGATGTGCCAACAGCAATCAAGATGCAATTACAACACAAGGGTGTAAAGTCCACATGAGGGGTGCACCTCGAGGGCCTAGCTCGTGTGATCAGGGAGGCTGTGCCACTGGATCCTACAGGACACCTACTACAATAAGCCACCCTAGAAAGCCCAGGAATCATAGCAACTCTACCTAATACATAGAAACAAACACAGGAAGGCAGCCAAAATTAGGAGACAAAGAAACATGTCCTAAATGAAAGAACAGAACTCCAGAAAAAGAACTAAATAAAATGGAGATAAGCAATCTAACAGATGCAGAGTTCAAAACACTGCTTATAAGGATGCCCAATGAACTTAGTGAGGGACTCAAGAGCATAAAAAAGGACCAGTCAGAAACAAAGGAGGCACTAACTGAAACAAAGAAAATTTACAGAGATTCAATAGTAGAGCAGGTAAAGCCAAGAAGAAAACCATTGATTTGGAATATAAGGAAGCAGAAAACACCCAATCAGAATAGCAAAAAGAAAAAAGAATCCAAAAAAATGAGGATAGTGTAAGGAGCCTCTGGGACAACTTCAAGTGTACCAACATTCGCATCATGGGGGTGCCAGAAGGAGAAGAGAGAGAACAAGAAATTGAAAACCTATTTGAAACAATAATGACAGAAAAGTTCCCTAACTTGGTGAAGGAAACAGACATACAAGTCCAGGAAGCACAGAGAGTCCCAAACAAGATGAACCCCAAGAGGTCCACACCAAGACACATCATAATCAAAATGCCAAAGGTTAAAGATAAAGAGAGAATCTTAAAAGCAGCAAGTGAAAAGCAGTTAGTTACCTACAAGGGAGCTCCCATAAGACTGTCAGCTGATTTCTCAAAAGAAACTTTGCAGGCCAGAAGGGAGTGGCAAGAAATAATCAGAGTGATGAAAAGCAAGAACCTACAACAAAGATAACTCTATCCTGCAAAGCTATCATTTAGAATCGATGGACATATGAAGAGTTTCCCAGACAAGAAAAAGCTAAAGGAGTTCATCACCACCAAGCCAGTATTATATGAAATGTTGAAGAAAGAGAAGATCAAAAATATGAACAAACAAAATGGCAATAAATACATATCTATCGACAATTGAATCTACAAACAAAATGAGCAAGCAGAACAGAAACATTCTCATAGATACAGAGAACATTTTGTTTGTTGCCAGATGGGAGGGCGATTAGGGGAATGGGTGGAAAAAGTGAAGGGATTAAGAAGTACAAATTGGTTGTTAGACTGATGAACCTCAAAGGGAAGACGGGGGGTGGGGGTGGGAAGAAATAAACCAAAGAACTTATATGTATAAATGCATAATCAATGGACACAGACAACAGTGTGGGGAAAGGCCGAAGGGGGGCAGGATTGGGGAGGAGGGGTTTAATAGGGGAAAAAGGAGGATTATCTGTAATACATTCAACAATAAAGATAAATTTAAAAATGTCCGGCCGGTGTGCCTCAGTGGTTGAGGGTCGACCCATGCACCAAGAGGTCGCCAGTTCGATTCCTGGTCAGGACACATGCCCAGGTTGTGAGCTTGATCCCCCGGTGGGGGGGCATGCCAGAGGCGGCCAATTGATGTTCTCTCTCATTGATGTTTCTATCTCTCTCTCCCTCTCACTTCTTCTCTCTCTAAAATCAATAAAGGTAAAAAAAAAAAAAAAAAGTTAAGTTAAAAAAAAGAAAAGTAACAGGCATTCGTATACATTACTAGTGGAAGTGCAAATGTTACAACCTTTATGGAGAAGAATTTGTCAATCCACTTTAAGAAATCGATCCTAAAACAGGCTGACAGTTGGAAGAACTTGCTTCCCTGCTCCAGAAATAGTGAAAAATATTTTGAAGAAAGATCCAAATTAAATATCTATAGTCTGACTTATACATTCTTTCCATTTGTCCCCCAGAACCTCCAAACACCTCCCATAGACCACCTCACTGTGAGAACAGCTAGAGAGGACTCTAACTTAGGCAAGAATTTACCTGGTCAGCTGAATGAACACCAGGCAGAGATTCATGTATCCCCCACAGTATCCTAAGTCTGCAGTGCCTAGGACAGAAAGAGGGCTCAGTCAATGTACTGAATTAAATAGTTGGTATTAAACTAAATTGAATTATTCCAAACGACAGCAAAAGCTGCATTGACTCACAGACCACCAGGCTGAGAACATCCTCCTTGTGAGGTAACAACCCCAATTAAAAGAAGATTCCTAATCTAAACTCTCTGTTTCCTAAACCCCTCTCGGCCTGACTTCCCACAAAGCACAGACTGCATGTCCATTGTGGCAAGGAAAGTCCCTGCTCAAGCAGAGAGTGCCCAGAGATCCTGTTTGAGGAGCTATTATTCACACTGTGAAGCCACAATGACTCACATCTTTGCATCGCCAATTTGAAATGAAGGCTGAAATCTGAAGCTGAGAAAAGCGATCAGCACAAGTGCAGAAAACACACAGATGGCAAAAATGCCGGCAATAAAATTCGTCATGATACCAATAGGCTTACCTTCACCCAGGGGAGAAGAGCTGGCACGCAGTGAATGCTAACGTAGCTTCCCTCCCTGGTCACTTAGCAAGCTCAACATGGAGGAAGAAAGAACTTCCAGCTGCAAATCTTTAAGAACTTTTTTTTTTAAATCCTCACCCTAGGACATTTTTTTTATTTTTATTTTTAGAGAGAGAGGAAGGGAGAGGGAAAGAGAGAGAGACAATGGTGTATGAGAGAAACATCGACGGTTGCCTCCCATACGCACCCGGATCAGAGATTGGGCCTGCAACCTGGGTATGTGCCCTGACCCAGAAACGAACCTGTGACCCTTCGGTGCACAGGATGATGCTTCAGCCAGCTGAGCCACACAAGCCAGGGCATCTTTATGAATTATTTTTTAAAACTAGTAAATCTTCCCAGTGAAGCCTAGGTTCTAAGTTGGCTCAGTGGTGGGACAGAGTTGACTGTGAGTGAAGAAGACTGAGATTCAAAATCAGGGAGTAAGACAATCATAAGAAAAATCAGAAGAATTACTCTTCCTTGATATTTGAAGTAATGTGTAGGACTAGCATGCTCTGAGCAGTTTTACTTCCACTCACCATGAGACCCAGAATTAACTCCCCACTGTAAGCCAGGTTAAAAACAATCCTTTGAGTACGGCTAAGGGAATGAATTTTTTTCAAAATAATAATTCTACAAACTGAGAATATCCAAATCCATTTTGTAAGTGAGAAGAATTTTGGGGGAAAAAGTTTTGAATTATCTATAGGAAAAAAAATGTTTTGAATTATTTCTAAGATCACTGGGTTAAGAAATCTCCTAGTTTAAGACGATACCAGAGAGTACCCAGCCAACCCTTTCATTAGGCTCCTCATTTTGTCCCTCTTATAAACCACAAGTCTTTCTCTGACACTTTCCCTCATAAATCAGTTTAATCCTGGAAATCTAATTTATTTGGAATATGCAATTTGGTCAATCACTCTGAGCCATTAGAACCTATTATACTTAAAGGTTAATAATAATTGAGATAACAGAGAAAACAAACGGTTAAGCAGAAAGAAAAAGTTTTTAGAGTTTACCTTTTTTTCCAGCTATGGAGAGCACTTACATAATAAACTCTGATATTAACCTAATAGAAAATATGATAAACCATATTGGGATGATGAGATAAAGGAAAGGAAACACATGTATGGTGGGAGTAGGGGAGGAAAATGAGCAAAACCCCCATCTCCCACAGTGGAAAGGCAATAGGTAATCCAGAATAAAAATCAATGGTAGAAATTCAAGCACATTATTTTGAGTCAGCTAAGAGTTGAAATCGGTTGTCTCTCGGAGAGGTAAATGTTGGAATGGGGATGGAGGACTACTCTTTTTTATTATAAACCCTGAAGAACTATTTGATTCTCAAGTATGTACATGTAAAACTTAGGTTTTATTAGTTAAAAAATTGAGAAAAGAGACAGAGAGCTGAAAAAGGGTAGAACCCAGAAAAATAGAACCCGTATTAGATGCATACATGTATAACTTATTTAAAAAGGAAGGTATGGAACTGTCGTAAAGTCTGTAGAAAAAAATAAGAAAAATAGCTCTTTTCAAAACATAATCTGAGATCATTCTAAAACATTTAATACATCCGAAGCATCAATGTACATGACATACATTCAAGCATATGAGGACCTAAATGGTGTTAAAGAAAGACATCAGCAAGGTACTTCCAGCAGAAAACTAGGGCACACTGCTGAAACAAAGGGAGGAGCATGGTGGGTAAAAAGTGAATAAGGAACAAAACAGATGTATAATCAATATTTAAGAAACAAGTGTGATTCAGGTCAATGTTATCTGGTAGTTCTATGTGAACAGATTAAAAAGCGATGGTGCAGCTATTGAAAGAGAAAAGTTGTAAACAAGGAGAGCAGAGAGGAGCTATGTCTAACACAAAGCTGGTTCTGCAGAGAGGGTACATCCTACCAGTAAAACTCCCAAGGAGGAGAGAGGGAGAATGCTACCTAATTGATAGATGTGGGCGTCAATGGATCATTATATCTGAGCCCTCCAAATCTTATTTGCAAAATCAATTTAAAACCAGCTTGAATAAGAATCTAGTTATATTAAAAATGCTTGGATGATTATAAACAATGAGCAAATGATTAATGATAGCATAATTAACTCTAGGGCAATGTGTACTGGGGTGTTGTAAGGGTCCATGTTGGGTCTGGTCTAGTTTAATGCCTTTAATGATCTGGAAAAAGGAGTGAATAAAATTTATAGATGCTACTCAATTTTCCACCAAGTTCATGGCCCTAAATAGAACGTTTTCTTGACATGGTATGGATGGCACTCAATTTGGCATAGAAAAAGGATGGATTACAATCTCTAGACCTTCACCCTTGAATGCTTGTCTTGTATATTAGAATTAATATTCTTTTCACCTGGCCCATTTTGCAAGTCCTGGCTTTCTCGGAAACATTTTTCCTCAAATCCCTTTTACTATACTTTCTGCTGAAAGAACATGTCAAACGGCTCCCCCCTGTCCTATATGTCAGTTACTATTACTCTCTCAGGAACTGAATTTATGCTCTGGTCTCTTGTATGCATTTAGCATACAAGTCTACTATAAATTTAGTTCAAGTCTGACACCTTGTTCTGTGAGTTGGACAGTTAACTTGCATATATATATATTTGTGTATATATATGCTGTATATATTGTTTGATCTAAGTACTTATGTGCCTCTTTCAAAATCTGATTCTTTAGAATCTCTTCCTTAAATCATGGGCTCACCTAAGCCATCTTATCTCTTGATAAGACATTCTGTTCTTTGTTATCCATATGGAAACTTCATTATTCTCTGTATGGTTGTACTCTTTCAGTGCTTTCCCATTGGCTCCCTAACAGAGGTTACTAACTTGATTCCATATATATATATATATATATATATATATATCTTATTGAATACGACTATTTCATCAAAATGTTGTAGTCACTGGAAGGTGATGAAAGTGCCTGTGTTATCCATGCATTGGATGTACAGGTCGGGAGGAAATCCACTGAAAATGCAGGGGCTTTATTTTAGCCAGAAATTTCAACCAAAATCAACTTTTTTTTTCACAGTGGATGAACACAGAAGTAAAAGTGATATCTGACTTGCATATTTGCCTTCTCTCTGTCTTCTGTATTTGGAGAACTAAAGATTAGGAGAACAAGGAGGTGGGGATGAGGACTTGAGAGTTTATTAAATTATCTACCTATAGAGAACTGCCCCTAAATACAAAAACCTTGATGTAGTAAAGTTAAAATAATCAAAATTAAAAATTGGAGGAAAGTGATGGAATGTGCACATGCATTTACCTCCCTTCTACCTCAAATCTGTTTTAGAAGTAAAATATATAATTGTTACAATGAATAAAACTTTAGCGGCACAAGAAATCAAATTTAGAAATTGTGCCATCAACAGTTCAAAAATTGTAAGAAATTCCTAGAAAATACAAAGCAGATGGGACAAAAATGGAGAAAAAGAGCCTCAAACACAGACACACCACCACCACCACCACAGCTTCAAAGATATTCCAAACCAATGCTATAAAGAAAACAAGCGTAACAATAGATCTGAGAGATAAAAAATATTAAAAGAAAGAAAGTGATATTTCAATTTAACAAGAAGATATCATTCCCCAAGAAGTCATAACAGTCAGGAAACTTTATGCTTCTAAAAAATAGTTTTGAAATATGTTGACAATCACTGACATGTGGAAAAATCAGTGATGAGTTTACAAAGAAAAATTAGAAAAATTTTAATAGGAAATGTCAACTTCTCTCAGAAAGTTGACAAAATGGGTGAAAAATAAATAAAGGTATACATAGTATTTAAATAACAAAATTAGCAAGTATGATCTAATAGCTATACAAAAAATTTTGAAACCCACAAGCAGAGAACAAGTGGGGCACGTAGTCTATCAGATATAATGTTATAGCAACTAAAGTAGTGTGTGGCATTTGTGGGACCATTTATGAATGTATCAGTAGAACAGAATTCAGAGTTCTGGAAAAAATCCACGTAGATATGGGTATTTAGTATATGGTAAGGGAAATGTTTCAGATGAATGAGAAAAGGACAGATTATTTCATAATATTTGGATCATTTGGAAAAATTAAAAGGTTGTATTACTACTTTACCCAATATATCAATAGAAATGTCTATGATTAAGGAATTGTCTATTAAAAAATACTTACAGAAGTATAAAATGAAAATATGGGAGAATATTTTTATAACATGGAATTGGAGAAGACTTTCTTAAACAATACCCCAAATCCAGAAACCATAAAGAAAGAAAGACTTGACTATATAATAATTTAAAACTTCTGAAAGTCAAAATGACATCTTAAAGTTAAAAGATGAGCAACATATTACCCAAAACAATATCAAAATTATATTAATTCTTACAAATCATTTAGAAAAAGACATTCAAACTTTAAAGTGCATAAAGAAAACAAGCATTACACAGAAAACATACAAGAATATCTGATTAATGTAATTTAAAATTGTAAACTTCTTTAGACATGTGAGCAGTGCATGTTAAAATAAATACATATAATTTATTTTCTATCTTATTTGCAAAAATTGAGGGCAATATCAGCTGAAGGAAAGAGGGAAAGAGATGCACGTATTCTCCTGCATTCTTGGGTACAATGACCAAGACTTTATGAGGACAGTTTTGTCATCTAATCTAGTAAAAATTTTGTATTTTACTTGTTACCTAGAAAATCCACTTCCAGATATCTATCCTAAAAAATACCCAGAAATATGCACAAAGAGACAAGAACAATAATGTTATTTGAAGCATTATTTGTAGTACTAAAAAACTAGAAACAACTAAATATCCATCAAATAGTGAATGCTGAATAGATTATATGTTGCATGTATTACTCTAAAACATTGCTTGAGCAAGTTTAAAAAAATTAAGTGGAGCATGGTCAGGGAAATTTTCACCAAGATACAACATTAATTGAAAAAAGCAAATTGAACTACAATGCACTGTTATATAATTTCAGTATTGGTATATAAAGGCAAAGAAAACCAATATTATAAAAACAATACCATATTTTTATATGTGTATATACAGATATGAGCAAAAATGTAAAGGTCTGGAAAGATACACAGAGAACTTTTAAGAGTAGTTGGTTGTCTCTGAGAGTGGATTGGAATTTAGGGGAAGTGGTAAGGATTATGATCTTTTACTTTATCTTCTTCTGCATTGTGTATGTTTTTAATAAGAAAAATTATATTTGCAATTTTCTTATAAAATTGATAATAAAATACTTAAAGAAGAGTATTTCTCCAAACAGGCTTTATTTCCTCTTGGGCAGTAATTTTAATGAAACCCTAACATGTACAGAGAAAAACACACACACACTACTAAATTAATTAATACTCAAGTGAATGAAATTAAGAAAAAGGGGTTGGCTCTGGCCAGGTAGCTCAGTCCGTTGGAGTGTCGTCCCAGTACGACAAGGTTTTGGTTTCAGTCCCTGGTCAGGGCACACACAAGGATTACCAATGAATGCATAAGTGGAGCAACGAGTCAATGTCTTCTCTCTTACTCTCTAAAATAAAAAACATGTCCTTGTGTGAGGATTAAACTAATAATAATAAAATGAGTATTTCTCTGTTCCTTTTTAAACTTAATATACACTTGGATCTGATTAAGTGAGTCTTAGGCTCAAAATCAGTTCATATTTACTTATTGAGGACCAACTATGTGCTAGGCCCTGGACTAAGTGCTTACACATATATAGGTCATTTATTTCTCAAGACAACACACGAATTAACAAATATGGAAATAACTGTGCTTACTACTATTAAAACATGAATTCAATCTGAGATAATTTAAGGCAGTTTAAAATCCTCATCTTTCCTTCATTGAGTTTAGAGATTTGATGATTATCTTAAAGGCTGAATGATTTTAATGCCAAGACATCTGCATTTAGAGCTGATTTTCATCCCCGCCCTTTTTAAAGACTAACTCAGTAGTCCTCAAACTTTAGAATTACTATTTAAAGTTATACACACAAACCATTTTAGCAATTTTCAAAGATTGTTTTGACTACAGGGGATCTCTAATTTCCACAAGCAACTTCAACCCAGTGTTACTGGAAGACATGCAGTCTGAAAGGCACAGGCTTGGTTCTCATATTTTTAAGTTTAATAAAATTGTGATCATGTAATGCTTATGTGGCTATGTCCTTGTTCTTAGGAGATACACCATGAGAAATAAGAAATAAGATATTTAGTGTAGAAATGTCTAAAACTCACTCTTAGCTGGTTTAGATAAAGCACATATGTACGTGGGTGAAGGGAGAAAACAAATGTGGCAAAATTGTATTAATAATCTTTCAACTTTTCTTAAGGTTATAACAGAGAATAAGAACCTGTTAACATTTAAGTGCAGGTGTAATCTGAGATTTAAAACTTTTTATTGAAATATAACAGCTATAACAGATGTATAACATTTATACAGAGAAGCAAACACATTATGAGTGACAGTTGGAGATGTTTACAAATTGAGCACACCTGTATAATCAGCACCCGAAGAGACAGTATATTAGAGGACACCTGAAACCCACGTATGAAACAAAGTTAATGCACTATGTAAGCCCTTAAGGTCAACAGAGTGGGTGGGAGGAATGGTTATACACGTGAACCAAGAGGAGATAGATGCAACTTTCCTCACATGTGTACTACAACCTGTGTACAACAACCTGTGTACTACAACTTGTCACAGTTGGCTGATTGGCCATATCTGCTAACAGAAAAACATGGAAGAAAGAACATAAAATTACTAAAGGTCCCCAAAGGTGACAGAATCATACTTCTTGACAAGATTATTGTATTAAATTCAGTGTAGCATTTTTTGTGTGTGACCAATGTAGTTGAGTATTCTCATAGGTTTATTGGCCCTTTGTACATTCATTTTGGTATTGTCTGTCTTTTTCTTATTGATGTATATTATTCTTTTTTTAATTTAAGTATGGTTGGCATACAATATTATGTTAGTTTCAGGTGTATAATATAGGGACTCAACATTTATATACCTTATGATGTGATCACCAGACTAAGTCTGGTAACCATCTGTCACCATACAAAGTTATTATAATATTACTGACTATATTCCCCATCACCTTTTTCATCCATGCCCCTACCCCCTCCCCTCTGGCAACTATCAGTTTGATCTTTCTTTCTACAAGTCTGTTTTTGTTTTGTTTATTCATTTGTCTTGTGTGTTTTTTTTTTAATATTCCACATATAAGTGAAATCCTGTGGTATTTGTCTTCCTCTGTCTCACTTATTTCACTTAACATAATACCTTCTAGGTCCATCTATGTTGTTGAAAATGGCAAGATTTCATTCTTTTTTATTGCTGAATATCTAGATAGATAGATACACACATACATATATATGTACATTATATATATATCACATCTTCTTTATCCATTATTTATAAATGGACACTTAGGTTGCTTCCATACCTTGGCTATTATAAATAATACTCCAATGAAGACATGAGTGTATATATCTTTTCAAATTAACATTTTCGTTTTTTTTATTAATTTATTTTTGTTACAGATGTTTCTCCTTTTTTTCCCCATTGACACCCTCCTCCCAATCCCCCCCCCACCCCATCCCCAGCTTTGTTGTCTATGTCCATCGGTTATGTGTACATGCATAAAAGTTCTGTGGTTTATCTCTCCCCCCGCCCCCCGTCTCTTCTGAGGGTTGTCAGTCTGTACCCTACTTCCACATCTCTGGGTTTATCCTGTTCTTCAGACTGTTATATTCATTATATTCCACAAATAAGTGATATCATGTGATATTTGTCTTTCTCTGCTTGGCTTGTTTCGCTTAGGATACTACTCTCCAGGTCCATCCATGTCGTCACAAGGGATAAGAGATCTTTCTTTCTTACAGCTGCATAGTACTCCTTTGTGTATATGTACCACAGCTTTTTTATCCACTTGTCTACTGATGGACACTTGGGCTTTTTCCAGATCTTAGCTATTGTAAACAGTGCTGCTATGAACATGGGGGTACATATATTCTTTCTGATTGGTGTTTCAGGCATCGTAGGGTATATTCCTAGAAGTAGAATCACTGGGTCAAATGGCAATTCAATTTTTAATTTTTTGAGGTAACACCATAGTGTTTTCCATAGTGGCTGCACCAGTCTGCATTCCCACCAGCAGTGTACTAGAGTCCCCTTTTCTCCACACCCTCGCCAACACTTGTTGTTTGATGATTTGTTGATGGCGGCCATTCTGACAGGTGTGAGGTGATACCTTATTGTTGTTTTAATTTGCATCTCTCTGATGATTAGTGATATCAAGCATTTCTTCATCTGTCTCTTAACCATTTGTATGTCCTGTTTGGAGAGGTGTCTATTTAGTTCCTCTGCCCATTTTTTAATTGGGTTCTTTGTCTTCCTTTTGTTGAGTTGTATGAGCACTCTTTATATTTTGGAAATTAACCCCTTATCTGATGTATCATTGGCAATTATGCTCTCCCATACAGTGGGTTCTCTTTTCATTTTGATGGTTGTTTCTTTTGCTGTGCAGAAGCTTTTGAGTTTGATGTAGTCCCATGTGTTCATTTTTTCCTTTGTTTCTGTTGCCTTAGGTGATGTATCAGTGAAGATTCTACTGCGTATGATGTCTGAAATTTGTTGCCTACATTTTCTTCTAGGATTTTTATGGATTCACGAGTCACATTTAAGTCTTTTATCCATTTTGAGTTTATTCTTGTGTATGGCGTAAGTTAATGGTCTAGTTTCATTTTTTTGCATGTAGCTGTCCAATTTTCCCAACACCATTTATTAAAGAGGCTGTCTTTACTCCATTGTATGCTCTTGCCACCTTTGTCAAATATTAATTGAGCATAATGTCTTGGGTCAATTTCCGGATTCTCTGTTCTGTTCCACTGGTCTATATGCCTGTTCTTGTGCCAGTACCAGGCTGTTTTGATTACAGTAGCTTTGTAGTATAACCTGATATCTGGTATTGTGATCCCACCTACTTTGTCCTTCTTTTTCAAGATTGCTTTGGCTATTCGGGGTCTTTTTTGGTTCCATATGAACTTTTGAAGTATTTGTTCTAGTTCTGTGAAATATGTCATTGGTATTTTGAGGGGGATTGCATTGAATCTATAGATTGCTTTGGGTAATATGGACATTTTAATGATGTTAATTCTTCCAATCCATGAACAAGGTATGTGCTTCCACTTTTTTATATCTTCCTCTATTTCTTTTTTCAATGTCCTATAGTTTTCTGAAAATAGGTTCTTTACTTCTTTGGTTAAGTTTATTCCTAGGTATCTTAATTTTTTTGATGCGATGGAAAATGGGATTGTTTTTTTAGTTTCTCTTTCTGTGAATTCATCATTGGTGTATAAGAATGCCGTTGATTTCTTGACATTAATTTTGTATCCTGCTACTTTGCCAAATTCATTTATTAAGTCTAGTAGATTTTTGATGGAGTCTTTAGGGTTTTCCATGTATAATATCGTGTCATCTGGGAATAATGACAGTTTCACTTCCTCCTTTCCTATTTTTATCCCTTTTATTTTTTCTTCATGTCTGATTGCTGTGGCTAAGACTTCCAGTACTATGTTAAATAAGAGTGGCGAAAGTGGGCATCCCTGTCTTGTTCCTGTTCTTAAAGGAAATGCTTTTAGTTTTTGCCCATTGAGTATGATGGTTGGCTGTAGATCTTTCATATATGGCCTTTATTATGTCAAGATATGATCTCTCTATTCCCACATTGCTGAGTGTTTTTATCAGAAATGGGTGCTGGATTTTGTCTAATGCTTTTTCAGAGTCTATTGATATGATCATGTGGTTTTTATCTTTCCTTTTGTTTATGTGCTGTATCACATTTATTGATTTGCAAATATTGTACCAGCCTTGCATCCCTGGGATGAATCCCATTTGGTCATGGTGAATAATTTTTTTTGATGTATTGCTGGATCCAATTTGCTAGTATTTTGTTCAGGATTTTGGCATCTATGTTCATCAGGGATATTGGCCTGTAGTTTTCTTTCTTTGTAGTGTCTTTTTCTGGTTTTAGAATTAGAATTATGCTGGCCTCATAAAACGAGTTTGGAAGTCTTCCTTCTTCTTGAATTTTTTGAAATAGTTTGAGGAGAATGGGTGTTAGTTCTTTGAATGTTTGGTAAAACTTCCCCGTGAAGCCATCCGGGGCCTGGGCTTTTGTTTGCTGGGAGAGTTTTGATTACCTCTTCAATTTCCTTAGTTATTTTGGTCTGTTCAAGTTTTCTATCTCTTCCCAGTCCAGTTTTGGGAGACTATGTGTTTCAAGTAATTTGTCCATTTCGCTTAGATTGTCGAATTTGTTGCCATATAATTGTTCATAGTATTTGTTAACGATCCTTTGTATTTCTGTGGTGTCAGTTGTTACTTCTCCTCTTTCATTTCTGATTTTGTGCATTTGGGTTCTCTCTCTTTGTTTCTTGGTGAGTCTAGCTAAGGGTCCATCAATCTTGTTTATCTTTTCAAAAACCCAGCTCTTTGTTTCATTGATCCTTTGAATTGTTTTTCTGGTCTCTATGTCATTTATTTCTGCTCTGGTCTTTACTATTTCCTTCCTTCTACTTGCTCTGGGGTTTTCTTTTTGTGTGCTTTCTAGTTCTTTAAGTTGTGAGGTTAGATCGTCAATTAGAAATTTTTCTTATTTCTTGAGGTAGGCCTGTAGTGCTATGAACTTCCCTCTTAGAACTGCTTTCGCTGCATCCCATAGATTTTGTGTTGTTGCGTGTTCATTTTCATTGGTTTCCAGGAAGTTTTTAATTTCTTCCTTGATCTCCTCGGTAACCCATTCATTGTTTAATAACATGCTATTTAGCCTCCATGTGTTCATATGTCTTTGCATGTTCTTGTTGCAATTGATTTCTAGTTTCATACCATTGTGATCTGAGAAGATGCTTGATATGATTTCAATCTTCTTGAACTTGTAGAGACTTCATTTGTGTCCTAACATGTGGTCTATCTTTGAGAATGTCCCATGTGCACTTGAGAAGAATGTGAATTCTGCAGTTTTGGGGTGTAATTCTCTGTAGATATTTATTAAATCCATTTGGTCTAGTGCTTCATTTAGAGTCTCTGTTTCCTTGTTAATTTTTTGTCTCGAGGATCTATCCAGTGATGTCAGCGGGGTATTGAAGTCCCCTGCTATGATTGTATTGCTGTCGATTTCTCCTTTGAAGTCCTCCAGAAGATTTTTAATATATTTTGGTGCTCCTATATTGGGTGCATATATGTTTACCAAGGTTATATCTTCCTGTTGGGTAGATCCTTTCAATATTATGTAGTGACCTTCTTTGTCTCTAGTTATGGCCTTCATTTTGAAATCTATTTTATCAGATGTGAGTATTGCTACCCCAGCTTTTTTTTCCCTTTCTGTTTGCTTGGAAGATTTTTTTCCATCCCTTCACTTTCAACCTATGTGAGTCTTTTGTTGTGAGATGCGTCTCTTGTAAACAACATATATATGAGTCATGCTTTCTTATCCAATCATCTACTCTGTGTCTTTTTATTGGAGCATTCAATCCATTTACATTTAAGGTGATTATTGGTATGTACTTATTTATTGCCATTTTTGTTTAGTGTGGTTCTATTTTCCTTCCTATTTCTTCTACTAATTACAGCAGTCCTTTTAACATTTCTTGCAGTGCTGGTTTGGTGCTAATGTATTCCCTAAGCCTTTTTTTTTTTTGTCTGGGAAGCTCTTTATTTGACCTTCTATTTTGAATGATAGCCTTGCTGGGTAGAGTAGTCTTGGATTCAGATCCTTGTTTTTCATGACCTTGATTACTTCATGCCATTCCCTCCTGGCCTGTAGTGTTTCTGTTGAGAAGTCAGCTGATAGCTTTATGGGGATTCCTTAGTAGGTAACCTGTTGCTTATCTCTTGCTGCCTTTAGGATTCTCTCTTTGTCTTTAATTTTGGCATTTTAATTACTGTGTGTCTTGGTGTGGGCCTGTTTGGGTTCTTCTTACTTGGGGCTCTCTATGCTTCTTGAATTGGAATGCCTTCTTCCTTCACCAAGTTAGGGAAGTTTTCTGTCACTATTTCTTCAAATATATTCTCTAACCCTTGCTCATTTTCTTCTTCCTTGGGGACTCCTATGATGCAAATATTATTATGTTCGCAGTTGTCCCACAGTTCTCTTAAGCTGTCTTCCTGTTTTTTCATTTTTTTTTCCTTTTGGTTTTCTGATTGGTTAATTTTTTCTACCCTGTCTTCTAATTCACTGATCCGGTCCTCAGCTTCCTCTACTCTGCTGTTTAGTCCTTCCAATGTGTTCTTTATTTCTGCTATGTCATTCTTCATCTTCTTGGTGCTTCTTCATTTCCAATTGGTTGATTTTCAGTGTTTGTATGTCTTTACTCATGGTGCTGATATTCTTACTCACACTGTTGAGCTTCCTCAAGATCATGGCTCTGAATTCTAGCTCTGTTAACTTGCTTAACTGCATTTCATTTATCTCATTTTCGGTAGAGGTCTCTTGTTCTTTCATTTGGGATTTGTTTCTTTGTTTCACCATTTTGGCTATCTCAGTGGGTTTTGGAGCCTGCCAAATTTTCCCTGTGTGTGTTGGTGTTCTGCTGTGTGTGGCTTCCTCTACTGGGTTTGGATGAGCGTGGGAGGACCCATGTTAAACATCACTGTCAAGTCTTACTTTCCTGGGTAGATTTGCAAGCCCAGGAAAAGTTAGTTATCCTCTAGCTTTTTGCCTGGAGGCTATTAGTCGTGGTTAGTTGAAGAGCCTCGGGTTCTCAGTTGAATGAAAACCTCCCTCAGGTGTTCAGTGTAATTGGGTTTCCCGAGGGTGGGCAGATGCTGGTTGTTAATGAGCCTCAATTTGCGTTTTAATGACCCACCTGGGTGGGGTTGAATATCTGAGGGAGGGGCTGCCACTTCTCCCCAGAGCCCTGGGAAGGAGTAAGATGGCTACCATCCTGCGTGGCCGCAACTCAGCAAAAACTCTGAGCACCCTTCAAATCCTGAGTGTCCCCACACAGTTCCAGTCCAGTCTGCCCTTCCTCTACCGGAGCCCAAGGTGAGTGGCTGTGGCTATTTTAGTGCTCTGTCCCGGCCCTCTGCGCTGTGGAGCCGACTTGGGAGTTTAACCCCGAGGGCGCTGCTCACAGCTAAGGCCACTGCCCTCCGTGGGCTCCCAGCCCCCATCTCGCACCTCCGCAATCCTACCAGGATCAATTCAGTGTCCCTAGTTATATGGTCCTCAAAAGCTGCTTTTCTGTTGCTTTTTCCCGACGATTTGTCTTTATTTTAGTTGTATTTCCAGTTTGGTCCTGGGAGATGGTCTGTGTAGCTCCCATTCACTCTGCCACCATTTTGGAATCCTCTTTTGTTTTCTTGATAAATAAATACTGATGAGTGGAATTGCTGAGTCATATGGTAGTTCTATTTTTAGTTTTTTGGAGAAACTGTTTTCCACAGTGGCTGCACCAATTTATACCCTCAATAACAGTGCAGGAGGGTTCTCTTTTCTCCACATCCTCGCCCACTGCACTGCAGTATCATCTTTGTGATGAACGGGCTCTGGAGATCTAGTGTACAGCATGGTGACTCTAGTTAACAGGACTGTATTATATGCTTGAAATTTCCTTAAGTGTTCTTGCCACATTTTAAAAAAGATAAAGAAAAAACTTGTGACTATATGAGGTTATGAGTATTTTACTAGCTTGATTACAATGATCATTTCACAATGTATGTATACGTCAAAACTAGTTGCACGCCTTAAATATATACAATTTTTATTTTTCAGTTATACCTCAATAAAAATATTAAAATATAGAACTATCCCGGATAATAGATATTATTCAAGTGAAAGTCAATCCACATCAATCCAAACCTTAACTCTTGACTCTGAGTCCAGTCTTTTCATATCACAGAGTAGTCAAGGCAATTAATGGTGATTGAAAACACAGAAAAAAATCAGAATTCAGAGTTCACATTGAACTTGCTAAAATCAGACATCTTTGCAATTCCAAGCAATATGTTTCACTTCCCTTCACTTTTATACTTTACACTCATCTTAAAAGGAAACAAAAGTGGGGCCATGTCCCAGCCTTATCGCTTGTTATTCAGGTCATGGCTGCTGTCAACTTCTCCGAGAAACAGCCCCCCTTCCCCAGCTGTTCTGTGTTATCATGTATCCTCGCTCTGTCTTTCCTCCTAATTTTCACATTCCACTTGCTGCTCGTGGATTTGCTCTGTGTCATTTCAGTGTTGTCTTTGAGTGACAGATGAGTGTTCAACTTTCTCTCTCTTCATGAGAGTATTATAGTCTCTAAAATTCAAGAAATGCCTTAATATCTTTGTCAAACTCATGTTAATACTAGCAAACCTATGGAAAATTTCTTTAGACAAGGGAATAAAGATAGTTTATCCTTGTCAACAGGCTTCTCTGTCCGTTAGACTGGGAATTTCATGCCAGCCCCATTTAAAGTCTTGTATGATATTAATACTAATCAGTGTTTATTAACATTCAGACATGTTCACAACTGTTGTAGCAGCTGAGTGCCTGTAAGTTAAATTGATTTTAGTCCTAAGATACCCATTAACAGCACTGCTTCCCATTTCGGTGTTGGGAGGTGTTTATGAAATGACATCTATTTGATTTATACGTAACCTTGACTACGAAGTCTCTGTGTGTGTTGGAATGTAAATGATCACCTTCCCCACTTTGATTGCCACATTGCAGCTGTGCATTCCCATTTCCAAACCATGAGAGACAAAACAGATCTGGAAACACAACAAATACTAAGTTCGAATCTCAGCCTAGAGCAGATACATTAGGGGAGATAGTGTTCAGATTTACTTTTAACCAGCCCAACTACAAGCCCACTAAGGGGACTGTGTGATAATGTAGTGAAAAGACCTCAGGAGGTTTCTTGAATTCAAAAGAGGAAATTTAAAAAGTCTGGCTCAATATGCTAGCAACCTGTCTCGGGCATATTTTAGCCTTAAAGAACCTTAGAGACTGACCTGCCTTGTATTGATTTGAGATTTTCAACATTAAAAAAAAAAAGTTTAAATATTGATTTTTTTAGAGAGAGGAAGAGAGAGAGATTTAGAAACACTGATCAGCTGCCTCCTGCATGCTCCCAACTGGGGATGGAGCCTGCAACCCAGGCATGTGTCCTGACCTGGAATCGAACCAGGACCTCTCAGTCCATGGGACGAGCTCAATCTACTGAGCCACACTAGCTGGGCTTGATTTGAGATTTTCAATCAAAGCAAGCTCCAGAGCTGTATCGGGAACAAAATATCACCCCCTACTTTTCTCCCTAAATGGGACATAAATTGGGGTCAGAGATTTGCTAAAACTGACCTGGTCTCGGACCCCAGAGTCTTAACATCTCTCTGATTCTCTGAAGAAGTATGCATAGAGGGAATAGAGGGATTGACAGACTACTCCTTTGCTTTCATGATATTCCCTTCAGGGTACATTTATTTGAAGAATTATTATTATTTATTATTATTATTATTATTTTGGTCTTGGCAGAGTGAGTGCATTGGCTAAGACAAGATAGCTCCAAGTGCTAAGCTTCTCTAAGGAGCGGTGAACAGTCAGGAGATACCCCCCAAGAGGGTTCCCATGGCAACACAAGCCCACTTTTAGATTATCACAACCTACTTTCTGAGTTTTGGCTTGAGAATTGCATCAGTTTTATTTTAAGTACAACAGGAGTCCCAACAATGTTTTGTACTTCAATGTTTTGTTATTCAAGGTTGAATCATAATGTCCTTTATATAGTTATTGCAAAGCAAGTTTATAGTAGTGCTTCTTTATTTACCAGGGGACTCTTCATGTACCAGATGCTTCTTTGTATCACACTAAAGGAGAATGTTTGCCGAAGAGGACAAGTTTCCACTGGGCTCCATGTCCAGAGGGTTATCTGGATGCTGATGTTCTAAGTGTCTCCATTTTACTTTACAGGTAATAATGCTCTGTTTCCACAGATCATACATTTTTTTTCAGGAAACTTTGTGAAAAGGAGGCAGATAGATGACTGTAGAACTAACTAGGAAATGTAAAAGCATGCAAGTCACATTTGGAATAATACAGATAATAGAAAACATGGAGGGAAATGGAGGTAAGAAAAAAATGTGTGATGTGCAACAACATGAGTGTATCGGGACGGGCTCCAATCAGATTATTCTCACAGAGGAAAAAGGACAGAACGCTTTTTTCTGGGGGGAAGAATGGAGTTTTTAGTTGTTGCGTTGGGGATTATCTTCACTCTTGTTCCTGACCTCCTCTTGCCCAGATCTCTGTTTCCAACACACTCTAACCTCGAGCTCTGCACCTTCAACTTCAGGCCTACCCCTGACCCCTCCCCCCACATCTTTCCTGCAGAGTGTCAGCTTCTTGCTTTGTCCCTTGACCTCTGAACCGTGGCCTCCCTCAGGACAAACCCCCAGACTCACACCAGCAATCTCAGTGGTGGCCAAGCCAGCCAAACCACCATTCACTCCCCATAAGAGGTCGTCAGCTCATGATGAGGTCTAAGACCAAAGATTTCTTTCCATAGGAACTCACCAGCCAGACTAGGAGACACACACAGAAATTCTCTGAGGGGTGTGTGTGTGTGTAGGTTTATTTTTTATTTTTTGGTATTTGTTTTTCGGAAGGGTGACTTTTGATGAAGGAAGGAATTGTATGGGATCTCCTGGACTATCACTTCAGTATTTTTTGGAGGGATATGATCACTTTTTTCCTAGAATTACTGTCTTACTCTATTACAAATTCCCATGCTTATGCAAATAGGAAAAGGGAAGAGAGAACTATGAAAGAGGAAACACAAGAGGAATTTTCATTCTTGAGGTATGAGTAATTTGTCCAAGAAGGCATAATATTCCCATATATTACTTTCTCTAAAAATTGAGCAGGCATAGGATGGGAAAGGTTTACTGAAATCTACTTTCTTTTAAGTCATATACCCCAAATTGAAATATGTAATAAAAAGAGCATAGAGTCAGGTCAAATTCTAGTTCACTCAGTACTTAAATTGGGGCAATTTAAATATTGTCAGTCTCAATATCCTTACCTGTGAAAATGGAAATAATAATTCCTATTTAACAGGGTTTTCTAGGCCTATCTAAGATTATGTATGTGAAAATCCCTTACACTGACTCCTGGCCCCAAATGGACATTCAGCTTCCCTTCCTTTCAACATCTTGTGGATGTCAAATGAGGAAGCCAATGGACTTGAATTTATTGCTCCCATTCTTGTGGGGAGAACAGTTATCTAAGCATATTAGAATGAATTTTCTGAAAATCACCACTGAATTTTTCCTTGGCATATGTCTTTAATTAGCCCCGATGCCCTGGCCAGTTCGGCTCAGTGGTTAGAGTGTTGGCCCGTGGACCAAAGAGTTGTGGGTTTGATTCTGGTCAAGCATACATACCTTTGGTTGCGGTTCAGTCCCCGGCCCTGGTCCAGGTCGTGCAGAGGCAACCAATGGATGTGTCTCTCTCACATCAGTGTTTCTCTCTCTCTCTCTCTCCCTCCCACTCTGCCTGAAGATGGATGGAGAAATATTCTCAGGTGAGGAATAATAATAATCATAATCATAATTGGTCCCTCTCCTTCCAATCACAAATCAGACTAATATGGCTATTTCACAAACTAAAATTGCCTTTAAACTGCATCTACTAAAAGAGATGTGTCTTAAAACTGTTCAGAATTTGCCTAAAAAACAATATCAAACAGAGAAGAGCAATAATCCCAAGGAAACACTCAGTGAGGATGTGGTGGTAGAAATTTGGTTAAAGCCAGCTAGGTCTCCAAGCCTGTGGCCCCTTCCCCTTCGTGGCGCTCAGGCCCTCTTAACCTCAGAGGGTGCCACAGCTGGCAGAGGGACTTATTTGTCCCCTCACCACACAGCAAGTCACCGTTTCTATTTTATGCCTCTGGCCTGTTCCAAGCTTGGTGCACGGGACTTCCCAAATGCTGTCAGCTCTCAGGGCTGCTCTTAACAGTTAAGATTTTACAGCCTGAAGTGATTTGTTGGAGGGAGGGAGCAGCAGCTTTGGGTGTCCTCTGCTGTGATTGGTGGGTGGGCTTTCAGCCTCCATACTAATGCACAACAGCTGCTGAGGAACATCTTATTCTAAGTGACACCACATTGGAAATGGAGAACCAGCCTCCACAGTCATTTGTACAGTCATTTGTATGATTGAATTTCCCATTTTGAGGGAGGCAGATGACATTTTTATCTAAAAACAATTTAGCTTTCTTTCTTTGGGGAAGAGGAGCTAGATCTACCAGCAGAATACAAAACAGGTTATGGAAAGAGAGAAGGTCTGGATAAGAGGAAACAAAACGAACCAAACAAAGCAATCAAGTGAGGGATTTGCATCATCCGCCGATTTCTGTGCACAACGATAACACAATAACTGTTGCTTCCCTTGAATGCTCGCTCCCTTAAGTTGGCTCCACCCCAGTGTTCATAACGAAGAAAGTTTGGGACAGCCAAAAGTTTAATTTGTATTTATCATATGGTTACATTGCTGGGCCATTAAGCAGTTTGGGAAATGGGATGACTGCCTGGGTGGGAGTGAGAGCTGTTCCGAGACACCTGGATGCCCTTGCACCAGAGCCTTGAGCAAGTTAGACGGGCTGTCCGCTAACTGAACTCCACCTGCCTCGAATCCAACAGGGACGGTTTAGTCATTAATCTGTTGTCACATCTAGGATGGTTTCCGATTGTACTCTGCTTAGTTGTGACATCTAAGTAAAAATAAAGGACACTGTGATGGGAAAAGGCTGGGTTTTAAGACAGCTCCTTGTATGGTCCCACAGCATGGCATTTGGAGAGAGAATCATGAGCTTGAACCACCAAATCTAATATTGTTTGCTGAGACTTCTGAGTTATGTATGTTGTCTTGTCCAAATTTCCCTCCTTTCTCTCTTTCTCTTTTGGAATCTCCCAGAACTTCTTTTAAGAAGGAGGAAAGCATTTTCCCCGATGTCCCCCAGGCCGTCTGTACACCTCAGACACAGAACCAGAGGCTGGACCTCTGCCTTGGGAGATTTCTAGGTATCACTCTGATTCTGTCTTCCTCATAACCTGGTTTATTTTCTTTTTAGTTGAATATATGTTTGGACATTCTAAGTTAATCCAGGTTTATGCATGAACTACCCTAATACTTGAGTGCACTCTTAAGGAAGTGGTGTGAATTCTATTGGAAAACCATAATGAGTTTGCCTATGTCTTAGCAAAAAGAAATAGAGGAACAAGAACTGTGAGTCTAAAACACAGCTGTGCTGGGTACAAAGCAGTGTCCAGGGATCCTCCGCAGAGCTGGCCTGGAAGTGAAGAACGGACAACCTCGCTGCAACCAGACCCTCGACTCTAGGTGTGTGTGCAAGGAGGGTGGTATCATCATCCCAACAACTGTTTCTTCTTCTTCTTCTTTTTTAAAGCATTAGCTCTCTTTAAAGAAAACAAAAAACAAAAAAACACATTTCTTAATTGACTTAAGAGAGAGAAACATCAACTGGTTGCCTCCCACATGCACCCAGACCAGGAATCAAACCTGCAACCCAGGTATGTGCTCTGACCGGGAATTGAACCCATCACCTTTTGGTGTACAGGATGATGCTCCAACCAGTTAAGCCACACCAGCCAGGATGACATGTTCCTCTTTCTGCTGACACCTCTAAGAACAGGAAGAGAGTCGTATAGAAAGAAGTAACACAATAGTGTGTTCTTTCCTGGCACAGCCCCTTTCCCAAGGTTTCCCCATTTTTACCAACAACCATGCATCCTCCTTACTCTCAGACATCAATCTGCAAATAAGAAAATTGTTCTACTTGAGAGCAAGTGGTAAAAAGAAATAGGCCCAGAGTTTGGTAAAAGAAAAACCTGCTTAGCATGAAGTATCCTGAAATAAAGTGTTTATGAAAGTAGATAAGTGGACTGATTTCTCATCTCCTTGTGTGAGGCATTGACATTTTGTCAGGAGCACCCGCTGAGTTAGCACATGGGATGTGGAAACTATTAACTACAACTTAGTTGTGAGCCAGGGCTCCTGCCTCTATAACCTGACAGAAACATTCCATTGTATTGTGGAATAATTGCTAAAGCATAAGCACTCAGGTGTATTTTCGAAATCCTGATCTGAGATCATGTAGTTTAAGAAGTCTGTACTCCAATCGTGTAGATTGAGTTTATTCGTCTTTCGGATTAGGCAGAAGCCGGACACTCAAAAGAAGAATATTCAAACCTTGAATCTCCTGGAAGAGGCAGGAACAATAGAATGGAATATGGTTAAAGAGTAATAACACATTTAGGCTTTGTTGCATTGGTTTAAAGAAAGTAACGAAGGTAGCCCAGCCGGTGCAGCTCAGTGGTTGGTTGATCCATGCACCAAGAAGTTGCCGGTTCAATTCCTGGTCAGGGCACATGCTCAGGTTGTGGGCCAAATCCCCAGTGGGGGGCATGCAGGAGGCGGCTAGTCAATGTTCTCTCTCGTTGATGTTTCTCTCTCTCTCTCCCTCTCCCTCTCTCTCTAAAAATCAATAAAAGAAAAAAAAAAGTTGAGCGTTGACCCATGCACCAAGAAAGTAATGAAGGTAAGTACAACTTCAATGGAAGCTAAGTAACTATAAAAACCTGAAAACCCATTTCAAACTTGTTTAAGCACAGAAGGGGTTTCTATAGTTTATATCGAGTATATTTGAGGTTTCAGGTGAATTTCAATCAGGGTTGCATCCTTTTCTTGGTGATTCTCTAGGCTTTTCCTACACTGCCATACTCAGGCTTCCAGAGAAAGTACATACTTTCTTCTTTGTGTTTATATAGGCCTTCTTAAGCCTAAGCTTGCCTTTTTATTTAAGGATTATGTTGAAGACCACAAGGCATACTAGCCTAT
The DNA here is from genome assembly GCA_030848825.1 of Tadarida brasiliensis. Taxonomy (NCBI): domain Eukaryota; kingdom Metazoa; phylum Chordata; class Mammalia; order Chiroptera; family Molossidae; genus Tadarida; species Tadarida brasiliensis. Next base: position 81,459,595 of record CM061258.1, on the reverse strand, counting down.
TGCTTTTTCTTACCAGGTTTTCTAGTGCTAGTCTCAGTAGACACATGGTCACAATCTCTGTGTTTAAGCAATTACTTGGCTATCACGTGGCAGTGATTGTCCATTTCTCAGCCTAGAATAAAGGTATGTTCACTGTCTTCTACCTAAATTTTACACAGCAACATCTCATTTTTTTGTTTTTTACTTTCAACACCTCAACCTGGGATCAAATTCTGAGTCCATTAGGCTGTATTTGGTTGGAAGTAACAGAGTACAGTCTTCCCTCGTTTATCGCGGTTAATCCGTTCCAGACTCTAGCGGTTGCACCTGGCGCTGAAGGATTCCTGGGGTGCTCGAATACATAGGCCTACAGTCCATACGTACAGTAATTTTAATTGTAATTGTAATACAGGGGTGTATAATTGACTCAGACAACCGAGTGTGCACTGTATCATTTTCACTGTCTCGATCAACTTTTTAATGAATATATTTGAAAAAACCGCGATCGAGTGAAGCTGTGAAAGTCGAAGCGCGAAGTGGCGAGGGACGACTGTATACAGAGTGGCTTAAGCATCCGAAGTGCTTTATTGGCGAGTGTAGTGACCAGTGTATTGGTTTCGAGCGTGGCTTGACCAGGGCTCTGGCTCCGTCCCTGCAGTCCAGCTCTGCTCCTTGTGCTGGTTTGGTCCTCAGTCTGGCTTCCTTCACGGTAGTGAGACGGCCGCCAGTGGCCAACAAGGCTACATGTTCTTGATTACAAAGAATACATTTATCTCTAGATTTCCCAGTTTTTCTGTCAGATTAGTAGAGACAGGAGCCCTAGCTCACAACCAAGTTGTACTTGCTAGTTTCCAAGTCCCATGTGCTAACTCAACGGGTGCTCCTGACAAAACGTCAGCGCCTCACACGATGAGATGGGAAATCTCAGTCCACTTATCCACTTTCATAAGTACTTTATTTCAGGACACTTCATGCTAAGCAGGTTTTTCTCTTACCAAACTCTGGGCCTTATTTCTCTTTTCCACTTGCCCTCAAGTAGATCAATTTTTTTTTTTTATTGCAGATTGATGTCTGAGAGTAAGGAAGATGCATGGTTATGGTAAAAATGGGGAAACCTTGGGAAAGGGGCTGTGCCAGGAAAGAACACACTATTGTGTTACTTCTTTCTTTACGACTCTCTTCCTGCTCTTAGAGGTGAGAGTAGAAAGAGGAGCCAGTCATCCTTCAAAAAAAACCAACATTCCTTACACATACACCCTGGAATTTAGAGACCTGGTTGCAATGAGAGTTTTTCAGAAGTATCATCCTGCCAGCCAGATGGAAGGTTTACTTAAGGTATGGAAACAACAGCAGAAGTACAATTGCACACATGGTCTACACTTAGGAACCTTGACTGCCATTCACATGGGGATGCTCCATTTATTGTAAATCCCTGATGAGTTGTTGGTGATAAGTGCAGAATGAATACATCCCAAGTCCTTTCTCTAACCAGCTATAAATGTGGAAAATCCTGAAGCCAGTTGTTGAGGGGCTTCCTCATCAAATGTTCTTGCCAGCTGACTGCCTTATTACAGTCATAAATGGGGAACACAGACAAGAGTTCCTGAAGAGTGATCATTACTTGACTATAAATAACTGGTAGACAAATGTCCACTGGAAGCACAAGGAAGATTAGCTTGGCAACTAATGTGACAGAGAAGAAATAGAAATGGATAATTGCTTCCTTCTTCTTGATACAAATACAAAGAAATGAAATCATTTTTTAATGCCTTAGAAGGGAAAAAATGCATTCTTCTAAAAAAACAAGGCAATAATATCATGTATCACTTTGGAAGAAAGTAGACTCAGAATCACACCATCTTGCAGCATAACTACAAATAAGAAACTCAGATAATTTCAAATAGAAACACACAGTATACAGTATCACCACCGTGAATCCTGCTGTCTGGGACAGACGCAAGGATCTAAAGTATTGATTCTGGCAACACTTCTATGACTTTCCATTACAGCAAAGTTACTGAAGTGGAAACATGGACTGCCACTTTGCAAAAAGGATAATCTCAAAAATATGGCCATCTTGAGCACGAGAACATGCAGACATTGGACTCTATATTTCTTGCTATTATTGCTATATTTTCTCAGAATTCACACAAGCAAATCATACCTTGGTTAGCATTGACTAAGATGGAAAAAATAAGAATCTCCTATCTGGTCTGTCAGATTAGTCATTGAGAAAAATGCAATTGAAACAGCTTGTGGAGAAAATTTGATGTTCTATAAATATATCTAGCAAGCCTAAAAAGGAAAGTGCTAGAGCATAAAAGGAAGCTTATAATATTAAGAACAGCTGACATGCCTTGTCTAAAAATATCTGTCAGAAACTTGTATACTGTGAGCTTCATAGCTTAACACTGAAAACATCATAGCCTTTGATGAATTAAATAATGGGCATTTACAGTTAATTTCAAATACTAGATTTTTATTACTTATGTTTTTTTTAAAGCAAAATACTTATTACTTATGGTTTTTTTACCATAAGTTTATTACATATGGTTTTTTTCATGAGAAAATCATGAAAATTAAAAATCAAGATCATTTCAATTGTTGAACCAAATAAACCATTTATTTATGAACTTAAAGATTTTCTTTTAAAGGGTTTCACATTTTAAATGCATGAGTACTATATTTCTCTTATTGTAAGAGATGGGTGTGAATCCCAAGATTCATAGCTAGAAGATGGCAGAAGTGAGCATTGGCACTTCCTCCAATGATTCACAATCATCTAAAAAAAATTGTATACAGGGACCAAAGTAAAAGAAAAAGAAAGAAACAGAAGCAAGTGACTTTGAACTGTCAATAATTATGGCAAGCCCGGCCTGTGTAGCTCAGTGGTTGAGTGTCGACCCATGCACCAAGAGGTCGCTGGTTCAATTCCTGGACAGGGCACATGCCCAGGTTGTGGGCCCAATCCCCAGTAGAGGGCGTGCAGGAGGCAGCCAACCGATGTTCTCTCTCATTGATGTTTCTGTCTCTCTCTCCCTCTCCTTCCTTTCTCTCTAAAATCAATAAAAAAGAAAAAATAATAATCTTGGCAAGATGATGGATGTGACTAAAGATAGAGCATTAATAGAAAGGCAGTGGGAGAAGTGGTAACAGGTCATACAGAGGCTTCTGATCCAGTGCCCACCCATGTGGGTAGCGTGAAGAGCAATAATGGGTTGATTTCAGGAGTTAGTGAAATAAGCCATGGAATGTTTGCCCTAGACGAGATGTTCAGTGAGCCCCCACCCTTCCATTTCACAGACGGGCAGTACAACATGGGCTAGGGGCTGAGCTCAGGGTCACAGCACCTTTCCAGCTCCTTCTGGCTGAAGACCACTTATAAATGAGAGCATCTCTAGTTGTTCTTAGCACCATAAACGCAACATCTCTGAAGGCCTTGCCCCTGGAAAAGAAGCATAGCTTCAGTTCATTTTTTAAATCTTCATTTTCTGTCTTCAAATCTGTAATACAGAGAATCTATGCTTTGGGGAAGCCCAAAGTAACAGTTTTTTGTATAACTTGTATTTTGGATCAGCCCACTGAACACCCGGTGAATTCTAGAATCCCAGAATATTTGCATTTAAAAGGCCTTAGAGAACACATGGAAGCTTATTCCTGCTTAGAAATGGAACGGGCGGTTTGCACACGCTGTCTCACTCGCCAGTGTCACCTGAAGCCAAGGGCCTGCAGAGCAGGGTTCCAGCTCCCTGACCTCCACCCTAATAGACCTCTGCTGTTCCCTGCATCCTCTCTTGCTCTCAACTTCTTCCCTAGCAAGAAATAAAAAAGAGGAATCTGAAGTTCTCATATTGACCTATAGAAATGATTTTGCTAATATATAAAGCCTTTGAATTGTCTGACATTTTTATCAACAATCTGTAGTATTTTTTGGGAGAAGTCATCATTTAGGCAGATAAATCACTAGTCTGGCCCGCTCATTTAAAAATTATCCCTATGTGTGGACTGTTTTGGAACTGTACTTTAAGAATCCCTTATGAAAAGTGATTTTCCTTCATGCATGCACTCATTCAGCACATATGTACTGAGAACTTACTCTCTACCAGAAACTGCTAAGTATGTGGACAAAAAACAGCTTACAGACTAGTGGGAAAGAAAGACAAATATCAAACAAGTACCCTCCCATGTTATGGGTGCTATGCCACAATCGCTATACATTAACGTAGCATAGTGGTTAAGCGTGTGGATGTTTGACTCACCCTGCCAGGGAAGCATCTCATTTTGGGCACTTCTTAACAATTACCTAATCTTTCTGAGCTTCTATTTCCTCATATTTAAACTGGAGACTAATCGTTTCTATTGCATAGTATAAGGACTAAACAAGACATTTCAGGAGTTAGTGAAATAAGCCATGGAATGTTACTGGCACATAGTAAATGCTCAATAAATGTTAGCCATTATTATTCTTTCTATAGTAGAAACACAAAAGAAGCCAGGTTTCATTTGACTTGTGGGGGTCTAAAGATGCTTCTTGGAAAGGCTCTCCTCTAGCTGAGTCTTGAAAATGAAGTAAGTTTCTGCCAGGTAATTGTGGGGAGGAATAGATTCTGGGCAAGAGGAGTGACATGACTAGGGTGCTAAAAGCAGGACACAGCCTGAAACTTTGGAGAATCTTTCAGCCATAGGGAGTAGCCAGTGCTCATGATGCAGACCTGGCTGCCTTGTACACAAGACCCAGGCAGGGAGGAGTTCAGGAGAGGGAGCCCAGGGAGAATGCTGTGAAGGAGGACCCGGTTCTGTCCTACTTTTCTGCCCTGAGCCAGATACTCCTATGCCTTGGCCTTTATTTGGGAATTAAGGTGGTAAAACTAGGTGACCCCCTACTGTCCCTCCTGCTGCAAAATATATGGTGTTAACCTAGTATGTAATCAAGTCAAACCAGAAGATCATTATGCAATTTCTCAGTCAATAGATACTAAATGTTCTGCTATTATAACGTGGGGACCTGGAAACATTTTTAACTTGGCAAATAAACACTAAACTAGATATTCTAAATGGCTATGAGTTGACTTTTATCTCAAGGCTAAAAATCAATCTACACAGCCTGAAACTTTATACACACACACACACACACACACACACACACACACACACATATATATATATACACACACACATATATATACGTATGTGTATATATACGTATATATACATATATATGTGTGTGTGTGTGCATATATATATGTGTGTGTGTGTATATATATATATATATATATATATATATATATATATATATGAAAGTAAAATTATGCCAAGGCAGACAAAATGATATTAAGGGAAAGTGAAATGTGCCAAACATGGAGAAATATCCCCCGAGTAATGAACACAGTCTTTCTTGGAGCTTGTGGGAGCTATTCTGTATGAGAAGTCTTGTACTGCAGATGCTAAAACGTGCAGAGGATTGTGGACGGTCTCTCACCACTCCATCACCCCAGTGAGTGTAGAAGCTCCTAGAAAGACAATGTACATAAAAGACGTTTGCATGGCAGAAACTACCACCAGACTGGTTAGTTCTCATTGGCACTGACTTGGTGTGATAGTGAGAGCCTGCCATATTTTCAGAAGCTCAAGTGATCTTCACGGTTTTTTTTAAACCTTACCTGAGGATATTTTTCTATTGATTTTCAGAGAGAGTGGGAGAGAGGGAGGGAGGGAGAGAAAGAGAGAGAGAAACCTCGAAGTGAGAGAGACACATCAATTGGTTGCCTCCCACACGACTCCGACCAGGGCCAGTATCAAATCGCAACTGAAGTATGTGCCCTTGACCGGAATCGAACCCATGACTCTTTGGTCTGAGGGCTGATGCTCTAACCACTGAGCCAAACCGGCCAGGGTGAGCTTCATGCTTAAAGATAGGATTCATTCATCATGGAAGCTACCCCAGGAAGGGTACTGGGCATAGGCTGGCGTTTCAAAGACAATTCTCTACCCTAATCCAGGGGCATTATCTCCCCTCCACAGCATCAAGATTAAAATTTTACTATAACTTCAGGTTCAGGAGAAAGGACTTACTGGGAGTAAAAGTTTATTGCCCTAGTGACTGGCACATGAAATTTTATTAAAATTAAATACATTTTTAGAAAAATGTATTTTAGAAAAATGACTGTTCTAAAGTTTTGGTGGTTCTTCAGTGGTTCTGAGATTTTTTAAAAATTTTTCATTCATAAACTAGTTTTAATTTTAATAAAATACATGTGTTATAAACCAACCCCTAAGAAACCACACAAATATTCATTTAAATTCTTATAGGTTAACTTTATAAGTAAATATTACAAATTGGGACTTACAAAAGAAAAGATTTATTAAGGAAAAAACCCTTTATTTGTTGTTCTACAATCGGAATTCTGTCAACCATCCCATTTCTCTGCTTTTCTTTTCAGCAGTATTTATTGAAAGAATTCATATCCTGTGATTACGTCTCCTAAAACCCCATGCTGTCTTCAACCCACTCCAGTCGGGGCTCAGCACTGTCCACATCACCAAGGCTCCTCCAGTCTGTGATGCCAGTGCCTTGGCCAAAGTGAACCAGCCAACTTTGGGATCACCTTCTTTTCTTTTTTTATGTGACCTCTCAGAAACCTTCAACATAGATGACAGCTCCATCCTCCAGCCTTTCCGCCCACATTTCTGCCAGGATGCCACCTTCGCCTGGCTTCCCCTCTGCTTCCTAACATCTTTCTCTCAGTGGCCACTGCTGGATCTTCCTCCTCAGTTTGGCCCCCAGACACTGGACAGACCAGCACCCTCCCCTCTGCTCCTCTGAGCCATCCTTTCTTCTTAGGGGATCTTGTCCAGTCCCATGGCCTTAAATGCTATCTAAAAGCTCATAACTAACCCCTACCTTTAGTTTCAGATGCATATTTCTCAATATCCAATGGATCTCATATTGAACATGCCTAAAACGCTTGGTCTTTCCCGTCTCACCCGATTTCTTGCCTATTCTACCCCACCTAGGTAAATGACACCACGTAAACCCAGTTATTCAGACTGAAAACATGGGAGTCATCCTCGACTCCTTTTTTGTTTACTTCCCAGAGCCACCATATCAGCAGGTCCTATCAACTTTATCTCCAAAATATGTCTGAAATCACTCTACCTCTCTGCAACCCTGCTGCCGCCATTCTAGTCCAAATAACTGTCATTTCTCCAGGGTCCCCGCCCCAGCTTCCTGCTTCCACTGCTTTCCCGACAGTTCATTCTCCACACCACAGCTCGGCTTTAAACTGCCTAGTTGTCGGAGGCCGCCCCTGGCATTACAGGATGTTTAGCAGCATCCCTGGCCTCTACCCACTAGATGTCAGTAGCACACCCCAGTTGTGACAACCAACAGTCTCCAGACATTGACAAATGTCCCCTGGGGGGCAAAATCGCCCCCTGTTGAGAACCATTGCCATAGCCAGAACAATATTTATTTTAAAGACTAAGTCATAATTAATAATGATAACAAATATCAAAATAAAAATAAAATAATAAAAACTAAAGTCACTTTTCTACTTCAATCCCCCCCCCCTGCTGTGACTCCCCAAGTTTTTACCAGGAAGGCTTTGTCAACTTCTCTGACTTTAAGGTCCCCAATGGCCTTATTTCTGTTTCTTGTATTAATTAAGCTTATTCTCAACTCAGGGCATTGTGGATGCCCCACTCCTCACTTCCTAACTTCTGCATGGCTGCTCTCTTCCTGTCGGGGCCAGATGCTCAGCAAGTCCTTTTCTCACCACTCTGTATCGTGTGTCCCCACTTCACATCTTCTGTCTGCTTTCCTCAGAGCATCCAGTTGTCTGAAATGACCTTAGGTGTATGTGTGCTTGTCTGTCTGCTGTATTCCCCCCACCATATCTCCTGTGCGAGGCACACACTGGGTGCCTGAGAAACAGTCACTGAGCTTTAAAATCCTTCATGTCTCGGCTTCACATACGGATGTGGTTGCATGTGAAGCTTTGCAGTCTAATGTTTGCAGGTGCTTTTAATAGGACAGGACACCAGTCACACAGCTCAAATGGATGCCTGTGTCGACAGCCTATGTTTCATGGGACACATGTAGAGAGGGCCCCTTTGGTAAGAAAAAGCTGCTAACCTGATTGGATTATGCTCAGAGCCCAAATGCCTATAAACAAAGTTTGGCAAAGTTAACAACATCAAACTCATCTTTTGAAGTGACCTACGCTGTGTTGAAACGCATCCCCAGAGGTGAAAGCCTAATGAGTCTATCCACTGTGCCACGGAGCCTTCTGTTGGATTTAGCTTTGTCAGGGGAATGAGGTATTGACGTTTTAATGTCGCTGGATTATGGTAATGCGCTTAACTATATTGATCTGCTCAGCATTCTGTACTTGCTTTGGCTGCCGTCCCAAAAACTCTGAGAGAAGGAAGTGTCCAGATGGTCATAACACGGGCTATGAAAAGGGTTCACAGAAGTAGCACATCAGTTGAATTCACAAAATATTACACGTCAAATTTTGACACCTCACGTAAGCCACAGGCCTCATGGGAAGGTGCTTAATGGGCTAAATTAATCCTACCACTGACAAAAGTCCGTGTGTGTGAGAAGAATGAGGACTTCCCAGCTGACCTGCAGAGTGGGAGGGACAGAGAAGTAACTTTTCTCCGGTGAGGCTTTGGGCTCTGCCATTCAGGAGAGGACCTCAGAAGTAATGCAGAAGTCCCACGGACAGTGGAGGCACAGAGCGCTGGGGGTCCAAGTGGGCCTGGCAACAGAACCAGGACAAGGATCAGTGTAACAAAAAGTACTCAGGCCCTGGCCGGTTTGGCTCAGTGGTTAGAGTATAGGCCCGCGGACCAGAGAGAACCGGGTTCGGTTCCCACTAGAGGCATGTACCTCGGTTGCAGTTTGTCCCTGGCCCTGGTTGGGGTCGTGTGGGTGGCAGCCAGTCGATATGTCTCTATCACATCGATGTTTCTCTCTCTCTCTTCCTCCCTCTCTCCCTCCCTCCCCCTCTATCTGAAGATAAATGCAAAATGCCCTCAGGTGAGGATAAAAAAAAAAAAAAGTACTCTGGCCCTGAAGTTGGGCAGGTCTGGGTTAGCACCCCTAGCTCTGTCTCCGACTAGTCACTTCTTCCTTGCCTGCAGGTTATTTTACTTCCCTATGCCTTCTTCGTTTTGTTTGTTGGTTTTTACCTATAAAATGAGGGAAATAATGTTTTTTTCTCATCAGGTAGTAGGAGAATAAAATGTGCTCATGTGCAGTACCAGAACCACCACGGATAAGTTGGTTCTCTTCTTCCCTCGTCTCCTACCAGACTCTGTCGTGTCTGCTCTAATTAAAACACCATGTGCATTACCTACCTGACCTTGAAACCAACAAAGACCTTCAGAGACGGAGCCCAGAATCACTTCTGTTCTCAGCAGCGTTTGTCACCTGCCTCAGAGGAAAGATTAGCTCGTGTGAGTTGCTGACATTGAGTTACCCTCTGCTCTCTAAAGGGGAACTAAGGTTTGGCAGGAGCTATTGGGGGGTGGGAGGGAGCACTGGGGGAGGCATCTGTGCCCATGACCCCAAATTGCTAGCGCGCGGAAGAGCAGGGAACAGCAGACCCCCGTCCTGCCAGGCTGATGCTCGGCACAGATTCCAGACGCTTCACAGTCATTATAATAAAGGCTGAGGCTGCCGGCCCTGGCTTCATAAGACGAGGGAATAAACAATAGCTAGCAGATTAAATAACACAGGACATTTTATATTCACGTTTGAGAGTTTAGTGGAGACTGAGAGCATAATAAATAAAAAGGACTGCGATAGCCTTTAATAAAGTAAACAGACCAAGGAGTCATTCATTTACCGTATGAAGGATTTGTTTTCCAGGGCAATCATGCAAAAAGGCTTAGCCTATTCCCACAGATGAAAAACTGGCCTGACCCTATCGTACCCAGCTGAATGAACTCTGCAAACAGGATTTTCAAAGTGCTCTTTTTCAATTAATGTTTTAATATTTTGAGCCTTTTCATGGAAATTATAGCTTTAGCTGTTCAAGATGACTTAGGTGACTGCCTGATTTACAAATGCACCCAAGCAATGCCAATGGCCTTTGCAAATTAGATTTTAAAAATAATTCACATGGTGGTTTTTTAATGTACTCAAGTGCTTCCCATGTGCCACCTCCTAGCCTCATTCTGAAGTACAGATTTGCAGAGCCTGGTGCACATTTCAACTCTTGTTTTTCATACTTTTCTCCTTCCCTTGAAGATAGCTTCAACACGGCTTTAATTTATCAGGATAATGAAAAGAGAACCATAAGGCTCGAGATAAGGAGATGTCAATCACCAAGGCTTCCTTCACAGTGGGTTTCAGATTATCGCTACATCGGCGGCCCTCTCTCATCTTGCATCTATATCGTTGCACAGCCTCTCGCTGTTTTGATCCAGTCTGTCAATCGTGGCCAAGGTGTGCTTCTAAAACGTTGATCATACCACATTATTCCCTGTTCAAGAAATATAAAAGCATCCTGCTGCCTCTAGTCCACCGATTTTCAACCGGTGTGCCCTAAGAATTTTTACAACATGCAATATATGACTATTTAGTCAGAGGCACTGACCTCTTTTCCCTTCGACTGTCAAAGTAAAAAATGACAACAGCCAACACAGCAGTAGCTGTCCAGTGTGAATGAATCAAAATTAGACCTATTTTTTGTCAGATCAGGAAAGATTGTATTTTTTGGTGTGCTGCAGAATTCCAGTGATTAGTTTGTGTGTGCCATGAGTGAAAAAGGTTGAGCATCGCTGCTCTAGTCTAAACTTTCAACTCTTCATCTTATCTTTGCCTCCCATCCCCACTATAAAAAGTATACTATTTTTTAAGAGTACTTTTAGGATCACAGCAAAATTGAGAAGAAAGTATGAAGAGCTCCCAATACTCCTTTTCCCTACACATGCACAACCTCCCCCACTATTAACGTCCCGCACCAGAGTGATGCATTTATTATAACTGATGAGCCTACACTGACACGCCATTATCATCCGAAGTCCATTGTTTACATTAGGATTCACTCTCGGTGTTGCACACCTGGGTTTTGACAAATGTACAGTGTCATGTATCAACCATCGTAATATTGTACAGAATGGTTTCATTGCCCCAAAATCCTCCGTGCTTTTCCTAGTTATCCCTCCCTCCCCTAACCCCTGGAAACCACTGATTTTTTTCTTTACTATCTCCATAGTTTTGCCTTTTCCAGAGTGTTGTATTGTACATTAAGCAGCCTTTTCAAATTGTTTTTTTTTTCACTTAGTAATATGCATTTAAGATTCCCTTGTGGCATTTCATGCCTTTTCATTCTTTTTAACTTTATTTATTCATCACCTAGTGAAGGACATCTTGGTTACTTCCAGGTTTTGCGATTATGAATAAAGCTGATGTAAACATCCATGTGCAGGTTTTTGTGTGAACATAAGTTTTCATCTCATTTGGGTAAATCCCAAGCAGGATGATTGCTGGATTGTATGTTAAAAATGCTTTGTTTTCTATGGAACTACCAAATTGTCTTCCAAAGTGGCTGTTCCTTTTTGCATTCGCCCCAGCAAGGAATTAGAATTCCCACTGCTTCACATCCTTGCCAGCATTTGGTGTTGCCAGTGTTTTGGATTTTTGCCGTTCCAATAGGTGTGAAGTCTGACTTTTCAATCCCAATTTCAACTCAGTTTGTCTCTCCAAATGTTTGCACTTTTCTCAAACAGAGCATCCTACTATCGTCCAGCGTGCCCAGGCTTCTCCTCACAGGCAAGTCTATCCCCTTCTTCTGGGAGAAACATCTTATACCCTTCTTTGTGGGATCTTCTTGACCACGTCAGACATTATTTCCCTTCCCTTGCTATGAATTTTTCCAAGGATATAGTTCTCAAACCTAGAGAGCTTTAAGAGATCCTGAAGGCTGTGCCCCATCCCCAGAGATACTGATCTCACTGAGCTGGGTGCAAGAACTTGTAAAAGTCCTCCAGGTGACTGTGCTGTCAATGTTGAAGACCAAGCTCTAAGACTTACAGCCCTCACCAGACAACAAATACAGCTGACCCTTGAGCAACATGGGTTTGAACTGCATGGGTCCACTCATGAGCAGATTTTTTTCAATAAATGTATTGGAATTTTTTGGAGATTTCCTTATTACCGTGAAGCAATCACATTGATTATACTAGGCCACCATAAAGCAGTCATATTGCTGCTTCTTCGTTTTCAAAGCACGAATTGTTATACCTGTGAATAAATATGAGTTTCTTTTACACAGTATATTTTCATTATTGATGTCTAGTGTTAGCAGTATGTGTAACATCTACAGTGTTTTGTATCATATAAGACAATATTGATGTAGGTACTGACAGACGATTCATCTTGTAAACAGACGATGTAAACTTATGGAATCAATAAATACAGTACAGTACTGTAAATGAATTTTCTTTTTCTTATATTTTTTTAAATAACATTTTCTTTTCTAAAGCTTTACTGTGAGAATACAGTACATAATACATAAAACATACAAAATGTGTGTTAACTGACTGTTTATGTTATCAGTAAGGCTTCAGGTCAACAGGAGGCTATTAGTAGTTAAGTTTTGTCAAAGTCAAAAGTTATGCACAGCCCTGGCTGGTTTGGCTCAGGGGTTAGAGCGCCAGCCCGAGGACCAAAGAGTCGTGGGTTCGATTCCAAGGGCACACACCTCAGTTGTGGTTCATCCTCGACTCTGGTCAGGGTCGTGCAGGAGGCAACCAATCGATGTGTCTCTCTCACAATGATGTTTCTCTCTCTCTCTCTCTCCCCCCCAACCCCCACTCTATCTGAAGATAAATGGAAAAATATCCTCAGGTGAAAATTAAAAAAGACAGCTATGCATGGACTTTTTACTATACACTGTTCAAGGGTCAACTGTACTTTACTACAAATTACATTGTATAATCAGGTCTCTGGAGGTAGGACTCAGCACCAGTATTTTTTAAAGCTCCCAAGTGCGTCCAACTATAGTTAAGGCTGAGAACCACCTGCATTCTCCCTTAAAACTTGCTTCCCATGCATCTTATCTGCCCAACTAGATGGTCAGTTCATGGGTTTCTACTTTTTATTGCTGACGCTACCCCACCCCATCTTTAAAACACCCCAAATACTGAACACCAACAGAAGTTAGTAAGTAAATGTCTAAGTAGGTAAGTAAGGACAGGCATAACTTGTTTCATTGCATTTTCCTTTATTGTGTTTCACAGATGTTGCGTTTTTTACAAATTCAAGGCAAGGCCCTCCACCAGCAGAAGGATGACCACTCGCTTTATTGTGAGACTCACGTTAGTGCGATGTCTGGAACCGAACCCGCAAGATCTTCAGGGTGTGCGTGTAAGTAATTTCTGGTGACTTGTTTGATTTTTCCCTATGGAAACTGTTTGGGTCCATGGATTAGAGGCAAGATCATGTATTTAAATCTCAAATGGGTCACATCATCTTCACTCAGATTAAATTCCTGTGCCACAGCCAAATGGTAAATATTTACCCTCCACTAACTGCCCTGCAGACGTTTGCCGTCTTTTAAAGCAGGACCGTTGAGCGAGTGTAGGTGATTTATTACAGTCTATCCCACATGGAGGACAATAAAAATGTCAATAAGAAATGAGGGGAAGAAGCATTCACATTCATCACTAATTTTTCGTTTTGAGAAATTTGCTGCTTCTAGTCCACAGTTGTGTCATGATGCCATCATTACCACTTGCTGACTTAAAAACAAACAAAAAAAAGACGCACAAAGGTAGTTACCCAGATGAAAAATGCTATTCGCTGGCCCACCTGAGCCAAGCTTCTAGATTTTTCTTACCACTTTCAGCCCATCCTAAAAATATGATTCAGCCTTCTAGAAATTGGCCTTCTTCATTTCCTTCCCAGGCACAAAGCATATCAGGAAAAATCCACTGATGGTCAGTCGCAGCTAAGCTTCCAGGAGATGAGTTCGCTCCAGACAGGCCACAGAGTAGTCCACTGGCTCAGGCGTCTGCTGGAGTGGTGGAACTTCGCCTTTCCTAACATTCACCTCTTTTAGAGCTTCCTGCTTATTATGATGCTGCTCCAATAACAGAACAGTAAGATTTACTTTGTGAAATATATTGCTTTCAAGGATGCAAACGATGTTACAGTGGACTAAGCCCATCAAAATGCAGAGGCTAGATGCTGGCCCGTCCGGAAGTTGACAGAATACCTGTATTTACTTCTCCTACCCCATGTCCCATAGAAATGACAGTAAAGACATCTGAACAGGGGTAAATCCACAATAATATGTGACATTCCTCATTTCTTCCTGTCCCCCTTTTTATTTATTTATTTATTGTTAATCCTCACCAAGCATATTTTTGCACTGAGTTTTAGAGAGACTGGAAGGGAGGGAGAGAGAGAGAGAGAGAGACATCAATTGTTTGCTTCCCGCATGACCCTGACTGGGGCCGGGGATCAAACCTGCAACCCAGGTTTGTGCTCGAGACCGGAATTGAATCTGCGACCCATGGGCCAACGCTCTAACTGCTGAGCCAAACCAGCCAGTGTCCCCGTTTTATTAAAAAGAAAAAATCTTGCCCTGGCCAGTTTGGCTCAGTGGTTAGAGCGTCAGCCCGTGGACCATTATATATATATAATTTATGTATATATGTCCTCAGGTGAGGATTAAAAAAAAAAGCAGATGGACGAATGGGCCAGTAGAAGCTAGACGGGGCTTTGGGGAATCCTTTTTAAAGAGGTCAGCATGCTCCTTTGGCTTTTAGCCTTTCCTGGAAAGTCCCATATGAAAGAATGTCAGTGCAGGAAGCTGGAAAAAAGCATAGACTATCTTGAGTTCCTTTTCCAAGCTACTCACCAGACAAACATAACCTTCCTGACTTTTTTTCCTGCTTAAAGAAGCTCTTCAAACAGATGTAGCTTGTGGTCGTGAAGGAAAAAAGGCTGGATTTCAGTCCTAGGATTCCTTTTGATTTCAATGTCTGATTCCACAGGTTATGTTTATGTGACATCAAAGTAACTATTTTAACTTAAGGGACAAAGAGTGGGCCTTTGGCATCCCACAGACAAGAAACTCAAGGTGTTTAGCTTTTTCTTGTTAACCACTGAGGTCAGCATTTCTAGAAGGAGCCTCTGTTCTGCCAGACTGCAGTGTCCGTACTTCCCTCTTCCTTAGAGGAGCCGTAAATCACTCAGAGCATAAACTGGCCGTTGTTATATAAACACTGAATGCAACTGAGCATTCCTTTCAAATAGTGTCATAGTAAAACCAACAAGGCTGAAAGAATTTGCAATGCTTGGAAGAAGAAAGAAATACAATAGCCTCAGAAATACTGACATTACTAGTGAAATACATCTACAATATTGACTTTGAGAGAAAAAAAATCCAAATACAGAAACAGCAACAATACAACAGTCTCTATGTAAAAAGCAGCACCGATACTAAAGCCATCAAATGTCTCCCTGTGACCAGGAGTTCTGTTGCTTCCCACAGGCTCAAGCTAAAGTGCTTTTGTGCTGCAAAATTACGGTTTACAGCGGCGTGTGCGGTTAAGGAAGTGGCAGTGAAATGCCTACCTGTCTGCTGGAAGAAAAAAAGCCAGAAAGGATAACAAGCTTTTTCTGTTATCTTTCTCAGGACTTAAAGTCAATTTAATCCAACAAATGTTAGCTTCATTTCTATGTGTAAAGCCCTTCGTTTTCCTTTTTTTCCCCCTTTGATTCAATTCATACTAGTTTATTGAGCATATAATATGGACCACTGGTGAAATGTTGTATTTAGTGGCAAAGAAGACTCCACTTGGAGGGATTCAAATGACAGCATGACCCTGTGTGGCACAAAAGACATCAGATGGGAGGTAACACCTGAAAGAGACCTGAAACGATCGGGCTGATGGAAGTGGCTGCAGACTGTGTTCCAGGTAGAAAGAACTGCACACGCAAAAGCACAAATATGTAAAATCACTATGCTTTTGAGACAAGAGCAAATACTTCAGTGTAATTGGAGAGGGGTAGAGGGTGTTTGAAAGGTAGGCAGAAGCTGCATTGGTCGGGGTTCTTTAGGTTGAAGTGACTGCAGCCCAGTAAAACTGATCTAAGCTCAGGAAGGTATGCATTGGCCCACTTACCTGGAACCTCAAGGGGCTTTTCTGGCTTCAATTGGAGCTGGATCCAGGGATTCCCACCTTGCTCTCTAAATTTTTCCGCTTTTCTCTCTGCTGGCTTCATTATCAGTTATACTTGTTAACTCCTGGCAGCTCCAGTCTTTTTTCATAGTTACTTCTAACAGTCTCAACGGAAAATGAGCTTCGCTTTCTCAACTGTTCAGATAAAAGCTTTTGAATAGAGACTCATTGGTCTGATTTAAGTCATTTCTGCCTGTTCCTGAACCAATTACTGTGTCTAGAAAGATGTGTCATATCTTCACTCCCGTAGCCAAGCCATGTGGATTAGGGAGGAGGGCACGGGTCCCCATAAAGAATCTTAAAGGCACCTACCAAAAAAAGGACTAGCTTCTGGGTGGAAAAGACAGCAGGTTCCTCTCCAGGGGCCGTATTTGGGGGGCTCTGAAACCAATCTGAAGAATTGCACCTGATTCAACAATGCAGCACCATTGAACACGCTAATGTGGAGAAGCAACATAATTAGCGCTGCTCCAGAATGATGTGGTCCCAGAATTGAGAACACGTCCGAGTTGGGAGAGACCAAAAGTGCTGAGAGACAAGAGGATCCAGCGATAATGTCTGACACAGAAAGTGAGGGTCCGAACTAGAATTGTGGCCCTGATGTTTGAAAGGCGATGGATTGGTTTTTGGCTGAATTGTGTGGAAGAGAAAATGAGGCATCAAAATGATTGCTGTTTTCAAATCTGGTCAACTGTAGAAAAGGGGGAGCCAGGGGAAGTCGTTTGGTGGCAAACCTAGTTTAGCTCAGCAGTGCTGAGTGTGAGGATAGGCGGTGCTTCTGGTGGAGATTTTCACCAGGCATTTGAGAAGTGAAGGCTGGCCTAGAAGTAGAGTCAAGTTCAAACAGAAAACGGTGGGAAATAGCAAGGTAATCCCAGGCTGCAGAACGGTAGGAGTAGGGCAAGAGCAGTTCTGGAGCAGGAGTGAGCAGTCTCTCTGGCTTATGTTCACGCCCAGTGGGTATGTGTGTTGGGGGAGGGGGGGTGTCCCTACAGGTACCGAAATGCAATCAAGGGCCTGGGGTTTTGCCCAGCTGGTCACTGTGGATAGGTAACAGAGATAATTTGTGTACAGGGCAATTGTGTGACTAGCTGATTCTTTTTTTGATCTCTCCCCTAACAATGGAAACTTTTCGTTTCTTCCTTTCACTTTCTCACTTTCACTCCTCATGTGTATTTCAGTCCTTTAAATTTGTTAGCCAGACTGGGATCTTTCCATTCCCTAGTCTCTAGTTATTTGTCAAAATGTCTCTGTGGACTATCAGCTTCCCCCAACCACCCAGCCCATCACCTTCGTGCCAGCAGGTCTCGTGAAGGAAACCAGCCAGATGTGGGACTGAGGTCTCTGCTCTAGGTCAGAGTTGCTAGGTGACTGTGCCCATGTTATCAGCCTTTGAAACCTCAGTGTCCTCATCTGGAAACAACAAGTTGGGAACCATCGCTCCTTGTTGTGAAGACTGAATAAAGTACCTGCGGTGCAGAAGCAACAGTGTTGTGTTTAACTTGCCTCGCTGTGTCTCCTGGTGAAAAATAACTTGTGAGGGAGGAGCTTGAATCTGGAGGAAGATCCAATCTTACTGTTCTTGAATTTTTTCATTTCACCCCTCATAGGACCCTCCTCCATAACACCCTCCCTAAGGTCCCAATCTCAGTTGAAATTTGTTGCTGAAATGGCATCTGATTGATTTGTAAATCTAGTTTTGAGATGACTTCTTTTACAAGCTATCTCAGATAAAGTGACTTGGAAAGGAAAGGAGGGAGGGAGAGGAAACAAAAGAAGAAAGTAAACAGAGAAGGATGGGAAGTGAGGGAGCCAGGAAAAAATCAAGCTGGCTCCTGTGTTCACCCCCGTGTTATGAGGAACAGGAGAAAACATCTGGGCTGACAATGAGGTCAGAGGACAGGCTTCTGCCCAAGGCCCACCTGGCTCTGTCCCCTCCTCCAGGCTACCCTTTCCTCAGAACCTCGCTGGTGGTTGATCACTGGTTTCTACTACACTCGCCTGTTACATTGACCTGAAGTGGTAGTTCTCAAAGTGTAGTCCCAGGACCAGCAGCATCAGCACCTTCTGGGAATTAGGGAAAATGCACATTCTCAGACTCGACCTCAGACCTACTGAACCAACACTTCTAAGGGTGGGGCCAGCAATCTGGGTTTTAGCAAACCCTCCCTCTGATTCTGATGCATGCTCACATTTGAGAACCACTGACCTGGGAAAAGTTCCCTCTGTGTTGTGGGGTGGTTGCTTTGTTTGAGAGGGAAGAAATTCTGCCAGCGGCACTCAGATCCTACCCCACAGGTGAGCCTCTGGTCTGCCTGCCCTGAATGGATGCCTGCTGGTGGCCAAAGGCAGACTGCTTCAAGCAAGTGGCAACTGCAGTTGAAAAGTTAGGAAAAACGTTCCTCCCCCTGTCAGCGGGGGCACCATGGGGGTGAGATTCCTTCTGGCTCACCTATGGGAACCCCATCCGGTCCAATACTAATGGTAGAAAATCTACAAGCAAATGGGGTTCTGCCTTGTGCTTTAAGTTCTTTGGGGAAATGTGGGTGCACATGGTCTCACCCTGCGAGAATCACTTAGAAAAGCTCAGTTTGAGATTCCTGTGGACAGACTTCATTTCCCCTGGGTCTTCTTTCCCAATCTCTGGGGTCACTGCACCTGAACAGATGGAAGAGTGAGGTGACCTCCCTTCACTTTCATTGAGGGCACAGTGAGGCTGTTGTCATGGTGAGGACCTTCATCAGATTTGTGTGCAGAAGCAGAGGAGGGTACGAGGAGCTTCCAAATCCATGAGCTGCTGTCTCCTCCTCTTAACTTTCATGAATAAGCCACACTATTTTAGCATTAGGTCCAACCAAGGTGGGGACATAGAGGTGTATGTGGGGGTACCATTAGTGATAATGAAGGAGAGAGCCTGGCACATATAGTAAAGGGGACAGGTGCAGGAGTGAGAAACTTGGGGCAGTGGGGGAGGGGTTCTGAGCACAGACCTGCAGGTGAGTTGGGAAAACAGGTGATGAGAAGGAAATGGTGCCATGTGGGAGAGGGGCAAAAGGCAGGTCAAGGTTGCCAAAGCCAAATGTCATGTCTTTTACTGTGTATCTGAGGCCAGCCTCCTGCTTGGCTATTAATCTCATTGCTGACAATGCAGAGGGCAGAAAAGAATAGAAGGGCTTAAGGAAGTCCAGAAATGTCTACTTTAGAAAAATTAGCTTTATTGGACTTTCTGCTGGTTCATTTGAGTCAGATTTGAGTCAAGAGTCTGTCCCCTCCTTGTCGTTGAAATGTATTGGTATCTCACCGAAAGAAGTGGAGCAGGCGCATCTGGACAGCCACCACAGGTGGCCTTGGAGGGGAACAGGGGCCCACATGTGCTGCAGGTGGAGACCACGCTCAGCAACATGATTCCTCATCCCCACAGTGGGAGCGGGCCAGCACCAAGCACGTGAGGAGGAGCGAGTGTTTAATGAATCTTGCTATTTTGAAAAGGCTGTTCATCAGTCAGGCTGACCCAAAATAAGTACAACTGTCACAGTCGAAAACCCTGAAGAAAGCCCTTCTCCTGGGCACCCTGCTTACAGCTGGAGCTGACATTCCACAGAATGAATGCAATGATTTATGCAGCAGGAAGATGACTGGCTGCCGGGCAACAGGGGGATTTTCTTCTGCAAGAATTTCTGTCATAGCCTTCCCTGACCCTTCACCCCGGTGATTGAAATTTAAAAGTAAAATGAATGTCTGTTCCATGAGTTATTGAGTTTCCCTACCCTGCACTTAGCATAACTTGCTACTTGGGGGGGAAAAAGGACTAAAGGGCTGTTCAGTCAAATGTCTGAATTAATGATCTCTCCAAGCATCTTGGATTTTGATGGTGGATTTGAGGATGTAGAGAATATGGGTGTTTTCTGAGAGATGCAACTTTTTTGGGACTCTTTACAGTAAGAGAAGCTAATTAGCACGTTGGTGATGAGACTCCAGTGAGGAGGGCAGCCCAGCTGGGGGGTGATTTTAAGCTGTTCCAGTGAACCAGACAATCTTGGTTTCCAAGCCCTCTCTGCTCCTGTTAACCTAGTTTCAGGAAATTGATTCACAGAAGCCCCAGCCCTAACCTTACCAAAGGAGTTAGTAGAGAGAGAACGAATTGAATTTACCTTAGATTTGTCCAAACAAATCTGGTGATTTAATTGAAAAAGAATGAGTATTAATTAGATCATGGTGCAGACAAGGCCAAAGGAGCCATATGGCAGTTTTTATTTCCCTGAAATTGCTTTAGAGATCATTTTTATATTTACACCAAAAGTTTCCAAGATCTTTTATTGATCGTCATCTGACATTACAGGAAAGGTCACCTCAGAAAGTCACAGAGGATGGGTGTATGTTGTACTGTAATGGACATAAAGCCTGTACATTCTGCACCAGCCTGTGGTGGGCATTGTTTTAGTCTAGCTGGATGTTTTCCCTGAAGCCATCAGCATCTATGATAAGGCAACTTAAAGAAATGAGGCTAGAAATACAGATGTCCACCTTAAACAGCTTAAAAAGCAGTGAAATCCAGAGAGAACAATGTCTGAGTGGAACCAGGAACACCGTCCTCTAAGAAGGCTGCTTGGATAGCCCTCACCACAGCAGCTGCACGCTGGAAGACAGAGTTCTGAAAGAGAGGCTTCCTGAAGTTCTGTCATTCACTGGGTACCTACTAAGTATCCAGTGCCAGAGGACAAGTCAGAGAAGCAAGGCACTTAGAGTTTGATGAGCCAGAAAACGCATAAATATCCATAATGAAAAATGTAATATGGTAACTATCATAAGCACAAAAAAATCTGACAGCTGGCTTTCTGACAATCTCTGGGACTTGGCCTATGAATGACTGTTTGGGGAATCAAGATGTGATTGCATTGCAGTTTGTCCCCGGCCCTGGTTGGTCGTGTGGTTGGCGGCCACTCAATGTGTCCCTTTCACGTCGATGTTTCTCTCTCTCTCTCTTCCTCTCTCTCCCTCCCACTCTGTCTGAACAAAAAATGAAAAAATGTCCTCGGGTGAGGATAAAAAAAAAAAAAAAAGATGTGATTGCAGCACCCAATAAGCATTTATTCAGCAGTACCCATGAGGAAGTAAGCTCCACAGGCAGGGGACTGTGTCTGTTTGGTACACTGTTGTATCACTGCTATAGTAAGAACAAGGACAACAATGAGAGCAACTACCCCTTATTGAGGTCCTTTTATGCCAAGTACCACGGTACAAAGTTTACATATATTGCCCGGCCGGTGTGGCTCAGTGGTTGAACATCGACCCATGCACCAAGAGGTCGCTGGTTTGATTCCTGGTCAGGGCACATGTCCAGGTTGTGGGCCCAATCCCCAGTGGGGGCATGCAGGAGGTGGCCAATAGATGTTGTCTCTCATCGATGTTTCTATCTCTCTCTCCCGCTCCCTTCTTCTCTCTCTAAAATCAATAAAGATTAAAAAAAATTTTTTTAAGTTTACATGTATTAGCTCATTTAATCTTTTTGACAGCTTTATGAAATAGATATTTTTATCCCCATTTTATGGCTGAGGAAATTGTGACTTAAATTGGAAAGTTGACTTGCCTAAAGTCACCCAGAGCTGAAGGGTAGAGAAGCAGAGATGGAACCCAGGCCAGCCACTGACGAATAGGCAGGCAGAGGGCATGGAGTTGGCCAAGCAATAAGAAGGCACAAGATCAGTTAGGTGCAAGTCCCAGCAGGCCATGGTATAGCAGCCCTGTCAAGGCTGTACAGAGAGTAAGAGATTCCAGAGAACCTTCTTGCTGGGAAGTATCCAGTCTAAGGCTCCCCACACTCTAATGTGCGTAGGAATCGCCTAGAGTCATGTTAAAATGCAGACTTGGATTCAGCAGACCTGAGATGCAGCATTTCCAACAGGCTTCAGGGGATGTGATGCCCCTGGTCTAAGGCTTCAGTGTAAATAACGTCTAGTTCGTTGATCTCAGATGGTGGTGTAAGAACCAGTGCTCAACAGGCTTTAAAGTCCAGCGCTAAATGAAAACAATAAAACAGCAAACTGGGTTTTTTATACCGTTCACTTTATTCAGTTTTTTCTGGTTATTTATGTTGTTATAATTCACTTTATCAGCAACACAGTACTATTAAGATAGACTAGCTCTGTGAGTGTTAAATATAATCATAGGCTAAAACTCTGACAACGGAATGCCAGTGTCCAAATCATTTTCAAAAAGGTGGGAACCATTGATCTAACCCAACCTCTCATTTTATAGATGGGGAAACTGAGGCCTAGAGTGAGAAAGTGGTTCACTGTTTAATAGAAGATGCTGGCTGACAGTCTCCTCAGCTAAGGCTACAAAGGTAAGTGCATTAGAACAGACTGCAGAAAGCGGTACTTGTCACATTGAGAAACCTAGATTTTATGGTACAGGCAAAGGCAAATTACTGAGTATTTTGATAAGGGAAGTGTTATAATGGAAATTATGAGTTAGGGCAAATGACCCAGCAACAAAGTACAGCATAAGTGCCTAGAAGCAAGGAGATCAATTCAGAATCAAATGCCTTATTACCTTCATCTATAAAATAGAATCTAAGATGCCATCAGTTATGAAAAGCACTATATACCCCAAAGAAAGAAAAATCCCTGTCAATAAAACCATGACAAAATGATTTCTTATCACTTTGGAATTTTTATTTTGTTGAATTGTTTTTATATTCATATTTAGACATGGCTTTTTATCATATATAACTCGTATGCAGTCATAAAACTAAACTATGAGCCAAATGGCACGGTTAAGGCCGTGGTTCCCAAAACATGCACTAAGCCACCCCCAGGAGCCACAGTGACTCACGGGGTACCGTGGGATGCTCCTATTTTCAAGGGAAACACAGTGATACTTGGTATCTGATGTACGTGGCACAAACGCTGAGCCTGGGCTTATTCACAATGCCAGCATCAGATCAGGCCGCTTCCCTTTCGATGGCGTTGTATTCTGTGAAGCTGGCTAATTGGCAATTGCTGCGATATAAAAACAAGTACTTTAAACATAATGTGGGAGTTCTCTCTCTCTCTCTCTCTCTCTCTCTCTCTCTCTCTCTCTCTCTCCCCCTCTCTCCCTCTCTCCCTCCCCCTCCCTCCCTCCCTCTCTCTTCTGAGCTCCAAGGGCCCTTCTACTACCTCTGTAACTTTCTAAACAAACTTTCCCTTATGAAATGATGACAATGTGGAACAGGAGAGATGGTTTCCAGTGTCCAGTCTGATTCCAGGGTTTGGAAGTTGTGTAGAGCCCAAAAAGCACACCAACCCCATTAGCAGGTGATTCTAGTTATTTAAGAATGAAATTAAAAAAAATTTTTTTTTTCAAATGGTTACTAAGTTATTGGAACTAACTGTTTAATAAATGGAACATGGAACAGTTCGATTTTTTTTTTCTTTTTTGACCTAAGAGTGCTGAGGAAAAGCACTGAGACCCTAGAAAGGCCATGAACCAAGAAAGCTTGGGTGAAGCTATTCCTAAGCAATGTTACATTCCTAGTGCGTCTGCCCTGAGTCCCCCTGATGCAGGATGGTCCGCACCCGTGTTTTATTCACACGGCAGCATCTCTGTGTTGGAGCTGCACTGGGGATGTGCCGTTTCTCAAAGAGTGCTCCACTATTGTCTCTGTAATGTTTTTAAAGCCCTATTCATTCTGAAAATTTTGTTCCTGGAAAATTCCCCAAGGTGTTCAATAGAAGGCTTTTTAGGCAGTACCTGGGCCTCACATTCCTTCCTTAAACAGTCTGTCAGGGGCCAGCAGTTGAGACGGGTGAGTTCCATGCAGACCACCAGGAAAAATACGTTGTACCTAGCTAACACAGTTAATGACACATGAGGACAACTGCAACTGGACATTGCCATTGACTATAAACCACACTCCATTTGCAAATATGTTAAAATGTGAAGGAAGACATATGTATCAACAAACCAACAAAATATGTTTGTATCTATCTCCCAATGTTGGGAGAGGTGAGGTAATACTATAAAAAGGTGTTTTGTGAACTATAAAGCAATACCAGTCTTATTCTGATCAGGTACCAGGTGATGAGGCCTGAAGGAGGGTGTTGGGGGCTGTAGAAAGAGGACTACAAGGTTAGGAGGCACTGAAATAGAATCAACAGTATTTTATTTTTATTAATCCTCACCTGAAGGTATTTTTCTATTTATCTTCAGATAGAGTGGAGGGAGAGAGAGGGGAAAGAGGGAGAAAGAAACACCGACATGAGAGGGACACATTGACTGGTGCCTCCCATGTGATCCCAACCAGGGCCAGGATGAACCTCAACCGAGGTATGTTCCCTTGACTGGAATCGAACCCACGACTCATTGGTCCAAGGGCCGATGCAATAGCCACTGAGCCAAACCAGGCAATCAACAGGATTTTAAAATTAGATCCCAAACATGGGTTGTTCAGCAATTCCTGTTCAGCAGACTTAAAGAGACTGCGTGCAAGTGCTTGGGGAGGTACCAGCCCCCAGTTGAGAGCTTAAGAGAAGCATATAATCGACCTAGCAACCACTCGTTCCTCTTTGTCATATTCCTTTCAAAGTCACGGCCTCAGATTTAGGTTATGTGCTCCTGACCCTGATATTTAATCAATGGTAGAATCTAGAGGCCTTGGTAAAATTATGATGGCCAGGAAGAAAATGTCCTAGACATTTACAACAAATAACATATATTTCATTCTTGAAAAGCAGTTTAAGTTGTTAGTTAAACTTTAAACTCTCTGGTTTGATAGAAACACATCTGGATTAAGGTTCTAATTATGTCTGTTATTAGCTGTGTGACCTTGGGCTTCTAAGCCTCAGTTTCCCCATCTCGTAAAACAGGAATAATTATAGTATCCTTCACAAGGTTGTAATGAGGATTAAATAAGATAAAGCATAATTCACAATGCGTGGCTTACATTTAGTATTTAGTCAAAAAGACAAAGGTATTCCAGTTGTTTCGCCATGCCTTTGGTAGTGATGGAATGGTTTCTCATCGGAATTTGATCCCACACCTAAAATTGTATTTAGAAAAGTTTCATGAACAGCTAATAGACAGAAGACAAGTGTGAATCATATGTAGACTCTTTCCACCGATTGCACCTTCACTAGTATCATCCTGGTCTACACCAACATCATGTTTTTCCCAACCCCAAATCATGCTTTCTAACTAAAAATCTCATTTATTTATTTTAAAGGTATTTTTCAGTTACAATTGATATACAATATGGCTTCAAGTCTCGATTCACTGGAATCTGTCCTCCACCCACATTTCTAAATGTTTTTCCGATTCTGTCACTGCTTAGAGGAAACTCTCTCCAACACCTTCCCATCGCACTGAGAATAAAGTCTAAGTCTGATGTCCCGCCTCGCCTTCTACCGCTTCACCCATCACTTCTCTCCAACAGTGGCACCTTTGTCCCTTCAACATGCCAAGCCTGTTCCCACTGTGGGGACTTTTATGTTCCCTGTGCATAGCAATTTTTATTCTCCGATATTTTTCTTGTTCATCAATTTATTCAACAACCATGTGTTCTCCATCCACCCCCAGCTCCAGCTTTCAGGATGAGAACTGCATGAGAGCAGACATTGACTTATTGCTATATACCCAGTGCATAAAGCACCATGTGGCATATATGAGGCACTCTACAAATAATTCCATAAACATATACAAAGTAAACATTAGCAAAATACCATTGTATATGTACCCTTGGGGGTATACATATTTTAAGAGACAACATTCTGTAAGCAATAAGCAACAGCACACATTATAATTCACATCCGAGAGTGAAGGACTGGAAGGGTCTTGCCCAGGTACTGACAGACTGCATTTGCGCAGAGCCAAAGAAATGATGTCTTATTGTCACTTCCAATTGTTTTAAAAGTGTGCAGTAACCAAGAGCTCATTGTAGTGTTTTTCCTTTTATATCTAGAAGGTCTTCTGATTCTGGTTCCTGAAAGATTTCCTTGTCAGTTTCTTTAAGCAAATACATCTCAAAGATTGACATTTCATAGCAATTTGAATCCCTTACAGTTACTTGATTCTCCCGGCATTTAACAAATAAGCTCTTCCAAGGTACCAGGCTAGTGGTGTGCTCTGAATAGCTCTCAAGCGGAGGAGAGATTTATCTCTCTGTGTATCTATACACATATAGGGATCTCTCTGTGTGTCCCTTTGATCTCCTCTATTTGTTGTTAGTGGAGAACACGTCGATTTGCAGTAGAGATTTATTTCTTCGAATTCTTTACTCACAAAGCTGGCGAACACCGGGAGCCAAATACATTTATTCCAGTCTAAAGGCCACTAGTCTCTTTTAAACAATCAACAGTAACAGGTATCTATATACCTCAGCATAATAGTAGTTGTTCAAGGAGAATCTGTAACTTAATTACTGAGAAGGTACAGCAGAAGAAAATGGTCCTCAAACTCTGAGTCCATGTAAAAAAGATTCTATTCAATTTATCGAAATAAAAATGTTCATTGAGCAACCACTACTACTCTCCAATTACATGCAGTCAGCAAGTGAGGCACCACGGTGGAAGAAAGCCTTGGGAACAGCACGTACAGTGTCAAGCACGAGGCCAGGCACACAGAAGCCGCCCAGCAAACCCTGGCTTTCCCTCGCGTTTCTTGATTTCCCCAGTGACACTCATTATGTGTCTTCAAAAGTACGGTAACTCAACTAGACCGATGTGCACTGAGGGGGGCAAAGGTGCGGGCAGCAGCCCGACCGACATCCACCTGTGCCCAGCACGGGCAGCACACTTCCCGTACATGAAGTCTCATGTCAGTCCTCACAGGGAGGTGTTTTAGTCCCATTTTCCAAAATAGGAAATGGAGGCGCTGAGAGATTAAATAAATGGCCCAATAATATGTGGTAGATACAGAATGCAAGTTAAATTCTGGTCATTCATCGCCATATTCATTTCGCCCTGAACACGTTTATTGATCGCCCTGACTCTCTGAGGCTGAGGAGTCAGACAGACAGGACATGCCCCACACGCGTAAGGAGCTTTCCCTGAATGTGGGATGCAATGTATACACGAAGCTACTTTTCTAAAGTGGAATTATTACAGCAGAGGCGCTCCTGGTAGGGCAAAAGAGAAAATGACTGACTTTGCCAGGGTGGCGTGAGGGTGGAGGGATAGTGAAGACTTCACCAGCAGGTGATGACAGGTGAGTCTTGAAGAAATGCACGGGAGCCCATGGGGCAGTCCGCTGGAGGAGGAGAAGGAGCTGGGTGTGGGGTGAGGCTGGGTGAGGAGGACAATCCCGGGTTGGGAATTGCAAATGTTAGGTCCGGAGGACTTCAGGGAACAGAGATCATGTGAGTGGGCAGGGGTGTGGGTGTGTGATGGGGGTAGCTGGAGGTGAGCCTGGACAAGGGAGCATGGGCCAGGCAGGGAGGGCTTGTGTCAGGCTGAGGAGCTTGGACTTTACCTTGAAGGTAACAGGGACCCGGTAACAGATTTTGAGCACGACGATTACATCCTCAGAATGATATCTTCTAACGGTCCCCCATCAGCGGTATGGAAGAAGGACTAGAATGAGACCCACTGAAGGAGGGACACTGCGGCCCTGAGCGAGAGCAGCGGCTCAGAAATGCCCCGTCCTAGGCCCTCTCCACTGTGCGGTCAGCTTGGTGAGCTCCTTGGAGCACGTGAACTGCTTCCCAGGACAGGCGGTCCTGCTCTCAGCCAGGGTCTGGCACTCATTCTCCTGTTCTGTTCTCCGACTGGATTTTATGTAGGTTGTTGTCCCGGTGATGGTGACCTTGCAAGGGTCCTGAAATTGGCCCATTAGGCACTCCTTTGCATCAAGGTAAGGAGACTCCTATTCAAATGCAGCAGATTCCCCAGGAGGAATGCAGCATTGTCAGCCACTAAGCCCCTGACCTTAATTGCTCCACCAGTTAATTAGGTAGCTCCCCAGCAAGACCCTATTCAAAGAATGGGAGCGGGTGTGCAGAGCAGGTAAATGTTGATTAAGTGAGAGAGTAAATGGGATTCAAAGCGTTGGGTACAAGCTGGGGAGAACCGTGCTCAGCAATTTGGGCAGAAAGGGAGCACAGCTCATCAGGCATGAAACTCACTTAGGCTATCCTTTCACCATCTGTGGCAAGTCCTCTGTCCTAGAGCGAGACCCTCACCTGAGCCAAGCATGTGAACTAATCAATGTCATTTTTGCATTTCATCCAGCTCTCATAACGTGCTGAGCAGAGTACCAGATGCTTTCTATACATTCTCTCAGTCAGCCCCCACCACCCTGCTGTGAGCTAGACTTGCTGTTTCCAGGTTTCCCAAGAGGAAACTGAGGTTCAAAAAGCTTAAATAAATCACCCACAGTCGTTCAGATGAGTAGCAGAGTCAGGATTGGAGTCTAGACCCATCTGGCTCCAAAGTCTTAACCACTAACTCAACTGCCTCACATCTCAGCACTCCAGCTATCACGGCCTCGTTCTTCTCACTGGTTCAGAGTTCCCATAGCTTGCAGAAGCAGGCTGGCCTTCGGGGGTCCTTGGATGCATTTTAAAAGACCCAAACCTCTGTCCAGCTCTCATTTACTCCCAATCTGGGTACCTTACTGCACTCTTACCATAACCTGGAGCTGTACTCTGGGGCTTCCCAGGAGACTTGTTATCTCTGCAGTTTGAACATTAACAGAAGAGTTTACTTCCTGAGGAAGCTGCTGACTTCTCGCAGCAATGATACAGCTGGGGTTGCAACCCAAGGCCGACTGACCTTAAAGCAAAGGAATGTCTACTTTATGAGTCTCTCGAGCTGATGCTTGAGCTAAACTTGAATGATGGAGAAAGGCGGAGGAGAGTGAAACTTTAGGCAGTACCACAGGCAAAGGCCTGTAGGCAGGATACCACAAAACACTCTTGGAGAACTGTGAGGAGCTTAAGGTGTTTGAGAGCGAAGACAGATGGCAGATGAGGTTGGAAAGGCAGTTTGGGATGATGTTGGGAGGGTGATGACCTGGGAAACATCAGGGAGGGGAATGCCCTTGTCAGTGGGATAATGCAGGCATCTGAAAAATATGGGGAGAACAAGCCTACAGTGGAGTTGGCTGGTTATTACTAAGTTGTCCTGAAGCCTCACAGAGGGATAATTGGAAACCCTAATGAGAGTTTTTAAAGGTTCAAGTCTAAATGTGAACGCACTCCTGCTGGTTTACAAAGAAGACCTTGTCAGTGGGAGAGCAATCACAGCTGAGGAGCAAAATCAAGATCTGATCGTTGTAATCGCCAAACTCCAGTGATAGTTAAATGCTCAGTCAAAGGAGGGCTGAGGCTGGGAAAACCTGGGACCATGACACATGAAATGGGGACATCTGGGTTGGTGCTTCTCTGAGTTTTAACTCTGTAGAGCCCCGAAATCTCAGAACTAGGAGAGGTGGCCCATCTCTCTGGAGGAAGAACTAGAAGCCCTGAGACGGAAGATTCTGCTGAGCTCTCTCCACCATAAAGCAACAGATAACGCCCTCAGGAGCTCATCCTCCTGGTTGCCAAGCTAGTTACTAGGATTAAATCCCTACATAACCTGGCTGGAGACATGTGGAACCTGAGAAGGAAGAAAAGAGATTTCTGTTGAAGAAGCTGCAAGACCTAGCCAGCACATAGATACATAAGCTGGGGGGATTCCCCTGAAATTGAATTTTAAAGGTGCTTGAACAACAGGGACCAGAACATAAAACTGGATAAGCAAAACTTCAATAACTTGTGATGCTTTCTCAGGACGTGGGATTTACTACCCTGGCAAAGACCCAAGGGGATGGGACAAACTTGCAACTAGGGTGATCCTTAGAAACCTGGAAAAATGATGTTCTAAACTGGACAAACTGGAAATGCCTGAGTTGCCCTGCATAAGGTAGGGGAGAGAATTAAAGGACTGAAGAAAGTGGGATGCTGGAGTGGATACACTATGTGAAACTAGATCTAACGCAGGATAACATATTCCATGGAGGCGCCCAGAGGATACACCCTTCACCAGGGCCATCAGGAACAGGCTGGTGAGAGGGACTCCAGCAGCACTGAAAGGTTCAGTGGTGGCCTTTCCTTCAGACCAAGGATGGTGGTAAGAGAGATAGTCACAGAGCTGTACTCATGACCGGGAAGTGAAATAGCAGAGGGCAACCAGTGATACTCAGCTCTTAAAGCCAGTAGGCCACAATGATAACACCCAGCAAGGATAGAGGGGAAGCTAAGGATGCTTGACTCCAGGGAGTTGTGGAGAAAATCAACAGAGCAAAAATTGGCTGGTGTTACTTAATATCTAGGGCTAGAAACAAGACCAGAGGGTACAAGTAAACTGCCTGAGCAGGTAGCCTATCCCTCCACAACAGTTGCACCAGAACTCCTGTCCCAGATCACATCTATCAGTGTGTATGGGGTCCCTTATGACCAGCTATAGGAGGAGGGAAAAGTCTAAACTTGGTTTGCGTATGGATCAGCTCAGTATGTGGGCAAAGGTAAAAATGGATGGCGGTTGTATCTCGCCACATTCTGGGATGGCCCTGAAACACAGTGGAGAGGGGGAATCTTCTCAGGGAGCAAGCGATACCTCATCATTAACTTTGTATTCTAGAACAAGTGGCCCAAAGCAGGAATATATATAGATTCCTGGACAATGACCAGTAGCCTAACTGGATGGTCAGGGGCCTAGAGGTAAAAGCACTGGATCAGAGACAAGAAGTTCTGGGGTAAAAGCAAATGGACAGCATATGGTGGTGGGTTTAAGATTTTTATTTCACACTTTAATACTGAGCACAAAGCATCCACTGTGGAATTGACAGTGACCAGCCAAGTAGAAAAAATGGCAGTTAATATCCACCCCAGAACTGAAATGATGACAGATGATCAGCGTGGCCGGTGGCAGAGATGAGGCTGCACGCGAATCCAGCTGCACACTCCTCTTTGCTAAGGCTCATCTACCTGCCACGCCTCCGAAGCCCAGCCTGTGAGCAGCAGGACCAGTCAGTGTTGATCCTCCAATCTGGCACTGTTCCTTAAGCAATCCACCCATCTTCTTGATGGCATGTTAAAGACAACAAGCCCCTTCCACTTTATTATTTATTTGTTTGTTTGTTTGTTTGTTATTTTTAAATCCTCACCCGAGGATATTTTTCCATTTATCTTCAGATAGAGTGGGAGGGAGGGAGAGAGAGGGAGAGAGAGAAACATCGATGTGAGAGGGACACATCGACTGGTTGCCTCCTGCATGACCCCAACCAGGCCCAGGGACACACTGCAACAGGGGTACGTGCCCCTGACCAGAATCGAACCCACGACTCATTAGTCCGTGGGCCAACGCTCTAACTGCTGAGCCAAACTGGCCAGGGCAAGTCTCTTCCACTTTAGAAGGACCCACAGTTCACTCTCACAGGGACAGATACCTATTCTGTATGCATTTGCCTTTCTTTTCTATAGATCCTCAGGCAGCATCACCACCTGGGGTCTTACAAACTGCCTGATACATAGGATGGAATCCACATAACGTCAGGGGAATCACTGTTTGCATCACCACTGCACCATCCAGCATCAGCCAGCCACATGGGGTACCGAAACAACCTGTTGGAGGCACATCTGAAGCGTCATCCTTAAATGCAGTACTCTGCAAGGATGGGGTTCATCAGAGACCTCTAAATACCTCAGTAGGAAGACTATATGGGCCTGGAAACCAAGGAGTAGAAATAGAAATGGCCTCACTTATCATCACTCTCAGTGACCTCGTGAGGGACTCTGTGATTCTCATCCTTTCAACTCTGGACTCTGCAGGCTGGAGGTCCTCATCACCAAGGGGAGCGCTCTTGTGAGGAACCATAGCATAGCAAGGGTCCCCATGAACTACAAGCTATGGCTGCTGCCAGATCACTACGGACTCCTTGTGTCCAAGGACTAGCAGGTAGGATAAGGAGTTACCATCCTGGCAGAGATCATTGATCCCAACCAGCAGGCAGAGGTAGATCTGCTTTGACAGAATGAGGGCAGCAGAGAAAATGTGTGGAACCAAGGCGGTTCGCGTAGGCGTTTCTTGGTACTCCCTTGCCCAGTTGTAACTGAATGGATATATGCAGCAGGCATGCCCTAAGAAGGTTATGATTTTCAAGAGGTCAGACCCCTCACGAATGAGGTGTTGAGTTTATTGCTAGGTAAGCCAACAGGACTGGCAGAAGAGATAGCTGAGGATGAGGGGAATTTAAATGGGCGAGAGAGAGGATAGCCATCATTGAAGCTTGAGATCAACTGTAGTAACAGAGGCTATAGCTTCTCCCTGCAGGGTAATTCCCTCTTCTAGTTTCCTGTCAGGAAGAGAGGCACATGCGGACCATGGAGAACATGCATGGAGAAGTGAATCTGTGCAGTGCGTGGTGTAAACTGAGGTGATCATGGAGATATGGTGTGCATATCTGCAACCTGCTGTAAGGAGCATAGCTAATTGACAACTTCTACCTTCTCCCCCCAGGGAACACTGAGACCCCTCCTTCAGAGGCTTCTCCCAATCACTGACTGAGCACAGCACGGATAAGTAGAGCCAGCCCACTTTTGCCCAGCACAGAATTTCTCTACAGAAAACTTGTTCAGTGACATCCCATCAGCACAGCTGAGATTTTCTCAGAGCTGCACTGTGGTCTGTGGCTCTTCCCATCCAACCCTTCCTTCCTTCTCTCCTTTCCCAGGTACCAAACCTGCAGTGTGATCTAAGAGCTCTCCCTGCCTAGTTTAGCTCCTTAACCCTGCACCGGCATTTCTCTCAGTAAATCTCTTGCACGTGTAATCGCATCTTGGCAAATGTTTCTCAGAGGTCCCAAACTAATGCACACACTTATACTTCATGTTCCATGATGATGAGAATCATGTCTGCCTTGTTCACTACCATATCCCCAATGCCTAGCACCATTGCTAGTAATTGAATTAATCAAAGCACTCATTAATCAGAGTAGCGTCAGTAACATACTAGGAGTGGAACCCAGTCTGGATGGAAACGAAGAGGAGCTCAGGGCACTCTTTCAGGAACACCGGCAGTGAAAGAGACATACGATTGGTGGTTGAAGTGGTCAGAGGAGATAGCAGGGTTGACAGGAACTGTTTTTGGATTGGAGAGGCTTGGTCACATTTATGAGCTGAGGAAAAGCCAATGAAGAGGGAAAGATTGGGATAAAATTAAATGAGGAACAGAGCTAGAATGGGGGCAGTTGAGCACCTGCCTTGGGGCCTCCGTTTCTCTAGTATTATAGGAGGAAAGACCATCTGCTGAGAGAACGAGCAGTAAAGACCAAGGAGGGACTGAGTGAAATAGCCCCTGATGGCAAATGGACACAAGAACACTGCGGGGGTGTGTAAGGCTGAGAGGGAAGGGGCGCTCTGAGGCTGGAACCACCAATCTGTAGTTCCAGCCATGGGATTTTCTTCAGCACTCCTTAGTGGGCTCTGATCAGAACCAGTGATGTTGGACAATGGCTCTGAGGGGCACACTGGGGTGGAACACTGGCGAGTGACAGGAGGGTTTGTGTTACCTGCCTTTGCATCAGCCTGGACTCTTGGCCACTCTGTGAATGAATGACATTCACGATGTCCTGTCCTCAGCAGAGAGGAGGGTGGTGGTAATTTATTTCACCAAGGTCCAGGTTTGGAGGAAGGAGACTACTCCCAGTTGAAGGAAGAATAAACTGACTTCACTTCTGCATCTTGTCAAATTACCCTACATGTAAGTATTTAATGCCCACAGTTGACGTCCTGGAGGCTCAGAGAGGTTCAAGGAACATGCCCAAGTTTCCTCAGCTTTTGTGTATTGAAAGGTTTAGGATTGGCTGGTGGGGAGGAGGGGGAGAAGATGCTTACATCCCATCTAAATATTATTTTATACTTACTTTTCAAAATGTGTACTATTAAAGATGTTATACTCCTTTTTAGGAATATTTAAGAAGGGAAACTGACTTATACAGTTATAATCCTAGGTGATTAAATAAATTAATAGTAAATATTTTAACTTTCCAAGAACTGATGAGGAAATGTTTGAGTTGAATTCCACTTTTTCCTTCTCTTTTAATAAACTTCAGGCTATTTTATATATAAATAAAAATTGATTTTTGCCTGGCCAGTGTGGCTCAGTGGTTAAGAATCAACCCATGCACCAAGAGGTTGCCAGTTTGATTCCCGGTCAGGGCACATGCCAAGGTTGTGGGCCTGATCCCCAGTGGGGGGCACGCAGGAGGCGGCCAATCAGTGTTCTCTCTCATGGATGTTTCTATCTCTCTCTCCCTCTCCCTTCCTCTCTCTCTAAAATCAATAAAGAAAAAAAAATTGATTTTTATCAAGCAGGTGGAGATAGTTTTGTAGGTGGGCATGACGATCTTTGCTGTGTGTGGAATGAGACCTGTATTTTCATAGTGTGACTGCCAAAATGTGTGGATTTCCGGCTTCTTAAATCTGCACCTATTAAGTGAATTTATGGTTTCTCATTACATGTTAACTATAACATATCACAAATATTAGCAAGGTCAATATTTCTTAAATAGAATAGAGATAATTGCCCTGGCTGTGTTCAAAATGGGCTCTGACAAGAATTTTAAGTTTTGCAAATGAGCTTGCTCCTGGAAACTTGTTCACTCGTGATGAAGCCCCTCATCCATTATCTGATAAAGATAATTTCAGTCGAGTAAAGGGTGAAGTTCAAAATGAAAGCAATAAAGGATTTACTTTTGCATCTGATGATGACTGTGTTCCCAGAAGCATCCTGGTGCACTTAGATTTATGGATGCATGTGACTCTGCACCCTGTCTTAGGATTAGAGGGGTTCCCTGTGGTGCCATCCGTGACAGCTGGCCCCATGCAGATGTGAGACTGGACTGTTAAACACACAACATCCCAGAAAATATGAGAAGCATGGTTCAGGCTGCCATTTTAAGTTTTTTGATAAATTAGCTACAAGAAATGTGAACAGATTTATTATGTACATAAGAGGCAACAGAATTGCTTTTCTGGTGTTTTTCCTATTGAAGCTAAAAGAAGTCATTCACCAAAAAAAAAAAAAAAAATAGTTCACTGAATTATGTGTAATGAATAAGCAGTTCTTTGAAGAGAAATTTTATTTAAATAATATTTTAAAAATCCCAAATTAATCTGCCAGAATTTTGTGAATTGTTTAAGAAAACAGTTCAATAAAAGTGCCAGGAAGAATTTGTGCTGCCAGTTGATTCAGAATCACAATGTGGCAAAACCCTCGCTTATTACAAGTAATACCCAGTTTACAGTGGGTTTATGTTTCCATTTATTTTGTCAGTTGGTAGTTCACAGATTAGGATACATCTTGCTAAAGAAAGAATACTGTCACAGAACCAGTATGGGCCAGACTCAAATCACGATAGGGGTTTGAGACGCCTAATCCTTTAGACACCTAATCCTGCAAAGCTGCCCGTTTTCTAAGTAAGGATGGAGGCCCAGAGGTGACCTGTGTGGAACTACAGTGAGGACGAGCAGTATCCATGTGGGCTCTGTGTCCTGGGAGAGGGCCATGGCATTCGCGAGGGAAAACATGGAGCTCAGAGAAATTCTACCCGGTTCTTGGTCACAGAGGAGGAAGTCCAGCAATCTGTTGCCACATCCATATGTACAGCTTCCTTTCTGCCCGGCTCACTTCAAACTCAGTGCCTCTGGCACGTCCCCAATCTCTCTTCCAGAAAACCACAGCTGTTTCTTGCCCAGGCTGGAACCTGGTCCCCAGCAGCCCGCCCAGGGGTAGAAATCGTATTTGTCCATGAGTTTCATTTCAGGACACAGAGCTGCAAAGAGTGATCAGAAACAGAACCCAGCCCGGCTTAGCCTAGAGAGAGGTCATCAGGATTTGGAACAGTGGTTCCAAACTGAGAGCTCTGCGAAGAGAATGGGAAACGGAAGGAGGAGGAATTTCCAAGCCAGAAAGAGTTTGCAGCAGCCTGGTAGGCATGGCTGGATGCCAGGGAGAAGGATAACCTAACTGAGAAACAAGTCATTTCTTCTTTTTTCTGCTTGTATCTTATGTTGATTTTTAAACATGACCACAGTTTCTTTCACTTTCTTCCCGTCACTGGTAAAGTCTGTGGAGCCTCCCCTTGAACCTGAGTGGATCTCTATGAACAGAAGAGAGTGCACAGAACACAGAGTCATTTCTGAGGTCAGATTAGAAAAGCTCGTGCAGCTTCTGCTGCTATCTGTTGGGATACTCACTGTACTCTTTCTGGGAGGCTTTGGCCAGCTAGCAAGAGTTCTGCTGCCCTGCGCCACATGGAGAGGCCACAGAGGGGGGGCAGACGCCCGAGGAGTTCGCACTGTTCTAGCCCCAGCCGCTGGAGTATTCCCAGTCCAGCTTTCAGAATGACCCCAGGCCCAGCCACCTTTTCTCTTTGTTATTGTTGTTTGTTTGTTTGTTTTGTTTCTGAATGTCCTTTGATTTTTTTTTTCCCGTACAACTTAAACTGTATTTATTTTATTTATGTATTTATTTATTTATTTATTTATTTTATTTATTTTCCAGATGGAGTGGGAGGGAGGGGTAGAGAGAGACAGAGAGAGAGAGAGAGAGAAACACCGATGTGAGAGAGACACATAGACTGGCTGCCTCCCGCATGACCCTGACCAGGGTGGGAACGAACCGCAACTGAGGTACGTGCCTTGACCGGAATTGAACCTGCGACCCTATGGTCTACGGACCAATGCTCTAATCGCTGAGCCAAACCAGCCAGGGCTATTTTTTGTTTTTTTATTATTGTTGAAAGTATTACATTTTTTCCCACTGACCCCCTCCTTCCCGCTCCCATCCCCCTCCTGCCTTCCCCTGTCTAGTGTCCCTGTCAGACTGGTTGTACGTATGTGCATATAAGTTCTTTGGTTTATCTCTTCCCTCCCCTCCCACCCCCCATCCCTCTGAGGTTTGTTGGTCTGTTCCTTACTTCCAGCCACCTTTTCACTGCAACCACATGAGAGACCCCAAGTGAAAACTGCCAGAGTCCTGTCAACTTTCATATTTGAATACAAAATAAAGAATTGCTATTGTTTTGAGCCAGCTTGGTGTGGTTGTTACCTAGCAATAGATAACCTGAACAGAATAGCTCTCCATTAAAGAGGCTAGCTTACTTTGCTCAGGGAAAGGTGAAGATTTGTTTTCAAAAACCTACCTTTATATATATATATATAACAGCAGGATTATATGTGAGGGGGTGAGTGGGTCGGGCTCTGTTGATTGAACGAGAGGGAAGAGCCCCGCTGAGAATGGATACCTTCCAGAGCATAGAAGTGGAGGGGTGGTAGGGTTTGGTGGTTGACAATTGTGCAGAGGTAGCAGATGCCGTGATCAGCACAAAACCACATAAGCATGAATAATGAGGTTCTCAGTGTCACTGTGATGAGCTCAACACCAGGCTCTCCTCCCAAGTTTTTCAAATAGCACAAGCTACTTGGGATTCTTACATAACGCTAGAGAGGAGGAGGGCCCCCTAAACATGACTGATACTGAATTTCCTACCATGTGATATGATTTTTAAAAAATAAGAAAAAAATGTCCTTTCTTGTCCCAAAGATTTATTAAACCAATTCTTCCCAGTTATATGCATCTATTTGTGAATGATAGCAATTACCTAATCATCCCAGAGATGTTTGCTATCCTTATAAGAGGCTTTGATATTAATAAATCAAGTGAATTTCTCATTGATAAGAACTTCAGGCAGTATTTTAAAAAAGAAAATGTAGGAATAATTAAATCATGGGAAGACAGTCTCCCTGAACATCCCTATTCTTCCACTTCTGAAATGACAAGATCTTTCAAAGCTCCAGGATGATTTGAGCATTTAGAGCTCCAATGTGATTTTTATTTGTTTGTTTTCTCTGGTGTAGATGTTAAATGTAGATATTTGTGTGACACAAAATTTCCAGGTACATACAGCTGTTGCTATGAATCATGTCCTGTGTATACCAGGGAAGGTATCTCAAACCATTCTCATTTTATTTCCAAGCAGGCTTTATAATAACCAAGTGAGATTTAGTCACTTGGGTTTAATGTTGCCTCCTCTTCTTTTTTTTTTAATTCCCACCCCAGGATATTTTCCCATTTATCTTCAGATAGAGTGGGAGAGAAAGAGAAAGAGAGAGAGAGAGAGAGAGAGAGAGAGAGAGAGAGAGAGAGAGAGAGAGAGAGACAGATAGAGAGAGACAGAGAAACATTGACCTGAGAGGGACACATTGACTGGCTGCCCCCCGCACAACCCTGACCAGGGGCCTGGATGAACTGCAACCAAGGTACATGCCTTGACCAGAATCGAACCCTCAACTCTTTGGTCCACAGGCTGACGCTCAATCCACTGAGCCAAACCGGCCAGGGCGCCTCCTCTTCTTCCCTGGTCTTCCTCACTAAAATGAACCAGTCATTTGTCTTTATTCATTAAATAAAATTAGATTGACTAAGGTTTCTTTTCAATAGTTTGTTCTCTCTTAACTACCTATTACAGTTTAGCAGAGCAATTAGCAGGGATCCATTTCAGATATTTTCTAAAACCTAACAATTCATCTGAACTCCAACTCCATGAGAAAGACTTGACCAAAATATTGTCAGTGTGTTCAAATATATGCACTGTTCAAAATCAAAGACATGAAAAAACACACAAAATTCTGTTAAAGGTGGCCCAAGGTGAAGGCACGGGAACTCCTGTTGCTGAGAACTGCTGCTGAGTCCTTTCAAGGTGCAGTGTGCCCTAGCATGCAGACAGGACAGAAAGGGATCAAAGGAACACATAAATAAACAGAAGTGTTTTCAGAACTCTGACTGATTGTCTCAAAGAAGTAGAAATAGATCAAACCAGAGCATGTGAAAAGATGCAGAGGTGGCTTTTTTAAAGATCAGCATCCTAAATGTCAGATGGTTAATGAAGGTCAGGCAGACAACATCCATAATTTGTCATTATAAATGTGCCTTTATTAGGACATGATGGATAACTTCCTATTTAGAAAATTTTAGGGAGTATTTTTCCTATAATGTGTGAAGTTGAAAAACTAGGAGTACAAAAGCATAGCTTAGAAGCAAATAAATTTTTTTTTTTCTGTTAGAGGACGAATTAACCTCACAATAGCCATATTAATACAGTCAAATGGGATTAATTGCTTTACTTACACCTGGAAGGGTCTTTGTGAATACGAACCACATTTTTGCTGACTTCTAACTTCAAGAACCAAAGATAAAGCTGAAGCAAATACTGTTAAAATGGCCTTTGCAGTACAGATTTCAGAGGCTAGAGGGCACAATTGTTTTTAAATGATCCCCGGTGATGAAAAGCAAAATCTATTCATCTGTTTATTACACAGTGACCTAGAGGTTTTAAAATTTGGATCATGAATGCAAGTTTGTTTCTCATTAAAAATCCGAAACAGTATCTGCTAGGAGCAACAAAATAAAATGTGCATTGTCTATGGTTGCTGTGGATGGTTTTTGCAGAGGCTCTGGGCTTGTTAGAGAAAATAGGGCACACTCCAAGAGCCCTTTGGTTTAGCGCATTTCCCTGTCTTAGGTTTATCAAGATGTCCACTCAGTCTTTACTTGGGCCTTCTCCTCCCCAAAATAGTAGCTCCCCCCAGAGAATATGCATGCATGTATGTATGTATGTGTACATGCATGCATGTATGTATACAATGTACTTGACAAAGGATCTCCATAAATAGTTGACTGTCATGAAATTTCAGGGTTGATTCTAGGTAGTGAGATTATGTCTTTGATGAAAATGGTTTCTTTTTAAAATGTACAACTCTCGATACATTTTCTTCCAGAGAGGTTAGCAGGTTGATGACACTGTGTGGTCCTAACACCGTTTCTGCCTTTGTTTGACCTTTTCCTAATCAAGACCTCTTGAGTCTTTTTTGCCATTTTACCTTCTTTAGTATAATATACTCTGGTTTCTCCTCCTCACATATGTGACCCCAAGGCCCAGATCACTTTCCTCTTCATTCATTTCTCCTGCTTCTGTTCATGCCAGCACACCCATATGGAAGGAGACATTGCAAAAAGTGACTTAGACTCTCAAAAATTCCTGCTTAATTTCATCATGGCTTTGCCTCACAAACCACTATTCTCATTACCACACTCAAATTTTTCTTGAGTGATAGTTGTCTTTCTCCTCTTTCTGCACACTGAAAGCACCCAAGCCGTAAAGGGTGGGACAAAAGTAGGTTTACACGTGTTCACATGGAAAATAATACAATCATTAATAATAATACAAGAATAAACTCGATGTGTTTTGCGTACTCACTACTGTAAACCTACTTTTGCCCCACCCTGTATATTTGTAAACTAATGAATGCAAGTACTAAAGGAAAATGTGAGGGCCTTTCATAAGTTTCTGGATAAAGGGTAGATCTCTCATTAGATAAAATGTTAAACACTTTTTGAAGCAAGTCTTTTTACCTTTACCTCCAAAGTATATTCCAAATCCATCTATGGTAGGCAGAATTTAGGTGCCATGACCTTTGCCTTCAGTGTACTCTTGTGAATACGTTACTTTACATGGTAGAATGGATTTGGTAGATGTAATTAAGATTACTAATCAGATGACCTTAAAATAGGAAGATTATAATGGATTTTCATGATTACGTACATGAGCTCTTAAAGGCAGAGATATCTCTCCAGCTGGAAGAAGATATTCAGAGCATGAGAAAGACTTGATATGCCATTGTTTGTTGGCTTGAAGACAAAGAGAGTCATAGCAAAGAAATGGGACCCTAGTCCTGTAACCCTCAAGGAGCTGAATTCTGCCAACAACCTGAATGAGCTTGAAAGCAGAATCTTCCCAAGAGCCTCCAGGTAAGAGCCCAGTTCAGCTAATACCCTGATTTTATTCTTGTGAGGCCCTGGGTAGAAGACCCAAGAGAGAGATGCTATGCCCAGACTTCCGACCCGTGGAACTGTGTTTGTGGTAATTATTTACAGCAGTAGTAGAAAACTTTTATACCATTCATTCTTGCTATGTGTAATTTTAAAAGTATTTACTGTTTAAGCTGTTTTCATTTTAGTTCTTCTGTTCCTTTAAGAGGAGCTGCCTGGGACTCCAGAAAGCCCTCCGTTTTCCTCAGCCTCAATCCACATTGGTTTTCACAGCCAGAAGTTATGGGGACTTCTCTTCCTGGCACTGGAACCCTGGGATGTGGGCCCGGTGGGGGCTTGGACCCCTCACTCCTCAGAGGGTACCTCTGCAGCCAAGATATCCCTCCCAATTTTTATCCCCCACACGTGGATGTGGGACCACCCTTTCTACGTCCACCCCTCCAACTGGTTTCGATGTGACTTCTTCTTTAATCTCTAGTTGGACTTCCATTCAGCCAGATTTCAGGAGGTTCTGCATGATGATTGTTCTGTAGTTTAGTTGTAATTTTGACGTGGTTGTGGGAAGAGGCGAGTACCATGTACACTTACGCTGCCATCTTGACCAGAAGATCTGTCTTTATTAATAATTACATTTAAAAGGGATGCTTTCCATATCCTTAAGAACAGCATTCCTGAGTTGCAGAAAATTTCGAAGAGGCAGATAAAGGATTTACAATTCCAAGTTTTCTAAAGTAAATGCTCTAAAATAAGGCAGTCAGAGCCCATGCTCAGGAAGGAGCTGGTCTAAAGTTTAGTCAAGTTAAGGGGAAGGCTATCTTGGTCAGTCCCCATTTTGCTTAGCCTTCAGAAAGTTTAAACAGTCTTTTTAAAAAATATGTTTTTATTGATTTTTTTTATATATAGAGAAAGAGATAGAAACATCAATGTGAGAGAGAAACATCGATCAGCTGCCTCCTTCACGCCCCCTACTGGGGATCGAACCCACAACCTGGCATGTGCCCTGACCTGGAATTGAACTGGGACCTCTCAGCCCATGGGAGGATGTTCAATCCACTGAGCCACACTTACCGGACTAAACATAGTCTTTTTGAAGAGTTTTACTTTCTACCTACAGGATTCATTCCAACTCTTCCCTTCCACCAGCCACTCAAGGCCAAGGTGGAGCTCTGAATAGCAGTTGTCCACCTGCCCAGTTGATGGCAGAGTGGTCCACTGTGCTGGTTAGCACAGCCCTTCACGACAGGAGCTCTCTGCTGCTTCTATGCCATAGGTGGGGCACAGTAAAATTTCTTGTAAGTGGACTATGACTATGTCTGCCTAAATACTCAGAATAGTTCTCTCTGTCACATTCTTCATCTCACCAAAGTAACACTTAGCTTGAATGGAGAGAAAGGGAGTAGAAGAAATAAAAAGAAAAAAAAAATAACATAGGTTAATTTCCCAGACAAATTTTCCTGCCACACATCCTAAGGAACAGGCTGATTTGTTCAACAAACACGGAAAGCATTAGAATGCTCCTGGACGTGCATTCACATGCTAATTCAAGAAAACAAAGAAAATACATCTCATGAGCCTAAATCAGTAGAGTCGGAGTTGAGCCATCCACTCAGTATAGTTGACTGGATTGGAGCAGTAAATCTAAATATTAAATGCATTTTTTTTCTCAGTAGCATCCAAATATTGGAAATTATATTTGTCAACATAAGAAATATCCAAACCTGTAGAGAATTTTATGAGTTTATTTGAGCCAAATTGACAATTGCTGGGAAGCAAAATCTTAATGAATTGAGAAAATACTCTGGAGAATGGCAGTTTTCCATCTTATTGTATACATTAGAATCAAAGGAGGAGACCTAGAGAGGGTAATGTGAAATCCATTGGTGTAGATTAAGGAGGCAGGAGAAAGCAAGGTAGGGAAATCTATGGGATTAGATAAAAAGTAAAATGGAGCCTGCCGATGTGGCTCAGTGGTTGAGTGTCGACCCATGCACCAGGAGGTCACTGGTTCGGTTCCCAGTCAGGGCACATGCCTGGGTTGCGGGCCGATCCCCAGTGAGGGCGTGCAGGAGGCGGCCGATCCGTATTCTTTCTCATCGATGTTTCTATCTCTCTATCCTTCTCCCTTCCTCTCTCTCTAAAATCAATAAAGAAAAAATATTTTTTAAAAAAATTAAAATGGAGAGGCACATACTTCTTTTACATTGGTGGGTACAGGATAGTTAATAATGAACATTTACAGCACATAGAGATGGTATTTGGGGAACAAGATAACAATGAAGGGTTCTGTGGTTTCCTGCTCTGGTGCAGTGGGTTTCAGAAAAAGGAAATTACTCTGACATTCCAAGGGTATATTATCTTAGATGTAAAAACACAATGGACAGGCTCACTTACAGTGAAGACTGACCTTTGTCAAGGAAGCTACAGGCCTAGGATGTGACTACCTGCCATGACTTGCTTTTAGTTAGGAATTGTTATGATCAGATCATCTGTGGGGTTGCTTTCGGCCTCTGATTTTGTAAGGCCACCATGCTGGCCTCCCCTGAGCTTGTCAGTTTTGTTATGTGGCCCCCTTTTCATCCACAAAGTGATCATTTATTTTTTTAAATAACCTTTTAACTGTCATATTCTTAAATGATTGTATGTTATTGTTAGCTATGTAGGGATTTTCACATTTGAAGTTTTTTTCTTGACCTTTTTGATAATCACATTTAGTGAAAAAGAATAGGGCTGTGTACATAAAAAAAAATGAAATTTTACTTTTTGCTATACCATGGGTGGACCCAGAGGGTATTATGCTAAGTGAAATAAGTCAGACAGAGAAAGACAACTACCATATGATTTCACTTATATGTGAAATCTAAAGAACAAAATAAATGAACAAATAAAATAGAAAGACTCGTAGTTGCAGGGGAGGGGGATTGGGTGAAAAAGGTGAAGGGATTAAGAAATACAAATTGGTAGTTACAAAATAGTTATGGGGATGTAAAGTACAGCATCAGGAATATAGTCACTAATATTGTAATATCTATGTATGGTGCCAGGTGGGTACTGGAAATATTGAGGGGAGCACTTTGTAAAGTACACAGTTGTCTAACCACCATGCTGTAACCTGATACTAATACAAAATAATATTAAAATTTTTTAAATAGGGCTGTGTATAACATACCACATAGAATGCATCTATTTGTGTAACTCTGTGAAAACAAGTTATGGTTTTTCACATAATCTCTGTACATGAATATGAGGCCTGTGTTAAAATAAAGGTTGAGCTACTCAGTTCATGATGTGG
Source organism: Tadarida brasiliensis (assembly GCA_030848825.1). Taxonomy (NCBI): domain Eukaryota; kingdom Metazoa; phylum Chordata; class Mammalia; order Chiroptera; family Molossidae; genus Tadarida; species Tadarida brasiliensis. The sequence goes on along the minus strand of CM061258.1, from coordinate 81,415,270 downwards.
TCATGACAAGAGATCTTGAAAACTGAAAGCAAGGATAAAGATGAATAAAATTTTGAGTGGTAGACCTTATCAAAAGATCAAATCCTTATTTTTTTTTAAGAAGAAATTTTCCAATGAACAAGGTTTCTGTAGGAGATCCCTGAGCAACAAGGGCCCCTCCCTACTGAGTTTTACTTTTCTTTTTTGCCTCCTAAGGGTTTCCTGATGCTGCCACCCCACCCAGCCTCTTGAGTCTTTCTACTTCCCTTGACTATTGGCTGAAAAATTGCAAAAAAAAATTCCATTCCTTCATAGCATAACAGAAACAGCTTGGAATGCTCCAAGAGAGATTTTAATAAGAAAACAGAGTGAACCAAAACACAATATGATATATTTTAGCTTCCCAAATCATTTTTCAATGAAACCCAGGTGTGGATCCTGGCTTGAGCAGTTTTGGAACTATGACTAGGGAGACCAACCCATCCCAGCTTTCCCAGGACTCCTTCCCTGGTTTTAGCACAGAAAGCCCCACATCCTGGGAAAACTCCCTGCCTTGGGCAAACTGGGATGGTTGGTCACCCTACCTGTCTGTCAGGGGGGATACCCTAAAAGCCTTTTTTCCAATCCTTGCTCTTTTCCCTAGCCCATTCCTCCAGTGTCCCTGTAAGGTAAACCACAGCTAGATAATAAGAAGGTTGAATGAGCCCATCTCAGTATGATAATCAAAAGGTCCCACTTATTCAAATATGTTAATGTAGCAATAGCTAGTCAGAGGGCCGTCGAGCCATGGACTTGTAAAGGAGACCTCAACCAGTACTCTTAGAAACAGAGGTCATCAAAATATTACCATATACAGGAATCTAAACTTAAAGCTGCTATTAACCTCAAATATTAGTGGAATTTTTATGAATAAAATTATTTTCATTCTTCTCTATCTGTACCTGCATAGAAAAATACAGAAAAAATAGAGAAGACAATGAAAATCATCAATAATCTTATAACACAGATACCCACAGCTAACATTCTATCATTTCTTCCTGATTTGTCTCTGTATGTATTAGCATACATGCATATGTATCATATAGATTTATTCTAATCTCTTGTTTTTGATATAACATTTGTTATGAACTGGATGTTTATGTCCCAGTGTGGCAATTTGGAGATAGGGCCTTTTGGAGATAATTAAGGTTAGATAAGGTAATGAGAGTGGGACCCTCAGGATGAAATTAGCTCCCTTAGAGGAAGAGACACCAGAAAGCTTGCTCTCTTTCACTGCCAGATGAGGATACAGCAAGAAGGCAGCCATGTACAAATCAGGAAGGGGGTTCTCGTGAGGAACTGTATTAGCCAGTACCTTGACCTTGGAATTCACAGCCTCCAGAACTATGAGAAATGAAGTTTTGTTGTTTAACCCACCCAATCTGTGGTATTTTGTTATGGCAGCCCTAGCAGACTAAGACCACGTCACACCATGAAAAGTTTCCCATGTTAAGCATTCTTCACACACATTTATAAGGGCCAGTCGCCCACTACACAGCACGAATGTTCCATAACTTACTTGACCAAACCACTAGCTTAATTCATTTAGATATATAATGTACACTTTTGGTTGCCCTTTCTGTTTTAAAAAACAAACAAACAAACAAAGATTTGTTCAGAAATATACTCCTCCTTCATGTAGCCACACACTTCAAAAAGAAATAATTCCACCATGAGCTCCAGGAGTAGACCTGATTGGTCTAAGAATAAATCATACAATTCTCTTTGCCAGTGATTGGTTCAGAAATGGCATATGGCCATTTCTGGCCAATAAGATGTGAAGGGGAGTTCTAACGGAAAGGTGTGGGGAAGCGTCCTCATATCTAAGGCACAGCCATAAGAAGAAATGGTCTCTCTTCTTGTAGACATTGCCAGTGGTGGGTGTACAGCCATCTTACTTTCTGCCAGCTCTGAAGACAGCAGAAGAGATCAATGAAACCTAGTTTGTTTACACTTGAAGAACCCGAAAGCCTATCTCCTCCTCTGTACTTCCTCTTATGTAAAATACATTTCCTCTTTATTTAAGACAGCTAGTGCAGAGTTTCTGGTACTTGGAGCTAAAATTATTTGGACACAAAATATTTTTTAATGTTGCTGTTATAACCATCTTTATGCATAAATCTTTGCCCATATCTCAGATTATTTCCCAGAATAGAATATCTGAAGAGAAAATCATGGGTCAAAAGGGATGAACATGTTTTTTTGTTTTTTTTTACCCTCACCCGAGGACATTTTTTGCATTTATCTTCAGATAGAGCAGGAGGGAGAAAGGGAGGAAGAGAGAGAGAGAGAGAAACATTGATGTGAGAGGGACACATCAACTGGTTGCCACCCACACAACCCCAACCGGGGCCGGGGACAAACTGCAACCGAAGTACATGCCCTTAGTGGGAACCGAAACTGGGACTCTCTGGTCCGCAGGCCGATGCTCTAACTGCTGAGCCAAACTGGCCAGGGAGGGATGAACATGTTTAATATTCTTCATACCTATTTCCAAATTTATTCTGAGAAGGTTACATCATTTACACTCCCATCAGCAATATATGAGCAACTATTCCAATGTACTATATCTTTACTAGCATCAAGTATTATCTTTTAAAAACTTTTTATTAATGTGATGGAGAAATAATAGTACCATGATGTGATATCAGTTTGTATCTTTGATAAAGGGGTTGCACATATTTTCACATACAGTATTTATTTGTATTCATATTTATGCACTTGTGCATTGTCTATTCATGTCCTTGGCTGCTTTTTCTTACTGTTATTAAATGGAATTTGAGGATAAGTAGTCACTTTTAAAAGTTGGTTATCAACAAAAGGAAGACAAAGAACTCAATTCAAAAATGGGCAGAGGACCGCCCTGGCCGGTTTGGCTCAGCGGTTAGAGCGTTGGCCTGTGGTCCAGAGAGACCCAGGTTCGGTTCCCGCTAAAGGCATGTACCTCAGTTGCGGTTTGTCCCCGGCCCCAGTTGGTCGTGTGGGAGGCAGCCACTCGATGTGTCCCTTTCACGTCAATGTTTCTCTCTCTCTCTCTCTTCCTCTCTCTCCCTCCCACTCTGTCTGAATAAAAAATGGAAAAATGTCCTTGGGTGAGGATAAAAAAAAAAAAAAATGGGCAGAGGACCGCCCTGGCCGGTTTGGCTCAGCGGTTAGAGCGTCGGCCTGCGGTCCAGAGAGACCCAGGTTCGGTTCCCGCTAAAGGCATGTACCTCAGTTGCGGTTTGTCCCCGGCCCCAGTTGGTCGTGTGGGAGGCAGCCACTCGATGTGTCCCTTTCACGTCAATGTTTCTCTCTCTCTCTCTCTTCCTCTCTCTCCCTCCCACTCTGTCTGAATAAAAAATGGAAAAATGTCCTTGGGTGAGGATAAAAAAAAAAAAAAAATGGGCAGAGGACCTAAATAGACACCTCTCCAAACAGGACATACAAATGGCCGAGAGACATATGACAAAATGCTCAATGCCACTAATCATCAGAGAAATGCAAATTGAAACAACTATGAGGTATCACCTCACACCTGTCAGTATGGCCGCCATCAATAAATCATCAAACAACAAGTGTTGGCGAGGGTGTGGAGAAAAGGGGACTCTAGTACCCTGCTGGTGGGAATGCAGACTGGTGCAGTCACTATGGAAAACACTATGGTGTTACCTCAAAAAGTTAAAAATTGAACTCCCATTTGACCCAGTGATCCCACTTCTAGGAATATATCCTAAGAAACCTGAAACACCAACCAAAAAGAATATATATACCCCTATGTTCATAGCAGCACTATTTACAATATCTAAGATCTGGAAACAGCCCAAGTGTCCATCAGTAGATGAATGGATAAAAAAGCTGTGGTACATTTACACAATGGAATACTTTGCAGTTGTAAGAAAGATCACTTATTCTTTGAGACGACATGGAGGGACCTGGAGAGTATTATCCTAAGCGAAACAAGCCAAGCAGAGAAAGACAAATATCACATGATCTCACTTATTTGTGGAATATAATGAGCATAACAGTCTGAGGAACAGGGTAGACCCAGAGACGTGGAAGTAGGGTACAGACTGAAAACCCTCAGAAGAGGGGGTGGGGGGGAGGGAAGAGATAAACTACAGAACTTATATGCATGTATGCATAAATGATGGACATGGACAACAATGCTGGGGACGGGGTGGGGGGATGGGGAGGAGGGTGTCAGTGGGGGAAAAAGGAGAAACATCTGTAACAAAAACAAATTAATAAAATAAATAAATAAATAAATAAATAAAAGTTGGTTATAATGTACTTTTTATTTTTAATATCTTTCTAGTTTGGATGTAAAGACATATTGTTGTTACAACACAAAAACTTATCTTGGCTTTTTAGTTCATAAAATGGAAAACAAAAGCCTGAAACTCACTAGAGACACAAAAAGCTTCTCTTCTTTAAAAAATGTTCTTATCTACTAAGCTTGGATAAATTTGTGAAAGAGTTTAATAGTTGTAATCCAAATTCACATGGAATCTTCTAACGTTTTTATCTTTCTAATCAGTACTCTTCATTTATGACCTGTTCAATAATATTTAGGTTTCTGTCCACTGCTTTAATAACCCACTATAACTTCCCTCATGCACCTTCCTGCTAAAAATTGTTTTATGTCAAGACTTAGCAAATTTATGATCAGCTGGAGAGAAACATGGGTGTGTGAAAGAAAAAAGAGTCTTCATAATAATACACACCCAAGATATAGGAGACAATGCTTCTGCATGTTTATTCTGAAAGTGCTAGCTTTCAGTGTGTCTGCAACCCTGGAAAATAGCATAATGCAGTCTTCATTATTAATGTGTTTGATTATACCTTTTTATATAGGTTGGCATTAGCTAGGTGCTCTTTTGAGAAAAAACAGGAGACATGATGAATGATACTCATTCCCTCATTGCCAAACTCCTCCCATGGATTGGCTGGATTGGAAGGAAGAATATCACAAAGTGCGACAGCCTGCTTTGCCCAGAAGTTATGTCAGGAGGAAAATCTGTGTCACCTGTAAGTCTGGCCTTGAAAGTAGGAAAAGTGGCAGCCTCCTCAGTGTGATTTCACAGATTCCTCTCAGGCAGGAGCACGGGAGCCAGGAGTCCTGGATGGACCGTCCTTGAGTCAGATGGGCCCCATGCTAGAGTTCAGTCCACAGACAAGACAGAAGGGCTATGATCACTGAGGTTTGGGGGCAGAACTTTCGTGACTCTAGAGAGGCTGGCAAGGAGAAAATGGAGTAGCAGGACCAGAGAAAAAAGCAAATCTTAGAAACTGAAACACACCGTGGTAAAAAAGGGCATCAGTCAGAGGACAATAGATCTCAAATTTGACAGGCAGCAAAGGAAACTCAAAAGAAATGTGGAATCCCAGTACTTTGCTCTGGGCAACCCAAATTCCAGGTCTGTTTGAGGTAATAAGTCTCTGAAAACTCGTTTTAAGAAAAGAGAGGGATACAAAGAAATATCATAGGACCCAAGGGCAGGAATTCAATACAGGATTGGAATCAAGAACAGGAAAATCATCAGGAATTCAGGCCGAGTTCTGCCATCTCTGCTTCCCATTGTACACATACTGCATTCTCTACGTACCTGTGGATGAGTCACATTGGTTCACACAGTGTGGCAGCTCCCAGCTCCGTTTACATGTTGTAGTCCAGCCACACAGACTCTGAAATCTCTATCACCCTTCCTCTCTTGCAACCTAGGTAGGTAGGTAGGTAGGCAGATAGATAGATAGATAGATAGATAGATAGATAGATAGATAGATAGATAAGATAAGATAGATTGACTGAGTCTATCCCCATTTCTACTCACTGATTGGCCCAGCTCTAGTCCAGTCAGCTTTGTTTATGGCAGGTGGGGTCACAGTGAACAGACAGGACCATGGAAACTCAACCCTGGGGATTGGAGAGACTGAGGGGTAGCAGGTTGCGCAGTTAAGAGATTACTGTGAGCCATCTCCTCACATTCTGAATCTTATTAGATTGGAGAGGGAGAGGGAGGCTGTTGATATTCTGCCTGCTCCTTCACTGAGATTGGCCTTCGCTTTACAGACCCACTGATTGTTGAGAAAATGACAGAAGAAGCTAGTAGTGACATAGTTCCTCTCTTAAGAAACACTTTCTGAGGAGGTGGCTGTATAAGTGCTTATAAATTGTTCTGTTAAATGAATATGTATGTTTAAGATATATTTGGTTTTATACTTAAAAAATTACTGAACACTTTCTGCCATGATGAAGTAATAGGGTCTGGATTTGCCCTCCCACCTTCAACAGTTAAAAAGTCGGATGAAATGTGTAAAACAATGTTTTTCAAATATTAGACAATGGGTAGTGCAGTGCTGTGAAGCCTGTTATTATCCCCAATTTACTGTCTGGAGAGGCTACAGCACAGGTAGGGGAACCCAAACAGAGACCAGCAGTTTCATGAGTTGAAAGTCCAGGATGATCAAGGTGGCTAGAATTTGTGGGGCAAGGTAATAGAGAGAAGGAAACTGAAAAAGGAGACAGCTCTGGAGATCTGCAGAAGGCTTTCCTTACCCAGTAATGATCTGAGTAAGCATTTACTCTCTGGACCTCTACAGAAAAATCTGCCACACCCGCCTGAGAACAACCGTTAAAATCCAAAGACGTATAACTAATGAGTCAATAGTGGAGATAAAACAGAAACATAAAAAACTCCATTAATCCAAAGAAAGACAGAAAAAGAGGAACAAGGTAACAATCTCCCTGCTGTATCTTATACAGTTGAGCCATCCAACCTTGCTTTTTCTTCTCCTCCTCTGGCTGCTCCTTCTCAGTCTTTCCAGATTTTCCTTCCTCTGCTCATTTCTCTCTCTCTCTCTCTCTCTCTCTCTCTCTCTCTCTCTCTCTCTCTCTCTCTCTCTCTCAAATGTCTTATTGACTTTGAGAGAGAGAGAGAGAGAGGAACATCAATGTGAGAGAGAAATGTCCATCAGCTGCCTCCTGCATGCCCCCTACTGGGGATCAAGCCCACAGCTCAGGCATGTGCCCTGACCTGGAATCTAACTAATGACCTTTTGGTGTATGGGACCATGCTCAATCAACTGAGCCACACTGGCCAGTCTCTGCTCATCTCTTAAATGCTGGTCCCTGTCTACCTCACTAGCCTGTGTGCTCCTTGCCACATGTACCCTCCTTTCTGGACATGCAGAGCCAGCTATATTTCTGTGCTGTTTCATGCATCTGAGTCTCTGTTTATGATATGCTCCATGGACCTCCTCACTCTTTCCATCTCCCAGTCCCTACCCCTGTGCCCTTGCTAACTCTAGTTAATTCTGGCTCAAGTGTGAGTATTCAACTTAGTCATAATCTTATCCATCCCCTAAGCCTTCCCTCACACCACCCACTCATGCCCCAGCTTCTTTCTGCACTGAATCATAATTATTGATTTACTTGTTTTTCTTCTCTATAAAACTCTAGTATCCTTGAGATCTAGAATAATGTTTTATTTGATTTTTTTAAAAAATCCCCAATACCTATACTGAGTGTTGAATAAAAATTTGTTAAATAAATGAAAGGTTAAATGAATATCTACTTTTAAAATGAGGATATTATAAAATAATAATGAGAGCTAATATTTATCAAAGGATATTTATTTGCCAGGCACTGAGCAATGTGCTTTATGTGAATTGACTTAATTTAATTTTTACGGCAATCATATTACATAGGTATTGCTATTATCCTCATTAACTGATAGGTTAAGTAACTTTCTTAATGCAGATAAAGAAATAATCAGGATCAAAACTTATGCATTCTGATCCCACAGCCTAAAACCTAGGATGTTAGAGTTGAAAGAAAGCTTAGAGATTGTGTGTTCTAATCCCTCACTTTACGGATGAGGAAGATGAGGTTCACAGAGCTACTGTGTCTTAACCTTCAAAAAGGATAACTGGCCCTGGCCGGTTTGCCCAATTGGCAGAGCGTTGGCCCAAGTACGTGGGTTGCAGGTTTGATCCCTGGCCTGGGTCCAGTTGGGGTCATGTGGGAGGCAACCAATCAATGTGCCTCTCTCACACGAATGTTTCTCTCTCTCTCTCCATCCCTCCTTCCCTCCTTCCTTCCTTTCTACTTTATCTAAAAAAATCAGTGGTAAAAAATATCCTTGGGTGGGGATTAACAACAACAAAAGGATAACTGAACATTTAGAAACATTTATAAATTTCTCATCTTGTTTAATTCATAAACTTAGTATCTTCAAACTACAAACACCTCCAGAAAATGGCAGTGTGAGATTACAATTGGGTTACAGCAGCAGATACAGAAAACTACTTCAAGCTACTTCTTAAAGAAAGAGTAGAATGTGCAGAACTTAACAAACATATTGAAAGTTTTGGAAAAGAGAGAAATGCTACCACAGACAGAGGAAGAAGGTTAATTCAAAGAGAATGCAAGGGTTAAAACACAGCAGCCGAAATGTTTGTACTGAAAATTGAAGAAGAAAGATAACAGTGGACAGAACTACAATAACTTTGTTACCTATAAATAAGCACTCATAATTGACACTATGTGAAACGTATTTGTGCTTGTGTTTATGAAAACATAACATCCGAAAAGTCTACATGCCGGAGTTATTCTTCCATTAATATAGACAGTGTGATAAGAAATGAAGTCCCGCATTCCTACCATTCCATTCGAGTTAGATCTTGTTTTCTCAGCTTTGAAAACAAATAAGATAGACTCTGAGATTGGCTGCTGTAACCACCCCCTAAGGAGGATTTAAAATGTTTCCATCATGTCTTAGAAATGGTTGTATTTTAGTATCTCTAGTAAGGGTTTTTTTGTTTTGTTTTTTTAAATATGTTTTCATTGATTTTTTTAGAGAGAGAAGAAGGGAGAGAGAGATAAAAACATCAATGTGAGAGAGATGGAAGGGTTTTTTATCACCTCAAATATTTAGCTACGTCTGTAAGCAGCTTCCAATAGCAAAACAACCCTATACAATAATTCTAATGGTGAGACTGGTAATACTAGTTGCAAACGACAGGTAGAATATGTTCTGGGTTCCTGGTGTCCTAACATAAACAAATTACTTAAATAAGTGGTGACCGGGACTAAGAAATTGATGCAGACAAAGCCGACAGGCAGAGAATTTCTCAAGAGTCACCTCATGTGCACAGGATACAAAGTGTGCAGTTTTTTGCCAAATGGACTTATAATAAAAAGATTCTCCAACTTGCCAAAGGATAGGCGACTCAGATGGGTTCAGATACTGAATGTTAAATTAGAAATGTGATTTTGACTTTGATTATGATGAAAAAAGAATAGAGTCTTCTATTATTCATTCTTAATTTATTATTCAGTCTAATCATCCTTTGAGGTACTCTTCTAGATTTAAAGAAAATATCCATGATAATAACTGCATATTAAATAAAAATTACATCCTAAAGTACATTTGAATCTCTTGCCTACTTTTATTAGAAGGCAAAAAAAGGGAAAAAAATTTTTTAGAATGAATACTGTTTCCCATTAACGAGTATAGTTTTCAACTTTTCAAACTCTAGGCACTTTTAGTCCCCTAAGACCAACTTCTGGATTAAATATCAATCTTTAAGGAGATAGGTTGTGGGTGCTGTCTTTTTATGAGGCAATAACTGCAGTCTCTACTATATAAACTCAATGGCTGAGGTATTTATAGAAATAAATTCCAGGCTAAAAAGCTAAAGGGTTTTTTAGCCTCCAGTATGATGACAATTGAGTATTTCCAAGAATGCACTCTCAAGTTACCTCAATTATATTGAACTGGCATCTCTCTCCACTTTTCCATTTTTCTTCAAGATCTTCTGTCCACGTTCATTTAGAAGATAGCTCTAAAAATTCAGTAATAAACTTCTCATTTTTTCCATAACAAGTGCTTTGTTTTTAAGCTGTCAGTCCTTAACCCTCCTGAGATCTCACTAGTTATGAAGTCATTCCACAGCATCAAAATCCTCTTCATCCTCTGCTCCAAGAAGCACGAGGAAAACATTTACTAGGAACCGTGATTGAGAATCAGCTAAAAAGTTTAGACATAAGGAAACAAAAAAACAAACAAACAAATTTTTTCAAATAGCCCTAAGCTCTGTCTTTTGGGAAAATTGTGATTTGACTATTTACTACCTTAGATTATTTTAGTTCTGAAAACCAGTTTGTTACTTATGTGAGGAAAACAGGGTCTATAAATAAAATGGAGTCTCTGATGGCTTATTGTTACATCATGAAAAAAGTAGCTGAACAGATTTTCACCAGATTTGTAGGACACGTTTGGGATAGTCTGATGTAAGAAAAAAAAAAAAACACACACACACACACAAAAATTAAGTTACATTGCCTGGTCGGTGTGGCTCAGTGGTTGAGCATCGACCCATGCACCAAGAGGTCGCTGGTTTGATTCCCAGTCAGGGCACATGCCCAGGTTGTGGGCCTGATCCCCAGTGTGGGGCATGCAGGAGGCGGCCAGTCGATGTTCTCTCTCACTGATGTTTCTATCTCTCTCTCCTTCTTCCTTCCTCTCTCTCTAAAATCAATAAAGAAAAGAAAATTTTTTAATATTAAAAAAATTAAATTACAGTGGTGCACACACAATTTATTTTAAAAAGTCATTAGGATGGCACTTCAAAGAGACAGGAAAGTATTCTCCAGAACAATGGCAGACTCTCTGATTTGCAAGGGCGATCCAACCACATGCACACACACTTTCCATGTGTTTCCAGCGTGAGTGAAAGTGGCAATTATCTATTTACAATGGTTAGTGATTGTCCAGAGCAATGCTGGGTTGGCCTGGTTGATGCTGCAAATATTTTTTAATATGTGAATCTATAATCAATTCTAGTATGCTCTTAGAAATATATATCATTTTAGTTTTTTTAATATTATGAGTTCCTTAAGTTGGGAATTTGAAGAGTGAAAGCTCATTTATTTTATGATGCAATTTCACTGAAACAGAAATCCATTTATTTATGGACGGTTCTAACACAATATGGAAATTTTCTAGTTATTGTTTTGAATTAATTTGCATCCTGTAGCAGGTGCTGTCAATGTCCCACCCGTGTCCCATGTGCCCAATGTGAAGTGCACCTTTAACTTCAGTGGCAGTTTCCATGTACACCAAGGGCTTCCTTCCTCCAGCACCTGCAGTGCTGCTCAGCCCACGCGTGCTGCAGGCCAGAAATGTCACGGAGTTCAGTTCGATCAGTGAGGGAGGAAAACTGGTAGGTAAATTGCCAGCTTCCTTACCCCTTGGGGGGTCAGTTCCGAGCCACCTTCTACACAGTCTCTCAGAGTTCTCGGGGGGACTGAGCCCACACTGTAATGTATTAATACACCCTTTATTGGCTGTCCTCCTTTCTCTGCCTCACCTGCTCACACTGTGCTTCCCAAGAGGACCTCCCAGATGGACTTAGGTACCTCCAAAACCTTGTCTCAAGTTTGTTTTGAGGGGACTCAAAACTAAGATAAACTTAGAGCCCTGTCAATTTCTTATCTTGCTAGCATTTCTTTCTTTTCTTTTCTTTTTTTTTTTTTTTGACATCTAGTTTGGTGTTTAAGATCATGAGTTTCACATCAAGCAGGCCTAGATTTCAATCCTGGCTTTCCATCCAGTTATCACTGTGTAATTTGGGGCAAGTGACTTAACCTCTCTGAGCTGCAGTCTTCTGTATCTATAAAATGAGGAGAACAGCACCTACTCTAAGGTGTTGTGTAAATTAGATAATATACTTAGCACAGTGCTCAATACATATAGTAAATAATAAATGTTAGCTGTGGTTTAATAGCTTCTTATTTTGTTCTATAAGATTTTTAATGTCTATGTTCATCTAAAATAATTAATTAGGCTTATGATGAGCTCACGGAGAAGGTATGTGTTTACTCACTAAGAATGATATAGCAAGAAACTTCTGGAAAAGTCTTCCTTGCCTACATCCCTGACATTCACTGTCTTGGTGGTGAGAAGGAAAACGGAAGCTCTCACCATCTTCACCTATCTGTAGGTGCAGTTTAGGCCACACCATTTCCAGGGAGCCTTCCCCAAGGCTCTAGCTAAGTGGGCTTTTCTTTCTTTCAACGATGATCGACAGCACTTCCTATCTGCACTATTCATTTTAACACTTAACCATATGTGTGGTGGTGGTTAATTATGTGTCAATTTGGCCAGGCTACAGTACCCAGATATTTGATCATACATTATTCTAGATGTTTCTGTGAAAGTATTTTTTAGATGAGATTCACATTTAAATCAGTAGACTTTGAGTAAAGGAAATGACCCTTTTCTATAATGTGAGTGCGTCTCATCCAATCAGTTGAAGGCCTTAATAGATAAAGACAGATTTCCCTGGAAGGAAAGGAATTCTGACATCAGATGCCTTTGGACTTGAATTGCAACATCGATTCTTCCCTGAATCTCCGGTCTGCCAGACTGCTCTGCAGACTTTGGACTTGCCAGCCAACATAATCCTGTCAGCCAATTCCTTATAATAAACCTATCTACCTAAAATCTATTGGTTCAGTTTCTCTGGGGAATCATGACTAATACAATGTTCATTAAGTTTTATGCACATTCAAAATACAGTGTTTTGGAAAATGGTATGATAAAAATAATCTTCAGCCCTGGCCAGGTGGCGCAGTTGATTGGAGTCCTCTTGTACACCAAAGGGTTGCAGGTTGGTCCCAGTTGGGGCATGTGCAGGAGGCAGCCAACTGATGTTTCTTTTCACATCAATGCTTCTCTCCCTCTGTCTCTTCCTATCTCTTTAAA